>CM051834.1:10338290-11640790 GCA_028451465.1 Erethizon dorsatum
GTCTACACCAAATCCCCCCAGAAGATTTTATTTTTTCTACATTTAAAAAATACTTGTTTAAGATATCGGTAGAAAAACAAAGAGGAAATCTCCACAAGAGAAGGCAGAGCAGTCATAAAAAAAAGACATAAAAAAAAATACACAACTGGACAAATTTCAGCAACTGCTGAAATTAAAAGAGGAAATGAGAATAAATGAGGGGACACACAAATCTGTGACTAAGTCCTAAGCACCTGGAAAGTTACAGTGGTAAAAGCCACGTAGAGGCCGAGTATGATGGGTTTAGAGTGTAATATAGAATGTGGTTTCTACAGGGAAGCAGGGTGATTTTTCAAAATTAGACCTCTTGATAAAATCCTTATCCTGGACTGAGAAACAGGGTTACATAAAAAGGTTCTGATAGGGAAAGCTAAAATTTCTCGTAAATAAAAATACTGTGAATTTTTCCTTGATAATCAATACTTCCCATAAAATCCACAGAAGTCCAAAGATTCCTTCAGATATGAATTCTGATGAAGACATGGAGAATTTTCACAGCTTCAATGATTTGAAGAAATATGATAATGGTTAGTGTTTCAAAAATGAACTACATGATGCTTAAAGTTAGATAATAGTATTTGCATAGCTCTTTACAAATCTTGATGTACTTATCAATAATTTATTAGGGAAATGTCAAAAATGTCCTTGTCAAGAAAGTACATAGGATAATGGCACTTCTTTTGAAAAATAGTTTATGCAAGAGACTGCAAAATGATAGTCAGGTGTTCGAGGCATATTTCCAACTCTTCCATCTAGCCACCTACATAAATGTTATGGAACATAAATCAAGGGAAGTGACAGCTAGCAGTGAGTGTTTTAAATATGCAGCCTTCCGTAATGAAATGCAGATGAGGTCTAGTCTTGTATCTCACATATTTTATCCTTGTCCTGTGGCTAGGGACTCTAAGGAATATTTTGAAATTTTTATTTTGCCATACAACACTCCAGCTGATCACTGTATTATCTCTCATCAGTTCAATAAAATTAGTATTTTTACCTCTGTCATCTCTTGTTTTTTTCAAATGTCATCTTTTCACCTTAATGAAATGTGAGCATGTACCTACAATGTAATGCGAAGGACTTTTAACAAGTGCTCTGGAATGTATGTCTGAAAGGGTGATATCTTCCTCAAAGAAACTGCAAATACGTATGAGCCCAAGTAGCAGAGTAGGGTCAAATAAGGAACCTGCTTCTCGATGTTAGAAGGACAGCATTCAATTAGAAGGATAGTTTGGAACAGGCATAGTTGAAAACAGTACATTTTACTTTTTGTCTTTGCCTTGTATTTTCAATAATCAGTATTATGGCTGCTGTTACTTCAGTAAGAAAATTACTGTTTCCATTGCCATAGACTATTGAGTAAATAATATCTCCTTGTGATCAGAAAGCAGTAATTTATTCTTGTAAAATTCTACTTTTCCTATCTTGATATTCATCCATCCGTTTATCCATCCATCCACCTTTTTATTGCTATTATGTACCAGCTACCATATTAGCTACGAGTACTGTGCCAGTAAATAAAAAATAAACTTTACCTTCAGGAAACATATAATCTAGTGGTGGTATTGGGCTCAAGGTCCAATTCACAGATATGCACAAAAATACGTTATCAAAGAAATGAAGCCAACTCTGTTGTATTATGTCTGTATTAATCATTGAATTTAATATTAAAGGGATCTGAAAGGGAAGCTCTGTTTTCCCTCAGCCATCCCTAAGTTGCTCTTTAGCTCTATGATTTGAAACATGTAATGTGGAATGAGACAAAATTAAGTTTTTGCCCTAAATAATAATGGATATGCTGAAAAAACATAAATAATGAAAATAAATGTTGAGGAATAAAATACTATCTAGGTTCAAGGGAGAGGCTTCCAGAAACTTCTTGGAGGAAGGAGTGTCCTCTGTCTATACTACATATTTCAGAAGAGCTAACTGCAATTAGATTTAATGCATAATTTTTTTAAAAAAATGAATAACTACATTGAAGAACTGTCGCTTCTATACCAAAGCCTATATTTTCTTATGTAAAATGGAAAAAAAAGAAACTCTACATTTGACCTATTTTTCATTATAGTCTGTGTTCCTGAAGCTTTGCTGACTGTTGAGATTAATAGCAGACCAACACCCCTGAAGTATTTAAGACTGAGTAATTTTAAGGGGAGAAGAAAAATGCATTTATCCACAAAAATAGCACAGAAAATATGAGTCAAAATTAAGTATAATGAGGCTGGAGGTTCGGATTAGTAGTAGAACATGTGTTTGGTATGGAGGAGGCCTTGGGTTCAATCCTCAGCATATAAAATACTAATATACTAATATACATATATATGGAAGCATGGCAAACAAGAACATAAGTGAACTGGAGATTAGAATAATTATTTTTATAGAGGTAAATATACTTCTGTGCCCAATGAGCACTAATAACCTTGACTGCTCTTTCTGGTGATCTGTGAAAATGGTTCACTCTTCATGTCACCCAGAAAACAAAATCATGCATATCAAGAAATTCAGATCTTTGACTTCACTTTAAGAAAATTGCTATAGTTTGGATCTTAAATGTCCCACAGAGGTTCACGTGTTATTAAAAGGCTTGGTTGCCAGCTGGTGGTGCTGTTGGGAGGTGGTAGAACTATTAGGAGGCGGAGCCTAATGGAAGGAAGTTAGGCTACTAGGATGGTGCCCTTGAAGGGGACACTGACAGCATGGCCCCTTCCTTTCTTTCTTTACTTTCTAGCCACCATGAAAAGAGCAGCTCCTTGGCCACATGCTCCCTGCCACCATGCCGTACTTCTTCATCATCCCCCAAGAGTGACTGGTCCAACCATGGATTGAAACCTCTGAAGCCATGAGCCAAAATAAATGCTTCCTCCTTTAAGTTGATTTATCTCAGTTATTTTGTCACAGTGCCAGAAAGCTGACCAACACAAAAACCATGAAACTGCCCACACCAGGAAGGGTATGCATATGTGAAAAGCCACCAAGTATCTGAAAGATATCACTTTAAGGAAGCAACCTGATACATTCTCCCATTACAATGGTGGAGATGGTGAATATGCTCAGACCAAACTGGGGGCCTGGACTTAGGGTTGGTCACTCACGAAGAATACTGAATGTTTTCTGCATGTGATTAAAAATGCAGAGAGTAATGCTAAACTTCAGAATCTCCAGCTATTTAGCGTATCCAGCTGAGCAAGGCATCCAAGATGCGCTACCATATTCACAGAGCTGGCGAATTAACCCACACATGAGCTCACTCATGAGACTGTGACATGATCTCTACTGAAAAGGAACAAATTGTTCCTAAACCAGAAGAGGAGGCCGCACAGAACAAAGATCCCCGAAGAAACAAAAACTTATGGGATGAGAATGAATTCAGCACAAAATAAATGTGAAAAAAGTAAAAACGATAATAACTTTCTTTGGCTATTTACCATGTAGCAAACACTGTGCTAGGTGCTGGAAATACAAAACTTAATAAAACCATCCCTAACTAATCTCCAGGAAGTCACAGGCCAGATAAATAAGAATACAAATAAAAAATATAGTGGTGTGGTTTGATATCATAACAATGGAGTTTCTGACATATTTTAAAATGTAAGTCCATGAAATTTGAAACCAGATTGTTTTTGAATCCCAGATCTGCCATTTACCTGTATCTGACTTCATACCTCGGTTTCCTTGTCTGTATAATAGAGAAGTCACATACAAGTGTATCTGGTTCCAAGGGAATGAGAAACATGAAATGGAGCTGCCCCAGGGAAGCTGCCTCAATCCACTGACTCAAGCCCAGCTCCCACTTACCCTGATAAGCTAGCTGGACCACAGCTGGCTCCTGAACAAGCCCAGGACAGATCGTCCAAAAAACCCAGCAATGCTGAACCTAGACCAACTGACGCAACCAACCTGTAAGCAGTTGTGCTTCACTAATATAAAGTGTTCTATTTATTTTCTTAAAGCCATTGAATTTGGGAGGTTTTTGTTTGTTTGTTTGTTTTGTTTTTTCTTTTTGTACCAGGAATCAAACTCACGACCTCGCACTTGCCAGGCAGGCACTGTGCTACTGAGCTATAACCCTGGCCGTGAGTATTTTATTATACAATAAAAACTAATTCATATAGTTTGTTTTCAATCTTAAAAACATAAAATCCTCATGGGCTTCGCCATTTTAAAAAATTTATTGTTTCACTAAACCAAAAGGCAAGCAGCTGGGTGTAGTGGCACACGCCTGTAATCCCAGCACTCTGGGGGCTGAGGCAGGAGGATTGCTGTGAGTTCGAGACCAGCCTGGGCTACATAATGAGTTCAAGGCCAGCCTGAACTACACAGTGAGACTCTGTCTCAGAAAACCAAAAGACAAACAATAATTCCCGCTTCAGTTACAGCTTGATCCAGAGGTCCAGCACGTCCTCTGGATATCTTCATGAATTTCTCTTCATATCTCTGGTCTTTGGACATTTGGTGCAAAAATGGTTGCAGAAATTCTGAACCTGCTGTCTACATACTTCACTTTGCATACTTCTTTTTTTTTTTTTTTTCACTCTGCATATTTCTTATGGAGGAGACAGGGTCTATATCCCAGCGCTCCAAACAGGAGCCCAGAGATTCACTCTGATCTCAGATCCTTGTATGCCCATGAACCAATGTATCAAGGGGGAAGAAATGCTCTGTTTGACTCATCCTAAATCATGGGCTGCCAACCTGAGGCCTGGAGGGTTGAAATCAAACTCACTAAATTCCATGAATTTTTCCAATGTTGAGGATTATTTGGAAGAGGAAAGGGGAAAATAAATACGGGAGAAACAACTCGCAATTCACACAGCGATACAGTACCATTTTTGTACCACACCATTCTCACATTGTATCTCAGATATTCAAAGCTTCAGATTGATACCCCTGCCAAATGCTCTTTTATTAACATCCATAAATACTACTTATTTGAATTAACTGTATACATTCAGAGGTATAAAGTTTTCTTTGTTTAGATTTTAAAAAAGTGTAAAGAGACAAGAAAACAAAAGAAGTTCTAATACCACCATTTACCCTGCTGTAACAGGACACAGCTTCTTCAAATCTCAGTACCACCTGCTTTGCATCTGCCTGACCAACTGAGAAAGGCAGGTCTGGCAAAAAGAGAAAATCCATTTTAAGTAGATCTGTGACAATACAGGCCAAGAAGGTCTTGCAATCCACCGAGGGTTTTAATCAATAAGACTGACAGCACAGAGCATGCCAGAAGCAAGGAAAAGAAGAGTTGTAAAAAGCATTCAAGAAACAGCCAGAGCTGTAAGGTTCTGGCAAGGAACTAGGGAGCAAGGCAGAGGCACGGCCCACCATTCCCCCTCTGATCTACCGAGGGCGGAAGAGGGAAGGGCTGATTAGCTCGGAGGTTTTTCTTTGGTGCTTTTAGATTCCAACTTTCCAAATCGGGGAAGAATTCTAAAACTCATTGTCTAATTTCAAAAGTTGGATTTGAAAAACATGGCAAGCCTTTTCTTTCTGTTACCTCACTCTCAGCTCCAAACTGAAGCATCTTGAGTCTGCATGCTTCGTAAAAGGCAAAGGGACTTAATTAAATTTCGCATGCCTCTTCTAAGTGAATTGCTGGGCTATACCAGGATTAATTAGTTTCGTGTTGTTAATTCAATTCAAAGGTTCCTGGTAAACTAAGACCATCAAACTCCATTAGAAGAAACAAAAACTTCTTAATTATGACAGCATCCTTGGGGTTGTGGACCAGTTCCACGAGCAGCTTCAAGTCCCATCCTGGTTTTCTTGCACTTGGGATGGGGCCACTGTGGCGGATCAGAAAAACCTCACTGATTAGATCACTTTTCACCAATTTTTTAAATTTTCAAATATGCTATCATTTATTTTTAAATGAATCCTTGGTTTCAATGGCTTTTTCTGTCCTTTTTGAATGTGAAATTCTATTTTTTTTTGTGGGTACCAGGGGTCGACCTGAGGACCTCACACACCAGCAGGTGCCCATGCCACTGAGCGATATCACCAGCCCTTTCTTCATATGTGGGTTCCGGGAGTCGAACTCAGGCCCTCGCACTTGCCAGGCAGGCGTTTATGCCGCTGAGCCATCTCACCAGCCCCTGAAATTCTATTTTTGAAAAACTGACACTCAGGGGAATTACTCCAGCTTGTCTACAGGCACCCATGGACAATGCACAAAGTTAGAGTTTGGTTTTCATGCATCTTCTTACCTCTAGCCCTTTAATATTCGATCACATCTCAGTGCCACGTCCCTGTATAGGTGAAAAACTCTCTTGTGTCACCAAAATTGTTTATGTTCTACAGAGAACATTGAAAATATGATTGTCTAATATAGTATTGCAAATGATTGCTCTCTCCTTCACCCACAACTAAACCCCACCTTAAAATGAAAAGAGTGAGCTCACACGTATGCACACACACTTACTGGCTTTCCATATGGTTTGGTTGCATATATATATATAACGCCGTTTAGAATCTAGCCAGATTTTTCTTTAAGTACTGGGGACTGAAACCCAGGCCTTCATACTGAGCTATACCCACAGCTCTTTTTTAAAAATTTGACTTGTTTTGTTTGTTTTGTTTTGTTTTGTTTTGTTCTAACATCTTGCTAAGTCACTAAGTTGTCCAGGCTGGGCTCAAACTTGCTATCCTCCTGCCTCAGCATCCCAGACTGACCCTCAGCATTCCATCTGCCACCATGCCCAGCTTAGCTAGTTTTTTTTTGTTTTTGTTTTTGTTTTTTGTTTTTGTTTTTGTTTGTAGCTTGCCATATCAGGTCCTTTTAACATCTTTCCCTAGTTAAAGATATTTTTCTGCATCTGGAACACTCCTGTTAGATTGGGTGTACACACAGAGTGACCCACATGCACACGCTTCTACCAATTCTTCCTCGGGCCTCAGCTCTCAGCACATCCCTTCCCTCACCTGGGACATCTTCCTTGAGCCCAGGACTAGACTGGACATCTCTCTAGTGGGATAACCCAACACCATATTCAGTACGAAAGTAGCAGTTGAAATAGCACAATAGCCTCGAAATGACCAGTAACTCTTCATAGAGATAAGTTTCTCTCTCTCACAGGAGTGAATCTTTCTCATGGGTATATCACTCAACAGTGTGGTGTTTGGCACACAGAAGCAGTTCCACCAGTATTTTTTGAATAAATTAACAAAGGCTGAAATAAGTGCACACTTAGCTGTGGAATCTCTGCCTTTGTATCTTGTTTCGTCCTAGCCTTCCATTAAAGGTCCCCTGTACCTCCTATTACCCACCAGCCTGGCATCTCTGTGGACAGATGAACCCCACCCACCCCTCTGGCAGAGTTTCAGTTACCACCCAATGCTATCCCCCTTTTCCTTGTAGGAGAATATTGATTTTTAACTGAGACTACTGATGTGCAGTGGGGTTGAGGGAACATTTCCCATATTCCCTCTAATCTGGCCATTGAATATACATGAGCATTAAAATATAAAAGCAAATGCTATATGAGACTTCTGGAAAGTCTTCTTAAAAGGAAAAAAATGTATACCTTTCTTCAAACTCTCCTCTCTCTTCGTACCTAAAATGTAGAAGCAATGGCTGGTTCTCTAACAGCCACCTGGGACCATGAAGCAATAAGGTAAAGAGAGGAATCTATACCCCTGAGTTTCCTGGAGTCTCTGCCACATCACACAACTTACGGCCAAATTTCTTTCATATGAAAGAAAAGAAGGAACTCTCAGTACAGTAATAGTTACTCCAGGCATTTCTCATGTAACAGCTTGACCTACTTCTAAATATCACAGCGAGTACAGCCAGCAACTTTCTGTGTTTCTGCACCGCTCTTCCAAGCCACTCCTGGTCCTTGCCCTGGGTAAGCTGTGGATGAGGAGAAAAATCAATGTCTGCTCTGGTTACAAATGTTTTCCATACATAACTTTTCCCTAGGGAGGAGACTTACCTTTCCACAAATCTCCTGCCTATTTCAATTAATCATCGTACTCTGAAAGACTTTTGGACCTTAATTTCACTATGAAATGTGTTATTTATTTAAATATATACCCTAGACTTCAGGCTGCTTGAGGGCAAGGATCAAGTTTTTATTGCATATGTTATCTGTTTGCCTGAATTCCTCTCAGTAACTATTCAATTAAATTTAGCAGATGAATAAAAAATTGTCCTATGTTTGATATATAGTTTATTGTTGACATTAAGTACATTCTGAATGAGAAGCATGGAATGGGAATATGCTTATTTCATTTTTTTGGCAGAGTAACATAGAAAATTTAAAAATAAGATTAATTCCCCATACCCAGAGACTATTTTATGGGATATTTAAAATAGCTCTCCACTTCCTCTATTTTGTCTTCTTATCCTGCTGTACTTTTCTTTGTAGCACTTCCCACTCCCCAGCATCTCGTTTATGTATGTTTATCTGTTTATCACTTGTCTTTTTCCTCTAGAATATAAGCTTTATGACAGTTTGAACATGGTGAGTGCTTAATAAATATTTGTTGAATAAACACATTTCTCTTTGAACATGAAGGCATGGTCAGATCATTAGTATTTATCCATTAAAAATAACAAAAAATATTTACATGCTCAAGATGAAAGATGTATGTGAATAACCACCTTGCTGCAGAGTGGTAAAAAGTAACTCTCATTGACTTTGATTTTCTCTTGGGTAACGTAAGACACTGGCCTACATTAGAATTTTTCCAGTTTATTTTTTAGCAGAGTAGCCTCTTTTTTGAAATCAAATGACCATGACCACTGTAGCAGGACTTCGTCTAAACTGCACAAAAGGTGTGGTGGCCCTGTGTGGAACAGTACATGTGGCAGATAAAAAGCTCATTGCTTTGCTAAAGCAGATATGAGGAGCTCCAACCTGGGGCTCCTGCCTTACCATTCCCTGGTGGGCCCTAAGGCATTTTGGGGGAAATAAGACTTTATGAAAAGTACTTCAAAAACCACATTATTCAATGCCTTTGGAAAGACTTCCAGCTCCAAGCATCATTAGTCAGGCGGGACTTTCTGTCTAAAACAACTGAGGCCTACAGGGGCGGGGTGAAGTTGTGATAGACATTGAGATGGCACTGATTTCACTGAGAAGCAAGACATGGCATCGGACAGTAAGCGTCTGTCAGCATTTAGATTATAATGGAACCAGGGGCAATGAGCAGCCTGGATTTTGAGATTGAATCAAGCTGAGAAAACCTAATTGCCTTTCTTTTTCTTTTCTTTTTTTAAAGGAACTGGGAATTGCATGATTAATAAAAGAGAAAATGAAGATGTAACACAACATCTGATTTGGGTAAAGTACTTAATACAGTATCTAATAAAGTCTTACTTGAAAAATGAATTCAAATTGGATTGGATTTGGACTCCAGCATTCTGTAGCGGCTGAATACTGAGGCTGCTGACATGGAAACCAAGGATAGATGTGATGAGTCGCATTGCAGAGGTGTCTGTGAGCCCTGCCCCAGGAATCAGTGAAGCTCTAGCATTAGTTAACGGCTTCATTAATGATCTACATGATGAGACAAAAGAGTATTTTAATGAATGTTTTTGAAGAAACTGTGGGGAAACACTGTGAATTCCACTCTTAACTGAGAGGTCTGCGATGAGAAAATAAATACGTAGAAACCACTGGGAAGAAACATCTCAAAACCTGATATTCTAGGAAAAGCGGTTTATAAGATTTTGAGGAAAAGCATTTCTTAAGTCACAGAAAAGAGCATTTTTGAAGATTTGAGTCAAACAAACATTTAACCCAACCATAAAACTAAATACTAACCTACTTTCCCCCAAAATTTTCCCCCAACAAAGCAAAAATATAAATAAATAAGTACAGGACATTACAAAGTAGCAGCTAGCTAAAAGTCAAAACTGTTGTACAAGATTGATATAAGGAACAATATAAAAGGATTTAATTTTTTTAAAAGGTGTGGGGTGGTGATATCAGCAAACAGATATTCCACAGAAGAAATATCTACAAATCTCCCATCTCAAAGAGCATCAATGGCCTCTTGATAGTTTTCAGATTGAGAAAGAGAAACAAAACAAAACAAAACAAAAAAAACCCAACCAGGATATAGGAACTCACATGATCTCGAATTCAGTACCACGTCCCCCCAACCACTTCTAAGTGTATAAAGACAGAGAACATCAATACATATGCCAGGTTAAAGTCATTTGCTTAGCCTTTTTTCCCCCTTGATCATTTCCATGTAAAAGCATGAAAATCAGACGCCTTAAACTTGGGAAGCATATGCTCTGATAGAGAGAGCAAAAAATGTAACATTGAAAGAAAGGTGCTCAAATGTCTGTGCGAGCGCCTAAGGGAAAACAGAATTCTTCAGAGAGGAAGAAGTACCTGAATTGTGACTTGAAGACACATAAAGCATTTACCAGAGGTTGATCAGACAAGAGAATGAAGAGGAGGGGTAGCAAGAGGTCTGGCCAACATGGTAGAAGTTACTAAATCATAATTAAACGTAGAAGCTATTCAAAGTTTTGTCTTCTTCATGCCAGGAAATCACTGGAGAATTTTGAGTTGGAGGATAACATTATTAGAAGCCTCCTACATACAGTCCAGTCTCAGCACAGCTGCCGGTTTGGTCTCATTAAAAGGTAACTCAGATCAGGACAGCTGCTCAGGGCCTGCAAAGGCTCCATATCTCGGAGAAACAGAGGTCCAAGTCCTTTCCAAGATGCCTGTGGTTCCGCATGATCTGGCTCCCGGTAGCGCTCTTACTCTTCAGCCGCTGCTCTGCCCCTCTTATCCATCCCCCTCCACTCCCACCACCGGGAAATATCAGCCACGGGTCCTCCTCCAGGTTTTTGTGCCTGCTCTTCTTCCTAATAACACTTGTCCTCCAGAACTTGTGTGTTTCACAACCTAGTCCCCTCCAGACCCTGCCCAAGTAGCACTTTTGCAGCAAGACCATCCTTAATCACCTTATCTAAAGTTTCATCTCCCTCCCCACAACACTCTTACCCAGCATTCTCACTTTATTTCATCAGCACATCACTTCCTAATAGATTATATGTTTTACTTAGGAATTTCATTGTCATCTCTCACTAGAAGATAAGATCTATGAAAGCAAAAATCGTTCTTAATGACAGTAGCTTTGAATCTCTCTCCCTCCCTCTCTCTCTCTCTCTCTCTCTCTCTCTCTTTAGCTTGGGAATTTTTTTGTCTGTTTTTTCAATATTATAAGTCCCATGCCCAAAACAATTCATATACATAGTAGATCCTCAATAAATATTTATTGAATACATGGACGAACTAATGAAAGAGAGATGAATGGGATAACTGCAAAATATGTCAGGAGGCTGCTGCCTTGAACGAGGGCAACAGCAGAGGCAGGAGAAAGTAGGGGAAGGCACTGTGACAGTTGCTGCCCCTTTGGGACCTGCCTTCAAATTTCCCTCCCTTTGCTGGGCATTCTAAATTCTAAAGACAAGCCACACCTAAATGATTAACATGGTAACAGCTATGTAATAGTTCTTTAGATTAACAAAACCCAAGCTATTTGGAGACCCTGGGATAACATCAGAATGTGTGATACCCTTCCTTCTTTTCGTCCTGTGCATCAATTGTGTATTACATGTTTAACATGAAATGTGTAAATTGCTATGAAGTTTAACCTTCTAGGATGTTTGACTAAAGAATTACAGGAACCAGCAACAAGAGGCCAAGGTCAATTTATATATTTTGGCTGGAGGGGGAAAAAAAAAGAAATGCACTCCTTGGATGATGAAGACCGTACTCAGTACGTTGTCTTCTGTTCATGGTCTCACCCTGTTTCTTCTCCCCACTATATAAAAGCTCTTTTATGCACCTGAGTGCCCCAAAATGGTCTTTTTTGGGGACAGTACTTCACTCCTATTTTCTCAGCCCTCGAATAAACCTGATTTCCTTCCCACCGATTCTCATCTCCCAAGTATTGGCTTTTGAATGGCAAGCAGATGGCTTTGGGTCTGGTAACAATACCAGATAGATTTGAAATGTAGAATTGTAACGTCCGCGGAAGAGGGGTCCGAGAAGGGAGACGCTCCAAGAACCACACAGGCTCTTATGTAAAAGGCACGGGGTTTATTGAAAGGCTACACTAGCGTAGGGTCACCCAGCGAATGTGCTAAGGTGACCACGAAGGGCAGGAGCAAGGGGTTTCTATAGGGTTGGGTATGGTAATGAGGGATAGGCAAGCGAAGTTTTACAGAAGCCAATCGCAAAGAGTTAAAGGGTAATTAATACATTCATTGGTTACTTAGGGGAACCTATAGATAGGGGAGCTTAGCAAACGGGCAACCAATCAGTTTGGAGGAAAGGCTAACAAAGGAGACAAAGGAGCCCGGGCGTGGGAATGTAGCCCACGCGCAGGAATGTAGCCCACGCGCAGGAATGTAGCCCACGCGTGGGCTTGGCAACCAGCCAAGTCACATGACTTCCAGGAATTTGCCCTGAGACAGAGTAACAGAAACTTAGTCTAATAGGTTAGAGCCCAATAAGTTAGAGCCCTAATGGCCATCGCATAGTTCGGCCTAACACATCAGAATTACAAGTTGTATAACTTTTATATGAATCTTTCAACAAACATAACTTTATGTCACATCAAACTTCACAGAATCAATAGAAATGGAATTGATACAAGGACAAAGATTCTAGGAAGCATTCAGGAAAAAATGATTCCCAGGATTTTAGCTAAAATAACTAGGTGGATGGTAATTATATTTTTCCAGGTAGGGAACACAGAACAGGAAAGAAAAGGAGAAGATGATAGATTCCCATTCTGACATGTTGATTTTGACCTCTCCCATGGAAATTTGGCTGGATCTAACAGTTGGTTGTCAGATGTTTGTGTCTTGGAAGGACAATACAAAATCCTGGTGTTTGTTTTCCTCCAGGGTCTTCTCTACACAAATGAAATTCGCAGTCAACTCTGAGTTGCAGATAGAAACAAAGCCCCTCTACTTCAGATGACAATAGCAACACCCAGGTTGTCACCACCCCTAACTCTGTCCAATTGGCTATAAATAATTGATTCCCATAATCCTGCCTGAGGTCTGATAATTTGGTGTAATGGCTCACAAAGCTGAGGAAACATTTACCTATGTTTACTAGTTTATTAAAAAGATTATTGCGAAGGGTACAGATGAATAATGAAGGGTACGGATGAACAATGAAGGGTACAGATGAACAATGAAAGGGGTACAGATGACAGACAAGAAGTCTGTAGAGCAATGCATGCAGAAGGGACACAGTCTTCTTTGGACACAACACTCTCCCAGCACCCCAGTGTGCTCATCCATTTGGAAGCTCTCTAAGTCCTATTACTGAGGTTCTATTCCACAGATATAATTGATTTAATCAATGACCATTGGATATTGGGAGCCTGGGCTGAAATTTCTGACCTGCTAATTACATGTTGGGTCCCCTGACAACCAGCTTCCATCCTCCAAGAATAGCATACACTTAAGTCTGACTGAAAAGAGCTTATTCTGAATAACCGAAGATGTTTCTCTCACCCTATAACACAGGACATGGTAAGTGTTTAGGAGTCCGTGCCATGAATTGGAGGTGGAAACTAAATGTATATTTCTTATCACAACTGAATGAGAAGCCCAAGTGATGAAGGTCAGTGAAAATAAAGAAAGCCAAGCAAGTGAGTATCAGAAAGAGAGTTCCATGGCCTACCTTCATTCATCCATTCACTCAACAAGCTTTGGTGATGCAGTATGGAGGAGACTCTGATGTGGACAAGGCACTCAGACAGCCAACAGAGAAGCACAGAGGACTGATACTCACTTCCCACCATGGGAACTGACAGTCTCGTTATGGGACTCTGGAACCATAACTTTATTGGTTTCCCTAACATGCACCGAGGTAAAGGAAATTTCATCCTTGTGGTTTAGATAAACGTCTAGATAGAGATGTTCCTGAGAATATGATTCAATCCTGTGAGAAAACAAATAAGTTCTAGTACCATCCTCTGTTTTGAAGGGGATTAGAATACGCCAGCTCAAAATATGTCTTTTTGGTATAAGGATTATTTTGAGAAATTGTAGAGACAAGAAAAGCTCTGAAAGTGGAATTTATTCCCTTGTAAGGGACATCTATAAAGAAACCCCTATTTCTAAGGGTATCTCCCTTTAGGAAGAAAAGGATCCCTAACTCACTTGAAATTCTTACAGTGTAGAAGATATGATGTAAATTTGTAGAGCAAACTTTACTCTTGCATTATGGGGTTCTTCCTGGCTCACTCCCCATAACTGGGCCTAACCCTCACAATCTTCTTTCCTTGTTTCAGGGAGGAGGGTAGGCAGTGGTGTTTAATACTGAAGTCTAAAATAAAACTCCTTGAGAGCTACTTTTTCAGATTTCACTCTGAGATTTCCAAGTATCTCCCGTTATACAGCAGGTAAACATGTTGGTAAACTTCTGTTTATTAAGAAGTTTGTTTTTACCAGGGTTGTCATACGTACTAATATGCGTGCATTCACATTGCAGACACTGGATTAAGGAGTTTCATCAGGACGGCTCATGAAAAACCATACAACTTTTGAACAACTTTCTTTATGGCATGTCAACATTTTTGTCCAAAGACATCAAAATGTGCTGTAAGAAAAGTTATTTTGACACTGTTTCTAGGGAAAGACACACCCACCAATTTACTTGCCACAGTAGTTCCTAGGCGGTTGATATTATGTGGGATGAATTTACGTTATGTAACGTGTCTGGGTAAACCCCAAACATTCCTTGCATTCATTCACCGAACAAGAGGGATGGCCAGGTAGCATCTTCCATGATTTTCACTGTGTAGTACATTACATCTATGTGTTGAAACTCATCCAGGCTTAATTTGGCCCTAAAGCTTTCGCGTGCTATAATTTTGTTTTGCACACAGTTTGAGAGCAAAAGGACAGTCCTCAAAGCTTACCTGATTGGAAGCTGATCTCCCCACTAACTTCTAAAGACTTATTCCCTGTCACCTCCATCCATCTCCTCTCTTGGTTGGTGAGTAACCGTCATCGCAGTAAAACTATATTACCTCCCTGTTTATATAAAGAGTATTTATTTCAAATTAGTTGGAGAGACTTGTTTATATTGCTCAACTGATAATATTTTTCTACCTTTGAATATTGTTTGGTGTATATTGGGTTGGGTGGTATGCATCACAACTTTTTCCAATTAAAATTAATGAAAATTGTTTTTATTTAATGGCTTTTCACTTAGTGAGAGTGTTTTCAGAAACAAATTAAAATCGCTCAACGAGAAATGGGGATTCCTGGTTTATCCTTCTAGTGTTTCTTTTTGTAAATATAAGGAAATAAACGTTTCTAACAAAAGAATTTTTAACAGCTTGGTCCTTGTTTTTCTTTAGTTTTGAATGAAAATTACCACTTCCTTCCTCCTTGGTGTGCCTTTGTTTTATAGGTACTGTTAAGTTTCACCTGCTTGCTCATTGCTCATCTGCCCCAGAGCTGCCCCTCTCTGAAAAGTTTTTCCCCTGCTGGGTGCTTTGGAGCAGCCAGGCAGCAATAACAGGGCTAAGCAAGCCCGTCTGGATTGTCAGCAGATCCATTTTCTCCAAGAAGTCCTGCCCCAAGCTAAGCTGAGTGACAGGAAAGCCATGCCAAGACAGGAGCCCAGACTGTCTGGAATGCTTGAACATTTAGTGAAGACAGCTGGAGTCCAGTTGAATGAAGGGAAGTGGCACCGACAAGGAAGAGCAGAAGGAGGGAGGGAGAAAGAGGGAGAGAGATGAGTGAGAAGCATTTGGAAGGAGATACATGTGGATACATGCACACACACACACATGATGCACAAGAAATTAATTAATGCACGGTGCTCACAAATATTCATTAGGGCAGATTTTTAGTGTCAGGTTCACTTCAAGGCCCATGAGAAAGTTACGAAATTAAATTCTGTTCTGCTTTATCTCTATGATGGATTTTCATAGATTTTTTTTCTCTCCCTCATTGGACTCCTAAAGCAAATCACTTTAGTAGTAAACTCATTAAAAAAAAAAATTGGTTCACTTCCTTGAAATGCAAAACAGCATCACAGATTAAATGTATGATATGAAAGCTTTCTTTCATAGGGAATATGTTTATTCAAACAGGTCTGAGAGAAGAGATAGGATACCCTCTCAACTCAATAATGGAAAAGTAATTTACGTGGGCTTTTAGATTCAGAAATGAGAGTCAAACAATAATAAAATGTAACCGGTGATGCTAAAGGGCAGATTTTTCTCACATTTCATCTTACCTTTTAAAATTATTATTAAAAGCAAGGAAACAAAAAGTTCTGCATTATTAGTTATATATAAATCTACTTTATTACTTATTAATGTCATCTACATCTGACTAAAATGTAATAGAAGAACCTGTCCATAATATAGATACTTCGCAATCACTGAAATCACTTAAAACAGCTAATGAGAATGTGTTTGTCAGCTTTCCCATTTCTAGCACAAACTACCTGACACCCACAACTTACAGGAGAAAAGGTTTACTTTGGCTTTCAGTTTCAGGGGATTCAGTCCATGGTTGGTTGGCTCCAAGGCAGGAGCATCATGGTAGAAGATCATGGCAGAGCGAAGCTACTCAGTTCATGAGAGCAGGGAGGGAGAGCTCAGAGGAAGAGTGCCAGAGAGGAAGGGGCCAGGGATCAGATATAGACCCTATGTTCACACCTCCAGGACCCACCCAGACACACCCAGAAGCATGCTTTACTAAGCTGCTACATGGCTCCCAAATCAATCGAAACCTGACAATTAATCTTAACTGTGACAGAGTATCCCTATATTTTACAAGTTTGCATTATGAAAAATTTCAAATATTTTAAATTAAAAGAATTAGAAGTTATGAATTTACCCATGATCTAGATTCATAATTAATATTCTTCCACACTTGCTTTATCTATATATATGTGTGTGTATGAGTATGTGTGTATGTATAGTTTCTTTTTAGCCAAAAAATTTGGAAGTCAGTTGCAGATGACATAACACTTTACCATTAAATACTTCAACATGTAGCTCCTAAAAACAAAGACATTCTTTTATAATTGTACATTGTTGTACAATCACACATAAGAAAATTCACAATAATTCCATTATAATATGTATCATTCAGTGAATATTTAATTTCTTTATCAGACTCAAAATGTCCTTTAAAGCTTTTCTTTTTGGAAAAAAAAAAAAAAAGCAAAGATAGAAGCAAGGTTCTCACATTGCATCTGTCTGTCCCTATAGTCTAGTTTTTTTGTTTTGTGGTACAGGGATTCGAACTCATGACCTCGCGCTTGCCAGGCAGGCACTGTGCTGCTGAGCTATATCCCTGGGCCCCTAGGGTCTCTTTATTCTGGAAAACTTCACCTATCTTCACATTTTTCTCATAACATTGACCTTTTGAAGAGATCTGGCTATTTCTTTGGTAGAATGTTTCACATTTAACTCTGACTTACTGTTTCTTTGCAGTTATTAACTTGTTCTTTATTCCCTTCATTTACTATAAAATGGGAATTATTTCCAAATGCTGGATTAGGATTAGATTCAGGTTTGTGCAAGAATTCTTATACAGAATGTGGATCTACAAATAAATCATAAAGACACATAATGATAGCTGTCCCAGTAAAGGGTGATAAAACATATAGTGAATAGAAAATTTATTACGGTAAAAAACACATTGCCCTTAATGCCACTCAACATATTCTCCTTCATTTTAAACACTCTTACACCATTGTTCTTGCTCTTACTGCTTTCTGAAGCAGTTCTGGAAGTTGTCTTTTGTGAATGTTTTTACAAGGTGTGATTAAAAATAAACCACTGCCAAGTGCCATACAATGCAAAAGCAGCCTCACAAAAACATTTTGGTATGTTCTCATCCATATTATTCATGGATCCGGCACCATGCTATTTCTGCCTCTTCCTCACAGTCAATAGGTAAACATTTTTAATCAATTCAGTATATCGAAGCAGCCAGGACAGCACAATTAAAGACAAAGCACAGAAGAGGACTTCCAGAACTGCTTCAGGAAATGGCAAGAACAATGGGATAAATGTGTTTGAAGCAAGAGGGAGTGTGTTGAGGGAGATTAATGGCAATATGTCTTTTACCATAATATTTTTTTATTTAAACATCCAACCATATTTTTCAGTCACACCTCGTATTAATGATATCATGCAGTGTTTCTCCCCCAGCCACATCTCCTGATTATAAAGATACGTCCTCTCTTCACAATTAGCAATTAACCTGTGGGCTGACCCTTTAGTTCCATTTGAATTTCCTATGCCCCAACAACCTCTCACCGAATAGTTTTCAAATCCATTTATGATTCGTGTCTAAATCAGCAGTTTTATTAGAGTTTGCAGAAAAATTTTCTGATCTAATCCCTTCATTTTTGTACATTTAGTTATAGAATTTGGGTAGATAAGTAAGGAAGAGATTTTCCTCTACAAGGGATAAACTATAGTTCCTCCTCAAATCATAAACTGAATCCCTTATTTTGGGTGTTTTGCTTTAATTTTAATTATCATATTTCAGAGTAATTACTGTAATAATCACCTCCAATATTGTCAAATGACTTTCTCTCTGAATAGATTCATAGCTTTTATTTATTCAATGTTTTAAACCCAATGATAATTATTATTCTTTTGATGCTCAAGTTGCCACAAGCTTGTGCCAATAGAAGTCCCACTGAGTTGGCTCCTGAGTCCTTTTGACCTGAAACACTAGACTTTGAATGCTTCTTTGTCTTTAAGCATCATACATTCCCTGTACATACTGTCCACTGCCACAAACTTGGAATTATCCATTTCTCTAGTGAGCTATTATTTCTTTGAGTGGGGACGGTATTTAGAAAAATGGTGCATGGCTGGTTAGCTCATTTGGTTGGTGCTGAATAAAAGCAATGTCATGTGATAAAAACAAGGTCATGTGATAAAGTCAAGCCCATGGGTTCATTTCCCACATGGGCCTGTAATCCCATACTAGTTTGCTAGGCCTGGTGGCCTGTAATCCTACTATTTGGTAAGTTGAGGCAGGAGGGTTGTGAGTTAGAAGCCATCATGACCTACATAGAGAGAGGCTATCTCAAAAGAAAAAAACAAAAAAAAAAAGAAAGAAAGGAAGAAAGAAAGAAAGAAGGAAGGGAGGAAGGGGAGAG
Source organism: Erethizon dorsatum (assembly GCA_028451465.1). Classification (NCBI taxonomy): domain Eukaryota; kingdom Metazoa; phylum Chordata; class Mammalia; order Rodentia; family Erethizontidae; genus Erethizon; species Erethizon dorsatum. The sequence continues at coordinate 10,357,481 of CM051834.1, forward strand.
AGAGACAGAGAAAGAGGAAACAAATCTAGCATTTGATTTGTTCACTGCTACTAGAGTATTATTGCAGCTATATCTTTTAGTGGTTTAGAAATCAGAAAAATCATACTAATTGTTTTCAAATTAAGTTACAGAAGTTTTTATGTCTTTAATTTTGCATTTATATTATAACATCTTGACTTCCAATAGCATTAACATTTTTATTTGTTTTATACAACAATATACATAGAAGTTTCAAAACTCTAGTACCAATATTACTACTAACAACAAAATCATTGAGTGAAATATAAGATTTCTTTATCACTGCCTTTAGTTATACATCCTCCTAATGAATAGTCAGAACATTGTTTTCTAGTCACTTCAGATGAGACTTTTTCTATATTATTAGGCTATCATTTTGATTTAGAATCAAATTTACTGGGGCTGAGGGTATAGCTCAATAGCAGAATACATGCTTACCATGCACAAGTCTGGATTCAATACATATTACCAACAATTTTTTTTTCCCATTGGTTTTCATTTGGGAGCTTGTATTTTTTAAGTCCTTTGAATTAATTTTGTTTTAAGACTAAACATTCATTTGTATGGTAAAAAATTAAGATTATATAAAACTTACACTCAAAGAAGTCAAATTTTCATCTTTCCAGCCCAAAAATGTCACCATTTTTATTAAAACTGACTTATACTTCTAGTGTTTTTTTCTCACAAATAAGCAAATAGCCATTTATATTAACTTCCTTTGTTACCTAAGGTAATAGTCTACATTACCACACTTGGATCTGTACTGTGTTACCTTTTACTTGTTGTGTGTTAATATTCTGGAGACTACAGCAGATAAGAATCTGGAGTTCTTTCTCATTTTTTTCACAGCTACCAAATACTCCACTGTATGATTATAGTACAGTTTCCTCAACCATTTCTGAAATGTCAGTTCAAACATAGACAACTCTTACCTCACACTAAAATATAAAATATACATCTATATATCATTTCACCTTCTGATATATAATATTGTTTATGCAATTATTTATATCTTAATAAACAGATAAATAATAGTCTTTTCAACTAGACTCCAAGTTCCTTAAACACCGAGACTTTGTTAAATCTCCTAGAATAATGCAAGATCTGATGTCTTTGTCTTCATGTATATGATATATAGTAAACCTCACTCTCATTTCATGAGGATAAGCAGGCCCCTAGTCCTTGATCGCATTAATCACATATGCCCCATCTCAACAAGTGAGAATTAATTTGATTTAATTTGAACAATGATTGTAGTTTATCAAGGGCTTCCTTCCTAGGAGGGAAATGGTCCAGGCATAACTTTAATGGGTATTGTTTCTGCAAAGCAGTTCCAGTGAAGCAGGGCCTAGCAACCAGGGAATTATAGTTGCTTTCTGGAAGTAAATCTTCTCAAATAAACATCAAAGAAATAGGTAAAGTTACTTTAAAGTACAATATTCTCCATCACAAAAAAAGACCAGTTGATCAGAAGGAGGGTTAGTAATCCACAGCATCAAAAAGAAAGGAAGCAGGTAATGGGGATGCCCATTCACCAACAAGGAAACAGATCAGACCCAAGGATTCATCTCCTCTAGACAGGGCAGCAGATACCCCCTGTGGAGGAGATAAATGCATAGAAAATAATGTTCAAAGTTTGGCCGATTTTTGATATTTGTTTAGTGCACAATACTATTCATCATTCATGCAGAGTTCAGCCATTTGTTTACCTCTATCTCATAATCCTATCCCTTCATGCACGACCTTCAAGAGGTGAACTCGAGACACCTCCACATCTAGACAAAGAGCAACGCTACTCCTTGGGAAAGTAGCAAGGGCCTCAGACCCTGGCTCAAATACTCTCAAGTTGGGTCCTGATTCTATCAATTGTCGACACTGTGGTTCTGAACAAGTCATTTGATCTCTATGATCATTTTCTTTAGGGGCAAAATGCAAGTGATGAACACTTCTCCGTGGGAGTAAAAGTCAAAATGATTGAGTATAAAATGCCAGGGAAAAGGAAGCTGTCTCTGAGGACGCGCTGCCCGCGCCCCTCGGTGGCACCTCCCAGCCACCTGCACTCCCCAGTGCCACAGGCACAGTCCACCTCCAAGCGTTCTCCCAGCTAAACCAAGTGGGACCCTCAGCACGTTCAACCACGGGATCTGCCCGCGAATCACCTCCCTATGTCCTGGTTGATGGCAGCTGTGCATTGCTAATGGCCTCCAAGCATCAGAGCTGCTCTAGTGCCACAATTATTTGCATTAATCAAAGGCTTCCAGCAAATCTTCCACATTGGGCTGAATAGTAAAAGTGTATATTCACGCTGTGCTCAAATGAGAGATTTCACGGGAAAAAGGATACTTCCAGCACATGTTGCTACTATGGTATTCAGCTCTGCCAACCTCTCACTCACAGAAGTCCTCTTTTACTAGAGGGTATTATCTGCATACAAGCTTACATAACTAAGGAGAATATGGTGGTATAAGTGGACAGATATACTCTCTAAATAATCCATATTTGAGTAGGTTGGGTACACTGTGATGTCCATTCTAATTCAAGGGGGCTCTGTAAGTGTGGAAATGGGAGCTAAACCAAGATAGATACCTGTTTTCATAGCACCAGGTGGGATTTTAAATAAATCATTCTCAGCCTTGCATTTGAGGTGATTCTAGGGAAGTGCAAGGGCTCCAGGTAAATGAAGTCACTTTTATCCTGAAGGTATAGATGGTGTCCTTTCCCAAGGCTCCATGGGCTCCCAAATGGACCATCCCAGGAAACATTGCCCTGTGGATATGTGAGTCTTTTCTTTCACCCTCAGCAGAAAGAAGACACGGAAATATACCTTACCAGACCAGCACAGACTTAGGAATCTCAATAGGAGAGAGGCTTTGGGAGCTTCAGAAGACTCCAGTTAAGCTCATTGGGTTTCTTTGCAGTCCAACTAAGCCTAAATTCTCTCTAACACTCGATCCCTGTATTCACCCATTTTCTACAGTTATAACAAAATACCTGGGATTATCAGCTTCTAAAGAAAAGAGGTTTATTTTAGCTCACTATTTTGGAGGTTTCAACTGGCCTTCCATGATCAGTTTGCCTCGTTGCTTTGGGGCCTATATAAGACAGTCCATCATGGGAAAGTAGGTCAGAGAAAGCACATTTACCTCAGGGCCAGGAGAAAGAGAGAGATGAGGGGCTGGAGTCCCACCATCCCCCATGAGAGCACACCCCCAGTGGCCTGAATTCCACCCACTAGGCTCTATCTCTCATCAGTACCAGTTCCATCATCTCCCAAGAGTACCAGGTTGAGGACCAGGTCTTCAACACATGGACCTTTGGGGTGCACTGAAGATCCAAACTATAGCAAACCCAGGGAGACTGAAAATCACTCAATCAGTGCTTGATAACTTGTTCTCTGTATGCTGGAGTATTAGAATAACGCAAAGGAAATTCTGCAGCAACCAAATGCTAAGAAGCCCATAATGCTGAGGCAATATTCATCGAGGAACCCAGAAGGCGAGACAGAGGGAAGAGCAACTCAGCTAAGCTTGATGGAATCAATGTCCTCAAGAGACCTCTGTCTATGTGTGTGCAGTTCTTCAGCCACTGTAGTCAATGCAGGTTATTGTTTTAAAATTTCAGTATGTAATTTTTTTCTAAAATAATAAGAGCTTACATTTTAATGAAAGAATCATTATCATATTCAAGCATACCCTTTCCCACAGGATTGTACTCTTTGCATATTTATGATTCTGTTGGCCTAAAGCTGAAAGAAATTTATAAATGAGCAAAGGAAGAGGCTGACCTGGAAGAAGACTGTCATAAAACGCTGTCTATAGAGATTATTTGATTTTACTGTCCACATCCACTCAAGCTTCTTCAAGTAAACACGTCCCAACTTTCCTCTGTAGACTCACTTCTTCCTCACACTCAGTGCTACTGTTAGAATAGTCATGTCTTTGGTTCCAAGAGAGGACATGAGATTCAGACCTTTCCCAGAAAACCAACACATCCCCTGGGCCATGATGATAAATTTGGAAGTGGGCATGTTGCCCACTTGAGCCATAAGTAGTAGTTCATACTGGGGAAGAGGGAGTTTTTGTTTTTGCCTTGGATTTGAACTGAGGAGGATTTACTCCTAGCACAGTGGCCAGTTATCAGGGAGGCCATGGTGAAGGAAATCAGAGTCCAAAAATTAAGAGGGATTTGAGACTCTGTTACGCTCTAGACTCTGTAGTTGCACATGCCAGTAAGTTCTTTTCTTTCACTTAAGCTCATCTCAACTGGGCTTTTTGTGCTTCCTCACCAGAACATGCCATCCCAGTAAGATTTAGAACTGCATCACGTATTTAGCCCTCTAAAGAAGGAAGTACTTGTACTATGTCTTCTGACCCTGAAAATTGGGGCTCATGAAAGACCTCTGCCATTAATCTCATGGCCACTGTGAGCTCTCAGTGGCCCACTCTCACTCTGCAGAGCATACTTCCTACCTTTAATAAATGTAAAATCTCATTACCCTTTTCATGTGTCTTGTCCAATTCTTTGTTCAGGACACCAAGAACCTGGAAAGAATCCCTGAAAAGTCTACAGGACCCAAGAACTCAGTAGCAGTTCTGGTCAGGAGTAGGGAGACATGCTTTCTGGTTGCACAAATGTCTAAAGTACCAGCCAGAAGATGGACAAGGTACTGAGTTAAAGTGAACGCATTAGAACTCTCCTTTTTTTTGGTAGTATTGGGGATTGAATCCAAGGCCTTCTCACTTAAATTACATCTGCAGCTCTTTTTACATTATTGTCATTATTATTATTACTATTATTATTGAGGCAGGGTCTCTTTAAGTTGTCCAGGCAGGACTTAAATCTCCAGTCCTCTTGTCTCAGGCCCCCAGAGTTCTAGCATTACAGCTGTGTGCCACCACACTTGACTCTGAGTAGTCTCATCTAGGAAATGACAGGTCTGAAATGGAGAATTTCTAAGGGTTCTCCAGCTCTACAATTCCACTCTGATTCTTGCTCAACAACCCTGACGAGGAAGATTTTGAGAAAGCATGAGAAAGAAAAATGTTTTCTACTCAGTAGGTAGTTACTCTTTTTTTATTTTATTTTTTTTTTTGTGGGTACCAGGGGGTCGACCTCAGGACCTCGCGCGCCAGCAAGCGCCCGTGCCGCTGAGCGATATCACCGGCCCCTTTTTCGTATGTGGGATCCGGGAGTCGAACTCGGGCCCTCGCGCTTGCAAGGCAGGCGCTTAAGCCGCTGAGCCATCTCACCGGCCCAGTAGGTAGTTACTCTTACGGACAGATTTTTTTTTTTTTTTTGGTATGTGTATGAGTGTTCTTTAATCATCTCTGTCAGAGACCCTAAACCTGATGGCAGAGGGTATGGTTTAAAAATAAATAAATCAAAGAAACATACACCTTAATACATGTACTTCTTCACCTGCTAGAGAGGCCTAGCATGTGAACCAGATTAAGCTATTTTCTAATTTTCAAACAAGGCCGGCTGGGCAAAGCTACACCGTCTTTGATAAATGAGAAAGAAACTCATTAAAGGGACCCTCATGCTTTTTCTTTCTTTTCTTTTCTCTCTCTCTCTTTTTTTTTTTTTCATCAAGATTTTCTGCAAGCTGCAGTTAATGATTGGAACAGTCTGTGGGCTGCAGTTAACAATCCTGGCGTTTGTGTCTCTGCTGAACTTGTTTATTTGCATTTAAAAGGGATTTGGGGCTGGATGTAAACACTTTGATGGGATTTATGGCAGAGACAAAGGACCGTTAACATTTTGATCCAGTGGACAGGAAACTGAAAAGCCATCATTAAATTGGTAACCAATGGTATTGAAGTTACCTTTTGAAATCACCGATTGGCAGTTTGGAGCATGAGGGATCAGAACAGAAGATAAAACTGAAAAGAAGGAGGGTGGGAACACCAGTCTTGCTTTTGGAATTTAAATACTTTTATTTTGTACTCATAAAATGAGAACAAAAAATACTTTTAAATCCACCAACCATTATAAACCTAGAGGTAAAACTTGGAATAGCACCAGACATGGTGGCATGTGGCTGCAGTCCCAGCCACTCTGGGGACTGAGGTGCGGGGATCGCTTGACCCCAGGAGTTCAATGCCAGCCTGGACAACACAGCCAGGCTCTGTCTCAATATATGAACAAATAACAAAAATTGAAATAATTAACCATTATGTGGACAATATGTAATAGAGATACAGTCATACACCACCAAATGTTTTCATCAATGATGGGCCACATATTCAACTATGATCCCATAGATTACAGTGGAGCTAAAAAGTTCTTACCACCGAGTGACATCGCAGTCATCCTAGGGCCTGAGGACGATGCATTCTCGCGTGTTTGAGATGATCCCAGAATAAGCAAACCTACTGCACTGCCAGTTGCCAGGTATGTATAAAAGCATAGCACGTACAATTACATATGATGTGCAATACTTGATAATGATAATAAATGATTATGTTGTTGATTTATGTACTTACCAAAATTTTTATTGTTATTTTGGAATGTACTTTTTTTACTTATTAAAAAAATTTACTGTAAAACAGTATGCTGTGTTTTGCCAGCAGCAATATTATAGGGTATATCTAATATTTACTACATCTCTTGATTGATTTTAATCTCAGGTTTTGTCCGTCGTGGCTTTATCCACAATACAGTCTCAGTATGTAGCATGCTATATACCATTTAGATTTGTGTCATTGAATCCTATGTTTGCACAATGACAAAATTGCCTAACGACTCATTTCTCAGAGTATTGTGTCTGTGACCACAGACTGTCTGCCGTCAGGGTAACAAAGGAGAATAAGCTCGGAAACACTCAGCTCGGAGAGTGCACCAGGCCAAGCCTCTTCCATCTCAAATGACCCTGATGCTCACAGAGCTCCTGGCCACTTTGCTAGGAAAAGTGGCCTGGTCTAAAAGTATCCAAACCTCCATTTCCTCATCTTTGAAAAGGAATAGAGCTAGGCATGGTGGCTCACGCTTGTGATCCCAGCACTTGGGAGGCTGAGGCAGGAGGATGGCTGTGAGTTCAAGACCAGCCTGGGCTACAGAGTGAGAACCCCCTCCAAAAAAAAAAAAAAAAAGGGAGTAAAATTAGTATTTATCTCGGAGAGTTTCTGCAAACATTTGAGACTTTTTCTATGAAAGTTTCCCTGATTCTACCAAGCTAGTATCCATGTCTCTTCTTTTATTATTTATTTTTCCTAAATTGTGCAGTCTGGTCTTGAACTTATGATCCTCCTGAGTAACTGAGATTGCAAGCATGACAGTTAAAACCCTTTCTTTTTTTTTTTTTTTTTTTGTTAATGTGGGTACTGGGAGTTGACTTGAGGACCTCGTGCTTGCTAGCAAGTGCTTGTGCCGCTGAGCAATATCACCGGCCCTTTTTTTTCCTTTATGTGGGTACCGGGAGTCAAACTCAGGACCTCGCACTTGCCAGGCAGGCACTTATGCCGCTGAGCTATCTCACCGGCCCAAAACCCTTTCTTTATGCTTCCTAAAATCTGTGTGTGTGTGTGTGTGTGTGTGTGTACTCCTCATACAGCACACACCTAAAGCCATTAATGTCATCTGTATGATTTTTTCTCTTATACACTGTGGGCTTATCAGGGATATACATCTATTTACTGATTGCTATCTACCATGTGCCCAGCAACCTCTTGGGTACTCAGAATCCACCAGGGAATAAGGAAGACATAGGTGTAGGACCTGCCCTCAAGGAGCTGAGAATCTAGTGGTGGGAAAAGAGGTCCAGGCAGAAAACAGACAATTACAACACAAAGAGAACTTTGTGAAATAAGCAACAGGGCACTTTTAGAAATGTAAGGCATCTTAGATCCTTAATTATTTGTTGAATGAATATAAGGGAGTGAATAAATCTCTGTTTCCTTCCCTTTAATTACACAATGAGGCATCAAGAACTCTACACAATGAAGTGGAGGATAAGAAGGTTAAGTAACTGTTGAAACCTCATATTTAGTTGCTTTTATATTTTCCTACCACTTGGTTTAAAATATATAGAATCATGAGAATGTCCCTATTTAATATTCCATCTCAGTGCAGAAATAAAAAAAACCTCCACATTTCGGATTTATCTGTCTAAAGGATACGAATGGGGAACACTTGATCTATAAAACAGTGCTCCTACTGGAAATCAGACAGCATTCCGGGCAGATCATCTATTGCACAATATTAGTGCTTTCTTTTGATTTTTATTTAAACTTTCTTCAAAGCTTCACATTCTTCAGTAACTTCTAGGAGTGATAATTGTCTCTCTCAGGAGGTATGCCTAATGTTTAAAAAAAAATCGTTGACTTCTAAGACAATGAAAAAGCTATTTACACTAACTGCAGCAGCAGAATCTATCTATCAATAGCCTGTCTCTCCTAAATGAGTTGATATAACTATGCATAAGGCCAAAGCTATTGACATTTAGTGTATTTAGGACTTTTTGAATTAATTTTCCCTCTGAGAAGTAGCAATGAAATATGAAGAGAGACTCTCTTTCTTTTTTTCCCTGTGCATTGCTAGGAACTGAACCCAGGAGCCTTGTACATGCTAGATAGATAAGCACTCTACCACTGAGCTACATCCCAGCCCTAAGACTATCATTTTAACATTGGAATAAGTAGGGTTGTGTTGGAAAGTACACTGGCCCAGCCTGGGTGTCCAAAAATTAGATCTCCCAACTGTACTTTTAAAATTTTTCTACCACAAATCATTTAACTTTTCTGGACTCTAGTTTTCTCATTTGTAAAAGTGAGATAATAAAACTGGAAAATCAATCAAAGCCTTGTACAGCTTGAATATTCCATGGTTCTAATATTTCCATTTAATCAATGTAACAGCTACACAGTCCAGGTCTCTAGGCTCAGAGTCCATTTTTTTCTGGGGGTGGAAATCAAATTTCTAATGGGAACCTATGGCCTGGCCTGGGGAAGCACTGAACACCTTCTCCCAAAATCTCTACCAGTTCTCTTTAGTATCCAAAATGGAATTGAAAATCTAAATAAAAGGAGTATGCTTACCATGGAGGGAAAAAAGTGTAAAACAAATAAAAACTCTTTGGCACACAAGAGTGACTACATACATGCCCACTTTCTCAACACACACACAGGTACAAAAATATAGGCAAGACTTCTATTCCTCAACCCTACCAATGCAAATAACCCCAGATCCAAGTATAAAGTAAATAGGAGACAAATATCAGGCAGAGCGGATTCATGTGGTGGACATGTGAAAAATTCTTTTGATACAATCTACAGTCTGAATCATGTACATTTCAAGAATAAATTTCAGAATTCTTGTTTTTTCTTTTCAACAACAGTGCATAGTAAATAAAAAAAAGAGGTATGTATGTGACTAGAAATGTATTTTCTTTGGGTCACCTAAAATCACAAATGCACATGGCACAATATCTAGAAGTAAAGCAAGGATAGAGAAGGCCTTCACTTAAGAAAAAAATGTTCATATCATAAATTCAGTAGCTGATGACTCTAACCACTAACCCTGGGAAGGATTTATTTGGGGAAGGTTTATATTAATGCCATTATTGTAATGAATAATGTTGAAGATGAAACATTGGGTTATGAGATTGGACTGGTCTTTTTCAAAGTTTTGATATATAGGAAGATGAGAGAAAGAAAGAGAGGCAGACAGGCAGACAGTAGCATTAAAAAATAAAATTAGTAAACGGGTTATGCCATCAAAAGAAACATCAAGAGCCAGTTAAAAACCAATCCAAGGTCACGCAAAACTTCAAAGTATGGGATAATGGCACTCAGAGAACTTGTCAGCCAAACTGACCCACATAGTTAATTGTCATGCAGTTCTGAGAAGAGATTGTTGAAAATTGGTTTCCTTATTATGCAGCCCTCCCCAGGACCTTTCTTCAGCATTTTATCTTTATTCATCCTACTAGTGAGAAGAGTTCTGTGGCTCCCAACCTCTTTGTAGCTCCTGTCCTCACCAAGAAGAAAACATAAAGCTGCCTGGAGACTCACAGCTCTCAAATCTTCCTTCACTCATCAAACTTGTGTTGAATCCCTAACAAGTGCTACGGTGAAACTATCAGATGAGGTCTTTGCCGTCAAATATTTTGCAAGCTCTTTTGCAGGTGGGAAGTTGGGGTTCACAATCATTAGCAACCACTGAAAGGCTGTAAGCCCCAACCAGAATGGGTTGCACCGTGGTTGTGATGGGACACACTAGTCCAAAATACGGCCCACTTGCATTTGAGAGAACTGCAGAAGCAGGAAAGTCCCTCTTATCTTTCCCTCGCCCTTTTCCGAAGCAAGTCATAAAGCCCACATTCAAAGGATATCCTCCGTATACTCAGAGGAAAGGTATATCTTTTACTCTGAGGACACAGAGAAAAATCTGGACAAGCAGGCCTTGCTAAGTTTTCCCCAGCTTATCATTAGATTACACCCCTTTTGTCTGATTGCACTTCTCCAAAACTATCATTTCTACATCATACTTCACAAAAAAATCCCACCTGTTTCTCTTTTTCCTTAGGTCTTCATTTTCTGAAGGCCCCTCTGAGTTACATAAAAATTATGTTAAGGAAATTTAAATACTTTTATCAGTCTCTCTTTTGTTAGAGGGGCTCAGCCGCAAACCTAGTCATGGATGAGAAAACGAAAAATCTTTCCTACCCTACAGAAGTGTCAATGGTCATTGTCCTAGAAAAACAGTTATGGTTATGTGTGAGGCCCATGCTGAAAAAACCCGAAACCTTCTACTACAACTACCATGAACACACCAGCTCTAGAGAAAACAGCTTCCAGCCATAGCCCAGACTCACAGTGGCTGAAGTCAAGCCAACCTCTTACTGCAATCTCATGGAATGTCGTATTATAGGTTTGGTTGTGCCCAGGTAGACTGAAGTTCCTACACCTGATACCTGTGAATGTGACCTCAGTTGGAAATGTGGCCTTTGCAGATGCAACCTGGTTATAACGAAGTCATTAAGGTGGGTTCTAGTCCAAGACGATGGGTGTCATTAATAAAGGGGAAGTTTGAACATAGAAATAAATACACACAGAGAAGACAATGTAGAGACATACAGGAAGAAGACAGAAATGTGACAATGGAGGACAAGATTGGAGTAATGGGTCCACGGAATGCCATTTTGGAAAGCCTTTTATTTTTTGAAATAAGGTCTCACTATGCCATCTGGAACTCCCTACATATACGAAGCTCAAGTTGGTCCTGCCTCAAACTCCTAGATTCTAGGACTGCAGTATGTACCAAAGATTTCTAGCAACACCAAGAGCCAGAAAAGGTTTTAGATTAACATGGCCTTGCTAACACCTTAAGTTTGGGTACTCCAGAGTTGCAAGACAATACATTTGTGTTGTTTTAAGATACCCAGTTTGTGATACTTTGTTAAACAGCCCTACCAAACTAATTCAAACCAGAACTATTCAAATAAGTCATCCTTGAATTCCTGACCACATGAAATAATATGTTTGTTGTTTTGAGCCACTAAAGTTTGGTGTAACTCATCATACAGCAATAGTTAGACTAGAACCATCATTTACAACTGTTCAACTACTCTCCAGAGAGGGCCAATAGAAATAGGTGATGATGATGATGATGATGATGATGATGATGATGATGAAAATAGGTAGGTAGATAGATAGATAGATAGATGATAGATGATAGGAAAAAAGGAGCAATTGAGGAAGGAGACTGGAGAAACAAAGAGAGTACCCAAGAGAAAACACACAAAAAATATAGAATTCCATGCATCAGAAAGTTGGAATTATGGCTCATACACAGTACTGCAGCTTTTGACAATTATTTTCTCCAGCTTATAAATAGATCCTTGTTTTCTTCCTTTCCTCTCTCTCAATTTTTAAAAATGTAATGCTTCATTTTTCCATTTTCTGATGGAGGGAAGAACAGGATGTTTGCTTTTGTTTTGTTTTAATTTACTTTTTGGTACTAGCGATTGAACCGAGGGTCACATGCATGATAAGCATGTGCTGTACCACTGAGCAACATCCCCAGCCCCTGTATTCATAGCGTACTTGATGATTTACTGAGTTTTGATATTGTTATTTAGAGGTCTTCCATTTAATTTGTTGATTCAAATTTAATTTAGATGAGACCACTTCATAATATTTCAAGTTTGAAGAAGAAAAGGAAAAATCAGAGGTGAGGAGCCTTGGCCTGTGGCTTCTTTCTCAGAAAGCAACTGTTGAGTTTAATACAGTACAGCACAGGGTCCAGCACGCGGGTCGCCGGGGACCAACATAGCATTATCCGTCATTCAGGCAGTCACAGGGACACTAGTTTATATAAAGCTATTTGAAGTCTTAAATCCTACACCCCTCACTTCTACTCACCATCTGTTACCTACTGTATTATTTTCCCTCTTTGTTAGTATGACAAAAGCCAACTACTTCCAAAACAAAACAAAAAATTCTTCCTTGTCAAACAATAGTAACTGGAAATTGTTAACTCTGACATGAAACACTGAATACAGGATGTTATTTCAATTTTGTTCTTTGAACCACAGTTTCCTTCCAAAAAGTTACACAAAAACCGAGCATGCCACCCACATGTATTCATGTGATCAACCTATCTACAGATGCGAATTTTATGAATTCGTTGTATTTTGACAGAGTTGAATTTAATATTTTTTCTCACAGGTCTGATTGCTTTTAATCAAAGCATAGCAACAAGCAAATGAAAATGATAATTTTCTATGGACCCACCGTACTTTTAAAAAGCAACTATTGATTGGCTGTGATTAAGTGAAGACAAAACTACATGCTGTGGTAGTTGAAACACTTCTGGAATTTATTAACTTCAGCATACATGCTAAGGGCGAATGAGCTTCTTTAATTTCCATAATGAAATTGTTTTTGTAAAGTTAAAAATACTGTAATGAGGCCAAAACGGTGTGCTTTCAGGGGGCTCCCATGGTGAAACAAATGAGATTTTAGCTTCTCTAATTGGGCATACTGCAAGCTGGCTTGACACTGTCCTCCACACAGGATGTTTGTTATCCTAACAAAAAAGGGGTCCACAGCTGTCAGCACAATGCTAGATGGCTTTTCAGAAGCCAAGCCATCGGGAGGAAGACTGCCGCTCTCTGGCTGGGACCACCCAAAGGGAAAGATCAAGTAGAGAACAGTGCTTCTCTTCCCTGATTAAGAAGTTATTCGTAAGGTAATTTGTTTACAGCTATCAAAGAGAAACTCTGGAAACAACTGGGGAGAATTCCCAGAATCCTCTGAAAGAATTTTATTTGATTTAGCAATGAATATGGATATTCTTTCTGTCTCTTTTTTCCTCTTATGAATTAAATCTCATTACCTGTCAACATGGGCCTTTGGAGTCTCATTGTTGCTGTAGAAAACAAAAGTTCGGCCTGTTTTGTGGAGGCAGCGATGCCAAACTCAGCTGGGAAGCCTCCACAGCGGGCACCATGGTAACAGCTTCCAACCCCCTGTGAGCTCTGGAATGGTTTTGATGTAATATTGTCTTCATTTATTTTTAACCATAACTTCCAACTACAAAGGGAAGTAAAATGCAAGGTTACAGTCAAATTAATTTCTAGCCACCGGAAGGAAGTCAGTAACTGAATTTTCCTAGTTTGAAACAGGTATTTTAGTTTGAATGTAAATATTCAACAGGATCCAGGAAGGTGAATAATTTTGGTGTAAATTTACACACCATACGGTTTCATATACTTGCTGCTAGACAAATGAGTGATTGTTACACTATCAAAATATATGAAAAATTAATAGCACACTCACCAAATGAATTCAAATCTCCTACATCCAATTACTCAAAGGAATAAATATTTAAAGGAGAATATAAGCTGCTATAGTAGGCTATAATTATACATTACAGTAGTGAAATGTACATTTCCAACAGTGTAGTTCCAAATGTTCTGTATGTATTGTTCTAGAGAACATTATAAATCATCACATAGCAATTATTTAAATAGATTTTATTATAGTAAAACTTTCTACTCTTGCCTCTAATTAATAGCTTCTACTTTACAGTAACTTGATTGTTGTTTCTAATTTGTTCAAAAAATAAAATAATCTCACTTTAATAAAACAAAAGGATGTCACTAACTATTCTTTTTTTCTTTTCATTGGTCTTTCCAATTTCTTTTCAATAAACTTTTACATACTAGTATTTTCAGGGACTTTAATCAATCCTATATTTTCAAGATGTACTTAAATATAAAAAAGACTATTTTGGGGGAAAAATCTGTCATTATAAGTTTTATTAATATAGAATATAAGTTAAAATTAACTGAATATATAGTTACTTTATATATATGTAGTTATTTTATTTTAGATAGATAGATAGATGATAGATAGATATAGATGCATATACAGTGGTACCTTGGTTCACAAACTTAATTCATTCCACAATTCTGGGGAAGATGGCCACGTTCATGTTCATGCAGGGAAGATGTCTGTGGTCATGTTTGTCACCCAATTCAGAGTGCTTTCAGTGGAAGCAAAATTTTGCTGAATGCTTCTGTTTGTGACAGACGTGTTCGTGAACCAATATATATACATGTGTTTGTGTGTGTGTGTGTATGGAATTATAGCTCCAGAATGATGATAACACTGAACATCATATAGAACCAACTATTCATGATTGTATTTAATTATTAAGAATCCAAATTCTAAAATTTCAAGACAACAGCAAAGCTTGGTGGTTAACAGCCTCTGGAATCTAAGAAATCTGCACTGAAATCTCAAATCATTTTCAGTAATTGTTTGGCCCTGCATCCTTAATCCTTTAAAACTCAATTTCCTCACCAATAAAGGGAGGACCACAAAAGCATCAACCTCGCTGAGCTGCTGCATCAAAGTGACCTTGCACACTGGCATAGTGTCTGCATGTTATAACTCATTAGTTAGTTAACTTATATGATGAAGATGAAGTGATACATATGATGATAGTGACGTCAACACTGGGGATTCACAGATCAAAAAATTCTGTGTTTTAACACACAGGAGATTAATTTTTCATGCCTGGATCCTGGAGTTTGAGGTGACCAGAAGCTACATGACATGTACAGTATATTTTGTTGTTATAGTTCTTGATACAAAATACATTTTAAGTGGGAGAAATGTCAAGTGCTTCAATACTCAATACAGGTGTAGCCTGAAAGAAGAGGAGAGGGAGACGCATTTCAGTGGAGGAGGGGACAAGGGGTTGAGGGCCACGGTGTAGCTACAGACACCTCAGACAGCCCCCAGAAGGATTTCTAATGTCAACAGTGACTAGGAGCAGAGCTCAGCAATCAAATGACAATAGTCACTTAACAGAGAAGGTCGAAGATCAGAAACGAGATCCACATCGTTGCAAATGTCCAAACTGGAAGCATATGCATAGATATTTCTTGGTGAAAGCAAATCAACAGAAAAGAGAATTGTAGTATGATTTGTTAATGGAAGTCTGCTAAATTGTTAGTCTTCTCATCAACATGCCGAAAAAATTCAAGTAGGGGTGCAGCAGGGCAAAGGCAGGGAACATCACATAGCACAGCAAACTGCCTACCCGATGTCTAGGAAGCAGAGGCAGAGGAAGGGGGACTCCATAATCTCCTTTGAAGGCACAACCACAAAGACCTAAGGACCTCCCATAGGCCCCACCTCCCAGGCTTCACCGCCTCCCCACAGCGCCACCTTGAGGACCAAGCCTTTAACACACGGGTCACTGGGGGACATTCAACATGCAAACTAATACTTTCACTCTCCTAAATCCAAAGTGTGTGCGTGTTCTCTGGAACTTCTGCTGTTCATAATATTGGGCTAAGCTCATGACAGATATTTCACATGATAGCAAAAATGGTTACATGTGAAAATAAAAGCAAGAAAGATGTGGCTAGATGAAATTGAATTATTTAGCAGTAAATATACTGCAAGGGTCAATGATCAATACTCATTAAGAATGTGATCCACATACAGTGTCTAGCACTGAAAAGTCATTATTTGTCATCAGATCAGAAAATCTACTTTATAGCCATTGAAATAGTTTTGTTACCTGTTTATATCAATAGATAATAAAATTTATTTTATAGTCTCAAATCACTTATGGTATGAGGACATTTCAATTCATTAACAGCCCATTTTCTTTTTAAATACTAAATATATGTGTATGTGTATAGGTTAGATATTAATATATATATGCTCTTAAGAAAGAGCATTTATCCATTTACATTTTCAGAATGAATTTTCAATTGTGCATTCATCTCAGACATGAATACTGCAACATGTATGGGCATAGCTGAAGCAAATTTATCATGACAGCAACCAAATAATAAATCTGTATCTCTATAACCAGTTCCATTTCCGAATAATTTCTCTGTCGCACATTATTTTAGTCTGGCAGATTGCTCCATTTTCTCCCTCTCCCTCTCTCTGTCTTTGTCTTCTCTTTACTTTGGGGTTAAACTGCACTTTCAAATTCACATTATTTTGCAGCTAGCATGTCACCTCCACTTAAGTTGCTACAGCTGGCATTTCTCGTCTAACAGCTGAAGCAGTTAATTTACTTGCATTGACCAGCCAGCACTGTAATCTACCACCTGATAATTGTGTTCTTCTTGAGCCACAAAGTCTTAAAAGACAAAGAAGACTTAATTTTTGCCATTCTATAGGTTGAATTCCCATAATTTGATCTTAAATTATTTGATTTCCTGAGGGACTCTATGAGTGTGTGGGGTGTAGGTTTTTTTAAAGAAAATTTTTAAACAAGTCACTTTATCCGTCTGTGTTGTGTTTATTATAGGCAGACAGACCATATTGTAAATGATGCAACCACACAAAAATCTCAAACATGGTGAAATATAAGGGTTGTACATGTTTAAAAGCTGCTGGATAAATTGCTTATTCACATACAGGAAGATTACTCCAAATAAAGTAGTTTTTGTCATCGGCATTGTTAAAAGAATGGAGAACCAGGACAAATATTATGTAGTACCCAGACAGATGTATTCTCAAATGTTCCACATGCCAGTGATTTAATATTGTAAAACTGCAGTGGAAATAATTTTTAAACCCACCAAGTCACACTAAAAGTAAATATTTCTGTTAATCCAAGAAAGTTAGACCATTAAAATGTGCTAACGTTGAATTTCACAGCTATTTTAGTCTTCTGTAAATAATTACTATTTCCACTTTTCTCTAGACATTTATAATACCAGAAAATGCTAATTCATACTTATCAAGAGAAGATAAAACCAGAAACCTGAAACATGCCCAGTTCAGTCTGTTACTTTATTTTGGGCGAAGAGACTGCAGTTTTGACAGTGGGGCCATCTGCTACTAACTTTTCTCCTCATCATCATGCCAGTCCAGTCAAAAGCAATTAAACCTGTTTTGCCATTATAATATGTAGATAATGATGATAAATTATAGCTTTAAAATGAGTCTCAAATTATGCATACGCTAGGTATTTTCCTTACAGCTACCGATGTAAAAGATATTCCTGTACTTGTGAAATTTTTCAGCTATTTTATTAATGATGTTAGCTCTATAATGAGCTACCTACCAGGATATTTTGCAGGCACAGAGCCTAGCAGTCATTATAAATCTATTTATATCCCAGGAAGATGTTTCAAGTGGAGAGCTGCGCCCTAACATTCTGCATTCGCTGTTGAACAAAATATATAGCACATATGGCTCCAACTTGCTATGTTTTATTATGTCACATAATCAATAAAACACATAAATACCACCAATAAAAAGGAGCAGGAAGAAAACTCTATGGCTCCAGCACAACATGGGGTTATATAGCAGAGAGAAGATGAGGCTTAATGATTTCCAGGGACAGATACAAACTTACCTCTTTTTTTGTTCTGTTTTGTTTTGTTTTCTTGTACTAGGGATTAAACCAAAGGCCTTCACACTGAGTTACATTCCCAGCTTCTTTTTCACTTTTTCAATTTTTTTTTTCTAATTTTGAGACAGTGTCTCACTAAATAACGAAGTTGCCCAGGCTGGGCTTGAACTTTTGATTCTCCTGCCTCAGGTTCTCAGACAGCTGGGATTAGAGGAGTGCACCACCACGCCTGGCTCAAATCTATCATTCTTGAGGCAAACCATACATTACCTCTGGTTTTCATCAAAATGTTTGCACTTTTCTCAATGTAGAAACTATGAATAAGCCAGTGTTCCCAAATAATAACTAGTATCAGTCTTTTTTTGGGAATGTCAACGAAGATCGCCATGTTGGAAAACTGTGGTGTTTGGTTTTGCTTTTTAAATTTGCAGCTGATAGTGTAATTATTTTTTCCAGAAGATTTGATATGATTTTGTTTCCACCTTGTTATTAGGTCAAGAAAGAAAGAAGGACAAAGAATTGAGGCACTGAATGCCCGTGTCACTTTAAGATACCACCTCTCTGTAGCAAGTAACTGATGTGGCTTTGCTAATTGATAGTCACAGAATTGAATCACTTCTTGTACTGTTTCCTACAATTATTTTCTTTAAGAAGATAGTATTTGGCATAGTAAACATGTATTAATTATGGATATCCAACTTTCTAATTCTGTTTTGTCATCAAAACACAGACTAATGATTACGGAGAGAAAGAAAGAAAGAGTTTTGTCAGAAAGAAAAGCAACATTGGAATATGCTCTGCCTTGCATTAGTTCTTTACAGCCTATCTTTTTCTTTACTATGCAACACTCATAAATAAGTCAGGGGGTGGAAGAACATGGAAAAATGAGACACTCACAGATTATATTGGCCACAATGCTATATAAATGGATGTAGTCTATTGATATTTTAATAGGCCTTCTCATGAACTGTATTGGAAACAGGAATCTCGATTGCAGCCAATCATCTGTTTGCAGACAAAGGCATTATTCATCATGACTTATACAAGGCTCCACCTCGATTTCACACCATTCTTCAAGTCATCATTTTTTTGTCTTAGCCTTAGCATCCAGGGTCTTTCCCCAGACAAATGAGAATAACAGGCACTTGCACAGCACAGAAAAATTCACAGTGCTAGACACCAACCAACTGCATAGTTTCTTTTCTTGTACTTTTTCATCCTGATTTATAGTGAGGAGCCTTTTGGAAACTAGAGAGTTTTACAATATAGAAGATGTTTGGTCATATTCTTACACTGGGGACGTATTTCAAATCTTGAAGAGAGATTGCTTAACTTCAGTTTCTACATGAGTTTAATGAAATGTGTGTTGTGTATGGAGTGTATGCAAATAATGCTTTTGAAAAAGTATTTATTGTACCAGAAAACAGCTTTTGCAATAAACGGCATAAACATTCTAATATTGGTCTTGGCAAGGAAAGTGAAAAACGCAGGAATGTAATAAGATAGGAAAATAAAATCAGAGGGATGATGGACGGCCAAAAGAAGAAAACGGGACAACTGAAAATATTATGAAGAATTCAGAAAGGCACCCTTGTTTCCACAGTTCTGAAAGATAACTCTGCATGGACGAAGTTGAGCCTACAAAGGCTTCTTTTTAAAGTTAGGTGGTAGGTAGTGCATTGACTAGGCTGGAAAGAGCTTAGAAATCTCTCAACCCCAAGTGGACTTGAAAGAGTCCACTGCACCAGCTGTGTAGTTGTACTCATTTTCCTCAGAGCTTCTGTTTCTTCACCTGTCAAGTGGATAAATCCAGCTACCTCACAGGATCACTATGAAGGAATGGTCACAGAAAAATATCGACTATGTCCCTTGCATAAGCTTAGGGGCTAATAAGTGGTGTTTGTCATGATTACCTCTTAGGCCCAGTATTTATTTCAGTTAATATTTTACCTGACTATATAAGTTATATCTTATCATCATGAAAAACATTTCTTTCTTGTTTCCTCCATAAAATATAAGGTCTGATAAAAATACAGTTATGTTTAAATTTAAAAATATTTATTACAGTAAAACATTGTAATACATTACATTGCCATTAATCCTCAAGACACTCCCCCTCACTTTATATGCACTTATTCTCATCACTTACTGAAGCGGCTCTGTAAGTTCTCTTGCACGGGGGTCTTTAGTTGCACTGTTGTGACTGCCTCAACATCCTGAACTGATTCAAAACATTCACCTTTCATGGTCATTGTGACTTTGGGGAAGAGCCAGAAGTTGCACAGTGCCAGATTCAGTGAACAGGTAGATGAGGACACATGGTAATGTCTTTATGAGGCTGCCTTTCTGTTGGACGACACTTGGCAAAAGCGGTCACTGTAGTTTTGATCAAAATTTGTCAAGACTCCCACGAAAAAAGAACTTCCAGAACTGCTTCAGAAAAATGCAAGAACAATAGGTAAGTGCACTGGAAGTGAGGGGGAGTATTTTGAGGGAGATTACTGACAATATGTCCCTATTATAATACATTTAAAAATTTTTAAGCATTCATCATACTTTTTTTTTAATCATACCACATATGCTTTCTCACTCTCATTAGTGAATCCTTGCACAATGAAAACTTCAACCTTTCCTGCCCCTTTTGGGCAGCTAGGAATTCTGAATCCCCAAGGCTGAGCTTTTAAACCTTTGGTGCATATGTCGTGGTTGATAGAATCTTTCCCTCACTTCTTTCCTGTACATCTTGACCGCTGAGAATCACTAGCAACTTTGCTGAAGGAGAAACAGTATAAATTAGTACACTAGGGCAATCACGTGGGGCACTTTGAAAAACCCAGATACTTGATTAATTTGAGATGCAGGATTTTGAGGGCCACCCATGGGACTCTGAAGTGCAGCCCGGGCTTCATCCTGTGTGGAGGTGGAGCTGGGCTAGTGGGCAGAGGTGGGCTGACTCACACTTGGTCTAAGCTTGCTGATGAGCATAGATCCCTTAACTGTAGTCTCTATTTTTGAAGACTCTCTTAAGAAATGAAAACGCTTTTTGCTGTGTCTGCCCAGTAAGTGGAGTTTGGTACACAGAGTCTTGTAAATTAAAACAGTCCAAAACCAGCTGACTAAATATAATACATTCCATTTTGCCATTTAGCCTCTTCATTCTCATTAACAGCTGCCAGTGTGTTGCAATGTTTTTATTTCCCTTAACAAAGAAGACACTTTGCTCCCTAAAAAGCATGTGCCCATCAAGAAGTTGCTAAGGTTGCATGCGGACCATCAACATCCTTCCCCTTATCCTCCAAGGGTCCAGCGGTCCAGCTCCTGAACCATGTATCTATCCCTTTGTTTGACTTCTTCAACTCTGGTACCAGGCTGCCCTGTCATTCCACAATTAATTGCTTTTTCCAAAATTCTGAGAATGTACTATGTTTTAATTTGTATTTAATTACAAATATATTGGAGTTGTATTTTTAAAAATGCCCCCTAGGGCCGGTGAGATGGCTCAGTGGCGTAAGTGCCTGCCTGGCAAGCGCGAGGGCCCAAGTTCGACTCCCGGAACCCACATACGAAAAAAGGGCCAGTGATATCGCTCAGCGGCATGGGGGCCTGCTGGCGTGTGAGGTCCTGAGGTAGACCCCTGGTACCCACAGGAAAAATAAAAATAAAATAAATAAAAATAAATAAAAAATAAAAATGCCCCCTTAACAAATCTTTCAGTCGGATCCTTTTCCAATAATGAAAAGGTGACTTGATTGAAATTAGACTTAAATCTGACTTACCTGAAAGTTATACCATCTTCCCAAAGATCACTTAAATCTTCTAAAACCCACTCAGTCATGGGAGGGGGGTTAACTCACCCACCTACACTTGATGGAGACACTGCATTGTGCTTTCTCCTCTGCTCAGCTCTGCAGTAGCAGTTAGCTTATAAATGCTGGCCCAGCCACCAATTCTGTTGACATTAGTCAATCATGGCAGTGCCAAACAGAAAATACTGAGCAGTGGAAACAAGCTGTATGAACTGCTATTGCATCAAAATAGTCATATTGATTTCAACTCCATTTTCCAAAGAAAAGTGGAAGAGAGATTTCCAAGCAGAAAGCTAGAGAGAGAGAAGCAAGGGAATATTCCTGGTTATGCATTCATTGTTTATATTTTTGCCTTAGTGCATGCTAATTTAGAACTGATACTTGGATCTTACCCTGCTCTGAATACAGTTCAAAAAGAAGTAGATCCAATTTAAACAGGTTGGAAAGGTCTGTTGACCTGTTACTGTGGCAACAGTCATCCCAAGACACAACATAACTAATAAGTTAACTAGATGCACCTTGTCCCAACCATCCAACATAAGCCATAAAACTAAACTGCTGCAAATCACTGGCAACTTTGCAAAGGGAGAATGGTGCAGACTGATACACTAGGGAAGCCGATAATCCAATTTAGAAGTGCAGACTCTCATTTCGGTTTCATTGGCATGTTCATTTTGAACTAAAGGGACCTGAGCAGTAATTCTATAAACAACCAGCATTTAGAAATTAGAGGCAACAAGACTCTCTAGAGGTATAATTGCTTTTGAACCAGACAACCTGAAATCGTGTCTGTCTAATGTAACAGGGAGAAGAGGGGAAATCTCAGCTTGGAAAATGAGTAGCTGACCAAAGCATACCACAAGCCAGACACAGTTTGGGTATCTCAATATACCCAGTAACAGAATTCAATTTAATAAAACTCAATGAGGAGTTTCACAACACTTTTAATTGTACAAGGTAGCAAAACATTTTACATAAGCTAAATTTTGTAATTTAAGCCATAATTTGTAATATCAGGAGAACTAATTATATAAATGAGTAAAACAGACCTAGCTCAAATCATAGCCCTGCCCTCTTACCAGTGAAAACTTTGGTAAGTGAGGTGACCTCGCTAATCCTAGTTGCATCATTTCGGAAATCTTGGTAATAGTTGCGTCTACTCTACAGGTTGTCAGCACCAAATGGAATGGTCCCTACATTTCTCACAGTTCTCCGTGAATGGCAGCTCTCAAGGTTAGTAGTCTTTCATTTATCTATCACTTATATTCATAATTTGAACATCAAAGAAAGATTGAGCACAACAATACGTACAGGCTTATGCACCAAAAGTAAAATATTCCATAGAAAGACAAAAATACAAGAAATGTAAGGTTATCATTCCTGATTGTTTTGAGGTACAGAGCTATAGTCACTTAGCAACATTCAAAGATCTGAATACCTAAAGTAGTAAAGTTTTAAAAAATTTCTCATGGGAGCCAAATGATGATGATGATGATGATGATGACGACGATAATGTTAAACCATTTTAATCTGCTTTTGCTCTACTCTGCTTCATCAGGGTGGCCAGAGTCTCCACATGGCAGCACTTGGTATGTTCATTGACTCTCTCCATGCTGCCCTTCCTGCCCTTGGCTTCCAGGCACCACATTCTGTAGTTTCCTTCCTATGTCACCAGTCATATCTTATTTTCTCATCTTTTCCTGAGATCTCATCCAGTCCTGTGGGATTTAAGTATCACAGATATGCTGACACCACCCCCGAATTTGTATCTCCAGCTTGACTTCCCTGAACTACCCTGCCCACTCAATGCCTTCACTTTGGCATCTAAAACAGACATGTCCAATTCAACACAGCTAAACAAAACTGAACCTCCAGTAGGTCCTCAGGACTTGCTCTACCTCACTCTTTTCCATCACAGTTCACAGAAATTCCATCCTTATATTAGTGACAGCCCCAGTCTCCATTCTTTCCTGTTCCAAATCCAATCTTTTCAAAACTTCTGCGGCTCTACATTCAAATATATCAGGAACCCAATTACTGCTTACCACCTCCACTGCCACTACCTGTTGTGAGCCCAGATACCTCTTGCCTGGATAATTGCATGAGTCACCTTATAGGTGTCCCTGCTTTTTCCTTTGTTCCCCTGCAGTCTTTTTGCATCCTAACAATCCAATGGATGCTTTTTAAATATGTCAGATCATGCTGTATTCCTCCTCAAACGTCTATATTAGCTCCTCATTCCATCCAGATGATAAAGTCCTACATGGTGTAATCCCCATCACTCCGCAACCCCAACCCTCATTCTCATCCCATAATTCATTCTTCTGCAGCCCTCCTAGTCTTCCTGTCACCTCTAATGTTCCAGGCACACTTTTTAGGATCTTTATTTTATTACTCCTACTGCCTGTCCTACACATGAATCAGAGGACAAAGATCCATCCCCAGGTACAAGGATAGATCCTGACTAATATAAGTTAGAGTAAGAGTTTTAACTGACGATGATCTTTTCTCTTACGGTGGAAAGCTGATCCGGTTCCACCAAAAGGAAGGACTTTCATCCCACAATCAGAAGATGAGTTTTCTTTTACTTGAGCAAGAAAGTAGGAAGCTCAGATTGTCACTGGTAGCCACTTTGCAACCACAATGAGAGATGCTTTTATTAGAGAACCAAGGCTCAGGAACAAATTAGGCAAACATTCCACCACTGAGCCACATCCCCAGCCCCCAAGGAACAAATTAGAGAGAAAGAAAGAAACTGGGTCTTCAATAATGATATTAAGCCTTGATTACTTCATGACCTAAACTAGCCTGTCTTTGTCCTTTTAGGCTGTTGGTAATATAATGCCATAGATTGGGTGGCTTATAAACAATGGAAATTTATCACTTACTGTTCTAGAGGCTGATAAGTTCAAATCAAGGTGCCAATAGATTCTCTGTCTAGTGAGAGCCTGCTTTCTCGTTCATAGGCAGCACCTTCCAGCTGTGTCCTCACATAGCACAAAACACAAGGGGATCTCCCTTGGTCTTCTTTTATAGGGCACTAATCCAATCTATGAGGGCTCCACCCCTTGTGACCTTGGAGGTAAAGATTTTGGTATATAAATTTGGCGAGGATGGAGCAAAAAATATTCAGACCACAAGATAACTGGGATTATCTCTGGGATTGTAATTCTATAGCACAAGAAATCCCTGCAATGGTTAAGCTAGTTTAAGTCAGGTTTCTATTGCATTCTAAAGATACCGAATTTAATAGAATAAGGATGTCATACACGAAAAGACTTAAGGTTAAACCAATTATACCTGCCAAATTTGGTTAATACTTAGACCTCCATCCCTGATATAATTTGATATCTGTACATTGGGAATATTAATTCATATGCCAGGTAGTATCTCAGAAAGTAAAAGAAATTGTATTAACCACAAAACACTTCCATAAGCATTATGTTAGATCTTTGAGTGCTTCACACTGATGCACCAAGTAAATATTTTGAAAATTAAAAGAGATAGGGGCAGTTCAGACTGAGAAACTACTTATCTTAGCGAAGTCATCCTTTGCTCCTTTCTTCTTCCCCCCCCATTCCATATCTATCCCATTGGAGATACACATGGTGCAGTCTATCTCAGAGAGGTTAGCACAGACATGACTCATCCTACTCACCCCACTGCTGCCTAAACCACCACCTTGGTTCACCACCATGACTGCAAGAGCTCCTCACTTATATCCTTGCCCACTAAAATCTCTTTCTCTCACAGAAACCACAAAGATCCTTTGAAAACGTAATGCAAACTATGCCATGCCTCTTCTCCACACCTTCTACTGTGACCCCATCCTTCCCTCACTCCCCTCACCCTTCTGTCTCATACCCACTAGTCCTCCGTTCTTCCTTGAGTACCAAGCAAGTTCCTGTCTCCTGGCCTTTGTACCACCTGATCCTCTGCTGGATCACCCTTCCCCAAGATGTCCATTTGGTTTTCTCCTTACTTCCTGCAAGTCTCTGCTCAAATAGCAACTTACCAGTGACATCTGCCCTCATTTACCCACCTAAAGCACTGACCTTCATTTTTCCATATCTCTGTATCCCCTTACTTTGCCCACTTCATGGTATATCATGTATCATATGTTTCTTAATATTTTTTAGTGTCTTCGTCCCCCAGGTACAGTGAGAACTCCACGAGAGCAGGGAGCAGATTAAAACACTAATTTAGCTCCAGTATCTAGGACAGGCATGGGCACGTAGTGCACGTAGTTACAAGGAGAAATGAAGCTAATTCTAAGTGTCAGGATACAGCAATGATGTGTTGTATTATACGCCTTCGTTTGTATAATCAGACTTCCAGGTTCTTGGGAAAAAGAGTCCCACCCACAGTATTTGGTAAAGGTTAACTCTGTAGGTTTGCTCAGTTCAACCTGGCATATTGCAAAGGATGGATTGGTCTTGAGCAGCCCCTGGGAGCCCGGCCCCGGGAACATCCCACTTGGTAAGAGCATCTTTGTGCACCTGGTATCCCAGGCCAGGCCAGATAGTTCACGCTATCAATGTGATTTATGGTGAATGCCTGTTTTTGTTGGTCTGAGCCCTGGCCCACACTGCATCAAGCTCATCTCTGAGACATGGGGCTTGGAGACTGAGTATCTAAGGTCAGTTATACGGGCGCGCCACACCTACATGTCTGGCCCCCAAAGAAAACTCTGGACACAAAGGCTTGGCCTAGCCTCCTTGTCTGGGAACACTTCACACATGTTGTCATGCATCACTGCTGGGAGATTAAGCCACTGACAGCGGAAAACTGGCAGCTTGAGAGGATCTTCTCTGGACCGTCCTATGTGTCCTATCCTTTGCTGGTTTTAAACTTTATCTTTTCATTATAATAAAGCATAGCATGGTTTACGATGCACATGAATATAACAGCTTTTCTAAGTCCTGTGAGTCCTAGTGAATCACCAAATCTGAGCATGGCCTTGGGGACCAACAACACACCCAGCACTTAGCATGGCATTTGGCATTCAGCAAGTGTGCACTAACAGCTGACTGGGTGAGTGAATGAACGAATGAACGAATGAATGAATGAATGAATGAATGAATGAAGATGAATGCCATGTTAAACAGCCACCTGGATTCTTTTCTCTCTACTCACTCTGCCTCTCATAATACGTTTCCTTTTTTTTTTTTACACACTCTAATTTCAAATACCATATCTGAACACTGTCTAATATGACAGCTGCTCTTAAAACTATCAGTGAACAGAAGAACCGCTGGCAGAAATGTAAGATTTAGAGATCAAGACCATTTGGATAAACAGGGCTTTGCCTCTGCAGATCCACCTTTTAGGCTGGCGTTCTGCATGGGATAATTTACTTTGCTGCCTGACTCCTGCCCTTCAACCCAGCTTGAACCCAAATCAGAAATTGCATCCACCAAAATAGGGTCCCAGTTTTTTTCTTGCTGTCCATCACTGAATCAATAATAAGAGAACCTGCTTTGTTTGCTTGGGATTTGACAGCCCAGTGACAAACAGGACGGGAGCGACCACAGCCTCAGTTTGGCTACACTGAGCTCACGTATAATGACATGTGCATGTGTGTGATTTAACGTCGCCTGATAACATTCAAGGTCTTCAATGGGTTTCCCCGAGCCCACTGCACTGACATCTATCATTTTAATAGCCACCGAGGAAGAAAAAATATAGTTCTCATTAATACCCTGAATTTGACCTTCCACTTGCCTTGAATTGAAACTCAGTTATAGCCTGGAATGCAACTGTGCCTATTAAAAGAGTGGAGAAGTCCACCTTCCTGGTATTGTTTTTCCCATTCAGTACAAAACAGAAAGGAAGAAAGTCAGGACTCAGGCGGACACAGTTAGGTTGGAGATCCATTTCTCTTTGAGGTGCTCAAATAAAGGAAGCAAAGAGATATTCATTTTACCTAGAAAGTAAAGTAACTTTCTCATAAAACCATTTATAACCAGGGAAACATACATGAAAATAACCTACAGCCAGAATTTTCCAGAATTATGAAAATCAAACTCATTGATCCTACCTGACAAGCTAATAAAAACTGGATAGCCAATTTCTGTTTCTTGCAACCCAAGAATCCTAAATAATAGACATCACAAAGCACTTTAAGAGTACGTCCACTGTATACTCTATCATAGGATGGTTCAGCAGGGATCTCACAGATAGTTATAAAAATCTCCAGCGCTGTAATAATAATCAATGCAGCAATCACATTCCAATGGTATTTGTCTTTGTTCTAGATGTGGGTAGAAGATAGCCCAATGTATTTACTGTTGAGTAAATGAACATTGCAACAAAGATAAAATTTTTTCTGCGTAAGCATGAAGCCCAACAAACTTTTAGACACTCATAAAACAATTTTTTTTAGCAGGGATGGGCTGATAAAAAAAAGGAACCGTTACTTCTCGTATTTAAATGTAATAGACTTTGCTTATAAAATCCAAAATTCTGGTTTTATTCTTTTAAAATTGGATCAGACTTTTCCTCAATCCAGGATAATAAGCCTAATTTAATGGTTCTTAGGGTCAATTTAGTTATAAAAGAATATAGAGCACATCCTTGGTCTTACATAATTTCTTCATTGTTCTTTTCCGAAGGGTGTTGATTTTGATGTAATCATTCAAACATGTATTCTATGTACAGCAGAATACAACATCTTATGAGCCATATAAACTCTACTCTAGTGTTTCCAACTTAATTGAAGCATTCACAGACCCATGAAAAATTAAGTTAAAAAAGCAATAAGATGCAAGAGATTACCCAAGAAGAGAATGAAAGCCAGTTCCCACCTCTGTCTCATAACGTAGCTTAAAAAACAGACAGTTAAAAATAGACCTGCATGAGAACAGAGCACTTGAGTATTGGTGGCCTAAAAGAGCCATCAGAGGAGGGAGCCATTAATTCTGTTTCACGCATCTGTGAAGGCTTCATAGGGGAGGCTACATCTAATACGGAATTTGCAGGATAAGCATGATTTAACATGGCGGGGATGAAGAGGAAGGCATTCTACACCAAGGGAACTGCAAGAACAAAATGAGGACAGACTCCTTTCTCTAAGGGAGTGGAAGCGCTCCTATGTGCCTGGAGCATGGGACGCGTGGAGGATAGAGAGTGAGGCGAAGCCATGCTAGTAGGTCTGTACAAGTTGAATATCCCTTAACTGAAATGCTTGAGACCAGAAGCGTTCAGGTATCAGATTTTGGAATATGTCCACATATATAATGAGATATACTGCGGATGAGACCCAAGTTAAAACACAAAATTGATTTATGTTCCACATGCATCTTTTTTTTATTTTTGTTTTTTTGGTTTTGGGGTTTTTTTGTTATTGTTGTTGTTTTGTTTTGTTTTGTTTTGTTTTGAGACAGGGTCTCACTAAGTAGTTCAGGCTGGCCTTGAACTCACCATGTAGCCCAGGCTGGCCTCGAACTCATGGCTATCCTCCTGCCTCAGCCTCCCAAGGGCTGGTATTACAGGTGTTGTGCCGCACCCCTGGCTCATCTGAATGTACTTTTGTACAACACTTTGAGTGTACCCGTGCTTTCACTGTGACCCATCACATGAGGTTAGATGTACAATTTTCCATTTGTGGCATCACATTGGTTCTCAAAAACCTTTGGATTTTGAAACATCTAAGATTTCAGATATCCAGTTTAAGGATGCTCAACCTATACTTTAACTCGAGGAAATAAAGGACGAATCAAATGCAGGTGGTACAGTAGGAATCCCATGATTCAATTTGCATTTTATAAAAGTCATTCTAGCACCTATCTGGATGATAGGTTGCAGGCAGAAGAAACCAGAAGAAAGACCAGTACTTTGTTCACCCATGTGCCCACCCATCCAACCCGTTGGGCAGTGTGAACAAGGAACAGCGGCTAGAGTTTGATTCCTTGGGATGGAAGTTTCAAGTTCGTGAGTCCAGGACAGATTTAAAATCCAGCTCTGTTGGGCACAGCTGTATATTGTTCATCAAGTTTACTTGACCCAAACTTTGAAATGAAGAATTTCCCATAAGAATCTAGATTTTCGCCTTCTCTAAAACATCAGATCTGGCAAAACTGGACCCACATTTCCAGCTGATGCTGAGTAGTGGATAAACCCCTGAACAAGAGGCTTCAATACCATTTTCCATAGTCACCTTTTACACTGTGGCCCTGATATTGAAGCCAAGTGTTATAGCCAGCCTCGGCCTTAGACCACTTATGCTTACTTACAGTAGAGAACTTGTCATTGTACCCATGTAGCCTTTGTCAATGAGGAAGAAGTGACGGATCATCAAGGATGCAGCTTGTTTCAAGAAAATCAGGAGATATTTGTGCAATTGATTAACAGTTCCATTAATACTTTTCAGTGTAATACACTGTCATTGTTGAAAGAATACAAATTAAAATATTATATATTTGTTGGTTGTTCTTTTGCAGTACTGAGAATTGAACCCAGGGACTTTGCACTGAGCTATATCCCCAGTCCTTTTTAATTTTTTTTATGTACGTATGTATGTATGCATGTATGAATTTATTTACTTATTAGAGATAGGATCTCACTGAGTTGCTAAGTTGCCCAGGCTAGCCTTGAACTTGTGATCTTCCTGCTTCAGACTCCCAAAGTGCTGGGATTATAGGCATACATCATCTTACCTGGCTATGATGCTCTTTTGCTTACCTTATCTCACTACACTTATCTATGTCACTGGTTTTGCATTTATATCCCCAAACTTAGAGAAATGAGAAGTCTGCGGTAAGACTTCCTGAGAAAGTGACACCTGAGTTACAACATAAAGCATGAATAGAAGAGAGTTTACAAATGCTTCTGTCACTCCTTGGGATAGCAACATCAGATACACCAAAATTTCTGAGTCAACTCATGTTTTGCTTCATTTAATTTGACTTTATTATGCTAAGGACTTGGGGCTACTGAGAAGATAGGGCCTAATAGAAGTCACACATTTATTCAAAATATATGTGTTTATCATTTACTAGATTCTTGGCACTCTGCTGGGTTTGGGAGGTACAGTGGTGACCAAGATAAATACATAAAGTTACTATAATAGCTAAGAAGATTGATAGTTAAATAATAAATTATAATAAAAGTGGTATATAAGGGGATGTTAGTGTACAAGTTAGAACAACTTGAAGGGCACTCTGTCAATTAGGAATGCTTTCAGCCACAAATAAGAGAAAGTCTGAATGATGGATGATTAAACCTGGAGTTATTTTTCTCATATAACAAAGAAATCAGGAAGAAGGCATCTGCTGGTATTTTTGTGGTGGTTCCTATGATTTTCTAGGCCTCTCCTTCCTGGTTGTATGAGGCCTTTGGGATTTCTATTTATTTTATTATTTTTTTTTGTGGGTACTGGGGGGTCGACCTCAGGACCTCGCATGCCAGCAGGCGCCCGTGCCGCTGAGCGATATCACCAGCCCCTTTTTCGTATGTGGGTTCTGGGAGTCGAACTCGGGCCCTTGCGCTTGCCGGGCAGGCGCTTAAGCCGCTGAGCCATCTCACCGGCCCAGCATTTGGGATTTCTGATGAACAGAAATCAGTTTTGGGTGGGGGTGAAAAGAGGAGCAAGAATGGAGGATGGTATGATCTCTGCATGAAACAGAAGTATTTCTTGTGATAATGGCCACGGGGGAAGAGCTCTTTACACTAACCGTGTAAGGTGACTTTGAACTTTGTAGACTGGCCAAGTGAGTGATGGTGAAGCTATATACTGAGAAGTGTGAATAAGAAAGAAAATGAATGCTAATATTTTAAAACTTCTATGATTCGATGAGCTTTTAGGGCACTTCTAATTTAACATTCTGAATATCAGGAAGAAATTATTGAAATTCTGAAAAACAAACAGGAAAGGAAAAACATTCAAATAAGTGGCCATAAAAACCAAGGAGCAAGAACGAAGTGGAAATATTGAGGATACCAGTAGCATCCAGGCAACTTTGCTGCAGCTGAATGTGAATGTTCATGATTTATAGCTCCTATTTAAGGGGTCCGTCAGTGCTAAAAATAGTGATGCAAGCCTTAAAGTCTTGACTTGTTGTTTTTGAGACAAGGTCTCACTATGTAGTTAGTTCAGGCTGGCCATGAACTCACTACATGGCCCAGGCTGGCCTTGAACTTGGAGTGGTCCTCTTGTCTCAGTCTCCCAACCAAGTGTTGGGATTAGAGGCGTGCGACACCATGCCTGGCCTGAGAAAACAGATCTTATTCAGCAAATAAAGGGACCCATGGCCTTTGTAAGCACATCGAAACTGGGCCATGAGAGACTAAAGCCCGGTTCTCTAAGTCTGGGAGGTCCGCTCTTAAGCAATTTGTCATTAAATATGGTCTCCAGTTGCAAGGGAGGAAAAACTATGCAGAGAAGTAAAAGCAACAGTCTGCCGTGCTTTCCTTTTACTAAAAATCACTTAATGTATAAGACGAGACCAATATGAATGGAGAAGAGCTCTGTGGAAGACCTGATACTGAGTGTATTAAAAACGTATGACACACTGTATATTCTCATAGGATCCCTATCCGGGACCTCTACAGTGGATAAAATGATATAAAAATGTGATTAATAACATTGTAAATCCTGTTGATTGGAAAACTCAAGACATATGACAGATTGACCTGACTCTTTGATTTAAGCCAATATCACTGAAATAACCTTTCAGATCATGAGAAAGAATAATGTCTTGCCTGCAGGCCAGACCACAACACGAGAAAATGTGGTTGTCTTCCAAGGTTTGTTTTCAAATATTAAATGCCCTCAAAACATTTTGTATCTGAATCTTTTTGTCTAGATACCAAGCTCCCAGCTCCAAACTGCCACTATTTCATTAACCCTTCAAAGCCATTCCTATAATATTCAGTGCAAAATAAAACAAGAGAAGAAATGAAATATACCAAGACGCCAGCAATGAAAATCTTCAGGTAATGCATTTGAGTGATTTTCCCATATTTTATGGCATTTTTCAAGTTTTTTACAAACATATATGATTGAGAAGAAAAAAGTCAAATGTTTACATTAAAAAATAAAGAAGTTAGAAACAAAAAGAATTTTAAAAATAAAAAAATTATAAGTGCATTCTATCAGATTTAAACTCCAAAAAAAGTCACCAAGATTGAAGTGACTCTAATAAAGAACCAATGCATAGGAGAATTGTGAATATAACCACCATCCTCATCACACAGTCTCAAGGTTTCCCCAAGCTTCTGCCTTTTATTTTGTTTCTTATACACCCTGCAAAGGAACATTTATCGGGAAATCTAGACAAGCCCCACTCTTTTGGTTAAACTCCTTTACTTTTACAATGGGCACCTTTTCTTTTTGCATCAGTGTTTTTTCTTCTGTTATACATTTCCTACTATTCCTCCAAGGGACCAGCCCTTCTCCCCATCTTGGACCATGAATTTACAGTAGAGTTGACTCTACTATTGGCTCCAGGAATGGGCATGTCAATCAGTTGATCACATTTTTTTGGCTACAACAGTTTGGTTTAGGAATGGGCATGTGGCCAATTAAAGAAAGGTAGCAAGACTGAGGAAGAAGCTCAGCTTTTTTCTGATGGACTTGAACTTGGGTAAGTGCATGTCTGGAGTTGTATATTGTTGTTACTGCAGGCTTATTATGCCAGAGAATTCATTTGGAGAAAGATTATTTCTGCTTGACATTGTTTGAGATGCCAGATCAAGGCAATTCTGATTTTCTCTGTTTCTGGGCTTTTCTGTTATAAGAGCCAAAAAATTCTTTATGTGCTTAAACCAATTTAACTCAAATTTTTATCCCTTACAACTGAAAGAATTCCAAATTACAGAGCCTTTCCTCCAGTTAATATCCTACTTGGGGGTATTGTTTACAGAGGATTTAATTGTTGTACTTGGAAAAGACCAAGAATTGCACAGGAAGGCTCCACGAACTGTATTCCTATTAATACCTGAACTTGAAATATTTATGTAGCACACTGTCTTTTTCAGCCCAGCTCTGCCCATTGAATTCATAAGCACAACCATCAAGGCTTTCATTACAAATAAACTAATTCTGAAGTTAAAAAAAAAAAAAAAAATATATATATATATATATATATATATATATATATATATATAAATAATCATTAATAAACACCAGTGCATTAAACAAGCTATGTTTTGGAAGGTTCTAAGCAGTGCCCTAATAACAGTTCTTACGTTTTGAAAATACACTGAATAATAAACTCAAGCAAAGCTTCTCAATACTACTGAGATTCCCTGTCATTCAAAGTCCAAACAATTTGAAAGTCAATGATTTTGAAGGCACAAAAATTCCATCTAGTTTAAGCTCAGTCATGTGTTACTCGAGAGACTCCTGATGTGATCTAGAACCACAGGAGGGCTTCTAGATAAATTCATGGAAAATGACAGTACACCCACCCACTAATTCTGATGGGACCCTCTTGGAAAAAGAGGAGGCTCAGGGAAGAGAAAAATCCATGCAGTCTTGCTTTTCTCCTTCTTCCGCAGGAGTGGGATTCAGTGGCATGTGACAATACAAACACGAAGCAGGTTGGCTGTCTGAGAAGAGCAGAGAATGGCCTTCTCCACCACTGTTGGAGCTCATGGTTCCTAGCAGCTGACCAGCAGAGGAGAGGTCTGAGATGAAGTGCACAAATGCTTTAATTCCCTCTGCTACAAAACTTTCATAATATAATAATTTCATTTGAACAGGGCGATTTTTAACTTGCGGGCAAAGGTAATGATAAATATACCCATTTATTATGCCTGTGATGTGAACGTACACCTTACTCAGTGCACATCCTCTATAGCTACATGACAGCTTTTTGAGCAAGGAATATGGAAAAACTCCCCATCCACACCAGCATCCCCATATACTACTCCAGGCAACTCTGAAACGGCTCAAGTCTTTCTTCACACAGAGAAATTCTTTCATGAATATTAGACACATTAGCATTGCTCAGCCTCTCCTGTCAGATAACAGGTCACCAAGAGGCCAGTCCTCTCGGCAGACAGGAAACAATCATTCTTTAATCCTTGTCATGCACTGGGCATTTTCTCATTTTTAAAAATTATCATGTTCCTAACTCTTGTTTTACTTTTTTTTTTTTTTTTTTTTTTTTTTTGTGGGTACCGGGGGCCAACCTCAGGACCTCGCGCACCAGCAGGCGCCCGTGCCGCTGAGCGATATCACCGGCCCCTTTTTCGTATGTGGGTTCCGGGAGTCAAACTTGGGCCCTTGCACTTGCCACGCAGGCGTTTACACCGCTGAGCCATCTCACCGGCCCTTGTTTTACTTTTTTAAAAAGTAAAACATTTAAAAGACCCGAGAAAAACAGGAAAGTATGAGATAAAAATAAGTCTTCCTCCTAACAACCATTGTTCCTCCTCACAGAGAAATAATATTAATAATTTCTAGAGTGCACTTCCTGGAATTTGCTACAAACAAATAAGAATTTGCTTGTGTATAGGAAATGTAAATATCCTGATAAATGGGATTGTTAGTAAGATAGAAACCAGTACCCATTTTCCCCAAGCTGCCATTGTTGGGCTGGAAAGAAAGATCCAGAAAATCACCGGGAAGGAGACACCTCCTTTCTTTTGCAGAGTAAAAGCAATTGCTCTAAAGTATGCAGACACCAAGTGTTCTGGGATGGCAGTGTAAGGGGAACAACTTATGCCTGGGTGCTTTGGCAAAAGCCACTCTTAGCCTGGTATGCAGTTTAAAAAGAAGGTGTACCAATATCAAAAAGAGACCTCTGTCCCGGTCTCCTGGGAAGGGTAGGGTCCAGGGTTCAGTCTATCCCTGAAGTTAGTGAACCTGGTTGCATGGCTGGGGGGTCCATCTGGAAAAGACACTGAAGTCTCATCTGGAGGGAAAAGAGACAACTGCCCTTCGCTGAGGTCCAAAGGCTTCCATGGAAGGGCTCCTGTAGGGAGCATAGCTAAGGCTACATTTGTGATTTGGAGAATAATGGCCCAGCCTACGCGTGAAAATTAAAAGAGCTGACTCCACAGTACAAACATGGACCATCACAGCTTCCCAGGATCTGGAGGAGCAAGACATCCCAGTGGCCATGGGGAGGTGTCACTTAGCAGTGGTGCCAGGACTAGTCAGTGCAAAATAGACCTGAAGCAAGAAAGGAAGACAGAGCAGAGGCTCTACTGCGATGGCGCCCCCTGGTGCTAGGAACTGGACTGACACATTTTTTGAACTGCATAAGCTCTGGTGTTCTGGAACAATTCATGACAGGTGGATGCTTGAGCAATTCCTGGATACTGGGAAAAATAGGAGAATGGAACACGTACCCATCCATGGACCATGTTGTTGAAGTATAATATCAAACTGTTACATAAAATATGCTACATACTTTATAAATTTATATATACTTGCTATGTGGTGGTGTAGGGGTATGTATAAAGCCATCCCTTTGTATCTGCAGGAAATTGGTTCGAGGACCTCTGAGGATACCAAAGTCCTCGGATGCTCGAGCTCCTTGTATAAACTGATATAGTATTTGCATATTTTATAATCTATACACATCATTATCTCTAGATTACTCACACCTAATACAATGCAAGTTGTGGTTATACTATGTTGTTTAGGGAATAATGACAATAAAAAGGTCTGCATATGTTCAGGACAGATGCGATTCTTTTTAAATATTGTATATGTGCAGTTGCAGAGCTCACAAGTGTGTGCATGCGCATCCATGCACGAATGTATGTATGTGCCTGTGTGATTCCTGCCATATGTTATTCTTCAATTAGCTATTTAATATGACAGACCTTGCATATCTTCCTGTATTTATATACCTGTTTCATTCCTTTTAATGAGTACATATAAATTTATTGTGTAAATTTGGTATCCTTTATTTAATTCATTCTCCATTGAAAGATATGTTATTCCCAACCATTTCCAGTATTACAGCGTTAGAATAAGTATTCTTGCACATATATTTTTATCACTGAGATAAACTCATAAAAGTAAAATTGCTGGTTCATAGATCTCTGTACTTAAAAGGATAATGGATATTGCCAGATTGGCCTTCAAAATGGTTACATCAATTTATACTCCTAGGAATGGGCTATGACCCATTTTCCCATTTTTTCCAAAGTATATAGTACAGACACTCCTCTTTTCACGACCTTGTTCTAATCCTATGACTAGGTCACTAAATCAATTGCTCCCTAAATGAGGAATTGTACATAGCATGTACATTATGATATTCAGAACAAAGAAATTGTCAGAGGAAACTCCAACTTGATGACTTTGCTTTTATTTACATAACTCTTATGTGTAATACTGTAATGTACAACAAAACATAAAACTACAGTACTGTACTATACCATACAATCAGCAAAAATTACAGTGTTGTATAGACAAGGTGTACTGTACTAGAAAAAAGAGATTGGGGCTCTATAAACAAGGTGTACAAAACTGTACCGAAAAAAATGGGTCTTGAGTCCAAACAGTACACCTTGATCATTAAGTTTGAACAGTCATTAAACAAATAAGTAGTTAAGCGAGGAGTATCTGTATTAAATGTATAATTTTCTATTTTAATAGTGGAAAATGTCATTTCATTTGATGTTGCAAAAATTCCTATGAAATAAAAACTATTTCCCCTTTTTTTTCCAGTGAAAAAACCAATGCTGATAAAGACTGTATAACTTAGTATATTGCTGATAGAAGAACAAAGGTTCATCACCTGATATGTTTGATGTTAAAGCCCATTCATTAGTCACATAATAACACTTTAATTTAAGTACTGTTATCAGCATGTGATGTTTTTAAACATTATTTTCATATATAATTTTTAAGGCATCTTTAATTTTTTTTTTTTTGTGGGTACCGGGGGGTCAACCTCAGGACCGCGCGCGCCAGCAGGCGCCCATGCCGCTGAGCGATATCACCGGCCCCTTTTTCGTATGTGGGATCCGGGAGTCGAACTCAGGCCCTCGCGCTTGCCAGGCAGGCGCTTATGCCGCTGAGCCATCTCACCGGCCCGATCTTTAATTTTTTTGAGACAGGATCTTGCTATGTAGTTTAGGATGGTCTTGAACTCACTCTGTAGCCCACGTGATCCTCCTGCCTCAGCTTCTTGCATGATGAGATTACAGGTGTGTGCCACAATGCCTGCCAGCATCTTCAATTATTATCCCCATTTTTCAGGAAGATAACTGTGGCAGCAGAAAATTAATTTACTCACTCAAAGTCACATAACTAGTAAGTGGCAAAGATTGCATTAGAACCTCAGCTATTTGTCTTCCATTTGTTTTCACCTAAACAGCAACCTCTTAAATTTATTTTCACTTAGCAAGGAGCAAAATTCACCTCTGCAAAGGCACTAACTCTACATGTCAATGTTTATTAAAAGCATGATAAGGAAATACGAGTATACTGAAGAAAACCACTGCAATGGGCTTGAAATGGCTACATGGTTTTATGTCTGTCCACAAGCATTCCTCCCTTTCTCATTCTCAAATTCGGAGAATTTGAGACTCTCGGGTTCACAATGTTTATTGTTTGTTGGTCTTTTCTATGCAGTTATCAACTGTGATCACACATTTTGTGATATAAATTTAATTACTCAGGTGAAGGAGACCAGATCGGTAATATCCATTGTAACCTGAGCTGCTTTAAGTATTAAGGGCAGTTGTAAACTTAATTAATATTATCTGGTGATGATTTCAATGGAACAATTTTAAAAATCATTCTTCTAATACTAATATTTGTTTTTAGTGAATCCATTTTAACATAGATATTTTTGCATCACAGCATTCTAAAAAATACAAATTTAGCATTATTTTATGTAAAGGGAAAAGTATCAGCCTGCCATTGTATAAATTCTATAATTTTTTGTTTTTTAAAGGAAATTAAAATGGATTTTCAAGAATATTGTATAAATACTGTATACCTAAATAATAATTTTACAATTTAAATAAGATAAAAATACCTATAACTCAGTTGATTGTAGATCACCTAATATTTCTATGCAAAATAAAGACATTTTCCTAGATTTATCATCTCTGAGTATATTCTGATGTCCATAGAAGTATAAATAGATAAGGATTTTTATAACACCAAAGCTAAAAAGAAATCAATTCATAGAAGTAATATATTCTACTAAGACATTTTCAGCTAGAAAGCTCAAGTGCTTTCTAAGTTCCTTGGGCTGTGTAACAAGAGCAACCATCGTCCATTTTTATTTTTTACATCTCACCCTTCTTTGTATTTTCTATTGTCACAAAGCCAGAGACCATACCAAAGGGTTGTCTCATTAATACTTAAATAGGATGCCATTAATTAGGCTCTTTAATAGACTTTAGAACAGAATAAGTACTTTTTCAGGCTTTCAGGAGCAGTCAGCTCTGTAATGAGTCTTCTTTGGTCACTATTGCTTATGAGAAATATTATTATAGTTTTTTAAAGACAATAATGCCAAAGAATGTTCAGGAAAGACTTTCACCTGTCCTTTTCATTATGACACCACTTACAATGTGATGAATTAACTAGTGTCTTCTAGGGGTTGCACACTGTAATAATTTTCAAACAGTGAAATGTACCATAGATAAAATAAAAGATCAATTACAACTAATTTACTCCACCTGTGGGAGTGTTACCATAACCATATTGTCAACCACTTTCCTGACCTCTTACATCTTTTTGTCTCCAATACTCAGGCAATGTGACTATCCCTCTAGATTTCCACATGTGGAGAATATGTGTAGATGTTCTTCGAGAGAGAATGGAATATCAATAAATTTTAAAAAGCAATTTGGTAAAAAAAAACATGCAATTCTAGATCAGTAGATCTGATTCCCATGAAACAAATTACAGTTAGAACTGCATCCATTGAGGAGTACTGGTGTGGTAGTGTTCTTTTAAATATATATTCAGTCATATTATTAAGCTATTCTTGAGCCAGGAAAGAACAGCAAGCATAGTCCATTTTTATATGTTATTATTCTTTGTATTTTCTTATGGTCATAAAGTCAAAGATCACATCATACAGTTATCTCATTAATACTGAAATATTAAAAAGAAATAGTGCACTTGGTTTGTTAAAAGGTAAATGAACCAAATAAACACTCCAGCTTAGTCCAAGTAGAGGGAAAGTACTCACTAGTTCATTCATTCAGCAGATGCTTAGTGAGTCAACTCTTAAATTTTAGAGATACAGCAGAGAATAGAGAAGACAAAACACAGCCATCAGCTTTTAGAGAGCTCACTTTTTAGAAGGGAAAATCTACAATGAACATATGGATAACTTCAATTTAAGTACATCGTATGGTCAAAAGTAATGCAATGTGCATAAATAAATATAGCAGAGATAGGAGTATCACGAGAAAACCATTTTAAATACATTGATCAGAAGATTCATGGAGAAGGTGACATTTGAGTCTATATCTGCAAGAGATGAGAGCCAGTCATGGATATTTGATGGAAGAGCATCAGGGAAGAAGGAAGGGCAAGTGCAGAGTGAAAGAGTATGTTCATGGACCAGCAAGGACACTTATGGCCAGTGAGTAGAGGGATGGTAAGAAGAGGGAGGGAATGTAGGTACAAGATAAAGTCCCAAATGAAGCAAATGAGGCTTGAGGCAATAAGAAAGCTTTTACTCTGAGTGAGATGGTGCTGTGATTTAGATCTAAAATGTCCTCCAAGAGTCTCAGGTGTGTCTAGAGGTAGGGCTTTCAGAAGGTGGTTGGATCACAGTGGTGCTCTACTCATCTGTGGATCTATCCATTGATGAGTTCATAGTTGAATATGCTATTGGCAGGTAAGACCCATCTGGAGAGGGTGGGTCTCTGGAGTGTACCTTTGGAGGAAGTATCTGCCCCTCTGGCTCTCCCTTGGATCTCTGCTTCCTGGCTGCCATGGATTGAACAGCCTCTCTCCACCATGTCCTTTCACAACACTGTTTCTGTCTTTGAAAGAGTTAACCATGGACTGGACTCTCTGAAACTGTGAGCCAAAATGAACCTCCCTCCTTAAATTGTGAATGTCAAGATGTTTATGCCAGCAACAGGAAGGCTAACTAATACAGATGGGAAATTGTAAATGTTCTTGAGTAGAGGAATTTTGTGATCTGACTTCCTTAAAGAATCACTCTACTGCTATGCTAAGAAAAGAGAAAAAGGGATCCAATTGGTATGCCACTCTGATCATCCGGATGAGAGGATAGCAGTTTGAACCCCATGGTATCCCTGGAGGTGGTGAGAGTAGGTTGTAGTCTGCATATTTTGAAGATAGAGATAAGACAATGTACTTACTCATTCAATGTGGAGGTGAAAGGATGGTTCCAAGGTCTTTGGCTAAGAAGTTGGAAGGCTAAAGTCTTGTTAAACATGAAAAGGAAGGTTAGGGGAGGGAAGCGCAGCATTAAACAGTATTTCCAGTGCCACTCATGAGTGCCACTGCCTATAATTACTCACAGAAAGCACAGAATGAATGATTGTCCCCAAACTGGAGAGCATAGGTTTCCCTAATGTAGGTTACTCACAGACTGTAAATATTTTTGCAATTTTCGAAATATTTTTTAATTTCAAAAAGAGATTCTGGAAACAGGTGCTGTCATTAATTTTGGCCATTGATATTTCCACCCTTAAATAAAATTGTTGAATTGGAAAAAGGCACTTAACACCTAATATGGCTCAGATGAGGTGTGGGGCAACTTAGGCAGGAAAATTAAATACTGATATATAATTATAAATAACACACACTTTTTTCCTTGCCTTTTCATCTTTTTCTAGCATTTTGATAACGTGTGCCCCTGTTATAAATAGACCATTAGGGTGTAAACAGTACTGCACCATTGCCAACATGAAAACCGATTTAGCTAGAAATGATTGGAAGGAATCCTGGTGTGAAAGTACCAAGTGGAGAGAAAAGAAAGGGAGGCTGGCATCTGAAATTGATATTAAATATGAAGTGTGACCTGTGAGCGCATGAGGCCATTCATGCTTACTATGTAAAAAGTTTTCCATTACAGATTCACTTCAGTTCTGCCTTCTCTGTGTTAGGAAAGTCAGATGTGCCACATTAGGGATGTCACTGGGGCACCGAGGCTCCAGGGCTCAGGGCAAGTGCAGATCAAAGTAATATGGCCATGCTAACGCTAAGCCAGAGGAGGAGGAGAACATAGGAGATGGATTTAAAATGTCACGAAATCAAAC
This sequence comes from Erethizon dorsatum, assembly GCA_028451465.1. NCBI lineage: Eukaryota > Metazoa > Chordata > Mammalia > Rodentia > Erethizontidae > Erethizon > Erethizon dorsatum. Next base: position 10,399,321 of record CM051834.1, read on the forward strand.
TGACTCTGGCAGTATACTAAATTGGCAGAATTAATCAAAGGGCTAACTTTAAGGGGGTTCACAGAGGTGAAGAGGAGGGCATTTTATTGTCACTGGGATTCCCAGAGATAAGGAAGCCACATTTAACCACTTCACTCACCTCTGGCCACATTGCTGTTAGCAGCCAACCAGAGTCAGAGTGAACTAATTCTTGGCATTCTCCACTTAGCCCGATTTTCATTGATGGACCCAACATAGATAGCCCTATATCTTTTCTTCTTCTTGAACTTTGAGTTTTTCTTCCTTTTAGTTCTGTAGGTTTCATTGCAGGGATCCAAAAGCAGTGTCGAACTCCAGCTTCGTCTTCCAATTTATTAGAAAACACTTATTAATGATAATGCACTACTTGACACAACTTCTTGTCTTGCTTTTGCATCTCATATATAAGGATACGTTCTATAGAATTTAGCTTAAAATATTTACCTCTACTAACTACTACTAACTTCATCTGGAAGTATTTAGCATGTTTACTTTTTCATTACTACTGATCCTAAAAATTTTTATTTTCTCTGTTTTCTTCTCTTTTTTCTTTTTTTGCATTCATTTTTTCCATTTTTATGGATGAGGTACTGAGTCACAGAGGTAAAGTAGCAGGAAGTCACCAAGAGCTGAGAATTAAACCTGTAATGCCTTTCTCCAGCCCCTCCTGACCTTTCAGATCAATGGAATTTTACTTTTGAATGCTTATAAGCTTCAGAGGCAAATCCAATAAGGGCCCTGGAATGCACCCTACCACTCCAGTCCAATGTGGAGCTGAAGAGACAAAGAAGTTGGCCTCGCAGTGTGCGTTCAAATTAAATGTTTCAGGACCCCTCTTCCCCTCAGCTAAGTACAGGAAATCTCAAGTTTTCAGCCAGTCTTCAATTTCCTAATCATGGCCTCCAATTCCTTTGGGTCTTTCTGCTTGAGCTAGCAGTCTCTGGCTGGCAGGCTGGGCTGGCAGGGCTGGCAGCAGCCTGTGCTGTGTTCACATTGTTGAGATGGAACTGAAGGGGGCCACGCTGTTCTGGCTCTTGGAGAGGCTGGCAAGCCCTGAAAAACATTTCTCTTCCTTGTCCTCATTCCCATGGTGTTTACTGGAGCCAGATCTTTTTCGTTTTCATTATTTCTTTCACTCTAAGTCATGGTTTTTTAGCCCCTAAACTGATAAGTTTGGGAAAACTTCTTTTAACCAGACTTAGGGTGAGCTTTGCTCTGATTGATTTTCAAAAACAATTTCCACTTGACTTTCACATCGGCCACAACATAAAAGTGATTTGTTGGGTGTCATTAATGACCTTTATCTGGAAAGCTTGAGTCAGATTCCTGACAACAGTAAACAGCATCTATCAAAATCTTCCTGCATCACCTCGAAGCCGGTAACAACCTCTCTGCTTCTTCTTGGTTCTTCCACAGTGTCGCATTCTGCATATGTGTGCATAAATCGATAGATTTACATGTGTGTTTTTGACCTTTTAGTTGATACTCATGAACACTGGGGCATTTTACAGAAAAGCGAAACTTATCCAAAGTTCCTTAAGACGATCACTGATCCTCTTTTTTTGCCTTGGGTACCCATGTACCGAGAGGAAAATTTTAGAGCCAGAATCAACAACCACAAAAACAAGCCCTCTGTTTGTCACAAGGAAGAAGAGGTCACCACACATACTGAATTTGGCCTGAAACTAGAGCATGTGGATTTCATGGCTATGGGTCAGAAAACATTGAAGAAGAGTCTTTCTAGACTGAAAATGAACTAAATGTCTTACACCATCTTTTGGAGAGTGATTTGTTCCTAAAAAGAAATCTATTTGTATGGCTATTTCTCAGAATGATATTATAGTGAATTTCAATGGGAAAAAATTGCATGATTCCAACCCTGACAGGCATTTATATAAAACAACATCAAATCCCATTAAAATGGGCTCAATTACTTTTAATACAGAAAGAAAAAATAAGTCAATGAAAACAATGCAGTTAGCTTACACTGACTGAGTGAAGGGGTCACACAAGGGTATGCCAAAAATGAAATAAAAACTAACACTCTGAAGGGGACAATTTGTGTGACTTAACAAATAGACAACTGTGAAAATGATGTGTGGTGATCTCCCTTGATGCTTATAAGACACAAAATCCAAATTGGTCCTGTAAATATGGGCTGAAAAAGGCTTAAAAGGCACAATACTAAGGAAAATGTATTTAATGAAAGTCATTACAGTGGTACCATGATACTCGTCATTTATCAGTTTGGGGAGGCACAATGAGTACCCAAAATGACAAGTACCAAATCGTTTGGGCTGGAAAGGGTAGCCAATCCCAAGGCAATGGACACAAAATTCTAGTTTGCATGTCAAGTACCAAAGAAAAGATGAGTACCAGGACAAAATTTGGGGATCAAAATAAGTCAAGTACCAAATTTGACAAGTTTCAAAGCAGTTGAATACCAAGGCATGAATGTAGAGTCAGGTTCTCTGAATGCAAATAGGCAAATGTTATTAGTCTGAAGAAAGGAGAGTGTAGGAGGATAAATAAAGGGGATCAAGAGTTTGGGTGCCTTGTTAGCTTTGTCCCAGGAATATCTGGAAAACAAGATTGCCACAAAAATCAAGGAGGTTCATGGCACTTCCTGACGCTCACCCACAGGAGAATATGCAATGACTTGGGGGTGGGGGGTCACGGATTCCCTTTATTATCAGAGCTGTGGGTCCTCTCCCCACGTAAACACACACATACACGAAGTTCAGCTTATAATCTCTAGTGAGTGAAAATCCCCTAAAACTCATCCATGATTGGAGAATCTCACTATAGACCCCTTGTTTTCAAAATAGAGACAATCTGTATTCCAAGGTTCCTTCTCCCTGTTGCATCACAATTATTTTTACAATGACTCTTTATTCAAAAAGAAAGCCGTAAAGGAGTAAAGATGGCATTGAGACTTTTCCAAGAACAATCAAATTAATGACTATATACAATTGATTATCTTTTGGACATGCTTTGTTAATACTTCCTACCAAAACTTAAATTCAGCTACCTCTGGGAATGAATTAATTTTGTTCGGGAGTTGAAGTAAGTCATAGCTCTCCAAGCTATTTGATAAAATGATTACAGATTTGCCTCAATTTTATGTAATAGCTATCTGTCTTGAAATTCTGTGTAAACAAAACAATTGTGAGTGTCAAATCTATTTTAAACCTATTTACCAAATAAGTTTTGCTCCTTAGAAGAAATTTCATGGTAAGTTTTAGGTATGGCCTAAAATGTTTTCAAGTCCTGTTTTGTACATAAGAGCTTTGCTGAAAGTGGGAAGCTCCTGAACTAGTTTATAGATAGTAAACTGAAGAAGTTCATAAAATTCATAGGATGAAAAGATTTAGACATTTCTATACCTATGTTGATTCAGGATTATAATTGGTTATTTGATTTTGCCTTCTGAGTGCTTACGTAACAACTACAGTTTTACCCAAGAATTTAGTAGTACTGAATTTTCTGCATTATGTCTTACATTGGTATTGTTTCCTTGGTTTCTTTTCCTTCACTTTTATCTTTCACAGTGCCTGACCAAAGGAGGAACCATAACTTTGAGAGTTGTCAGAGAAAGTGCTAGAGATGGGAAATAAAGAATGGGGAAGATTTGGATAATTAGATGGCAATCAGACAAGGGAAACAGCAGATGTAAATCCAGAGTCAGGTGTAAATCTGATGTCAGAGGCAGAAAACCCAAAGACAAGGAGGAGCCAGAGATGAGATGAGGCAGCACAGGTGCCTGTGCATGAGAAAAGCTTAGTAAATAGTTGTCATCCAAACTATTTCTTAGACAAGATAATATTTTAAAACTTTAACTAGTGTCTCCCTCTCTCTCTCCATTTCTCTCCCCCCCGTGTGTGTGTGTGTGTGTGTGTGTGTGTGTGTGTGTTGGGGTGGATTGGGGTTCCTAGTATTTCTCACGCCCTGGCTTTTTCCCTATTCAAGCCAAACAGTGGCACTTCAAACTCAGGAAGGGTCACCAGAACAGAAAAAGAGGAGAAGCACCTTTTTTGAAGCTCATAGCTTGGCCTTTCAGGTCTCAGAAGCTCAGGCCCAGAGGGGATGCAGGCAAGACAGCTTGATGAGATAAAGACAAGCTTCCCACCCCTCCTAAGCCAATCGCACAGAGGATCACTTGGGTTGCAGATGGGCAATGAGTAGAACCAAGATGAAGGAGAAGTCAGCAGGGAAGAGGTCAGTCTATCTCCATGAGATAGACTGGGCCTGAAGGCTCACGTGGACAGGAGCAGGGATGGCATTCCTACCAGTTAACGCATCAGTAGTACACGCTAATGATAATCATCATGCTTTCTATAAACATTTGTTGAATGCTCAATATATGCCTATTCGAGCACCTTACATGTATTAAATTTTATTTCATCCTCACAACAACCTTAGAGGTAGATATCGTGTATTAGTTCCATTTGGCCCAAGTCTCACAGATAGGTTCATTAATTTGGCAAGAGCACACAGCTCATGAGTACTGAATAAGAATTAATGATGTGTGAAACTTGTGTTTAGAAAAATTCTGGCAGAGTATGCAGGACAGAGTAGCTGGGAGAAAAGAGTGGGCACTGCAGCAGGTGATAAGAAGTTACGGTAACAGTCAGAGAAATGATGTATCCTACGCGCCAAGACCCTGGGAATAGACACTTAGAAATGTCAAATATGACACCCAACTTTCCAGTCCATGAGTCGGGGAGCAGATGAGAAACTCTAAGAGACAGACTTTTGGGGATAGGGGAGTAAGTCATATCAAAAACAAGTTTGGGTCTGATCCTATCTTAAAGTCAGTGCAAAGACCGTCAATATAGCAAAGGCAATTATGTCACAGCCATACATAATCAATAAGTAATTCACCAGCAATTTCTCATCTCATGAAATAGTTGGTTGATAATCAATGCCTGTATCTAATTGCTTTAAGTTGCAAAATTGAGAATATTATGACATGGTACTGAATTGAGACCAGAGAAGACTCTGTGGATATCTAACTTCAAAGAGTCCCTTTTAAAGTATTTTACAGACAAAGAATGGGTGACAGCATGCAGTCCCTGGAATTAACAAAATCAAATTTTAAAAGACTTGAAAAGACCTCCTAATTCCTATGTTAAGGAGAATAATGGTTCCTCCAAGATATTTTCTTAGATCAGGTTGCTATAGCAATGATCATAGACTGGGTTGCTCACACGATACTTGATTTTTGATAGTTCTGGAGGCTTGGGGGTCCCAGATCAAGGCACAGACAGACTTGCTATCTGCTTGTGTGTCAAACGTGCCACAGATGATGCCAAAGTGGCCATCTTCTCGTTGTGACCTCTGTTGGCAGAAGGATGGCTAGAGAGCTCTCTGAAGCCACTTTCATAAGAGCATTACTCCCATCTGTGAGGCTTCTACCCTCATGAATTAATCACCACCCAAAGGCCCCAGTTGCTAATACTATCACCTTTGGGTTATGGCCTCGAGGTAAAAACTTTAGAGGAACAAAAACATTCAGTCCATAACAGATGCATACAACCCTAATCTCTGGAAACTGAATAGTTTAAATTATTTGGTGAAGAGGAATTAAGGTCACAGATAAAATTAAGGTTTTTGATCAACTTTAAAGTTGAAATTAATTAGAAAAATTGACTTAGTTTATCCTTGGTTTTAAGGATAATTTTAATGAGGGGAAAATTGCCTTAATTTATCCAGCTGGGCCCAGTGTAATCAGAAGGGTATTTTAAAAGAGAACTAGAGAGAAGAAAACCAGAGAGATAGCAGTATGAGAAAGACGTATGAAGGTTACTGGTTTTGAAGATGAAGGAAGAAGGCATAAGCCAAGGAAGACAGGCATTTGTTAGATGCTAGAAAAAGCTGAGAAACAAATTCTGCCCTAGAACTTGCATAAAGAAATGCACCCTTGGGCCAGTGATATAGCTCAGCAGCATAAGCGCCTGCCTGGCAAGCATGAGGTCCTGAGTTCGACTCCTGGTACCCACATATGAAAAAAAAAAAAAAAGGAATGCACCCTTCCAGCACCTTGATTTTAGCCAAATGAGACCCAATTTGAACTTCTCATATCCAGACTATTGAATAGTACATTTCTATTATTTTAAGTCATTAAATTTACAGTAATTTGTTATAGCTGTCATAGGGAACTAATACAATAGGCTAGAAAATAATATTTTTCTCCAAGTAGTTCAGATTATTTTAGAAACATCTGTGGACTGACGCTTGCCCATATGAAACAAATAATACTAACGGAATCATAGATTTCCATTTGTACTCTTGACAATGGCAATAATCAAGTATGAGTTGAGCATAAAAATTTCTAACTGGGTCACCTTCTGGTCTCCATTTACATTGGGAAAACAGCGGGCAGCAGTGTTTGGTATGTCCTGGGAAGCAACTGCTTCCTTTTACCTGGGTGCATCCCTAATTCAAAAGGCAAAGGGGCTGAAAACGTCATTAGTGCTCTGTCTGAACATAAAGGAAAATTCCTCTGTCTTAGCAGCATAGTGAAGGGGAAATCCTTGCTCAAGGAAGAGGCTCTTAAACTGTATCCACAGTTAGCTGGTGTTAGAGAATGGCGGGAGTTATCACCTTATTTTCTTCCTGCCACCGTCCTTTTGTCCCCTTTTACCATGACCCATTCTCTCAGCCAAAGGCCACAGCTCCTTCTGCAGAAACTTTGGGTTTTTCTCAGCAAGTTGCTGAGTTTGGGGTCATGCGGTCACTTTAAGATCAGTGTAGTCCTTCACCTCGTTACGTAATAAGACAAAATAATTCCGGGCAGTATGAGAGATTGTAGTCCAGTAAAAGTTCCTTTAAGAAGTCCTGAGTGTGATGACACAAGTCATGTCACCTTGGAATGTAAAATGAAACTCGCCCTGTTTGGGGGTCATAAAGTAAGGGAGAGCTGAACTTGGAATAAGTTCTTGGTTAAGAGAGCCTTGTAGCTCATTTTAGATGAGTTACTGCTTGGGGTGTCCGAGATGGAGCCAGAATTATGCTAGGTCAGTACTATCACCTGCCTGAGAAACTATATGACTTACCTCGAGTAGATTACAGAAAATGGCACCTCTGACTTCAGTTTAATACTTCGAATTTCCTGGGTGAGCATAGATTCTCTAGTAGAATAAATTAACCTCTGACCATATCATAAATCAACCTCAAAAATTTAAGCACCTGCCTAAGTAGAAGACAGAAAAAGTTGGAACCAACAAGGACTCTCTACCAGCCTTAGAGAATTCCTTCTGCCAAGTCCTTAAACCTAGAATTTCTCCACCTGTCCAGATGGTCAGATAATTAATAATCAACCAAGAGTTACTGAGAGTTCAACCAAGCATGGTGGAAGGACCCAACAAGCATAGGACATGCCTAATGCCTTCAAGAAATTTGTAATTAAGTTAGGGAAATCAACCAAGGAAGGTTGCAATGAGTAATTGTATTCTTCTTTGTGTTTTATTGGTTCTGCCATCGTCGCATAGTCAGAGGGACTGTGTGTATCTTGTCCACACAGTAATACAAGGTGCGTGCTCAACACTAGGTACAGCCTTAAGGAAAGTGAAGCCCTAAATGTGTGAATCATAGCGCCAGAATTCCTATATAGGTGCCGACTATATATAGGGGCTAAAATCTGCTTAATGTTAAAAGTCACATTTGTCCTACCTTACATATAAGATTGAGAATATGCCCATTGCACATAACAAGATTTATGTGTGAACCCATGTGTGTGTGAGTATGTGACTATGCATGAGTGTGTACATGCACATGTGTGTGGAATCTTGAGAGGCCAATGGACCTTACAGGACTGTAGAATTATGGAAATGTCAATATCACTTCAATCCTTCCTTATTGTCATACGATCCACGTGCAAAGAGGATTCAGGCCAGCAAGAGATCAGTTTTAGGTAACTGAAAAAGGTTTTGAGGAAAATCATTTATTTTGCTCATTTTCCAAAACAAAGTGAGACACATTCCACATAACAGTTCTGGATATCTTACTTCAGGAAGCAGAAGTATGAAGAAATACCCACTATATGGGAACAGGGATTCAAAGCAAACTGATGGCTTTTTCCTCTTCACGCAACAAGTGGAGCCTTATGAATCCAGATGTCTGGATTCAAGCCCTATCTTAGTGGCTCACAAGCTGGAAGACCTGGGAAAATTATTTAACTTCTATGTGCCTCATCCATAAAATGAAGATAGCTGCAGTAATTTCTTTATAGGCCAAGAAAGAAGGGTAGAGAAAATAATGCTCAACAAAATATTCTGTTTCCTTACATTCCCCATTCTCCTAGCAGCTTAGTGAGTGGTGGGACTAGTTCTGGATAGGGGGTTATGAGCAAAAGTAATGGTGGTCAGTTTCAGGGAAGCACAGAATTTAGGAGCTGGTGTAAGACTGTCCGTGTTCTCCCCCAACACAGTGAATGTTGGTGATCCAGGCAGTGGGGCCTCCACCACCCTGAGTACCTGAATGACCACGTGGAGCCCAGCACTCCCATTACTAACCACATTGGACGTGTTGTGTGAACAAGAAACAAACCTATGTTAACCTTCTGAGATATCAGGATGACTTTATTATCGCAGCCTAACCAATCCCGCCTTGACAAATTCAGGTGGCACTGTGTTCAAAAAAGTAACTGAAAAAGAAAGCAATCTCCTAAATCACGACTCAAAAACCTAGCCAATACAGAACTCAATGCTACAAATTGAATAAATGAACACATGAAAATTTATAAGCCATGACCTTGGGCTCAAGGTGAAATTTCTAAGAAATCCTTCTCATTTCTTCCAGAGGCTGAGAAATTTCATCTTTCCTCTTAAGATTTCTGTGACTGTCAGGGCCTTAGAGGTTGAAGGGGTCTTCTGCCCTCTGACACCCATGTGTATTAATTTGGTTTTGTCCTATAATTACCTGCAAGTTGTACTCAAGCCTATCTCAGTTCACTTCAAAAATCTAATCAAACCAACTATGTTATGTTTCTAAGAAGTATGTAGCAAAGATTTAGAATGCTGCAAACGATATTGAAAACATAATACATTTTGCAAACCACTTTTTTTTTTTAACTTTCTGTCTCCTCCTCTGATCCTCTCTGTCCTCTGCTATCCACAGGTGCTCTGAGTCATTTTTTCTGTCTTATCAGAACAGATTCTCTGACTTCTAAAAGTAAGGGACCAATATCAGTCACCAACTGCTGCCATTAACAAAGTATCCCAAACTGTGTAGCTTTAAACAACATAAGTATATTGTCTCACAATTTAGGAGGCAGTCACCAAAACCCAGGTGACAGCAGGGTCTCTGAAAACTGTAGGAGAGGATTTTCCTTACCTTTTCCTAGCTTCTGGCAGCACAGACATTCTCCCTGCACTTCTGTGTCTTCATGTAGCGTGCTTTTAGCAGAACAGCAGACATATTAGCTTAGGAGCCTCCCTTGGAAGATCATATCCTGATGTTCTAGGGTTAGGACCTCAATATATCTGTTTCAGGTAGAGACAAAATTCAACCTTGTTACCAGACCACATTCCTATTGAAACAGAATCTACCCCAAGCATTTATCAGCTCTATTGTTTTGCACTTGTCATGCCTCAAATGGCATCTGATACATCCTAAGTGCTGATGCAGACAGTTATTGCCCAAAAAAGAAATCCAGTATGATGGTTGATCAACATTTCCACCAAGAATAACTTGGAATTCAGGACTTAACACACACACACACACACACACACATTTAAATGCATCAGCAAGTTGTTGAAACAACCAGAACTAGAAGGCAGGCTATTTTGGAAAGAGGAAAAATTAGAAAAAGGCACATCGACATTGCACGACTGTTTTGATGTTTCTGGGTTCAGAACGAGAACACACGATCTGAGTTGTAGGCAGAAGACCACTGCTGGGGACACAGCAGAGCAGAGTTTTTGTTACCTATTAGGCAGCAAGACACAAAACTTGAGACTTAAGGAGCCAAGACACTGGTAACAAGGGAGGCATAGAGAACTAAGCCTGATGATACAATCAGTTTTTCCTTTAAAGCACATGCCAAATTCTGAAGGTAGGCCAGGTGGCTCAAAAGCTAAGCAGATCAAGTGAAAAGCAGAGAGAGTTTTTGGGATTTCACTTGTCAAGAAGAAGAGGATAAGAGTTTAGGATCTGTCAGGTGAGGGAACCAGAGAACTTCTCAAGATCTCCTGGAAGTTAGGCCTTGGAAGTGAAAGTGAAGACTGAGATCTCCCAAATTGAAGCCGAGATTTACTGGGACTGGCAGAATACAGAGTAAATTCTGGGTAAAGAAAGATAACATTACTGGAACCATTATAATTTCCTTATATAGAGAGTATCTAACTAGTAATAAAGGAAGTTACTAGGCAGACCAAGAAACTGAATATATACAAATTCTTGAAGTAGAAATCATTCCTCATTTGATCCAGATATTGGAGTTAATAGGAAAAAAAACTTCGAAATAAATTTGAGTTATAAGTTCAAGAAAATAAAGGAGAAGAATTTAAACAGCTAAAAAGAGAGAAAATTTCCATAAAAAATTGGAATGTCCAAAACAGAATCAAATGAAAACTCTAGAATTAAAAATACAGATGCTGAAGTTAAAAACTGGTTAGATGGACTTAACACTACAGAAGACAAGAAGACAAAATTAATAAACTGGAAGACAAGTCAATAAAAATATCTAAAGAATAGAGAAGAAAAAGAATAACCAATACAGATGAGAGCATAAATATATGCAGAACAACACCAAATTTAACACGTATTTAATTAACATTGCAGAAGGAGAAACGAAATAGAACAAGTAGTATTTGAAGAGATAATGACTGAAGTTTTCCCAAAACTCATGAAGACAGTAATCCAAAGTTTCAAGAATTCTGAGGATTCTACACAAAGTCAAGGCAAAACCAAAACAAAACTACGTTTAGCCACATCATATCAAACTGCCCAAAATGTAAAAATAACAAAAGTAAGCAGGGGCAGGGGAGATGTTATCTTTTAAAAAGCCACAGTAGGATTATAAACTGACTTCTCACAAGAGATCATGAAAATGAGAAAACAGTGGAATGACATCTTTAAAGTGTTAAGAGAAAACTGACAATCAAGAGGTCTACACCCAAAAAATGAAGTGAAAACTAGGATATTTAATATGAACAGATACCCCAAATTGAAAGAATACTTTGCTAGCACATTTGAACTAAAAACATAGTTATTAAGAAGACTTTTTTTAAGCAGAGGGAAAATTATTCCAAATAGCAACATGGAAATGGAGGAAGCCAGCATTTTTAAAAATCTGTCAATAATCTCCATAACAAAGTTCAGCAGCTTACAGCCAGTTTCTAGCAGCATGATTTTCCGGTAAGAAGTGTTTAACTGTTCAAATAGCAACAGCATTACCTCCCCCTTCCTCCAAATGAAGTTTCCTCACTCTCATCCTCACCTGACTCAAGGAAATTTTATATTCTTCAAGTATCAAGCAACTTCAGAAACGACAGAAAAGTTTAATCCAAATTTCTCTTCTTGGGTTACAAATGATTCTGTCTTACTACATCTCCCCCTAAAATCCCTAAAATCTTATGGAAGTGAACGCCTGCAAACCTTTGCTTCCACTTAATGTTTTCTCATCTTCCAAAGACAGATTACTTCAAGTAATCCTCAGGGCGAGGAATAATATCCTTAAGGAAGGGACCTCACAGACCAGCAGATGTTTTCCACTCACCTCTGGTGACAAACCTAAACTTTTTTACTGTACTGTATTTAGTTTTATCTGCACCATGGGAAGCTGGGGAATAGAAGGCCGGGGAGTAATCTTATGGACTCCTTCGGGACTCTGTAGGATTTCCATTACTTAGTGGCCACCAAATATACTCAATAATGAACCACTTTAAATAAAGGTTTGACAGCTGTTGCAAGGGTGAGGTGACATAAGTCTCTCCCCAACCCCTTCAAAGAATATCCGAGATCATAAAACAGGGAAAAGGAGAAAACTGGCCTTCACTGGTGAAACAATGCTGTCCTCCTAGCTTGTTATTCTGTAGGCTTAGCAGTGCCATCGCTTCCTTGGCCATCATGTTTTTTGTGCATAGAATGCATTGCGTGGCTTTCTTCACGGCACAAAGGCTCCCTGCAGTGAAAGTCTCCTCCTGAATGGGATTTCTGAGCACAGACATTTTTCTGTGTCTTGTTTGCAGCTTTCTACAATAAGCCCTCTCCCACACGAATACATATTTTCATTACCTTATTTTTAGAAATGCAATTTGAAGAAGGGAAGTGTGATTCGACATTCTAATTGTGGTGGATTCTTCCATCTGAGTCTCTCTAGGATCTGGCTGCAAATACAACAAATTTAACACTAGATTTCAGCACTCCAGGCACCAGCTCCTCACAACCAGATTACAAGCCATGTGGATCACAGTCACAGAAACGCCTTCCCACACTGTCCTTAGTCAAAATATATCGTGTCGTGTGATGTGTGATTATTCCCCATTGCACCGCTCAGTGTCTGGTCTGGAGTGTGAGTGTAGGAAGTTTGGAGTTCCAGAGTCCAGTGGATTGAATTTGCAGGTTATTCTCAAATGCTAAACTTGCCTCTTTTCTTTTAAGCCATAGTGTCCTATGTATTGCGTCAAGAGTTTTAACACTAACAGGACTCTCAAAGTAATATTCCAGCTCAGAGAAACTTTATTACCTGATTACGTTAGATTCCAAGAAAGAATGGAGGCTGTCTTAAAAATAGAGATCTGTTTCTCTAGTCAACTCTACCTGTCTTCTTGTCCATTCTTTACTTTTCCCCATCTTCTCTGCCTTCTTCCCCCACCTCCTTGCAGCCGTTCTTTCCTTTATGAAAAAATTATCCTAGCATCTAAGATGCTCCAGGTACTATTTGAGGCTCTGAGAAGGCAAAGATAAATAAGCTAGCATTGCATTCTTGTTGGAGAGATAGGCCAGTGGGAGAAACTAATTAAAATGCAAAGTGAGACAGATGAGCTGAAATCTGCTGCACCAAGATTTATGGGAAGGAAGAAGGCAGAAGAAGGTGGATTTCAGCCAGAGAGAAAGGTGTCTGCAGAGTCTAACGTGGTACTCAGACTTGGACTGAGCCTGCTGGTGCCAGGCAGGACTGGTATGAAATGACTGGCATTTGGATTATTGGATGTAGGAGAAATGGCCAGGAAGGGCCCAGGAGGAATGATCTGTCTCAAGGTGTCAATCAGCAAATATGTATGTACTACCTACTACATGGCAGGTAGCTCAGGACTGGGGACACATGGGTGAACCAAGCAGATGTGGCCTCAGCCTTCTGTGCAGCCACAGGCAAGAATATTGAGCCTCATCTTGGTAGCACCTGTGACTGAGTGGTGTCAAGTCACAGCTACAGAAGTGTGTGTGCAAGTCTTGTGGAGACCAAGAGGTGTGAATAGGGTCACTGTGCACCCAAGTGACAAACTGCACAAGTGAAAGAAAGAGATCTTCTCTCTGCAGAGACTACCACAGTGCTTTGAAATTTCAAGAAATGAGAATGCTCAGCGTACGCTTGGTGTGCACATTTGAATCAGTCAGGGTCCTCCAAAGAAACAGGACAAATAGGCTATTCAAATATAGAGAGATTTATTTTAAGGAATAGGCTTATGCAATTGTCAGTGATGGGCAGTTTGAAATCCACAGGGGAAGCCAGCAAGCTGGAAACACAGCATGTCTGTGTTACAGTCCTCAGGCAGAGTTCCTTCTCTGAGAAACCAGTTTTTGCTCCAAAAGTCTTCCTTTAACTGGATGCCCACATTACACAGCATAGCCTGCCTAACAAAATCAACAAACTGTGTTACTCACAGTAACAAAATCCCTCCACAGCAACATTTAGGCTACTGGTTGACCAAACAACTGGGCACCATAACACAGCCTAGCTGATATCTGAGAGGAACCATCAATCACCACATCAAATACAGGTTCTTAGAGGCCCTGCAGAACAGACCGGGTGCCCACACCAAAGACAGGAGGCACCAGCAGGAGCAGCAGAGGTGGCTGGCTGTGGTGACGCTGAGTACAAGGACTCCTGTAGCATGTGGGGAGCACCTTTGGGTGCTCCCCAAAAGTGTGACTGGAGAGGACTCTGCAGGTGATTTCACCTCCAAGATCCCATTAACTAAGGGAAAGACCTGTTGAGCTTTGGAAGTGTTGAGCTTTGGAAGTGTTAAAGTGATTGTTGGGCAAGCAGTCCAAGGGTGGCAAGAAGCCAGGATGTGAGCCCTTTCGTGTCAGAAGAGCTGTGAGGGAAGGAGAGAGGAGAAACAGGCTGTCCACATAGCAGCAAGCTCCGCATGCTGCGGCTGGGAGGACCCGAACCCCTGACTGGGGCAGAGTGGGAGTGAGCCTGCCCTGGAGGTCCAGCAGCCTGAGGCAACCTGGTGCTTGTACCACCAGTCCAGTGCTGGGAGGGTGGTGAGCAGACACAGTGCTTTGGCTCCCACTTCCCATGGCTCAAGCCTGGAGCTGATGAAAGAGTCTGGTTTATAAATCTGGACAGCTTCTGTGGATGTTCCCCCAGGCAGGGCTCACACCTGTGAACTTCCAGCCTCAGCCTCCCAAGAAGCTGGGATTATAAGTGTGTACCACAGGCCCAGCCTTATGGTCACTTTCATTGCAATCACAGACACCATGCAGCCAGCTGCCCAGCTTGGAAGTCCCTACTGCTTCCACTCCAGTTCTGTCTGACACTCACTAAATTCTGTAGATTTTGCTTCCTCAAATATTTCATAAATCCCATTCCTTCCTCTTCATCCTGCTACTACTCTTTCAGCCAGGTCTCTATGCCTCCCAATCAGCTTTCACACTGCCAATCAGAATGATGGGTCTAAAGTGGAAGTTCAATGTTGTCATGTTCCCTCTTCCCAGAGCCTTCAGGATAATAGAAAACTTTGGGAAACAAAGTCTTTATCATCCGGTCACTTTGCCTGCCCTACTCACACTTAGCTGAATCAACCACTGACATTTCCTTTCTCTTTTAAAATCCATCCCGCCCTGGAATGTTCTCCCCTTCCTCTTTCTTGAGCTGACTTCTACTCCTTGACCTTGGACTTAGATCAAGGCTGTTTCCTCCAGCTAAACCTGGTCTGAGTTCGTGTTTCTCCCTGGGCATAGGATTGCCCCATAAGCAGATGCCTGGGGACTTCCTCTTTCACTTTATGGGAGAATACAGATGGGTCCACCTAATACTACGTCATCCCTATCCTGCCATCCTGGCTCTGAGCTCTGCTCCAGCATGAAGTCACAGCAACTCTACCCCTAGGACAGAGGGTCTCCAGGAGCGTGCACAGCTCCTGTTGTCCCAGGTACAAGAGTAGCAGAGCCCAGTGTTTACCAGATCCATTTGTTTTGTCACGGCACAACCTAAATGGAGAGCAAAGCTTTATAAAGAGACACAATAAATAGTCACTTCCAACTCCCCTGGCTTGAAAGACACAGCAGTATCTCTAGAGCATCCGCAGCAGGGTTACTTTTACTCCGTGATTCACCTAGATATTGGTTTATTGGCATACTTTCTCCATCACTTAACAATAAGTGGTTCTTCCAAAAATAGGCAAATAAACACATATAAAAAAGTAATAATTTCTATTATTCTCCAGCAAAGTGCAGGCATGGGAAATAGAACAGCTCTTCATGCTGGTGACTCTGCCTTGGGATTCAGTTTCCTAAAATTAAGGCCAAAACAAAGTCCCCAGTCTCTGCTGACAATATATGTGCATGGTGGGTAAGGTCACTCACCTGCCAGATGACATTTGGTGTCAGCCACTTTTAGCACTGCAGTGGATTAAAGAAATCCTTTGGAAAAAGGAGGCATCTGACAGTGCAAGGACAATGGAGGAATTAACTTCAGTGAGAGTCACCTCTAGGCTAGGAAAGGCGAGTGCAGGGACAGAATCAGGAGAACAACAGGGACAAAACACCTGGCTACCTCTCTGGTCACTGCCGGTTTCCTGAAGCAGTGTCTACGTTGTTATTACACTGCTACATTGTTATTATCTACACTGTCAAAGACATTGTTATTCTCCCAAAGATCAGCAAATTTTAGTAATTCAAACTAATAAAATTGTGAAGAACCTCATTAATCAAATACCCAGACACACCTCAAGTAAAGCTTGTGGAGCACAAAGTGTTTTTCTTAATAGCTCATGGGTCATCATAATTGTGTCTTAGATAAAATTAAAAATAAATTCAAATTTATGTGTTTTAGAGTATTGCGGTGGGGAGCACGCAGAAAACAGCCAGCTTCAGAACTCTTCATTCATTCATTCATTCATTCATTCATTCATTCCACAAACATCTGCACAACAACCACATATAGACGCTATATACATCCTCAAAAACAATAACCAAATCGAGGCTAAGAAAGTGGAGACTCATTCCCAAGTTTAATTACGATCATCGGCTTATTAACTGTAGGACCTTGGAAAAATGCTTAAAAGTCTTTATACCTCACTGTCCTCTTCTTTAAAAAGTGGATATTAAGAGTCCTTCATTGTTGTGAGGAGTAAATGGGTTTGTAAATAAAATTCTTACTACCAAGCCTGCTGGGTCACACAACAATAAACACAAGTAACTACAAAATAACAACCAGTCTTTAGTGAGTGTTTCCTACATGGCTCTTGCCTATAATAAACATGTAACTAATATTACCCATTATCATCATCAATATTACTACCTAGATCTTTCTTTTTGTATTTTAATTAGTAATTGAGAATATATTCTGGTTTCTGTAACTGTTATTGCAGTGTAGTTACTAGCTTTCCAAATTTCCACCACACTACTAATATGAAATCAGAGAAAATAGACCTAAGTCTACGGCAGTCTAACATGGCAGTCACTTGATCATGTCTGATCTTGGAACAAAATCCTAACAGGTCAGATAGCAGATTTAAGAATAGATTTTTTATCTGCTATCCAGCATATTCTACATGCTTAATGAAGAATGGCTGTGTCCAAGGCTGAGGAGGAATCCTGTCTTCTTGGATCTTGTTTGATGAAGCAAAGCAAGACTATGGGCCTATGTCAGAGTGGTGGCTGCGAAAAAAAAAGTAATAATACTGATAAGGTTTGGAGATGGGCAGGCATGAGGTTATATCCAGAAAAGTGAACTAAAGCACAGACGATAAGGCAGCTCTGTGAGCCCAGGTACAATAGAAGAAAAAGGCCCTCCAAGATCTGGATCAAGAAACTGAAACAGAATAAGAAAGGATTCAGCCAGGCATGATGCACACACCTGAAATCCCATCGCCTTGGGAGGCTGATCCTGGAGGATAGCAAGTTGGAGCCCCGACTGGGCAACTTAGAGACTTAGCAAGACCAAGACCCTGTCTCAAACAAAATTCTTTTAAAGGATTTGGAGATGTAACTCAGAGCAAAAGTGCTGGGTTCAATCCCTAGTACCATGAGTAAATAAATAAAGTCTTCAGCCAGAAGATCAGAAATTGAAACCACAGGTAACAAATGCAAAGATCAAGCTTGTTTAGGGACAATGGATGGTCCCCGTCTTCTTCTCACTGGCCTGAGAAATTGAAGGCACTCAGAGAGTGCAGGCCTGGCTAATGCTGTTCTTCCTCTACGGAAGTATTCACACATTGCCTGGCACATTATGCTTATACTTGCATCTCTCTTACCCTACTGAGATTGTAAGCAACAAAAAGCACCAACTACTGCCTCAACTTGGCATTCCCAGAGAAACTTTCATGTTATAGACATTCAATAACCATTTTCTGAATGAATGAATACCTACCATGAGCAAATTAGCAGACGCCAAGGGAGTCTGATTCTGAGCCAACAGCTTCTGAGAACAACGTTTCTTACATCCTTCCCCATCCAGAGCAAAATGGCTTCAGGGTGTGGGGACATCTGTTGGTGTTGTCTGCCAAGAATCAATACTGCCATCTTCTGAGACGAACAAATCAATTTTCCTTTGGGAAACTCCCCTATCCCACTCTTTCCTGGCTAAGGGTGTGTTAAGAAATTAGTGAATCCTTTCTCTACCCTTGAGATTTGAATCTTAAACAGAGCATCAAGGTCAGAAAATGGCTAGAGCTGACTCATGCAAGCAGTAATAACCTGAAGAGCTTCCCATCGGTCCACGCTATCTCAATTGCCATATTGTCTTGGTTTCTGTCCTCTCTGAAGACATCCTGGTAATTTAGCTCTTCCTTTGAGCGAAGAAGATTCCCTTTATCTTTTCAACAAATTCCTCTTGTACAGTAAGTTAGCAAGAGTGAATTTCAATAGCTCTAAGCTAAGACTCCAACCATAAAACTATGACATCCTTGCTCTAGAACAGCAGATCTCAACCTCCACTCACAAATGAATCACCAGGGAGTTTATAAAATCCCAGCTCTCGGGTCACACTCAAAACCAACTAAATGGGACTCCCAGTTCAGCCAGTTCTTTTTAAAGCTCCCCTGGGTAATTCTAATATGCAGCTAAGGTTGAAAACCACTGCTCTCTCAAAATATTACACATGCCCAACTGCCTGCCCTAAGGAAAGGAGAAAGCAAGGGGAATTTCACAAATAAAAACAGAATTTAACCTTGAAAAAAGAATGAAACTCCCATCCAGAATTCATGCTTTCCCCAAGAATTAAAGAACTGGAACTAGGTTTTCATCTTTAATTGCTATTTTTACCACGAAGCAAATCTAAAAAACTTCACAACTGTAAGCACTTTCTAATTTTATTAGCAATGTAAATGAAGCACGACATTGGGAAAGAAAACATACTTGTTGGCTTGCATTTAATAGATCACAATAATCTATTCCAAGCTTGGAAATATTTCTACAGAGAAACCCTAGAAGCATGTTTAAAGTGAGGCTTTAATTTGGTGACATCTATTGACCAGAGGGTGATCCAAGAGGGGAGGAAATGGACACTTTTACTTCTTCTACTCTTTCTGCCTGGTGAGAGACTATATTTTTGAGTTATATGAAATGCTATGAGAAAAAAGCTAGGTAAGGAGCAAAGCAATTAAATTCCACAGAAAACAATAAATGTGTCTACAACAAGAAGGTATGTTGAAATATTTGACATTTCGTTTCCTAAGGCGAGGACTTGTCTTGTCATAAGAATGGTTTCTATAGAGAGACTAAGACAACATGGTGACATTCCAGAAGAAATTCCAGCGTTGTGTACACATCACACAGGGAATCAAATAGTCACCCAGGGCTCAGACACAGGCGCTTCAATGGTGGCTGGTTCTGATCACCACCTTCCCCGGTGGCTCTTGTCATTCACAGCATTGTCTGCCGCCCTCAGTGACTCATCCCCAACACATGGAGATGAAAGGCACACAGGGGCTATTCTGAGTTCTGTCAGATCTCAGGGAGCAACGCCACCCCTGCAGACTCATCTCTGCTTCTCATAGCTCTTGTGTGGACCCCAGTGTCCCCAGAAGTTAATCAGACCCATCTTCTACTGCCAGTTACACAAGTGGATTTTTTACCCCCAGTTGTTTGTTTTAAGCCCTGGTGAGATTGACTCCATGGAGAAGAGGTCTGCATACAGTGAAGCCCATTGCATATATTCAACAACAGAGCTTGGGCACTTCACCAAGGGTCCTGTAGTTGAATACAGAAAGGAAGGGGACCCCAGACCCCAGGAATGCTCTGAAGGAGACTATCGATGCATCTTTAACAGATGCTGGGGAAGGGAACCTCATTTAAATTCAAACATTATATGTTAAAGTGTTAAAAAACAAAATTAGTCAAATCAACTTAAAGTAGTACTCATTTACTTTCTTTTATTTCCATTGACCAACATATATAAAGCAATAACTCCTTCTAAACATCACTTGGATTGATTTATTTACAACTGAGAATTGGGGCTGAACCAATGGATCTTCTAAACTTCATGCCTTTCTGCCATATCTATGATATCCTCACCATTACACATGGTAATTTTGATGGAAATTGTCTAGAAAGGAAAGGGAAAAAACCTGGATTCAGGAATCCTCAGACCAGAGATGACTTTAAAGCAATATGGCTCTGACTGAAAAGGGTAAAGAACCAAACAAGTTAAGCAAAAGAACTTTCTTAAGGTAAGAGCCCTGGAAAGGATTAAAGTAACAGAAATGTGCAGAAGCAGCAGAAACTGGAGCCCAACTTTCATCTAGGGTAAGAGAGAAACTGAAAGACTCTCAGCACAGATTTCAGGAGAGTTCGGGGGTAACAATGCATGGGACAGAGCACACCAGTTTGACCTGGACCTGACCATAGACTTTACACTGGGAATCTTACCTTCCCGGCTTGGAGATTTCAAGTTTGAAAAGTGGACAGTGTAGGTCAGGGGTTGACAAACTATGGCCCGTAAATAAAATCTCATTCACTGGCTGTTTTTGTAAATAAGTTTTTAACAAAACACAGCCACATCCATCATGTGTAGATGCATAGCTGCTTTCATAACCAGAGACCATCGAGCCTTCAAAGCCTGAGATATTTACGATCTGTATCTTTCCAAAAACACCTTGCTAAACCGTGGTCTCCGTAGCTGGGAAGGCAGAGCGTGTGGAAATGATAAGTCTGTTTTATATATCTGTCAATACAAGAGGAAAACACATGAGCAGACAAAGGATCCAAGGTGACTTCTGATAGCAAGAAAAGTTTTGACCCCTATGGTGGAGGTAGCATCCATGACATTTGGTCTGCAGGTGTCCCTGTGTCTATGTGTGGAGGGGAACTGGGAGGAGGGACATCACAAGCCCTGAAGCGAGCACGTAATGGTGGCAGTTGAAGGAGATGAAACAGTAAGCCAGAGTGTGCACATGATAAATCAGGAGAGAAAGAGTCCAAACAGAAGTGGAGGGCTTAGAAACTCAGGCTAAAGCTGCACAAAGCATTTAGGGAAGAAAAGGGAGGAACAGAGGGGTTGCCAGAGAAATAACAGGCAGCCTGTACTTCGGGTAGAGGCCAAGCCAGCGTGGCCAAGCCTGTTGGCCCCTGTTATGTCCCAGCACCGCACTGGGGCCTCAGAGAGATTGCAGGCTGGTGAAGCAGGCAGGTGGAGGTCGTAGCACCTGGGAAGAAGCAGTGCAGGTCCAAGAAGCTGACTTTGCACCTGACAGCAACGGGGACTTCAGCAATCGTGACCTTGGGGTGGACTCGGGGGAGTTCTGTGTAATTAGAGGCACAGGACTATTCTGAAAGGAGTTTCTGGGAATTTCAAATTGTGAGATGGAAGAGTTGCTCCAGAAGTGATTAAGATGAAAGAAAAGAGATGAAACAGTGGCTGGAAGGCATAAATGGGCCTCACATTGCTTTCTGAAGAGTGGGTGCTGTGGCCCGAAACCCTTTTCCTCACCCAGAGAGTCTGCAGCAGCAGCCTGCTTTGTAATAGGATTTGACCTGTGGGTGAGCAGCTTCCATTCTCGCTGACTACTTGAAGATTTTTTTTTCTTTTTAGCTGTGTTTTGGAAAAAAACAGAAAAGAATGCAAACTCTACTGAAAACCACTATAAATGCTACTCACACTGTGCCCATGGCTACTTTATGTGAGGGTAATGAAAGGATGGCCAGCATGGGATTGACCAACCGAGGCCACACAAAGCTTGGAGCTCCAGCTGCCTGACATGAGAAATGAGAAGCCCAGCCCCTGGGAGGATGTGAGAGGGGCTGAAGAAGCAAAGAGAACTCCCAAAGCCACACACTTGTGGGACTTGGAAAGAAAGTTGAACATTCTTTAGCCCTCATCACCTCTCTCAACACTGGGGAGGTCACCTAAACTTCTCAGGCCCCTTTTTCCATCCCTAAATATGGAGATGATAAAATCACATGTCAGTCCTCAGAGAGTTTGGGTTACTGCCATCAACATGCTTTACAAAGAGAATTACTCTTCTGGAAATGCCATAGGGGTGCTGAATTATGGCAATTTTCACCATATTTCTAAAGACCACTTTAGGAACTACTGACTAATGTGATTTGGATGCCTGGTTTGTTTTGGGAATGAACGTCTGGTTATGAGAAAACCTACAGGCCAAGTGACATCCCTGCAGATTTATCACCAGATGTGGCACTTCTAAGAAAAGTGAGGTGTGTATGTAAAGTTCTGGTGGCTGGCACAGAACTCAGATTGGAATCTCAGTTCCTCTACTTCTTACTGAGTGATTACATACAAAACTCTCAGCCTCTCGGAACTTCAGTTTCCTCATCTGCAAACTATAGATAATATATATGTATACTTTAGTAAGCCAATTAAAGACTTAAAAAAAGAAGAAGAACTGTAAAGTACTTAACACAGTGCCTGGTACACAGGAAGCAATGCAAAATGTTAGCTGTCAAAACCATGTTTTGCTACCAGTGATGGCTCATGAAGCTGTCATGGGAAAGAGGCTATGGAGAGTGTAACCTCCCTTGAAATTAGGGCATGAAAAACATTATATCTGGAAAATGTCAAAACAATTCCTGCAACTGCTAAGTGTCCATTACTACTGCTGTTACAATACGATGAGGGAAGTCCACTGCGTCATTCCATTTCACTTAACATGGTTAGCCTCTCTCCCCTAGTCTAGTGAGTCTTGTAAGAAATCTGAACAGGCTATTCAGTGCTTTCTGTTCTAATCTTTCTCCAGAGCCAAGAAACAAAATGAAGATGGGAAATAAAAAATACTAACAGTCTCAGGAGTTGCACTCCAGGATGGGAAGCAGAAAGTGATGACATGAGAGAATGGAGAGATCTTCTATCCATGGAAAACACTGGGTTTGAATTGCCTAGGATAGGAAACCCGGGGTCCTCAGAAGGGGTCATGAGGAGAGAGATGCTCAGCAGAAAGATGTGAGGACCAAACCTCAGAAGCCATTGCAGGCTCAAATTTATGGGGGGATCATTATTTACTGAGTAAGAAAGGTGAGAGGAAAGGAAAGACACTTGGGAGAAGATCACCTTCAAAGCATGCCTTAGACTGCCCATAGATGAACTCAAGGAGCTCTCATCAAGGAATCGAATTCCCATTTAGCAACAAAATGCTACCAAGAAGTAAGCTGGTAAAGTAAAACATTCAAGAAGCCAGGAAATGGGCTGACATTGTTTCGTGACACCTCCCAAGTACCATCTGAACACCGCTTTTGTTTGTGGTTGCACTTATTTGACAAAGTCAAATATCATTTTGGAGAAAACGAAAAAGTAAAAACAGTATTAGAAACCCTCCCCAAACTAATTATGGCCTACACTCTAGATTTAACAAGCAACTTCTTGCCATGTTGTCCTTTATTAAAATCTAATACTAATGTGGGGTTAATGTGACAGCCCTGAGTACACAGATGAAGTTATAAAGGAAATAAGCTTTTATTACTTTTCCAAAGACAAAGCAATAACTTAGAATAACAGAATGATGTTAAACTTTCTACCATGTCTCACCTCAAAATTTTTCTTTTCCATATTTCAGGGATATTTTCTTTAAAAAAATTAAAGCCCCATTTTTACAAGTTTACAACAGACCAATAAGCAAGAATAATAGCATATCCTTGGCAACAATGTCTTCCAGAGGAGGGAAAAATGTCTTTAAAATTAGCTCCAAAAATTGAGCCCATATTTCTTATTATCAGGTCACTGAATTAACTAATAATTGATTATGATATGGGACCTTTCCTTTTCACTCATTCCTCACATCTAATCAGCCAATGGCATTTTTAAACTTCTGGAATAGCTCTCATACACATTATTTCCTTCAAGCCCACCTCATATTTCAGATGGTGTCAATCTCCTCAAGTGTATCCTCCTAGCCATTGAATTGAGATGTTTACAAATCTACCCTGCCCTGTTTAAAACACTTCAACAACTTTCCATCACTTATGAAATAATGTCCCCACTCTCTGGTGTGCCTATCAACTTTCTCTTCAGTCTTCCCCATACCCTCACCCTTCTCTGCTTCCTTTTCCCCCAAGACTTCCTCAATATTGCCACGTCCACCACCTCCGTTTCAGTGCCTACATATCTCCAAAGCCTAAGGTTCTCTAATCCCACCATATTGGATTCATCTTCATGCCTTTCACACTGTGTAACATGTACACTTCCTTCCTGTTTATTGTTTAACAAATAGTTATGTACTTGTAGCTCCTGCCATGTTTCCAGGTCTTGGTCTGTGAGTTTCATAAGCTTTAACTCACAGAATCATGGCAACAACCTTGCAAGTCCGATACCATTATTCTGATCATTTTATAAATGAGGACGCCTAAGCATAGATCAATTATGAAAGTTGCTCAAAGACACATAGCCATTAGGTTGGTGGATGAAGGGAGGATGCAAGATTCAAACCCAGGCAGTCTAGCTCCAGGCTCCCTGCCCTTCTCTGTGCACAGCATTACTTCTCTCTGCTGCTTCAGTTCCTTGCTCAATTCAATTCTAGGATCAACTGTGCACAGCCCTCTCTGACCATCAACCTCAATGGCTAATAAACTCCTCCTACATATCCCATGAAGAGTCTTATTATATGATAAATATCACAACCACTATCCTTTCCATCTGAGACCATAAGAGACGAGAAGGCAGACATCCCAATTCATCATGATATCCCCAGCACAGGTGCTCAATACCTGGTTGACGAACAACCCAATAAGTATGATAGATAGCCTTATTGCATGTTCCAGAGCTGGCATAAGGAGAATTCAAAGAAAGTGGAGTCTAGAGATTGTTCAGGGTTTCGGGTTTTTTTGCAATATTTTATGTTTCCAGCTAACATTATATCCAAGCTGTAAATCCCAGGGAAACTGCACATCTCTTCTAGTCCCCCGCTTCTAGCACTGTCCTCTAGAATGTTCTTAGAACTTAGGAAAATAACCCTGTGTCTGCACTGTTCAACTGGAGCACTTGGCAAGAGAAATGAACTAAATTTTTCATTTTATTTAATTTTAATTGTTCTAAACTTAATAGGCACGTGCAGCGAGTGGTTATTCTATTCCACAGGACATGTCCAGGCCAGACACAAATCATGGTGTGGCAAGGGACAGAGTGGCAATGGGAGACGGGGATATATGAGTCATCATAGAAATGGGAAGGGACAGGCAAAGAACTTGAGCTTCTCGGGGAACAAACCTGCTCAGTTTCCCAGGCATGCGGAGCTGCACGGGACTTTCAAATACCGAGAACGTGACAGTCCTAGGCAAACTGGGTCAGTTGGTCAATTTACTTAGTACCTAGCTGGACCTAAAAGAAAGTTCCACATGAGAATTACAGAAGTCGAATCAAGAAAAGGAGTATCAGGGTGGTGAGATGGCTCAGCAGCATAAGTGCCTGCCTGGCAAGCAGGAGGTCCTGAGTTCGACTCCCGGTACCCACATAAAAAAAAGGGCCGGTGATATCGCTCAGCGGCACAAACGTCTGCTGGCACGCGAGGTCCTGAGTTCGACCCCCGGTACCCACAAAAAAAAAAAAAAAGAAAGAAGAAAAGGAGTGTCATGAAGACTAAAATTGGGACAGGGTGAAGACAAAAATATGTGACAGGGAAGAGGACAGTTGTCTCAAAAATCTGATGCTCTTTATATTTCCAATTTATCTACCCATTCTAACATCCAGCAGTTGTAGAGATTTCAAATAAACATGTGTGACTTGCTTTGATACCTGCTTTTTTTTCAAACACACGTGCTTTATTTTACTCATCTGTCTCTCAGTTGGAGAAGTCAAAACAACAGTCTGCTCAACTCCCTTTGATCTGCCATTTAAATTTCCACTCTCATCCCATAATCTGTTAATCTTTCCAGTATCTCAAGGAAAGTTTGAATTAAATTCCCATATTGAATCCCAACATGAAAGGCATTTCTTTGTGAGCAGTTCAATATAATGTTTTTCTAAATGACATTTAAAATGTTCAGCCCTGTAATGGAATGATAAAGCAGGGCACCCAGTGTTAGTACACACTGGTGAAAAGAACATTTTTTTTTTTTTAGTCAGAGACCAAAAAGATAGAACAAGATAATTAAAAAAAAAAAAAAAAAAAGTTTATTCCTGCTAGACTGCCACAGTGGTATTATGACTCAAAATATAATAGTCGCTGAATTCCTGTAGGAATCTAACTTCTTAAAAAGACATCAGACATCAAAGTCTGAGTCATGCCGTATTAACCACCAATGGCCAAGGAAAAGTTTGAATGCTACTGGAGCAGTTAAATATTAGATTTTCTCTGAAACATTTAAACTCAGAGAAGTAGGTACCGCGGTTGTCATACCGACTTGCGTGCATTCTTCATAGGCTTCCAGATCGCTCTTTGCACCCCTTCCTGTTGCTATGGTGACCCAAATAAATTCTCTCTTGAGATTCCCTTCTGTCAGATGCGGAGGCATCGGGTCAAGCAGGCAGGCAGGCTAGCAAATAACACACGGGCCCTAAACATTCACATTCTCCAGGCAGCTACAAAGAGCCATCCTGCCACACGTCACACCCAACTGCAACATCTGCAAAACTATAATTCCATTAGGCTGAGCAAAAAAAAAAAAAAAAAATTTGGTCTTTGTTTTATCTGTATAACCAACAAAAGGCAGAGAGGAAGTGGAAAGTAAGAAATTCTTCTATCATCTACTTCATTCCTTTTGCATTCACCAGTGAGACCTGAATGAGAGTTCTCAGGAGAATACATATAAAACCAAGGACTCTTGCTGTCGGCCCTCTATACAGAACTATTAAATATGATTTTTAATACTTAGAAGCAGTGGTTGTGGCCATAACTGTGAAGGAGACTGAGATAGTGCCTGAGAAAATCAAAGAAAAGAATTTAGTTCATAGAAAATACGCACAAATAGTACTAGAAGAAAAGACTTAAATGTCTTCTGTCATTTGAGATACTATAATTTAAAGGCTCTCATATCTGGGTCCCTCCCCTGTTTTATATATATATATATATATATATATATATATATATATATATTATATGCCTTATATATATGGCATGTAAGACAAATATTTGTCAAGACAGAACATGTAGACAAGTAGCATTTCTCAGTGACAGTATATGTGTGATAAGGAAACAGATACTATTTATACTCCCTGAAACTCCACGTCTTTTTATTTTACCCAAAGATACACAATATTTTAATGCCAAAACTAATGCAAGGTGATTACTAAGAAATGGTGAACTAGGCATCCTACCCTGATGCTGCTGGTAAAAGGTCCACATGTACTAACATGTACCCTCTGCTCCTAAGTAACACCTCGCCAAACCCCTTTGTCAGGTATTGCCTGCATTTTCCAGATGAAACTAAGGCAAAGAGGAATGCATAACTTGCTATAGGTCACACACCTAAGAAGTGGTACTGGGATTTAAATCATAGCTTTTCTCCTTCTCCTCTCCTCTCCTCTCCTCTCCTCTCTTCTCTCTTCCCTCTCCTCCCCTTCCCTCCCCTTCTTCTCTTTCCTTTTCTCCAGTGCCCTCCATGCCACAGCATCAATATCCAGAATATCCATCAGTATCTGGGGAACGTAACAGTGCAGGGAACAAGAAACTATACTTCCACCAATTTTGTGAGCCAGGACAACAGAGTGGAAAACTCAGAAGCCAGGGACCACGGGCCAGAGGAAATTTGCAGTGAGCCCAGGGTGCAGCCAGAGACCACAATCATTCTGCAAAATTGATTCTGAAAAAGGTGGTGAGCCCAGGAAGACAAAAAGCAACACATCTGGGCCCCCTCTTCCATTTCCCCAACACAGTAAGTTGTGGCTCCTCCTGGGAACACATGTCCCAGGGACTCTGCTGGGACTCTGAGGGAAGGGGGTTTAATGTTGGACTTGGGTAGACTAGAATGGGAAGCTCTGAGCAAACAAATAACCAGTGCACTGAGGTTAGGAGAGATTCAAAGACAGAGGATGAGAGGGAACTGGAGAGAAGAAGCAAAGCAGCACATCCCCTTCCCCATAGTGCCCACCATTCCTGGGGTCTAGGCCCCCACAGTGAGTTCTGCCAGGGCCCTGTAGTCTTCCACTCCCCATCCCAGGTCCTCTGGGCCTGACCCTCTCTTCTCTCTCCACTACAAGTTTAAACAGGGTTTGGTATTTGGGGGGGTCAGCATGGACAATTTGCAATGATGTTTGAATATTATTAACCTTTTCTTGGAAACTAGTCTTTCCCTTATTAAGATCTTAAAAATACGTACACTTGAGATTCTTCAGTCTTGAAATGCCAGTTAGATTTCTTAATGGCTGTCGGTGCAAAGGGGACTGGGGCAATGAAATTTACCTTGAAGGCACC
Organism: Erethizon dorsatum; assembly: GCA_028451465.1. Classification (NCBI taxonomy): domain Eukaryota; kingdom Metazoa; phylum Chordata; class Mammalia; order Rodentia; family Erethizontidae; genus Erethizon; species Erethizon dorsatum. The sequence goes on from CM051834.1 coordinate 10,427,535, forward strand.
TAACTTTCAGAGGGGAATATATCTATCCTCCATGTCAAGAGATACCTGGTCTGGACATCAAAGGGTTTCAAACACTCATATTCTTCCCCAAAGGGCAGCTGAGAATCTTATAAGCAGAGTTCTAGCCTGACTCACTTGTTAACATTTCCAGCCTGGGGCACAAAATGTCTCATCAGCAAGACTTTGGGTTTTTGGTAACCGCCTCTTAAGTGGATTCAGCTCAACCTGGATTTCATATTTTCCTCCTTCGTTTCAAATGATTTAATTTCTTAAGAATTAAATTATTTTTTAGAGTTCCTCTAAATTAAATGAAGAGTAAATAAAAAGGCCTTAGACAAAAACTGAATAATTTTATTAGGAATATGATAAATGTGAGAGGTTGCAGTAGCCTGAAAATCCCATTATATGCAATTAAGGAGCTACATTAATATAATTGCAGACTTTCCAGCATTTTAGCCGAGTACAAACAGTATTTACAGATAATTGAGTAGCAAGGGGGGAAACGCAAGCTGTGAGTCTGCCATGCACGTGACTAACGTTGTCAAATTAAAACCTGGTTGGGTTTCTCCTTGAGTTATTAGCTTTAAAAGCTTAATTTTTATCTTTCTAAGATGGGGAAAATGCACTGGCATGTAAAGCAAAATGTTTCCTGTTAAAAACCATATAAAGCTCAATAAAAAGACAGACACTACTAAAAGACTGTAATAGTCATTTCGATGGCGCTCACTGCAAGTGAGTAACTCTTTGATCAACAGAGAATTCTGAAGCAAACCAATAGGTAAACAGTACTGAAGTAAAGATGCATAACTCTTGCATTTGTGAGGCCCTTGATCTCAACGTTATTTATAAGAAAATGATGCTAAAATTACAACAGAGCCAATGAAAGACATAACGATACCATTAAAAAGATGCTCAACTAAGGCTGAGGGAAAAAAAAAATCAAGATTCATTCTCTATTCTGTGGACAACAAATTATACAATCTTAAAATAGAAATAAACTCTCTAGAGCTCAGTTTCTTCACTTACAAAACTCAATGGTTGAATTGCATAGACCACAAAAGTCTCTTCAATCTCTAGAAAGTCTTGAGATACTAACTAGTTGTTGAAGCAGGCCCCACAGAACAAGTACTTTTCAGCAACTGTTATTAATCAGAAATTGAAAATAATTCTACACATATATTTTAATGTAGATTTTATTTTTTTAGCAGTTTTAGGTTCTTAGCAAAGCTCAGGAGGGGTGCACAGATTTCCCTTATATGCCTTGCTCCTACGCATATGTACCTTCCCCTGCCTTTGTCATAACCGATGGACACATACTGACACGTGACCACCCGAAGTCCACAGATTACAATAGGATTCACTCTTGATGCTGCACATTCATTGTTTTGGACAATTATATAACGACTCGTCCATCATGACAGTGTCACAGAGTGAACATTTTTACTGTCTTAAAAATCCTCTATGCTCTGCCTGTTCTTTTCTTCCCTCTCTGTAAATCCCTGGTGACCACTGGTCTTTTCACTGTTTTACCGTCTCCATAGTTTTGTCCTTCCTAAAATGTCGTACAGTTGGAATCACACAGTATGTAGCCCTTTCGGATGCATTTCTTGCACTTAGTGGTATGCATTGACAGTGCCTTCATGTCTCGAAAGCTCATTTCATTTTAGCACTGGGTAATATCCCATTATCTGTACAATAATTTATCCATTCACCCACTGAAGGACATCTTGGCTGCTGCCGAGTCTGGGCCGTTGTGAATAAGGCTGCTATAAACATTTATATGCACATTTTTGTAGACAAAGAATATGATCATTGGGTCATATGATATAGTAACAGCATTATCAGTTTTGTAAGAAATACTGAACTGTCTTCCAAAGGTGGCTGTACCGTTTTGTATTCTCACTAGAAATAAGAGTTCCCATCGCTCCACATCATCACCAGTGTTTGGTGGCGTCAGTGTTCTCGATTTGAGCTGTCACACAGGTGTGGAGTAGAATCTCACTGTTGTCTAATGTGCATTTCCCTGGTGATGTGTGATGCGGAGCGTACGCTTCTTTGTCACTGGTGAATGTTACTTACTGTGGTGGTGTCTGGTAAGGTCTTTGGTCCATTTTTAGTTGGCTTGTTTTCTTATTATTCAGTTGAAAGAGAGTTTTTTTAATGTTTTCGACAACAGTTGTTTATCATATATGTCTTTGGCAAATATTTTCTCCCACTCCATGGCCTTTTTATTCTCTTCACAATGTCTTTCACAACATAGAATTCTTTAATGAAGTCCAGCTTATCAATTACTTCTTTTATAGACTGTGCCTTTTGTGTTCTATATAACAAGCCATCTCCACATTCAAGTTTATCTAGATTTTCTCTTTATCTTCTAGGAATTTCATAATTTGTTGTTTTACATTTAGGCCTGTGATCCATTTTGAGTTAATTTCTGTGAAGGGTGTAAGGTTCGTGTCTAGATTCATTTTTCTGCAGATGTTCAGTTTTTCCAGCACTACTCTTTTTGAGATGGAGTCTCACTATGTAGTTCAGGATGGCCTTGAACTCACTGTGCAGCCCAGGCTATTCTCAAACTCATGGTGATTCTCCTGCCTCAGCCTCCATTACGCTGGGATTGCAGGTGTGCAACACCATGGCAGGATCTCCAGCACCATTCTTGAAAAGACTTGCTCATATCCATTGTAGTTTCTCAACATTTATTTTTAAATAGCTAAGCTTATCAGTAATGTAAATTCATCCACCTAGAGATACTGTAAGTGCTAGAACCCTGAGTATTTGTGTCCCCCAAAATTCATATGCAGAAACCGTAGACCCTACTCTGATTGTAGGCAGAAGTGAGACACTTGTGAGAGGATTACATCATGAAGGCAGCATCCTCCTGAATGGGATAAGTGCCCTTATAAAAGAGATGCAGAAGAGCTCCCTCCTTCAGCCAAGAAGGATGCCCTCACCAGACACTGAATCTGCCAGCACCTTGACCTTAGATTTCCCAGCCTCCAGAACTGTTCTGCCATAGAAGTCCAAATGGATTATGACAGTAGGAGAATACCATGGACTGAACATTATCTATGTGTTAGGAATTTTACTAGCCAATTTCTGATGTGTTGAACATATTTACAGTAGGGGTATATTCTACTGGGGAAAGAAAATAGCCAAATGAATTTTGTGCAGTTCAATTTCATATTAAAAGAGGTTACAAATGTTCTAAAGTTATTTAACTTAATATGTGTCTAAGACCATCATAATCATTCTGGCCAGCATGACTCTATTCACTGGGTATTAAGTACCACATTGAGTACATTGGGTCCTTAGTTATTCCAAGAATAACTTGGAGAGACTGGGCTACTTGCTGAAGGCCACCCAGCCAGCATGTGCAGAAGTCAGGACTTGAACTCAGAGTTCAAGCTCAGAACTCAGAGCACAGTTCTGTCTACCAGCGAAACTTTTCCCTTCTGACTGTCCCCTAATCATTAAAGAGGAAGCAGGTATATAATAAACACCTCTATCTAACTTCTCCTGCTGAATTCATGAAGAATAAGTAACAGATCCAGCCGTCTTCCTGTTCCTGCCCGTTAATGATGGAAAACAAATGTTCTTGCTAACTGGTTTGGATGGAAGCTATCAACAGGAATGAAAACTCAAATGATAGCTGCCCACAACCCCCAGCAATACCTCACCACACACAGACTTCATGGAACATCCATTCATTTTCCTTACCACCAAGTTTAACTTTGCGGGAGGCAAGTTATGGTATAAACTGCGGGGAAAAAATGGAGTTTAAAATGTTGATAGGATTGTCTATCTAACAGAAGGGAGACAATTTGCAGCAAAATAATTGGCACATTTCCCACTGCATTATGTTGCTCAAAACATGTTACTGTGGGTGGAGATTAGCTTCCCCTTTCTTCGGGAAGAAAATGACTTGTCTCCCATAGTGAATAGGACTGTCATTCCGAGAGCTGACAAATGCTAACAACCTTTGGAGGTGCAGTGTGCAAGCAGAATCCGGTAACCAAAGAAAGGTCACGAGAGGAAATAGTGGGATAGGACCCTTAACAGTAAAAGGAAAAAAAAAATTGGAAGCCTGCATAATGCCAGAAATAAGTTATATACTAAAATGAAGGAAAACAAATATAAATCGTTCTAACTTAAAGTCACGTCCATTGGTTTCCTTTTTAATGTTAGGCTCCATAACATCAAATTAAATATAATGGATTCTATTCTGTTTTGCTAAAAATGCAGTTGCAGTAGGAAGGCAGCTAACAGAGCCAACTGATGGCTTATTAAAGCCACAGATGTTCAACATACTAGTGCTCAGAGCCAGGAGTGGGATCACTCTCCAAGGAGCACCCACACCACCATGTACCCCTTCATCCTTGGTCCCATTGTCATGAAAATAAAAATGGACAGAAGATGACAGAATGATGCTGGGTGAGTAAGGGGTCCTTGATGGAAGCAGTGACAGAAGTGACTAAGGTTTCAGGAAACAGTAGCAGCTACGAGAAAAGATTTAGGTCAACCAGGGTCTCCCTTTTTCCTGTCAGAAAAAGCTCTCAAATAATGACGTGAGTGAGAAATGGCAGCATTTTCTTTCTGCTATTTTTTTCTCACCAAATACAAATGTACAGCTGACAGGATTCTGATTTTTGTCTGTCAGGATAAAGTATTTAAATTATTGTCACCCTCAGTATATTCCCAACTACTTGATTTCATAAAATTGGAAGAAGGGTGTTATGAAAACCCAAAGTGGTTGCTGTATCTTGGAGGAAGGGTCTTTACTTTTGACAATGACAAATACTATTTCTGTATCTCACAGATGTGAGGATGTGAGAGGTAGAAGTGTCTTCAAAAATGTCCTGAAGGATTGTGAAAGAAATGCTTTCCTTCACAAATAGTAACCATAGTGTGATATGTAAATAGTATCCGTTGAGTGTTTACTACAAGCCACACACTAACTATGCCAAAGAATGGAAATATGTGAAGTTATTTGCTCTACATAAGTCTATGAATGTACTATTATCATCTTTCTCTTGAAGATTTAGGAACAAAGGAGTATGGAGTCCGAATCCTTATTTTGCTGAATAAGGTAAGTGGCTGAGTAAAGTAAGTGGTCAAGTTTATATATATATATATATATATATATATATATATATATATATTTTTTTTTTTTTTTTTTTTTTTTTTTGTGGGTGCCGGGGGTCAACCTCAGGACCTCGCGTGCCAGCAGGCGCCTGTGCCCCTGAGCGATATCACCGGCCCTTTTTTCATATGTGGGTTCCAGGAGTCGAACTCGGGCCCTCGCGGTTGCCAGGCAGGCGCTTATGCCGCTGAGCCATCTCACTGGCCCTAGATTTTTTTTCTTTTTCCTGGAAGGCATACACTGAATTTTAAGTTGTTGAGTACTGGATATTTTTGTGTTATTTTGTTGAGTTTTGTCCCAGAATGTAGTTAAGATATTTGGGAACAATTTCACTCTTTCAGGTCTTGCTTTGACACCTGGCTACCCAGGACCAAAGCAGTGCCATTCAAAAGCTAATTATTCCCCCAACACCAAAGCAAACTCCCTCAGAACATATTACCTAAGGTTCCATGAATGATGAGATTTTCTTCTCTAGCTGGTGGAAATAGAAATTGATCCCAGCACTGTGTGAGCTCCTATTCTTGTTCCTCTAATCCTGTCAGATAGTTCTGTTTTCATCCTGGCATAACTGCCTTGAATAAATGCTGAAGACCCAAGGGGACCCTCTACTGACCTCAATAGTTTTTTCTCTAGTGGCTCTTTTCTCTCTAATACTCTACACTGTAAACTCCAGCCTTGGCCTCAGTGGATTCAATCTTGTGTTCTCAAGGCAGGGAGACTAGCCAGCTTCGCTTCCCTGCACTTCTGCCTAGAAATTCACTGCAGGCAGTAAGCAGGGACAGTTGTCACCTCTTTGTCCCCCATCAGGAATCCCTATCTTCCATGATCTGATGTCTAATGTCTTTCAATCTGTCCAATATAATACATGTTGTCCAGTTTTCTAGTTTTTTCAGGAAAGAAGATAAATCTGGTCTTTGTCGCTCTATCTTGACCAAAAGCCAGTATACCGAACCTCAGATTTGAAGGTAAGCATTTAGATTTCAAAGCATGAGCCCACAACCAATGCCCTACCTTTTGCAAAGTAGTTGGAACCAAAGTGGTTAGGTGATTTATTAAAGAATACATCATAAGAAACCAAATCTCTTTCCTTATAATACTTTTCCTCTCAATACCATTATTCATACAATGTTATTAGAAGGATGTAGGGGAAACAGATTTGGAGCCTCTGTTTAACTCTGTTAAATTTCTACTTCTATTTTTTACCAGGTGCAACTACTAGATTGTTCTTCAGGGAATGCTCACATTTTTGAGTCCTGGAAAAATCATCCACAGATATATTGGGAGATGTGTATGAAGCACTTTTTATGTTCACGAATGTCGTACCAAAAGCAACACAGAGCACGATTGGAGTGAGAGTGACCATCTCTAATGATATAAAGAAACTAAGCAAGGTAGACATGAACTTTACCCAATACATCTATTCCTAAAGAGTTATGCTTATATCAAATTTGAATAAGTTGAATGATTTTAAGTTCACTAATGAATCAGTTTGAAAGTGAATTAAATCAAAGCTCCCTTAGTCTTCCTAAGACACAGTGCAGCACTGTGGTTGAGGATATAGATATTGGAAACCGGCAGTCCCAGGTTCAAATTCTAGCATCCTACTTATGTGACCTTGGTTAAGTCACCTAACTTACCAAAGTATCAGATTTTACAAAATGAGAATTTAAAAAAAGTTGGTAGGATTTAATGAATTAATCCTAGCTGGGTGTCGTGGCACACTTTTGTAATCCCAGTACTCGGGAGGTGGAGACAGGAGGATTGCTGTGAGTTCAAGGCCAGCCTGTGCTACATGGTGAGTTCAAGGCCAGTGTGAGCTACATAGTGAGATCCCATCTCAAAAAAGAAAAAAAGAGAAGGAAAGAAAGAAAGAGAGAGAGAGATAGAGAGAGAAAGGAAGAAAGGAAGGAAGGAAGGAAGGAAGGAAGGAAGGAAGAAAGAAAGAAAGAAAGAAAGGAATCCTGCTAGAAGTATACAGCATGAAGTCTGGTGCTTAGTCCTAATTAAAAGTTAACCATCATTATTTCATCTCTATAGAAAAATACATTCACAGTCAAAGTAAATAAGTTTTCATCTCATGTGAGTTGTCTAAACACACATCTCATGCTGTGTTTCAGTCTAATATTAAATATATTAGCCGGTGAGATGGCTCAGCGGCTTAAGCGCCTGCCCGGCAAGCGCAAGGGCCCGAGTTCGACTCCCGGAACCCACATACAAAAAAGGGGCCGGTGATATCGCTCAGCGGCACGGGCGCCTGCTGGCGCGCGAGGTCCTGAGGTCGACCCCCCGGTACCCACCAAAAAAAAAAAATAAATAAATAAATAAATATATTAAAAGTTAGACTGTCCAACATTCTCTTAGAAGAGTTAGATAATTAAAATAGTTCACCGTGGGTATCACGCTCTTCAAATTTTCATTTACTTAATGTTATTCATTACTACTTATGTACCATGGTAACTAATTCTGAAGCATTCGTGTCCTTTGGTATTATTAGATAACAATCTCAACACATTACACTCCTTTAGTTACCATTTCAATCAACTACACATTTATTTCTTTCCGTATTTCTAACTTCCATGAACAAAATCCCTTAGCTTTAAACACAACTATCATTTTCTACAAATGCGCTTTTAAAAAACACAGCAATTCAGGTAATGTCTCCTCAAAATCATAGGAAAAGAAAATTTCTAATTTTCTTTCCAAGCTGCTATTTCTGATTCACACCCAGACATACCTACTCACGCAGCCACAGCATATTTCAGAACTGTGTTTACATCAGTCCCTGAAAGCAGGTTAAATCTAAAATAATTGACTTAGCAAGCCTAGAAGATTAAGTATAATTATTATCATAAATTTTCTTAAAATTTCCTAGTGTGTCTGTGTTTGAGAATGAGTTCTAAATATGTTTAGGGTTGCCTGCATTTTTATTTGGTAAATCTGGCAACCCTAAGTATGTTTAAACAGACATATGCTTGTATATTCACAAAGTCCCAGAAAAGGCTACATGTGAACAGGACTGTGGAAGTTGATTGAATATTTAAAAGCTGAAGGTTGTCAGTAGTGTAATGTATAAATATTTATGGTATCTGAAACCTGTTCTTACCATTTCTCTTTCCCTGGTGATTCCAGCTACTTTTAATATAATACAAATATGAAATGTCATTAACTTATTTAATACATCCTCCAAATTAAACACTAAGATGGTAAATGCAGGCAAACTTAGTCTTCATTTCAGAACTATCTTGTCATCAGACAAAGGAATTATGTTTATGTTGGTAGCTTTCTAGCATCTAGCAGAGAGTAGAAGGTTGACACCAAAGCCAATTTCAATTAATTCAAGATGGAAAATTTCATGTGACACTATCAAACACTTCACCAAAATTGAGATAGATTGCATCTACAAGTTCATGTTACTTTTATCTACTGATCTTGTAGCTCTATCAAAAAAGTAATCAAGTTGGTCTAGGATGATTTGTTCTTTTTAAATCCCTATTTCATAATGTCCAATATCATTATCCTTATGTGTTTCACCAATGCTTGCATATTTTCTATTAATATTCATTCTATTCTTTTAATATAGATTTTCCTTGCTTTTGCTAGATAATTATTTCAGTATTGTTCATTAAAAAAAAACAATAATCATTATCATTAGGCTAACGCTCCAGCAATTATTTCTCATATTTGGCTTGATAAAGGGACTCAGATCAATTCTAAAATACTTATTGCACATTTTACTAATTGCTTATTAGTCTGACAAGCATTGTGGGGAAGACAGACAAGAAGGAGGAAATGTTCCTCTGCAAGGCAATGATCTCTCTAGAGAGATAAAATATGGACTAGCAGGAATGGTACCTAGAGTTTTCTAAACTCTAGAAGGTTTTAAAAAAATGATTATTAAAATTAAAATTTTCATGCCTTATTCTTGAAGGTTCTGATTGAACATTTGCACTTCTAAAGAGCATCTTCAGGTGATTTCAGCTACACTTGAAAAATCTACATTTGAATAAAACTGATTTGGACAGCAGTCAATTGTCGTAGTACCAAAGCAGAGCCACTGTTGGTCAGTATTCTACAAAAACACTTAGCGGGAGAATAGGACCTGAAGGACAGGAGATTCACAGAAGTTCTCACAGTGATACCTGAGAAAGTGCTAGGACTGCTTCCAAGTATACTTAATACAGAGAAACAGACACATTAATACACCATGATTATCTGCTCCTTGACTGAGCTAATAGGGCAATAAAGGATTAATAAAGCCACCAAACAAAACTAATAAAGGTAATAAAGATTAATAAAGTTCAATGAGATCACAATAACTCACCCAAGGGAGAAAAATACATGTATCTCTATCAAAAGAACTCAAATAAATTTAACACTGAGAAGCCTTTATCTGGATTGTTTCACATTATATACATTAGATATATTACAGAACACAGGAATTTATCAAGCTTTTACTGACAAGCCGGAAAGAAATACTTAGAGATAATTTCAGTCACCAAAGATTTTTATCCCATGAGTAAGTCCTGCAATACTGCTGCGAAAGCCTGTGGTGTTAAACATGATTACGCTAGATTCATGAGGTAGCGAATAAAGATTGTGTGAGCATGCAGAACCGCCTCTCTCCAAATGTCTCAGACAGGTCTGCTGTATCACTCTATTCTTCATATTGTCTTTGTAAAACCAGCCTATCCATCAAGGCCTGAGCAAGACAAACAGTATTTAAAACCAAAGGAATTTCATACTGGAAGGAATCTGGTACAGCCAGGATGGAAGAAAGGAATAAGCAAAGGGGACAGTGAAGCCAGAGAGAGATGAGCAACACTGTGTCCTTTCCTCTAAACTGCTCGGATGATGGAGTCAGGAGCCCAGCGGAGGTCACCTGACTGAGACAGAACAGTGGGAGCTTGTCTGGCAGGAAGAAAATAATGGAGGGGAAGCATCCAGGGAGAGAGGGGAAGAAATACCCTGGCTTCTCCTGCAAGCGCCTGTAGGGCTGAAACCCACAAAACCCCAACAGAGCCCTGACCCTGGAAATGCATCAGCTCAGAGGCCCATGGCGAGGAAGGGGCCTCAGAACAAATAAGTCAAGGAAAGGAGGGGGGATTATTATCAGTTTTTTAAAAGTGTTCGTTTAAAATAGAGAAATTTAGTTTGCCAAGGATTTGGAAACTTATAAATTCACAATCCAGTGCTTCAATTATTCAACAATTCATTACACACATTACATTATTCCCCAAATGTTACATTTTATCCTCTTATTCTTTACCACTCTAGTTTCATAGGAGTTAAAATTCAATGCTTGAATATGCATCATTATTCTTTTTATTATATTACTAAATGCAAATTCTTTGTCTTAATGCATCTCTCTTACCTACATATCGGAAGATATCCTCATATTCGTTATTCCACGTATCATTTTTTTAATTTTCCATATGTCTTTACTCCATCTCCTTTTTTAATGTACATTTCTAAAGAAGAATCTGATATTTAAACCACTTAATTACTATAATTTTGCTCCCATCTGCACTCATTAATGAAATTTTTGTATCTAGCAATTTCTAGTCCCCCTGAACAAGGCTGTACATTAGTCCCTGTAGCCCATTTATCTAGTAGAAAGATGTGCACACAAACAAAATTTGGTATTTTCCTCTAGAAAAATCTATCACATTAATTAAGCACTGCTATAGAGCTTTATGTTTACCAAAGTAATTTGCACTGCATTTGTGTGTGTGTGTGTGTGTGTGTGTGTGTGTGTTTATCAACAGAAATGGTTTCAAGGATAAGAAATGAAGAAAGACAATTGAAGAACCTGGTATTTCCATCCATGTATTTATGCATATATACATAAATGCAACATAAAAATGATTGAACAATTATATAATCATGTTCTCAGAACACATAATTCCCTTTTGCCACAAACAGTAACCCAAGCTGCATAGATTACATGGCAGTTGACACTCTTCTCCTTTTTTTTTTTTTTTTTTTTTTTGTGGGTACCGGGGGGTCGACCTCAGGACCTCGTTCGCCAACAGGCACCCGTGCCGCTGAGCGATATCACCGGCCCCTTTTTCGTATGTGGGATCCGGGAGTTGAACTCAGGCCCTCGCGCTTGCAAGGCAGGCGCTTACGCCGCTGAGCCATCTCACCGGCCCCTCTTCTCCTTAATAACCAGTTTCTACTCTCCTCAGATTAGCTTCCTCACTGACTACTTTACTCCCCAACATGTAATTTGTGCTCTGTCACCTTCCTACTTCTCCCTACATGCCACTATCCACAGGCTTTCCACCTCCCAATTCCCTACCTAAGTGTCTCCTTCTCCATGAAATTTACACCAGTCAGCCCAGAGGGAGCCCTCTCCCTCCGGCTGAACTCCCATTAGACTTCTTGCCTGTGGCTTAATTAACTATTCATTATTCCACGCCTGTGTATCCTCAGAAGTCCTTTACATTCTTGAGAACAGGTCCTGTACCCTTACATCCTGCTTGTAGGAACACTGAATAAAAAGCAAGTATCCAAAACATACTCAATGAAATGCTACAGGAATTGCATAATCAGTCCTGGAAAGGAGTTTTTCAAAGTCACCAGAAAATGATGCAGAACAGATAAAAAGAAAATGTTACTGTGCACATCTAGAAGACAAGAGGAAAGGCTGATGGCCTGGACAAAAGTAGGACTGCACTGATGTCAGGTATGCAGGAGTAGATTTTCTTTACAAAGAAAAAATATCTTCTCATTCATTTTGGAGAAGTTTCCAAGACATTTTCTCCCCTTTGGAAAAAAAATATATTTTCACCCTCACTGATTACATTTCTTTTGTTTCAGCCAGCAATATATTTTTGCTGCCTCTTGTATCTTGAAAAATAACTTTGAGGAATTTCATCTCGTAGTCACTCTTTATTATCTGTCTTCTGCCCTGTCTTAATTCACTTTCACCAAGAGGCTCAAACCCAAAGCCCATCTGCAGCTCTGATTAGTTGTTCACTAAATGTGATTTTAAAATTCAAGTCACCTGATATCATCACTCTCAGCACTTCCTAAAGGTCAAGAGGGATTACACCAGTGACAATTAAACAGTGTGGCTTTCCCTCAGGGGCCCCCTCCTCCAACACCTGGATCCTATCATTCTTCCCTCTTTCCTCATTTAAACCTTTCCACGCCAATATGTCTTCAACTTAAAAATCAATTTCCTCCCTGTTTCAGTTTCTTTTGCACAGTTGCTTCTTCATTTAATCTTCAGGGTCATCTCAATCCCATAAATCTAAACATAGCAATCAAATGTCTCGTCTCTTTAAAATGTCTTCCCACAGGTGGGGTGCAGATTCCCCCTCCTGATTGATTGGGCAATTTCAAAGAAAGATGGTGAACAGAGGAAATTATATTTCCAGGGAAAGACCACTTCATCAGACACAAGGGGCTGGAGGGAAGCTTTTTGTTTCTGTTATTGAAGGGATTCATATTATAATACTTGCTTTAAGGAGGATTTTGCTTCAAAAAGGAATCTTGCCATGTATGAGTGAGATCTGAAAATCGAGGTCTGGATAATATTTACAAGTGTTTAGTCCAGGAAAATGAGAAGACTCCCACTAACTGGAAGTGGACTTGATCTTTTTCTCTCCCATATAGATAATTAACTGTGTCACTTACATGTCTGCCAAGGCTTCATACTAGAGTTCTCTATGATCATCAAGGAGATGAATTAGAGGCCTGTCATAGAGTCTGATCGGGCTGCTATGACAAAATGCCCATAGACTGGAGAATTTAGAAACAACAGAACTTTATTGCTTACAGCTCTGGAAGCTGGAAAGTCCAAGATCAAGGTGTCAGCAGATGTTGTGTCAGATGAAAGCTCTTGCTCTGCTGCATGGATGGTACTTTCTCACCGTGCCCTGCATGGCAGACGGAGACAACGGGGCTCACTCAAGCCTCTTTTATAAGAACATTAATCTCATTCATGAGTGTGGAGTCCTCATGTTTAATCGCTCCCCAAGGACCCCACCACATAATATCACCTTAAATTTGTAGATCTAGTGTATGAATTTCTGGGAAACACCACCACTCAGACCATAGCAATGGAACCAATTCGGATTAATATGACACAGTCCCTATTCTCAGTGACATATGTGTGATAGGCACAGGAACAAATAGCTACAAGGAAGAGCTGTATGTGACAAGTAATGTACTCCATTCATTCATTCAACAAATATTCACTGAATGCTTTCTATATGGCAAACCCTCTGCAGGGCACTGAGGATACAACAGAGAGAAAAACAGTCACTTTTTTCCCTTCAAGGAACTTCTGCCTTGAGCATACGTGACACATATTAATAAAAGAATTAATAAAACTAGTGATTATGGCGTCACGATCCAAGACAAGTGTTTCGAAGGCAGCATATGCCGTAGGGGGCAGGCGTAGACACAGCAGTCAGGGATGTGGTTTGGGGTTGAACATTAAGGATGGATAGGAGGTGGGTGTTGAGGCTGAGACCTTGGAGAAGAACACCTCAGATACAGCCAAAGAATGAGATATTTAGTGGGAGCTCCCCGAAGGAGAAATCCCATGGGGGCGAGAGGGGACAGCACAGGTTAGAAGAGGACATCCAGGAGAGGGAAGACCCGTAGCTATGGCTTTCACCAAGGGTGAAGGACTTCATGAAGCAGAGAAGGTGGGGAGGGGACTGTAAGCCAGAGAAGGCTGGGGAGGTCAACAAACAACATGATGTAGGTGTGCATCAGTCTGGAAAGATAAAGAAGACCCAAATAAGGGGGCACCACCTGTGTAAGCTATTTGGTACTTTTCTAGGCCTACGAGGGAAATTCCCTGAAGGCTTCAGAGAAGGGTTATCATGCACTTGCAGTCACAACTTATGGACAGCAATCTGAGTTTGGGAGGGAGGCAGTAGTGGACTGGAAAAGAAAGTACAGATGCAAGAGGCAGTCGCAGAAGTAGACCAACAGGGTGGTGCAGGAGGTTTTACGTATTAGGGAGCTAGGCCCTGTGCTAGAGACTTCTTGTGAACTGTTTTATTTAGTTTCTAGAATCCATGCAATCATTATTATTATCCTTTTATATTTATATATCCTCAATATTATCACCGTGTATGAATGAAGTCGAAGCTCAGTGAAGTTCGGTAACTGGACGCAGAGCAGGGCGATAAGTCACAGAACCACGGTCTGACTGTAAACTTGTTTTATTTCAAGACAAAAATAACACCCCAAGGTCTTTCTTTTTCCCTACTTCCCAATTCTTACCTCGTTCACCATTCCTCAGACACGACTGACATTCAAAAAGGATTCTCAGTGCTCTGCAAACTTCTGATTGAATATGAGAAATTCCCAGAGGGCGCCCCAGCCAATGTCACACATACTTATCTATGGGATAAGAGAGGGAAGATATGCGATAAAACATGCAATTGGAAGAGTAGGGGAAAATAGAATTTATTTCTAAGCTACCTGGTCCATCCCTCCCTGAAATTGCAATGGCTGGGCATCTCCAGGATGTGAGAACCAGTTAATGAATTCAGTATACTCACTTTCACTTTGTTGTTTTTATTTTCCCTGTAGGGATCAAAAGATGAAGAACTCTTGTCAAAGCTTGTAACTCCCTAATTACTTAATTATTATCAGTGAAAATCTGATTTTTGGAGTTGCTTAATGGTCGTGCAGTAAACCAATGTGAGGTGACGTGGGTGCAGTCGCTCAGGTCTCCAGAGTGGGGTGATGCTGGAGTAACTGTTATTTCCAAAATGGAAATAGAAAAGCTATGACTCTATTATTGCCTGGGATTTCCAGTCACCCACTGAACGGGTAAAATGCCTTTTAGACTTGGATAGGTCAGGAAGGGGACTGTTACATAATGATTTTTTTCCCCAACTAGTCTTTGTCAGACCAGGTAAAAATAAAGTTGATTATTAGGCAGTGAGAAAACATGAACCAATTATTAAGCCTATTGCATTACGCTTAGAGTTGTTCTAGTTCCTATTATCACCACTGGCTGTGAATTTCAGCATTAATTATGCAGGGGCATCAAAAGTGTACTGAGACTATAATTTGAAACCATTATACCAAATATCTCCACTCCAGTTCATCATGCCTGGCAACAAACAGGAAAGTGAAAAGCAAAGTAGCTATAAAAAAAAGAGAGGGGAAAAAATGAATAATAGACAATCTTATGTTAGTCGTAAGAACAATGGGAACCCATCCACAAATAAACCACACCGGCCACCATTCTCTGAAAACTCAGCCACAGGAGTAATACCTACTTTACAAGGGAGTGCAGCAGACAGGCTGAGCTATCACTGAAAGACAGAATTTCAAGAGGATTTAGCCAGGCAGTTGAGGGTCTGAGGATCTGAGGAGAGGGGTCTGAGGAGACGGGCTCTTGGAAGGGTTGATCTTGGCACTGACCTCTCCTCCTGCAGAGAGAAAATGGGAGCCATAAGATGAGGCTCTTGGAATTTCTGACAAACCCAGACACCAGTCTGCAGCTGCATGTGCCTTCTCCTGCTTCCTGCTAGGATGGAAGTGGTAGCCTGCCTCAGTGGAAATGCTCCTCCTGCACATACTTCAGTTTCTATCCCCTCTCTTATTCCAGTTCCTCTCATATTCCAGTTCTCCTGGTTATTGCTTCTCTCTTCTCAAGGCATCATTGTCTGTTATTCCCTCTTTCTCTCTCCCTCTCTCTCTCCCTCCCTCCCTTTCTCTGTCCCTCCCTCCCTTTCTCCCTCCTTCTCCCTCTCTACCTCCTTCTTTCTCTCTCTCTCTCCACCATTTCTCTTCCTCCTAATTTACTGCACAGCATTGACATCCTCAAGTCTCTTCCATATATATATATTTTCTTTTTAATTCATCAAATCAATCAACCCTTCATCCAACCTCCAACCTCCATCTGACAAAATTTCTTCCTTGTCCATTTCCTATCCTGAACAAACCCTGCCCCATCTTCCTTATCTACATCCTTATCTCCCTCTCGCATGTTCTTTATGTTGGAATCATTGCTTTACAGTCCAGTGAAACTCCTCTCCACGATCACTGATGTTTCCCCTAGTGCTAAATCCCATGCTCGCTTTTGATTTATAATTTTCTGATCTCTCAGCAGTATGTGACAATCTTGATAAGTCCCTCTTTCTACAAATTCCCTTTCTCTTTGACTGCACATTCTCTCAAGTTCTCATCCTGCCACTTTGGCCTCTCCTCTCCTTTTCTCCTCTCTCCTCTTCTACTGGCCCCACATATTTTTTTATTTTTCATTAGTCCATGTTTGCAGTATATAATGATTACATTCTTTGCGTGGAGTTGGTGCATGGACATAACACATCTTAATTCCTTTTTCATCACTTTTCCCTCCCCTCCCCTGCCCCTCCATCCATCTCTTGATGTCCTTCCCATCTGAGAAAGATCTATCTCCCTACTTCCTATTATCTATCTTTTATCTTGCTCTTTATTCATATTTTGGGTTTCTTATATAAGAGAAACCATGAGCTATTTAAGCTCGTGTGTCTTATTTATTTCACTGGATTTAGATGTTTCTCTGGACTCCGACTATGGCACTCTGCTCTCTAACAAAAGCCTGGCCAATCCTATGACTTCAAATACCATCCTTAGGTCAATGAGTCTGCAGCTGGCATCACCAAGCTGCACTTCCAAGATGCAATTTAACATGGCTGCCACAGTTTGAGTGTGTTCCCCAAATTTCATGCACTGGATCTTTATTTCTCAAAGTGGCAGTATGTTGGCAGGCCTAGTGCCAGGTGTTTGAGTCAGGGGGCAGAACGGATTAATGCTTTTCTTGTAGAAATGAGTTATTGTGGGAGATCAGCCTCCTTTTCTTTCCTCCACACCTGCCCTTCTGCTTTCTGCTATAAGTAAAGCCATGAGGCTCCCACCAGAGGCTGAGATGTTCATATCCTGTTCTTAGACTTTCTGCCTCCAGAACCATGAGCCCAAATAAATTCCTCCCTTTGTAAATTGCCCAGTCCAAGGCATTCTGCTGTAGCAATAGAAATATTAAAAGGCCTACTGGACATCTCCATTTGATAACTGTACAAGCATCTTCAATTCAATATATCAATTTAGTTCTTTTCCCTCTGGCTTGCTAAATGGCACCTCCAAGTCTCCACTTACTCATATCAGAAATTTTGGAATAATTTTGGGCACTTTTTATCCTCTCCCTGTTTCCCACCACTCACATTAAGTCAACCATCAGTCTATTCACTCATTCTGCAATTGTTTATTGAGTCCGTCCTTTGTGTTAGGTGCTGTGGGGACTAAAAGTCCCTGCTCTCAAGAAATGTATAGTTTTGTGAGGAATATGGTAATCATTAAACAAACACATAAGAAAGCAGATAATACAAGGAAAAACAAAAGAGGTTAAAAGATAATACTTCTTACACTAAAGTTGGGGAAAAGAAGAAAGACAGAAGCATAAAATATTAAGATGTATTAGGAGGTAGAAAGGATTCCCTCATAAACTGAATAATTGGCATTAAAGAGAGGAAAGATGTTAAGGAATATTCCTAGCTTCTCAGTTGAATATCTAAGTGAACAGCAGGGCTACAGACTGAGGTGGTGGAAAGGTGGAGAATTTACAAGTCAGCTTCCGAGGTGCTGAGTTGGGAGTGTCTGTCAGACTTTCAGAGGTGATTATCAGGCAGGTGGTTGGGGGCATAAACTGGAAAATCAGGGAGAAGTCTAGACCTGAGACGAAACCATGAGGCAGCAGCAGACAGACAGTAAAACCTAGAAAAACAATGTAGAGAGAAGAAAAGCAATCCCAGGATAAACCCCAGTGGATTCCATCATGATTGGTTAAAAGGAAAAATGTAATTTAAAAGAATAGAAAAATGTACAGTAGGGCCAGGGATATAGCTCAGCGGCACAAATGCCTGCCTCGCAAGCGCAAGATCCTGAGTTCGATTCCTGGTTCCGAAGAAAAGAAGAAAAAGGTAGATTAGAAGAAGAAATAGGTAAAAACAGACTGAGAAGAAAATAACTATGTAAAAGAAAAAATGAGGTCATAAGAGTCAATTATAGGAATACCGTTGAATAAAGAAAAGTGGACATAAGTGATATGAATATGCAGAGGCAGTGCTAGAGGAATGACGCAGTCATAAACTAGAACTCATAGAACTCAACTTCCAGACATTTCCCAAATATTCCTAATTCATTATGTCCTAATTCAATTCCATTATTATTCCGATTATTATTATTGTCTAGAAGCCAGAGTGCTTTACAGAGTACTAGGCACGGAGTTAATGCTTAGCAAATAATGGCTGCTTACCTGATAAATGCTATTCAGCAACAATTTTCCCAGGTCTTCTATGGTATAGTGTGCAAGGACGAGAGTGGTGTGCCCACCCTTATGATTAATTCCTTCTTTCTTTTTCGTGTTGAGTTATATAAATCAAGTTTGCACATTCCACCCTGCAGACCGAAATGGAGTGGTTCTAATTTGATCTAACCTAAGGTAGGGGGGAGGGAATTCAGAAGACTGTAAAAGTTAAAACTTTCTGGTATAAAAGAAACAGCAGGCTGCTTTATGTTTTCAACATTAGCGTTTAAGTTCACCGCAGCTGAACTCCATTCGTATCAGTGGAGATTTATATCAAACAGTGGGAAGGCAAGTCATATCCTACTGCTGTCTTGCAGAATTATCATCAGGAATGTAGCCAATTTTAGCACAAATAAATGGTAGTTAGAGAAGTAACTTGTATGATTAAGTCCTGTAATGGTCATTCTTTGATTTAGAAATATGTTCTAAACCTGTCACTTTGCATGAGCTTGATTTTCACAGGAAAAAAGAAGGGGGAAAAAAGCTATGCTTTCTCCAGTGGGAATAGCACGATATACAATAACAAAACAGAAAGTTAAAGAACATTCTGCTCACCATTTTTTCATTTTAAGTGTGTGGAAAATAACTTTACGCAGTGGATGCCTGCTTACAAATTAAATTATATACAACAGAGCTCGCTTGCATTACTGTTACACATCGCTGCACTGAGACAACCCTAAAAGTGCCACCTTGTAGACAGCCGAAACACTGGCTTAAATTTTGTCTCTTTTATCTCCTTAATGAAGAATGAGATATGCTTTATAAGTTCGCATAAGAATGGAAAACCAAACCGGTTCCATAATGAAATGAAGGTGTGCTTAGACCAAGAAGGGACCTCAAAAAGTATCACCCCAAGCCTCTCAGTTTACCAAAAAGGAAACCTCAATCCAATGAATTCAAATAGCCACCTCCCTCAAAAGCACATGGAAATGAGACTATGTCTATGTTCTTACTGCCACTAAATCATTCCCAAACATACCCAAAACTGGTCTGGGAGTCAACGAACAGGTTCTTAGACACACAGACTTGGGAGTGGAATCCAAACTCCTACAGATTTAAAAACTCCCCAGATGATTCAGATTGCAAATATTTGGGGACAAATGTCTGTGACACTGAGTTATACTGTCCAAGGTGATCGGCTGGACAGTCAATTTGGGAATGAGGGCAGTTAGAACCTGTTTGTTTTCTCCAATTTAAATAGCTATTTTATTACAAAGTACAAAACTTATAAATATCATTTTTGGCCAGCTAATCTATTTATATCTACTCTAAAAGCAGTTAAGCTTACTGCAATTTTTTCTTACTTTATAAAAACATTGTAGGCATTATTGTGTTCCCTCTCCCCTTTCAAAAATATCATGGGATAATATTGAAAGCATAAGTGTGTTTTCTTCTTGAGATGAAAAAAAAAGATACCTTAATTACTTGATAGTGCCACTGTTACATTAATAGTACTATGCATAAGAACATCAATGTACAAAACTATATTCACCCCCAAAATAATCCCACACACGCTATTTATTTGCCTGCCCATCTCCTTTGGTATACAGCTATCTCCTGACATCTTGCCATGGGAAGAGTGTTGCCCAATAAAAGAGAACTTCAAACAGAACACGACTCTTTCTTAACCACAAAATCTGATGAATCCAAACCTATTTCTCTGTCTGATTTACCTTTTAAGTTTCTGGCTCATTTATCCAAGTGTCCACCAGATATTTTCACTCATGTGCTCCACAAATAATCCAAACTCATCAGGCTCCAACCCGAGCCATCATTTTCTCTCAGATCAGGACTTCCTCTGTGCTTCACGTATTGGTTCATCCACCACCCCGTTACCTAAGGCAGAAATCTGGGAATTGCCCACATTTGCTGAAACGTATTGAAATTTTAGATGTAAATGAAAGAATATCAACAGAAGCTGACTTGACTAGAAAACATACTTTATTGAATCACTTCCTTGCAAAGTCTATGAAGAGATTCTATCTCTAAGAATAACTGGACCCAACTATGCAAGCTTATAAATTAGCCTCCTATTCTCTCTTCTCAGCCCCTTTCCATGAGTGCCTCCTTTTCAGAGCTTATCTCCTTTCAGCTTTAGTTCCAATCAAAGAGGTTCCACTGTAATTACTTCAGCAAGAGTACTGGCCTGGTGTGATCATTTTAGCTCAGTGCCTACTCCTGAGCCGGTCACCGTGGCCAGGGATATGGAAGTGCTGGGTCATCTGCACATACTTTAAATGAAGAAACACAAGAAATAGACTGTGCATGAAGGAGGATTAATTATGCAAAGCAAAACTGAGATGCTATTTAAAAAAAATGGGAAGGACCAGTGCTATAATTTGAATCTAGAGTGTCCCCCAAAGCCCCATGTGTTAAAAGTTTAGTCCCCAGCCTGTGCTCTGTGATGCTACTGGAGATGATGGAAACGTCAGGAGGCAAGGCCTAGTGAAAGGAAGGTATCTGGGGGGATGCCCTTGAAGGGAATACGGGGACCCCAGCTCCTCTCTCCTCTTTTCTCTCCTCTCCTCCCCTCCCTTGCTCCCCCCCCTTTCAGCTGCCATGAGAATAGGTTTTCTCCATCACAGGTAATTCAACTCAAATCTAATCACAGTAGTTCCTACCTTGAAATCAATCAAGGCCTGACTACATATAGTATAAAGATCAAGCTGCTTAAAGGGATATTTAAGGCTCTCCAGGATTTGTCCTACTTCTGTTTCATCTCCCAACACTTCACATTACATATCTTAAGGTGGCTGATAACCACACTAACTCTAACAAAGAAAAGTAATATTTCTTGAGTTCTTTCAGCCATCAAGTTCTATACAAAGAATTTTCTGTGCCCTCATGACAACCTTATTACAATCTTCATTTTATAGATAAAAAAATCCAGCCTTGGAAAGGCCAAGCAAATTACCCACACTCACACAGCTAAGTGCTAAAGCCAACATTGGAACTCAGACAGGGTATGTCTGAAAACAATGTCTGATTTCAACTATTTTACTATATTGCCACACTAATAAATTCCATTCCTCCAAACTTGCATTGTTTTTTAAACTTGGCTAGGTTTGTTCCCTTACGTATATGATTTGTCAACCCCTGTCCAACTCCAAGACCTAGCCCGGGTGACTTCTACTCCATAAAGCCTTCCTCGACACAAACAGAGCTTGCTACCCACTCTTTTACTAGTGATGAGAGACAATTTGTAAACATCAGAAACCTGAAGATATACAATAATGGAATGGTTACATAAATGATGGTCTATGATAAAATATTAACATAAAAATCATGTTTTAGAAAAAATATTAATGATCTGAAAAACTGCTCTCACTAGAAGGTGATGGAGAACAGAAGAGCAGAGTACAAAGTACTAAATAATGCAGATTCCACTTTCATAAAATAATGTGTCTAAAAAAATTGACATATTTAGAACATAGAATGGTGATTAAGAGAACACTTTAGTATCTAACAAAATAGGTTTGAGCTCCATCTTTGCTACCAGCTCCAAAACCTTGAGAAAGGGACACAAACCCTTTGAAGCTCTGAATAGGTGCTTGTGGACACATACATGTATGCATATCATGTGAATGTCATATTTATGTCACATCTGTACCTATATGTCTACTTACAGAGAGGTGAGAATGAGAGACTGGAAGGAAATATATGCCAAAAAGTAATAAAGGTCATTTTATTGATATCGACTTTGTTTTATACATTTTTCTATATTTTCTAAATATTCGACAATGCATAGGTATCTCCCTTATCTGTATTCTGATCCATCCTCTATACCTTCATGCTATGTCTCATTTAAAATTTCTGCCCAGGAACAGAAACCACATCTAATCATTTAATTACACACTGGACATCACACCTTGTGTGGCATCGGTGCTAGGGGACCTGCTGGTTAGCAGTGTCACCACAATGGCAGATCTACCTGGTGTACTTAGGTGGTCTTCTTTTGAAATATAGTCCATTTTTGACAATTTAAGTGCTGATTATCCAGTCTTAAATTAGCTATATCTTTCCATTCTACACATTTCCCTCCTGCTGGCTAAATCTGAGGGCTTCATGGATCCTTAATATCTTTACCATGACAAGAAGACAAAAAGCAGAAATGATGATATTGTAATCAATCAAATTCCTTACTCCATGGAACCATTTATCATTATACTCACTCTAGAAGCTCCAATTTGAGCAATTTCTTTTAAAACATAATGGCGGGGGAAAAGTTTCTGTCTCCTAACAAATAGTCTGTTTTCTTTTTTATTAATATAACTATGTAGCTTGATTTACCCCTGTCTTGGGTATTAGAAGGCTTACCACTATTTGTTTCCCTATCTTCCTCTTTTGCTTAAACTTGATTTTTCTTTTAACTTTATTTAGATCCCCTTTCAGGATAGCAACTTTCTTTTTCTATTTACACATTTTTTTTTATTTTAAAGAGAAAAAAGATAATGAAACCGAGTTTCAAAACAGGTTAGTAGGACAGTTACAATAGTTGATACATTACATATTGTTATCTTCCTAGTAGTTATTCAGAGTGCAAGATATAGGCATGATATCTTGTCTAAACAATATTAGCACAAAACATTCTTTTCAAGGAACTAAGAGAAGCGAGCTGTATAACTATCTTAACTATTGTTCTGGTTTGTGTCTAGAGGTCCCCCCAAAGCCTCATGCAGTCATGGAGGTGGGCTTCTAGAGTTTATGACTGATTCACGGTCCAATGCTGGCATTATGCGTGTGATACTATACCCACCTTGGGGCGGGTAGCCTGCATACAATATAAGGGACAGAAAGAATCTTCTCTCCTCTCCTCCCTTTTTGCTCTGGTTGCTTTTGCTGTCTTCCACCACCATGACTGTTACCCTCTGCCATGTGCCACCCTGCCTTGGAGCCAGCTGAGTATGGACTGAAACCTCCACAAACTGTGAGCTAAATAAACCTTTCTGTCCTTAATTTGGGGTGTTGGGTATTTTGTCTCAGCAACGAGAGAAAAGTAACTAACACAACTATCTCGTGTATACATATATTTTTTTCTTTTTCCTTTCTTCCTTTCTCTTTCCTTCATCACAGTTTGTCTTTTCTTTTGAACAGTTTCTTCCCAATTCTCAATATCTATTGTGCATTTTGGATCTTATTTACTTGTTCTGTTTCTCACACTAGTGAGACAATACAATGTTTACATATATGGGACTGATTTATTTCACTTATGAGTGTGGTCTCAAGTTGCATCCAATTACCTATAAAAGTCTCAAGTTTATCCTTCTTTCTGGCTGAGTAGTACTCCATTATATAGAAAAGCCACATCTTTTTTAACCGTTCCTTGGTTGATGGGCATCTGGGTTGTTTCCAAGATTTAGCTATTACAAATTGTGTTGCTATAAACATGGGTACATATATATTGCTGTGGTATGATGTTTTTAATTCTTCTGGGAAAGTACCCAGAAAGGGGATAGCTGGTTCGAATGGGACCTCTAATCTTAGTTATTTGAGGAATCTCCACACTGATTTCCACAGTGGTTGTACCAGTCTACACTCCCACCAACAGTGGAAAAGGGTTCCTTTTTCCCCACAGCCCTGCCAGCATTTGTTATCAGTTGATATTTTCATGATAGCCATTCTTTCTGGGGTGAGATGGAATCTCAGTGCTGTTTTAATTTGTATCTCTCAAATGACCAATGATGTTGAACATTTTTTCATATATTTATTTGCCATTTGTATTTCTTCATCTGAGAAGTGAGTATTCACCTCAGATGCCCCTTTTTGGATTGGGTCTTCTCATTTGGGAGGCCTGATGTTTTTCAATTCTTTATATGTTCTAGATAGAAGTCCTTTGTCTGAGGAACAGTTGGCTAAAATTTTTTCCCACTCTATGGATTTTCTTTTCACTCTCTTGGTGATTTCTTTTGATGTACAAAAACTTTTTAATAAGATAAGATCCCAGTTGTTGATTCTTTGTACTATTTCCCTTGCAGTCTGGGTTTTATTCATGAACTCTCTGCCTACCCAAATGTCTTCAAGATTTCTACCTACTTTGTATTTCAGTAGATTTATTGTTTCTGTTTTAATATTTAGATCTTTGATCCAATTTGACTTTAGTTTAGTGCATGGTGATAGACATGTGTCTAGTTTTAGTCTTCGGCATGTGGAGAGCCAGTTTTTCCAGAACCATTTATTAGACTATCTTTCTTCCAGTGAACATGTTTGGCTCCATTGTCAGAGATAAGGTGGCTGAGTGTGTTTGGGGATGCGTCTACATCTTCTACTCTGTTCCACTGATCCTCAGGCCTGTTTTGTTGCCAATACCATGCTGATTTTATCACAGTAGCTTTGTAGTATAATTTTAGTTCTGGGATTGTAATGCCCCCTGGCTTGCCCTTGTTGCCCAGAATTGCTTTTGCTATTCTAGGTCTCTTCTGGTTCCAAATGAATTTTAGGAATGTTTTCTCTAGATCTGTGACATATGTTAATGGTATTTTGATTGGGATGGCCTTAATTCTGTATAGCAGTTTTGGGAGTATGGCCATTTTCGCTATATTGGTTCTTCCTATCCATGAGCAAAGGATTTGATTTTCTGATATCCTCTTCCATGTCATTTTTAGGGTACTGTAATTTTCACTGTACAGATCTTTTACATCCTTTGTTAGATTGTTTCCTAAGTATTTCATTTTTTGGCAGTTATCATGAAGGCTGTGCTTTCCCTAATTTCTCTCTCTGTGAATTTGTAGCTTGTGTACAAGAATGCTATTGACTTTTGAGCATCAACTTTGTATCCTGCTATACTACTGAATTTGGATATTAAATCTACAAGCCTTTTGGTGGAGTTTTTGGAGTCTTCTGTGTAGAGTATCTTGTCATCTGCAAATAATGATAACTTAACTTCTTCCTTTCCTGTCCTTATCCCTTTTATTTTAGTTTTTGGAAGAGGTCAAATAAATTCAATAAATAAGTATCCATTTTGCAGTTGTTTTTTCAGCATTTGGGATGGAACTTGCTCTACCCCTGATCTACACCCCCAGATACTCAATTTTGGAATTTAGTGCCAATGAATACTAATACCTTCTGTTCCCTTTTGCTTTTCTTTTTTCAGCAGTTTTCCATTCATGATCTCATCTATCTCTCCTTGCCCTGTAAATAGGGCAGTCATTATCCCTATATTACACATAGGTAAATTAACAGAAAAACCAAAAACCCTGTGGGAGTATAAGAAGGAAAGATTACCACTTTAGGAACTGGGCTATCAGAGTTTGAATCCTGGTTCTGTTCTGGCTTTACCTGGGGCCTTCAGATAAGTTACTCAACCAGCCAGTCCCTCAGTATTTCCAACTGGAAAATGGGGAGGATGATGATAATAACAACAATAGAGTGTAATTATGAGCACTGGTCAATTCAGTTCCACACCTGAGACACACAGATCACGGGATCATATTATCTCTGATTTCAAAAGGAGAAAAACTTCAGGATTTTTTTTATCATATCACTAAATGCACATAAAATTTCATCATCCAGTACAATAGTAACAGAAGGCTTAGCAGTAAATAGCTCTGCATATGAACTAACCTCACCATTTGTGAGCTGAGAAACCTTGAGTAAGATCCATGATGTCTGGAGCCATATTGCCCTGGACTATCAGATGGAGATAATCATGGCTTTCCTTGGTGTGGTTATGATGCAAAGCCCATAGCCCAGTGCAGGGCCATCAGTGCCAAGCAATAAATATGATGGGGGTCACCACTGAGTTGGTTGTTAGTATCATTATGCAGTAAGCTGGCTTTACCAAGAGCACTCAGATTCAATTTCTTTTATAAATTTTACAATTCAGATTTTTTTTTTAAATTTCGCACTTTGTCCAAATGAGTTAAAGTTACAGAGAATTTACTGTAGTTGGAGAAAAAATATACTAGCCCCCAAATACAAAGTTTTGTTGAATTTTTTCTCCCAAATTTTTGGCTGACTTTAGTGCTTTAGTTCAGTACTTTTTAAAGAAGTCATTTAATATAAAATTAATTCCTTTTGTTACACGGAATCCCAGAATGATATGATGAATATGGACCTCAAACACCATTTAGACTCTCATCCTGTTTCTAATACAAACACTGGCCAAATGTAAAGCTTAAATTTTGTAGTTTGAATGTGTTTAGTTTTGAGGGTAGAAAGGCAGGTTATGTGCTTGAATATTGGAGGAAATTAAGTCAAATTCTCTTTAAAAACTAAAATCAACTTAATTGAAATTTATACTTGCCAACAGGTTTTACTGAAGGATAGTATCCATGCATTCCTAGAACTATCATCTTTAAATATTTATACATCATACCAAGAACACAAGTGGGCTTTAAGTAAATCCAAAATGCAAAACTTTAAACCTATAAAATGGATAAAGGGTGATTATTTGCTTTTCAAATGAGATAGTTTCATGAAATAGTAGCTTTCTTCCAAAATCAAGCTGCATGTATGTTTTCGTTGATTCAGTGGTAAGAAGGCTGATCTGTACAGATCACAGACATTGGATAATATGCTAGTATCAGCATGAGTCAAGTCTACTTTTTCACACCGATGCTATTGTTCTCATGCATCTTTTACTAGATCCCTATAGCTTAAAAATAATAATCAGTTTGGATGCATTGGCTTTTATCCTTTAAAATGAGGTCTGGCGATCTTGTGTACTTCGCTGCAGTTGATGTAAAAAATGCAGAGCACTGACAGCCAGCATTAAACATCACACAGAAAAAGTATAATTAGCATTTCTGTGCTAATTAAAAATGATGCTGGGTTTGTTCCAATATCATGCTTTTAAAATGCCTAATGTCTCAAGAGAACAAAATAGGAAGAAAATGCATTTCAAATGGAAAAATCCTGTGCAAACTTTCTTAAATGATCCGAATTTGTTGCTGTTGTTATTTACATCTCATTATAATGGTAGACTGCAAGATGACTTCTTTTAATCAGTTTACCATCTTCACTTTCCCCCCTTTGCAAGCAAGAGGGAATTCAAGATGTTTTTCTGCTTCCTTAAATCCTCTGGCCGTCTGCTTTCACACAAAATTAATTAAGGATTTTCTAAATAAAGAACATGCCATGAAAGAAAGGAGCAATTCAGGATTTTTGGTTTTTCCTTTATATGGTACTGAGGCCCTTCAGTCTTTCATATAAATGAAAATTTTAAAGACAAATACGACTTCCCCGAGCCCAGCAGTTTTTCAAATAAACAGATGATGGCCATTGATTAAATACTTTTTTCAAACATAGCCCAATTATTCAAAATCACAAAGGTTCTACATGGTGTTAAATCTGATTTTCTTTCCAAAGAATGTCGGAGGATCACCAAGAGGTGGGGGGAGAGGGAGACCATTGTTCCACCACATTCCACTCCTGTTAAATCAACTTCATATACGCGGTAAATTAAGTCTGCACTTCAGGTCAGTGAATTTCTATTAACTACTTATTATGGAAGAAAAGAAAGCAGCCCAGTCAAGAACTCTTACCTGTCAGCCAAAGCAAGCTGCCACTCTGTTTAACTTTTACAATGAATGTTCCTCCCCGTCTCACACATGTGAAAGAAAAAAAAAAAACATCATTGGGCATTTAAGTTCCCTTTGCCAATGTACATTAAGTCAAAGAAACAGCCTAGCCTTTATTGATTACTTCTCTTGATTTAAAAGACTAGAAAACTCTGGATTTTGCTCAGATTTTGTTGATTTATCATGTAACCGTATTAAAGTAGGCCTCTCAGGATTGGGAAAATATGGTCGAACTTCCTTACATTTGTACTCCCAACTCTGGGCAAGCTGGTCCTATGGGGTGAAATGACTGCTGAGTGGCAGCAAGGCCTCACTCTGAGGGAGTCACCAGAAGAGGAGGGAGAAAGGTTGAGCAACAGACCACAGCAGACCAACCTCAAAGAGAATCTCAGCACAAGAATTATAACTCCTGAGATGCTGGAAAGAGTGATGGTCACGGAATTCAGTGAGTTCCAGACCTCATAACAGGCCTGGTCTCCTTAGCTAAGGAGTAATAGTAGCAGGGCTGTTCCAAGCCCTACAGAATGTATGAAAAACTGGGAGAGAAGGCTTCAGTTCTGGGAAGGAAGCCTTCCTCAAAGGCTGGCAGCATGCATATGGCTATTCCACCCATCCACACTGCAGGAACCATATTACCTTCCTCTATCACTTCCTGACTTTCACCAATTCAGGTAGCCAATGGCCACACCTGAGTCCCAGAAAGAAAGAATTGAATGAATGAATGAATAAATGAGGGAATGAATTTTTTTTCAAGCTATAATAGAGCCAGAGACAGTAAGAGCAAACAGAAATGCATGTCTAGGAAAATAGAATTGCTATTATAAAGAAATAAGGATGCAACAATATACATATTACAGTAAGAGTAGTTGCAGCTAAAGAAGCAAAAACAGTTTATGAGGGGAAATCAAAGGAAAGGCCATTATTTCTCAAATAAACAATTTAGTAAATAAATTTAAAGAGTGAGTTGCTACTGTTAAGAGCAAAATTACTGACTTGGATGAGCAAATGTAAGAAGAATTCCAAAACACAAAGCCAAAGTATAAAGAGATGAAAATACATATACACAGAGTCATCCGCTGCACTACATTTCATTCAACAACTGACCACGTCCACAGCAGTGTCTTATAAGGTTATAACAGAGCTAAAATATTCCTGTAACCAAATGACATCATAAGTATCACAAAGTTTTTATTTATTTACTTATTTTTTTGTGTGTGTGTGGGTACCGGGGGTCGACCTCAGGGACCTCACGTGCCAGCAGCTGCCCATGCCACTGAGCGATATCACCGGCCCTTTTCTCATATGTGGGTTCCGGGAGTCCAACTCGGGCCCTCGCACTTGCCAGGCAGGTGCTTATGCCGCTGAGCCACCTCACCGGCCCTATCATAAAGTTTTAATCTAATCCTCAGATGTTTGTGGCAATTCTGATGTGACAGTCAAGCTGGATTATCAATTTGATTGGCTGGGGTTCCACCCAAGGGATTAGTAAAGCACACTTCTGGGTATGTCAGGGTGGCTCATGGAGGCATGAATGTGAATACTATATGTGGTCCCCGATTCTTTCTTCTCTGGCACTGTTCCCCAGCTCCGCTTCCTGTCATCCATGAACAAAGCAGCTTTGCTCTACCACAACCTTCCACCATGATGCTTCTGCTTTAGAACCAGAAGACCATGGACTGAATACCCTGAAACCATGAACTAAATTAAACCTCTCCTCCTTTAAGTTGTGAGTGTCAAGTATTGTATCTCAGCAATAGGAAGCTGACTATGCAGCTAGTATAAACAAACTTACTATGCTGCACATACAAGTATTGTGTAATAGTACATACAAATAAGTATTGTATATAATACTTCATAACGATAATAAATAACTTGCTAGTTTATATGTTTATACTATATATTTCATCATTATTTTAGATGGTACTAAATAAAAACTATTACTAGTTTACTTACTATAATTTACATTTCATCATTTGGGATTGTACTGCTTCTTACACAAAAAGTTTACTGTAACACAGTCTGCTGTGTTATCTCTGGAGTAGATTCATACAGCTCATATTTATGATTGCTCTTGATTTCATCATTTTTCTTGTGTTTGAATTAATCTTGTGTTATTTGGCTCATCATAGCCCTAGGAGAAAGACCACACACACACATACACACACATACACACATTCATACACACACACACACATACACATACAAACATACAATCTTGTATCCTACGTGTGTAGTAGTCTATACCACCTAGATTTACGTAAGTACACTCTGTAACATTCACACACTAACAAAGTTGCCGAATGACTCATTTTGCAGAAATATACTCATCAATAAGAGACACAAAGCTCTGTTAAGGAAAAAATACTGAAGGACAAAGCCAAGAATTTAGTTTTTTGTTTATTTTGCTTGCCCGAAAGAAGAGAGGAAGATACAATAAAGCTCCAATGTTAAATGCATAACAGAATATTTTCTCTGAAGAAAGACTTGAGTTTGAAGAATGAAAGGACAAAGCTGAAGCCTAGACATATGTAGACATAAGAATATCTTAGCAAAATGCATAGATTCTAAGAACAAAAAAAAAATTAACAAACTTTCAGACATTAAAAAAAGAAGAGAAATTACTATGAAAGGAAAAGAAATTAGATGAACATCAGACTTCTTGTCTCTGGCACTTGAACATAAAGGACAATGAAATAACATTTACAGGACCAACCACTAAACAGAAAGGACATTTGACTCCTGATGGGAGAGATGGAAGACAAAGTAAGAAGGGGTAGACAGTGATCTAAGAATCACTTTACTGAAGTTAGGTGGAGAAAAACAGTGCTTCTTGGTAACAACATAACTACCATCCTAGTTATCAAATAATATTAGAGAAACACATGTGATATATGCACAAGGAAAGGCGACATAACCATTAGTGCACTAAAATAGTCCAGTACATCTTCCAAATAACCGAGAAGAATGAAATTGAATCAATTAAACCAATTGGATTTATCAACCCAATTAAAGTTAGGATACAGGAAAAGCAGAATACAATATAAATCATAAAGTAAGAAGAGAATCAGGTCATTACACTAACAATAAAAAGACTAAATTCTCCCATTTCAGGAAAGAGATGGTTAGGTTGACCTAAAGGAGAACACCTTGATTTATTCAGTTTAAAAGAAGCAACCGTGGGCCAGTGATATAGCTTAGAAGCATAAGCACCTGCCTGGCAAGCACGAGGTCCTGAGTTCGAATCCCAGTACCCTCATATTAAAAAAAAAAAGAAAAAGTAACTGTACGATATGATTAAGAAAAGTTAAAAACAAATGTATGGGCAGAGAAAAAGTAAAGGTAATATTAGTACCAACCAAGGTGGAATTCAGTGTTAAAAGCCCCAAGTAGGATATAAAGGGTCATTAGGTTTACACAATCATAGACTAAGAATATAGTTATATGTTACATATATCTCTATATTTATATCTTATATAGAGGTATATATAAATAATTTTGTATAAAACAATTATGTATATAAAATAACCATATATAATTTTATAGAAGATAGTGGCTAAGTAAAAAAAAATGAAAATTATGAGATATGTGAGACCTTGATAAAATATGATATTAGTTTGAAACATCCATATATCTTTTTAAACATTACAAAAATGTAATTCACAACAAAATAGTAATGTCAGAGAGAAATTGCATGGTGCAATTTACAAACTTTCATTAGTAAATATATGTTTTTGGCTAAATTATGCCCCTCATTTATATGTTAAAGCCCTAATCCCTGGTAAATCAGAATATATAAAGAGATACTGCCTTTAAAATGGTTAAGTTAAAACAAAGACATTAAAGAGGTCCCTAATCCAATCTGATTTATAGCTTTACAAGAAGAGGAAATTTGGACATAAGAAGACGTGAGGCTAGGCATGGTGACACACACCTGGAGTTTCCAGCATTCAAGAGGCTGAGGCAGAAGAATTAAGAGTTCAAGGTTAGCATGTACTACATAGCAAAACTCAATCTCAAAATAAAATAAAAAGACTCAAAAAATACACAAGGTACAGAGAAAAGACCATGTGAAGACAACCTGAAAAGCAGCCATCTGCAGGCCAGGGAGAGAGAGGCCGCTGAAGAAACAAAACCCACCAACACCTTGATCATAAACTTCGAGGCTCCATAGCCATGAGAAAATACATTTCTGTTGTTTAAACCCAAGTCTGTGGTATTTTGTGTTGACTTCTCTATCAAACTAGTAGCATCTATAGTGAACCATTTAATTATCAAATAGAGAATGTGTTTGTGTGTGTGTGTGTGTGTGTGTGTGTGTGTGTAGAGAGGGAGAGGGAGAGAGAGAGAGGACCCATGGATCACCTATTAAACAAACCAAGTATTTAACCACAAAGAAGATTTGTAATGTATTTTTAGAAATACCTGCTAGATTCTCCAACTGTACACTGATAGAATTAAAACTAAATCATAAAAAGTATCCTCCCCCCTAAAAATGTATAACTACTAGGAAACTATGACCCTTTCAAAAATCTGTGAGAGCAAATAGAAATCAAAAGAGACAACTATTTTAAAAGAATGAAAACAAAACTTTAAAATTCTTTTCAAAACCAAGGGACCTTAGGAGAAAAAGATCTATTAATACAGAGGTTTGAAAGGTTAAACAAAAAAACCCTAAAAAGAACCACTGAGATCTGATAGGTTCTCAACAGAGTTTTTCAAGCCCAGAATATCATGGTTTGGGTTTGCCATGTCCCCCAAAGCCTCGTGTGTTGAAGGCTTGCTCCCCTGTGCAGCAATGTGCAGAGGGGGAACATTTGCAAAATGATTGAATCATGAGGAATCTGATTTATCAATGGATTAATCCATCAGTGGGTTCACAGCTGAATGGACTATTGGGAGGTAGTGGAAACCATAGGAGGTAGGGCCTATTTGGAGAAAGTAAGTCAGGGGGAGCATGCCCTGGAAGGATGCATTATGTCCTCTGTATCTTCTTCTGTTTCTCTCTGCTTCCTGGCTGTGATGAGGTGAGCAGTTTTCCTCCACCACACCCCTTCTACCATGATGTTTCCATCTTCCCATGGACCAAAAAGCTATGGAGCCAGCCAACCATGGATGGAAATCTCTGAAACCAGAGCCAAAATAAATCTCTCCTCCTTTAAGTTGCTTACCTCAAGTATTTTGCCATAGCAACAAAACAACTGGCAAATACATAGTGCTTTTCAACTGAGACAGTATTGGCATTTTTGATGGAATAATAATTTGTTGTACAGGAGTGTCTTGTGGATTGCTAAATATTAACCTGTTTCTATCCCCTAGGTACATAGCGTCTGACCAGCACTGAGATAACTGAAACATCAGCACATACCCATGTTTACAGCAGCACAATTCCTAATAGCTAAATCTTGGAAGCAGCCTCTACTCTATGTCCATCAATAGATGAATGGATAAAGAAAATGTGGTATTATATACAGTGGAGTACCATTCTGCTATAAAGGAGAAACTTGAATCATTTGTAGGAAAATGGATGCACCTTGAGACCATAATGTTAAGTGAAATAAATCATACACACATGCTTCAATATTGCATGGTTTCTCTTACCTGAGAAACTCAAAATATAAATAAAGAGCAAGATGAAAGATAGTAATAGGAAGTAGAAATGTATATCTTTCTCAAATGGGAAGGGGATGAAGAGATGAAAGGAAGGTGAGGGAGGGGAGAGGAAGAGGACAAAAAAAGAATTAAGATGTTATGTCCATGTACCAACTCTCCACAAAGAATGTAATCACTAGGTACTGCAAACATGTACTAATAAAAAAAAGAAAAAAGAACATTAGGAAGAACAGATAATTCCACTGCTATTTTAAGTTACAGAAGTGTAGGAAATGTCCCTAGTTTAATCTGACTTTATGATTACACTAAATCAAAAGTTAATAGAAAAAGAAAACACAAGTATAATCTGACTAAAAATTGGTCTGTGTTATTGGATAGGAAGATGTAATACCATGGAAGAGTCTACATCAATATCCATTTTGAAGCCAATATAATTGTAAAGTAACTTCAATTAGAGTCTCAATATGACATTTAAAAAATTTTGGCTATAATGACAGTACTTTCTATAAGAGGAGAAAAGGAAAATAAAAGAGACTGTTCTACCAAATATTAGAACATACTTTAAAGAAAACATGACATTTACTTGAAAACTTAGATGACACTGCAACATAAGAGAAAATTAAGAAAAAGATGCTGACACACAAGAGTTGAACACCTACAAGGGTAGCATTTCATTTCATCCAGTAAAAAAATGTGTTTTAAATTATTCTGGATATCTTTCTGGACAAAACTTGTTCAGGCTATCACCTTAATAAATTTTACACACATTAAAGATGTAAATATAAAAATATGTTCAACAAACAAAAATATTTCAAGAAAATCTAGAAAGTTATGTGTATTACTAGGGAGAAAGGATGTCTTCTTTATTTAATACAAAAATTCACGTACTATAAGAGCTAAAGTAGACATATTTCCCTAGGTAAAAACTATACTTTTTATGGCAAAAGTTGTCTGAAACAAAGCCCATAAATGAACAAAAAATTTGAAAAAATGCAAAACGGAGGGAAAATGGTTAACACACAACATGCACACAAAAAAAGTCCAACAAATGAACAAGAAGACAAATAGACTTTCCCTAGAGGAAAAGAATAGGTGGGACAAATATCACAAAAGAGTTGATATAAATTATAAGACTGTATTTAAAGATGTTCAATTTTATTTTTTTAATTTAAAGAAAAAAATAAACATGACAATGCAACCAAGTTTCAAAACAGGTTAGTAGGACAGTTACAATAGTTGATACATTGTTATTGTTGTCTTAGTAGTAGTTATTCAGAGTACAAGATATAGGCATGATATCTTGTCCAAACAATATTAGCACAAAACATTCTTTTCAAGGAACTAAGAGAAGCTAGCTGTATAACTATCTTAACTATCTTGTGTATATATATACATTTTTTTCTTTTTCCCTTTCTTCCTTTCCCCTTTCCCCCACCACAGTTTGTCTTTTCTTTTGAATAGTTTCTCCCCAATTCATAATATCTATTGTACATTTCAGATCCTATTTACTTGTTCAGTTTCCCACACTAGTGAGACAATATGATGTTTACACATACGGGACTCATTTATTTCACTTATGAGTATGGTCTCAAGTTGTATCCATTTACCTATAAAAGTCTCCAGTTTATCCTTCTTTATGGCTGAGTAGTACTTCATTATATAGAAAAACCACATCTTCTTTATCCATTCCTCAGTTGATGGGCATCTGGGTCGTTTCCAAGATTTAGCTATTACAAATTGTGTTGCTATAAACATGGGTGCACATATATCGCTGTGGTATGATGTTTTTAATTCTTCTGGGAAGATACCCAGAAGAAGGATAGCTGGTTCTAATGGGACCTCTAATCCTAGTTTTTTAAGGAAACTCTGATTCCCACAGTGGTTACACCAGTCTACATTCCCACCAATAGTGGAGAAGTGTTCCTTTTTCCCCACAGCCTCTCCAGCATTTGTTATCAGTCGATTTTTTCATGATAGCCATTCTTTCTGGGGTGAGATGGAATCTCAGTGTTGTTTTAATTTGCATCTCTCAAATGACCAAAGATGTTGAACATTTTTTCATGTATTTATTTGCCACTTGCATTTCCTCATCTGTGACATATATATTCATCTCAGATGCCCATTTTCAGATTGGGTTTTTGAATTGGGGGGGTCTGATTTTTTTCAGTTCTTTATGTGTTCTAGATATAAGTCCCTTGTCTGTGGGACAACTCACTATAATTTTTTCCCACTCTGTGGGTTGTCTTTTCACTCTCTTGGTGATTTCTTTTGTTGTGCAAAAGTTTTTTAATAAGGTGAGATCCCATTTGTTGATTCTTTGTACTATTTCCCTTGCAGTCTGAGTTTTGTTCATGAAGTCTCTACCTATACTTATGTCTTCGAGATTTCTCCCTATTTTCTCTTCCAGCAAATTTAGA
Organism: Erethizon dorsatum; assembly: GCA_028451465.1. Lineage (NCBI taxonomy): Eukaryota > Metazoa > Chordata > Mammalia > Rodentia > Erethizontidae > Erethizon > Erethizon dorsatum. The sequence goes on from CM051834.1 coordinate 10,463,550, forward strand.
GTTTATACCTAATATTTAGATCTTTGATCCATTTTGACTCTAGTGCAAGGTATAGACATGGGTCTATGTTTAGTCTTTGGCATGTGGAGAGCCAGTTTTTCCAGAACCATTTATTAAAGAAACCGTCTTTCCTCCAGTGAACATGTTTGGCTCCTTTGTCAGAGATAAGGTGGCTGAGTATGTTTGGGGATGCGTCTACATCTTCTATTCTGTTCCACTGATCCTCAGGCCTGTTTTGTTGCCAATACCATGCTGATTTTATCGCAGTAGCTTTGTAGTATAATTTCAGCTCTGGGATTGTGATGTCCCCTATCTTGCCTTAGTTCCCCAGAATTGCTTTTGCTACTCTAGGTCTCTTCTGGGTCCAAATGAATTTTAGGAATGTTTTCTCTAGAAATGTGAGGTATGTTATTGGTAGTTTGATTGGGACAGCATTAAATCTGTATAGCAGTTTTGGGAGTATGGCCATTTTCACTATGTTGGTTCTTCCTATCCATGAGCAAGGGATATCTTACCAATTTCTGATATCCTCTTCAATCACCTTTATTAGGGTCCTGTAATTTTCACTGTACAGATCTTTTACAATTTTGTTAGATTGATTCCTAAGTATTTCATTTTTTTGGCAGTTATCATGAAGGCTGTGCTTTCCCTAATTTCTCTCTCTGTGAGTTTGTTGCTTGTGTACAAGAATGCTACTGACTTTTGAGTATTGACTTTGTATTCTGCTACACTACTGAATTTGGATATTAAATCTACAAGTTTTTTTGGTGGAGTTTTGGGGTCTTCTGTGTTGAGTATCATGTCATCCGCAAACAATGAAAATTTAACTTCTTCTTTTCCTATCTTTATTCCTTTTATTTTTTTCTCTTGTCTAATTGCTCTGGCTAATGTTTCCAGAACTATATCGAATAGGAGTGGTGATAATGGACATCTTTGTTTTGGTCCTGATTTTAGAATGAAAGCTTTCTGTTTTTGACCATTTAATGTGATATTAGCTGTTGGTTTGTCATAGATGGCTTTTATAAGATTGAGGTAAAGACCATCTATTCCAATTTTCTGTAGGGTTTTTATCATGAATGGGTGTTGGACTTTGTCAAATGCTTTTTCTGCATCTATTGAGATGATCATGTGATTTTTGTCTGGTTCTGTTGACATGGTGTATTACATTTATTGATTTGTGTATGTTGAATCATCCCTGTATCCCTGGGATGAATCCTACTTGGTCATGATGTATAATCTTCTTGATGATTTGCTGCATTCTGTTTGCCAGTATCTTACTAAGGATTTTTGCATCAATATTCATTAGGGAGATTGGCCTGTACCTTTCTTTCTTGGTTGCATTCTTCTCTGGTTTTGGAATTAGGGTAATACTCACTTCCAGGAATGATTTTGGAAGTACTGCTTCCCTTTCAAATTCTTTAAAGAGTTTCAGCATTAGTGGCATTAGTTCTTCTCTAAATTTCTTGTAGAATTCAACAGTGAATCCATCAGGGTCTGGGCTTTTCTTTGTTGGTAAATTTTTAATTTCAATTTCATTGGCTGATATTGGTTTATTTAGAATTTTTATATCTTCTTGATTTAGCTTTGGCATTTTGATTGTGTCCAGAAATCTGTCCATTTCTTTTGTGTTTTCCATCTTATTAGAACATAGGTTCTCATAGTAGGTAATGATGATCTCCTGGTTTTCTGTGGGATCCATTGTGATTTCCCCCTTTTCATTCCTAATTGCTTGAATTTGTATTTTTTCTTTTTATCAATTTTATTTATTCTTTCAAAGAACAAACTTTTCAATTCATTGATTCTTTGTATTGTTTTCTTAGTCTCTATTGCATTAATTTCTGCTCTTATCTTTATTATTTCCTCCCTTGTATGAGATTTGGGCTTGATTTATTCTTCTTCTTCTTGAAGTTTGAGGTTCAACCTTAGCTTATTTATTTGAGCTCATTCTATTTTTCTGATGTGTAAGATCATCGCTATAAATTTCCCTTGTAGGACTGTTTTCATTGCATCCCATAAGTTTCAGTGTGTTATATCAACATTATTGTTTCATTGTATATACTGTTTAATTTCATCTTTAATTTCCTCTGTGACCCATTGGTTGTTCAGAAGGGTGTTGTTTAATTTCCATGTGTTAATGTAGTTTTTGTGGTTTCCTTTGTCATTGATTTCCAGTTTCATTGATACGTTTTGTCAGCTAATATATCATCTATTTTGAAGAACGTCCCATGTGCAGCTGACAAGAATGTGTATTCTGATGTTTTGGGGTGGAACACTCTGTGGACATATACTAAGTCCATTGTTCACAGGCTTGATTTAATTCTAATTTTTTTGTTTATTTTTCGTCTACTTGATCTATCCATTTGTGAGAGTGGGGTATTAAGGTTCCCCACTACAATTGTGTGTTTATTTGGTTTTTCATGTCTGTAAATACTTGCTTTATGTAGTTGGGTGAACTGTGTTTGGTGCATAAATATTTATGATTGTTATCTGTTCTTCTTGGAGTTTTCCTTTAACAAGTATGTAGTGACCTTCTTTGTCTCTTTTGATCAGTTTTGGCTTAAAGTTTGTATTATTTGCAAATAGGATAGCTACCCCTGCTTTTTCCTGGGTTCCTGTGGAACGGGAAATTGTTTTCCATCCTTTGACTTTTAGTCTATGAATTTCTTTTTGGGTTAAATGTGTCTCTTGAATGCAGCATATTGTTGGATCTTGTTTTTTTTTTTTTTTTTGTGGGTACCGGGGGGTCAACCTCAGGACCTTGTGCGCCAGCAGGTGCCTGTGCCGCTGAGCGATATCACCGGCCCCTTTTTCATATGTGGGTTCCAGGAGTCGAACTCGGGCCCTCGCGCTTGCCAGGCAGGCGCTTAAGCCGCTGAGCCATCTCACCGGCCCCTGAATCTTGTTCTTGATCCATTCCACCAGTCTGTTTCTTTGGATTGGTGAGTTGAGACCATTTATGTTGATGGTTATAACTGATATGTATTGGCTTTTCTTTTCCATGTTGTTTTCCTGTTGTTTGTTCCCTGTCTTTCTGCTCTGTTTAATTGCTTGCTGTTTCTTTGGATTGGTGAGTTGAGACCATTTATGTTGATGGTTATAACTGATATGTATTGGCTTTTCTTTTCCATGTTGTTTTCCTGTTGTTTGTTCCCTATCTTTCTGCTCTGTTTAAGTGCTTGCCCTGCCTGGTGACTTCTTTCTATTGGTGTCCCTGTGTTTGTAGTCTTTGTTATCTCTTTCTAATATGTCTTTGAGAGCATTATGTAGAGCTGGTTTGGTGGTCATAAATTTCTTCAGTTGTTCTTTGTCATGGAAGTATCTTATTTCTCCATCAATTTTGAAAGATAGTTTTGCAGGTACATCAATCTGAGTTGAAGATTGTTTTCCTTTAGGGCTTGAAATACTTCACATTGAGCTCTTCTTGATTTTAGGGTTTGTGCTGAGAAGTCTGCTGTGATTCTGATGGGCTTTCCTTTATAGGTGATCTTTTTCTTTTCTCTAGCTGCTTTCAATATTTTGTTCTTATGCTGAATTTCTGGAATCTTGGATTATTGTATGCCTTGGCCAAATAAATTTATTTTGGCCATGGTTATTTGGAGTTCTATATGCTTCATTTTTTTGTATGTAAAATTCTTTACCCATGTCTTGGAAGTTTTCTGCCATTATTTCTGTGAAGAGGTTTTTAATGTTTTTTGCAGTGTCTCCAGCTTTCTCACTGATTTCCATCAATCTTATGCTGTTCTTCTTTGCTTCATCCTGTAGCTGTTGGATTGATTTTTCTGGTCTCTTGTGATTTTTAAGATATCTTTCTTTTCCTGATCGCTAGTCGAGTTCCTGTCTTCTAGATCTGATATTCTATCTTCGCCTTCATTCAGTCTGCTGTGTATACTTTCAGTGGAGTTTCTAATCTGCATTTCTGTTTGGATCTGTTTCATTGGTTCCATTTCTTGTCTATGTCTGGCATTCATGGTTTCCATTGTTTTCCTGAGCTCCTCTACTTGTTTATCTGTGTTTGCTTTAATTTTTTTTATTTTGATAGTCATTTCTTTTTGTACCTTAGACATTATTTTTTTCTGTAGCCACTTCCATGTGTTTTATCATTTCTGCTGCTATCATTTCAGAGAGCTCCCTTTGTTGGCTTCCAATTTCCTCTATCTCTTTGTGTTCTGGACTTGTCCTGGGTGGGCTGGGCATTTGGGATTTCATTTTGTTTTTTCATGTTGTCATTTTCTATTTTCTATTTTATTTTGTTTTCTGTGTTGATGCTTTTAGATTTTGATGTTAAATAGCCTTATCACTGATGTCAAGGCTTTCCTAAGAGGTGTCTGTTCCTCAGGATGTCTCCTCTAGCCAGCACTGCTGTCCCGGGGCAATGGGGGAAGCACAGAGCTCAGACTCACTCCTCTCACCAGCACTGCTGCTGTCCTGGGGACAATGGAGGAAGCTCAGAGTGTGGACTTACAATCTGCTCACTGGCTCTGCCATCCCGAGGACAAGATGTTCAATTTTGCTAGTGGTACAAAAAATATAAAACTAAAATGAGATACTCTTTATGTCCTTAGATTGGCAAAGTATGAAAAAATAATGATTATTGTTGGTGTTAACAGGTTCATTTCACATTTCTTAAAGGTAAAATAACTACGCACAATGATAAAATATAAGTAAAAGGAAGTGGAAATTGTAAAATCCTTTTTGAAAACTAATTGATCCACATTTATTGAAAATAAAAATACACATATCCTTCATCCAAAAAAATTCCCCTCCTGGGAATCTTGCCAAAGAAATACAAGCTAATATATGTAAATGGTACAGGATATTTAATGTTTGTAAAATCTAAGAATAACAACAAAATAGAAATAAAGTAAAAGCTCATCAATTATATACAACATGGAATATTAAACAACCATCACAAAGGATGAATTAGAACTCTGGCAGTTGGGATAAAAGGAGTTTCCACAAAGCATTTTAAATGAGCAAATCTAAATATAGAGAAATACTTTTGAAAAGCACATTATTATAAAAAATGGTGAAACTTTTTATAACTTTACATTTATATATGTAGATTTGCAAATGACTATAAAACCATGGAGATAAATATGGATTGCCAATAATATACATTTTTACAATTATATAATTGTGTAAGCTCATCATATGATATATATGCAATTACATAAGATAAAAGTATATAGTAATGGTGGTGAGAGAAAAAGAGGGATGAATAGACTGCACTAAAAATTTTGTATTTGGATAAAATTATAAGACTATATAGTGTTAAAAATTTCAATATGTATACCTGATTTTATTAATTCTAACATACATTTTAGCATACCTCTGAAGTCATAATGAATCTTACAGTTGAAGAAATCAGCTACCTCAGAAGTGGCATTATTTCTTTCATAATGGTACATAAAATAATGGTGCCTTGAGTGTATGAGATGTAGTATTATACTACTATCACTCGAAAAGTGCTTTTAACCCAAGTTGATAATGGTGTCTCCGGATGAACAGTAGGGAGGATCTCTGAAATCATTCTTTTACACATTTCTTTAAGTGAGTTTAAGAGGGGAAGGTGGAAGGATACAAATAGATCCATTAGGATAGAGTCCTCTAGTGGTCACACAATTTAAATGTATCAGACTCTTCTACGTGGATTAAAGAAAGAGTGGTCATGTGCTAAAATTCACATAGGAGGGCAGTTTAAACAAGAGTTCAGATTTCATTCTCTCTCCATTAACCCTTAGGCAACCAGATCAAAACAACAAAGGTCCTCGCAGCCCTGATGGCCGCCTCACTGAAAAACTCAGGCACTGATATCACTGTTCGTCCCTCTTAAGCTCCCAGAGAGACTGGCAGACAAAGGAGACAGGATTTCTCTGGGATACGAAATAACTAAATGTCTCAAGGAAACTGAAGTTTGGCCACAGGGTCAGTAGAGGAAAACCCTTAGTTTGAATCCCAGTGTGCTTATTTAAAATGCCAGTTCCAGCTGATTTCACTTGAGATTATCCACAAGTCGACATTTAGGAGCATGAAATGTTATCTGCCCAAATTTTCCATTCGCTTTTGAAAATAGTCTCCTAGAAGTAATATGAGGTGAATAGAATGAATTTATTTAGAGTCTTTCCATATCCAAAATATTTCCACCCTTTCACAATTTGAGCATTCAGTTGATTCTCAGATAATCTAAAGCCAGATTTTATAGATATGACTTCCAAAGTCATTTTTCTTTCCCTTAGCATACTCTAAGCACATTAATCAAGATTCCTAATCTAGATAGGAAAGAGAAGAGACATGGGACCACAAAAGAATACTGTGTAAACAACCACTCTGGTTCCAAAGGCCATTGGTTAGAAATCAGTTTGATCATATTCCATTTTGATCACCAGCCTTGTCATGTCGACTTTATTGGATTAAGAAATGCCTAGCAGATTAGTACAGTGGGCTCCTGGGTGTGTCCAGGTAGATCATGGTGGTGTGACTCTGGGTACTACCTATGGTCCCTCACCTGTTCCTGTCTGGCACTATTCCCCTGCTCTCCTTCCACGCCACCATGAACTAAGCAGCTTTGCTCCACCAAACCCTTCCCTCATAAAGCTCCTGCCTTGGAACCAAACAACCATGGACTGAATCCCTGAAACCATGAGACAAATTAAACCTCTCCTCCATTAAGTTGTGGATGTTCAGTATTGTGTCTCAGTGACAGGAAAGCTGATTAATATATACTTTTTTGGGGGGAGGGGGGTGTTTATGAGACAGGTTCTCACTTTGTAGTGCAGCCTGGCTTTGAACTCACTATGTCACTCAGGCTGGCCTCGAACTCATAGCAATCCTCCTGCCTCAGCCTCCCAAGAGCTGGGATTACAGGCATGCACCACCATGCCCAGCTGCTACATTCATATCTTAATGGTCTTGTCTTCGTCAGTTTGGGCTGCTGTAACAAATTACCATAAATTGGATAGCTAAAACAATAAATTTATTTTTTCCCAGTTGTGGGAGCCAAATTCAAGATCAGGATTTCAGCCCAGTCCATGTTCTAGCGCAGGCCCTCTTTCAGGTGGCAGACTGCCAACTTTTCTTTGTATTTTCACATGGTGTAGAAAGAGAGCTAGCTATTTCTGTGGTCTCTAATAAAGGCACTAATCACATTCATGAGGGCTTCACTCTCATGACCTAATCATGTCCCAAAGTACCATCTTCAAGATATCATAACACTGGGATTAGGGTTTCAACATACAAATTTGAGGGGAAAACATCCAGTCCATTGCAGTCTTCCTGCAGGTTTCACAATGGCTGGACAGTGGAATATGTGAAATAAGCTTATGACTCAATGCCAGATCTTAGATGACTGATAATCAGGAAATAAACCAGGAACAATGTATCAAATACAGTGCTGCTGATCAATCCCTCAATGGATCTATTTGAAAAATATACCATTTAGATGAGTACTCTCTCTTTCCCCATTCCTCCTCCCTCTCATCTCCCTGTCCATGTGTACAGTATCTAACCTGGCAGACAGGGTAAGCTGGTGGCTGTTACAGGACACTGTTCTATCCCAGATCCGCTTCATCACCATCCCGTCCCTTCCTCATGAACATGCTATCCCAACCCACTTCCCCTTTCGTCACGTAGTTGTAGTTCAGTTAATTTTATATTAGCAATCACTCCTCACTCGTGTCCTTGTCCACTGTCCTCTAATGTCAGTTGCTTCAGAAAAGATCAAGGAAAACATTTCAACACTTTCTAATGTGTGATTAAATTTTAAAAATGTGATAAATTTAAACCATTTCTTAAAAACTTCTCTAAATGATAAATATTTAAAAATTGAGAGTTTTTGTGAGAAAAGAGAATTATCTTTTCTCCACACCAAAAATAAATTCAAAACAGAAAATATAAATCACTAAAATTGGGTCTTTTAAGAACTATTCCTACTACTCGTATTGCTTGGCATACAGTCTGAGACAAGATGGAGGAGAGAGAGGGGCAAATAGATAAAAGAATATTCAGTGTCAGATAATGTGAATTCTTTTTTAAAATGTCCTATCAAGGAAAGCTCAGGGCCACCACAAGCTATGTGGAAACATCTGATTTTTAATTAAGTGGAGTCAATCACAGGGTGAAAGATAGATGTAAGGAAAAAGGCTAAAAGCTCCATCAGGAAAGGTCATTTTCCTTTCGATGTGAGGAGTCCCAGAGAGAAGGTGAGTTCCGAGGATTTGTCAACCCAGGACCTCCATACATGGTTGTGCAAGAAGAGCATTTTCCAAAGTTTCCCTCCCAATCAAAGCACTGAGCGAGGCTGAAACCCACCAGTGCTGCCTGGTGTGAGGCTACACTTGTCTGGGGAAAGAAGAAGATTTTCCTTGATTAAAGGAATGTTTCTGCCTGGGGAGCGCATCTTTTTCTAACTAGCATGTGACTACTTAAAAAGGTTTCCAAATTCTTTATGACTCCTCCCACCAAGAAGTAGGGGTTGTGGTCCACTTTGAATCTGACTTTGTGTGCGTGTGCCGCTAGATCAGTAGGATATAGTGAAAGTGGTGAAATGCAGCTTCTCCTTCCTACCCACTGGGACATTCACTTTTGAGACCGAGTCACCATGCTGAAAGAAAGCATAGGCAACATGTATCGTTTTCATCCAGGAGTCTGACAGACCAACTAGGGTCCTGGCCAACAGCATCCGCCAAGCCTGAGAAGACATCTTCAGATGCTACTCAGCCACTGAGCACCTCTAGCTTTCTAGTCTCTCAGCTCGGTGCCTCAGACACTGTGGAACAGAGAGAAGCCATCTTGCTGGGCACTATTTGAATTCCAAATCCACAAAATACAAGAACAGCACCAAGAGTCACTGTTTCTATGCTTTGGAGTGGCTGCTTGTGCAGCGATAGATATCTGGAACATCATCTACCCAGGAGCTATTTCTAATTCCCACACAGGCTTCATACTGGCAGGCAGCAGCCCTGACTTATACTCTGCCAGGCTATGGTTACCAAATTGAATCCTCGGGCACTCACTATCATTATTCCCATCTCACAAAGCCAGATGTCCTTATTCTCTGAAGCTCCGAGTCCACATTTCTTATCTTGGCAGACAAGGCCCTTGACTCAGGACTCCTGTCTGTCTCATTGCTCTCTATTCCTCCAAATCACACACTGTGTTCTCTCTTACCTCTGGGTCTTCACATACCCTGTTGCAGCTGCCTGAAATATCTTTCCTCCCTTCCCACCTTCACCTCTATGACTGTATTCTCACCTTCTAATTTGGCTCTCCAGTGCCAATGTCATCAATAATGCTGCTTTCATCCTGAACTGACTATAACATGGAAACTATGGAAACTTCTTCCTTTTTTGTTTTGTAGAGATGAAAGCTTTATTTTGGCTTCTGTTTCAGAGGTTTCAGTGCATGGTATCTTAACCTTGTTGGGTTTGAGCCTGTGGTGACCCAGTGAATCATGATGGGAGTGCGTGGCAGAGGAAAATGCTCACCTCATGGCAGCAGGGAAGCAAAGAGGGGAAGAGGCTAGGCTCCCAGTAACCTCCATCCCTTTTGGAGACAGTGTCTTGCTAAGTCACTAAATTGCCCAGGCTGAGCTCTAACTTGTGATTCTTCCGCTCAGCCTTCCATACTTCTGGGATTACAGGTGTGAGCCACCATGCCCAGCTTCCAATACCCCCCTTGAAATCCATAACATGGAAACTTTTATAATACACAAGTCCCACTGGCTTCCCCTAGAGGTTCCAGACATATTTCCCTCTCCACGAGAAGTATTCTTCGATAATAATAAGGGAAGAGACTGGGCTAGACGACACACTAGAACCAGTCACGTTTATATACAGTACCGTGCATGGACTCAGGTGGAAAGTGTGGGAACTCATTCCCACCAAGGAATGATGTCAGTGGAAGACAGTGCCACACCAAATCAACCATCTCCAAGAGAGGGCCTGCATGACGAAGGGACTGAGATCCTTCAAAACTCTTACTGATTGGAACTTTGGAGTTAGCAAAAGCAGAAAGTGGCCTAGAAATCATGTTTAGCCTTTGCTTCATGTGGCTGGGGAAGAAGTGTCGGGAGGTGCTGCTGCATGAGCTGCAGCATGGCAACCCACAGCCCAAGGTGGCAGCAATGGGCATTGAGATGACCAGGCTCAAGGTTAGGCTTCTGCAGATTTAACAGTAACAGCTGAAGAGCTGGGCACAGTGAACAACTCATTTCTCCCCTATGAGTTCTTGACTCTTACTTTTGTTTTTTTTTTCTGCATATAATCCCTACCATGAAATAATTACAACACAAACAAAAAGGATCCCATTTAAGAAAATGATAGATTTGGTTTAGGAAAAAAAATGTACACATAACAAAATAAATGCTGGTCTCAAATATAATCTTTCAGGTATAATAAAATGAGACAGGCTTAATCACTCAAATAAAGATTAGGCAAAAATGATAGAATGTGAATGTCAAAGAGACTCATGGGGTAACTGGAAAATTGATAGATGCCCTGGAGTTTCCAAAATGCTTTTTAAAAATCCAAACACATCATCTGACACAATACAAAAATCTATGGGAATTCCACAGAAAAATAAATATTTATTTCAAATATAAGCTATGAAATTTGAAAATAAAAGCAAGTGGGCCTTTTTTCCCCAAAATTGAAGCCACTGTTATGCTGACACAAATTTCATTGGGAAAAAAAAGAAATTATCTCTGGATAAAGAAAGAGATGTTTCTCTGTCTCACTCTTCCCTGTTTACTCACCTCTTCTTTTTCTCTTCTGTCACCTTTATTTTCTCTCTTACCCATCTCTTCCCCTCCCAACCTTCATTTTCTTGCCTGCTGTAACTTTCTTTTCAAATAACCTATTCACTGTGATTCTACTCTGTGCAAGCCAATTCATTGAGCCTTAGGAGGAATGTGAATATAATTCAGACCCAAAATGCACTTGAGTTGAAGAGATAAGAACCCAGATAGCTGTAAACCAAGATCTGACCTTCAATGTTGGAGTCCTTCACAGGGTGCAAAGGTGACTACTTCTAGCTGTAATCAACGGACACAGCATCAAAGAACATTCTGGAAAGGATTACCGGGAATAAGATCTACAGTTGGTTAGCATGACATTTGATATCAGGGTTAAACCAGGAAACTGTTTTGTCTTTAGTGCAGTATATACATAGGGAGGCAGTAAGAAAGAAGATTGCAAAAGCAGGTGAAATTAAAATTACAGGAGACTTTAAATGTCAGGCAATGGGAATTTAGACTCCACTAGTATCCACCATGGAGAGTCAATGGTGTTCTTCTGATGGTATTTTAAAGATTTCTCTTTGAGAACCTCATCCCTCCCATTCTAGCCAACTCTACTCTTGTTGCTTGTCACATTTACAAAATAAAAGATTGTATTCTGTATTCTCTGTGATAACAGTAGGTAAACTAATGGTTTTTAATTTATCCTGAAGCCACATCTATTGCTGGGGTTTCTGTGAATGAGAAATCAATGTTTCTTCCCCTAAAATGATAACCAGTTCTGCTTATTTAGAAATAAAAGACATTGAAGATTATCTTTTAGGTGAGACAAATCCAGGTCCACTACAAAATCCACACTATAAGTCATTCAGGATATAAAACCTATCACATAGAAAACTTTAAGAACTACAGCTAAGTACTTGTGATTTAAATGAAGCCTGGATCGCAACACTTGATTCGGTTTGTCTCAATTCCTAGATAAAATAAAATATCTTTAAGATCACAGAAAAATATAAAACCCATGCCACCATCAAAAACACTAGTAAGAATTAGAGGCAACTTATTACCAGACTCTGAGGAGTATTTCAACTAAACATACGGCTTTTGAGGATAGACTACAACTTGCAACACAAGGCCTTGGAAACTCTGTCCTGAGTATAAAAGAAGTCAAGTTAAACAAAGAAGTATTTCAGGAAAACTAAAACTGCAATAACAGAATTAAATCTCACAGGAAGAGGAGTTCACACTGGAGAAAATTAAGTCAGAAATAGAGATGGAATAAGGGTTCTGAGGCTTCTATGAACTCCAGGTAAGAAGGCGGGACAAACAGCAGGAGGGACTAGCAGGGCTTTGGTTGTGATAACAGATACAAAGTCATGAGAGATGAACAAACTGGGTTTTGTGAATATGGGTCTTTATTTGCAGGAAGATCCTGCAGATACTTTAATTCATTCGACCCGGAGACAAGGAGGGTGGGAAGGAAGTTAGCTACAACCTTAGCGGTTGTGTTTCGAACTAACAGCATAACTTAAACCAAGGTTTGGATTTTTTTTGTCCCTTTTGACTTTACCTACAATAGAGAAATGCTGTTTCACACTGGACAAACACAAAGATGATGCCAAGATTGAAACCCTTGCCACGTCACTATGTGACCTTGGTCAAGTTACTTTCTTTTGGTGTATAGTGTAAAATTATAACAGAATTATGAGAATAATCATAGATCCTTCATTATAGAATTGCTGTCGGGATTAAAAGACTTGGTTATGCAAAGAACTTAATCTGGTACATAGTAAATTCTCAATTAATCAGTTGTGTCTTATTATCCTTATTTAAATTGAAGGTGTGGATTACCTGCACAGCCCTACAGCTGAAGAGAATATGGTCACTAAAATAACTTACAGAAGTTCAGAAATACAAACTCCAGGAGTACTGGAATTAGTTGCAGTATATAGTGCACCACAAGATCCCACCTACTCAAATTGAATGGAAGAACAGCGTAATTTCAACCAAAAGGCATAGACTTCATCCACACGCTTATCTACTACACAGATATAGACTAGGATTTGCCTCTGTTCATACAGTATTATTTTGCCACCTGAGACCCTATGTATCCTGGTCAAAACTCTAGTTACTATGCATTCTCTTTACTAGTTACTATGCGTCTCGATTGACGAGACACCCAGTTTTCCCTGGATGGTAACTCCATTTGCCAAATGGTAATTGTTTGGAATGACAGTCTCAATTTATTTTAGATAATAAAAGCCAGTAGGTATGTGTCATTACACTGCAGGCGTATTTACATTAAATATTAAAATAATGGCTCAAACCTAAAGAATTAATACTTTCTCGTTAAGTAGAAGAATAGGTTTCTAATCATGGGGCAATATCTATGGATCTATGGCAATACCTATGTATAGAGAAGCTTAATGTTTAACAGCATATGACGTATCAGTGAATATAACAGATTAGCCTTTAGATTTCAATTTAAATGTATAATTGAGTAATGGATTTTAGACTCTTGCCTTTAAGTGGAAAGATTTAGAGAATTAAATCAAGTTTAAAAGTATTGGAATGGTTAAGAGAACAAGTGATTCGTTATTTAATTTATTAGATTTACTGGCGTTGTTAGGATTTGGCTGGCAGTTCAGGCATTTGGAAAGCTAAAAAAACTGAATGTATTAAATTTATACACGGAGCTTAAATACTTAAGGGGATTTTATTAACTAAGTTGTAAAGGGACTTGCTTGGGAGTTGAATGTGTTTAACTCGGATGGATCAAACATTATTCAAAGTCTCCCTTGAAAGCAATTGTTAAAATTTACTAGATTCCTAAATCAAATAATAAAATGTGTATGGTGAACTTAAAGGTCTTTAAAAAGCTGGGTTTTTGAAAATGACTATACCTTTAATAAAGTGAGTATTAAATTAAAACCTTGAATAGCAGCATAGACTTTTTCTCTACACAAAAGCGGTTCTCAGACATCAGAAAAAAAATTGAAAATTGACATGGAGATCTCACCTAAAAATCATAAACCTTTCTAGAAAAAGAAATCTGTACAAGTAAAACAGAAGCAACAACACTGAAAATTACTTTCCACTCTAGAAAAAAACTATTTTGGTTATGCAGACCAAATGGGTTTACTATGTTCTAGGCAAAATGAAGAACCAAGATTACCTGCTAGGGTGAAAAACTGAATTACAAGGACCAAGAGAGAAACATATTAATATAATCCACAAGGAAAAAAATCAGGCTGGCCTCAGAGTTCTCCACGTAGTAAAGGCCAGAGGACAACAAATCAACAGCTACTGGATTTGAAATGAAAAGGTTAAGTATTTAAATATTTTAGACTTCACAGTTTTTTATTTATATATGAAGCAAAGATGAAGACATTCTCATTCTCAAATTTGAGGGGCTGGGAATATAGCTCAGTAGTAAAGCACTTCTCCAGCATGCATGAGACCCTGGGTTCAATCCCCAGCATCACAATAAAAGCAAAAAAAAAAAAAAAAAAGACATTCTCAGATATGTAATTAATCTAAAAATAAATTCAAAAATACATTCCTTTGGATAAGGATGAATTATAAATAGAAAGACATTTCCTATTTATAAGAAATCAAGCAGTTGCATCTAATAGGTTAATGGTGAGTAGTACAGAAATTAAAGGGTAAAATTTAAATAATTGCAAACATTTTTTTTTTCAGGCCAAATAGCATTAAGATTAAGCCCAGACAATTAATTCCTTCCTTTCTACTTTTCCAATGAATATAGGAGAAATGGGAAATCTTGTATCTGGATAGCATTCACATGGTGAAACAGGATAGCATTCACATGATGAAACTGATTAAAAACTTTCTTTCCACTGAAGATAAATCCAGATGGAGAGAAGACTTCGAATGTGTTCTACTCATCTAGCTCCTCATAAGAAAGAGCTGCAAACCCTGGATGAAACTGAAGGAAGTCCTGGCTGCACCTTAGTGATATTCTTAAACTGGAGGATTGGGCTAGATTCAGGGCAACTGGGAACCCTTATACTACATTTTGCCCAGGATGGTCCTTTACATTGGAAAGAATGTGGCACAGGATCCATTTGTCAGCCACCAAAGCAGGAAGTTGGCACATGTTAGGGATATGGAGGGCCGCATGTAGGAGATTCAACAGAGGATGCAAATATCAAGATGAGATTGATCCACACATTGTACATACAGAAAGTTGTCTATGCTTCAGAGGTTTCACAAAACCTGGTGGTGTGTGGGGGGGAGTGTCTTTCACTGGTATTCATTCATTCATTCATTCATTTATTCAGCAAATATTTACTGAATGTTGATCAATAGTAAATAAAGATGGCATGATCTTTGTGCTCTGTAGTTTATACTCTATGGGTAACATGAGACAAATAAATTAGTAGTGGCCATGATAGGCGTAATAATAGGTGATGTGTATGGAGATAGCAGATCATCTACAAAGCTTCCAGTTCAGACGTGGCCATTTGGGAAAGACTTGACAAAGGAAACTCTTATTTGCATGTAAATCATGTGTTGCAGTAAGTGGAAGTTTTGAGTAAATAGGGCAAGCAGATAAGTATTTAAGACATGATGCATTTGAGAACAAAAATAGAGGCAAGAAGGAACTGGATCACAGAGAATCCTGTAAGTCATGTTAAAAACACTGAACGTCACCCCCAAAACAGTGTAAATGTGCTGAAGGGCTGTAAACAGCCAAATATAATCCAATTTCCCCTTAGCAAGATGATTCTGCAAAGAAGAAATTGAGGTTGGGGCCCACAAAGCAAAGGGCAGAGTGAAGGGTTAGAAGGCGGCTGTAACAAATCAGAGGACTCATGATCATGCAGGACCCAGATGTCTGATTGTTGACATGGTGAATATATCAGACTTGAGAGCTACCCAGGAAGCTGATTTGGGGATTAACTGTGTATGCTGGTGTTTCCTGCATAACCAGCTACTACCAGCTTCGCACAGACACGTTTGTTATCTCATAAATTCTGTGGATGAAGAGTGTGAGCACGGCTTAGCTGGGACCTGTGCTTCATGGCCTCACACAAGGCTGCAGTCAAAGCGTTGGCCGGGGCGGGCCCTCACCTGAAGCTTAAACTAGAGAAAGATCTGCTTTCAAACATACGGTTGTCAACAGGATTCAGTTCCTTGGAGTAGTCGGACTGAACGTCTTAGGTCCTTGCTGCATGGGCTTCTTCATCGTGGCAGCTGGCTTCAATCAAGGAAAAGCCAGCCAAGGAAGCCAGTCAAGGAGAATCTGCTAGCAGGGCAGAAGTCACAATCTTATGTCACCTCATCCTGGCAGTGACACACCCAGGCCATCTATTGTTTACAAGCAAGTTGCTAGGCTAGGCTGTATTCAAGGGGAAGGAGTTACATACATGCATTAATATCAGAGGTAGGCATCATTGGGGGCCATCTTGGAGTTGGCCTGGCTATGTGGGTTGGGATAAGCAAGAGGGTGGACAGCACAGCTGTATTATTGGGAATGCTGGTATAGTGACTGGATTTTGCCCAGAGTAATGAGATGAATTTTGAGTCAATTGTGTTTGGGGATCCAGTACCCACCCATGTAGAGCTGAGGAATATTTGCTGGGATCTAGGGTTCAGACACTTAGTATAGCTATCTAGGCTAAAGGATATTATTAGCCTCTCAATAGGTCGTTAACACTTTGGCCATAAATAAGATGACCCAGGGAGGACAGGTGAATAAACTAAGCCTTAAAGTACTGGAATGCAGCCCCATTAAATACAATGGGAAAAATTTAAGGAAGGATCTATTGTCTATGAATCTCTAGAGAAGAGGCCTGCTCAAGTGTATTTTTTAAACATCACAGGTGATCATGATATGCAGCTAAGCTTGAAAACTGCTGAAATGTATTCATAAAAAAAGATTAACACATATACACCTAAGCTTCCCGGTGGTTATCTCCAGGAGGTAGGATTACATTTAATCTTTTTTTTCTCCTTTCTGCTTTCCCACAATTTCTACCTTAAACATTTTTCTTTTATAAAAAGGAGACGAACTTTCTCTTTTTAAAAACAATTCTAGCACGTAAGGTTCATCTAAGGAGTATACTAAGATAAACTTTATTAATATACCGTATTAATAGATAAATAGTATATAGAAAACCCAAGCTATACCCTGTACTAAATTTTTTACCAATGCTAAGATTTTATTTTAGTGATAACACTCAAGGCCAATAATGCTGTCATTGAGATAACTGTTATACACTATGGGTTGAAGAATAACTTAGTACACCCTTCCTGGAACGTAATTTGCCAGTGGGTATTTAAACCCATAAAATTGGGCTGGTGAGATGGCTCAGCGGCATAAGCGCCTGCCTGGCAAGCACTAGGTCCTGAGGTCAACTCCCAGTACCCACCAAAAAAATAAATAAATAAATAAATAAACCCATAAAATTATTTATACTCGTTCCATTTCCAGGAGCTTGTCCAAAGCAAAGAATCAGAGATAAGAACATGTATTATCTATAAGGAATTCATAGTCATATTATTAATGATAGTGAAAAATTCGGAAAAGATAACTGTCAAATAATTGGAAATGTTGAAAAAAAGCTCATATCCACATCCCCCTCACACCCTTTGACCTTCTCTAAGCGTATACAAATGTGTCTTGTCTCCTACAATACTATAAATATGCACTACAAAGCCATAACACTGTGTACTATAACACTGCATGGAATCGTACATACTGCGTCTATATACTTTATGACTACCCATGTTTAACACAGCATTGTTTCTCCATAAGGTCCCACTGGCTTGATGATCAGTACGGCTATACTTTCCAGTTTCCTTCCCTAGGGAACTTTTTGATTCTGGGGTGGCTGGAAGAGAAGTTTGGGGAGGACGGTGGCTATGGAGTTCAGCCCTGAGCCCCTTTGGTCTTGACCTCACCTTCCTTCTCTGCATCTTCACCTCTCACTGCTGTCACCACCTCATATGGGTTTTCCTGAGGCAGAACTTATGTGCCCTAGAGACACGACTCTTTCCTAGACACCAGGTCCTCGAGAGGCCGGGGAAGGGACCTGCACAGGTGCTGCCTATGGAACCTCTGTTCTTTCTTTTTTTTTTTTTTTTTTTTTTTTTTTGTGGGTACCGGGGGGACGACCTCAGGACCTCACGTGCCAACAGGCACCCGTGCCACTGAGCGATATCACCGGCCCCTTTTTCATATGTGGGTTCCGGGAGTCGAACTCGGGCCTTCGCGCTTGCAAGGCAGGCGCTTAAGCCACTGAGCCATCTCACCGGCCCCCTCTGTTCTTTCTGAGCGGTGATTCCACCCAGCGTCCCTGATCAGCATCTAGACCTCTTTCCACGGAGTGATTTCACTTGGAGTCCCTCCCTGCATTTGCCCTGTGCCAGGAATCCCTCCCTTTCCATTCTGGAGCCCAACTTCATGGATGAGTCTGGTTCTTGTTTCCACCCAGAAGCAACTCAAGCACGTGACTGGGACTCATTTCAACATCTCCGCTGGAGACAGGAAGAGAAAACGGCAGGCTCTGAAGCAGTAGCCTGAGAGAGACCTACAGGCAGCTATAACCTTTCGCAACAAGGGAGGAAGGAAAAATCAAGTTGTGAAGAGAGCAAGCTGCTGTAGTATGTATGTATGTATGTATGTATTTTGGTGGTGCTGGACATTGAACCCAGGACCTTCAAAATGAGCTACATCCCCAGCCCTTTTTGCTATTGAGACAGGGTCTCACTGAGTCACTTGACTGAACTAACTAGGCTTGAACTTGAGATCCTTCTGCCTCAGCCTCCCAGAGTACTAAGATTACAGGCATGCACCACCACACCCAGCTAAGCCACCATAGTGTTTAAAATAAAAAGGTGGACTATGCAGGCAAACTGGATGAGACCAACACAACCAATGATTATTGGAGGAATTAAAAAAATTATGTTTTAAGAAAGTTAAGATTCATTCTAAACGTCTATTTGGTTTTCTAAATCTTTTTAAAAATCACTGAATAACTCTGGTTAAATCTATAGCTATTGTTTTAGGTTATGCTATCTGGTATTAGAGATTAATATAAATTTGAAGTCTAAGTATGTTGTTTAAAAGCACAAATTTATGCTAAAAAGAAACTTATGCTTCTTGTAAAACTAAACAAACATAAGTTTGATATACGCACAGTAACCTGCATATGCCCTCTCTTATACAATATGTATTACGTCTGGACCTTAGACATAAAACAGTCAATAAACTTTTAACATTTCTGCTGTTTACATTCAGTACCATTCAGGTGAGAAGCCATTTGGACAGTCTGCCATTTAAAATCTAGTCGACCTTATTGGCTTTAACTAAATTAGCATTTTGTTATTATATACATGAAATACACTTGCACACTGGGTAATAAGTCTATTTGTGATCATTAATACTGGTTCCTGAGCTTGTAAAAGACCTGCCAAATGTAAAAATCAGATGAATATGGCTGTACAACTGAGCCACAGATTCTAAATTTCACCTCCAAAGTAAAAAAGCTAAGTTGATTTGTAAAATAACTTCTGTAATGTACCTATAATGCTAATTATTGCTGATTTCATTGTACATTAAATTTACTTCATTCCCCCAAGTGTACAAGTTTTCTGAAATGCAGAATTTAGAAAGAAAATACCCTCCCACATCTCCTCAAAGCAAAATTGTTTGTAGTGATAGGCATTTTTAGGTTTACATTTATGCATTCTTTTTTTTTTTTTAATGCGGTACCGGGAGTCGAACTCAGGACCTTGTGCTTGCCAGACAGGTGCTTATGCCACTGAGCTATATCACCGGCCCTGGTTTATGCATTCCTAATTGTTTTATAGTAATTAGATGTGCCTAACCACTGCATTCCAATGAGTGTCATTCCAATAACTAAGGGATTAAATATTAGTTACATAGGGACCACATCTGTAATCAAGTACATTCTACATAAAAGGATACTAATTCTCACAAAAATACTTATTGTTTCTTAGACTATCATATCAAGTGAATTTGTTTTGATCCTATTATCTTTATTTTACATTTTCCTTGTGAAACTTTGTACCTGTTGTCTGTTAACATGCTTCAAAAGTGTAACTTCTCATGGGCAACCAGAGCAGTATCTGAAGATGACAGGCCATCCCGTACAAGAGAGATGGTATAGGACACTAATTCTGAGTATCCAGAAATAATATGAGGACTTACTGCTCCCACTGCAAGACTGGTGTAACTGACCTGGGTGTTCTACAACCAAGGACTGCCAATCAGAGACAAGGATCATAAAAGAGCTGAGAGGGGCCAATATTTAGCCCTGGCCCTGAGGCCAGCCAGGACCAAGAAAATGACAGGACACCTCTAAAAGGACTCCGCAACTCCAGTGAAGCACCCAACATCCCGAGCAGGAAGATTGTTGGACCTCAAGGACAGGAGTCAACCAGTGTGCATTCTGCAAAAAGGAGGGTCACTGCAGAGGGATATGTCACCCACCCCCTGTTTCCAAGGGAAGTCATGTGGTCCAGGAAGACTGTGACCCACCCTGGCAGATGACACAACTGGTAGAGGAAAGAAACTGAGGGAGCCTAAAAGCTCTTCAAATGTCCACAAAAGTAACCCGGTAGGAGCCTGAGCTTAATAATAAGAAGGTTAATTTTTATTACCTATTCTGTATTAAACAGCCAACAGGAAAGTATAACCAGAGAGCAAAATAGTATATATATATATATATATATATATATATATATATATATATATATATATAATTTTTATGTATTAGTTAATATATACATGAAAGATGTAGATAGATGATAGATAGATGAAATCTTTGTCCATTTCTCCTTAAAATTAAGTACAAGATAAAGTTCTCTTAGAAAACAGCACAGTTAAAGACCACAATAGAGATAATAGACAAACTCCTGGATCCTTAATCTGTTGTTTATTTTATTTTTTTATGTGGGTACCGGGAGTCGACCTCAGGATTTCGCGCCTGCCAGGCAGGTGCTTGTGCCACTGAGCTCTCACCGGCCCCCTAATCTGTTGTTTATTAAAAGCATGATTTCTGTTTTCTTCTGAGACAATCAGCGACTTAAAAGTGGTTTGTGCGAAAAGCCATGACTTGACTAAGGCCTACAAATACCCAACAGGTAACTAAAAGCTAGACAAAATTTTTGTAAGCTGTATTACTTTAAAACTTTGGATAGAGGAATGTTACTCATTTAAGAAAAGTCAACAGAACATAGTTTGTTAGTCCTACGTTTTCCAAGCCAATGTCACCTCCTCTAAGATGGAAGACACCTAGATAAGAGTAACCAAATTAATTTTCAGAATTCAGAGGGACATCCTATTACCAGCTTTAACAACATCTACTTCCAGACCCTTCCCCCTTAGCATAACACCTAGAGCCTCCAGCCCTTGTCCTGACCCAGTAGTCACCTGGGACCAGGAAAAGCAGAGCTCCAACTGCCACAGAGGATCATTTCATAGGAACAGAACTGCCCACCCACCCAAGCCATGAGGATCCCTCCAGAGCTGCAAAACCAGGACTGAGATAGTAGACAACCAGACTCCAACATACCCCAGCACCCCATAACACTGGTCCCTCCTCCTTGTTCACGGGCTGGTCTGAGCCTCTCCATCAGACTGCATCCCCAAGAGCTACTATCCAAACTAGACTCCTTTCCTTATTTTCTCTCTTGCTTTCTAATTAAAGCCTTCTCCCCGCAAAGTTGTGCTTTAGTTTTGCTTTCCGTTATCACTAAAGCAAGGACCTACGCTAGCCGGAAACACACCGTCTGACAATTGGCAGTCCTGTGTCTGACAGCAGTGGAGGGTGGTCTTCTCAGAGCACACATAACCTCAAAGAGCAAAACTCACTTCTCCACAAACCAGCCACACCTTCTCACTGCTGTTAAATTTTTGTTTGTAAATTAACAAATAAAAAATGTATATTTATGGCATATGATGTGTTTTGAACTATGTAGACATTGTAGACTGGTCAAATCAAACTCATTAGCACATGTATGACCTCAAATACTTATTTCCCACCTTTTTAAAATCAGACTTTTAAAGCTGTGCTTTTCTTCTTTGATGTGAAATACCTCATTCACGTGTATATGTTTACATGTCTAGGTAATAAAAATTTTTATTATATACAGCTTCTCCGGGCTGTATAACAGCCTAATCTCTATAACAGTCTGTTAAGAACATGTACCAAGAGAATATTTATTCATCTATTTAACAAATGTTATTTTTGACTTACAATGTAGACATTGCAAGAGTCATTAAAATGAATATAAGGTTAGTCCCTGCTCTCAAGCACAGGGAAAAGGTGAATAAAAATTATTGTGACACACTACACTATGAATTAAGTGTAGTGAGAATGGTACAAATAATAGAATATGAGTATTTTCTGAAGAAAAAATAATCTCAAAACTACCGTCAAAAAAAAACATTTTGGGAGGCAGCATTAAAATAAGTATAAACAGTAACATTTAGACTGCTGAGTTTTAATGTGTTGCTTTTCTAAAAAAAAATAACCTAAGGAATTATGCTATATATTTTGTAAAAATGTACAGGGTTTTATTAGTCAGTATTCTCCTGGTTGCAGATCTTAGAAATCTAAACAGAGTATAGAACGAAGAAAGAAATTTATTGATTTTGGAGGAAAGAATATTGAAGACATCTCAGGAAGGGTGAGGACAGGGGTGCATTGTGATTGGTCCAGCTTTTAGCAAGTAACCATCCTTGGACCAATCAAGTGAAGCCATGAGAGTGGACATGTTTTATAAAAATGGCACTCCCTAAGGATTTCCAAAGTTGAAATAAAGGGAATATAGTTTACAAAGGGAGAGGGATATGGAAAAGATAAGCCATAAAGTCCTGCATGCTCAATGGTGTAAAATCGCAGTCCTTTATACTGTAAGAAACTGTTCCGCGAAAATTATCCAACGTCACATAAATATGGCTGGGCAGCCACCATTCTATTATTGTTCAAGATTTACATACTTTGCAAAAATCAGCAGAACAACATGTACTTTAAGGGAGGAGAAAGAATACCTCTAGGCATTCATAATAACCTTCATACCAAAAGTACAAAGAAACCTTAGTACAGATTTCTCAGGAATCACCAAAAATACAGACTTTGATGTGATCAACTCCATGCTGTGATATTTGAAACACAGAGATATTCACACCTTCTTTAATGTGTCTAGTTCTCCAACCAGGTCATGAAAACTGCAAGTTTCACACAGTCCTCTTCACTGGATATCTGAACAAGTTAAACAAAATTTTATTTAACATCTGTTTCACTTGGTTAAATTTAAAGACAGCTGCCCCGGCTCCTAGCTCTTCATTTTTTCCAGGTGACAACCCGGCATAACTAAGATGCTCAGTGAGAAACAATGAGTGGGGAGCTTCCGACGCCTGCAAAACGCTCTGCCTCTTGAGATTCTCATTTATTCAGGAAGAGGGTCATTAAAATTACACCTAGTAGGGATCAGCAGGCTTTGTGCTGATGTGTGTCGGTGTGCACAGCTATAGTTATGGTTGTTACTTCTACTGTCCTGAATTTTCCTGAAACAATTGCAGGTCTGAGGCATCACTCAGGTTATTCCCTGAGCCACCCAAGTAGAGCTGCCAGATTTAACAAACAAACCTATGAGACATCCAGATAAACTTTAATTTCACATAAACAATTTTTAGTAGAAGTACTGTATGTACCATGCAGCATTTGAATGATACTTTACTAAAAATCTAATCATTATCTGAAGTTCTACTTTAGCTGAGCAACCTGTATTTTGTCTGGAAATCCTATCTTCCGAGCTGTTTTATAGTATTGCCTTTTATTCTCTTCCCTAAAGTTTTCCATCTAAACACTTTCTAAGAATTAAATTTTACCAAGTATTTTACCCAAATCTTCCAAGCTTGGAGCGTTCCTCTGTTATGTGGTCATGATATTCTGAATTCAGAGAAGAGTCAAAGAATGGCAGAAAAGAAAGAAAACAGAAAGTAAAAGATTATAATTATTTTCTCTTTCAAATAATTTCTTTTCCTCCATGTCACTCCAATTCAGAATAAAATACTAGTCATGCTGCCAAAGATTCCTTGGGTTAAGCCTATGAGATTCACGCCATTGTTACTTTCTAAAATACCTGATAGCACATGCAGGCAACACCAAATGTGTCCTTGGCCGGATACACAGGGACCAATGCAGAGAAATGCTACTGCCATGGCAGTTCCTTGTCCATATATCATAAGCATTCGTGCATCCTTACAAGAGGCCTGCCACAAGGGGAACAGTAGGGTATACATCACCTTTCCATGTCTAGAATTTATATTCAGTCCTACCCTCACAATGTCAGGTCTGGGAGGTCCTTGTATTAAACACAAATCATAAAATACTTGAAAAATGAACACGAAAACCATAACTCTTCCTTCAACTCAATGCCTCGAGTGTCACTTCTATTTGAGAATTTTTACAAGTTTTTTTGGAGGCAGCGAGCGTGTAGGAAGCTAACAGTGTTATATTTATCCAAGAAAAATAACATAATTCTAGAGTGAGGGACAAAAGAATTCTACCAATGACCTTTGTACATGATTTAAAAACAAATCCTCAGGTCATATTTGTTAGATGGCTACATACCCAATTGCTAGGACTCTATCATAGAACCCTTAAGCCTAATAAATAAAGGAAATGATCGGGCACTTATCCTACCCTTCCTGTGCCTCATAGTGACACTTTTTGTGTTTCAGGGTAATCAAGCAGTTGATGAGAGATATTTCTTCTTCAAGGGGAAATTTCCACTAATAAATATAGAAGGAATGATAGAACTAGAAATCCATCTCTTGCAAGCCCTTAAACGAAATAATGGATTCAGACAGCAATCATGAAAGGAATGGAAAGTTTTTAATGGAGGGATGAGTCACCTGAGCCCACACATTACTCTTAACATCAGTTAGGATGGGACAACCAGACCTGTGCCCTCAGGACAGGAAGAACAGGAAGTACGGGACACTACCCAGAAAAGAGCCTTGCCTAAAAATTGAATCCCATCAAACCTCTAGATCATTGTGTCATCCTCTGTACATTTGTGTATGTTTTAAAATATTCACTTTTAAAAGTTTAAAAGAAAAACATGTTTTCAGAATGTTCTTGAATCCCTTTGCTCCAACCCTGGTCTTAAGTCTTTCAAAGGTGCATTACTAGTTCCCTTTCCAGCTAAGTACATTCACCATCCTGAACAGAGCCGAGTCTTTCTTTGATGACTGAGGTCATCATTTCAGGCATATTATAGCAAACTTCAAATAGAAGTTTCCATAGCTACAGATTTGAACCATGGAAAGGAGATTGAACTGCCTCTACACTAATGCCAGAATACTCAAGCATTGATCATAAATAGTTCTCAGGATCTTTCATGTACTAAGTATTATCATCACCTACTTTTGTGACATTTGACCATTTCCTGATAAAATTTTACAAGGTATTCAAAAGTCCCAATGTGTGGGTGAGAACTGGGACTACTGAGACCTCCTAGTTAATTGATTCTGATTATTGGACGTTTACCTTTTAGACAACAGAACTGATGGGAGAGGAAAGGGCACTTGGCTGGCGCAGCACAGGCGCTGCTTACCCAGCCTTCCAGCCCACTTGCCTGAACCTTGTCTGAGAGATGATTGGCTCTGTGTACGCCCTACAACCAGGTGAGGTTCACCTAAGACTTCATGAAGGTAGCAAGTGCAGCCAGGTGTGGTGGAGCGAGTCTGTCAACCCAGCACTCTGGGAAGCTGAATCATGAGGCTGGCAAGTTCAAATCCAGCCTGGGCAATTTAGCAGCTTAGTGAGACTCTGTCTCACTATAAAAAAATTTTAAAAAGAGTGTGAAGGCCCTGGGTTCAATCTTCAATGGCAAAGAAGAAAAAAATGGTAACAAGTGCAATGATAATAATCAAACCTTATTTGCCTGCAAATATAAAGGCAAGAGGTAGAGCTCTGAAAGAAAGGTCCCGCCCTTTTTTATGCAGTAACTACTGGACACCCTTAGATGCTGAGGGCTGGAGATTGTCCTGACTTGGTCTGATTTGCTCTTCTTCCTCCATCTTCACCATCCTATTCTGACTTCCCCGGTCCGCAGCAGAGTAGCTACGTCTCTCATCAGTTCCCGCTGTGGGATCTCTCCTAACACACTGCAGAGTTTATTCCAGTGCCCTCGTTATCACTCATGTTGCTGAGGACGCTGTGTTTCTTCCCAGTGTCCACTATCACACGCTGGCTGCCCACTCTCTGTGCAGACTCCTGGAATCCACTGTCACTCAGTTGTGGACGTTTTCTGACCGATTGCCTATTTACTCTCTGAGTTTTCAGTGGACTGTCCTGTATTTTCTGTCTCCTTGTGGCAATAGGGAGGGTAGTTTTGTTTGTATGTTGTTTTTATTTTGTTTTTGTGGGAAGGGTAACTTCTGGATTGGATTCCTTGCTGAACTTTCTGACCCTTCTCTGCCTTAGTTTCCCTCCAGTGCGATTGGTCCTGGACACGCTCCTCTCCCCTCCAGCTGCTGGAGAGGGGCGATGCCCATTCATTCCTTAGCTTGCTGGGCCCAACACCAAAGAGGATCAAATAGCAACCTTTTTGAGGTTGGTTTTCCTTTTTCAAATTTCACGCTGGAATTTCTGAAACTTTGCTTATGGATAAAGTAGAGACCAGGATTCTTATGAAAGAAAGGGAAATTCTACAAAATTCAGAACTGAGTTTAGTAGAAAAGAATCTCTGTCACGGAGATTTTTGCTCCTTTCTGATAAGAGTGAAATGAAAAGCCCTTGCCATGTTTTTTTTCCTTAAAGATTCCCTTTCTCTTTCACATCCAACCTTATTTCCCAGACACACACACACACGCACACACACATTTAAAGTTAAGGCCACCAAACACCTGCTACTCAAGAATTACAGTGGGTCAAAGTCTCAAGTTAAAGTTCTGTGAAAAAATGCCACCACCTAGAATAAATGTGGTAAATTCAGAGGGAAGAGATGTAAATGGGTACCTGTAGAGAAATGAGAGAGAAGCACAAGACTTCAGCAGTATCACTGAGGACTTGATAAGAAAGAAATTAATTATTTTATAGATAAAGGAAAACCAGAATCTATAATAAAGACTGGGGGCTGATGAATAAGGAAAAGGATCCAAAACCAGGAGGAAGAGTGGTTGGGAAGCTGGACAAGGAAACAGAAAGTAACCCTAATAGAGACCCAGAGAAAATTACTTTTCCTCTATGATTCATGGCTCAGGCCAGAGAAGGAAAGGCATTCCAAGGAAATCGGACAGACCATTCCCTTCCAGGTGACAAAAAGAGAGGCTAAAGATAGAAAACAGCTCAACTTTGGATTTAAGGTAGTGGCAGGGTGAACTAACCAGCATTCATAATTGAAAGAGATAGAACCTAGAGAAGAGGCTGCCCTGCTCCAAGAAGAGATAAAACTATGCTGTTACCGGAGCAGCAGGGATGGGATTTAATGTTCCAAACTTGAGTGGGGTGAACTGAATTATGGCAGCTGTATCTGTGGGAGGCCTCAGGCCTTCTCCCGCCAGGAGTCTTCAGCCCTGCACCCAAGCTGTTGGGGTTTACTGAGCTGTAGTGGGAGAAGTAGGGATTAGAGAGGAACCACTGGAGTGGAAGGAAACAGAGTAGGAAAAGGGGGACTCAGAGAGATCCGTTTTGTAGTAAAAAAATCTCTTTCCTGCCTTGTCAAATAGAAGGACTCTAAAATTATCCAGGGAAGCAATCTGTTTAAACCTAGACCTATCACCAACATTCCCTGAACACATAGTTGTTGATTGATTGCCTACCACATTCAATGCACCAGCAAAGTAGGAATCAAACGGAAATAATCACGAAGGTGATATTGAAAGGAATAGACCAAAAGAGAAATTGATTTCCAAGTTGGAATATCAGCAGCTTGATTATAAGCAATACTGAACTACTGACTATCACCTGATCTCAATGCAGATTCTATTCATCTATGCATCTAGTCAAAGTGTCCAACCACAAGCATGCCAAACTTTTATTCTATGCCAAGATTTACACCAGATGGTGGGAATCGAAAGATGAAAGTCATAATGCCTGACCGCGAATAGCTTTGCCTAGCAGAAAGAAGGGAGAAACAAAACAGAACAACAACAACAACAACAAAAAATTACTGTGCAACATAAGCACAAATTGCATAGATGCCCAAGGTACTAGGAGAGCCCAGGAATGGGTAGCACTTTACTCCAAATGGTAAAAATAAAGGAAAGCATTCTAGCATTCCAAAGATAAGGGACTGAATAATTCTGTGTTATGCATTACAGGTTTAGCAGCACCCCTGGCCTCTACCCACTGGATGCAAGTAACACACACACACACACACACACACACACACACACCATTATCTGCAGATAATCAGAAATATTTGTAGACATTGTCAAATGTCCCCTAAGAGGCAAAATTATCCTTGGTTGACAATCAGTAGATCAGAGGCCAGTGGGTAAATATACACGAATGGCTTTGCATGGGATTTGGGTGTTTTTTTTTTAAGCAAAGAAAATCATGGGAAGAATTGGCATGATGAGCTATGTCCTTGGAACATGATGCCTTCTATGCAGAAGGACAAAGCTGGAGTGAAAAGGGCAGTCAGAGGGAGGCTACTGCAATGGTCCAGGCAAGGCAGGATGCGAGCACAAACGATACGATGGCACTGTAAGCCGTGAAGGGAGAACAGAGGGAAGAGACAGAGATGATAAAAACTATGCCCTCCTCTGTGCCCTTTCAGTCAAAATAATAACCAGAGAGCAAACAAGTTAAATCTTAAAGTGATTATAACTGGAAAATAGATTTACAGTGTGGTGATAGAAAAATGAATACTTCATGAAGTTTTCCTGAGGAAACATTACTGCTTTTCCAAAACTCATTTCACATTAAAATTAATGCATTCATTTATTTAACAACAACACTATTAACTTCTAGGGCTACCAGAAAGTAGGAGAAAGTATGTGTAAACATATGTAGTATTACATAAATAAAATGAAACCTCGAGACTTGCTGGGCTGGTGGCCTGTGAAGAAGGGAGAGACTCCAATCCCTCTCTCTCTCTTATTGATGCTTCAGAAACTCACCCCATCCCAAGAATGAAAAACATAAATAAAACTTCAGGTAAACAACACTGTCTTTTTTCAAGCAGATTCTCTCTCTCTCTCTTTTTTTTTTTTTTTTTTTTTTTTTTGGTACCGGGAATCAAACTCAGGACCCTGTGCTTGCCAGGCGGGCACTTGTGCCACTGAACTATATCCCCAGCCCTCTTTCTGGACTTATCTAGTACCATTTGCCCAGTGGTCTCAAAATGTCAAGGCATCCCCAAAGCCAATTAATTGTGTCTCCACTGAGAGCACGATTACGTGAGAAAAGTAAAATGCTCTTGCTGGGACGGCTGTCAGATCACAAACACAGGTACGCGACTCACCTCTGTTCCCATTGATATCTGTGAGAGCCCAGCACAGCGAGCCAGTCCCCGGCAACACCAGCACTGCATTCCACACGTGGGGCTGTCCAACAACACAGCACCCGTCGTCCTCTTGTCCTCCTCCCCACACCATCTCCAGACCCCTCCCAGCACCACGCCAAAATCCCACGTTCACCTTCTCTGCACGTCCACTCTGCGTGACCAAAACACGAAACTCTCTGTTCCCACAAGCTGTCGTGCAAATTGAAATTTAAGTAAAACCACAAACAGTGCCTTAGCCAGCCTTGAATATCACACTGGTAGGACAAGCATTGAATTGGCTCAATTAACATTTTTTTCTCCTTCAAAATCTGTTTTATTCCCTTGCCTTTTCTGTTTTATTTTCAACACTCAGGTAACTGACTTATTAACCACTCTCTCTGGAGACCGCTGGCCTTTCCAAAGAGACTGTTACAGAAAAAATAAAAACATAAAAAAAGAGCTTATTCTGCCCAAACTTACCATTACGGGAACACCTCAGGAGACATAACATTTATAAACTTCCTGTCACCCAGTGTGCTGTTTAGAAGCCATTCATTTTAACTTAATTTGCAGGACTGAAAGTCTCAAGCTCACTTGTTACATAAATAGTGACTTTTTTAGCTATTACCCATTATCATTTTCCCTCCTGCCAATGGTTCAAAGTTAAAGAGCGTCACAGAGCTGGAAACGCTTCATTTGCAGTTAAACAATGACTCCAAGACCATTCGTACCTGGAAGGCAACATTTTTCTCCATTCAAAATCTAATAACAGTATCAATGTACAGACTACTGCTATAGTGCTGGTGGTGTACTGCTTTAGAGTCAACGAATACTTCATAAAAATCTTTGGAAAATGTGGTTCAAGAATCAGTTTTCCTCTTACCTAGTCTTCCTTTATTTCTTGTAACATTTACCATTTTTTTATGTACAGAAAACCAAAATGCTTACCCCCACAAAATTCTCTAGCTTCTTATGTAAGAAATTATATATGATTTTATGTATAAATGGATACACTAATTAGCAGTGGATAAACTAATCAGTCAAGCCAAATGTATTTCTTCTAGTAGAGATTGCCAATTTACAACTTAATACAATCTCTACCATTAAAATCCATAAGGGCATATAGCCTAGATTCCTGAAAAATAAATTAATAATCTGGATAATCCTGGGCCCAGCTGACTCCAAATGTAACATTGCTACCTCCCACCTAAAACCGGAAGTGAAAATTAATGCATAGTAGGTAGCTTTTGAGAAAGGCATCAAGACAGTAAAGTTACTATCCTTTGAAATATGGATGAGATAGAGTGAAACACAGGGTTTCTTTCTACTTGCTTTAAACTGTCAAGCCAATCAGCTTAAGACAGCCAAATAGAAACACATCATTTGAATATTGATGCTCTATTCACTCTATTGTTCCTTGAAACCATTTTCGATAAGATCATCAATGGCCTCGATTTTACTAATTCCATCCTCTGGTCACTTTAAGTCCTCACTTTGATTGACATACATCTTTTCTCTCCTCTTATCCTCTTATTGGACCAAAGTACTTTTGAGAAATTCCTCGACTCTTTTCCCAATTATTCTGGTGATTATCTTGTTTGAGCTGTGATCTCTCCATTTTCCAAGGATTCTACCTTGTTCCCTGGGTATTTTGTTCCTCTTACAAAGGTAATTGATTCCAATATCTTCTTAACTGTCACAGCAGAGTTGTTACTGTCGTTTATAAATTATCTTCAGTTCCCTAAATTCTCTGTTTCTTCGGGGGTCAGTTTTCTGTGATTATATTTTGCTTATCTTCTATGCTATAAATTTCCTCGACTATAAGGCCGACTAGGAGAAGGACTGTCAACTACCAAGCTTTCTTTAGGATAACCAGGTTAGCAGGTGAGAACCAGCTTTATTATGGGCTATCTAAATGACAGAATGTGCAGGGCTTTATGCCAGGGGTAAGACACCCACACTAACAGCACATGCGCTCCCCAAATACTTGTTCAAATTCTTTAGGAACGAACACTCTGGATTTTTGTTCTGTTGATGTTGTTATTGCGTGGAGCAAAGTACATTATTGCTAGACTTTTTGAAGGAGAAAGTAGACAATTTGTCCTTAGATAAACAGGGCTTTAAATATAACCTCCAGGTTGGGGGCCAATTACACAGCATAGTGACTATCGACAACACTAATGTACACTTCAGAAAGCTAAAAGAATTTTGAAATTTTTCACCACAAAGAAATGGTAAATGTTTGAAGAAATAAATATGTTTAAATTGATTTAAACATTATGAACATATAAATATATCAAACATTACATGGTACTCCATTAATATGGACAAATTTTGTGTTTCATAACCACTTAAAAATAAAAATATAGGCCTGGTGAAATAGCTCAGCTGCATAAGCGCCTGCCTGGCAAGCACAAGGTCCTGAGTTCGACTCCCGGAACCCACATACGAAAAAAGGGCTGGTGATATTGCTCAGCGGCACGGGTGCCTGCTGGTGCACGAGGTCCTGAGGTCGACCCCCCGATACCCACAAAAAAATAAAATAAAATAAAAATAAATATATATAACTTTCAATTCTCTGCCTTCTTCAAACTCTCATTCCACTCTGTGATGGGCTTTCTCTGAATTTGAAGTATGCAGACATTTTGGAGTATTCTAGGAAGACTGGCTCTGTTCTCAGCTTCTGCAATTATTAGAGGGGTGGTTTTCTCCAGTCCACTCCACCAATCTTTAAACTAAAATGGAAACAGCCCATTTAGCATATCTTTTTATGTAAATTGAGCACATTAGTTTTGTTCTTAACTACTTGTCAGTCTTTGTTAATCCACTATGAAATTTGAATGCACATATTAAAAATTTTTGCAATGTGCATTTTTTCATCACAGAAGCCATCCGCAGGCATATATTTAAATAATTTCCCAGGAGTCACACGTGAGTGACAGTCTTTCTGAACCACACTTGAATGGTCAAAACTTTTCCCACTCAAGACCCTATTATTATCAAGTGCTTCATGTTATAGAGACTACTCTGTCATTATGAGGTGTTTAATAATACACAGTTCTATACAAAAAATGTTGTGGTATTCAGGGTTTTGCATCAATGTTTTACTTGTCTATAAAGATTCAAATATTTATTTTTGCCAGAAAGTGTCTGAAAGCCTGTAACTGTTTATTTTCTCTGAGAATTATTAAGTGCTCTCAAATGCTGACTCAATCTTCCATTCAGGAACCCTTTCTTCTTTATGTCTTTTTTGATTACTTGGATAACATTTGTGCTGACCTTACCTTCAGAAAGCCCCTATACTCACGATTTTACTTATTTTCTGGCTACTGCATCGATTATCACGTCACCTCTTTGACCATTCTGTCAATATCCTAAGTCTCTTGGTGGTAACTGATGCAATTTTCTGCAGTTTTTGTTATGTTTTTTCATCCTTCCCAAGAAAATTTTAAGAAGTTTCTTCTGTTTCCTTTAGTGGATCATTTTTTAAGTACATTCTATCTGTAACTTCAAGGCAATGGTTCCTTTCCTTTAAGTTACAGAAATGCTCCAAATGCACCATGTGTTATTTCCATTTGTTTGTTTGTGCATCCTTGTTATGGTCTGTGTCTAGATGTCCTCCCAAAGCCTCATGCAGTCATAGGATTTTTTTGGAGGTGGCTGAATCCAGAGCGTGTGATTGATTCCTAGTGCAATGCTGGGATTAAGGGTGCTGGGATTAAGGGTGGGTGATTGCTGGATCAGTCCACTGATCGGATTGGCACCGCCCTAAACCCAGTAGATTGAATACAATATAAAGGACAGAAAGAGGCTTGCCTCTTTCTCTTTCTGTTGTTGCTCTTGCTGTCTTCTACCACCATGAACTGTACCCCTCTGCCATGCCGCCCTGCCTTGGAGCCAGCCAATTATGGACTGAAACCTCTACAAACTGTGAGCTAAATAAACCTTTCCTCCTTTAATTTTGGGTGTTGGGTGTTTTGTCTCAGCAACAAAATAAAAGTAACTAAGACAATCCCTTACTGAAAAGAGCTTTATGCAGGCCCTCTCTTCTGATAGGTAAGTTATAAATATGTGCCTTAATCCTCTTCCTCTTCATCCTCCCCCAAACATATCTTGCATTCCCTATCACCTGGATGCCAACAGAATTCTCCTCTCAAATATTAATATGGGAAAAAGAGGTGATCACTTATATACACATCCATGTACATCTATATCCTTGTGGTAGATTGTATTTCATTTTCCAAGATGGCCGAAACAATATCCGCCCTCTCACATGCTCTTCTGTGGTGTAAACATAGCACTTCCCCATCAGGAAGTGGAGGCTAACACCTCCTTAAATGGGCGCTGGTCTCAATGATTCAGTTATGCCAAAAGGACCCAGGAAAAGTGACCACTTCATGGTTTCAGAAATTAGACATTGTCAAATAAAGGCCACGTGGCTTCCATCTGCTTCAGCTCTAGGTGCTTCTCTTGGAACACAGAGGCTATGCCGTGCCGGCTCCAAGCCATACGGACGGGCCATGTGTAGGTGCTCTGGTTGACCTTCTTAGTTGAGTCCAATGTCCAACACATTCCAGCCCAGGTACCAGACATGAGAGTGAAGAATCCTCTATAGGATTCCAGCCCTCTGCCTTTTAGAGGCCCCATTTACTGTGGGCGAAAGATTACCCATCCAAATCACTGACTCATCAAATTCATTAGCATAATTCAGTGCTTGTTGCCTTTAGCCCCTAAGTTTTGGAATAGTTTATAATGTAGCAAGACACTGAACAAGCTTTTAAAATCAAGTTTTTTATATAACTCAGACATTTATACAGTATAATTTCGATAAGCTGAGAAGTCAGCTCTTCATCCTGCTGCTTTGTGTAGTACTGGAATAATTTTTGCCTGGTTATATTTTATGGAAACCTGAAAACTAGTATAAGGAGTGCTAACTACTCCTGCTTTTATGTCCCTTCTTATCAGTACCTCTTTTTATGGCTGACTTCCCATCCCAGAATACAAGGTTCCACTTTATACACTTCCACAGTCAGTCTTTCGTATAACTAAGGGGTCCTTTGAGTAACTGTGGAGAGATGAGAAGGTGAAAAAAGCCACATCTGCTCTGAGAAGGAATTCCCATGTAGGACCTGAGGAAGTACTGATAGGGTTTGCTCTTGGGTATGGAGTCACTTCCTGTCTTTTCCCTCTCTGGCCCTGCTAATCTATTTAGGGTTGTATAATGCACCTGCCATCATGGTTCATTACAGTTCTTTCAGTCTCACCCTCACCTTATTGTGCTAATGCAAACAGCCCTGGCAACTGATGAACTGTGGGGCTTCTAGAAGGGCTTAAAGTAAGCCAACCCCCACAGAGTGAGGAAATTATGTCCATTATTTACAATTTTTAGGACACTTGACTGAATAAGTTATTTTCCCCTTGAGGATATAAATTTCCCTGTATTAGATCACCTGTAGAGTAAACACAGCTTTGTGTTCTGTCTGCGACATGGTACCGAACCAAACACAAAATGCCAGAAAGGTAGCGCAGGACAATATAATTCATTCTCTAAACCCACTGTGCCTCTACCACTCATAAACACATTATGCCTTCTTTGAACTTCTATTATTTTCAACCCAGACCATACTTTGGGAGTGACTCATTCCAAAAGCTTATGACTCACTGTGTAAACTAACATCTTTTCCTAAATTTCTCCTCTCTGCTCATTCTTGTACTTTGGTGAACACTGAATTTGGCGAACACTAACATATTGATGTCCTTTGTGGCTTTGTGGCTTTGATCATCTCCCCGTGCAGTCTTCATCTCTGTGGGCTGAAAGTCTTAATCTTCTTAGTTTGACCTCATGTTTTAGCCCATATATTCTCTTGGTTCTTTCATCTGCCCTTCACTGGCCTTTCTAAGAATCATATTTCTTTGTTAAGAGCTACTAACCACACACACTATTTCAAGAGCAGGTGTTGCAGTCTTACCATTCACTCTCTCTAGTGGGCTATTCAGTCAAGCATGCTTATATGCATTCAAGGGGTGGGGGCAAACCGGAAGGGAGAAATATTTCAAAGACAATATCAGAGTACAGTTTGGAAATATTTTGTTGCCCGAATGATGCAAGGGGAAATTACTCCCTGGACTCCTTTAGTATCTATTCAACTTGAATGGTATGATTTCCAAAGCATGTGGGAGCTACAGAGGTAGGAAGTTTAAAAAAACAAAGAAGGTTATTTTTGTACAAATGTTCAGAGAGGAGGGAGAAACAAAAAATCAGGGGGAAAAAATTCCTAGATTTTGTACATGGAGAAAAATTTAAAATAGGATGGCAGCTTCATTTTGATATTTTGGTTCTTAGAAGCTGTTGTTTCTGTAGGAATGGGAAAAAAAATAAACAAGTGGAACAGAAGGTGTGATACACAGGAGGAATATAAACACAGACTCGGGGTATGTTAGTGCTTAGAGGAGAGTGCCAAAGTTCCTTCTCAGTAGGGATTTCCAAACACCAGACTCGGGACTAGAGATGGGCTGCCATTCTTGGCTCCACGGAGGAAGCTTGTTACAACGGTGTCCAGAAGCTCTACTCCTGGAGATGCTGGTTCACTAAGTCAAGGCTAAAGTCTAGGCTAAGGTCTAGGAATGTGGCTTTTTGGTACTTTTGTTGTTGCTGTTTTTCCTTCAGGATAACTGGATGAATAAGTAGGCTTATGAAACACTAATCTACATCAGTCGTTTTCCAAATCTGCAATTATTTGGGTTTTCATTACTTCCTGTGTTAGCAGCAGACCCGTCCTCAGAAATGAAATCAATACCAAGAATCTAAGCATAGAAAATCCATAAGAGTTGCTGCCCTGTTTGAACTGAGGGTGCCAAGGTGCAGATTTCCTTTTCAACAACATCCTTCCCTCCTTTTCTATGTGATCCAATAGAACCACCAGGAAATTGTAAAGGCGACACTGGCACAGGTTTTAGATGACTGCTCCTTAATTTTACTCATGTGGAAACTGAAGCCCAGAGAGATCTACCAACCTCACGTGGTAGATTAAAGGGTGAACCACGGCTGAGTCCAGAGCGAAATCACAGGCTGCGTGCAGCAGCAGCCTAGGACACAGGACAACACAAGACCATGGGTGGCTCCCTTATGAAGAGTGGACTAGGAGCCCCTTCTTGGTGGCCCAAGGCTGTTCTTCCCAGAATTTTGGAGCTGGTCTCTCCACCATGACTGCCTTTCACTAAGTCCAGGACCCTGCATAAACTCACCTTCTTACAAAGCCTGGCTCGTTAATGACTTCAAGAGGAGTCCCGTAGTCTCCTGACAGGTAGCCCCTGACAAACCAAGAAGAAAACAAACTTAATCCCTTGTGGACCATCCTTCTGTTAGTTATCTGCTTCCATCAATTCTAGTTTTCAATGGAATGTTTGTATATCCAGTGAATATATGTAATATACATGTAAGTTACAAAGCATAATAAAAATAAATTCTCCTGAACCTTCCACCCAACATAAAATTTCCAAAATAAATGTCCTTCTCCACAGCCTCCCTACCACCACCAGCTTTAATCTTGACTCTTGGCTCTTTATCCTTCTTTTGCATTTATGAGTGCATTTACCACTTATGGCTGATTTACCTAAAGAGTCTGGGGTGAGAGTGTTTACTTGACTTTGAACTTTAAAAGTGGCATAATACCACAGCTGTTATACCTCACCTGTTCCAGTCATGTTCCTGACATTGACCTCTGTTGACACATGTGGCTGAAATCCACTCAGTGTTCACTGCTGTCAGGCATCCCAGATAATGGAATTTCATATGTGAGGCATTGTTCTAGGTGCTGGTATGTAACGGTAAGCAAAAGAGACCCAGTCTTTCTTCCCGTAGTGTGTAAACCTCAGTGAGAAGCATACATTGCACAATATTTTACCCTGTCTATCAAGGCATATTTAGGCTCTGGGAATTTTTATCCTTGAATTATTACCATGGCACATAGCGCTGTCACGAAAGACTTGTGGTGTTTTATTCACCTTTGTTGGAGTTTCTCTAGGGCAGTAGATCTCAACACTGAGGGAAGACTAGAACAGCTAGGGGAGCTAATGTACCACAGCTACTAACAATAACAGGTGTGGTGGATTGACAACTGGTGGTCAACTTGTCACACCCAGCTGAAGTGAATCAGCGTGGTGCTGGGTGTGGAGGGCCCACCTGAGGACTGTTGCCAACAACACAAAAGGAGAACTGGAGAGGAACAGGTGGTGCTTTTGGTTCTCCAACCAACAGGAGCTTGTCTCTCTGGCTTTCCTGATAGGAACTTGGCTGTTCTCATTGTCAGAGGACCTCGGGACCTCGTTGTCACTGAGGATGGCTGTGGTACTTTTCAGGGGAGCTCTGTCCGTACTTTGAGCATTGCTTCCTGGCTCCAAGGAAGATCCCTCAGCCTGCTGACACAGACCCTTCATCTCGCTGGCATAGACTTTTTAGCTTCCACCACTGACCTTTGGGCCTTCCCGGTGCTGATCTGTGAAATAGACTTGCACATGACATTGTTGTGGGCTCTGGGCCTCCAGTTGGACTCATGGGAGCATTGCCATGGGCTCTATATCTTCAGCTGGACTCATGCAGGACATTGATGTGGAATCCAGGCCCTCAGCTGTATTCTTTGGGTCTTTAGTGTGTGGACAGATTTCCTGCACTCTTTTTGTAGTTGACTCTTTGGGTGACTATTATAAAATAATCCTATAAATTATGTGTCCTGTATTGTTTCCCTTGCAAATCCTAACTACAACAACAGGTTAAGAGCTTAGAACTCTCAACATGCAACTTAAAACATAGCCATACACACACACACACACACACACACACACACACACACACATTACCTTGGGAGCCCACATAGTTTCTTTTTTTTTTTTTTTTTTTTATTTTTTTTTTGTGGGTACTGGGGGGGCGACCTCAGGACCTCGCGCACCAACAGGCACCCGTGCCGCTGAGCGATATCACCGGCCCCTTTTTCGTATGTGGGTTCCGGGAGTCGAACTCGGGCCTTCGCGCTTGCAAGGCAGGCGCTTAAGCCACTGAGCCGTCTCACCGGCCCTGGAGCCCACATAGTTTCTAGCTTCACTAGAAACTAATACAATTTTCAGGACTCCAGAAAGCTAATTATTGATCATTGCATTGCCCAGAAAATGAAAAGCAGCCTGGTGTAGTAAAAAGAAGATGGGCTTGGAAATCAGAAAACTCATTTAAGTTCTCTGACACTACAACAATAAATAGGTTGTCCTTTTTGGGCTACATTTTGCAAGTCTGTGAAATGAGAATATTTTTAACGCCTAGCTTATGGGTTTGTGGTCTACTCGGAGAACCTCTCATCAGGTACAGTCACTGCTCACTGTTTCCTGCGCGCCAAGCTCCAGGACGAAGCCGCTGGCACTTTCATCACATTGAATCTCATGTGCTTTGTGTCATACAGAGGGTAGACCCTCAGCCGAGTCTTTTTTATAGTGCCCACACTAGGGAAATCTGGCTTTTTCAGCTTCAATCTGTCCACGTCCAATTTTTTTAAAAATTAAACTGCAATAAGTATTATCTTTCTGAACCTAAATCTCCTCCTCTGTAAAATCTACATAGTAATACGTAGTAACTACCATGCTGCATTTTTGCCAGTATTCAATGGAACTTTTTCAGGGCTCAAAAAGTCTTCATACCTCTTCCTACTACTACTGCCACTACCTTCCTTTGGTTTTCTTTTATTTTCTTTATTCTCTGTCTCATGAAAAACATCACCATCTGCCCAGCTGTCCAAGCTAAAAGCATGAAAATAATTCCTGATAATGCACCCTCCCTCAACCTCCACATCCCTTCACCAAGACTCATCAGTCCCCTACCTCTCAGTTGAGAGGTAGGGAACTGATGCTACTCCATGCCCTGGGGTGAGGCCACTGTCATCTTTCATCTGTGCCACGTCCATGGATTCCCTACTGACCTGCAGTACCCGTCCTCCTATATACAACCTCCACACTTCAGACAGACTCTCCGAGACCAAACACAATTGCTGAACTCTCCCCAAAGTCCATGAGGGGTGCACATGTCCTCTAAAGTCTCAACTTCTCAGCACCAAGGTGAGGCCTAGTCCACTGTGGCGCAATATCTCTCTCTAGTCTTCCCACAACTCACCATTTTATCAGACTTTAAAACTAAATAAAAAGAAAAAGAAAAGAAAAACTTGTCTAACCTATCAGAGCCATTGTATTGACAGAATAGTAATGATCACTATGTTCATATTACAATAATGTTGATCGATACTACTATAATAATGATGATCATTATTTTCTTACTGTGCTAATTTTCCTACATGCATTACCTCCTTAGCCCTCAAAGCCCAAGCCATGGCCTTTCAGGATCTCAAAAGACAAACGTCTTTCATGTATATCCTACTTGATCAAGGGCCCCAAGAGTCTAGGATTTACAAGAGAATCTCAGCTCTGCTTCCACACTGACCAGATTCAGCAAAGAAGCCAATCTCCAACTCCCAAAGCGTGCATCCTCTCACAGTTGGATGCCCAGGACCAAACACACAGTGTTGTCAAAAGTGTAGCAAAGACTCAGCATCATGAAAAGAAAGAAGGGAAGGAGGAGAACACCTGAGTCTTAGCCCTCATCGGGTGTCAGCCAGTCCACACCAGATGGTCACAGTCCAAGACTTTCAACTCCATTAGGAGAAACTCCCCATAAGGTGAGTAATCGCAGCACCTGGTTAACCGTATCTAGTAAAACAAAATGCACTAGAAAAATTGTATCCTCCCTCAAAGAAAACAAGCACAGCTGAG
The DNA here is from genome assembly GCA_028451465.1 of Erethizon dorsatum. Classification (NCBI taxonomy): domain Eukaryota; kingdom Metazoa; phylum Chordata; class Mammalia; order Rodentia; family Erethizontidae; genus Erethizon; species Erethizon dorsatum. The sequence goes on from CM051834.1 coordinate 10,503,586, forward strand.
AAATTCTTTCTTCCCCATGCAATATATCTGAAACCATCTAAGGTCCCTTTTCCTCTTTTGCTCCGTGTTCCTCGCTGAGCTCTGTCTGGTGGCACTGCCTCTACTCCTCCTCTATCTCCTCAGAGCGAACATGTCTGTCCTGAGCCTCGGGGCTGCTCTGAAATCATGAGAGCTATTTTGGGGGGAGCTTCCTCCTCGATTGCTTGTTTGTTTCCTCTGCAGAATCACCTTCGGCAAATCCCTGAACTGAAGCTGCTGAGGTCTGAGCCCCTAGCAGCCTAGTGACAACCAATATTTCTGACATGGCTCCTCAGGACATTTTCTTCTGAGCTCTTGACTGCCAGACAAAGGAGCAGTTAGCGTCACCATCTGTAGCAGGAAGGCCTGTCTCCTCCGGAGTTTTGTTTCCCTGTACTGTTTCTTTATCCTATTCAGAAAGGCTAAGTGGAATTCATAACAGCCTTAATTTCATAAATTGGCCTTTTGGTCCTTAATACAAGTATTGTTTGCTGAAGCTGAATGTCTCTTTCCCTTGCGCTTCTCCTTCAGTTACTGGCCAAGGCATCTGTTTTTCTAACGTGTTCTTTTAATGAGTCTTGTGGGGTCTCCTATGGTGTGAGAGAGCTATCAAGTCCGTGAGTTCGGGCCTGCCCCGTAAGCTTCTTTGTTCACATAAATCCTACCATCTGTTCTATTTTTGCTTTCCTTAAAAATGGAATAATAACAATCAGGATGCATGTTCCCATCGGAGCAGCAGCTAACCCAGACTCCAGCTTCATTTGTTAAGACCCAGGCTGGCTCTTCATTAATGTTTCCCTCTTTGGTGTCCATCCTCACAACCGATGCTATACATTCTTGAGCACATAATCCCACTGCCACCATGCTATGGTTTGAAGGTATGTGTCCCTCCAAAATTAATAGGTTCAAACTTAATCCCCAATGTGGAAATATTAAAAGGTGGGGCCTCCAGGAGATGATCAAGTATTGAGGGCAGAGCCCTCATGAATGGGATTAGCAACCTTATCAAGGACTGGAGGGAACCCAGGAAGCTTCTTTTGACCTTCCACCTTCACCATGTAAAGGAAGAGCATTCATCCCCTCCAGAAGATGCACCAAAAAGGTGCCATCTTGGAAGCAGAAATTGGAATCTCACTAGACATTGAACCTTCAGGTGCCTTGATCTTAGACGTCTCAACTTCCAGAACAGTGATAAATACATTTCTGTTCTTATACATTAACCAGTCCCAAGTATTTTGTTATAGCAACACAAGTGAACTAAAACCCACCACATCAACTTGAAATTCACTGAGTAATCCTTGAGTATTTTACATGTGTCCACTTGGTCTCTCCTCAAATCTGTCTACAGTAATGTCTATGATCAGTTGATACACCTGTCAAAATTCTTGGAGAAGAGAGAGATAGATTCTCCAATTTTTTAGAATAGACTCTAACTTTAAAAGAGTACTATTCAATGTTTTTTCTGGGTACTGCTTTTGTTAAATTGCTACTATTCCAGATCAGTCTAAGGTTTTATTTCTTTTCTCTGTATTTTCATCACCTTTTTTGAGTCCTAGTAGTGGCTAGAACAACTCTAAACTCTGTCTTTCCAGCTGCTCAGGCTAAAATATTTGGTATCATCTCTGATCCTCTTTTTCTTTCACACTTGATAATCAATCTGCCAGGGCATCCCGTTGGCCCTGTCTTCAAAATATAAGACACCTTAATCCCATGCTTTGGTACAGAGGCTGAGCAATGCCCACTCCCACTCCCCGGTTCAAGCCACCTTCATCCCCCCGAAATTCTGCACCAATCTCCACACTCCCTGCTTCCTCTCTCAGCTAGAGTCTATTCCCAACTCTGCAGCTGGAGAAGTCCATTTAAAATGCGCATCAGATAATGTCTGCTCAAAACCCTTCATCAGCATCCCACTTCACTCAGAGGAAAAGTGGAAGTCCTTACAATTGAAGGGCTTTATCTCTGTCAAGTCATCTCCTATTCTCCCTGGCTTCCTCTGCTTCATTTCACTGACCTCCTTCTACTCATAATGCTCTTCCCCCTAATGCCGTATGCCCCACTTCCTCCCTTAATCTAAGTCCTACTGAAATATCACTGTCTCAATAAGGCCCACCTTGACCACACCATTGCTCCTCTCCCAGGATCTCTTTCATCTTGATATATTTTATTTTCTATAGCACTGGTCATTTTTGAACACATTATATAATTTGTTTATGAATTATTTTTATTGTCTGCTTTCCAACTTAAATGTGAAATATACAGAGATGGCACGTTTTCATCTTTGCTGTTCAAACTTTATTTCTATTACCCAAGATCAGTATCCAATACATACGAAATACTCAAACATTTGATAAGTGATCACTCAGTGAATATCTCCCTTTTTGAGTACTTTCTTTCTGTCTACTGACAGGCTTGAATACGTTACTGGGCTCATGCGTATCGGTTTGGTTGGCTGAAGAATAGCCAAACTGCACATTTGCGAGATCTCTCTTTGCCTCTCCTTAATCAGTCCACCTTGTTTGGGTCTCATTTCTCCACTCTCCCGCACTGCTGGCAAGACTGAAGTATGTTTCCCAGACCGGCTTTGGCACTGTGCGACTCCTGAGCAAACCTGATTCCTAGGGATAGACCATCCCCAAAAACACACCTCTTGTATTGTCTTTTGATATGAAAAAAAAATTCCATTGAATTGTTTTTCTACTGCAACAGAAGAACATGGCATATTCTATATACATTATAGGTTCTTTCTTTCTCTTTGGTTTTCAAATAAAATTGAATACCTCTTCTTCATTTGCCATCTTTAGAGTCTTGGACATCTAAGTGTATGGGCAGGGCTTACATCGTCGACAATCCAGAGGCAAATTGAGACCATGTCGTAGATATGACACATAGGAGCCCATGGTAAAAAATAAAATCCAAAAGGTTAAGACCTCTGTGGCTTCCCTTCTTCACCTGAAGGTCACCATCAGACGGGTCATTATCTAGGGCAGTCCATCTTTTTTACCTGTCACAAACCACTGGAAGCCAGTCTTGGCAGGCACCAGAACTTGGCTGTCTCGGCAGTTTGGAGTCATCTCTGAAGATGTGGCTGAGAGCCAGGGTAGATCCATACCAGGTAGAGGAAGAGCTGAGCCAGGCAGGCCCGAGTCCTCCCCAAATTCACCACCAAGTGAGCCTCCTTGCCTTGTGGGGAAGAGCAAGCAAGGCCAAAACAGAGGTCAGCTGGGACATGTAGTAAATGTCCCCCTGCAGGAGGAGACATCAAGAATGTTGAGTCAGTGTTTTTACCACACCACATGACATTAAAGTGATAAGCTGAGTTGATGTATTTAGGTCCACACTCCTGACTGCTGAGTATCACTGTACTTCTCTGGGTTTTCTTCTTCGTTCTTCATACATACAATTGGTTTTTAGGATTGTCATTGTACAAGAAACCATTAATAAGATCAGGGCAGGAAACTTGTCCATTTGAGTCTCTACTGTAATTCCAGGTCCTAGCATGGTGCCTGGTACATAAAGGCCACTTCACTAATATTTGTTAAATGAAGAGTTCATATCAAATACATTTCATTCCAACAAATAGAAAGTCACTTTTACATGACAATTCCAGATGATGGAAGCGTTTGCACACAGTTTGATTGTTGCTTTATTATTTGGAGGTTTCAATTAGCCCAATACTTGTCATGGGACCCCCTTCACTTCATGTCTGGAGATGGCCATGCGGGCTGTGAAACGGCAGGTGCTACAGTTAATAAAAGAAACCACTGGGTCCAATGAGGCATCTGAGTGTTTTCTCCCTGATAATTGTATTGTTTCAGAATATTCTTAACTAACCATCTAAGGTTCATTCGTGCAAGGAAAAACTATGTTTACAATTATCCCAAATATGCCTCCCATGGTGCGCCAACCATTTCTCCAAAATAAAAGCTCTGTTCCTTTTTCCCATGAAACATGTGCTCTCTTGAATCATAAAAATAGATTTCGTCACCATTCAGCACTTAACTAATGTCTTTGGATTTCTGAACTGTGCTGAGGGATAAAACATGTACTTTAATATGCAATTTAAATGCATGTTTCAAAAGGAGCTTGTGGGACAAAGTACACACAGCCATGCAATCAGAGGAAGCTTCCAGAGAGCCACTTAGTATGTTGAATAAAACATACTGTAGAAAACGCAAAGGTCAAAATTTGATAAAAACAAAATGAAAATGTCAATTACATATACAGAGTCTTCACTTAATATCTCAGTCATGTCATCTTATGGGGATTTTAAAGATAGATGCACTGATAACTTTTAGAAACCTGAATTAGAGAATATTCTGGAAGTAATAGACATTAAATATAGAATATATCAGTTGTCAAATATTCTCTGTCTCCTGATAGCGTCTCATGGTGATGCAGGCTGGGAAGAGAGTTTCACTAGGCCCAGCAGGCCCCTCCAGCTCCTGTCCTTGTCTTCCCTTTGTACCTAAGTTCTCTCCCAGCATGCTTTGCTCTCATGTCCTCCATGTCCATAATTCCTGTGCTTCTATGACTTGCTGAAAGGTGCCTTCTCCTCCAGCCAGTCTACTGAAGTGTACCAACAAATGTCCTCAGTTCTTGAAATCTCAAATCTCATCATGATGCCTATAGAAACCCTTTCCCTCACTCCTCCCCAGCACCTCCCCTCTTCCTGTTGCATCTCTGTGGGCCTGACGTTTCTTCATAGAGACGGTCATCACGGCTCTTGGTGTTCCTGCTTCTGGCCTCAGCCTTTTCTCACTTTACTCTCTTGCTGCCAGTGACTTCGATCACTCCCTACACACCTCCATCCTGATAACAACTCCCAGTATTCTACCCCTGCCCACATTTGACACCTCTACTTGGACACAGGCCTCTCAAGCTTAATAGGAGCCAACGTGAACTCACTGCCCTCCCACAGAAGGTTCTTTCTCCTGAAACTGCTCCTCACATCCAAAGCTGGAAGCCTGACCTGTCTGTCTGCAATTTCAAACCCAAGGCTTTTACCTGTGTCTCAAATCCATTGTCTCTTCTCTACCTCTTCATCCTGGCCCTATTCTTCCTCTCAGAAGTGTTGCAAAGGCCTCTTAGCTGATTACTTTTTCTCTCTGGTCTTGACAATGTTATTTCTATGCTCCTTCTGCCAGCAAAGTTATTAAAATAATCGGATTACGTTACCTCTCCTTGATAATCCTTCCCTGGCTCCCCGGTAACTACAGAATAAGAGCCAAGGTCATTACAAGGGCTCTTAAAGTCCATCTTGATTTGATCTCTACTCACCTTTTCACCATTAGTTGCTATATATCCCCACCTCTGCATCTATCTTCCAGCAATTCACAGCTTCTTATAGGTCCCTAAGTACACACAACCAGAAAGAATTTGCTTCACAATACCCTTGAGAAACATCACATTTCTTTATTTTTCTACTTCAAATTAAAACTGCCTCAGTCTTTCTTTGCCAGGTTTGGTGAGAGCACTAGTCTCAGCTGTTGGCCATCTCCCTTCCCTGAGTTTCATGAGAATCCCTGGGCTCACACAGGGAAGAGGCCCCGTCCTGGGTCCCCTCGGTCTTCCCAACTGTGACTATTCCTTCTTACATAACACCATAGCAAGGCTCTCCACAGGGCAGGAGATATAGCAATAATAGTGGCTTATCCTTAAATAGCACTTACTATGTGCTAGCCATAGTTCTAAGCCATCTGCATATGCATTAGCTCACATAGTCCTCATAGCAATCTCAGGAGGTAGATACTCCCAGGGTAGCAGGATACGCCACCCCAAAGCATGCCACTTTGGCACATGGATTATTTTGAGCTGAAGACAGTTGAGGAGCAGGGTGTAAATTTACAAAGGTGTCTTTCCCCTCATTTGTCAGGAAGGATAAAGTTCATTACCAGATAGAGGTGGCTTATCAACCTAGAGATGGCTCTGGAAGGAGCCAAACTTCACTAAGTAGCCTTTATCTACCATTAGCTCCCCATATAGTTGCTTGCCCACAGGTGGCCCAGGGTGAGCAACAACACTGGGATCTGAACCTCCAGCCTGAGTACAGAACACTTAATCTCAACCAGTGCTCCCTACAGCTCTCACCACCTACAGGACCAGCCAGAGAAACTCAGCCATTGCTCCCAAGACTTCTGGCCTTGTTGACACCTTCATCCAAGCATCCAAGTGTCCCTTCCCCACCTCACGATGCCTTCATGTCATGTTGCTAAGGAAGCCCTACATCCCTGGCTCTTTCTCAAACTCTACCTTACCCCTTTTGGTTCATTTCTTTTTTTATTTTAAAGCATGAAAGCTGCTCTCCCTTTCCTGAGAAAAACTCCAGGTGAATTCCTTGATGGCTCCATCCTCTTCCCATGACTAAAAGGCAGTTGACTGTCCGGCTCTGTCCTCCCTTTCTGTATGTGCTCTAGGCCCCTGGCCTCCTCACAGTCCTTAACTCTAGAGCAGGTTCATAGTGTAGGGTGTCTACACGTGGCTGTTCTCTCTGCCTGGAACTCTTTCCTAAGACAGACCTTGCACCACCCAGCCTGCTGGGGTGTATTGAGGCGCAGGGAGGGAAGATGGGGATTCTTTTCTCTGCACTTTGAACCTACTGCATCACCAAGAGTAAGACAAAAATGTACAACTCAGTAGTTCCCCAAATCTTACTGTCCCTCCCACCTGGGAGGGAAACACTGTGAGGCTCTTCTTTTTCAAAATACAGCTCCTTGAAGAGGCTATCCTGGCTGCTATTCCTGTTGCAGGTCTGCCTCTGAACTGTAATCATGTTTCTGTTTTGTTTACCACTATACGTTAGAATATTCTTAGTATTTTTTATAGGTGTCTTTCCTATCAGACTGAGCCCCTCAGAGGAGAAACTGCCTCTGATCTAACTCTGTATGCCCAGTTCCTAACAAGGTACCTAGAATATAAGAAACACCCCAAACTGTTTGCTAATTGAAGGGAACTGACCCAAAGTCTAAATTGTAGCCAGCATTATTTTATCATCTCCCCAACTCCAGTGGCTGCAAGCTACAGTCACTCTATTCCTGGACTAGGACAAAGATCTTCCTACTGCTCATAGTGTTTCCATCATTGTCCCTTTGCAGTCTGTTTCCAATCTCACAGCCAGGATGATCTTCTTAAAATATGAAAGGGATGATATCGCTCAAAAACCTCCAATGGTTCCCTACTCAGTCACTCCAATGGTTCCCCACTCGGTCATTGTAGGCCTACAATGGCCTACAAAGCTCTACATGATCAGCAGCCCTCCCCCATGCTGATGTGATTTCACCTCCTATGTGTTGCGCGCCCTTGCCAGCAAGGAACACACGAAAGTGGAACTTGTTATTAACAATTTATTAACGCTGTACAGGGACCAAAGTCGCACCCAAGCCGGTTCTCAAGCTAAGCTAGCTTCTTCCAGCTTCTTCCTTTCCCTCTTTTTTCTCCCCCGGGCACTCTCTTATATAGGAATCCATCTCCAATCACCCTCTGCCACGAATAGCACACCCATTGGGCGCCGCCACAGGGATCCGCCCGCTGCCCAAAACCTTCCCTAATAAGGGAACATAGAAATGCGGAACATAGGCTGATCACCTGATAGGAAGCAGGCTATCTGCGCCATGTTGGTGGCACAGTAAGAAAAAGGCTCCCAACATCTCCCCCTAATTAATTAATTTTAAATGGCACAACAGCAGGAGAATGTAGAGGCCCGTACCCTGTTGTGCAAACGCCAAGCGGATTAACATAGCATGAGATGGCCAGGCTCATACTACTTCATCCCTATTGGCAATGCTCCCTTTTCACAGGGGTGGGGCTTTGGAGCAGACCCACATGCATATGAGCGTGCATTCCAGCAGTCCCCTCAACCCCGAGGGCAACTGCTGTGCAGTGCGGCTAGCCTTACATCCTGCATAGGCTACGAATGAACGGCAGCCAGCCATACTGGGGGAGATGTACCAGCATCCACAGCTGTAATGGCCTGAGCGAGCATGGGACATCCCTACGGCGGCGTCGCCACAGGCGGCACAAACACCAGAGGCAGACTATTTTGTAATAGTCACCCGAAGAGTCATATACAAAAAGAGTGCAGTAAATCTGTCCACACACTAAAGACCCAAAGAATCCAGCTGAGGGCATGGATCCTACAGCAGTGTCCTGCATGAGTCCAGCTGAAGACCTAGAGCCCATGGCAATGCCTCCACGAGTCCACTAGAGGCCCAGAGCCCACAACAATGTCTCATGCAAGGATATTTCATGGATCTACGCTGGGAAGGCCCAAAGGTCAGCGGTGGAAGCTAGAAAGTCTGCACCAGTGGGATGAAGGATCTGTGCCAGCAGGCTGAGGGATCTATCCCGGAGCCAAGAAGCGACGCTCAGAGTAAGAACTGGAGCTCCCCCGAAAGTCACCACAGCCATCCTCAGCGACAGTGAGGTCCCGAGCTCCTCCGACAATGAGAACAGCCAAGTTCCTATCAGGAAAGCCAGCGTGACAAGCTCCTCAAGGAGAACCGACAGCAGCAACTCTTCCTCTCCAGTTCTCCTTTTTATGTTGTTGGCAACAGTCCTCAGGTGGGCCCTCCACACCAGGCACCACGCTGATTCAGTTCAGCTGGGTTTTACAAGTTGACCACCAATTGTCAATCCACCACAATCCACCCCTGGTCAACTTGATAACCACACACACATTTCCTTAAACCAATGGTCTCTAGTGGCAGATTTGTGAAAAGTTAACACGTGTTGATCTATTCAGATTTACATTAATATAACAATTACACATATACAATTCTTATTGCATTCATTTCTGCACCAAAAGCAAAATATACAAAGGGTGATCAAAATTCAAAGTTAAAACGACAATACTTTGACAAATTAACCTGATTACAAACATATCTAAAAACTACATTAAAATCAAATTAAAAGAACTATTACAATCACAGTCCTTGCATCCAGTAACTTAACTACACGACATGTCAAGACTAAAAAATGGGGATCTCCTGCAATTTAAATACACTCTTATCTTCAGGTGAAAGGTTTCAGTTCATTTTTCCATTGTCCTGTTTTTTCTTTTTCCAACAACCACGTTCTTCTCTTTTTTATCCGTAAAGGGAGGACTAAGTTTTAAATTGGTACTTTTGGGATAACTCAAGTTCTGAACACCCAAAACCTTACTTATAGATGAGTTGTCAAAAAAGTCTCCAGTGGTAATAGGCAGATATACTTCCTCAAACTTGGCCGGCGCTTAAGTTGCGCCGGGCCAGTAAAAACGAAACCTTCGTCGAGCGCAGTATCTTCACAGCAATTCCCCGCACACCCGCGGCCCCTCTCTAACCGGAGGTTTAGTGGATCCACTCCCGCTCTATCGGCGGCCTCCCTCACTGGGGAGAATCGGCTCAGAGTAAAAACGAAACCTACCTTGGTGCTGATAACGCTAAGGTCGCGAGTTCGGTCCCCGTACGGGCCACCACTTGTTGCGTGCCCTTGCCAGCAAGGAACACACGAAAGTGGAACTTGTTATTAACAATTTATTAACGCTGTACAGGGACCAAAGTCGCACCCAAGCCGGTTCTCAAGCTAAGCTAGCTTCTTCCAGCTTCTTCCTTTCCCTCTTTTTTCTCCCCCGGGCACTCTCTTATATAGGAATCCATCTCCAATCACCCTCTGCCACGAATAGCACACCCATTGGGCGCCGCCACAGGGATCCGCCCGCTGCCCAAAACCTTCCCTAATAAGGGAACATAGAAATGCGGAACATAGGCTGATCAGCTGATAGGAAGCAGGCTATCTGCGCCATGTTGGTGGCGCAGTAAGAAAAAGGCTCCCAACACCTATGTTCTTCTCATCACAGAACTGCGCTGGCCTTTCATTCTTCCTGAAACACACCAGGCATACCCTACCCAAGGCTTTGGCACTTCCTGATCCTTTGGTCTGGAATGTTCTCCCTCACATACCTTCACTATTCAGCCACTTCCTTCATTGTTCAAAGGCCATCTTCTCACTGAGGAGGTCTTCCCTCATCACCCTATTTTAAATGCCTTGCTTTGTTTTTCTTCACCGCATTTTTCATTTTAAGTGTAATACAATATAATGTACATACGATACACAGCGTAATTCACTCATTTATCCTATTTATTGCCTGTCTTTTCCATATAGATGCAAGCTCTATGAGGACCTGGCACATCATAAGTACTCAATAAATCTGTATCAAGTGACTGATTCTTAAACCAAAGAATCCCATGTCTACTTTCATCTCTGCCTTTAAATGACCAGTCCTCATCTTGTTTCAGCCCTGATATAAGTGTTAGGCTAAAAAATTGCTTAGTAGAATTATAGTGGAATAGTAAAATAAAATATTATATTTTTCCTGCCTACTTTTTTTTTTTTTGTGGGTACCGGGGGTCGACCTCAGGACCTCGCGTGCCAGGCGCCCGTGCCGCTGAGTGATATCACCAGCCCTTTTTTCGTATGTGGGTTCTGGGAGTCGAACTCAGGCCCTCGTGCTTGCCAGGCAGGCGCTTATGCCGCTGAGCCATCTCACCGGCCCATCCTGCCTACTTTTTATCTTCTGCTTTCTAAAGAAAAAGTGGCAACCAGGATCACAATCTCAAAACATCTATTGATCCTTAGACATAAAAATTAGCCTTTGAAAGGAAGGTTCCAGTCCTTTGCTCTTACACACACACATACACCCACACACACACACACAGACACATAAATAAGAAAATAATCACAACAATTCTTCACCAGAATCTCTATCCCAAGACTTTGGAACCTCAAGTTTCTATAAAGATCTATTCAACCTCAAGTGTATGCAAGGAATTGCACCACTTCCAGAAGTCTTCTGACTGGGTTTCTCTCTCCATTCCCAGGCTTCCTAGAAACTAGGGCTCCTGGGCTGGGCTTCCATCCCCTATTTAGTGCTAAGTGCCCCTGAGCAGTCGCCTTTGTTCTGTTTCCTACACTAGGAAGCTCCTACCCCAACGCCTCTGCTGATGGTGCTGAGCTTCATGCTAGCCAATGAAAAAGTCATTATTCTTGTCCTCCAGGTGCTTACAGGCTAACGATATCGGTGGAACTAATTAACTTCTAAGGGGAAAGAGGTATCTCTGGTTGTCCCATTTTTGCTCACATTCAGGCTAGACAAAGCCACACCAGTTGCTTGTTGGTTTTGCAAATGAATGCCAAGGAGAAAAACTCTGCCGAATCAATACACTTTAATTGGAAGTGTTTATGAAACCCAAGAGAATTTCCTAAATATATTAATTGCTTCCCAAGGAAATATAAAATTGACAATTACTAAAGCCATGAAAATTAATACAATGACATCTCTAAAAGACTGTTTTGTAAACTGTTGCTAAATACATGAAAATAAACTGAGTGACCTTTTAGAAAGTTTTTTTAAAAAAAAAACTCTGAACATCAGTATCTAAGAGTTGTTTGCCTTGAGACCAGCAAATTTACTTATTGCACCACTGCAATTTACTTTAAAGAGATTTCATCAATTGTATCATTCGTTTTAGAAGAGTTATTTCAACAAAGAAAGTAGCTAAAAGGTTAGGTGTGAATTATCCTCCCCTTCCTTCTACACTCACAATATATTAGTACAGGTTAAAAAAAAATCTTAGCTCTGAATTTAGACATTAAAAATTGGTTTGAAGTGAAAATAGCAATTTTCTGTATTCTAAGATTCATTTTTCATTTAAAGTTTACACTGAATTGCATCAGATAATAAACTGAAAGATGTTTCCTCCATAAAATACCACACAGGCCCAGCTTTAAAACCTGAAATTTCCCCCTGGAAAGAGCCTTCCCTCTTATATGCACGGTCATTCATTCCATAAACATTTCTCAGCAGCTTCCTTGCATGCTGAGCACTGGGCAATACAGACAGAAATACCCAGACCCAAGCCTCAGAAAGTACACAGGTTTAGGAGAATGGAGATACTTGCTTTATCAAACTCAGGTACAAGTGGAAACCCAAGAAAAGAGACACTTATGTCTGTCCACCAAGGACAAAGCAATATGGCAGACTACGAAGAATGAATAAAACTTTGCCTGGCAGTGAAGAGGGACACATGCATTCCAACAGAAGGACTATCCAGGAATGGAAACGCTAAGAACTGAACAATGTGTCAGGGCAGAGAAAAAAACGTAGCTTGAATACACCAGACCTTTCAGTATAGGGGACCAGTGGGCCATAAGTTGCATAAGTAAGCAAGGCCAAATAAAAACAATGATTTATTACTGAGCACTTATTATGCACCAGGCACAGCAATGGGTATTTTAAGTGGGTTATTTTATTTGATCCCTTCGACCTTTAAAATACTATTATTATCCTAATTTCACAGATGAGGAGAGTGAGGTTCAAAGAGGTCACATTACTAGCTTGAGCTATGACAGCTACTCAATGGCTTTGAAACTAACAATCTTTCTTTGGAGTCCATAGACATAAGCACCTTTTAGCTTCAAGTCGCACGTCAGAGGAAGGGCATAGGTGCGTAGGTGCTGTTTTCCCTCAGGTATGCTAAGTTGCCAGTGCCAACCTCTTGCTGATGTGTTTCCCTTTGTAATTGTGTTTAAGGTCACAGGTTTCAAAGATCACTCAACTAGCTTCCTGGTGAAGCTAAAGTCTCTCTTCGGGACCCTCTTCCAGTTACCATGGCATTTGTGCTTGAACCCATGATAATTCTAAGTAGTATATTCTGGGAGTACCATCTTGCCACTGATAGGGGAAAATAGCTCCTAGGCTGGAGACTGGTTTATTATCTAAGCAATTATTTTGAATGTCCTTTTAACTCTTTAGATTCTTTACAAGACATGGATACTTGGGATTCTGTCAGAACAATTTCCAAAGGAGAGAACTTTCCAATTCTGCCTAGATTCTGCCTGGGTTATCGTTCTTGGAAACTCTCCAAATCTATCTAGAATCAAGAACGCCTCTCACTAAGGCTGATCAAAATAACAGATTGAGGAGGATGGAATATTGATTTTCTTTTCCTTAGACCTTTAAATCAGTGTAGCAAGAAAATGTGTTTTGGGACTCGAATTCTTCTGGATTTTATGGTCTGAAGATTTTAATTTCTCCCTAGATAGTATATAAGGGATTGATATTCAGTTTGGACTCATTGTTGTAATGTTGAGATTTGGGTTTTGAAATGCTGCCCTTTAATTTACAGAAGGACATAGGCAACAGGCCAACGTCACATACAACAGAAAATAGACCAAGGGTAAATAGTCTAGGGAAGTAAATGACCATGAAGCTAATCTGGTTAAGAGATTCATCGGATCCATTTTAGAGCCTTCTCAGCAAATCACTGCCCACCATGGCTCTAGAACAATCTCCAAGAAGCAGTGGAAGCTAGGAGGTAGGAGCATGCTGATGCAATAGCTGCTCCCCTATCTTAGTTACTTTTGTCATTGCTGAGACAAAATTACCCAACACCCCACAAGTTAACAGAGGAAAGGTTCATTTGGCTCACAGTTTGTAGAGGTTTCAGTGCATAATCAGCTGGTTCCAAGGCAGAGTGGCATGGCAGAGTGGCATGGCAGAGGGGCATTGCAGAGGAGAAAGTCCATGACAAACAGGCAAGAAAGAGCACATTAGCCCTCCTTCTGTTCCTTATATTTTATGCAGGCCACCCACCCTAGGGTGGGTGTAGCACTCACACCCTTAATCCTAGCCAGCACTATGTCAAACCAATCAGTGGACTGATTTACTAATCACACACCCTTGATCCCAGCACCACACACTCTAGATCCAGCTACCTCTGAAAAGCACCCCCTATGACTGCATGAGAAATTGAGGGGCCATCTAGACACAAGCCATAACATCCCCTCTCCCCCACTCAGGAGAGCTCCACTCCAGCTAACCAATGGTTATTGCTAATACTGGGATAAAACGATGGTAACTAATAGACCAGGAATGTGACTTCTTCACTCCTGATGCTTCCTTTTAAATGAAGACCATCAGTTAGAATACCATACCTGGCCTTGTTCTACCTCCTTACCATTTTTTTCTTGTTGTTGTTGTTGTTAATAACCGGGAGTCGAACTCAGGACCTCACGCTTGCCAGGCAGGCACTTATGCCGCTGAGCTATATCACCGGCCCCTCCTTACCTTTGTGGTCTAAATCCTACCCTGAAGCAAGTTTCAGAATCTTCTGGATATGGGGCCAAACACTGATGAGTTTCAAAAGTCCTCTGGGTGATTTTAATGTGCAGACAGAGCCAAGAAACAATGAACTAATTGACCTCTAAATGTACCTTTCAACTCTTCTTTAAAAAAAATAAAATACTGTGATCCTACCGACAGCTAGAGGAAATGACTTTGAGGCCCTTGGGACATCTTTCTAGCAGCTCTGAGACTTAAATGCCTAGTGTGCAATCAGCCCTCTAATGGGAAAAAAGAATACACGAGCTTCATGTGTTGGCCCCAAAGCTTGCCTCTTAGGGCTCCCCTACAGGGTCACTGTCACACAATCAATGGTAGAACTGTTCTTTACTGTAACTTGAGAGGGAAATAATCAGGAACAATCCAACTACACCACAGCCTAATCACAATGACTGATATTTCTGGGCTGTGTTCATCAAGCCTTTGTGTAGACAGCCCCTTAAGGTCAGACCGATTCTGGAATGATTCTGCCTCCACAGTTGGAATCTTTTATAAACTGAAATTCGCCGCTCAGCCTTCCCTCTTACCAAGTGCAAAATCCCTCCTAATGGTAGCATCTGTTGTCTGCAGCAAACAGAGTTGATTACAGATGCTCTGAAAGGAATTTAAGTCCTTTTTCACGCTCCTGGGGAGGTGACAGTGCGATGGGAACACGGTTATTCTTCTGATTAAAAAAAAAAAAAAAATCTTTGGCTAAACAGCAAATGAAATAATCAGGTAAAAGATCTATTCTTGTATAAAATATTAATACTTGTTGGATTTTTATCTCTTTCTTCAGTGTTAAATACGGCCAATAACCATACATGTACCGTTTCTTCTAACTACAGAGCAGGTGTGCAGGTAACTGGTTACCAAGCAACGTATTGGCTGGGGATTAGAGTGCACACTTGCATGGGCATAACTCTGAATGATGCAAACCTTGTTAAGTGATACATTTTTCATTATCCTAGCATCACATCAAGTTCTATACCACTTCTTTTTTCCTCCTTTAGTCTAGGGAACATATTCCTATTAAGAATTTTGAAGAAATCTTACCATCAGATATTTCTTTTTTATTAAAAACAAGGAAAAGAACAGATTCATTATATCTTATCCATCAGACTTGTTATCTACCTAAACATCTGTTCATTTTTTGTTGTCGTGTTTAGAAAGAATAATTATCCAGCAGACCTTATAAGAAATGAATTCCAGCGTGTGGATGAACTGTCCTAATGACTCACATTTATAGCTCCTCCAGGAAAAACTTACCTATTCTCATAATCCTGTTTATTCTTTCAAAATGAAAAGGACTTTCATTTTGGTTATTTTAGATCTTAGAGGGATTTTTTTTTAACTAGCTCTCAAAAGCCTTCTGATCCTTAATAAATATGATCAAAATATCTTTAAAATGCTTGCAGTTCCTCAGTCCACAAGTATAGAAAATGCCTCGGCTCTCTACCATTATTTTTCTAATTTAAATGTTACCCTGTGTTAAGAACTCCAAGTAGCAAGTAAGAAAGCCTTTGTTTATAGGAAAGTCCTCTGATACTTATGATGGCATTAGTTTTTGTTTTTTAAAAGTTATAATTAAATGTAGGGGATTGGCAGCAAAAGAAAAAGAGGGATAAGAAAAAGAAAGAAAAGAAAAGGAGAGGAGAGGAGAGGAGAGAAGAGGACCGGGGAGGGGAGGAGAGGAGAAGGAAAAGGAAAAGAAAGAAGAGAAGCAGAGAAGAAAGGGAAGAATTCAAAAGGGGGCCCTGATTTTCCCTTTCTTTGAAACAAACAAATAGGTGATCTGTTTATGTTACCTTTCTATGCATTCTACAGAAGGGGTCCCTCCGTATTTTAAAGCCTACCTTGCAATTATTCAAATGATCTTCCAAGGTGTTTTCAGATGGAAATTGTGTATGAAATGGTTGTGGTGCAAGGGAGCAAAGTAAATATTCTCATTCTGAATCGAAAGCTTATATATCCATGATGGAGATTTTACCACAGAAAAGGACAAATGTGTTTCTCCTAAACCTGAGAAGCAGCCAATGGGGCTTTGTCTTCATTATGAGTATAGAGAAAAAAATAATGTTTCCCCGGAGTTCTGCGCCGAGCTGTCGGGAACACAGAGCGAGCGGTCCGCGGGCCTTCGGCGCCCACGAGGCTGCGGCCCGCAGCGTGGAGCGGTGGGGACTTGCTTCCGACCTGGGGGCTTATTGACGATCAAACTGGCAATTTCATAAAATCTCTAACAGCTTTGTGTAACTGCGTCTATTATTTATGATTCAGCACCTTCAAATTCATCCGCAGTGTGCTTCACTCGAGCAGAACACTAAGGGAATGGTAATGTTGGCAATTTCCAACTTCTCGGGGACGGAACTGGGAAAGCGATTCCTACTCGTCCTAACCGCTCCATTTCTTAGGCAGAAAATACAGTGTTTTCCATTCTGGGGGTGGAAGGGATGTCCGCATATAACATCTTGAAGTGAAATGGACATTTCCTTTATTTCAATACAAAATGTATATGTTTGATATCATACTTACATCTAAAATAAATATCTGGACTCAGTACCTCTCCCAAAAAGTGAAGTGAAATAGCTGCATTTATTTTTCAAGATGTTGCCCTAAGACACATACAGCTTTCACCATTTTTGCCCCTCCAACACCACCACCACCACCATACATAAATCTGCCCTGATCTTTCCTAATACCATTGCTGGTCTGTTGTCTTGATGTGAAAAGGTATTCTGACTGGTGAGTCATCGTGTTGTTTTAAGAAAACATAAAGGTAATTATAATAAGCTATTAGAAATGTTCAGTTTTAATTTTGTTGTAAGACTTTTCTGTTAAAACTAAAAAGATATTCCCATCAACCTGCCCGTATTGTCTCAAACATTTCAAACACCATATCTAAGTACAGTCCTGAAACTTCCAGCTAATTTATATCAAAAATGCCATTTCCTCAACAGTTTTTCAGCCAAAATCACTCTTGAATGATAGTCATTGGAAGAAACCGGAACTTCTTAGCCAAGGAATTTGGTGTTGAGCCAGAACACAGATACATTTATATACATGTTTCTGCCCCATATCCCCTCCAAAAAATGCACTCATAAAATCATTCAATAATCATACAATAAAGATATAACATAATCTAAATAGAATTTTAAAATTAAAATTTCTAAAAGCCTGAATTGTCTGTCTAGTATGGCTGAATTGGTTATATTCTTTGCTCTAATACGGACTTTTTTTTTCTAAAATTCCTTGCTTAAATCTGTCTCTGTTTCCTAGAGTCAGCTAATAAATGAAAAGAGGAGAAGATGGTCTGTGAATCTGTTTACTGTTGTAAACTATCCTATAGTTTTGGGCTAAACTTCTGAGTTAATATTTTTTTTTCTTTCTTTTTTTTTTTTTTGTGGGTACTGGGGGTCGACCTCAGGACCTCACGCACCAGTAGGCACTTATGCCGCTGAGCCATCTCACCGGCCCTAATTCTTTAGACTTATAAATTAGCAAATATTACCTCCCCTGTTTTTGCCGTTAAAATGGATTATAACCACTTTTTCTCTTTACAATGCAAACGCATTGGAATTGTAGATTTCCAACATGTGAAAATCAGTTATAAATTCATAATTTATGTCAATTTCAAAACAAACAATAAATACGAAGTCTGTGGGACTCAGAATGAATGAGCCTTGCCCCCTGTCAGTTTATTTCATCTTATCCGTCTCTATCCTTGCTCTAAATTTGTCCCTGGTGCTGCCGAACAGCCATGCCACATTAATTTGTTTTGTTCAGCAAAGAAAATGCTCATTTTTGTCTTCTAGTCTGAACTTATTCAAAGATACAGAACCTTCTGCTCTAAACTTCATGATCAACTCTTTTCACTCCAAAATTTAAATGCAATCTGAACGCCATTCTCTATGTGGACACCTAGATAATTTTTTTTTTTTTTTCTGTTTGTTGCATGTTCTTCATGCTGCATGAGTCTTCTCAGAAATAGTGCAGGGCAAAAATTATTCTGAAAATTATTCTGATTATTCCATTAGAATGTCCATCATGCGCACATTTAAAATGTCAGCACCATGATTCACTACCTTGCGTCAATTCTCCTATGCACTTGAACATGGTAATTAGCAAGTCTTTCTCAGCAAAATTTGCTGGAGGGCTTGAGGGGCAGAGGGCTAGGGGGTGAGAGGGACACATTCATAGGGTTAGACCAGGCTAGGTGTCAAGGGGAGATACCTGAGTTGACCCACAAGACTGAAGAACCTCTGATGTAGACAGAAACGACCCTCACCAGCCTCACCCTAAACAGGCCAGCAGGTCCTGGAGCTATCGTCGACCTTCACTACTCATGAAGGAGCGCTGGTGCCCTCAGAAATAGACAATGGCACTGAATAGAATTTTTACACTGCCAGTGTTACTTTACTGTCTAGTAAAAAATTCTCTGGGCTATTAGAATGGGTCCTTTCCATTACAAACTATAAGGTGCTTCACATGTGGATACTAGCATATTTGTATCAAAAGGAACATGTATTTATCAAGCACATCCTTGTATCTAGTGTTTTCTGTGCACTTTCCTATTTAATCTCCTCTACATCTTGAGCAGTTGTATTTTTACCATCGATTTTACATGAGACACTCAAAACTCAGAAAGGCCAAGGCAGCACCCTTATGTAAGGAAATCTACTTGCGAAAAATTGATCTGGGATTCAAGTTTGGGTCAGATTTCAAAGCCCCTGTTCTTTCTACAGTGGCTGGTGAGATATAGATTTCCTCACACACTGAGGAAATTAAATTTGGCATTGAATAGCGTCATCTAAATCTTACCTCTGAAAATAGTTTTGGCAGCTCCTCAAGTAACTGATTTGTATTTTGTTGCCTAACATTTACTTCTGTTTGAAAACATTTCCAATATTTAAACACACAGAAAATTTTGTTGATGTGTGACATTTAAATTAGTTTTTGCATGTCTTTCTTTCTGACAATTTTAGGTCACTGAGTTATAAAGAAGAGTTTTCTTTCTATGTAAAAAGACTATTACATAGTACACAGAGAAAGGACCAAGGAAGAAAGTTCTGAAACTGTATACTTTTTCAAAGCAGGGCTCAACAGACTCCTGAAGTAACATCAGCTTGGGAGTTCGCTAAAATGCAGAATTTTGAACCCTGTCCCAGAGAAAGAGCTCTTGGATATGGGACCATGTTCTCTACATTTCAAACATTGTAAAAGTTCAGCAGTCACTACTACAGACAAAGAACTACAAAAGAAGTTGCATCGTGAAGAACCAAATTGTGAAAGTTTTCATAACCACAGAGTTTCAAAGAGATATTGAAGTCTTCAATTTGTAGTGGACATACCTTGAAATTAACTATAATTTCTCTGTGTAAATATACTAATTATTTTATGGGAAAATTGCTTTAAGTAAGTCATTTTTGGTAAAAAGCACATGGAATCAGATTATGCCACCCATCTATTTATAACAAGCCAGCAAACTAATACACATACAAAACCTACAAAGGTCCCTGGGCCTATGGTATTTCACTTACTGTCTCCTCCTCTTCTCTTTCTCCCTGCTATGACCATATCCCTCTAATACTATATGATTATGTCTGTCCCCCGCCCCATCTCTTCAAGTGTCATAATGATTTTTCTCAAAAGCAAATATGTCTGTTACGTAGGTGACGTGTAAAGCCATTTTTTATCAGGCCCCTATCAACTGTGCACCTACTTCACCCTCCACCATGTCTCACCTCTCACTTCACCTTTGAACAATGCTAAACTGTAGTTTGCTAAGCATCAACTGCTGACTCACACTGTGTCCCTCCCTTTCAGTAAAATGACATTCAACTCATCACCTTCTTTACCTGGTTGGTGTCAACTTAACCTCTTAAGAATTACCTTGGAGCCTTCCCTGGTGCTCTGTGGTCCCACTGCGGGTACAGGAAAATGTTCTTTCTGACTGTGTATCAGCACTATCTAAGTGACTTTTTTTTTTTTTTTTTTTTTAATGTGGGTACCGGGAGTCGACCTCAGGACCTCGCGCTTGCCAGCAAGCGCTTGTGCTGCTGAGCTATCTCACCGGCCCCATCTAAGTGACTTTTGATATATGTAAATACAGCCCTTCTGGTTCTCTTATGGCTACTGTTTGCATGGTCTATCATTTTCCATACTCCTACTCTTAACTCCTTTGTATTAGAATCTAAAGTACGTAAGTATGTTTCCTGAAGATGCCACATAGTTGAGTCTTGTTATTTTATCCATTCATTTTACTCCACTTACATTTAGTGGAATTATTGTTATGGATGAATTTGTTTGTTCTTCCTTTTTTTTTTTTTTGTGGGTACCGGGGGGTCGACCTCAGGACCTTGCACGCCAGGAGGCGCACGTGCCGCTGAGCGATATCACCGGCCCCTTTTCTCGTATGTGGGTTCTGGGAGTCGAACTCGGGCCCTCACGCTTGCCGGGCAGGCGCTTAAGCCGCTGAGCCATCTCACCGGCCCTCTTCCATTTTATTTGATGGGTATATTTGCTTTTAGATTTTAGATTTTAAGTTTTACTATAACTGTGAATATATTTGAATTTGTTTGTTTACAACATATTTCATTCTCGTTTGTTCCTATTTTTCATTCACTGTTGCCTTCTTGTGTTAAATATTTTTAGTATACTATACCATTACAATTCCATGTTAGATTTTTAGGTATATTTTTGAGAATTTATTGTTGTTAATATTGCTGTTTGTGCTTATTCTAGACTTTATGATATACATCCCTAATTTAGTACATCAGACTTCAGGTTAATACTGACTTAATTTCAGTAACATTATCAGCTTAATTTCATTTACTTCTCCCTACTTTGTGCTATTATTATCAGATACATATCTACACTGGATTTCAGTTTCTAGCATAGATGTTAACAAAGATAAATCTTAATGTTGCAGGGCCTCAGACAAAGTAGGTAAAATATAGAAGCTAGATAATGTCTCCCAATCCTTTTATGTAGCCATTTATTGGCTGAACTTTATAGGTAAACTGGAGGTGGGAGTAGGTGAGAGTAGTAGTAAGACAAAGGTACAGAAAGAACACCAGGACAAAGTGGGATGTATCCCCTACCCAAACCCACTGAACATATAAAAATAACATAAGCCAATGCAGTCAGTGCAAAAATATAACCAGGAGCTAAGACCGTCAAAGGAAGACAAGATAGCTTTTGAGGATGAAGATGAGTGTTGAGAAGAGTGTGTCATGGAGCTTAGTGACAGAAAACAAAATAGTAAAATGAAAGTGTTGGAATTCGAAAGGGGTTTTTGTATTAATGTAAAACTAACCACCATTAATATGATGTGGGGGGATAATACAAAGAAGCATAAATCTCATTCACGTGCAAAGCCAATCAGATGAGGGAAGGGGGACAAGAGAGGCTGAGGTGGTCTCCTCCTCCACAGGGTCATCAACAATTTGAGAATCTGGGGCAAGGGAGGCCTCACCTCCACTGGTACATGGCACCCAAGATTGCTCTGGGATTCGAATCCACCTGGCAGAATAGGAAGAGGGTATGGGAAGAATTTCTGGAACAGATCCCTACTCACATTCCACTTTGAGAAATGAGTCACAAAATTCCTCTTCTAAAGGGAAGTAGAGGAAGAGGCCCTGCTAAACTTCATCTTCGGTGAAGCAGCTGTTTCTCAGTCAGAATCCATTTCTACACAGGAGGAGCCCAGCTCATGCGGACGGCTAACCACCCCTCCACGGTTTTAAGTAAGTAGACTTCAGACGATCAAGGATTGGAGGAAACAGTGAAGCTGTACCTGCTATTTGTTATTTTTAGTCCACATTTGACTTTGACATTTCTTTGTGGAAATCAGCTCCAGTCTTCTCAGTCCATATAAAGTGGTGGAACTGATATGGAAACCAGCCTTGGCCAGGCAGTGTATTCTATCGCCAATCACTTTGCTCAGTTCAGATGTGGGCAAGGAACAAAGCAATTCCCATCTAAGACTTTTTCAGAATTTTCAAGAAGGTATCTGATAAGTATTCTTTTCTTGACAAGTGCTGCTAAGCTGTGGGATATCTGTGCAACTCTTAGTAACTGTATACTACTTTTCATGTCCACCCAGGAATAATGGCCACACAAAGGCAACTAAAAAAATACAGAAATGAAATAAAATGGCTTCAGCAATCTAGCCATGCCTGAGACCACAGGCAAAGACTCTCTTTTATCTTAAGTAAATTTGAGTTGGATTTCCTTTAACTTACAAGTGAGAGCCTTTATTAATATTTAATTTCAAATTCATTTCCTTTGTTAAAGTAGACATATTTCATATACTTGATGTTATAGGTAGCTACTGGGTACTGTATTGGACAAGCAGATAGAAAGCATTTCCATTACCAAAGATTCTATCAGAAAGTTCTTTTCTGGAGTTTTTCTTTCCTTTGTTTAAAAATGTTGGTGACAAAACAATGAGCCCAGATTATGATTCATATGAGTTACAGAATTATATTTGGACTAGAGGTTGCACTTAGAAACCTAGTAGCTAAAAATACTCTCTTCCACAACCAAATACTTTCACCTGAAAAAGCTTTATATATAGGTTTCCAAGGAACTTATAGTAATTCTCAATATAGCAAAAGAAACTTAGTTTATATCATATAAGCAAATATAATAACATTTAAGGAGACTTTTAAAATGCATTGCATTCTGATAATTACACTATGATTTTTCTATGACTGCAAAATGTTTTTTCAGTGATAAAGTTTTCTTTATCTTTTTCTTTTTTGTGGGTTCTGGGAGTCCAACTCAGGACCTCGTGTGCTAGGAAGCGCCCATTCCGCTGAGCAATATCACCGGCCCTTTTTTCATGTGTGGGTTCCGGGAGTCGAACTCAGGACCTTGCACTTGCCAGGCAGGCGCTTATGCCGCTGAGCTATCTCACCGGCCCTAAAATTTTCTTTTTTTCTGGCCCTGTTCTTGGAAAGGATGACCTACACTTTGTTCTGTGTCTGTTGCCTTCAGATTCTGCTATGAGGATAAATCAATCCTCAAAAATTTTCCCTTCGGGAATTTCTGGGTCTCATTTTACTTTCATGAAGCAAGAGGTTATTTACATAAATGAAGCAATGTGTAAAACAAAGGACCCCCCCGATCGCCATGAGTTACATACCAAGCAAAATAAAACAAAATGAATACATGTTAAGTATTTTCCATCATGAAGATAGTCTCATTCTTTAACAGCAATCTTTCGCCAATCATTTTTAATATATTTAGATTTCTGGATCTTGCTTAGACCTCCTCTTTGTCCAGCTCAACAGGTCTATATCCATTTTTGTGGAACCTGCATGACACGCTTTCACATGAAACCATTATGCCTTTATTGAAAATGTACATTTGAGAGAGCAAAAGGAGGGGGAGCAATGGGGATGAAAATAATCAAAATATATTATATGTATAGACCAATAAGTCAAAACAAATCTCATTCTGTACCACCAATATGTATCAAAAGTGCACATTTAAATTTATGCCCAAATTTTGAAAAAAGTAGTATTATGCTCATTCTGCCTCTATCTCTAGAAGAAAGAATGAGCAAGTCTTACACAGTGCTCAGGTCTGTTGCAGAGTATTTTTACACGATAATTCACAGTTTTATTCAGCTCCAAATTTTAACAAGGTCAAATTCTCAAATGATCGACTATAAGGTTATGTAGGACATAACATGTTTGGTTTTGTTCCCTGCACTCCTGCCCCGTAACCTGGGTAATCAAGGCAGATAATTGTATGTGTTACCGCGCCCCCAGTAAACAGGCTTGCGGCGGGCAGATTCCAAGGATTCCTTTTATGTTTTCTTCTACCTTCACCCCAGTGCAGGTTTTCAGAGATTGGAAATCAAAGTGGCCTCATTTTGTTCAACGATTGCATAGTTGGTTTAATTATTTTCTTAATCACAAAGTGTGACAGAGGGTGAATTTCTGGTGTGGGAGAAGAACCAGGTGTCACTGAGAGAATATTATCAGGTACCTACTGTTCTCACTTTCTTCCTCTCCATAAACAGCTCCTGGGCCCAAAAGGATCTTCTGACCTACAGGAGAGTCACTCCGGAGTGCCTTTACGGGACAGTGACTGAGGCTCATCTCCAGAGGACAAACACAGCAGGCTGCTCTAGACTAAGGAAGACATTCTTGCCCTGAGGCAAATGCAGAACAGTGCAGTTTCCACAAAAACTGACCCTAAGAAAAGAATCCTCCAATAAAATAAAGTCATGTGATGCCTCCAATCTGTAGTAAATCAATAGGGGAGACCACAGAGGGTGCCCAGTGACCCTTCAATAGTCAGGTCCATAGTTCAAGAACACCAAGTATTTAAATTTACCTCTGTCACTTGTCCATCATCAGTTATATCCCTGCCTTTTTGAGTGGGGGCAGCCACCTACTCCCTCTGGCCACCCAGGAGCCCCATTCTGGTGCCCATGTTTTCCAGTTTCTCTCTTGCAGTAAAAAGTATGTGTTGTTTTCTCATCCCATTCAAGCCCTGAGTGACAGGTTCACTCACTGAGCCAGCACATAGATAGCTGATAATTGCTAAATTCCTAAATAACCTGTCTATTCTCAAAAGGAGCCTCTAATATCTTTACCAATGAAAGAAGTACTATAGAAATTCCAGATGACCTAGCATGATATTTTTGACAGGAGAGGAGGAAGGGTGTCTAGTCGTGTCTCTCAAATCAGAACCAGGATGTGCCTCAAGTCATCCCTTATACACTTCCACTACATAAAGAGGACCGGAAAATAGAACATCATGTCTTTTGTATATGCACCAAGAACAAACCCATTTACTTAGCCACTGCTGAGATTCCAGGAGGCTGAGGGCCCAAAGGAAGGCAAGGTATGAACTAATCAGAAGCACAAACAAAACTGGGCGGTGACTGCCAACACGCTACATGGACTGTACATGTTTCATTAAGTTCAATTAAATGACAGAACTTTTGCCAGACTTTCTTAGAAATTGTCACACAGCACCACTATCACACATACCATCGTAGAGCAGAAAAGCCTGCCTGTATGAGCTCAGTCTGGCGACTTGAGTCTCAATTCTCATGCCTGAAGAGATTATAATATTTACCATCCAGGGCTGCTGTGAGGAATAAGTGAGATGGTGCTGTGAACACATCAAGCTCAGGAGCTAGAAGATAATAGCAACACAACATCAAAAAAAAAAAAAAAATAGCAACCCAACAAATGCCCTTCATTCATTTTTATCTGTAACTTCAGGTTTAGTTTCTTTTGTTTTGGTACTGAGGATTAAACAGAGCACCTTCATCCTGAGCTACATTTCCCAGCCCTTTTTAATCTTTTTACTTTTATTTGAAGACAGAGTCTCACTAAGTTACCCAGGCTGGGCTTGAACTTGTGATCCTCCGCCTCAGCCTCCCAGAGTGCTGGGATTACAGGAGTTCACCAACACTGCTGGCCAGGATTAGTTTCTCATTTAAAACCCTTTTTATGTGAATTTGGACAGGAGTAAAAGACCATATTTTTCTCTTCTCCATAACCATTCACTCTCCCCTTGCATTGTTTAGCATGCCCTTTAACACCTTGTCTACTTCTCAAGGTCTTTTCATGCTGACCATGATGGTCAATAGCTAAGTCTTCCTGTACACTCAAACCTTCCCAGCAAGAACCTTCTGAGTACAAACTTCAAGCCTTGCACAAAACACTATGATGGCTCTACCAGAGTAAGGTCAGGGGCCTGGTGGACCCAAGCTCCAACCTAGTTGACAGAGCAAGCTACGCACACACAAGTATTATAGCACATTATCAGACTGGGTATTTTTAGTGTGTGCTATGTGTCATGGAATCTAAGTAGCAATAAGTTTAATGAATGTTTATAATTAACCAGCCACTGTTCTAAGTACTTCACAGATAGGTAGATGATAAATAGATGATAGATAGATCAATAGATAGATAATACATAGATAGATAGATAGGTAGATAGATAGATAGATAGATAGATGGATGATAGATAAGGCCCTGTTGTTATTCCCATTTGAGGCAGAGAAGTTATGTCATTTGTTCAAGGTCATGCAAAAGAGGAGCCATCACCATTTTTCAATTCAGCAGAAACATACAAAACATTGTACGAGTACAAGTTGAGAGTGTGAATTAGTGTAAGATCCTTCAGAGCAAGAATCACATTTTGTTGATCTTTAGTTTCATGATACACAGCCCAAAAATGAAACAACTGCATCCATGAGAGTCTTGTTGGGAGACGCAGGGCTTGGTGGACAGACTGTAGAAAAGCCAAGTAAAGCCCACTCATGGCCAGTAGAGAAGCAGCCCACATGCTCAGAAGCTGGATTTAATATAATTACAGACACGTATCAAGAACACTGCACTTCTATAGAAGTTTCTTTTAAGCATAATAGTGTGTGCATATATGGTGCTAATAGGAAAGACTTAAGAACTAGGAAGAAAAGAATAGACTTGGCAACACAGGCAACAAGGAAATCCCATAAATCCTTGAGCAAGGAAACAGTTTGAGAAAGGAGTATTTTAGAAAGACTTGTCTGGAAGGGTGAAAGGTTGGAAGGGAGTAGAATGATCCAGGTTTAAGATCCTGAAGGGGATGATTCTGAGTTTGCCAGCTGGTTCAGGTGGAAGGAAGAGCTCCAGGAGCCAAAGGGCAGAGAGAAATGACAATCCAACAACTATTGACTGTCATTTATGCACCTGGAATGGTACACAGGACTGAGGATAAAAGAACAAATGGGATGGAATCCTTGGTGACCAATCACCAAGGAGATGGAAAGAAAGGTGAGAGAGCATTGCCAAGAGGGTGCTCTGGCAACAGAGTAGAAGGCGGTGTCTCAGACCTACAATAGGAAGGGCAGGATTTTATCTAGATCTGTCACCTGATGGAGGCACAAACCTGTGTTTTTCTGCAGTCCCTTCATAAGCATTTATCATTTTAAGTTTCTCCACAAAAGTGCCACATCATTCATATCTTTCAAGATAGCTAGGACATGTTAGAACTAAATCGGTCAATGAATATCTATGATCAATTAACTAAATACCATTAAACCCAACAGAAATCTCTCATTAAAATTATTATGATGACATAGTCTCGCTCTCTCTTTTCCCTTGCTGTTGTTTTGCAGCCCCTCCCACCTTTCCTCCACTGCTTCACAATTACCTCTCCACTCCTGGCAAGATGCGTACCCTGCTGTTCCAGCCACCTGCTTCGCTGTTTTTGAGTCTCAGAGACTCCATCAATTCAGAAACTTTGTTTCTGTCAAAAATTAATATAAAGAAAGAACCATATAATAAAGCTGAGAAGTTTAGGAAACACTGTGATAGGTGTCAGGAAGGAATATTATCTTTGGTTTAAAGCTTGGAAAGCCTAAGGGCTCGTATTTCATTATTAACTCTGACTTATACCTATGCATTTCCTTTCTTGGCACCTGAATTGCTGTGCCTACAAGTGGAAAAGATTCCAGTCTCTTAAACTCTCAGAAATAAGAAATCCTGAACCCAGCAGAGGTTCCAGCACAGTGCTGGATTAATGGAAAAAAGCAGGATGGAGAGGAAGTAACTCTGCGGCACACCATCTCTTAGGTGGTTATAAATTCAACACAGGAAATACAAGCGCCATTAAAACAATGAACTGCCTACTCAGTAATAATATTCAGATGCATGATGGGGAATACAGTACCAGTTAATTGACTAAGGTTCCACAGAGCAGTGGTTCCAGAAACAAAATAAGAGGGGGCTCAAATAACTTCTGAAGGGATGAGAATGGGTTTAAATTCTCTTACAAATTCTAATTGACACTAATTACCTAAATCCCTGTGTTAAGGAGTTGGGGCTTCTTCTGGCTTATCAGGAAGACAGTGCTGTAACTGATGGGAGATAGCTAGATAGGGAAGAGCAAGGTATGTGTACAGTGAGGTTGATTTGGTCGTGTCCACACCCTACATTCATAACCAGCATGAAAAGTTCCTAAAAGACTAATTGAAATTCAGCAGCAATGCTTCTAGAGAATGCCAGTAAATCTAATCTATATGTGTTTCCTGAGTCACTATTAGGCACAGGGTACCGTACCTTACAAAGAGAAGCCATGTTTTGGAAAAGAAAGAGTACAGAAGAGAAAAATCAAAATACCTGTAAATCTACCGCAAAATAGCTTTATGGTCTTGGTCAAGACATCTTACCCCCTTGGATTTTCATATGATCATTGGAAATTAAAGAAGGGGATGTACTGTATGCACTTTCTGACACAAAGTTCAATGTTTTGTTGGTTTGGGCCTTGTTTTGTTTCGTTTTTTGCTTGTAATATACACTACCCATTCACCAAAAACAAAAAAGTGCATTGTACTAAAATGTAGGGCTCATTTTGAGGTAGTCTACCTTGAAGATGAAAGTGGAGATAGTGATAGTTTAACCACCCCATCTATCTATCAGATATTCTTAGAGCTTAATTTTTGTCTTTTTTCCTGTCTTATAATCAAGTTGTGATCACCGACTTCCAGACTAGAGAAATGTAAATAATGCTGGCAGTAGCTGGTGAATGATTTACTCCGGGGCAGGAGCGGAGGGGCGTGACAAAGAAAGGAATTAATATTGGCTCCCAGGTTTCAACTTTCATAGAGAAGACCATGGGAGAGAGGAAAATAAACCAGAGGATGACAGATATTTCAGATATTTTGATCTTGAGATATTTGTGGCTGAATAAAGCTGCCCATTTCCATACAGAAGTCTGAAGCTTGGGAGAAAAAACCTGGGCTGGAGATAAGATTCAGGAGTCATTGGTATATTGATGATAATTGATATAATGAGAATGGATTAAGGCAACCAGGCAAGAGAGCACACAGAATGAGAAACATAGTTTGCTTAGGATGAAAAGAATGCCCGAATTTAACTGGCAAGCAGTCACAGGGTTCTCTAAAGGAAACCAAGGAAGAAAAGTCTGTGAAGCGTCATGACAACCGCAAGCTTGAGCTGTTAAGGAGGCCAATACAAGAGAGATCTTGCTGAGGTGGTGACGAGTCCAGAAAAATCCAGAAAGGAGTAAATAAGAAAAGTCCAAAGCATTTGGTGACTAAAAATGTCGGCACTATTAGTAAGAATTATTTCAGCAAAGTAGACTATATTTTACTTATATTTGGAGGAATGTGAGGATTGTGTGGTAGAAACAAAGGACAGAGAGAGAAGTTAATAATAAGTGTGATACATTCTAAGTACATCCTCTTTTTCATTGCCTGCAACTGGATAAAGGTGGCTATTTTTCATTTAGTGGCATGAGTCTTTCAAAGGTTGATTTCAACTGATGGCTGGGAGAACTGACAGATCACACTAAGGAGAAAATAACTTGGCATCTCAGAAAGAGGGGCCTTCTAAGCTCCATTCCCTTGTCCAAGCTGTTACATCTGTCAGGTTGTAAAACAGTCATTGAGCCTCTTTGTTGATCCATTTGCTTAACTGTAGAATGGGAAAATAATTCCCTTTTAATTGGATCCTGAACTGCTAAGGCCCTTACAGACTGCCCAGAACTCTGCAGTATTTGGAGACAATATCCTAGCTCAGAAATGTTTCAACTACTTTCGTCCAGCTGCTGAAAATGCCACTTTCTCTCGCTGTGAAATCCACAGCCTGAATGCTTCAGATGGAAACTTCTTTCTGTGAGTTGACTGGGCGTCAGACCCTCACTACCTCCTTGTGCCTGCGGTATGCAAAGTAAAGTGGGAAACTGAGGAAATGATTCAGAGGGTTCAGCTCTCCCTTTGCCCCACTGTATTCCTTGTTCAACCCAAAAACTTTCTAAAACTAAATTCCTACAACATAGGCAAGAGCCTCCACATTATTGGATCTGTGCAGGTTCATTTGAATTCTCTGTTTCTCTCCTCTTAAATTTCAGCCTTTACCAATTTGGTGTCCCCCAGGAGCTGTCGTTAAGAACCATACATCCTCTCTTGTAAATAAACCCAACTGTCTGCTGGAAATTTCCACTTCATAAGCAGCCATCTCACAATGCATCACACCTACAATCAAACCCATCAATCTCTTCCCCCAAACTGGCTCCTTCCCAGGCTCTCCTATTTCTGTCCGTTGACATCATTCTCCCCATTGCCCTGGCTTCAATCATCAGCACCACCTCTGTGACCTCGCTCTCCTTCATCTTTTGCATCTGTTCCTCAAGTCTTAAAAATTTTTCCATTGCAGTGCTGGGCCCATCTGTGTCTTGTAGCTTCCAGTTTTTCCACCCTTCCCATGTCTCAGCACCATGCTGACAGCTTTACAAGCCTCACCTCACTTAATCCTCATGACAATGCTTTGAAGAGGTCTATGAAATTTCTCCTCGTTCTGTAGATGATAAATTGTGTTTCAGATAGCCATAGGAACTGTTAGGGACTGAGTATTTGTGCCCCCCTCAAAATTCATATATCGAAACTCTAGTCCCCAATATCACTATATTTGCAGATAAACCTGTGAGGCAGTGACAAAGATTAAATGGGGGCTGCTGCCCTTATAGGAAGAGGAAGACAACAGAGCTCATTCTCATTCTATCATTTGCAAACTCAGGGAAAAGGTGAATGTCTGGAAGCCAGTAAGAGCCCCTCACAAGGAACCAAATCAGCCCACACCTTGACCTTGGACTTTCCAGACTCCAGAACTGTACAGAAATATTTTAAAACACCTGGATGATGGTATTTTGTCATGGCAACAGGGACTATGCCCAACTGACCATGAAGAGACAGAGCTGGACATCCAAAACCAGGACCACCTCTCTCCAAAAAGCACCTCCTGACCCACTGCACAGTGTCCTGGGCCACCTCGTCCACCCGGGCCCCCATCCGGGCCCCTATCACCTCATACGAGAAGCTCAGAGGCAGCGTTTAGTGACCACTCTGCTTCAAGTCTTCTTTAACCAACTCTACTTAACCTGTGTGTGTGTCAGACTTGTCTTCCTCAAGTACCACTCAGTTCAGAGCAGTCCTTTGGTCAGAGCTTTCAGTGGCTCCCCACTGGCCACAAGATCAGGTTCAATCTCTTCACCTAGGTGTCAAAGTTCTTTCTAGCCTATCCCTCACTTTTTCTCCAGCCCCAGCTCCCCTCACTGTCTATCCCAGAGGCATGCTGCTCCGCTTTCTCAAAAAGCTGCGAGTTATTCACAAGTGAGTTCCAATGAGGACAGGGCTAGATCAGTCTTCTCTCTACATGACCAGTATTCAGCACACAGGAAGTGCTCAGTCAGTAGTCACTGAATGAATGAATGAATGAATGAATGAATGAATGAATGAATGAATCAGTGCACATCCTTTGCCTGGCTTGGATATACCCCAATCCATTTTCTCACAGTCTATCTGTACGTCAGGACCAGGCTCAGATCTCCCTCAACTGCAGTGACCTCTCCATCCAACTCACCCTCTAAGACCTTATCCCTCTCCCAGCCTTCCTAACACTGTCACTCAGCTGACGCATATCACTTACCTACGTGAACCGAAACAGTTATCCATGTTCAGAAACGTTCATTTTTTGCATTGTCTGGTTAAATGCATGTGGTTCCTCTTATATGAGTAACCCGAAGTATAAATAATTTAAAAAGCAATGTAAATGATATATGATAGGGAACAGGGAGACAGACTTTGTGCAGATTTGAAGGGAAGCTGGGGATAGAGGAGATGGGAGGGAGCAGAGGTGAAGGGGAAGTAAAAAGGATCAGGATGTGATATGTATATGCACCAATGCCCCAGGATGGATGCATTTATTATGTATCACAAGCATATATAAATAAGAAATACAAATGGAAAAAAATAGCAAAACAGTTGCTATGCACCTGATGACAGAAATTCCCTTCTATCTTCCCAACTTTGCCCCTATTCTTTTTTATTATAAAAATATCTTTGGCTGACCCCATTGCTGCCCAGCTAAAATAACAAGAACAACAACAACAAAAGGAACACCTGCCTCCTCCTCTTTTACAGCTAATTATGGCCATGGGTCTAAATTTTGATCAGTGGGATGACGTATTAGCAAAATTGCACCTACAACATCTGGGATGCATCTTCAGAGGCGGGACTTTCTCCTCCACATCCTCAGTCCTATTGCCTGGAATTTACATGTGTTTCTGGAACCGTAGCAACTGTATTGGACCATGAGGAAAAGGACATAACAGTGGGAAAGAGTTTGGTATCTGCCAGCATCATGGCACTGCTACCACATCCCTGTGCTGCTTATCCCTGGACTTCTTCATGAGGGAGAAATAAGCCATCATCTTGCTTGAATCACTGTTATTTAGGCTTCTCTATTTAATTCAGTGAAATCTCCATCAATAAAGAAATGTACATGCAAATACAAAAATATTGTGAAAGGAAGGTAAGGACATGCACTAGGTCTATTTATCTACCTTCCTTTCTGTTTGTCTGATAGAAAAATAAGCCACATATGCACTATGATATTTTAAGTAGGAGAACAGATTCATGTATTACTTGCATAGTAACAAATGACAAAAATTTTAATCATAACAATTACTAATTACTTCTAGTTGTACATACCTGAGCTCAAAAATCATTTCAACTTTCCAAGGGCAGAGATAAGAGCTTTTATTTTGTGCACATGCATCTGTCACTCTCTCTAGAGTAAATCCTAATATATGATTGGCTAAAACCTATTGGAATTTGTCAGACCTTGACTATGTACAGAATTACTAACAATAAGTGGTGGATGTGAAATATGAGCTTTAAAAAAATAAGATCCCTCACCTTCAGTAACTTCATCATATGCTATAGACTGAAAGGTTGTTCACTTCCTATTATCAGCCCTAACATAAGAAATTTTTTGTTCAGTGAAATATTGATGTTTGACTTGTCACGCAGCCTGCTACTCCCTACCTCGCCTAGTTTAATTTACTTTTCAGCTTAAAAATAACTATTTTTGAATTCTAAAATGTTGATGGTGAACATTAAAAGAGGCTGAAGAACACAAAATAAAGACATCAAAAGGAATAAAATGTCAGTTCTTTATAATACATGGTTCAAACTTACTCCTTCCCTGTGTAGTTAGTAGTTACATTCCAGAAGACAAGATTTCTTTCCATCGGTTGTGAAAATCTATCCTCAGTTCATTCTCTTCACTGGAACCCTTTGTTTGGGACCCACTGAGAGATGTTACAGCATAGTACAGAAGTTTATTGGAAAGACCTGCTCTTGTTTATTTCATAATTATGCACTTGACATTTGGAAACTCCTGCTTGTTACTAATTGCTTAATTATGTGCCCCAAAGTTCATAAAAAATCATAGGTTTAACTTCAACTTAAAAGATCCTTTAATGGCTCTTGCTCTGAAATTCGATCTCACCCACTGTACATGCAATTACAGCCCTCACAATGATTGCTGACAAGACCTCATTCAAAGGAGCGAAATCTAAACATACAATGACCTGATTTTTAAAAATTTGTGTATCCACAGAAAAAAGGTGTGAAACAGATAAATCAATAGCAGAAAAAGAACTCTAGTCATTGACTTTATATATAGCAAATCATTACATAAATCCTGCATTAATGGAGATTTACATATATAGTCTGAATGGTAGATGACCTTCAGGAAATTACTACTAAGACAAAGGCCTTTGCTATTTCTTTAAAGATGTTTGACAAGAGAGTGAGTCTCAGCTATACATCTTTATTATTATAAGTTTCATGGAGATCATGGAATTTACCTGAACTATACATACCTCTTAGCTAAAATCAACAATATACTTGATGAATTTTGGCAGCTTACAAAGACACATACACTCAAAACTCAAAACAATTATGCCTGGAAATGCAAACTAGAAAACATTATCTGTTGTTTCCTCATGATCAGTCAATGATAATCAGAGAAAATGAAGATGACTTTCATGGTGCAAGCAGTTTCGATAACAAAGGGTACTATATAAAGGTAGACTATTACTCCAAATTAATATTCAAATTAGTATATTACATATTATAAACATACTGACAGCTCTGGAAAAGTCCTGCAGTAATGCAACCTATGTAACTGTATTTACACATTTTCCCCCACAGTAACGTGTACACTGTTCCACTTTGGAAATCATGATATAAATCAACGGTATAAGGTTGGGTTTCTACTTTGCATCATAATCCTGAGCTGAGTAAATTTTTTTTTTCAGTACAGGGATTGAACCCAGGGTCTTTGCACTGAGCTATGTCCTCAGCCCACAACTTTTTTTTTTTTTTATTTTGAGACAAGTTTTCACTAAATCACTAAGTTGTCCAGGCTAAGCTTGAACCCATGACCCTTCTGCCTCAGCCTCGAACAGTACTGGGATTACAGGTGTGCACCACTACGCCCAGCTTGAATACTATTTTTATTATGAACATTTGCTATTGTTAAAGGATCATGGGGAATAAAAGACAAATGAAGTAGGGTATTCAGTCTCTAAGAGCTGGTACTCCTAGAAAGAATAGAAAATCTAATATCACCTCAAACTAAAATGTATCACAGCAAGTAGTATGCAGAGATAAGAGTTGTCATAGTTAAATTGAACAGGAAAGGTTTCAGAGTCTATAGTGTTTCAAACCAAATCTTTTAAGAATGACTTGAATCTCATCTGGGGAGAGATGGGGTCTGGAAATACAAGGCACAACAAGGAAAGTGTAGAAAACTCAAGATGAGCTGGGGATAGTGACAAAGGACAATTGGCTAAGGCAGAGTTTTGGGGTAAGAAGCCTCTAGGCTAAATGCTACAAAGCTCACCAGTAGTTTCCAAGAGAAGTCAGATTTTGAGGATGCCTAAACGCAAGATTTAGAGAGCCAGGAATTACAAGAGGGGAGCGTAGGGCACAGGAGAATTTCCGGGGTGACACGATGAAAACTCTGTGTACAACTGTTTCCGCACTGGGCATGATACAGAAGGGCGACCACCAGAGGTTTGTCATCCTCTGCTTGGATCACAGCAATATATAATTCCAGATCTTAAACAAATTTGTGTTATGAAGGTTCAGAGAGCTGCACATTTTATTAGAAATGTTCACAAGCAACCAAGAGACTAGAAAATTATGGTTTTGGAATAACAGAAGAAGGTGATAAATTTCTGCTGCCTTTCATAAATTCAACACAGTGGCAACACAAACCAGTAAACCTAAAATATCACCTTGAGCTCTCCCCCTCTCACCTGGGGCAGTAACCATGGAAAACTGATGAGACCAATTTCACCACTGCAACTTTGATGGGTTTCAAGAGGTTACCTTCATCCCTCCAAAGCCGCATACTGTTAGAAATCTACATGAAGCAAAGATGTTTCCTGCAAGGAACATATGGATCAAAAATAAACTGGCAATGGCATATACTTAAAGACAAATATAGGAAACATACAATTTGATTTTTAAAACCCTAAGACCATTTACTTCCATAAACAGTTTTGTCATCACAGTTGCTTTCACCTCTGTTGGGGTACTTCGGGTTACCAGCAATCTAAATCTTCCCTGACAGGAGATCCACAAAGTCGAACTGGAACATGGAGAATTTTTTTTAGTTAATTATAATAGAACATGGGTAGTCAATGTCCACAATATCAAGATGTCCTTCCTGCTATATGGGATGTCTTACTGGGAAAGTGAAGCAGTTTTAGCTGAGAAAAACTCTATGGAATTTCAAAATGATGGACCACAGAATATGTTCAAAGCCTTGATTAATTAGAATAGTGAGTATACACAGAGATTTTGGTTAATTTGTTTTACTAAGTAACTAAAGATCACTCTTTTCCCACCTAGTCCCTTTTAAAAAATAAAAAATAAAAACAACTTCTTGAAATGAGTTAATCCATGTTCCTGCCTTATCAAGTTCATTATCTAGGTCAGTGATTCCCAAACAGCAAACTGGTGCTGGCTACATCCGGGTCAGGTAGAGAGTTTCTGAGACATGTGGACACCTGGCCTGTAGCTACCTCCATCTCCATCCCTATCCTGATTGTGTAAAGGTCTAAGGTGAAATTTCAAAGAGATTTTTTAATTATCCAATTCTTGGAAGCCATTAATCTAGATGATAATGGATGCTTCTAAGATGGTTCACAGTATTGGGAGGGCTGTGAAATGTCAGGAAGAACAGAGTCAGGACTAGTAAATACCTTTTCTTTTCAGGCATGGAGTTGTAATACATCTCTCACCCTACCTTCCAGTTAGGTAGGGCCATGTGACT
Organism: Erethizon dorsatum; assembly: GCA_028451465.1. Lineage (NCBI taxonomy): Eukaryota > Metazoa > Chordata > Mammalia > Rodentia > Erethizontidae > Erethizon > Erethizon dorsatum. The sequence continues at coordinate 10,539,910 of CM051834.1, forward strand.
GGGTTCTGCTTCAATGTGGATAGAAGAGCTGTGTATCTTCTAGGTTGGTGCCCTTGCTTTGTTTGCCAATCAGGTTCCTTAGACCCAGTGGAGAACTGTGAGAGCCTAGAGGAGTATCAGAGCCTCAGGACAGAAAGTGCCCCAGGACCTGCTGCTCAGCCATAAATAAGGATAAATGTGGGTTATTGGTAGGAAAATGGATACACTTTGAGACCATAATGCTAAGTGAAATAAATCAGACATAGAAGGTTAAATGGTGTATGTTTTCTCTTTGATGGGAAACCCAAAATATAAATAATTTAAAGAGAAATAAAAAAGGTAGATGATAAGAAACAGGGAAGCAGGTGTTGTGGAGTGGGAAGGGGACCTGAGGATGGGGGGAGACAGGTGGGAGGAGAGGACAAGCAGAAGTAAGAAGGATCAAGATGTGAGATGTATACCCCTCAATTCCCCATGGTAACTGTACTTATTATGTTTCACAAGCATATACTAATAAAAAAAAAAGAGTACAGGTATCTGAGTGGGTGTGGAACTACTAGTGCCCACCGTCCCAACCGTGAGGTAGATGAAAAATCTAGTTTTACTGTGTTGGGGGACTGAGGTACCACCTAACTTTGTCAGCCATGAGTGTCCCTGTACTAAAACAACCACCTTGACATTTTTGGTAGACTTTGCAGTTGATTAAGTATTTTAAAAATCATAGCGTGATATACTCGAATTTTAATATCTAACTAAAAGGCACAGAACCATAGGCCATCGTTAACCTTTAAAAGAAATTCTGATATGAGCTTACTTTTCTGTGGTTTTCTTCTTCCTGCTAAAAGTAGAATACAGTGGGGGTGGGGGGAAATCTGACTAATTGAAAGTTCCAGGTAATAAGATTTCAATTTAACGAGTTTTTACAACAGTTCCAGGAATAAAAATGAAATATAGCAACTAATAAACCTGAATTTTCAAAATCCAAATGGATACAAAATAAAAGGCTGTGAAAATTTAAGACTTAATAGAATCACAAAACCTGAAGAGTATTCAAAAGGTCATGATATTTATTTACTTTTGAAATATCTGTAGGAAGAAATTCTACCACCGAGCTCATCATTGTCATTACTTTGGGGAAGGTTTTACAGTATAACGTTAAGAGGACAAGATTAGGAGTCAGACAGAGTGGGGTCTAAATCTGAATAAATTCTCCTAGTCTCATTCTCCCACCTGCACGGTGGTGAAGATCTTACCGAGTTTGTTGGGTTGTTCTGAGATTTCACTGGGCTCTAAGGCTGCATATGGCACACTGTAAATATTTAATATTTGCTTAGATTAATTTCACATAGGAGGTAGTTGCACTGTGTCTTCTTTTTGAGGATAAACAGTCTATCTACATTATATGGAATATCTTGAGAATTTTGGAGTAGAACTAGCTAATTTTTATCCCAAAAGAAAGATAAACACTCTGGTGGTGACTAAGCCTGGAATTCTACATAGGTTAATGCTGTTCTTGTAAAGCAACTAGTATGCTAATGTCTATGTATCTTAATCCTTTTTCTGCCAGCCGAGGACCTTGATCTTAGGCAAGGTTCACTGATGCTTAAAGCTCCCTCTGTTCTTAGGGAGCAGAGCTGGGCCACCTGCCATTGTCCTCCAATCTCAGGAGCTCAAGCTACTGGAACCCTTCATATCATCACCCATCTCGAAAATGCATCACTGACCAGAGGAAGCAGGGGTAACCACTATCTGGCTGACCACAGACAGCTGTGAGCGCTGCCACCCCTTTTCTTTTGATACGCTACTGAGGAGACACAATGTCTTTCCCAGTTTTCAAACTTTTAGTTTAAAAATTGAATTCAGGAACTTGTCAACTCTGACAGCTGAGCTTTAAAATTCAGTTCAAAGACAATCTGCTTGTACTTTATAAAATCCGTCTCCTGACTTCAGAGCAGTAGGATTTTTCAAAATCTCCACTATGTAGGGAATGAAAAACTTTAGTTTTCCTTCTTCCCAATTAAACTTGGATTCTTTATTAAAAAAAAAAAAAACTATTACAATTTTTTTCTCCTCCTACACCAGTTCTTCTCCCCTAAACTGCCTCTTGCTGCAAACAGAATTTCGCTCTTCATTTCAAAAAGCGAGGCTGAGGCTTTGGTGTAATGCAGCCCCTTCTCATCAGCAAACACTGAGGACGAAAATAGATATGGGATTAATCAAAACCAACACTGTTCCAGTGACAGGATTCATGACACTCGAGGTCTCAAAAATAATAATAAGTAAAGCCTGGGAAAGAAATCACTCGGTTTCCTAAAGTTACAGGAGTTGCACCTGGCAGCGCTTTCCTCCATCTGAGGGAATACTGAGAGGTAAAATTACCAGGACTCAGAGATAGGTCAAAACCCTAAACATGGCAGGAAAGCAAAGGTAGAACCACGATCCAATGACAGGTGGCAAAGGCCCGTCAATGCCAGGGAAATTACATGGTGAAGTTCGTTCCTGACATTTCATTCACACAAGAATAACAGGACCCTGAAGTTAAACAATGACATTCCGAAAGGAAACACCTCCGCGGATGACACTTCTTGCATAGTTCAGCCTCCGAGGCAAACATCCAAACCAGAGTCTCATACCGCTCAGGCTCGGTGGGGGCCGGCGCGGGGAGCAGTCAGAGGGAAGGAGGAAATGCAGGAGAGCGGCGACAGGCAGCCAGGGCTGGGAGCTAAGCAAAAGGGGGGAGCAAGAGGGTGACAGTCAGTTCCCTTCTGCTTCTTCCCCAAGGACTTGAGCCTTCGCTTCACAGATTTTTTTTTAAAGTGACATTTGAAAGGTGCTGCAATCATCCATTCATTTGGGTTCAGTTTGGCCTTTAAACGTAATATTTCAACTGAGAGTTCAAGCTGGTGAAGAGGCTGAAACGTTTTCATGAAAAATAACCAAGCCAGACAGTTCCTATTGTCAAGAAGACCCTGTTGAAGGCAGGAGGTTGAAAATTAGCCACTCACCACTTGGGCTCAGGGGCACAAATCCAACGGTGACCTTCTAGACAGTTCTGTTCTTCTGCGTAAGAAGACATCACAGGGCAGCAACACTATGATTCCAGAAAAATCCAGCTGCATATGCTAGAGAGTACCTATGCATTACCAACATTGGATCTGAAGGAAAATGCTGTTTTTGCAACTGAGAACTCATGAAAAATAAAGCCCTACTGAATTCCAAAGGCAAACTCTAAGTTTTAGTTGCTCATCTATGTCACTTTGCCTTTATCTCACAAAGATCATTAATTACTACGTTTATTAAGATTAATTTTAAATTTGTTTCAAAATGGTTTCAACAGTGGATTTTAATTGAATATCACTCACATATTGTATTAGAAATCAATTGCTAAACTACAAAGAGCAATGGAACAGATTTCTCATGGTATTCCAAAATATACACACGTATACACACACACACACACACACACACACTTACACCTCCAAAAACTTCACTTGTGTTTTCTCATTAGGTAATGCACAACTGCTTTTAATTCCGGGTGATACTGAACGGCCCAGTGCCCCTCACCCAGCACAGGCATAACTATTTCAGAACGGTAATTAAAAGCAGTATCTTGTTTACAGGCGCCTCTTCCACACGGAGCATCAGACTAAAAGGGACTGAGTTTCCCCCCAGTGAATCACAAAAACACTAAACAGGATGTTTAATTTGCTCAAGTTTTCAGAGTAATTTACCAGAGACAAAAATAAAACACCATGGCATTTTGCTGGCGTCTTAAAAAAAAAAAAAACAAAAAGGAAAAAGCAACTCTCTCCTGGAAAGACAAGGAACCTCATGAGGTCTCGGACCTGAATCATCTTTTTGTGTGCTCGTGTATTTTTATGACTGTGTTCATGCAGGAGAGTTTAACATATTCCAACCCATGCGCTTCGCGAAAGAGAATCTTCCAACGACACAGGTCATTTTTGTGTGGCAGCCCCCGAGGTCTCCAACAGCTAAACAGACTCGAGCGGCCACCTACAGTCCCTGTTCCAGCCTCAAGAATCAAATGACTGTGTTCACTGGATCGTTTTAATTTGAGAAAACTTTCTCCTGTTTCATGGAATAGAGCACCGCGCTCAACCTCGGCCCCAAGTTTAAAAATCTTAACTTCTGTCTTCGCCAGTAAAGTATTGTCACTTATCCTTTCATTATTTTAAAATGAAGCTTGAAATGAGAAGAATGATGTTTTTAAAGGGAAAAGGATTATTTATCTGCAGCCCCTGGCTTCAACATTTGTGCATAACATCCCAAGGGGATCAATGGCAAGCATGCTTTAAAAGATGGTAGGTCACTTTCTTTTCTTTCTGTTTATTTTTTTGAAACCCCATACTTCAGGGTTTGCACTTAATTTGCTGCCATTGTTGCCCTATCATCTTCCTTATTTCCCTGCTTTGGAGGGAGAACTTTGGCGAGCTGTCGGTCTATTGATTCTCTTTTGCAGCGGTAGCTTGGCAAGGGTCCTTGGAGGTCAAGACAAGTAACCTCAGATGTGTGGAGTTTTCCTTCTTACAGCTTCTGCCTGTTCTAACTGGACCTTCCACCACCAGCTACCTATTCTACAGCCAAATGTAAGATTTATAAGACACCGTCTAGTTGTAAGATGCCATTTGATAAATACATGTTTACAAATTGTCAGCTAGTCCATTTCGGTTTAGAGTTCTTTGCAAGCAACAGAACATTGCTCTGGCTAATTTAAGAAGCAAATGACTCTCAGAAAGGTGTGGCAGAGCTCACAGAATAGATAAAAAGGCTGAAGGCTGTGGCACAGAAAATGGTGGGAACATGAGAGGTTTGAGGTGATCTCCTTAGCAGGAACAACTTGATAATTCCAAATATATACTAGTCCTGGGATGCATGAGTTTCAATCATTTTTTTTAGAATTTGTTGTTTATGTCACATCACTGAAGTTTAAACCTCAGAAGAGAAAACCCTGTTATCTCAGATCAGGCTTTCTTTAACATTGGTATTATTGACTGACATTCTGGGCCAGATTTGGGGGCTGTCCCGTGCGCCCTAGGATGCTCAACAGCACATAGATGTCAGCGGCACCCCTACTAGTCACAACAACATGCCTACAGACGTTGCCAAATGTCCCCTCGTAGGCAAAAATCACTCCCCATTGAGAAGCACTGGATTGGACTGAATCACAAAACTGCCACCTCATGGCTTAGGAAAGGACAGGTAACCTGATGTATAATCCCACAGGACAAAGAGAAGGCAGGTGGGTTTCCAAAGAGGAAGCTGGGTTACTGTTGCCAAAACAGAGAAATCAATACTTGCTGTCTACTTCCACATTTGTAAGAAGAAAGCCAAAGCAGATTAAGTTTTCTATCCCATGCATTCATGAAACAAAGAGAGAAAAAAAAAAAGAGAGAGAGAAATTAATAAATTTTGAAAAAAGATCATAGAAAAAGTAATCCATCCACATGCTGAATTAGCCCCTCTCAAAGCTCATGGAGATGAGCATGAGTGTGCTGAAAAGGCACAATGCTGAGGAGATGGGTGTTCTATTTTATTTTTGTTCAAATTCCTCATGTTTCCCTATCTGATTTTCAAATCCTGCCAGATCTTTTTCCAACTCTCGGTATCTGTGGACTTGTGGTAATTGACATAGCTAATTTAAGAGAAACTGATTCCAAATCCCAAAGAACACCCAATGCATCTCTGTATTAATTAGTCAGCTAACTCTGTTGGTTCCAACATGGTGCTAATGAGACCAAAGACATGAATCCAATCCTCATGCCATATGGGCTTGTTCAACAGCCAGCCTGGAGCCCAACTGCAACCAGCCAACTGATGAATGTATATGGCTCCCAGTGGCAGGGGCAGAGGGGAGTAAGGATGTGTCCAAAAGGATCCGTCCCCACACACACAGCGCCTGGGTGTGGTGTGCCTTCCTGAGAAAGGACTGTTCTCTTATTCCCATGGGGTGCAGAGCACAGCACGTGCCCTACTCCCAACATGTGATGCCGTGTCTTCCTCTCCTTTCTCCAGTTCTTTCCTACTCCAGTTAAGTTTGCATTGCTGCTTCCTTTTCCTTTGGTTCATTAACATTTCTTAAAAATTGGAGTGTAGAAATTCATCTTCAATCTGCACTGACCCTAAATTCTCTGATCCTACCATCAGCAGCAAGACTGGGCCTGTCTCTTCTTCCATTATTATTTCTGACAGCCCCAAAGAAATCACTTAATATTCATTTCAGCCTCCCTTTTCAGACAGTCTTAAAAATCAATTTCAAAATTTTTCTTCTTGATCCTGTCATTTAGCACTGAAATGCCCCAAACTGATTACTTGGGACATTAGCATTTCTCCCTTTTTCCTCTAGGATCTCAGCTTCACTTTGTGAATCTGTTCTGGTCTGATTTAAGCTGGCTTTCATTTTAAGGTTGTTGTTTTCCACAGAGAAACGTGATTTTTTAAAGCTATATTTGTAGAACAACTTGCAGTTATCCTTTTTAAGAAAAACCAGCAGCAAAGAATAGGCAAAACACTTCGGCCATGAAAAAAATCAGATTCAATGGGTAAAAACAGAAAAAGAAAAGACTTAAAATTGCAATTACTAAAATCTTCAAGAGTGCCACTTTAAAGCCTCTACTTTCCAAATAGCAAGTTAGTAACAGTAACATCATCTTATTTATTAATAAAAAGGGGAAACTAAAATAGCCATTCACGACAAGATTCAGAGAGCCTCCCAAGGTCAAGAACAGGAAGGAAAATGTCTGAAAGGGAAGAAAAGGTAACGGCAGCTTGTAAAAAGAAGGGAAAAGTTCTTTGTCTTTGCTGCCATTCTGTGAACAATCTAGAGAGCTCAGTTCATTGTCACTGTCCCTGGCTGCCCTTCTCCCTTGCTGTTGTGTTTCTTCAGGTTGTTTTTAATTCTCCAAGTAATGTTACTAGAGAACTGGAAAGGTTCAAGACCACAAGAAGGGGGAACCTCACTGAAGGAAACAGGTGTGGATCACTTTATTCCTCAGCGTTGTTCCTCGTTCTTAGTGAGCAGAGAATGATTTTTTTTTTTTTTTTGTGGGTACCGGGGGGTCGACCTCAGGACCTCGCGCGCCAGCAGGCGCCCATGCCGCTGAGCGATATCACCGGCCCCTTTTTCGTATGTGGGATCCGGGAGTCGAACTCGGGCCCTCGTGCTTGCCGGGCAGGCGCTTAAGCCGCTGAGCCAACTCACCGGCCCGAGAATGAATGATTTTTAATGGAAGGAATGCTACAGACATGGCACCGAAAGAGTGCTCTGGACCATATAAACAGTCCTCCAGCTTGGTAACTGTAACCACTTTTTGCTGTAAGAAGCACTTTGTTATATTTCAATTTCACCAGCTTGTCATTTACATTATTACAGTGTTCTGCTGGGCTTCCGCCCCACCCTACCCCCTCATGACTGGCTTTCTTGAGAAAAAATATCTGCTAAACCATCAATGAGGGAACCAAAGCTATAGACTTGAACTGCAAGATAGAAAACAATTAGATTTTTCTTATGGGATCAAAGACTCAAAAATCATTCTTTCTGGGACTGTGAAACATCAAATATTGAGACTTGAAACTGTCTCCTCAAGAATGAACACCAGAATGTGCACCTGGACCCAAACTGCTTCCTAAGACTGGAGTTAATTGTAGGAACCTGTCCCTACCACAGCAAACATCATCAAATGGACTTCGAAAAAGCATGGTCTGACTTAGGGATAGTTCATCCTGTGTCTTTTCTGCCTGCCCAACATGTGGCCTTTCAATGCAGAGCAAGTGTCCTTGTAGTGCCACCAAGCGGACACTTCCGTTAAACACAATAGAATTGTCCTGCCTTTCAGGTTCTAATTGCGTGGACTACATTGGACAAGTACCACTCATGTAACCAAGGGAAGGAGACACTGTTGACTGTATTGGTGAATATGGTCAGGACATTTATAGATATCAATAATGCATTATACTCCAGCTGCTACGCTGAGTTAGATGCTGTCCAGACCGGAATCATTAATCTGCTCAGATGTACAGGCAACCGGTGGCTCCCTTAATGACAAGAAGGGAAAAGCAAAAACTGTGTAGATTATGACCTTTTTAGCAAATGAATCATTGTTAGAGATTGGGAAAAGAGAAACTTTCAGACAGATCCTGAGCAAAGTCAGACAGGGAAAACAGATTTCTCCAAAAAGTTCTGCCAGACCTCAAGCAAAGCTGATGGAACACCCAGACCTTTCAAAATTAGGTTATGATTCACTTTACCACTGATCCACTTATTTTACTAAGGAATCTACTTGTAAATTCTTGCAAATATCATTAGCTCTTTGAATGTATTTCTAATTGGATTAGAATTATAAGCGTCGCAAACTAGACTCAACTGCCAGAGACAAAAAATCTGAACTACCCGTGTAATTAACACATGTCCCTAGGCTAACAGGCATCACTGACCAAGAAATATGACCTGGAATTAGGATAACAGATCCTTCATCTAATGATATCACACTTTCAGCTTGTCATTCTTCATCTCACATTTCCTCATGATGCTTTAGCATTCGTAAAACTATCTCTGATTCTAATAAAATGAGTGTAATGGAAACAACACGGAATCACAAAGCATTTTCCTTGGCAGGTGAATTTAGGGGTCACCTAATAAAACCTTCCTCCACAGGTCCACCCTTGATAGCATCTGGTTTGGCACATCCGTCGATCCCAGAAGACTGTGTCACTCAATGTGAGGTCCACCATGGAACAGTTAACATTTCAGACGAATCAGTAAAGTTCTGCTACTGTGATATATGAATGGGAGCAAGAGAAAACAGGACAGTGTTTTTATTCCAGTTATCTCTGTTCCACTGAACCATTTGGTTTCCTGACCCTTCCATTTTGAATTTTCCATTTAACTTCCCCCTCATTTGAATCCTTTCCACTGTTATCCTCAGATTTACTGTTTAATTCATGAGAAAGCACCAACAATACAAAATGTTTCTGATAAATTCCCTATAAATCACCTAGCAGAGGATGATACCACATCCATTCACCTAAGGAAATGTATTTCATGAGCCTCAAAGAGATACAATGGAGAAAAGTACTTTGAATTTCACAAATGCCTTAAAATTTCAAGAGTCTGGCTTTGTCTAACAGAGCAACAATTTCTTAGGCAAATAGCTCACTGATGACTATTTATGTAAGGTCTTTTGGCTTCTACAGGGCTTGTTACTATGATGGAATAAAGAAAAACTATCTCAGAGGTGGTTGTTTGCCATCAAAGTCTTTCACCATTTCATTGGGGAGACAAAACTAATACACAAGGCCAAAAAAATAAGTCATTAAGCTAAGACTTATCTTTTTGAAGAGGGGTGCATTCATGGATTTGCTAAGTAGACTTCTGTTCCATGTATTAGCCCTGAATGGGCCATGTATGACTCACTTTGACTTCAGGGACATTTCCTCCTCCTTGACCCTCTCCTGAGCCTTCCACATGTCTAGCTAATGCCATTCCCAAATATGGTTTCCCACAGAGCACTCCATTTTGGTGGCTGCTCTGTCTCATCTTTATTTTATAAGATGCATACATCGAAGTTAAACACTTTCCACACCTCTCCCGTATTAGTTTCCAAAATTCTCCATGCCAACATGGAAATAAGATTCTGAAATCTGAGAAGCTCTTTTATATATAAATAGATGTTAAGCAGTTTTAAATACTTACATGCAATCCTTTTCACACCTTGTTGCCAGTTCCTTTGAGTATAATGTTAACTAGGAAAAAAAAAAAAATAGTAAGTAACAGGAAAAGAAAAATAGCCCAAAGTGAGCAGCAAGTAAAAGCTTCAAAGAAAACGAGGAAAGAAATATATGTAAATCATTTGCCTGAATCCTTATTTCTCTGTCTTCTTAGATTTTAGCCTTACACAATTCAATTTCACACGAAACATAGCAGAGCTGGCTGAGACAAGGGAGGGAGAGAGTGATTCGTTTAATGGACACTGCAGAAGAAAATAACTCCATCCTTTTCTGAGCAAATTCATGTCAACTTCCCCTCCTCTGCAGATAAATAAAAGCATTTTTAAATAAACAGTCACCATAAATTTTGATGTTGCAAAAATAAATCCCCCAGATGTTCTGTGTTGCGTCAGGAGTAAAAAGCTTCCGAGGCATTTATTCTGAACATAGTACTGTACTCTCTAAGAATATGCTGAGCACTAAATCCAAAACAGTATTATCGAGGAGATACAGTACATTTTACCATTTTAAGACATCTAGGACCTTGAATTCAATTTCTTGGGAAATGCAAATTCAAGTAAATAAACTATTAAATACATTTTAAAAATTAAAGGGTGCCTCTTGATTATGTTTGGACTTATTACTTGAAACTGGAAAGAAACAGAGATATTTTTAAGTTAGGTCAAAAATAGTGATGTTGAGTATAATTTGTTTTTTTAAAAAGTTAAAATATTATGTATGTTAAATACTCATCAAAAATAATGGACTGCTGTAACATCTAAATGAACATTGAAGATATTATATAAAAATATTCAAGTTCGGGTTCCAGAAATCACAATCACAGACTTCAGAGCCCCTTACTCAAAACTGAAGGAACTTTAAAAAAAATTTTTTTAAAAACCAACAAAAAAATTTTTTGAGACAGCTGTGCCCTCTGGAGGTGACATTTGGGAATTGAATAAATCTCCCCTAAACCAATAACAATGACTTTCCTAAAGAATTGAACTCGCACTTGGAAATGCAAAGAAGGCTTAGAAGGTTTCATTCTTATTCCTTTCATTGTGTCAAACCAGATTTCAATGAATACTAATTTAGAATTTCAATTTAGAAGTGTTGGAATGGGTGCAAAACATTTTGGTAGAGGGGATTAAAAGCTTGTGTTCAATATCTGAACACAATATCGGAATACAATGATTAGGAACATGCTGAATATGATGAAAAGAAAGGACGGTGGTTCCAAATCAAGTATCTTCCAAACCCCTTTTTAGTGAACAGCACAAAACGAAGACCATACCTCTTCACACCCGCCTACCTGCACCCTCAGAGAAGGCTGAGTCTCCCTACCCAGCAAACGGAACTATCCCGTCTTTTTAGAAAAATTCATCACCTCACTTTATTTTTCTATCTGTCTTTGTGTACATGACTCCTAAGAAATGTAGCTACATTTCCCCAGCAAGAGAATAGGTTATTCTGGTGGAGAAAAGCATGAGATAATAAATATGTCTCTGTCGAAGTTTTCAGAGATAGGAATTAATAAAGTTAGCTTTGTGTGTTTGGAATTGCAATAGAACAAAAAAGTGAAGGATATAATTAAGGGAGGAGATTCGGGGGGCAAAAGGGGAATCTCCAGAGCTGTCCTAACTTGATGTGAAACCTGAACAAAGCCACCACTTTTAGAGAATGAAGACATCTTGTGTTTACCCTGGATGTGGATAAATGTTATGTCTTTTTAAGTGAAGTGGGGAAGAAACTAAAAGAATTAAGTAATGCTAGTGCGCCAGTAAAGAGTATAATTACTATCTGTCTGAATGTAGGAGAATAAGCCCAAAATATCAGTGGGATGTGACTCTCAAGAGAACAGGTTCCTCGTGGGTGACTGTGTGCAGGGCCCACCACGCCAGGAGAGCCTGGGACAGACAGTTCTCCAAGAAGGAAGCCAAGGTCTTCTCCACCCCCAATGAATTTGGGCCATAGCTGCATCTTAAGTTTGGGCCTTGGACCCAAAGGCAACTCCATTCTTCCCCCCATTTCCTCCCTCCTCCCCAGAGGGAGCTCCTGGACACCGAGTTACTGGAAGGAACCTGGCTTTGCCAGCCTCGCTTCCCATTGCCCTGATTCCAACCAGGTGAAAGGGGGCGATTCTTAGGTTTGCAGTACATAATGATCACATTCATGGTGGGGACTTGGTGCACGCACATAACACATCTTCATTCTTTTCACGTGCCCTTCCCCTTGCCTCCTCTCCAACCCACCCCATCTCTTTGGTCGAGACAGGGACAACCTTTAACTCAAGACCTAACTTTAATTACATCAAAAATAACAATGTTGAGTATAATTTGTTTTTTAAAAAGTTAAAATATTATGTATGTTAAATACTCATCAAAAATAATGGACTGGTGTAACATCTAAATGAACATTGAAACTCTCCCAGTGCCCAGCCCCTAGCTCCTCAGGGAGGCCCAGAGGCCTCCCCAAGGACAAGGCGTCTCAAGGATGGCTGTCCTGAAGCTCCAGGTGACATCTGTGTCTCACCGAGGGCACGTGCCCAGCTCCCCAAGTATGAAAACAAAGACTTAGCGATGGGAAGCTGACGACGGGAACAGCCCGAGTTCAGCCGCCTTTCTCCCAGGGCGCGCACCTGTCCTCCCCGCCCTCCGGGTTGCTCACCTGCCCGCTGCCCCTCGCCAGCAGGGCTAAGGGAATGAGCTCAGTCACAGACGTCGGATTTCTATTTGATGCACTAACATCTAAAGGCCAGGGTGCATCTGGGACCAAAAAGACACTTCTCTCTGTCTGATCTTGAGGTTCTTGCCCCCTCCAACCTTCTCATTCCCCTCCTCACCTCTGTGTGAATGGGAATAAGAGCCATCATCAGGACATAGAGAATAAAAGGCATTTACAGAGTTCCAGAGGGAAAAAAGGCCAGGGATACCACTCTGTGGGCCTCTGACATGGCAGCAAAACAGCAATTAAATTGGAGAGGTCAGGATGGCGTACTTGGGGTCAGGGCCCAGCTCTGCCACTTACCTTACAGCCCTCATCAGGGTCTAGTTTCTGAGTGTCCATTTCTGTATCCGTAAAGTGAAAATAGTTAGATTTCCCGCAGGGTTTTTGCCAGCATGGGGTGACATAATACAGTTTACTTAACACAGCATCTGGACAGTCTAAGAGTTGGAAAAAACAAAACCCACCCAGGAAGCAGCTTAGAGAGAAGTTGCTGCCTTCCACGGCATCTCCTCGGTACCCAGGACAATTCAGGGCACTGTGCGGATTACAATGCCCTAAGCATGGAGTCTGACCTTGAGAGACCAGCGGTTAAGTTGGGAAGACAAGGCCACTCGCCCCGGGTACAGTTTAACTTTCAGAGAGATGGACTGTGAGAGCTCTTTCTCAGTATAGACTTTTCTTTATTTATTTATTTTTTTTTTTGTGGGTACCGGGGGGACGACCTCAGGACCTCGCGCGCCAGCAGGCGCCCGTGCCGCTGAGCGATATCACCGGCCCCTTTTTCGTATGTGGGTTCCGGGAGTCGAACTCGGGCCCTCGGGCTTGCCGGGCAGGCGCTTAAGCCGCTGAGCCATCTCACCGGCCCCCTCAGTATAGACTTTTCTCCCAGAGCCTGTGATCTCATAACCTTACCAGGTTCCCCAGCCAGGGGTGGCACCTGCTTTGCCTCAACACCTCACCTTGCCAGCTCCGGAAGCCTCATGTTGACCAGATTTGGATGTCTGAAGTGTCACACAGAGAGGCCTGTCTGTGGGACCTTCAGTTAGTGACACACAGCAGGCTGGAAATGTCCAGCCAAGAGGCAAGGGGACAGGGCTATTAGCTTCTGTTGGCTGAGAGGAAAGATCACATCAGACTTCCTTGGGGGACCTGGCGGGACCGGAGATGGCTCAGGGTACTGTCATCTTCCCACTGCTGCTGCAACAGGTTGCCACGAAGCTAGTGGCCGAAGCAGCACAGACTTGTTCTCTTACAGTTCTGGAGGGCAGAAGTCTAGATCGGTTTCCCTGCGCAAGAACCAAGGTGTCAGCGTGCCCTCGTTCCTGCCGTTAGCTCTACAGCGGGATCTGCTTTCTTTCCTTTTCCAGGGTGTAACGGCTGCCTGCACCTCTGGGTTCTCTGGCCCCCTTCACTCCAGCCTCTCATCCTTCTTCAACTTTGACATCCCTTCCTCCCTCTTATAAAGACTCTTGTGATGACATTGGGCCCATCCAGACCATCTAGAATACCCTTCCTATCTCAAGATCCCTAACTTAATCACATCTGCAAAGTCGTCTTTTGTCCGTAAGATAATAAGGTACTGGTTTCAAGGAACAGGACATGGACATTTCAGGAACCCATTATTTTGCTTACCAACAGGTGCCTAATTCCCTGAATCAGGTGACTGAAAAAATCCTCATCCTCAAAATGATTCAGAAAAAGAAAGAAAGAAAGAAAGAAAGAAAGAAAGAAAGAAAGAAAGAAAGAAAGAAAGAAAGAAAGAAAGAACCAATCATCTCTAGCCATTTCCTTGATCTGCCCTAAAACCAACTTGGTTGGTTTAACACATTTTCTTGGAAGTAGCTTTGAAGTTTTCATAAGAAAAAAGTACTCTGCTCTAGATATCAAGAGAGAATGATCATTAAAACCTGCTTCTAGATGCAACCGGCAGGGCATCATTTAATAAGATTTGAAAACCGAACCTAGCATTCTTACCTTTAATGTTTGCAAACACCTCAGATAATCACTAGTACCTATGTTCCCCTACCCTGCTTTCTAACTATTCTCTAAATTGACTTGATATTGCATTTTTTTTTTGACAGTTCAGTGACAGGCACAAATTATTTCTCTGTTACCATGGTAACTAAGGCATCTCAAAACAGAGAAAAAATAAGATTAAAATAAAAGGAAGAGGGAATAATCCAAATAAGCATTAATGACTTGTCCAAGTGAAATCGGGTGCTAACTGGCCAATTTGGGCTTTGGGAGTGTTTCACCGAGGGTTCTCTGTTGGTCCATGGGAAGCCACTCATGCAAGCAAGAATCCTTGAGTCTGGCAAGAAGCAAGGGTTCAAAGTTTACAGAACCTTCTGCTCTGCCTTCCTGATGCATCTCTCTTATTTGGATCACTTCCTTTGTTTTTCATCTCCTCCTGCTTTTCCCCACATTAGTTACTATGGAAACATTGGTGTGAATGTCAGAAGGCTCAGCTCAGAAATGCCTCATAAAGTCAATTTATAGAATAGTCTGACATTTATCTCATGTTTGGGAAATGTAAAGAATTTGTGATATTCATGACCACGCACGGGGTGGGTGATAAACACTGTGCTATATATGGATTTTAAAATTTGTTTTATATGCACTGAGAAAACATCGGGTTTTGTCTTTTAGGGGAAGAATAGCAACAAAAACAGGAGTCCGGTTTGGGATTTGAAATTGGATTCATTTTCCCTCAGTTCAGGGAGGATTTCCACCCTCTTGGTTTGTAAAGCTGGACTAGAATCTCTTGTGTCAAAATAAATGCTTTTGGAAAAAATTATGGCTGGCTTATTATTTTTAAACTTTAACCTGACAATAAGACAAATGGTATTATCCGTAATAATATACACAGGGCAGCAAGACATAGAAATGTTAAAGTCCATGCTGTAAAATTTCTTATTTCACCAAGATGAATTTCAGAGCTAGTGTTACCCAATGGAATAAAAATAATAGCTAATGATTCTAGCACATTTACCATGTGTCAGCCCCTTCTAATACTTTATATATATGAATTCATGCAATCCTCACAATAGACTGGCAAGGTAGACACTATCGTTATATTCTTTTTACACATAGGAAAACTAAGTCACGGAGATGTTAAGTAATTTATCTAAATAAGTGATGTGAGCAGATTTAATCCAAAGCAGTCGAGCCTATATTTTGAACCATCATACACAACTGGTTCTCTATAAAAAAAAGGCCAAACTAATCCTAACAATTTGTACAGATGGAGAGATTTGAGTTATCAGTTCTGGACTGAAAAGATAACCTAGGCAAGGAGAGTATTACCACACTGAAGATACTGGCCAAAGCCTTAAATGTTGCCACAACAGAGCTGAAGATACAATGGGGGCCGGTGAGATGGCTCAGCGGCTTAAGCGCCTGCCCGGCAAGCGCGAGGGCCCGAGTTCGACTCCCAGAACCCACATACGAAAAAGGGGCTGGTGATATCGCTCAGCGGCACGGGCGCCTGCTGGCGTGCGAGGTCCTGAGGTCGACCCCCCGGTACCCACAAAAAAAAAAAAAAAAAAAAAGATACAATGGGCTCCTGATGATTACAGTGTAATAATGAATACAGTTTACAATTAAATTTGGTTTCAGACTTGCAGATTTTTATATATCTTCTTATGTGTAAAACAGTAAAAATGTTTTGCTATATGATCAGCAGGAAAGCTAATAATAGCTGAAAAGACTTTGAAAATAACTCCATTGTACTCCATCAGAAGAATTTTAATTACAAAGAAAAATCCAGGGTCACTCTGTGGAGCAGCATTTAATCTTTGCCACCCAGGGGTACCTATTTCCCCTGGCATCAACTCCCAGTTTTTGTTTGAGAAAGTCAGACCTGTTCAATTCATGTGTTTGACCTCCCGGAGACCAGGACCAATCAGCTGACCCGAGGGCAAAAGCCAATCGACACATCTCAAACCCTCTGACCTCAGTGACTGGTTCAAAGATGGGGTTGACCCAACCAGGGTCAATGAAACATCATAAGATTTTCGCTGGAAATGCTCAAAGAGCAAGAGGGTGGAAAACTAAAATGGAGGATGAGCTGCTCTTAGCCCCAAGAAGGTGGCTTAGAACTAACAGAGGCTATTTCAGTAGAGACTGAAACTATGGGGCCAAGAAGAATATAAAAGATTAAGAGAAGCCCAGCCAGATGCATCTTTGGACCCAGAAATTAAGTGTCCAAAGTCTGTTAAACTTTTCAATTTTTGAACTATTATGTCTCTTCTCCTTCTCCCTCCTCCTCCATCTCTTCTTCCTCCTTCTTCCTCCTCTTTTAATTTTTTCCTCCTCTTCTGTCCCTCTTCTCTTTCTCCACCTGCTTCCTTCTCCTCCTTCCTCCTTTTTCTCCTCCTCTTTTTCTTTCTCCTTCTCTTTCCTCTTTTCCTGATCTAAGCACATTTGGCTTACAACAGAAAAAGGCTAAGTGGACACAACACAGGGCAACATGTGTACCCTGAGAATAGACTCATCTTCTCCACTTTATTCATAAATAAGCAACCCCACAATCACTGTGATTCCAAAATTCCTAAAACTCTAAAAACTAAAAATCTCTTAGTAACTCACTTGGTGACAAAACAAACATGACCTACAGGGACACTAAGCTGTTGGTAGTGTTTATTTATCCCACTTAATGTCAATGTTCCTATGTTTTGCTGTAGAGCAATCAATATTTGTGATTATAGGATGTCACCCAGATTCTGTTAAACTGTCATGCTATATAAGGTACACAAATTCTTATCATTATTAAATCCAAAAAATTACAAGTTCTGAAGCACCCAAAGTTTTGGATAAAAACCATGGACTTCTAGTCATATTATAAAATAAATGCATAAATCATTTGACTACATAAGTGCTTAACCTCTCAATAGGATAGAATCTGAGTTAGCCAGTGACATGTGTTGTGAACCTCAAGATGAAATCAGCCATCACGAAATTATATTGAAAGCAAAATTCTGTTTGCATGCCAGACAATAAGCATACATCAAGCAAACCCTACTGTGATAAACATTCAGACGAGAACATTCATAAGTTTAGGGCAAAAGCAAAAGGAGTCAACTGTATCTCAGGAAGAGCTTTGAGAGCAGAAAATCTGGACAGGAGCAGCTGCCTGACTCATCATCCTGCCACTCCACCAACCATAAACACAAACTATGTGAAGGAATTATGACGCCGAGTGTATGTGAGGATGACCTCGATTAAGTCTTGAAATCTGTGCCCCATGTTCATGTGGGATTTATTCTGAGACCTCCCTCCTGAGTTCTCATGAGATAGATAGATGATAGACTAGATAGATAGATGATAGATAGATAGATAGATAGATAGATAGATAGAGATGATGATTGATAGATGACAGATAAAATATTGTTTTTCATTTAGCTTTTCAACCAAGAAAATGATCATGCTATACAATATTAGAAAGAGTACTGGAAACTAAATAAAACTTATTCCAAAACAGCCAAGTTTGGAGTCTTCACTCATCTGTCTTTTTTCTTTCTATCCAGCACTTGACACTATAGCTAATATACAATATGCATTTCCAATGCACTTTATTAATAAATGAAATAAATGCTAAATTCTGATAACTCTGCCACCTGGCAACACTGACAAGTTGTCAATGGGACAATTGATAGAGGGTGGAAAAAAACTAAAGGAAGAAAAAACCCAGAGGTTTTGGCCCCACGGATGCAGAAAAATCCTCCAGGGCCCTCTCATCAGTTGTAGAAAAATTAAATATAGGTCAATGATCCTTGAGATACTCCTATCCCTGTGATTACATGATTTTTCTGCATGCAAAGAAAAGAAAAATTTTAAAGGATGCAGAGAAAAGTGTATGTAAATTATTTGAAACACTAGCTAATAGAGCATGGAATTATTCCTAAATTTGAAGAAGATTTTCTTGGAATTCGAAAGAGGAATAAGTGTCTACCTCATTCATACATATGAAAAAATTATGCCAAAAGTATTGTACTAGGGCCGGTGAGATGGCTCAGCGGCGTAAGCGCCTGCCTTGCAAGCGCAAGGGCCCGAGTTCGACTCCCGGAACCCACATACGAAAAAGGGGCCGGTGATATCGCTCAGAGGCACGGGTGCCTGTTGGCGCGCGAGGTCCTGAGGTCGACCTCCCGGTACCCACAAAAATATTGTACTATAGTTAAGAGATGAAATAATCCTAAAAGAATTGCCCAGCTTAAAATAACCCACACACTAATATGAGAAATAGTGAATCCTTCTCTCCCTGTTAATAAACCTTCCAATGTCCGAACCATCAAACTGTAAGAGCCCAGCTGGCTTTTAGATCTCCTCTCCCCATAGTCAAACCCAGAATACTGCTGATTTTTTCTACTTTCATGACTGCGCTCAAATCCAACCTCTTTTCCACAGGGATGACTGTTAACTGCATCCCCTCTCCACTCCAGTTTCTCCTCCAATATTCCTTTCACATAATTGCCAGATTAATTTTCCTGGGGAAAATCTTTGATCCCATCAGTAGCTCCCAATTACCCTGAGCACTGATCGTGCTGCACTAACTTTGATAGAATGAAACTGCATTGTCCTCTTTGCACTTCTCTTTCTTAAGCTGCACCTTTTCAATGTCCAGAACTGCAGCGCTGTCCTCTTTCCTGTCCTTTAAAATGCTGGAATTCCTTAACCCTTGCTCACAGCCCCTCTTCTTTTCTATACCATCCCTTAGGTGACCCCATTATAAAGATTTCATTAACACCTAGATGCCAGTGAATCGCCTTATCTCTTTTTTAAATTGTGATAAAATACATAGAAGATAACATGTATGTTTTTTATCAGTCCGCATTTGAAGTACATAATGATTACGTGCCTCACGGGGAGTTGGTTCCTGTGTATAACACATCTTCATTTTTTGTTTATTTTCTTCACCTCCCCTTCCTTTCTCTTACCTCCTTCTCTTGGTCTTCTTCCCTTTTCTTTGCAAAACATCTATCTTCCTGTGTTGTATTATCTTTAATTTGCTCTTTATTTACATTTTATGGGTACAAGAAATGTTTATTTACATGTACAAGAAACCATGTGATATTTAAGTATATGTGTCTAATTTACTGTATTTCACTTGACATTATGGTCCCACAAATGACTCAAATTTGTCCTTCTTATGGCAAAGTAACACTCCATTGTGTACCAATACATTTTATTTATCCATTCATTTGTTGATGAGCATGTGTCCCACTGTCAAGATTTAGCTATTATGAGTTGTGCTGCTATAAACATGGGTTCACATGTATCACTGTAATATGATGTCTTTAACTCTTTAGGGAAGATATCTAGAAGGAATAGCTGGGTTAAAAGGAATTTTTTTTTTTTTTTGAGGAATCACCACACTGATATCCATAGAGGTTATACTATTTCACATTCCCACCGACAACGTAGAAAGGTTCCCTTTTCCCCACAGCCTCACCAGAATTTGTTATTATTCGATTTCTTGATGATAGTCATTCTTTCTGAAGTAAGATAGAATCTCATTATTGTTTTAATTTGCATTTCTGTAATGGCCAGAGATGCTGAACATTTTCCCACGTATTTATTGACCACTCGTACTTCTTCAGAGAAGTCTATTCATTCCAGTTGTCCATTTTTTGATTGGGTCTTTTATTTTGGAGAGGCCTAATTTTTTTTGAGTTCTTTATATAGTCTAGATATTAGTTTCCTATCCAAGAAGTAACTGGCAAGAATTTTTCCCATTCTATAGGTTGTTTCTTCACTCTGTTCGTTGTTTCTTTTGTTGTGCAGAAGCTTTTGAGTTTGATATAATTTCATTTGTTGATTCTTTTTTTTGTGTGTGTGTGGGTACCGGGGGTCGACCTCAGGACCTCGCGCACCAACAGGCACCCGTGCCGCTGAGCGATATCACCGGCCCCTTTTCCGTATGTGGGTTCCGGGAGTCAAACTCGGGCCCTCGCGCTTGCCGGGCAGGTGCTTAAGCCACTGAGCCATCTCACCGGCCCCATTTGTTGATTCTTAATGTTATTTCTTGTGCATTTGGAGTTCTGCTCAGAAAGTCCTTGCCTATGTCTATATCTTCAAGAGTTTTACCTATTTTATATTCTAGTGTAGTGTTGCTGTTTAATATTTAAATCTTTGATCCATTTTGATTTTAGTTTAGTGCATGGTGAGAGATATGCATCTAGACTCAATGTTCCATTTGTGGATGCTCAGTTTTCCCAGCACCATTTATTAAAGAGGCCATCTTTCCTCCAGGGTATGTTTTCATCTCCTTTGTCAAAAGTCAGCTGAATGTGCCTGGGGTCGTTTCTGCATCTTCTATGTTGTTCCATTGATCTGCACATCTGTTTTTGTGCCATTATGTCATTCATAATCTGTAAAGTGCACAAATCAATGATGCTGAGTATGCGCCACATTTTGCAATTATCACCATTATCTACTTCCAGAACTTTTATCACCATCTTGAATGGAATCTCCATGCCCATTAAGTAGTCACTCCCCATTTTCTCCCATCCCTTGGCCTCAGGTAACCACTGTCTGGCTTTCTGTCTCTGTGGATTTACCAATCCTGTACATTCCATGTCAACAGAATCTTACAAAAAAATGTGTGGTCATTTGTGTCTGTAATCTTTCACTTAGTGCAGTGTTTCCAAGGTGCATCCACATTGGAGCATGTATTTCACTTCCTTCGTTTGCAGGACTGGATGAAATTCCCTTGTACAGATAGACCACATTTTGTTTCTTTGTTCATCTGTTGACAGACATTTGGGTTGATTTTACCTTTTATCAGCTGTGAGTAACGCTGCTGTGAATACTAGTACAGTATATAAGTTTTTGCTTGAGTACCTGTTTTTAACTCTTAAGGGCATATATTTAGGAGTTGAATTGCTGGGTCTTAATAGTATTTCATGTTTAACTTATTGAGAAATTGCCAAAGTGTTCTCCACAGTGACTGCACCATTTTACCTTCCCACCAGTAACATAGTGAGTGTGACCATTAATCATAATTATTGGCTTGGCCGGATTAAGAAATACCTACCAGATTAATAAAGCTCACTTCTAGCTGTGTCTATGAGGATATTTCTAGAGATGATTGGCACATGCAGCCCAGCACACTGAGGGGGTGGGTGGCACCATCTAACGGGCTTACAACACAGATGGAATGAAAGAGGAAGAAGGAGGAAGTTGGCCTGTGTTTGCAATGCCCCATTCTTCTTGAGCAGGTGTGTCTTTTGCTACCACCACCACCTGTGGACATCAGACTCCAGCTTCTTCCACCTTTCAATTAAGACTCATACCAGCAACTCTCCAGGGAGCTTCGCAGCCTTTAGGCTCCAAATGATGCAACATCCTTGATCCCTCCTCTTCTACACTTCCTGGCTTCTTGGACTACTGGATCCTCTGGCTCTCCAGCACGCAGACAGACACTGTGCACTCTCCTGTCTCTCACCATGTAAGCCTACATACTAGATCCTCTTGCAGAATTATGGGGTTCCAATTTCTTCACATTCTTTTCAATACTTATTTGTTGCTTTTTAAATTATGACCACTCTAGTGCTTGAGAAGTTGTATCTCTTAATAGCTTGGATTTTCATTCGCCTAATGGAGTTGAGCATCTTTGGATGTACTTGTGAGCCATTTGTATATCTTCCACGGAAAAAATGTCTTTGTCATCTTTTGCCCACTTTTAAGATGGGTTATGTTTTTTGTTGCTGCATTATAAAGTTTCTTTATATATTGTAGATAATATGTCCTTATCAGGTGTATTATTTGAAAATATTTTCTCCCTTTGTTTTTACTCTCTTGGTAGTATCCTTTGCCATACAAACCTTCAACTTTGACAAAGTTCAAACTATCCATTTTGCTTGTCATTTGTGCTTGTGGTGTTATATATAAGAAACTATTGATAAGCCTAAGGTCATGAGGATTTTTCCCTGTTTTTCTTCTAAGACTGTCAAACTTTTCGTCTTATACTTACAGCTATTGAGTATTTTCCTTGAGTTAATTTTTTTATATTACGTAAGGCAAGGGCCAAACTTCATTTTGTTGTATGTGGCTTTCTACTCAATCCATCACCAGACAATTAAATGATCTTGAGACACTGTCATTTCAGCACTCTCCAAACAGATTTTGTGGTCTCTACCATCTCTAAATGCATTCATACTCTAAATATGTCACTCCTGAAGATGAATTTTCATCTAGTGATACACGCAAAACGTATCTGCCCATCTACACTTTCCATGTCCAGTTTGTGATAACTAAATCCCCATAAAAAATATTTTGAATCTGTCTCATTCTCTCAAGCTCTTCTGCCATTCCTAGATCAAGTCACTGTGGTCTGCTCTCTGGACCACTAAAGTAGTCTCCTAAGTAGAGTCATTTCCCTGTGTCCACTCTTGCACTCTTTTAATCTATTCTTCAGGGACATCGTTTTTAAAAGACAAATCAAATCATCCATTTCTCTTTCCTCTGCATCCCTTTTCCAAGCCTACTCTGTTTAAAATTCAGTGTCCTCCCATTGGGAGGGACAAAGACACATGACAGAACCTGACTCTGACCTTCTCTCCAGCCTGATCACTTACCGCTCTTTACCTACTACCCAATCTTCAGGCTTCACACTCGATGTCACTTATTCAATGGATCACTGCTAAATAAAGTCACTTTACTAATTATTATTATAGCAATGCTACATTTCTTGACAGATGTCTTTACAATTCAAAATTACATATTTGTGGAATTATTTGATTTATGCCTCTTGCCCTCTAGATTGAAATCTTCATGAAGTCCATCTATTGTAACCTAGAAACTTCAGGGCACTCCATGATGTGACTTTTCTAGTCTTATTCACAACTGTTCTCTTTCACGCTCCCAATTTCGTTCTTGATTAAACTGGGTAAATATTCTATCATTGTATTCTATTAACATTGGTTTTTACCTGTTTCTTCTTACTCTATTTCTCTATACTTATTTTGTTATCACTCTAGCCTACCCTCACTTTTCACGCACTCCTTTAGATTTAATTTATTTATAGAGTACCCTGGAAATACAGGACAGGAGATACAGAACAGAGTAAGCCTCAGTTCAGACAAAAAGGAAGCATAGAAAAAAATCTGTGAACAATTAGATACAACTCTAGGTATACGGTGAAACAAAAATGACTTTTATAAGTTATTCTGACAGCAGAGAAGATAATGGGTATCTCTGCCTGAGAATGTCAGCAGAGCTTCAGTATAGAACACGTCACTTTAGCAAGGTCTTGCAAGATGACTAAGTACGGAAAAGGGGTAGTTTTCAGTCATAATCATTAGTACAAAGGTAAATCACAATGAACACGTCCCCAGACCTGACCTATTCCAGGAGCAGCAAGTGGTCTGAAGTGTCTGGCGCACAGATCTGACTCAAAGGTTGGGGTCCAAACAAAAAGCCCACGCCATTATTTCTTGAATGCCACTGATGGGTCCAGCCTTGATTAACAGTTCATTTCTCTCACACCAAAAGGAAAAGTATAAATTTCTAATAAAGTATTAATGTGTTAGAATACAAAATAATAGAAATACATTGTGACATAGAGCTCTGTGGTGGATAAGACCCTATCTAAGCTGCCTCCTGTGAATTTCCCTCCCAAGGGTTCACTCTCCCTTGAGTTTGGGTAGAAAGTATAACTTACTCTAAGTCAAGTCAATGTGACTGAGGTGAAGGAATTTCGCTATAACGCAGGTCCTAAATCAGTTGGTTTTGACTTATTAAAGTGGAGATTAGTCAGGGGGAGGGGTGACTTATTCAACTGAAAGAAGAACTGAACCTTCCGTGAAAAAGGAAACTCTCCTCATTGTTGGAGAAGCCCACATGGCTAGGACCTTCAGGAAGCTCCCAGCTGACAGAAAAAAGTCAGTGCTCTTGGTCACGCAGCCACAGAAAGAAGAATTCTGCCAACTACTGAAGCCATCTTGGAAATGAATTCTCCCCAGTCAAGTCTCCAGCAGAGAACACAGCCCTGACCAACCAACACCTGGATTGTAGCTCCATAAGACCCTGAGTAAAGAACTCAGGTGAGCATATCAAACTCTTAAGCTAGAGAAACTGTACAATAATAAATGGGAGTTGGTTGAAGTTACCAAGCTTTGGCAGTTGGTTATGCAGAAATAGAAAATGAACGTAGATTTAATGCTAGAGAAGATGTTTCTTATTGTTGTTGTTGCTGTCATGCATTTTTTAATGTTTTTGCCCAAATGGCCTGAATATATAATCCCTTAGATATTTAACTGACAGAATACACCATTAGAACAAAATGTAAATGTGTTTCTGGCCAACTCACCAATAATGTAAAGTGACAATAGAATATTTCAACTTGATGTATTCTACTTCGTAGTAAGATATGTAATTATTTTTGGGTTGCTCGGATTCTTATTCTTAGCAGTTTCTTTGGTTTTTAATGTATCAATTGCTCTCAGATAAAGAAAAAAAGATGCAGAAATATGTCAGCTTTGAGGATCAAAACACAGCCATCAAGAAACAAATGGAAGAATGTTGACTGCACAACACACAAACGCACATAAAATCAACAGCCTTTTTTGCCACCATGTGTTCCTTACCTCTGTTACTTGAGTCAGTATCTTCTCATAGGAATAATTTTATAATAGGGAGTTGATGACCCAGCACCAAATAAGTCATTGCTGTGACTGATATGGCCAATTTATATATAATAGAAGCAGAGAAGGAATTGAGAGTCCTTGTGATCATTTGAAATGAGAATATTATGCTTCGAATTATACTGTTCATCTTGATTATAAATTTGCTAGCAGTATGATAAACACACATGGTAAAAAATATAACTGTAACATTCTTTTCATCTAATACACCAGACTTGACAAATATAATTTGAGATATTTTTGTCAAGAATCTAACATATTCCCTGTACCAAATCTAGCAAAGATAATTAGAAACTTCTATTGCTTATAAAAATAGAATTAAATTGAAATTCAAATTAAGATATCTATCAGTAAAAGAAAAACAAACCCTCTTTGGCCATGTTAGAGTCTACCTCCAAAATAAAAAGATGGGTCATTATTTAAAAATAAGTTATAACTTACATCTGTGGGACAGAAAATGCTTAATAGATGTTGGAAACTCTCTTAATATTCCTGTACATGCCTTTAATGCTTAAAATTCTGAAAATTAGGCTAGATGGATAATTAAACATGAAAGAGCCTTCTCAAATCAGTAGCCCATTTAATCTTTGACCAGTAGTTTCTAGATGCATTGCAATAAATCACTATTTTTCATCAAGATCTTATTTCACCCTCTAAACTTTCACTCCAATCCCTTCATGGTTTTGGCCCTCCCCATTTCTTACCTGGACTGCTAAACAGTTTCCTAAATGACATTGCTGCCCTTGGCTTAATTGTCTCAAATCTGTACTCCTCAGTGTGGTCAGAAACATCTTTCTAAAGATGTCACAGTGCTACTTAAAACCCATCACCAGTCCATCTTTGTCCTCAGAAGAAAATCCTAGTGGCCTGGCCTCTCCTCAGAGCTGCTGGTGATGTGATTTGGCTCACCTCTGTAACTCCCACTGCCCTGTCCCTCAGCCCTGACAGGTCTTGCACATGATTTCTAGCCTCTATCTGGGACGCATTTCTCCCTCCCTCTCCCCCTTCACCAGGCCTATTTCTACATATTTTTAATTCTCAGTTAACACCTTCTACCTCACATTTACCTCCTACAACCTCTAGGAAACCTTCTTGGATAGCACTTTACTTATACAGGTTGCAGCGAATGCCCCTCTCTGCCTCCTCCCTGTGCATAGATATCTGTTCCCTGGCTTGTAGCACATTATTGTTTCATTCCTATATCTGCCTATCCTACTCGACGAGTGTGCTCTTCAGTATGATCCTACTGTTTAGCACATGGAAGGTGACTGCTGTTCACTGAGTGATTAAACTGAAGACAAAGATTCATATGTGAGCCTTGTCAGGTGGGACCTCTCTCCCAAAGCACAGGCTGAAATGGAGCCCTCTGTGGCATTGCCCAATCAGTGTGTAATGCCTTCAGATGTTACCTGCCAGAAACCCCGACGAAACCAACCTTCCAGACAGGGGATGTCCTACAGACTCACCAGAGAAATCTTCTCCTGCACTCAGAATGTGTTATTCCTTTTACAAACTTAAAAAGCCAGACCTGATATACAAAACGAACATCAGCTACATTTACCTAACAAAGCTGAAGGCAGCGGCTGCATTTAAGGGCCTGCGTATTTTCTATCAAGGAAGGTAGGACAGACAGCCATTCTCCCCATTCTGTAAACATCCCTCTGTGTAAACCTCACTCGTGCTGTATAAAGCCCTCCCTTCTCTGCCCCACCAACGTCACCAGTCCTCTCTGCAGAGACTCCTTTTTGTAGCCCCTGTTCCAACAGTTCCCTACGACTACATTTAGACAACTTCATTCTTCATCAAAGTCAATAACTTTGTTATTTAAGGAGCGTTCAATAACTATAGCAATATTTAGACATCCAAATTGTCTTCAATTTCATTTGACAGATAAAAATTTAATGTGACGCTCACTTTTAAAATGAGAGATAAAATGTTTTCTCATTTCACTAGTATTCAAATAATAGAGTAGGTGTCTTTTGACATAAGATGTGCTTCAAATAAATTTTGAAAAGTTCAATTTGTCTGAATGCAAAATGAAGCATAATTGATTTCTGACATTTTAATTTTAAGTGAGCTGGTTGTCAGATTTCACTTGAATGGGACCCACGATATCTACATCAAGGACATGTCAACCGTTATTGTCATTTTTCTATGTGCATAAATTTACCTTACTATTACAAAAACTATTATTTGACATGTGTGGAGAAGGAAGAATTGTAGTTAATCAAATTTCAAGTTTATTGTGTATACCAAATACACAATAAACTATCATAATCTATAACACTTCCTACTTATATTCAACAGAATTCAACAACTGATAAAATTAGACACATTTATATAAGAAATGAGACTGAACCTCTATGGAGGTCAAAGCATCATACAAGACATTACATATGCACAGAGAACTCAGAGAGAGCCTCTGCCCAGTGAGGAGACAGACAGTAAGAAAAATCTTCCTAATTATGTAAGAATTAAAATAATGGTAAAAAATGTATTTTTTTTTTTTTTTATCACAGGAGAGACCATTCCTTTAGCTCAAGTAAGAATACCACAAAGCAGTGACATGTAAGACAGGTTGCGAAGGTTTTGCAGAGTTTTACGGTGAACCATGGAAAGGGGCCACACTCTCAGGACCTGAGACTGGAATATCAAAAGCAGGATGTGTGTGGAGCAGGAGGAGATAAGTCTGCAAGGAAGGACAATGACACCACACCAGTGGCCCTTACCTGAAGATGATTAGATTTTCCTTTTGGTGACGATGTTAACATCCAAACTAGGCTGATGTCAAAGAATGAAATCATGGACAAAGAAGCAGTTAAGGGGGTAAGAAGAAAGAAATCTTCTGGTGGTTGGGAGGGGCTCCAAGCAGGTCATCAGATGAGCTCTTGTCCAGAGGCTTTTATGAATAAGCAGAGTGTGGGAATTTGTTCAGTGTCCAGTGGTTCCCTATCACAGGTGGCCCTCTGGGTTTAAAATGACCAATTAAGTGCTCACTTTGGCAGCACATATACTAAAATTGGAACGATACAGAGAAGATTAGCATGGCCCCTGCACAAGGATGACATGCAAATTCATGAAGTGTTCCATATTTTAAAAAATAAAACAATAAATAAATAAGTGAATAAATAAATAAATAAAATAAAATAAAATGACCAATTAAGACCCAGGCTTTCGGGCCGGTGAGATGGCTCAGCGGTTTAAGCGCCTGCCTTGCAAGCGCGAGGGCCCGAGTTCGACTCCCGGAACCCACATACAAAAAAGGGGCCGGTGATATCGCTCAGCGGCACGGGCGCCTGCTGGCGCGCGAGGTCCTGAGGTCGAGCCCCGGTACCCACAAAAAAAAAAAAAAAATACTCAGGCTTTCTAATGCAGTTCAAAAGAAAAACCAGTTACTCAGCATCTTTGAATTCCTCAAAATACAGCCCACAACCCCAGAAGTAAGGAGAAATTGTTAACTTGGTGCATTCCATTCTGCCTAACTGCCTGTTCTTATGAACTCTTATCATTTTTGCCACATTTACTTTTAGATCTCTAAATTTAGCTATCCACATGGCTCAACTTAGCTCTTATCCTGGTGTATGTGCTGTTTTCTTTGTAAGGCCAACCAGCCTTACAAATCTCAGTAATGCAGGTTGCTCTAAACTACAGCAGCTGAGTTAGAAGTGACTTAAGAAGTTCACCTAGGGCCGGTGAGATAGCTCAGCGGCATACGCACCTGCCTGGCAAGCGTGAGGGCCCGAGTTCGACTCCCAGAACCCATATACGAAAAAAGGGCCGGTGATATAGCTCAGCGGCACGGGCGCCTGCTGGCGTGCGAGGTCCTGAGGTCAACCCCTGGTACCCACACAAAAAAAAAAAAAAAGAAGAAGTTCACCTATTGCTACATTATAAACAAGTAAAAAGCCAGTGGAATTTAATAAGCATTTATTCTCAGCTGAGCTACACTAAGCTGGGTTTGACTGAGCACCTTGGCTAAGATATCTCTGCTTCATATATTTCACATCTTTCTCTAGAATCCAGCAGCTAGTCCAGGGAGAGGTGTGTGTGTGTGTGTGTGTGTGTGTGTGTGGTGTGGTGTGTGGTGGTGGGGTCTATGTCAAAAGCACAAGAGACAGTTCAGCAGCATAAGCGCCTACCTGGCAAGTGCAAGGTCCTGAGTTCGACACTCGGTATCCACATTAAAAAAAAAAAGCAGAAGAGAAATTAAAGCATACCATGTCTCTTAGTCCTGGGCTTGGAATGGCATTATTTCTGCGTTAGTGGCCAAAGCAAACCACATGTTCAAACAGCCACATGATAGAGAAGAACTCTAAAGCCAAATTGCAAAAGAGAGAAATATGATGGAAGTGAAATCCTAGAGACAATAATGCAATGCACTGCACAGTCTGCCCTCAGGGCTGCAATTATTCATATTCCTCTCAAATACAATATATGGCCATCACCACCCAAGAATCCACAAGAGTTACATCCAATCTCAGTATCAGGCTCAAAGTTTAGAATCTTGTGATCTACATTAGGTACAGAAGTTTCTCATTATAATGAAAACAATGATTGTCCTTTGTTCAAGGAGCAATGAACAAAAGAATGAACTGTTTATCTGCATCATCTCTCTCTCTCTCTCTCTCTCTCTCTCTCACACACACACACACACACACACACACACACACACCCCTAAGCACAAAAGAGAGAACACTTACATACAATGATGCATTGGGAACAGGCTAATTGTGATAAAATCTCTCATTTAAGGAGAGTAGGAGGCACACAGCAGACTCATGCCCATAGTGTATCAGCCAGGATTTACCAAAGAAACAGATATAACACAAGATATACAAATGTATAAGAAATTACAAAGTTGGCTTACAATGATCAGCCACAGAGTTGGATGAGGAAGTGTGCAAAGGGTGTCTGCACGCTGGAGGCTGAAGGGTTCAGTCCAAGGTCTGGAGCTCACTGCAGTGTCCACGCAAGTCCATATCAGGAGGCTGACGGGTCTGCGATGGAAGGCTGAAGAATCTACAGCAGAAGGCTGAAGGATCTGCACCAGTCGGCTGAAGAGTCTACAGCAGAAGGCTGAAGAGTCTATGCTGGAAGGCTGAAGGGTCCAAGGCAGAAGCCAAAGAGTCTGTGCTAGAAGCCAGGAGACGGTGTCCAATCTGAAGGCAAAGACTGGAGCTTCTCTGAAGAACAGCAGCCAGTCAGTCCTTCCTCATTTCCCTTTTATACTGTCCAGGCAACGAGCCACCCTAGGGTAGGTCCTCTACACCCTAGGATGTAGAATTGCTGAGTCAACTTAGTTAAGCTTCTAAGTTATCAAGTTGACACAATCAATCAACCACTACACATAGCAATTCTGAAGTCTCACTGAGCAAGTGTTGAATGGGACTTATGATTTCTGCACCCTGTGAGTACCTTCACAGTGCATTTCTCCTGACCCTGTCCTTCAAGGTCTTCATTTTTCATCTGTACCCTCAGTAACCACAAGGTACAAGGTAAACAGTGGTTCTCACAGTGTGGCTTTGGGAGCCCTGAGAATCTCCAAGTCACTTTTGGGGACCCTGATGATTTTATCTATTCTGATACCCCTCAAAGATTCCATCTCTAAAATGACATAATCAGATTAAGTTTCCATATTCTTAATACCTAACTATGGGGATTAATTCAAGTTTCCAAGGGGACAAACCTATTTTCATTGGGAGAAAATAGAATCCAGAGAATGAAAGTATTTCTATACTTTTTCATAAACATACAGAGAGACTATATATAATATATAATATGCATATTTACATGTGTATTTACATGTGTAGAGAGAAGGGGAGGGAGAGAAATGAAAAAACAAAAAGGCTTAATTTTTAAAAAGAAAGAAAAAGGGAACAAGAATAGATAACATGAGAATTTCTGGTTATGAAAAGAGAGAAAGTAGCTTGCCCAATGCTCAGCTGAGAACTAGAGAAATCAAATAAAACCATTCTTTGTTTAAAGGCATAAGATTGATCTGTAACCAAGAATGATTAGAGGAGGTGTGATTCTGAGAAAAGAACTGGGAAGAGCTAATAATCTACAGCTAATTTATCCTTGTGAAATTTCCTAATTCTGGCCTTGGACAAGAAGCTGAAAGTCCTAGTCTTGCCTAAAAACAGAGAAACCAGCAGAACTTTAAGCATTTCTCAGGGACAGAGAGAAAATTGAAGTCTCAAAATATCATACATATGTCTGGTTTTTCCTCAAGACAATTTCTGGAGTATTTTTAATGTTCTTTTTTCAAGTGCATGTTAATATTATGTGATGACATGGAAGTTACTGCATCCATTTAACATATCTTAATCAGTATCAATCCCCTCCCCCACTCCCACCACCTCCTGCTTTTCCCCTTCCCCAACTCCAGAAATCTACCTTCCGGCTTCCTGTCCTATCTCTCTTTTATTTCAATTATTAATTAATTAATTTACTTATTTATTAAGTTTTCTCATACACGAAAAATATACTTTCTAAATCAGGCTAAAATTTCCAAATTTTGAAGCTAAAAAACCTAGATGAAAAACATTTGAAAAGCAGATTTTTCTGCAGTTGATGCTAAGAAGACAAAGATTGGATTAAGAACCCCCAGGTAGAGGGGCACAGAGGACACATTTGAGCCCTTAGTTGACATTCTGGGAGAGTTTTGTGGAAACTGGGTGAACCTCAGGCAGAAGGAGTCTCAGCAAATCTGTAAGCCACCTTTGTCTCACCTAATGACCTGGTTAGATTAAGGTGGTCAGGCTCCATTCTCTGTGCCTAGAACAAAGAATGAATTCACTCTGGAGAAGGACTGTCGAAAGCCTCTCATTTTACTATTGTAAATTGTTTTCTAGTATTCACCATAAATTTGATACTCAGATTTGATAAGGCTGCTCTAAAAAACGAAAGTTAAAGGTTAATCTCTCTCATAAACATAGATGGTGCCTGCTGGCACAAGAGGTCCTGAGTTCGACCCCTGGTACCCCCACACACACACCAAAAAAAATAAAATAAAATAGATGAAATAATCCTAAACACTAGCAAAGTAAATCCAAACTAATAAGGTTTGTTCAGAGTCCAAGGATGTTTTAATATTTAAAAATCAATATAAATCACTATATTCATAGAATTAAAAGGAAATTTATATGTTAATAGATGCAGTAAAAGCAATTAATAAATCTCATTCATAATTAAAACAAAACACCTCCAAGGAAACTAGAAATAGAAGTTAACTGAATATTTTGTGCCTTTCTTCTATCACTTCTTTAGAGAACTGTTAAAATCTCCCCCAAGAACTGTTGACCTTGACATTTTCTGAAGTTTAAAAATTTGCTTTATGTTTCAATGCTGTTATTATGTGCATGAAATATTAGAGTTTTTATGTCTTTCCAGTGAATTGAAACTTACAACATTATCAACTATCTTCTTTATCTCCAGTGATGTTTTTGCTTTAAAATCTAGTCTGCTCTTAGTACCAGGTTTTTGCTAGATTTTGCATAGTTTACAAGTAAATTTCCCATTTTTTTCATTCTTTCTGTAGCCTAATATTTCAAAATATGTATCTTGTCATCAGCCCTTAGTTTTTAAAAAACCTAGTCTGCCAATTTTTCTGTTTTAATTGGAGTGGGCATTCTATTCATACTTAGTATGATTACTAGTATTTTTGCTTTTAAATACACTACCTTACTATCATTTCCTATTTGTTCCACTAATTCTCTTATTTTGTTAAGTATTTATTGAAATTTAACATACATTAATAAAAGAGTTTCTGTCACAGGTTTATAGCTTAATGTATTTTCAAAAATGAGCATACCCATATGTCAGCACCCAGGTCAAAAATCAAATCTTTGACTTTAGTTATTTCCCTAGTGTTCTTTGGGCCCGGATCCCTGGAATTCAGCTGAGAGCCCAGTGGCCATCAAATAACAATCCTTAAATACTAGAAAAGTCTGTATGCCCTTCACTGGGATAATAAATACATTTGAAATCTTTTGTGTCTCAACCTGCGTGAGGCCACCATGATAGGGTAAGTTTCATACTAAATCTGAGCTTTGGTTATTTTATTGAGCTTGTCACCCATGAGGTTTCTCTCTTAGTTTATAAACTTTTGTAATCTAATAAGATTGCTTTGTTTATTATTGAAATCTGGCTTCTGGTGTTTTAATATAGCATTTATGTTGTCTATCTGCTGTATCTATAGTATTACTGGTCTTTAAGAGGAAAAATACATAAGGAGGGAATGGACATAGGCCCAATAATTCTGACATCAGAATAATCCTGGGAGCTGGCAAGGTCTTGTCAGAACTGTATCCTTTAGATGACTTCAAAATATCTCATTAGCACGGCATCATTTAGGTAAATTTAATTTGGTTCACCTTTTCAAAAACACATAAGGATTTCCTTAAATCTTCTTTTGGGAACTGTCTAGTCAAGTAGTTTGTCCAATTTTTTTTTTTTTTTTTTTTTTTTTTTTTGTGAGTACCGGGGGTCGAACTCAGGACCTCGCATGCCAGCAGGCGCCCATGCTGCTGAGCGATATCACTGGCCCTTTTTTCATATGTGGGTACCAGGAGTCAAAGTCAGGACCTCGTGCTTGCTGGGCAGGCGCTTATGCAGCTGAGCTATCTCACCGACCCCCATTTGTCCATTTTTAAATTATTTTGTTTGTTTTTGCCATTGTCGAGTTATAGAAGTTCTTTATATATTTTGGATATTAATCCCTTTACTAAACATGATTTCCAGTTATTGCCCAGGTTGTGTAGTTTGTCCCTTCATTGTTTCCTTTAATGTCCAAAAGTTTTTACCTTTGATGTATTCACATGTATCTACTTTTTATTTTGATCTTAGTATCATCTCCAGTATTATGAGGCTTTCCCCCAATATTTTATTCTAAGCATTTAGTATTTTTACATACTACACTTAGGTCTTTAACTATTCTGAATTAATTTTTGCATATGAGTACAACTTCTTACTTTTGCATGTGAATGTCTGTGATGGCTCCCATAGCTACATAGTTACTAGCTGCATAGTTGCTAGCTACATAGTTACTAGACAATGGAGAAATACCATTGAGGAAGTGTATCTAAACTGCATACCAAAAGTGGACAAAAAACTTGCTGTTCTATTCTTTTGTAATTGCTAGGTACCTTTGTAAGTTCTTTATGCAAAAGCCAGTGTACCATAACTATTATTCACTGTTCCAAGAATAGTTGATTTCTGTTCCAATAAGGATGAGGTTTTTGCTTTAAATTCTGTGTGTTAAACAGACCCAGCGCTGATCTGTGATCTCCCTGCATGGAGTAAGCAGTTCAGTCAGCTGGCCGGCTTAATAAAGGCTCATCAAACTTCTAGATTGGCTGCCTGGCTTTCTATTATGAGTTTAAACCCATAACAATGTCCAGTTTTCCCAATACCGTTTGTAGAAGAGACTGTCTTTTTCCTGTTCTGTGGCCTTGGCACCTTTGTTGGAGATCATTTGGCTGTGTAGGCAAAGGTTTATTTATGGACTGTCTATTATGTCCCATCAGTTTATATATCTATCTTCACGCCAGCACCACACTTTCTTAATAGTTTCATTATTGTATGTTTTGAAATAGGAACTATGAGGCCTTTATTCTTTTTTATCAGATTCTTTTGGCTCATCAGTGCCCCTTGAGATTAGGATAGAATTTTTCTATTTCTGAAAAACTTTCCATTGGGATTTTGATTTTTTAATTTTTATGAGTACGTTTGCAGTACATAACGATTACATTCATCATGCAGAGTTGGCACATGCGCATAACAAATCTTGATTCTTTTTATGTCCCCTTCTTCTCCCTCCATTGGAATTTTGATGGGGATTACCCTGAATCTAAAAATAGCTTTGGGTGGTATGGACATTTTAACACTGACATTTTTCAATCTATGAGTGTGGCATTTTTTATATGCTTTTCCATTTATCTTCTTTGTTTTTTTTTTAAGCAATGTTTTGTAGTTTTCTATATACAAATATTTCACTTCCTTGGTTAAATTTATTCCTAAGAATTTTATACTTTTGAGGCTATAGTTATGAGATTGTTTTCTTAATTTCAATTTTGTATTGATTGTTGGTTGCATATAGAAAACCAGCTGACTTTTGTGTGTCAACTTCATGACCCACAACATTACTAAAATTATTTATAAGTTTGTGGGATCTTTAGGGCTTTCTAGAAAAAAAAACCATGACATCTGAAAATGGAAAATTTCACTTCTTTTTCAACTTGGATACCTTTTATTTCTTTCTCTTGTTTACTTGCCCTGGCTAGAATTTCCAGTACCATGTTGAACAGTAGGGGTAGGGGCAGGTTTCTTGCTTCATCTCTGATTTAAAGGAAAAGCTCTCAGTCTTTCACCATTGAATATGATGTCAGCCGTGAAGTTTTTATTATGTTGAAGTAGTTTGCTTCTATTCTTGGTTTGTAGGACTTTTCTTTAGTAAAGGGTGTTGAATTTTGTCAAATGCTTTCTCTGATCAACTGAGATGGCATTGATGTTAGTTCTTCATTTTGTTAATGTATTATTCTTATTGACCTGTATGTTGTACTCTACTTGTCTTCTGAGTATAAATCTCACTTGGTTATGCTGTATGAACATTTGAATATGCTGCTGATTTTAGTTTACCAGGGTACTTTCTTTAAGATTCTGTATTAGTATTCATCTGGCATATCGGTCTGTAGTTGTTTTTGTTTTGTTTTGTTTTAATGTGTTTGGTTTCTTTATCAGAGTCACTGAAGAAGTTTGGGAGTGTTCTCTCTTTCATTCTTTGGAACAGTTTGATAAACACTGGAGTTATTTTTTTTTCCCCTAACATACGGGGTATTGAACCCAGGACCTTTGCACTGAGACAGGGTTTCTCAATGTTGCCCAGGGCCAGGTTGGACTTGCTATCTTCCTGATTCAGCTTCCCAGACTTCTGGGGTTATGGATGTGCACCATCATGGCTAGCTCTAATTCTTCTTTAAAGAATTCCCCTATGAAGCCATCTGGTCCTGGATTTTTCTTGTGTGATATTTTTTATTTCTTACTTCCCTTTGCATATACACTTTGTGGTTAACTGTTAAAATTATATAAAACATCAAGAAGCCATAAACTGATGTTTATAAAGTGGTAAGTGAAGTCATGTATAAAACTTCTAGGGCCAGTGATATAGCTCTAGGGCTGGTGATATCACTCAGCAGCATAAGCGCCTGCCTGGCAAGCACAATGTCCTGAGTTCGACTCCCAGTGCCCGCATATTAAAAAAAAAAAAAAAACAAACTTCTAGTTCTTGCTGGGCAAGGTGGTGCACAAAACTACTGTTGACTGTATGTACAATGTGCAGCAGATCTCTAGAGTTTATTCATCCTGGTGAAATGGATGTTATAATTACTTTTTATGCTTCTAAAAATGATTCTATATCATACTGAAAAGTTATTTACACACCTCATTATAATTTTATAGGATATATATATATGTACATTTACTTATACAAGGGGAGTTTTATTTTATTGCATGGTTTTGTGTTGTTTATTATCCTTTTGTTTCAACTTCTAGGCAAATAGTGATAAATTCCCTCAGCTTTTATCTGGAAAAGTCTTAACTCTTTCTTCATCCCTGAAGGAGTTTTGCTAAGTACACAATTCCTTATTGGAGGTTTTTGTTTTGTTTTGTTTTGTTTTGTTTTGTTTTGTGTAAGTACTTCTAATATAGCATTCCACTCCCTTTTAACCTGCAAGATTTCTGCTGAGAAATATACTGAAAATCGAATAGAAGCTCATTTGTTTGTGATGAATTGCTTCTCTCTGTTTCAGGATTCTCTTTGTGACATTCAAAAATTTGATGATGATGTTTCATGGTGTAGGTTTCTTTAAATCTATCCTAGTTGCAGTTCTCTGAGCTTCTTGGATTTGCATGTTCACTTCTCTCCTCCGATTTGGGGAAATTTTAGCTGTTTTTTGTTTTTGTTTTTTTATATACGGGTACCGGGAGTCAAACTCAGGACCTCACACTTGCCAGCAGGCACTTGTACCACTGAGCTATATCACTGGCCCTAGCTGTTATTTCTTCAAATAGGTTTATTTGCCCCATTCTCATTCTGCCTTCTGGAACTTCTAGAATGCATATGTTGTTTTGCTTGATAGTATCACAGCATTTTTCTTCATTCTTTTTTCTTGTTCCTCTTCCTCCTCAGTAATTTCAAGTCTTATCTTCAGGTTCACTGATTTTTTTCTTCTGCCTAATCAAGTCTGCAGCTTAATCCTCCCAGTGAATTTTATCATATTCTCCAGTTCTAGAATTTGTTGGGTTTGTGTTCACAGTTCATGTGCTGTTTTCCTAATTCTGTCCAGCTGTCCATCTGGGCTCTGTTTCAATTCACATACCATCTACACAATAATAATATTTTAACTCTTTGGTAATTTATGTATCATTATTTGAGGGAGGCAATGTGTGGATTTAATTTGTTCTTTTAAATGTGCCATGTTTCCCTGTTTCTTTGTATGTCTTTTCTCCTTTTTTTTTTTTTTTTTTTTTTTTTTTGAGTTTAGATTTTTAGCATTCTTTTTTTTTGTGTGTGTGGGTACCGGGGGTCGAACTCAGGACCTCGCGCTTGCCAGGCAGGCGCTTATGCCACTGAGCTATCTCACCGCCCTGATTTTAGCATTCTTAGATTAGCCACCTTTCCAAATTTTGTGATCTAGTTTCTGAAGATCTCTGCATCCTTCTCTGGAAGTGTGCAGGTACAGAGGGTCCTCAACTTCTGATGGAGTTATACCCTAGTACATCCATCAGAAGTTGAAAATATCAGTAGTCAAAAATGCATTTAATACACCTACCCTACCAGACATGATAGCTTAGCAATACAGCACACGGACTGTTGCTTACCCACCCTCATGATTATGTAGCTGCCTTAGAGCCACTGCATACTGCTGCTGCCCATCATAATGAGAAGAGTTACACACTGCATTATCAGGAAAGATCAAAATTCAAAATGTGAAGTATGGTTTTCACTTACTGTGTAATCACTTTTCTACCATCATAGTCAAAAAGTCAGAAATTGAATCATCACAAGTTGGAGACTATAATCTAGTTGAAAGGGTTTGCCAGTTTCTACTTACGAACTCCCGCGGGTGTCTGTCTCAGACACTGCAGCCTCCGGTTCTGCACTAACCTTGCTCCTGGAGCTTCATCTGGGGGCTGCGGCTCTGCACCTCCGTGAGTGTTGCCGGTGTTTATTTTCAGAGGTCTCCAGTTCCTGTTAGTACTTGGATTTGGGAAAGACAGCAAGCAGTGTGTCGGGCAGCCCCTCTAAACGTCAGAGCACTGGATATGTATGCCTTTTCCCATTCCAAGGAGATGCGAGTCGAGGATTTCCTCCCAGTCACACTGCACTGACTGAGCTGGAATGTATTCCATGAGATGCTGCAAAAATTCAAATGACAGGGCAGGTCCTGAACCAAGGAGGCAGGCTCCTGAAAAGAAAGGGGCTTCTTTTCTGAACAGAGATGCCGTTAAGTTGTTTTCTTTAGCCTGGAGCACATCATTCCAGCACCTTAATACTAAGGAGCATTTCTACCTTCCAAGTTTGATCGGTATGTAGGACGACCCTCATTAAATACTAAATAATTTTTGAATTCCTACTGCAGAAAAGGCTTCAGAAACAGAGTAAAGTGAATTACGTTTACTAACTGTATATCTGTCCTTCTCTGTAGACCACTGGGAAATGCAGGTTGTAATTTTACATTAGGTTTTAACATACACGTAAAATTTATATTAAAAATGGAATAATAAATACACAAAATTATCAACACACTGACACAACCAACCAATTATGGTTTATTACTTTACCTTTATACCAAACTTTGCTTCAAAAATTAAGATACTTTATGACTTTTATCATTCCAAGGTCAAATTAAAAAGTCTATAAGTGTATCAATTAGTATTTTCAACAAATAAAATGAAAGTGAATTTATCTGGCAAGTTACTTCTTGAAGCAGAATAAAATAGTTTTATAGAGTACTGGGAGTAATTTTTAATGATTTTACCTGCAGATTTATATGCAAGTGCCATTTGGATGACATCAGGAGATATAGTGAAGCACAATAATGCTTGTTTTTATACAGTTCTTTGAAACATTCTGTATTTCATGCATCAGCAATGCTCATGATGACAGAGGTGGACTGCGACTAGTAGGTAATGCATGCTTCCTAAAGTCAGCACCAGCCCTTCCACACCCCACCACCAGACACTCAGTTCACAAATGCTTAAACATCTTTGTACCGTGGAATATAAATTAGGCAACTGAATGGCAGCGTTACAGTCCCGACCTATATCTATACTTCGAAAAGGACCTTTCTTCTAAAATGACAATCAAACCACCCCAAGCCAAAACAACAAAAGCCTTCATTTCTGAAATTAGATCCCGAAGATTTAGATTGTTATGAGTAAGAGACATGTAAATTTGCATCTTCCAAGCCACTGTCACAACACAGCCTCTTTTACAGTCACTATTTTGTTAGGTGAAGTCATGTTTCAAGCTCAAATGAAAGTCTAGCAGATGATAATCTTTTTTTTCCACTTGAAATATGTGTTGAAGGGTAAAAATCACAATTTACTGAATAATGGAACTTAGTAAATCTGATCTCCATGAAATCATATCCTCTTATTATCCTTTAACAAATACCATTATCTACAATGATAGGTACTCAATGAATAAGAAAAATAAACTAGAATAAAAGCACTACTCTAGTTTCTTGCCTTTACTTCCTTGGCGATTTTGTCGAACCAGACCTTTTTGGAAATATGATTATGCTACAAATGTAAAACTTTATTTAATGGCTTCCTTTTTCTCATTAATGATTGTTATTTATCAAAGAAATCTGCATATTTATAAATGTCAACTATCTGAGTTGCACAGGAAAACATATTGGTTTCAAACTGAACTTTGCAATTTTCTATATCCAAAACATCCAGCTCATTAATAGATGTCTATTTATAAATGTATACCAGGTTACTGAAAAACAACTTAAGGTGGCTAAACTTTGATTAGCTATAGAAATTATTAACATTCTAAGATAAATTTTATATGGCTATAGGCTTCAAAAAGAAAGTGCTATTCAAATTTTTATAAACCAAAAAAAATTTTCATCATGGTTAAATTTCCTATTTGTAGATTATACATACCCTGTCGCTTTTTTGTTTACTCTAAAATCAAAGATTTTGTTATGTTCAATGAGGTTGTTTACCCTACACATTCCATGTCCTTATGGTTTTTAATGAATAGTAAGAGCAGACAGGATCTCAATATAATCCTTACAGGTTCAATATTGGTAATTCCTTTCACACATTAAGAGCTATAAATGAAACACAGGGAGTGCTAAATGGAAATCCAGATTATTTTTTTCATTTTCTATCGATTTGAAAAATACTCAGTATGAGAGGTAAAAAAGGTCATTTCAACATACTAATAATGTCATCTATTAGAAGTGATCCCTTTAAAAAATATTAAAGTATAGTTGACAAACTAAAGTACAAGTATACAAATTGGAAAGTGTTGGCATAAATACTCCCATTGTCACTGTTAAAATAATACAGTCATCACCCACAAGTTTTCCTGTGACTTTGTAGTCCCTCCTTCTTACCTTACTGCCACCATTTCCAGGAAAACATTGATTGCGTTGTCACTATAGCTAAGTTTGCATTTTCTAGAACTGTACATAACCAGAAATGTATGGCACTAACTTGCTACTCAGTACAGTGATTTTGCGATTCACCTATTCTGCTGTAGATACTTTCATTTATTCCCTTTATATAGCTGGGTGGCATTCTACTATGTATACTTCAATTTTATTTATCTATCTCCATCTGTTGACAGACATTTGGATTATTTCCAGATTTTGGTTATTACAAATGAGTTATGACCACGCAAGTACAGTTCTTGAATGGATATGTACTTTTATTTCTCCTAAGTATCTGGAACAGAACGGCTAGGGTACATGGCAGATGTACGTTCAACTGTTGAAGAAGCTATTAAAAAATGTTTCCTAGGATGACTTGTACCATTTTATATTCTTGGAGTGTCCAATTCAGTTATTCCATATCTACATCAATACATGATAGTTTTCACAATTTGAACTACTACAGTATTCTCATTGTGGTGCAGTCTGTATTTTCTTAAAGACCAATGATTATAAGTTCCTCATGTGTACATATTTGCCATCTTCCTATCATCTTTGATGAAGTGTCCATTTAAATCAGTTGTCCATTTTAAAAAACTGGGTTTTCTTGTCTTGAGACTCCTTTATGCATTCTGGATACAAGAACTTTATTAGCTGTATGATTAGAAAACATTTTCTCATAGTGCCTTGTATTTTAAATCTCTTAACATCTTTTGTAAACCGTATTTTGTTTTTGCAGATTTAACTTATCAATTTTTACTTTTTTTGTGTGTGCTGCATATCTACCCTAGGCTCAAAAAAAAAAAAAAAAAAATTGTGTCTTACGTTGTTTTCCAGAAATTTTTTTTTTCCCCCAAGACAGGGTCTCTCTTTGTAGTGGAGGCCCTTGAACTCACTACGCAGCCCAGGCTGGTGATCTTCTTGCCTCAGCCACCATGAGTGCTGGGATTACAGGCATGAGCCACCACACCCGGCTCAGAAATCTTTTAAATTTTACATTTAGTTCAATTTATGATCCATTTTGAGGTTACTGTTTTACACAGTACAAGTATACATCAGGATTTTTCCCCATATAAATACCCACTTACTTTGCCAACAAAATTTCTTTAAAAGTCTATCCTTTCTCCATTGAATTGCCTTTACATCTTTGCCAAAAATCAGTTGACCGTATACATGTATGAGATTTTTTTGGACTGTATTGTGCTACATCAATTTATGCTCTTTTGTGGTCTTTAATGCAGTTTTGTAACAAGTCTAGGAATTCAGAAATGTAAGCCCTCAAATGTGCTGTTTTTTCTAAGGTTGGTTTGGTTATTCTTAATCTTTTTTATCTCCAAATTTTAGAAGCAGTTTAACAAATTCTGAAAAATTCCTGCAAAAACTCTTATTGGGATTCTGCTTAATACATGCCTATGTGGATAGAACTGACACCTAATGGTATCGAGCCTTCCAATCCATGAACGTGAATGTCTCCCCATTTAAGTTCACATTCTCGCAGATGTTTTATAGAATTCACTGTACAAGTTGTGCATCTTCTCTCAAATTTACACTTAACTATTTCTCATTGATTG
The DNA here is from genome assembly GCA_028451465.1 of Erethizon dorsatum. Lineage (NCBI taxonomy): Eukaryota > Metazoa > Chordata > Mammalia > Rodentia > Erethizontidae > Erethizon > Erethizon dorsatum. The sequence goes on from CM051834.1 coordinate 10,582,228, forward strand.
TTGCTTACAGAAAGGCTACTGAGTTTTCAATACTTTCTATCATGTAACATCATCAAGCTCACTCACTAGCTTTAAATTTTTTACACAGTCCATAGGATTTTCTAGAGTCAAGTATGTCATCTGTGAGTAAACTTTCTACTTCTTGTGTAAACTGGGTGTCCTTTATTCCATCTTCTGGTCGTTAGAGACTTCAAAACAATGTGGGATATTAGGTGTTTTTGCTTTGTTTCTGACCTTAGGGAAAACCACTTGTTTTTTTCACCATTTAAGTATGATCCTAGCTGCTGCTTTTCCTTGGATGCCTTTGTCAGCTTGAGGACAAATGTAATTATTCCTACTTTGCTGAATTTTCCAATAAGAAAAGAATGTTGGGTCTTGTCCAATCCTTTTTGCAATTATTAATCATGTTTTCCCCATGCGTTGTTAATAATAGTGAATTGGGGGGGCGGTACAGGGAATTGAACTCAGGACCTTGCACTTGCCAGGCAGGCACTTGTGCCACTGAGCTATATCCCTGGACCCTTTAGTGAATTATTAAAGTTTGCCCAAATTTTCATTCTTGAGGTATATACCACTTGGTTATATGTATTATAGTTTTTACACATCACTACATTCAAACTGATGTACAGCTTTTGCACCTGTGTAGTCTTGTCATGATGCTGCCTTATTTTGCTAGAGTAATACTGGCCTCAAGAATTATCCCCTTCTTTCCTTATATCTTATAAGCATTTGTTGAGAATTGGGATACTCTTTAACCATTTGAAAGAATTTATCAGTATAAACTTTCATATCTAGCATTTTCTTTGCCAGAAATATCTGTAGTCTGTAGTGATGCCATTTTTCATTCCTGATACTGGCAATTTGTCGTTCTCTCATTAATGTGGCCACGGAACTGATTTCTGAACTTTTGGTTTCACTGATTTTCTCAACTGCATTTGTTTTCCACTTATATTGCACTTTCTTGTTTTCCTTCTTCTATTTTGGAGTTCGCTTATCTTTCTGGCTTTAGGTGGAAGCTGAGATCATTGACCAAAAATAGATGGATAGGTAGTCTCCAGTAATTACTGCCCTAATTCTCACAAATTTTTAATTCTTTTCATTTGCATTCAACATACTAACATTTTATCTTCATGAACTAGATGTCTTTATATTTAAATTGGGGTTATTCAGTATAAAGTTGGATTTTTAAAGACTCACTCTGAATTTCAATGAGTTCAGTGAGTTTACATTTAACGTAATTATGGATATGGCTATTTAAATCTACCATGTGTTTTTGTTGTCTTTTAGTTTTTTTTACGGTTGCATATTATCACATTTATTGATTTATTAGCTATTTACTAAGCATTTTTCTTTCTGGTTGTTAAATTTAGCATTCACAGCTGACATGCTTATCAGAGTTTATGTCCAGGTAATATCCTGCGCCAGTTGTTGAAGAACCTTCCAACCTCATGATCACGGTGCACTGTTAACTTCATATGATATCAACCACAGAGTATCTTATGTTTTTGCTTTAAATAATCAACCTCTGAAATAGCAATTAAAGTTTTTAAATCCTGTGTTCACATATTAATTTTTTTGTTCTTCATTCCTTTACATCATTGCAAATTTCCATCTGGTATCATGTTACTCCTAAGACGTTAACATTTCCTGTAGCTCATTCTGCTTGTGATGAACTTTTTCAACTTTCCTAGGTCTGAAAAGATTTCTTCATTACATTTTTGTTTCTAAAACATATTTTCACCAGATATAGAATTCTAAATGGGTTTTTTTCTTTCAGTACTTTAAAGATACCGATACAGAACCCCAGTTACACAGGAAATAGTACCAAGAATCAATAAATGGGATCATATCAAATTAAAAAGCTTTTGCACAGCAAAGTAAACCAACAAAAACTTACAGAATGGGGAAAAAAATTGCTAGCTATTCCTCAAGAGGACTAATATCTAAAGAACTCAAAAAAAAAAAAAATTAAGACTTCCCAAAATAAAAGACCCAATCAAAATATGGGCAAGTGAAATGAACAAACACTTCATAGAAGTACAAATGGCCAATACATAGAAAAATGTTCAATATCACTGCCCATTAGAGAATGCAAATTAAAACAACAGATTCTATCTTATCCCAGAAAGCAGATGGCCATCATCAAGAAATCAAGTAATAACAAATGCTGGCAAGACTGTGAGGGAAAAAGAAACCCTTCTATATTGTTGGTAGGAATGTAAACTAGTACAACCACTATGGAAATCAGTACAGAGTCTTCAAAATAGACTAGAGCTGAACATGGTAGTGCATGCCTGTAATCCCAACACTTGGGAGGCTGAGGCAGGAGGATCACTGCAAGTTCAAGGCCAGCCTGGGCTACATAGTGAGTTCAAGGCCAGCCTGAACTACATGGTGAGACCCTGTCTCAAAAAAAAAAAAAAAAAAAAGATAAAATAGAGACTAGAAATTCCATTTGATCCATTTGATTCACCTTCCAGGTATCTTCCCAAGAGTTAAAGACATCATATTAGAGAAACATGCATATGCATATTTATAGCAGCATAATTCATAATAGCAAAATCTTGGAAAGAGCCTATGTCTATTGATGATGAATGGATAAAGAAAATGTGCTATTAACACACAATGGAGTACAAATCTGCCATAAAGAAGGGTAACTTGAGTCATCTGTAGGAAAATGGATGCACCTCGAGACCATCAGGTTAACTAAAATAAATCAGTCACACAAGCTTAAATATTGCATGGCTTCTTATATGAGAAACCCAAAATACAAATAAAGAGCAAAATACAAGAGATAAGACGACAGATAATAGGAAATAGGAAGACAGATCTTTCTCAAACGGGAAAGGGATCAAGAGTTGGGGGACAGGGGAGAAGGAATGAAAAAAGAAGATGTGTTAAGTACAGGTACCAACTCCACTGTGACCGTCTCATCTTTGTTCTTCTGCCTTTTCCTTCAACTTCTTTTAAGAATTTTCTCTTGTTGCTGGTTTTAAGGACTTTGATATAATTTTCTTATTTCTGTGTTTTCAGTTCACTGAACTTCCTGGGTCTCATTTGTTTCCCTCTCTCAAGGTTCACTGCACAATGTCCAATATCTGATAACTATTTAACACATTTTGTCTGTTTTGTTACTGTCATTTTGTCTTTGTTTAATTTACAGTGGGAAAGTAAGTCCAATCAATATTATTCCATTTTGGCCACAGGCAAAAGTTTTGTTTTAGATCTCTTATTTATTGAATATGAAATTTTCATATTTTGTACTTAGCTTTTAAATCCATGACAAAAATGTTTCATCTATACACATAAAATTACTAAAATTAATGTTTATCCCACTTCTTTTAATAAAAATTATATTTATGCATATAAAAAGGCAACAGGGAAATATTAATAGATTTAAATACAGCAGGCAGGCAAAACACACTAATACTGCATTATGTCTTCCAAACCTATTTGACAGTGACAGATAAGGAAACCTGGAATAAGTCTTAAGGCTCTGATAATCTGGTAGGAAAAGATAACTTTAACACCTCTATATGCTTTTTTTTGATGGGAAAAGAGAAATTTTTTTATTTTGAAATTATTTTAATTTACAAATAGAAAACACTTTAAAAGAGGAAAAAAAAGAAAGAAAGAAAAAGAAAAACACAAAGCATACAGGCAAATTTTTACTTCATGAGCTTCTCCAACCCCTAAAATGCCAAGAAGAAAAACACTCTTCCAAAGTGGTCAGCCACCCACAATGATGTTGTTAAAGGGGATGTGGATCAATTTCACAAAGAAGCTGATGAATCCCATGATAGCAAATCCTACTGTGGTTGCCATGGCAATCTTCTGGAATTCTTTTCTGTCTGGTTTGGTGCATCTTTTAACCAGCCGAATTTGAGTCCTTCACAAACTGCCAACTTGGCTCAACAAACTGCATCACCTGACCCATGATTGCCCGTTCACCACTATAGATCCCAGGGACACGCAGCAAAGAGCCCAGACAGAGACACACCGGAACCGGAAACAGGTCCCCCTCTCTATATGCTTTAATACAATGTATTCTTTAAGGAGGACTGGGGAAAAGTAGTCACTGTTTCCTATTTTTAGAAAAAATTATTAGTATGTTCACACTTATTTAAGATTTTTAATATTTTCTATCAATTTGGAAAAACAAAGTTAGTGTCCTCAACTAGGGCTATGTGTTTTTTTTGTTTTTTTTTTAATTCTGGTAAATATTTTCAACCCAGAATCCAAAATAGGGCAGCAGAGCTACATAGATGATACAGTTTAAGTCTTTGGGCAAAAGATAACAATAACACAAGCGAGTGAGTAGATCTCCTAATCTTACGACACGAAAAGTACAGATCACAGCAGGTGTCTGCATATATCCAAGTACTGCCAAAGAAGTGAAAATTCTTTTCACAGTGAACCTTTATAAATAATCGTATGGTAAGGCCGGTAACTCAAAACATCCACAACAACACAAGGAGTTAGAGAAAGTTTATGCTACAAACCACAGAACAAAATAATCCACACTTTTCACTTGGAAAAAAGAGGCAAAAATACTGTGATATTTTGCATCTAATATGAAATTTTCAGATTGTAAACTGAGTCATGGTGATGAAAACTTTGTAGTATAAATTTACATGTTATTAATTCATAAAATGACCAGCAGATATTTTAGCTCTCACAAAGTTACCTAATAAATACCAAGCCAGAGTAGAGAGCTAGCGTAAGTACTGTAGCACAAATGCAAAGATATAATTTGTATAATTCAAAATTTCAAAAATTATCACGTGTAAGTAATAAATAGTTGTACTTGACGTCATCAAGGGAATAAAATAATTACTAGCCAACTGTTTTAGTCATCAGTGGCTTAAAGAATCAAATGTCATTTAAAAATGTCTTTCTTCATAAAAATAGAAAATTTATCAAAGTTTTTAAATCTCAACTACACCCCCAAAATTTGTAAGGTAATTTGTCAATCAAATATATATCAGTAAAAAAAGGTAATTAAAAACCAAACAGAACCTATTTTTATGCAATTTTCTTTGCTCATGAAAAAGGGCACTTAGCATACAGTTAAAGCTTTCAGAAAATAAAGATCCTGTGGATTTTCTTAAGGCAGATGATGTATTGTAGTATTTAATATAAAAATATACATATTTTTGACAGAGAAGATGAAATGATGGTTGGTACAAAATCTCAACACTCTGCAACCTTAAAAAAAAATCATTTCCCCCCGAGGCCATGAAGACAATACTGATTTTATGTAGTTCTGTGTTGCCAGAAACTTCACAAATTGTTAAACATTAAGGCATTCATGGAAATTTCAAAAGTGGGCCCGCAGTCTTTTGTTTTCTTCACGTAGTCTTTCTATTTCAGCCACTAAACCTTCATTCACTGAGAATCTTTCCAGCAAAGAGTGCATTTCATTCTACAAAAAAGGGAAATGTTTTTAAAATGATTGGTATTTCACATTTATTTGGCAAGTTACGTTCTATATGCTTTCAGCTATCATTTCTCTCATGTTCAATTAACTAGCTGAATGATATTTCTTGTATTTAACCACAAATATCACTGGTAAAATTTGGAAGATTCATATTCACAGATTTAGGGGGCTTTCCACTTACTAAAAGACAAAAAAAGCTGTAATAAAGTAGCCTTTCCTATTACAAGTTAAAAAAAAGAAAAAAAAAAAAGGTGACTAGTTAAAATGTTTTACTTATTAAATTTCTGAAAGTCCCTATTTATTTATCTTTGCAATCAAAATGATAAAGATACACTGCCCTATAATGGAGTGCTTTTTTTTGGTTTTTTTTTTTTTTTTTTTTTTTTGTGGGTACCGGGGGTCGACCTCAGGACCTCGTGTGCCAGCAGGCGCCCATGCCACTGAGCGATATCACCGGCCCTTTTTTTTTTTTCGTATGTGGGTTCCGGGAGTCGAACTCAGGCCCTCGCGCTTGCCAGGCAGGCATGTAGGCCGCTGAGCCATCTCACCGGCCCCTGATGGAGTGTTTTTAAATCCACACCACTCTATATTCACTTAAAAGACAATCTGCTATACATACCAGTTGCATGTGAAACTGTTTAATCATCTCCACTTGCAAATTCACTATGTCCCGGTGGCATGCTTCTCTAGGGAAAATGTGAAACACTTGTCAGAAGGATAACACTTCAACCGATTCTAGATCATTCAAGAAACTTTTTTTTATTGTTTCAAATTACTGGACCTTAATAATTATACAAAAATTAAAATACCAATGCACCTAGTACTTATTTATTACTATGTGTTAGGCACTGTTTCTTACACTTCAAATACCAGAACTCACTTAATCCTCATGATTAGGAGCTACCATTTCCTCCATTTTGCCAACTAAGTCATTGAACCAGTTATAACTTGTCCAAAGCCACCCAACCAACCAACGGTGGTGCAGGAGGTAAACCCAAGCTGTCTACCTGTAGCTCTCCTATTGTACTGTATTCCTTTGGATAGAAATAATCATGAAAGACACAGACTTATAACAGAAGACATAGACAAAATTCATTAGATTACAAACATCTGATTATCAATGTTTTAGCTACTAAAAAAACATTTCTAGTAGGAGCTAGAACTTTATCAAGTCAGAGAAACTGATATCCTCTCTGATATTATCACTTAACTGCTGGGAAGATACCTCAAGAAAGAAGCCATTCTTCCCTTAATTTTCAGCAAAGAAATGCTTTCCTTAAAAACTACATTTGTACAGTAGTATCTAATATGTTTTTATTGTGCTTGTTTTGGGGCATTACAGAAGGATACAAAACTCTATGCAGTCCTGAGTAGATTATATTGGAGAGATATACTTTCAAGTTCATAGTCTATCTAATTCACTGTTTTTTTTTACTGGTATATCCATTTTCCTGTCAATTGATACTTGAATTATTTTTTAGTTTTTATTAACATATTACTATAAACAATCACACACATAACTTTCAATCCACAAATATCAATATCCAAGATATATCCAGTAATAAACCCAGATGTACACCTGTTCATTTTTATAAAATCATGCAAATTGTTTTTCCAAGTGGTATTATTAGTGGATATGTGCATCATCAATGTAACAGTTCTTCTTGCTGCATATCCTCACCAAGACTTGGTATTACCAGACTTTTTACAGTATTTCCCACTTAGCAGGTATGAAATGGTATCTTATTAAATCTTCTGTTCTCTAATTATGGGACTGAACATTTTTTCTCGTGTTCCTCTATCATTCCTCTTCTATAAAATGTCTTTTCAAATACTTTTCTTATTCATTTATAAGAACTCTTATATAGTCTGATCTTTTGCTAGTGATATCATTACTGCAGAGGTTTTCTTATCCTTTTACTTTGTTAGTGATGCTTCATGATGAGAGTTCTTATCAGTAACACTCAAATTTACTAACCTAATATCGCAGTCAAATTTACCAATCTATTTTTGTGGGCAGTGCCTTTATTATTAATCATTTTTCTACTCTGAAATTATAAACTCTTAACACCACCTAAAACTTTGTCTTTTACATTTAAACTTTTAAAATATGGAACTGATTTTTTGAATAGTATGAAAGAGGGACCTACATTTATTTATACAAGCAAGCACACACCACAATTTACTGGTTATTCCATATTCTGCACACAGAGCTGCGATGCTACCTCTGCCATTTCTCAAGCTTCTCTCTGGACTACTTGAGTCCTTTGGCTGATGTGACCACTCTGCGCCGATGTAATACTGCACTCATCTTCCCTTAAAATGAAGCGTATCCATCTGGTGAATAAGTCCTCCTTCAACCTTATTTTTCTCTAGAGTGTCTCTGTCATTCTTGGATCTTTTCCCTCTATACATATTTTGGAATCATTTCAACATCTTCTGAATAACCCAGTTGGTATTCTGAATGGATTGTGAACTGACATCTTCATAACATCTTTACATTTATTTAAGTGTTAATGTTTTGCAATACATTAAAAAAATTTTTTACAAAGATCTTCACCATATTTGATTGGATTTATTCTCAGGTACCATATTTTTTTCTTTCAAAGTATTTCTAAAAATTCCTTCTCTGCTTTGTTATGATAAAAGCTGTATTCAAAATAGAAGCTATCAGAGGGGCAGGGGGTGTAGATCAGTGATAGATTGCTCGCCTAGCATGCATGAGGCTTTGGGTTCTATCCCCAGCACCAATCAATCAATCAATCAATCATTGAAGGTATCAGAGAACCACCAATGTAGCTAGGACTTGAAGGGCCATCATCTTGTAAAGAAGGAGTCTACTATGTAAGACCCATATTTACCTCCCTTTCCTTCTGCAGTATATGTTGATTCCATAATATGGAAAAAGAGGCAGCAGTGGCCTGGAGCTAGATCCAAATATTTATAGATTTTTAAAGGCCAAGGGAAGGCTTTCATGATAGTTAAGAATCTGAAGAAACCCCCGTTACACAGTCTGCCATTTATTTCCACCACAGGCCTCATTGAGGGCTTATGCAAAAACAAAAATAAAAACAGAAACAAAATTAGGGACAGGCAGAACAACAGGGTTGACAGACCCCACCCTCCAAGGCACAGATGCAGAAAGCCCATGGGGTCAGGGTGGGGGAGAACTGAGAACACCTTGAAGCACTCCTGGGCCTTGGGGAGAAGGTGGCAGCCGTCCGTCACAGCTGAGGAAGGTCAGCTCAGAGTGAGGCCCTCAAGAGACAGTCCCTAACTGTCCCTGTTAGGTCCCCAGTGACAGCACTGCTGGGTACAACCTACAAGACTGAGGCAACAGAGATCCTGAACTGAGGCATAGAAAGCCAGAAAGAGATTAGAGTGTGGAAGAATCAACCTCGAGCAACCTAAAAAGCCAGCAGCTAGGCTGTAAAGCGAAGAGAATCAGTCGCCCAAGCACTCAGATCTCCAGGCCTGCCGAAGGGAAGGTCCTGAGCCCACTGCTCGCACATCACCTGAAGCCAGGGATGAACAGACACCAAAGGCTTGCTGAGCAGGTTGTAAACTGCACACCTGCTCCTGTGATTCAGGACGCTGATGGGCCTCCACCACCTCCATCCTTCTAACCACCTGTCTTCATCCCTTGCCACAGTGCCTCCTGTCTGAAGTCACAATTACATCTGTGCATGTTGTTCCCACATGTTGTTCCGTGTAAAAGGAAACCCCAAGTCATACCTTTCTAGATCTGACCCAGCAAATTGCTTCCTTTCTGTATTTCCAACATCATTTTGTTCATAATACAGTCAGCTATATCCAGATGTTCTGCTATTATGTCATAATAATATTTATGTATTCCTAAAAAACCTTATATTCTTTTTTTTGTTTTGTTTTCAGTACCGGGAATCAAACTCATGACCTCACACTTGCCAGGCAGGCGCAAAACCTCATATTCTTTAAAACTGTGAAGAGTATCTGAAAATAACAGGACTTAGGGAAAAAGGATTCAGGCTGACTACTCAAAATCTACGCAATCACAAAAATAAATCCTAGTAAGAATATGAGCACATTTAAAAACTTACTTGGGGGCAGGTGAGATGGCTCAGCAGCTTAAGCGCCTGCCCAGCAAGCGCAAGGGCCCGAGTTCGACTCCCGGAACCCACATACGAAAAAGGGGCCGGTGATATCGCTCAGCGGCACGGGCGCCTGCTGGCGCGCGAGGTCCTGAGGTCGACCCCCTCCGATACCCACAAAAAAAATAAAAATAAAAAAATAAAAATAAAAATAAAAACTTACTTGGTAAGTTTAACAAATAAATATTGAATAAAGTACCTTAACAAAGTGATGGTCACTTAACGGAAAGAGATTACACAAGAAAGAAGTGGGACTGTCAAATTATAGAAGCATGGGGAAAATGCCCCAAAAGGGGATAATCACAAATAAGTAACCTAAATACACAGCACACAACTACACTAACTTGAGGGGAAGAGGAGATGGACGTGGATGGGGTTAGTGCATTCAGCTGTGTTAACATGCACTTTACTCTGGCTGTTCTTACAAGAACGAACAAAACTTCTCTGTCACACTGCCAGCATCGCTCTATTTGCCAATCACAAGTGAACTAATTCACATTATAAGAACACACACAGCAGGACGCACTGTGCCTGTCCCAGTAAACCATAAAGGCCTGTGGGCAGACGCTTATTTCTGTATACTTAGTATCTTGTATACAAACTACTGTACACTGTAAATGCTAACATGGTGCTTTTCCTTAATTTTTTTTGTAATATTAAAATTGTATTTTAAAAATAAACATTAAAAATAAATATGCACCAATGAAACCACACATCTTCAATAATCTTGTTCATTGATAATCCAAGTAGTTATAGGTTAGAAAGGTAAAAAACTCACTAAAGTTTCTAATAATTTAGAAGTTTCCAAAATATTAAAATAATAAGTAAAGGGCCAGTGAGATAGCTCAGCAGCATAAGCTCCTGCCTGGCAAGCACAGGTCCTGAGTTCGACTCCTGGTACCCACATAAAGGAAAAAAAGGGCCGGTGATATCGCTCAGTGGCATAAGCGCCTGCTGGCAAGTGCAAGGTCCTGAGGTCGACTCCCAGTACCCACATAAAAAAAAAAAATAATAATAATAATAATAAGTAAAAAGAAGCAGCATTCTAGAACACATTCTTTTCTAATTCAGAATTCAAAGGATGAGAAAGACAAGGTTAGAAGCTGGGCATGGTGGTGTACGCCTGTAATCTCAGCACTTGGGAGGCTGAAGCAGGACGATCACGGGAAGCTCAAGGCCAACCTGGACTAAAATAGTAAGTTCAAGGCCAACCTGAATTACATAGTGAGCCCCTGTCTCAAAAAGTGAAAAGAAAAAAAAGACAAGGTTAGATTAAGAATTTAATCTAATTTAAATCTAATTTAATTTAATTAAGAATTTACTACATTCTGATGCGCATTTTGAAAGTATTTATGATTAGTTTTAAAAATACCTTTCTCAACATTGTACACATAGCATACTTAATAGGTGATTCATAAATATCACAGGTAAGAACTATATTTGAATTTTTAAGATTCTGTTGATGATTTAAAAAACCCATAAGAGCAGCCTGCATGCCACACTTCTCTGTCAAGTTACCTGATAATTGCTCTAGGTAAATGTCTTTTTCTAGCTGATGGTCAAAGAAATCAGTGCAATCAGATTGAAAAATTTCATCGTGTTTTCTACGGTTTTAGGGTTACCAGAACCTAGACAAAAGTAGTGACCACCAGCATTACCTATATAGTTACTTTCGTCTAATAAAACGACAAAGCTACAAAGTCTAGATAGAAAGAGTAATTTCTCAATTACTACCTAAAGTCATCCAGTGTCTCCTGTATCATGTTCTGAATAAAGTGGATCTGAACAGTTGTCAATGGTGCATTTGGTCGACTGTTTCCAATCGTGTCAACTATTTTTTCTGAGAGGGAACTGGCCACTCCAGCAGTGACAGAGGATGCTATCTTCGGATCTAAAATAGAGAATGGAGAAAATATTAATAATCAACTTAGGGGCTGGCGAGATAGTTCAGCGGCGTAAGCGCCTGCCTGGCAAGCGCGAGGTCCTGAGTTCGACTCCCGGCACCCACGTACAAAAAAAGGGCCGGTGATATCGCTCAGCGGCACAGGCGCCTGCTGGCACGTGAGGTCCTGAGTTCGACCCCCGGTACCCACACACAAAAAAAATAATAATAATGATCAACTTGGACTAAGAGACATCAAATATTTCTAAATAAGATTTGGCATGAGAAAACTTGAAAAACTGGCAAAGAACAGGGTTCCTGTGACATTTAGAAAAATTCACTGTCTGGAATACAAATTTTAGAATTTTTTATGACATTATTTCTAATAGTCATTTATCTGTATATATATAAACTGCCAAGTGTCTAATGCAGTAACATATGACAGAGGGATTAATCTTGAAGAATCTCTGAACCATTTCCTCTTATAAAAGATGAATGTGACAAGCTGTACCACAAACCAGATAAACCAAGACTAGTAAAAACAAGCAGAAGGAATACAGGAGTAAAGCAGTGCTACAGGCAAAGCCCTAGAGTTTAAGCTAATGCAATACATCCACAGAAACCTTAAAGTAAAATATAGATACCCATATAAAAGAGTTGCTTCTCTATGAAGAGTTTCTTTGTATAGATAACTCTTAAAGGTGAACCTATTAGTCCTTTAAATGCAACCAAGTTTTTATGAGTATGTGGCATAAATTCTAAAGGTAAGACTTTAATATGAAGAAGGGAAAAAAAGATTTATAGTTTCACGTAGTCAATCATTCCTTTTCAAATAATCCTACAATATAATTCTATCTATAACGTATTAAATCAAAACCTTATATATTAGATTGAAAATGAAGTTCACACCAAATGAGGAACAAATTAATGTTGCTGAACTTAACCATCACATACATTTCACTGCCTTCCGGTGAGAAAGTCACACTATAACAATGTCCATAAACTTTACACTGCTTCAACTCCTTTTTTAGTCTATGGTCACTCTATCCTTTCCAAGTTAAACGACAGGAAGGTTATTCAGCTTAACACTGTCAAACACCAAGAAGCTTTATGAACTTACTTGGAGTTGAGGATCCATTTACTGGGGGTTCATGCATCAACTGGGCTTCAATTTCCTTCTCTGGCTTTTCAAATTTCTCGAGATTTCTTGTTTGGTTAGAGGATGGAGAGGTATTCAGATTTCCAGTTTCAGCACCAGAGGAGACCAACTTTGCAAACTTCACATTTAAAGTAAACAATTACTTTAATTTATAGTTTGTTTTACCCATATTACTTCTAAAACTTTATGTACTTTCCACTTTTTTTTTTTTCCAGTAGGTAGGACCAGGGAAATGAAGGAAGAATAGGAAAAGATTTTGAAGAAGTAAAACAGATATTAGCACTATCAGCAAAATAAGTCTACCTATCAAAAACAGTCAAAACAGTAACATGAGGAGGAAAAGTTAATTTTCTAAGCATCTGCTATTGAATATAATTTAAAATGTAAATCACTGGCAAAAAAGAAATAAAAAAAAGAAAATCCCCAAACTCTCATGTGATAAACTAGACAGAAATATTTGAAAAATAAATCAAAAGGCATTTTTGTACTTCATGCATGATAATTTTTTCAGTATTATTCTAAAATATAAATATGGAAATACATACTACACACCTAATAGATTTGCTCTTCCTATAGTATCTGATCATTCTGAATCTCTACATAAGAAAATAAACTCCATATTGGATACTGTAATTTTAGCAGAAGGTATTAATGATGAATTCCATTCTTAGTACCATCCAATCTGCACTGTCTTAGAGTAAATGACTAAATTACCAACTTGATGCTTAATATATATGCTTAATATATGCTTGATATGCTGCAAAAGATATACATTTTTAAAAGAATTAAGCTATGAAATGTTCTTACACAGAGAGATCATCTTAGAAGAAAAATAGTCTTAAGTTTACAATTGCTGATACCCTCAACATATCCAAAGACAGATTTCAAAAGCATTCTTTAGTTATTAAAATGTTACATCATGGGCTGGGGGTGTAACTCAGTGGGGCAGCGTGTTCTCAGCATACCTGAGACCCTGTCTTCTAACCCCCATACTCTTCCACTATACAAAAAGAGGCGACATCAAGATTGAAGAGTCTTTTCTACTGAGTAAGTATATGGAGAGCACTGTCAATAATCGGATACATCCACTGGCAGCAGCCTGCTTTCAACTGACAAGCACACGGGGTGAGTTCAGTATCATTTCCATGTGGATACCTGTTTGAAGGAGTCTTTAGGATCCTGTTTTCCCAGATATGTTTTCTTAGATTCAGCTGTCAGATCATGATTTTCATTTTCTTCTTTCCCTGGAGATCCCAAGAAGACATTAAGAGGACTAGAATGCAATATTGGAGTACTTGAATTTACTGGATTTTTTCTTGGAGGAAACACTGAGCTCAACTGTGGGAGAAAGTCAAAGCCTGAAAGAGAGGAAAATATTACATTAGCACATGATGTCCATTTGCACATGGGTACTTTAGCGAGGCACTTAACCCGCTGGGCAGACTAATATGGCAGAAGACATGGGATCTGGATTCAGAAGACTAGGCTGCTTCTCAGCTGTACCTTTTAATTGATGTGCATTCTTGGGCACATCTTTAAAACTCCTACAATTCCATTTCCTGATCTACAAATGTGGATGATGATATCCATCTCTTACAGTGGTAAGGCTCAAAAGAATATGTGAAAATACTCGAAAACTAAAAAACACACTGACTGTGTTAGTATTAGTTTTTCATAACTGAGGAGCATTAGTTTGGTTCACATCTGAACAGCTCTTACTGATCCCTGACTTCTTGTATCGTCTTTGTGCATTCTCTTCCCGTTTTTTTTTTTTTTTTTTTTTTTTTGGTGGGTACCGGGGGTCGACCTCAGGACCTCACACACCAGCAGGTGCCCGTGTCGCTGAGCGATATCACTGGCCCTTTTTTCGTATGTGGGTTCCGGGAGTCGAACTTGGGCCCTCGCACTTGCCAGGCAGGCGCTTATGCCACTGAGCCATCTCACCGGCCCTCTCTTCCCTTTGAATACCAATCACACCTAGAAATTTCCTTCTAACAGAGAAAATGAGAACAGTGGTGGGACGTGACTTTAAGATTAGGTTACAACCACACTGTGCCTTTCCCTTGGTGCCCTTTCTCACTCTTTTGAACGCAGCTCTGGCTGATACCCTGACGGAAGCATCAATAAAGACCTGAAGCCAAAGGTGTCCAGCCAAGCCATTCTCAGATTCTTAACTCGCAGAAATAATTAGATTGTGAATGTTTACTCTCCCTTTCAAGCCTCAAAATGTTGGTATCATTTGTTACACAACAACAGATAACATAGTATCACGTCATTGTTTTTAAAATACTTTTAAGTTGTTCTTACCATCTCCTTTGCCTACAGACTCATCACTTCCCTTGTTAACTACAGCATCTGCAACAAAATAAGAAAATCAAATTTTAAATTAGTGAAGTCAGTCACAGCAACTGAAGTTTCCTACTTTCTCTAAAGAGTTCAGAGACTAATGATCTTAAGAAAAGTATGAGGAAGGCTAAGGATTAAAGCTAGTACTCATTTAAGCCTCCATTTTCAATCTTTTAGCATCATGCACGGCAGTAAAAACGAAGATTATTCTACGATATGGTTGCTTAATGAGTCAGCAAGGTATAGAACTAGCCATGAAACAGGTTTTGGAGATCTACAGTTCAGTTTTGCCTATTTCATTAATAGCTGTTTCACTGTGGGTAAGCCTCTAATGCAACTAAGATTCAGTTTCTGCATCTTTATAGTGGGGATAACGCCTTGATCATCTCCCAAGTTTTGAGGATCAACTGAAACAATGTAAAAATACTTTGCAAGCAGTATGGTGTTATAAAAAACATATGGTTTTATTAATATTTATTTTCCTACTGTAATGTTATTCATTTACTAGTACATAAACAAAACCTGCTAAGTCAATTTTAACAGATTAATAAAGACTGGGCAAAAGTCATAAATTCACCAAATTCAAATGGTTAATAAACACGATTGTCATATTCATAGAAACATTACCTATTTGCATGTGTGTATATACCTGATTTATACACTGCATGCTGACACACACACGTTAGAAAATATTAGTTTCCATTTAAAGAAGCATTTTTATTTAAAGATGAAGAAATTGAGGCATAAATAGACCATGCCTTTTACTAAAATAGCTACATCTTTGATATTAAAAGACAAATTCCTTGACAATGAAAATCAGCATTATTTTTAGTATCCAGGTTTTTCCTTATTAATAACATAAAACCCTGACGGAGGGCAAAAGCCTCAAATTCTAATCACATTTTACAAAAACAACAGAACTAATTTATTCATTTCTCTTAAAAACCATTTCAGAAGATAAAATGTGTAACTCTGACACTTGTGAAGAGCCCTTCTACATCCTCCAACGCAAGGCTCTGCAGAGGAAGGAGAGCAGGAGGCCGCCCTCAGGCCTTCCCCTCCCAGCCCCACCCTCCTCTCTCTACACTCACCGTGTACCTCACCTCCTCCACTACATGGAAGCCAGGCGAGTCTGACTTGGAAAGTTAAGCAGACATTTTCAGGCCATGGTAAGGCAGAAGACAATAATCCTGGACCACTGCCTATTATTTATTCCTTCTGATTATGAAATGTAAAAAACTTGGGAAAGACAATTTTAAAGTAAAAAAAATTGCATAAAATCATGAGTTGGTGCAGCAATTTTAAGATCCTGCTACTGCCGATACTCAGGTTTTCAGAATTATAAATAAAACAGTTACGTATACACATCTTTGCAAGCTTCTCTCAATATTTTCTGAGATAAATTTGTAGAAATGGAATTACCAGGCCAAAAAGAATGAACAATTTAATTGTCAAATTATCTTCTAGTTATTTACCCACATTACTGATAATACTGCTATCAGCAATAAGACCATTCTATTAAGGAAAATAATATAAACATCATAACTAAAAAAGGACAGCTAAACAATGTCCCAGCTCATATGCTGTAAACAATGATACATAGAGAGTCTAATGGTCAAGCTGGCAGAGCTATTTTTTAATGGTAACATTTACATTATATTACAGGTGTGGGGTGGTGTAGACAGACAGTACTTTCACTCAAAAGATGAGACGATCTATCATCTAGCCATATACTCCATGAAAACATTTAATAAATAGCAATTCAACACTAATAATCCTAAATGTTTGATGTCAGGAAGCTATTTTTTGGATACCAAAATATCCAAGACTTTATGGGGATTTATTTAGAAGTAGATATAAGTAACATATTGCCTATGAAGGTAAAACTTCCTGTAAGAAATTCGTATAGAGTCTAGAGATGCATCTCAGTGATAGCATGCTTGTGTGGCATGAGCAAGGATCTGGGTTTGATCCCCAGCACCATAATAAAAGAAATTTTTGTGAAAATTAAAACACTTATATGGAGGTCCACCTGGACAACTCTCCTTGAAAGAAGAGCAAATCTCCATTTTGCTCCAAATTGCATAAAATCATGAGTTGGTGCAGCAATTTTAAGATTCTGCTACTGTTGACACCTGGCCCTGTTTCCATGTACTGATATGTACAGAGCTGGCTAGGACTTCTCCTTATCCCTTCAATTGGCTTTAAGCAATGCAAATCGGTCCAGCCGAGGTGTTGATGTGTAGTCTTTGAAGCAAGGCAACAGGTCAGTGTTTCCCCATCCCGGTAGCTCCCAAAACACATGGGTGAGCCGGGTGGGAAAGACAGCCATACTCCACACGGTTGTGCTCCACGATGCTGGAATGAAGCCTCGAGATAAGAGGCTATGACTTCCCAGGGCATAAAAGATTACACATCAGAGCTGAAGCACCCACCCCAAAACATTAGCTACTACCTCGAACTGTGTTATGCAGATTACTCTTTCTGCATATCCTCCTCTCTGCATATTGTAGAGGTGATTTCAGACCACCTACCTTGCCCAGCTCACAGCACTCATGTACTTCCGAACATTCTCAGTCACTCATCCCGAGCCACTCCCCTTGTCCAGAATTAATAAAACCCGGGTTGGGCCCTGAGTTGAGGCCTTGGCTTCCCACAACTACAGATATGTCTTAGTGTCTTTATTCTCACCGTGGATTGCATTGGAAGTGGTAGATTGGAATTAACTCACTAGAATTCCAATAACTTTCCTTTGGGATTACAAATATAAACTTCCTGGACTGCGATGAGGACTGGGAAGGGCTCTCTATACACTTACTTGAGAACTACCTGCATAGTTACCATGTGAAAATTACCAGATTATTTTTTAGAATTACAACATTTGAAATATTAAAAGAAAAGATACCACACAGAAATTGAGAAAGTCAGCAACTTACCATGAATCAAGTTGGACTGAAGCTATTACCCACAACTTACAGAATGAAAATGTAATAACCACCACTAAGAGAACGAGATCCACTGATCTGAACACACTTACCGTCTCTGACAGGTGAGAACATGTCACCTAAACTACTTTTTCCTGTGTCATCAAAGCTGGAGAAATCCTGATTTCTTCCACTGTCTGTTTCCTTGGACAAAATATCTGTGTTTGTGCTTCGAGGCAAACCTTAGAAAAGTTTAATATAAAAATCAGTGTTACTATATCTTAATAAATGTTACCCTTAGAAATTACACTGTACAAATTAACACATTACCACATTGTTGGAATTGTACAACTGTGAACGTCAGGAAAAGAAGCCAAATGTAACAACCAATCACCTAACCAGCACTTCCAGGGAAGGAAGGGCTCCTCAAAAACAAATACAGTAGCTTATTTGTTCATATTGCAACATTTGATAAGGATACCCATTTTGATAAGGAAATTTTCTAAAACAATTTATATATTTTGTTGCCCTCTTAAAGTATACTGAACACAACTTACTTTTGTTATTAACTCCCATGGTCATCTAGAAATGATGGGGGAAAAGCCTGCTAGCATACACACTATGTACCTCACACACAGCAGGACTCAACGTTAGTTCCCCAACTTTCAGATAGTGGGTCTTCTTTCCCATTCTCTCTTTCACTAAGAGCAAGATCCCTCAACATCACTGATTGCAAATGAGTTCACTAACTTCTGCAGATTACTGAGAGTAAGGAAACCAGAATATCAGACTCATGAAGAGCACAGTAGACAATACTAAAAAGGCTGCAGCAGTCTATTTCCTCTGGCAGTATATAACATATGGCTTTAGGGCAGGGACTTCCCAAGAACCCTGAAGCTCTGTAGCTTCTTGCTTGTTTCTGAGTTAAAGAATGAATTCTTGAGGGCCGGTGAGATGGCTCAGTGGCTTAAGCGCCTGCCTGGCAAGCGCGAGGGCCGAGTTCGACTCCCAGAACCCACATACGAAAAAGGGACCGGTGATATCGCTCAGAGGCACGGGCGCCTGCTGGCGCGCGAGGTCCTGAGGTCGACCCCCCGGTACCCACACACAGACAAAAAAAAAAAAAAAAAAAAAAAAGAATGAATTCTTGAGACTGAAGGACATAGATGAAAATCTGCTTCTAAGTTGGTAATATGTTACTGTATTACATTTTTAACAGTGTTTTATTTGGCATCTCAGGCTCAAATGAAAACCACAAAGCCTGTGATGAAAACAAAGAGACAGCATACTGTATATCCAAAATGCCCTAGCCTCATTAATAAAGTAAACTTACCTAATTACAACTGCTACAGAATTGAAACAGAGAAGTATCACTTGTACATCACAATAACTGAGACATGTTCACACCATGAAATCCCCTTTCCATTTCTCTAGGTCCTTAATGTGTTTGAATGCCTAACGCTAGCCTGTGCACTTTATAAAATAGTAGTTTGGTACTGGCTAAAAATAGTGCTAAGACCTTATTTTTATACTTCTTAAATGGCTCTGTTTCCTACTAGAAATGAACACCAGTAACAAATTGTAGAGGTTCTTTTCAATAACTAAATAAGAACGCAACCAGTCTTTTTTCAAACTGGAGCTTCACACAAAGCTTACAATAACAATGGTGAGGGCCGGTGAGATGGCTCAGCGGCTTAAGCGCCTGCCCGGCAAGCGCGAGGGCCCGAGTTCGACTCCCGGATCCCACATACGAAAAAGGGGCCGGTGATATCGCTCAGCAGCACGGGCGCCTGCTGGTGCGCGAGGTCCTGAGGTTGACCCCCCGGTACCCACAAAAAAAAAAATAATAATAACAATGGTGATGGTGACAATCATGACAATCATTTTAGAAACAAAATCATTTACTGAGTGTCTACCACGTGGCAGACATTTTCTTTGGTTTTTCACAATAATCCTAAAAGTTAAATATTACCTCAGTGTATGGAAAGAAAAACATGAGACTCAAAAAACACTGCCTAAAGCTGTCCTGGTAAAAAGTGACAGACCTGAAGATCAAGTCTTAACTACTCTCAAAACTTCTGTGAAGGGGCCAGTGAGATGGCCCAGCGGCGTACGTGCCTGCCTGACAAGCGCAAGGGCCCGAGTTCGACTCCCGGAACCCACATACGAAAAAGGGGCCGGTGATATCGCTCAGCGGCACGGGCGCCTGCTGGCGCGCGAGGTCCTGAGGTCGACCCCCCGGTACCCACAAAAAAAAAAAAAAAAAATTCTGTGATAAAAGTACGTCTGTGTATTTGAGAGTAAGAGAGAAAATGATGAAGCTAATGGAGTAAAACTCATAAAGTGTGAACCCACTAAAAGGTAAAGCTCAGTTCTTTGTACTATACTATTCTGAAAACTTTTCAGTAAGACAGCAATTATTTCAAAATAAAATTAATGAAATCTCTGTGTGGGGTTGAAAACTTATTTTGCCAGAAATTTTGGGAATCTGTCAAGAATTATCACTAATCAGTGACTTAGTAGACCCAAGTCTTTTGTTTCCTAATTAATGCTGTCATTCTTAAGCAAGAAACTACTTATTAAAGACTAAACAAATAAGATTGAGACTTCAGAGAGTTTACTGTAAATAAGAAAATTTTATTTGAAAAAATTATGAATAGGGCCGGTGAGATGGCTCAGCGGCATAAGCACCTGCCTGGCAGGCGAGGGGTCCTGAGTGCAACTCCTGGTACCCACAAAACAAACAAACAAACAAACAAAAACATCATTTGGGTTCTAGGTTCCTGAAGAAACTGCTAATTATAAATGTTTGGGGAAGAAAAAAAACCTCCAAATACACAGAAGTAACATTTACCTGCTTTGTCCTGAGTGCTAACAGCTCCTTTGGCCACAGCTGCTATCAGGGGCTGAGATAGAACTGTGGTGACAGCAGCGGGGGCTGCTTCCCTGACGACCCCGGAATTCTGAAGCCCTCCCCCGGGCGAGCTCACAGTAACGCTCCGTTTGTTCACTGCTGTGGCCTTATTTGAGCAGCCTTTATTTAAACCTGACTGAAAAGAAATGGAACATTCAAAAGCTCAGGTTACTAACGTCATACTACACATTAATATTTTATAAATTCCCTGTTAGGTTAAAAAATTCACTTTTCCCTCACAAATCTTAAGTTTGCTGGTGGAGCTGAGTTTCCTTCTATAGCAAAACAAGCTTTTAAAATACTTTCAGAGAGCTGTATGAGAACTAAGTACCAAAAAAAATTTTTTAAACTAAGAATCAAATGGCTTTGTACTAAAATTATTTAAAATACTATCATATAAAAATTATGAAACAATATTACCCTTTGACAACATACATTTTTCATATTTTGAACTGAATTTTTTTAGTAAAATCAAAAATGCTAAAAAGAAAATATCTCACCTTAGTAAGAGCAGTAGAGCACTGAAATGCTACACACTGCACAGACGTCTTGTGAGCACTGATGGTTTTAACTGGGGATCTCAACATCCTTAAATCGTACTGATATATCTTCCCACGGGAAGAGCCAATAGCCAAAGTGGCTCCGTCAGACATGAACTCTACTGCGGTCAGAGGAGCATCGGCCACTAAGGTTTTCACCAGCCTTTGAGGGAAGGAACAGGGCATAAGCGGATGTGTCTGTATATGCAGGCTCAGAAGTTTATAAGACCAAGTTATTAACAGCCACACTATTCAACACTGGGCGAATAGCATATACACCCCAAATGCTTGTTTAAAGTAGAATTTCAGACTTTGTCTTAGAGACATTTCTCATAAAATGACAGGTAAAGGACAGCTGAACAGCATGTAAGAAAATACCACACTGATACCCGGTATTTTGTAAATATAATAGGCACTAATAAAATATATTTAAAATAATAAAAATCTGAAAAAAGGACTGCTGAACACTGCATCCTATTCGTTATTCACTTCCAATAGGTATATTCTACATCTTCCAGAACAGCACCTATCTCTCTGAGTAATTACTACTTTGGCAGTGAATGTGACACGACTTGGGTGTCACTCCACAAACCAAAGCTCTCCCCTCAGGGCTGAGGAGGCTCTAAGTATCCGCTTTTCACTTACTGACCTGCTTAGGTCTCAGAGGACTATGACCTTTCAAGGGCAGCATCTGCTACTTTGTTTGGACCAAAAAGCTAAGAGGAACAGAGTCCGTCTGAAGCTGAGCGCGTTGCTGGTGTCTCCTACAAGTGAAAAATGGCTTACACGTAGGGTTCTCAGTAAATTATTTCAAAAGAGAAGATAGTGGCATTAAAGAACAATAAAAACTAACATCGTAACAAGGTCTGACAGTCCCTACTACTCTCTAACAGTAACGTTAACAACCTACAGGATCTTTAGATTTTTAGATGTCTTGAAAACAACTGTAGCACTCTTGCAGCTGGTTTTTGTGGGGGTCTTGGGGGGGGGGCCTGTAGCTAATCAAGCATATCCATAACTGAAAGAGGGGGCATAAGGGGCATAACAGATTATGTACCCAACTGGTGGCAATTTTGTCCCTGGGGATATCTGGCAATTTCTGGAGACAGTTTAGGCTGTCACAACTCAGGGACTATTATTGAGATTTAGTGGGCAAAGGCCAGGGATGCTGCCAAGTATCCTACAATGCCCAAGACAGCAACCTACAACAAAGAATTGTCTGCCCAAATGTGACCGGTTTAGAAACTTTGTTCCAGAAAATAAATGTAAAGCAAATTAATCATATTGCTTTAAAAATGCATTAGTTATATTTTGAAAAAGAATAAGTATGCTAAAATAAAGATGTGAAATCATAAAGATGCAATCCCTAACACTCACTTTCCAGAAATATCCTAATATCCACTCCTTTATCCATCTGTTCTGCATGAGAAGAAAAAAAAAAAGAAAATTCAATTTCACTAGATACATCAAATGTACAAAGATTAGATCTCCTGGACATTAATCAGAAATCTATCTGAGTGACAAATACCGTATGTCTGTTAATGATTTAGTAACTATTTGTTACTAAATTGAGCAATGAGTATCTCACACTTACTTCTTACATGACGTGTCATACAGGATGATTCTTTTATCCAAGCCTATGGTTACAAACAGCAATTCATTGACAGGAGAAAAACAGATGCCTGAAGCTGGAGCTTTATGTGTACTGCCAAAGTTATGGTACGGACTCTGACTATTCACGTCCCAGAGAGCGACGAGTCCGTTATCTGAGACACTGCCCAGCAGCGATTTCTTATACACTGAGTACTTCAAATGCCGAATAGACTACAAAAACAAAAGAATAAATTCCATGTAATTACGTAAACTATAAAAGCCAACTACACCATTCACATGAGGGTTAGGACTTCTCTGGTTTAAAGAGTGACAGATTTCAATCACTACTATCGTAATATTACTTAGTGGGCTATAAGATCATCCTGAAACATACAAATATTCTACTGAGTATGTTTCAGGATTTTATCATCTTGGAGTACAGCATCCTCAATCTCCCCTTTCTCAGAAGAAAACTACCATCAATACGTTGAGATTATCCACATTAATCCATCAGGGTTGGAAGATCCACCACACATACAGAAACCAGTAACATTCCTATCATAAACAAGTGTAAGAAAACACTGGGAGATAATAAAAAATAACTATTTCATATTTTTTCTATATATATTTTAGATGCTTGGATATATTTGTTTGAACCTGAGTATGTGACGAGTTGGTGGTGATTTAACACTTGAAGCATCCCACAACATTAAATCACAAAGGAAGAACTGACAACGCCCCAGACTGGTGCAGAAGTACAGCCACTCTCACGAGCACCGGCCTGAAGCAGAGCGGCCTTCCCAGACCGTGATGCTCCCCCTTCCTCGTTTCAGCTGGACCAGGACAAACAGATCCAGGTTCAGTAACCAGATCTCAGGCAAAAACTGGCTGAATTTTACCTACTTTTACTCAAGTATGACTCTCAAACTTGTATTGATACTATAATTTACTATGCTGAGAATTAGATATTTTACATTTAAGTTAATGCATAATCTACTTAATTTTAAATTAAGGGAATGCATGTTTGAAAATGCATTTGCCTCCAATGGAAAAAAATGTTTAGGAATAACATAAAACAAATTCGGACTAAGAAAACAAAGCTTTTGTTACCAAACACCTAAAGTAAGATAATCATTATGTTCATCCATTAAATTTGGTTTCTCTATTCCATATGCTAAAGTACAAAAAGAAAATGTTCATTTACGTAGTTTCCATTTTTGCTGAGAAAAAGCATATCTGCTTGCATAGACAAATCTTTCTTCTGATTTACCTTCAAGGAAAAAATGAGCTACATGAATCTTGACTGTATTAAAATGACAGAGATTCTTAATAAATTACAATTAATGTTTGTAGAGGCACATGCCAATCAAGAAAAACATTGATTTTTCAAGGATTTCTGTGGCACTTTAAGAGCCCATATAGTTACAGTTTCTTTACATGATCTAAATTGGATGAAATGCTAAAACAGAATTAAAACAAAACACCATAAGATCACAGAATTGGTAGATTTCAAAGTTTATAAAGTAAAAGTTAATGTTAGCCACAGTGAGAATGTTCTCAAAACATCCTTGCAATATTGCTATCTAGAACAAAGAGCTTACTACTTTATTTAATAAACTTTATAAATAGTTAAAATGCATTTTTTTGTTAGGTCAGAACCTAAACTCCAGATATTGCTTCAAGTTCTTGGGACCTATGTGGCAACACATTAAGAAAAAAAAGGCTGCGGCAATCGTAGTGCTCCTCTCAGATAAAATGGCTGCAAGTGGGGGCTCAACCAAATCCTACGATTTAGATAAACACTTGAAACTCTCCGAACCTCAGTGTTCTCATTTACAAGACATAAAACACTTCTGTTTACATGTCAAGACCATTTCGAAGATTAAACAGCATTTCTGCACAGATCCAGGTACACAGTAGCTGTCATCGCTTCCTCACAGGTTCGTACCTTCCTCACGCCATTCAATCATCTTTTACATATAATCTCTAAAAAGACCTTTAAGTAATAAGCACACTAACTTCCTTAAATGTCTGCCCTTTAACCCTCTGATAATATTAACAGAAAATCATTTCTCAACTTTCTACATCTATTAAGTCAACATTTCTTTAGAGTATCAAGATATTAGCTAATAATGATCCTGGATAACCATTGCTCTGTTACGTTATTTAAAAAAATATATTAATTCATTTTGGTATCAGCAATACTTACTAAGCACCTCTCTTATTACAGATAACTATTTTTTTGAGAAGGGGACTACCAAGAAGCTTATGGAAAATAAAATTCTAGCACTATAAACAACAATGCTGTTTTTCTTACAACACATTATTGACTATGTAAGAATACATGTGCTTGTGAAGTTCACTTATAAATATAAAAACAGGGGCCGGTGAGATGGCTCAGCGGCATAAGGGCCTGCCTGGCAAGCGCGAGAGCCTAAGTTCGACTCCCGGAACCTACACAGGAAAAAAGGGCCGGTGATATTGCTCAGCGGCACGGGCGCCTGCCAGCGCACGAGGTCCTGAGGTCGACCCCCGGTACCCACAAAAAAATAAATAAATAAAATAAATATAAAAACAGATCACTCATTATAGGTAGCGGTATGATAAACATTCTTTTTTTTTTTTTTTTTCTTGGAGACAGAGTCTCACTATGTAGTTCAGGCTGGTCTTGAACTCACTCTGTAGCCCAGGCTGGCCTCAAACTCACAGACATCCTCCTGCCTCAGCCTCCCAAGTGCTGGAATTACAAGTGTGTGCCACCACACATGGCTGATAAACATTCTTAAAGGACCAAGTAATAATTTTTTGCCACTGTACTGCAAAATCGGGTAGAGAAAAATGTGTAAATGAGCATGGCTATGTTACAATAAAACTTTATTTACAAAAATAAACATGCAGCTCATGCTAACCTCTATCAAAGATATTTGAAGTTTTTTTTTTTAATCACAAAGAAAACAAAAATCATTCATATACCTACCACCTACTTAACATCTTAGGAAGGATATTTTTGTTATGCATGCTTTTGTGTACCCAGTAAAATATATCAAAAGAAAACCTGATATCATAGTTTAGTATTAAAACCATCATATCATTATTTTCTTGTAAATGATTTTAATAGGTAGTTAATACATAAATGCATGAGTACATCAATTTATATAAATAATATAGTGCTGGACAGTTAGGCTACTCCCAATTTCCAAGAACACTGATTATCATTTTTAAAAATTGTTAATTTATGAAAGAATTTGTATTTCATTATTGCTCATGCTTAAAAGTTCTTGACTGAAAAATATCAAATGACCATTTAACTTTTTACTCTTATGAATTGTCCATTAATTAACTACCAACTTTCTATTGGGCTATTAAGATTTTTTAAATACTAATTTATAATTGTTAATGTAACAAGGACATAAAATGCTCCCTCGGGTTGTAAATAGTTTCCAAATTTCCTTTTAGTTTTGTTGATCATTTTTCTTGCTTTTTGTCAGAAGTTTTAAATTTCTATGAATTACATTTACCAAGCTGAAACAGTGAGAGAGCACTATAGGGACAGAGAACAAACTCACTCCTCGGACCTTAACCTGTTACTCATTAAAAGGAACATTTGTGTTTTCTTCTAAGGCAGTCAGAGACTTGAAAGTTGCTTTTGCTGAAAAATAAAAACACAAAATGACTCCTCTCTTGGGCCTACAGATACCCACAAGCTAACAAAAAGAGGAACAAAATTTGACCTTCATTTTGTATCTATTTCCTTTAAAATTACCTTAAAAATGTGGGTCAGGTCCTTCCTTAGCCATGCATACAGGCATGTTAATGAGGAGGGAGGGGACAGGATGATGTGTTATGTACATGTACCAACTCCTCACAAGGAATGTACCGTAAACATGTACTAACAAAATAAAAATTGAAACATTAAATAAAAGCTAGAAACAAAAAGTTGATTAGCTCTAAATCTACATAACCTACCTCATGCCCCTTCAAGAAGATGACACCAAAATAAAGATTTACAAGGACAGCCAGTCGAAAACGAGGAGCCAGAGTCTCCAGTCACTGCCCTAAACCTGTGGTCACCTTGGATTCCAGCAGAACCGCCACAAAACTGAGGATACCCCAACAGGTATAATTAGCTCAAGCAGAGATGATTAAGCAGTAAGGACTTCTCCAATGAGGCCTTCTCCAGAGCCATTGTGTAAAACCAGAACTAAAGACAGTGACCAACCAGAGCCTGGCTCACCTTAGCCACTCTCACTCCTGTTACTGGGCCATCCCATTCTGTCCATCAGAGCGGTGTGCGCTTCAGCTCGTCAAGCTGAGGTCCCCTCCCATTTTCTCTTACTTTCTAACTCTGCCTAACACACCAGCCTATCCCTCTCCCTGATGCACCCTTAAATGCTTTTCAGCACAATGAAGAACATGCCCCGATCAAGCTGAAGTTCCCATCTTCTCTTCAAGGGGGACACCCTGAACCCTGTCTGATGACAAAACTTGTACCCATTGACTTACAACTTTGTCCCTAAACTTAGAAAAACTTTCCTTTTGCACAAATAAGAAAATATATGCTATTTTCTAATACAGTAGCTTTATAGTAGTGATATATACATACATACGAATGTACACACTTACACATAGTTTGAATTCATCCCCTCCCTCTTGATTCCCAGTATCTTATTTCAAAAGCACTGATCTATCATCTAAGCTACTGCACAGTAATCTGATTTCCATTCTCAGTGGTTTATAATATATCCTTCATAGTATTGTAGCAATAACATCTTCCAAATGGAAATCTGAACTTAATTCTGCTTAAAACAAAAACTTTAATTGATAAATTTAGGGAAGGTAGTGGTTAGAATGGTGGCATTGGGGATGAGAGGGGACTCCTCTTGAATATCCTCATCTGGATGTATATATGTAGAGAGCAGGCCTGAGACATAAGGAAGTCCTGCTTACAGGTTGGTGCTTCGCTGGCATCTGGGAACTTGGATTTGGGAGGTATCCCCCCAGCCTGATAGCAGTGCCTCACAGTGCAACTGTGCGAAGGATAAGGTTTACGACTGAACACCTGGCTTTCTTTCTGGGAGCTGGAAGTTTTGGTGTGTGCTATACAGAGAGGGTACCAGCCTCCAATAAAAGCTCTGGCCGATGACCATTTAAGCGATCTTTCCTGGTAGACACTTCACACAGGTTATCACAGTGAGA
Organism: Erethizon dorsatum; assembly: GCA_028451465.1. NCBI lineage: Eukaryota > Metazoa > Chordata > Mammalia > Rodentia > Erethizontidae > Erethizon > Erethizon dorsatum. Next base: position 10,610,351 of record CM051834.1, read on the forward strand.
AGCTGCGTGTACTAAGCACATTAGCTCTGTGTGGGCTCAGAAAATGATGATCTCGAAGTAAGTGGCTTAACCTGCTCAATGCTTTGGACTTGAGAAGCAGCCTTGCGGTTTCTCTAACCTTCCAACTTCCCCTGTCTCTGGACCCTCTTTCTCTGTAGAAGCGCAGGGTGGGCTTTCTCAGAAGCTTGCCCAGGAAGTTCCTTCAGAAGGAATGCAATTTTCTAGGATCCTCTCCCTGAAGTCTCAACCAGAGAAAATCCATCACCGGAGGAGAAACTAAAGGTTGTCACTACACTTCCTGGACTGATTGTCCATCTATTCTTCCAAGGGCCAGACAATTTTTGCATAGCAAGACAGCCTCTGTCTGCAGTGCAGTTCAGCCCCTCACCTCCTCAGAACTTGTCACCACCTTCACGGGACTCCAGTAATTCTGTCCTGGGCCATTGTCTGTTTTGTGGACCCATTCGTCTCCCCCACAACTCATTTACTCCCGCAGGGAAGTCCTCACAGCTCCCACTCCCTCCCCACCCGCTTTTTGTTGGGTTTTTTTTTTTTTTTTTTTTTTATTTTGGCAGTAGTAGGGATTGAACAACAAAAACAAAGATAGGGAACAAAATCAAAAAACTAAAAATACTTAAAACTATTTATTAAATAAGTACACTAGGTATCTAAGAATAGCAATATAGAATGACTAAGACATAGTCTAGTAAAATTATTGGATTTTAATGTAAAAAAAAAAATTATCATCAACTATTTGAGACCAAAGATGACAGAGTAACACATGAGATCCTCACAGAAAGAAAATGTGAGCCTAAGGCCAAATTATTTTGAAAGAGAATTTGTATGCTGAAAGAAAGTTAAAAGCGGAAGAAATGTACTTAAAGGAAAAATATTAATATAAGGTACTATGATAAATATAAAAATGTAGAAAATATCTAAAACAGTGTTTATGTAAACTATGACATCAAACAGTATAATATGTGCAATCATTAAAAAGTACTGCAGACTAATATAAACATACCTGAGACAGAACAGTAATGAGAGAAAGGCAGAAAACAAAATTAGGCTAAGAGAATGATTATGGAAGGAAAAAAGAGTTATATGTGGAAATTCTATTTAAAAATACCTTTCAAATAATTTCCGTTTTAAAAAAGCTGGAAGAAAAAAAAAGCAGAAGAAAAAAATTGGTCTATAAGAAATATACACAAATATAGCTTATCAGTTTATTTTTTGCCCACGTCAATTATAAAATTGCTCTAGAACATAATATATAGGCTAGGCAAATATATACCAAGGAAATACACTGAGAATGAATCAAGGACATGTTACCATGCCAATATTTTTATCCCAATATAAATTATACTAATACTTCTATATAAACTAAAACCACCATTCTATAAAGCTTTGCATTCAGTCAAAATTTTTTAGTATAAATTCGGGCATACACATAACAATCAACCAAATAACCCAAATTAGAATTAAATTCATTCTTTTATTTGTAGCCCTAGGATTGAACCCAGGACCTTGCGCATGCTAGGTATGTACTCTTAAGACTGAGCTAAATCCTCAACCCTAAATTCATTCTTGATAAAAAAAATTCTTTCAAAAATGTAATTAATAATTACATTTATCAGATCTCTCACACAGGCTTAGTAACACAAAACATATACATAAAACATAGAAATTATCACTTAATAAAAGTGGATTTAATGTATACTTCATTATGTTATATATCAAATTTCACAGAATCTCACCAGCTATATCTAAAGTTCATTATTTAATCTAAGGAATCAACAAAATGGATCTGCATTGTTAACTGCTTTGGAGAAGGGCACAGTTTGAGAAAGGCAACACAAGTTGATCTATGTGAGCGCCTGACATGCAACTGTAACCCAAGAAAGTCTGTCAGGGTCCGGTGAGATGGCTCAGCGGCGTAAGCGCCTGCCTTGCAAGTGCGAGGGCCCGAGTTCGACTCCCGGAACCCACATACGAAAAAAGGGGCCGGTGATATCGCTCAGCGGCACGGGTGCCTGTTGGCGCACGAGGTCCTGAGGTCGACCCCCCGGTACCCACAAAAAAAAAAAAAAAAAGAAAGTCTGTCAGCGCCGGCAGTCCTGCAGAAGCAGCGAGGCCCTTTTTCACCTGCAGAAAGACACTGTCATCTACACAAAACTAATAGCTTCAACTCAGCTCAGACATTTCAAAGTAAGATTCTAAATATATTCAGGCAATCTCATGTCTAATATGAAATTTAGTCTGATGTAGATTCATTGAGATTCCAAGGATTTGTCACTTTCACTAAGAAACCAATTTGATCATTATTAAGTATTTCAAATCACAGAAACAAAAATAAGAAAAATTTCAATTTAATCATGATTGTGTTCTAGCTACTGTTTCCTCAATAACCCAACAGAAAAATTAGGCTGAAAAACAGTGTACCTGAATTCAAAATGTCAACTTCTGACAGACTTGAAATTTTCATGAACATTGTTTAAATTTAAGAAATTAATGTATTTGAAATCTTAAATAAATTTGGAGAAGTCTTAGTATTTTTTCAAATAAATGATCAAGTAGCAATCCTATGCTTTTGGTCAACAATAGATAAGGTGCAACTAAACTGTTTTTAGAAAATTAATTTTAAAATATGTCAAATATGTCATTCACATAAAAGGAATGCTTTAGTATACAGAATCATAAAACTTGTACTTTTCCTCAGTAAGAAAACTGGGACTGCATCCTCACATTTAAAGAGGCCAACTCCTACTTCCTAGCCCATGTACTCTGTTTTAAGGGTGTATCAGAGGAAAATGAATACATCTTTAATGTTCTCAAATCAGTTTAAAACATGTATGATTACTAAGCCAAGTTACAACTGGTAAACTAGTATGGGTTTGAAGGGAATGCGTGAAACCTAAAGACGTTCAAGTCAGTCCAGTAAAGCAAATCACAAAAGCTGTTCCAATGGATTGATACAATCATTCACAATAAAGTTCACAATAGCAGCTAATACCCACTAATCTCTTACTATATATTTGGTGCTACGATCAATTTCAGTATCTCATTTACCCATTTTAAAAAAATGTCAAAAGCATATTATCATTCTCATGTGACAGATGAGGAAAGGGAGGCTGAGAGTTATGTGACTTGCTCAAGTTCACGCTGTTTGTCTTTTTCCTTTTCTTTTTGGTATTGGGAATCGAACTCAGGACCTTGTGCTTGCCAGGCAGGTGCTGTGCCGCTGAGCTATATCCCCGGCCCTACTGTTTTTCTAAACTGGAAGATATATTTGATTCAGTTCTCCTGTGTGAAATACTCAATGAAAATTCTTTTAAAATCAACAGTATAGCAATCTATCACCTAGAATTTTAAAAAAAATTTCTTTACATTGTGAAAGAGATACAAGTAAATTATGGACTCTTGCACTAGGTTGTAAGAGAATAGCATAAAGTTCTCAGAAGCTCTGGATCCTCAAATACACATTCTTACACGCTATTCCTGAGCTAGAGAGATCCAAAAGGAAGCTCTGCTACCACTCTAGAAGACCTGATCTTCAAAACAGTTAATTGTTCTGTGGTCTGAAAGTCCTGGAATCTCATTTTCCCAATTATAAAAAAGGAATTAACACACACCCCACAAACTATTAGCAAAGACTGAAGGACAGAATGTAACATAAATCAATGATCGCAGTGCTTGAAACACAATAAATGGTAATAAGTATTCTATGCAAATAATAACCTCTGTAGAACGCTTCCTTTCCAAGTCCTCTCTCTACCTACACTCTGCCCTTCCCTACCCCAGGCCACAATGACTTGGACTTTTTCTCAGGCTGCCATTGAGACATGACCGCCTCTAAAACACTTTTCCCGACTTCTTCTCAAATGGCCCCTACAGTTGACCACTTTCCTAACACATACTTGGTTTAACTGTCCACTTACCTGCTTACTGCTACTACTAGAATATAAACTACATCTCATTCAAAGCCATGTCTACAGCACTTAAACCAGTGCTTGCAACATAATCAGCATTCAAGAAGGTGCTAAATTATAAGAACTAATGAAAAAATAAGGGATGTGTATACTTCTTAAAATTCAATAATTCAATTAAATGTTTAAAAGGTAATAAAAAGTAGTAAGAAATAACATCTAAAGTGTCTTTCTTGATACATTCCAAAGGTGAGTGTAAGCAGAATAAAAGGAGGAAAGTAAAAAGAGTAAGTAGTCTATGATATGCACAGACTACACAAATAAAACATTATGAATTAGTGGAGCTGAATAGTTTAAAATTTCCAACATAAATAGAAAATTTGGCCCACATAAGCCATGAATAACATATGCCAATCCAATAAGATTAAAAAAAAAAAAAAAAACCATCAAAAACTCTTACAATTACTATCATGCTTGGTACTGAAATGTGAATGTTCCTGAATTTGGGAACAAAACAAAGATACCCACTATCACCACATCTATTCAGCACTGGATGGAGATCCTAGTCAATGCAATAAAGAAAAACAAAATGTGTGAAGACTGGAAAGTAAAAAAAATGATTATTATTTACAGATAACATGACAGCGCATAGATTGCAAAAGGTAAAAAAATAAAAAATCTATAAAACTACTAACTGAATTAAGAATGATTCCTAGGTAAAAGAGTGATAATACAAACTGCATTTCTGTATACCAAGTCACAGAGTAGTGAAAAATAAAATTTAACAGGAAAGAATACAGTTTATAACACACTATCAAAAAATCCAATACTAGGTAATAAATCTACCAAAAGATAATACAAGATTTTTACAGCAAAACAAAACACTGCTGAGAAAAATTAAAGAAGGTTTATATAAATGGAAAAATTATACCAGATTCAAGGATTTAAAGAATCAGTATTATTAAGATAGTTCTTCCTGAATTGGTCCACAGACCTGATATAATCCAACACATAAATCTTTTTTTTTTTTTTTTTTTTTTTAATGTGGGTAACCGGGGGTCGACCTCAGGACCTGGCGCTTGCCAGCAAGCGCTTGTGCCGCTGAGCAATATCACCGGCCCTTTTTTCCTTTATGTGGGTTCCAGAAGTCAAACTCAGGATCCCGCGCTTGCCGGGCAGGCGCTTATGCCGCTGAGCTATCTCACCAGCCCCAACACATAAATCTTGAAGAACACATTAAAACCACAGCAGACAGTATCTTCAAAACTTGGGACAGAAAAGATTCTTCAAAACAACACACACAAAAAGGAAACAGAAAAGAAAAGAATGACAAGAACTTCTGCTGGGTGTAGTGGCACAGTGGTGCACGCTTGCAATCCCAGCTACTTAGGCAGATGAGACGGGAGGATCACAAGTTCAAATCTGACATTCAGTTAATTAAAGTCTGATTAGTGTCCCTAAGTGGCTTCCAAAACAGAAGCCAAATACTGTGCCTATCTTTCAAAGTCTTTTAGTAAGTCTTTATCATACTTACCTTCCTAATCCTCTCTCATATTGATCCAATATAAAACTGATGTACTTTCCTTTCTCGATTTTATGTGATTTCCTCCATGTAAAATATTCTCCTAAAGTTCTGTATTAGCCAATTAAAATCTTTTGTCATCTCTATTTATATATTCATACACTTATTACGCATGTTTTCCACATATGGTAACACATTGAAAACAAAGAAACAAGCCACAGTTCTAACTATAATGTTGACATATTAAAAGCTAACCCTATACACATTAGCATCAAATAACTGGCAAAGAGTCCAGTTTATATTTTCATAGTCAAAAGCAAAGAAGTCAATTAAGCCTTAAGTCAGCTGAAATCCTCCCTCCTTCAATTTTCTCTATTTTATTCTGAAAGTTTTCTCTTCACTGTTCTGAATCACTGTAAGCCTTTTATGCATATCACTCATAATATCATTTATATACACATCTCCCTTTTTCCTAACACATAAAACTTAAAACAGGGCCTTTTCCTGTTCACTTACTATCCATTAAATTTTCCATCAATACTAAATATTATTCGAATGACTTTAAAAATTGCTTTCCAATAGTGAAGAATTTCCATATTTCATCTGGTAATAGTTATGGCCAAAGTGATTGCAAGAAAAAGGATTAAAACAAGATGTATCTTATTGGAAATTTCTGTAGACAATCTCATAAAAGTAAGCCAAGAATCAGATTTCTTAAGAAACTTTTCGTTCTTTAAAAGAAATTTTTACAGGCTAAGTTTTTACAAAGGAAAATATTTGAGTAATTTTTCTTTTTTAAAAGCTTTCCTACTCCGTAATTAAACTGAAATATATGAATAAGCCAATATCATAAACTGAAAAAAAACCAAAACTACACCACTCAATTACCTTCTGCCTTACCTCAGGTCCACCCAACAGTATTTATTAAGTATACATCTTGTAGCATCTTGTAGTATACACCTTGAAATATACAATACTTCTATGACAGAAATGCCACAGAAAGATTAATATCCCTGTTTTAGGCTTAACTAGCTGCATTTTGTTAAATATAAATACTAGGAGGATGCAACTCAATTATAAAATCAAATTTGAGTAAGCACCCTAATCTAAAATGTATTAGTTTGTTTCAACATTTCTCATAACACCATTATAAATTAGCTAGAAGTTTTTCAAGCAAGCTAAACACAAATCTAAAACACAAAAACTTAAATTAATTGTCATATATAAAATAATTCAAAATCTATCTTACCAACTTTATTTTGAATAAACATATACTGTACCTGGTTACTACCATGGCCAAAAGGAGTACTAGATATATTAGTGGTTACACTATGTAAAATAATTTCACCACTAAGAGATCCAGAAGCAATGTAGCAATCATTCCAATTATATGTTACACAAGTTACTTCATCTTTATGATCCTGAAAGACAGAAATCCAGGTAAGCACAGTGCCCCATAACTTTCAAATACCCATTTTCATATTTTTGTAAATAGCAAGTGTTATGCTTGTCAGTGTAACATCTGCTCTAACATTTCCCTCAAAGAACTTCTTAAAAAATTACTCGGATGAGTAAGAAACTAAATAATCAAACACCAAATCCTCTCAGGAAACAGATGCCCTTTTCATGACCACATTAATTAATGGTCCAAGCACTCTGAAACAAGAGACGGCATAAAAGCTGATTTGCTAAGCATCTACCTGAAAGTACTCACTCCTGCTGACAAATAACGTTCACTACATGCTATTAGGAGTGTGCTTGCCCTTGAGAGTATTACAGTTCACCTGAGAAGACATTTAAATTAACATGAGAATGACAGAGCAAATGCTGAATGAGTGATAAAGAAAAGTGTCAGAGAAAAGAGGTATCACTGTGAACTGATTTGACAGAGGAAGGAATAAAGTTTGAGTTCAGCCTTAAAGAAAGGATAAGAGGTAAGTCAGGAAAAGGAGAAAGACACCAGACACTGCAAAATGGAATACAGGAAAAACCAAATGATCCTATAGCAGCTGCTTGCATTCATTGAGTACCTGTGAGTGCAGGGACCTCAATATATTACCATTCAACCCTTTAAAACTCCCAAGAGACAAAGTCATTTTGCTCACACACAGATGAAGTACATAAAGGTTAAGAAACCTGTGTCTGCTCCATCACTGCCAAGCGATAGAGCCAAGATACATTTCAGGTCAAGCCCCAAAGCCTACGTTCTCCCAGTATACCAGATTGCCTCCCAAATCCAATGGGAACCTGCTTTGAGGAAATAAAAGTATTGGGTTTTAAACTGAGTTCAAAGTACTGTTTCCCAACATCAAAGTAGAGATTTCTAGTAGGAACATACAAGTGATCAGGATTAGCAGGAGTTTTTAACATTTTAGTGTCAGACCTTAAGATAAACAAAGTCTAGTACCTAATAATTTATGTACTATCAAGAATAGAAGCTATGCTATCCACGTATAGTACAACTTTTTCCAACGGTTCTTCAGGCATTTTCAGAGGTACTCCTTTCCTAAATCAAAGATGAAAATACTTGAAGAAGAGGGGTGTCTGGTAAGAAGAAAAAAAAGAACAATGAATATTTTGCACACTGTTCCCATTTGGGGAGTTAAGAATTTGGGGTCCAACATAATGTCTATGGCTTTATAAAGGGGCAGGTGTCTTCCTAATGTCAACCGTGGAAAATGAGTCATTCAGTGAACATTTACTAAGCACCAACCACATACCAGAAATTGAGTTATCAGCAGAGAGAAAGCTGTAGAGAAAATATCCAAAGGCAAAAGCTAAGATATCTCACTATCACCACTGGTAGTCAAATACTTCTTAATTGAATGAATGAGGCAACAAAGCACTCTGAGAACTTCAAACAACAAGAAGAGAAAAAATACATATATGGCACAACTGGGAAAGCTGAAGAAGGAAAAGCGAATAGAAGATGCAGTGCAGGGAGACAGAATATGTGAAGTTCTTAAAATATGTGATAAAAATGGCTGGAGACTCTAATCACTTCTCAACTTTCTAAGATACTCCTTATTCAAAGTAGGCACATCCCTCTAGATGCTTCAATTCAAATACTTCATAATGTAAAGGACTAAATAGTGAATAGTATCTGTGCTTGCATCTAATATTTGTCCTTGCTAGTTAGCTGTTTGAGCCAGCACAAATTCTTTAACATCTTTGACTTACTTTCTCTACCTGTACACAGAAATAATGCTCCCTGTCCTGCACAGCTGTTTGTTAGGGTGTAGACCTAAAATCAGCCCCAAAGCCTCATGTGTTTGGAAGGTGATCTGTGTTATGGGGCTATACAGGTGACCCGCTGTCAGGTTAGGTCTGGTGGGAAGAGGAGGGTCATGGGGCATGGCCTGGAAGGGTACCTCACCCTCCCAGCTCCTCCCTTTTACTCTGCCACCCGGCCGCCAGGAGTGAGCAGCTCTCCTCTGCCAGGCCCTTCCACCATGCCTCCCTGCCTGCAGCCAGCCAACAATGGACTAAAACGGGAGCCAAAAGAAACCTCCCCTCTTTTAAATTGTGGAGTCAGTGATTTTGTCCCAGCAAGGAGGAAAGTGACCAAAACATTGTTGAGATAAGAAAAATAAACCTTTGTAAGTACAATGGCTGGCATATCAAAGATTGTAACAAAAGCTAACTATTCTCATTAGTAACAACTTTTCTTTCTTTTTACCACTCATAACCATGTCTATTTTTGCTCTGTTTGTTTTTCAGTACAGACGAGGACCATGCATTTTTTTCTCCCCCATCACTGTAAATCCAATGTCCTCCACAGCATCAGAAGCATGGCAGGTCCTCGGCAGCTCTTTGTTAAATGGGTCTCCACTGAAGTTCATTTCAGAGGGAATGTCCCCAGGTGCTTCTCCTCCTGTTTGTGCTTTCTCAAGATAGCAGGGCTGGTCTGACACTGCAGAGACCCATAATACCTTTCCATATTCATTTATTCCACAGCAGAGATCTTAGAATTAATACTCTTAAAAGTTTAACTATACCTAAAATGATGAATTTCCAAGGGTTGTATTTAAGCAGCAATTATAAGACTGTTTTTCAATTCAGGTTAACAGAAAATCAATCTTCAATATACCACTTCTCTAGTAAGAATTAACTCAATGACATTACGACATATAACAAAAATGATGTCTGGTACTTGCTACAAAATGATCTGGAAGTGGAACGATTTGTAAGTAGGTGAGGGCATAGGTAAAACACTATTGGCCAGGGGCTGGGCTGGTCGTCACTCATACCAGATAATGAGTACATGAGGGACAGGTTAAAGGAAGCCCTTTCTCTGCAGATGCATGTTCATGTGCGTACAAACATACAAAACGTTTAAACTTTTTACATTAACCTTTTCAAATAGCACAAAGTAAAAAATTTTTTTAAAAGATCAACTTCTAAATATTAAAAGATAAAATGATCAAAAGTAGAATTCTGAAAAAGTCCTAACTACAGACTTTCTTGAGATGAACATTGTTATTTTCTGAAACTGCAAAAAGCTAACTAAACATTAATTTTAAGTAGTAAATTATTCTAGGAAATATTTTCATTACCAAGTTGAAAACACATATGCAAAAATAACACAAACAGCAACAGCCAAATATTTTACAGAACTGAAAAGCTAAATCTCCAATTACTGGATTTAATATTATCATTCCACAACTAGTCTCATTTTTCCAAAGTGCTTTAAAAAAAAAAAATCCCTGACAACAACGAAGCATACTTCAGAAGAAAATGAAGGCAACAGTAGAGTAGAACTCAGTGAAAAAAATGGGAAAAAGTTTCAACACTGACAATTTGCATTAATAATATACAGTATATGGAGGAAAAACAGACAAAAAAGTGTTTTTGGCTAAATAGCACCTTTACTTCCCCTAACCTCACTTCAATTTTGAAACATCTTAATTTTATTAGAAAAGCTCTAAAACATAAGTTTGGTAGTTTAATACAATAGAAAATATCCTTTCTATTAAAGATTTAAAACAAAATTGCTTACCGTAAGAGATCGATGAACTCTTTTTGATTTTAAATCCCAAATGTTAACAGTCTTATTTAGGCCTCCGCTCACCAAATACATAGATGTGGAATTTAAATCGACACATGTCTGCTTTTGCTGTTTTTAAAAAGGAAAAAAAAAAAAGCTAATTTACTAGAGCCCAGCGATGACTATCATTTCCTCCAACAGTAAGCACACAATAAATATGATAAACATTCTGAATTACATACTATAACCATGCCAACACATACTAACAAATCATCAATGGCTTCCAGTCACACCTAGAAAATTCTGAAGATTCAGCTCTCATCTTTCATGTGGGTCCAACAGCTTGCAAAGGTTTCAATGAAACAAGATCTTAAGGAAATCAGGTCAGTGCTCTCGTCCACTGAAAGGTGGTAACAGGCAAACCTCAGGAAACACCAGCAAGTCTTGGCCTCCCAGCAGACCTTACTTAATATTTAATATAATATTTCCCCTCTATTAAACCTGCTCTTGTAGCTCCACAGAATATCTTAAAAATCAATCCCCAACTCAGAAAATGCTAGAATAGGGGCTTGTAAAGAATGTCTGGTTTAGAGCTCTTGTGTTATAGATGGGAAGTTTTTAAGCAAGTTAAGAAGCTCATCCTAAGTCAGTAACCCTCACCCTAAGGGGCCTACGCCTCCAGTACGCCATCACAACCCGACGTCAGGGACAGGGGTCGCTCGGTGGTGGACATCTGCACAGCGTGCATGAGGCTCTGGAGTTGCTCTCCAGCCCTATGTGAATAAACAAGCAAACCTGGCCTCACATTCTTCCCCATCTGTAAGGACAGCATCCATCCAGTTTCTCAAAATAAAAATCCTAAATAATCTTTGATTCCTTGTTCTTCCTCCCTGCAATCTATAAACTCGGATCCTAAAATAAACCCTGCATTATACCCCCTTTATCTATAGCTACTACTAGTAGTAACCCAAACCTTGCCAAACCATGGCAGCAGCATCCTAACTAGTTTTAATGATTCTACTTCTGCTTCCCTATACAGTATTCCATCTCATAACGTACACTGAGTGAACTTCAAGAAATGTAAATCAGAGCATCTCTCTCCCTTTGAGGCTCTTCAATAAGGCTTCTAGTCACACTTAAACTCCAAACCCGTTAACCTGGCTTTCAGAGCCCTATTCATCTCAGTCCCGCCTCTCTCATCTCTTAATCATTTTCTTCCCCCTTCATTATTCTTCAGCCACACTGACCTTTCATTCTGTAACCATAACAATCCTGCATTTGCCTCAAGGCTTCTACAGCTGTGCATGGAAAGCTAAGGTCCCTGAAGCCGGATGGCTTCCGGTCAACAGATATCAACTCTTCAGGAGGCCTCCCTTAGCCTCCTAGTGTAAGTTGCTATGGCAATATCTGACTTTAGTTCTCTGCATTACCAATTACCAATATCTGGATGTTTTGGCTTCTAGTTTATTCATCTACCAGAATATCAGTTTCATGAAGAACCATATCTATATTCAATAAATATTTATGGAGCAAATGGCTAAAATACAGAGGTTATCAAGTTCTTCACACAAGTATCAATGAATGTCACCTATCTGGCGGTGCCCTCAGCAAGCGGGCTACACTGTAGAGTGCAGGGCTCCACGTATTTCCCTACTCAACCAATGGAGGCGCTACAGAGCTACAGTAATTGTTCTTATTCACAGTTGAATGCCATGGGGCATGTAACCCCACATGGGGCCTAAACCCCCATGGGGGTTTAAGTATGTAACCTCACATTTCTGGGAGTATGTTTCTCATCTAAGAAATGAGAGATGAGGATTAGATCTACTGTTTTTACCCCGAGTTCATGCACCTCAAAAATATCTGCTCAAGATATTCTTAGGAGGGTAGATGGTCACCCTCACACGGACCTGTGGACCAGTCAACAGTCAACATTTCTTCCACCTCTGGACCAAGAGTATCAGCTAACATTAAAAACTGCAGGATGCACATTTTATCAGTGTTTTAGCACAGTTGTTGTAATTTTCTTATAGGTATCATCCTAGAAACTGACTCTGATCTAAAGACCAGTAAGATACAGAATTGGAACATCACTGCAAATAAGGACAGTTTCCTAACAACTATCAAAATAACATTTAAAGAAAATAGAGTAGAATGGTGTCTACCAAAGACATACATTGCGACATCAATTGTCACAACTATAATTATTCGTAAGGGCTCAGGATGAATCTATACTTACAGTTGGCTTACTTACAGTTGACTTATATTACATGAATGTATTATTACTGCAGCTAATGAATTTAAATAATTAATAGAAACCGTGTGGTTATTACAAGAATCCTGTACCCCCAAGGGATAAGACAGTAGTGGTGAACCTATGGCTTGTGTGCTGCAGCTGGTTGTTTTGGCACTGAAAGCTCTAAAAGGTTCGCCATCACTGACACAACACAATGGACACAATTTTTAAAATCTAAGAATAAGTTGGTCAAGTGTCTAGACTATTTAGTAGCCCATTACATCTATTATATTATTGTAAATATCAATCTTTATACTTTTAAGAAGTAAAATACAAAACCATAAATAAACATGAACTTAAAAGTTCTATTGTAATTTTAAAATAAGTAGGATGAAATCTTATTTTCCCATGCAGAAAAGATCTAATTCCTCAAACAGCTCATGAGTTACAAGACTTGAATCACATCCCCCCAAAAAAAGTAACACACTAATATGTTAGAAATTCCCAATAAAGGCTAAAGAACCAATATTTACAAAATATTTTTATTAGTAAGGCACAAGAGATTCAAAATTAGAACTATAATGATCTCACTTTTATCCACATGCATTATAATGTGATTTCTTAAAGGTGGGAAAGAGGGCTAAGAGTTATAGCAACTAATTAGTAATATTCACAAATTCCTTACAATTATGTCACACTTGCAAATATCATGTTAATTTTAAATATTAAAAAAAGGTCCCAAATACTGTTTCACTGATTCTAAGGCATGATGCATAAAAATGAAATAGTAGTGAAGTACAGTAGTGAATGAAAGTAGAAGAAACTGTTTGACATTAATATTAAATTCCAATGTTGCTGACCATGTGTGACAGAATCCAAAGATGACTAAGTTGTTTGTCTACTCTTGAAGAGTACAGTTTGCTCACTACCAGGGACATTCTCTGCCTCAATCTTACTTAGCTCTATCTGAATAGGCAGAGTGCCCAAATTCCATTTCTGCCCTTTGCAGACATACTCTCCCAAGCCTCTACCTGTGGGACGGAACTAAGTTTCATGCCAATCCCACCTCCTATTTAATTTAGGAGAAGACTGATAAAATCAGAAGTTCTCCAGAAAGTATAACTTTTAATGTTCCATAGCACACAGTAGGGTACCTGAGGCTGAAACAATTTATATATTTCAAAACAGCTAGCAGAGAGGTTCTGAATGTCCCCAGTGCAAAGGAACAATAACTTTTTTTTTTTTTTAATGTGGGTACCGGGGGTCGAACTCAGGACCTCATGCTTGCCAGGCAGGCACTTATGCCGCTGAGCTATCTCACTGGCCCATAAATTTTTAAGGTAAAAGATATGCCAATTAACCTGATCTGATCATTACACATTGTATTTGTATACATGCACTGAAATATCAAAATGTACCCTATAATACATCAAAAACATTTTTTAATCTTAAAAATTGTAAGACCTCTTAAATTAGCTGAGCTTATATACTATTACTATGCTGTTTTCCAAGTGGACTACCTTACCTATCCCAGCATATAAAACTATGGCAATTTATAATAATTTAAGGTCACTATGCAAATTTTGCCGCTGAAAAGGACAAGTTACTAATTACTTGTAACTTTATATTCAGAACTTATTCTATTTTAAAAAGAAATTGTTTTCAAGGAGAATGATAATAAAGAAGCCAATATTATCCTGAATCAGAGAGATTAACTCATACAACAAAAACGTAACGAAATAACATGCAATGAGAGCTTCACTTATATGCCGTAGAAGCAAAGCTCGTTTTGATAAAGCCATCCTGTTCAAGGAGGGATGGAGGGAGGCTCAGGCAGGCCCCTGAGTCCTAGATGGACAGAATCTGAAGTACAGGGCTACCATCAGACACGGGTCTTTTGCTGACTGTCCTGAGTTCGAGGTCACCAAGGGTAGTTACACCATTAGGATTCATACGGTCAGACCAAACTAACGACCTAGGTACCGCAGAGTCCTAAGTCAGGAATCAACAGGTCCCATCTATAAAGAGGAAATGAAAAAGCAAGTGCCTAATTAATGAAATCCAAGTCCTCAATTGCTCCCCTAGGATGCATACAGTTTACCTAAAGAGGTTTCATTAAGCACACAATACCTTACCTTTAATTGTTACAGTATCATTTTGAATTTAGGTTAAAAATGATGCTTTTAAGCACCTTTATTTTTAATTGCAAGCACCATAATAAATAAGCAATTGCCACGCAGGCAGAACTAAGATTCTAAAGGAAAATTAAAAACAAAAAAAAATACTTACCCCTTCAGCAAGCTCCAAAAGTGGAACAGGCTTACATTTGCAGCTTGAAACTACTATTTTGTCCCCACTGGAAGATGCTGTTACTAGAAAGTTATCTAAATGAAGAGTTATGGAACATCAAACAATCCGTGAGCATCTACAAGCACTAGACTTATCATTATAAAAATGCAATCACACAAGTAGACGCTGAGAAGACAAGCAAGTGGATATAGCTTATACATTAGCTTTCAAAAATGGCTCCGGTTACTAATTACTAATTCCCTTTACTACTGCTACTGCAAGGAAGAACTATCCCTCCTGGCTGGGCTATCACTTGAAAGCTATTTAACCCATGTGAAATACTACTCCATTTTCAGGGTAGCCCAGAAGGTCTAATTTTATCCATCAAGAAAGAGAGCACGATGAAAGTAGTAACAGAAAGTATCAGTCGTTTCATCTAACAAAACTGCTCAAGATACTTATTAATCCAGTGCTTACTAACAAATTTAAACAAGGAAGCAAATACCTGCACAGTCAATTTTTCCACTAAAAAAAAAAGTGAAATCTCTTATTTTCTCAGGACTGGAATTTTTGTGACACTATATTTCAAACTTACATATATTAGAAATGAATATAACAGTAACTATAGTCAATATACATAAGTTTAAATGTCAGGGCAGAGTTATATTTTAGCTTTATTTTAAATTAAATGTAACATAATTAAAAATTAATTTTATTTAAAGTAAATTTACCTTATTTACAGAAAATATCTGGAGTAATCAGTAAACCTAAGACAAAGCAAGTATTTTAAAATTAAAATGATTATAAGAATCTGGGGATTTTTTTGTTTTTGAAGAGTAATTTTGAGAAGCATAACAAATATTAGAAGTTTATATCTATGTTTTTTAGCAAGCAAAGTCTGTGCATAGAAGCAATGGAGAGAGGCTAATCAGATAATAATAATCATCATCAGATAAATAATACCCTATCTGCATTATTTCAGGGTAGTTTGTAAAACATTCAGATATTTTGTGAATAGTCCATGGATTGTAAGTTTACTATAGAATTCTAACAAAATCATTTTTACCTAAGTAGTATAAAACTGGAAAAAAGAAAAAAAAAAAAAAAAAAGCATTTCCCTTCTTTCCTTGGCTTCTTTACCACAAAAAAGGAAGGACTAAAACATGGTAATACAAGATGGTAAGAACTTTTTAAACATCTCTTGTAGTTTTAAAAGCCATGAGAGGGCCGGTGAGATGGCTCAGCGATGTACATGCCTGCCCGGCAAGCGCGAGGGCCCGAGTTCGACTCCCGGAACCCACATACGAAAAAAGGGCCGGTGATATCGCTCAGCGGCACGGGCGCCTGCTGGCACGCGAGGTCCTGAGGTCGACCCCCAGTACTCACAAAAAAATAAATAAATAAAATAAAATAAAATAAAAGACATGAGAAAAATGAGGACACTACCTAAAGAAACCAAAAATAAAAGCAAAAATAGTAACTTCCCTGTCACCTCACACTAATCTCATTCTTGGAATCTGCGCCACAAGGACCCCAAGTCGCTGGGTGTAGGAACGCTTTGTTCTTCGGTAACTAACTACCCACAGAGGGGATCAACGCCCCCAGGAACATGAGTATCCGAAGGCTGTCCGTGCGCATCCACTCAGACAGGAGGCTGCAGAAGCGGAGCACTTCACGGAAGTCACACTACACTAACTCACTGCCACGTTAGTTTGCTGTCACCATTAAGTGACACACCAGTAAATGTCAGTTTCCGGTACAAAAATAAGTCAAAAAATACTAAATCTTATTAAGAATTGCTCCTTGTCTCTTATATGGTAATACAAAAAATTAAGCTGTAAGCATAATGAAAATCTAAAAATAGAGGGCAGCAACTTCATGTATTTGTCAGTCTTTAAAACATTTTCCCTATTACATTATTTAAGAGTTCATCAAAAATGTAGTCACTTCCCCCTAAGTTTGACCAGCAGAGCAACAAAGTATTTCACTACTTTAATACAAAATCAAGGAATGATGAAGTAAATTTAATTCAAGAAGAAAAGTTGTCATTTTTGTTACGTATTTGCAATAGATACTGGTCCTGAAAATTTAAAGCTTTAATTTTTTTATATATTTTCTTTAATCAGGAAGTAGAATGTTAATATTTTGGTATGGTTAAAACTTAATTTTTGCTTAAATAGTGTATGTGCTTCACACAAGAATCATTTCTAGCACACCAATTATGCAGGACACCTTCACAGAGTCACAAGAGTACTAGCAGTGCTACATAAATACAGAAGTGGTTCTCAACTGAGGGTAATTCCGGCAATTCTGAAGACATTTTTAGTATCATACGGCAGTCGTAAGTGCCATGAAAACAAGACAAAATTGGGTAACTGAACATTGGGTAGTTGGTAAACGGCTGCTTTCAGTAGACCAAGACTAGGGGCTACTGGCAACTAGCGCGTAGAAGCCAGGAAAGCTTCTAAATGCCCTGCAATGCATAGGAAAGCCCTTGCAACAGAGAATTATGGGAACTAAAATGTCAATATTGTCAGGGTGAGAAATAGGATTCATGCCCTCATTTATTTTATCCACACTTAAGAGCTCACCAGGCCAGGGAGGGTATCAGAAAAGCTTAGGGAAATTCAACGTACAGTTTCATGTATACAGTTTCAATGTCTGTGTCTCAGAAATGATGTTTTCATTCTGTACAGAAAGAGAAATGCAAATAGAACATCAGTAAGATGGGGATGCAGGATAAGTTTTTCTATCTCTTGCTATCTTATTTTTTATTAGTTTCTATATCAGACTCACAAATATCCAAATGTAGATGCAAAACCTCATTTCAAAACTTTTAGAAGTTTTCCTGCCTGCCACAACCTACTGTATTCCATTTGGTTCAGTAATAAATTGTTGATAAGACAACTAATTTATGGTCTGTATCTAGAGACTAAAATCCCATTTTTGTAATAGCACTGTTTTGGAATAAAGTGGGTAGCAATTAATTTTTTTTTAATCAAAATGCATTCACATGTACTATTTTCCAAAATTACTATTTTACCTTACACAGTAGCATACAGAATACATTTCTCATCGTGCATCACATGCAAAAATTTCACTGGTATTAGTTACAATGCCAAATAAAAGGTGGATACTTTAAAAAAAAAAAAAAAAAGGATACTATTGCTGCTCCAACACATTGAACTAATTCCATGTGGTGATGTGTGTGGGTTGAATTTATCCACCAATGTCATAGATGAAGCATCCCATATTTTAATATCATCTCCCGACGAAGCAAATCTGAGGTTTTCCTGCATGGTTGCACCTACAAAAAGTTTAGAGCAATGTATCTTAAAAACAATTAAGGACAACCGAAAAAGAAAAAAGTTGAAGCATCCAGTATAAAATAAGTGGCTCTACCTGCCTTTGATTTATTCCAGTGTACTCACCACAAGTAGTTGCACTGATCTTTCTAAAACATAGGCCAAATCACATATTCTTAGTTGATCCTTCTAATAGTTCCCCACACCAATCATAAGAATGTCCCACCTCCTTAGCCTGCCTTGTGGTTCCAACACGCAATTCTAACACGATAATTTCACAACTTAAGGCAGTCTAGAAGACAGAAGGCAAGGAAGCCACTCTACACAGACACTTTGAAGAGCAACAAGTAGTATAGATAGATGACAGATGAGAAAAAATATGCTCAAAAATACATGGCAGAAAGAAGGGCCTAGAAATACAACTCCCCACAGCTTCCTAGCATGGACAGTGCAAGGGTAGTACACAGCAATAGTGGTATCACAGACAAGTCCCCCAAGTCATCAACGGAGCACATTTATGTCTAATATACTCTGATGCAGAGGGCAAGTTAATGGCATGACAAATTACAGGAATCTTTCATTCTCGAGACAAACTAACAGGTTTATACAAAGGCTAAAACATTTAACCAGAAAACTGACTCAAATGCTTCATTATGTTTTTATCAAATAAACATTGTGCTACTGAAAGCCATTAAGGTCACCTGTTGAAATGCAGACATACAGTGTTTCCACTTGATGACTTAAACATCTGTAACACCTGCCCTCTGGGTTCCCCCAAGAAACAATGACACGCTGGAAAGGCGGACCTCTAAGGCCAGTAAACAAATAAAAGCAAGCTGCGGCTGCCACCACCCTGGATCTTATACCACGCCTATTGGGCAAAGTGGTGTAGTGGTTGGATCACCGAAGTCAAGGTTCAGAAAACCTGAGTTCCAAAATACCTGCCCCAACTTAGGTGACGGCAACTTTGGCAGAGTCTTCCCGCGTTTCCTTCTCTGAACAAGCAGCGGGGAGAGGGATCCCTGCCCACCTACCTAAAGGAGAGGGATGACCTCTGTCTCAAAGAGGGCTCCCACCCCAAGAGCGCGGTGTGGACACCACGCGGGGCATAGCACACCGGTGTAGACACGGCGGCTTCCGAGACAATGCAACCACCACACCCCGCTGAAGCAGAAGTCCCCAACTTCCCCGCGCCAGCGGGCACTGCGTTCCGGAGGGCGCTCCCCGGGAGTGAGCTCTTAACATGCACTCGAGCGCCTGCCAAAGGAATCGTGTTTCAGGCTTACAAAAGGCAAGACGGACTGAGGGGAAAGATGCAAACTTTCGGGCAGCGCACTCCCCAGTCTCCGCCCACCTAGGCTGGCTGGCCCGCGCCACCTCTCGGGCCGGGGCTGGGTCGGAGCTGAGTCGTGGGCCGCGGACGAGCGCGACCCCGGGCGCCCGCACTTCCGCGCCCACGCGCCGCCGCCCCCGCCCCGCCACCGCCCGGGGACAGGGCCGGCGAGGCGCGCGGGGCACGGCCGCCTCCGGCCCGCCCTGTGAGGAGGCCGGAAGGCCGCAGGGGGTCAGGAGAGGGCTCGGGCGCGACCGGCGGTGACCAGCTGACCCCGGCCCTCCAGAACCTCACCTTTCCACAACGGGACAACAGGGGGCCACGGCGCGACCCGCTCCGCGCGGCGCTTCCGGCTCCCGCCTGGACTGTTAAACTTGGGCGGCCGGAAGTCCCGCCCACGCGACGTCACGAAAGGGCGCGGCCATGCGGCTCCTGCGAGCTGGGCTGGAGGGCGAGGGGTCCCGGCCCCCGGGCGCAAACTGCGGATGACAGTAGCTCCCTGAACACCCCAGGGACAGCCTCCTGGTTACTTTTGTCATTCGTTTGTGCGCTGAGTGCCTACTGTGTGCCAGGCACTATGTTAGACTCTGGGTCTATGTGAAAGTTCTGGTCCCTGGCCTGGTGGAGCCTACAGTCCAGTATAGGAGGCTGGTGTTGAATACGTAAGTGAAAAGGGCAAACTGTGACATGTATGAAAGCCTATAATAAGAGAAATTTATGTGGGTGTGGGTATAGGAGAGGATTCTCTAAAGAGGGAGCCATGAGAGCGGATGATAACCACATAGAATTTACAGACCAAGAACACCAAAGGTTAAGTAACTTGAAGAGTAAGCGCCTAGGCGAACCAATATCTGAACCCATGATCTTTCACATCATGCTTTGGGGTCAGGAACATCAAACACCATCTAGTTGGGAATTCTTCTAAAGAGAATGCTTCCTACGGTGGAAAAGGAGATGCTGGATTGAGTTTTCAAATGTCTGTTCTAATGGACTTTTTTAAACTCTCCTGATGGTTTTTGCTAAAAATATTTACGGGGCACTTTTTCCGCAAAGTGTTGTTCTTTCATCACTAGTACACACAGGATGTGCTCATGAACTAGGTACATAAACACCAGTTCTTTATATTCACATTGCAAAAACTGGAAACTTGGTGACTCCAGTTTTTTTCCAGAGGAAAAATTAAAGTCCTCGTTATGTTCTGGAGGTTGATGGGGAGTGGCAAAAGAATCAGTAGAGCAAGCAGAAACTATCTTAATTATATAGTCTCCAGTTATTGAGGTTATTAAATCTAATTTTGGCAGGGATGGACCCCAAAAGTTAGGAACTAAGAAAGGGAGTGAGGTCAGAGAGAACTGAGGCAAATAAGGAAAAGAAAGCATCAAACAGGAAAGAGAATTAAAGCTCAAAACTGAAACCAACAGGCAAATTGAGACTAGACTATATGAAGAAAGTGTGATATAACAAAATATAACAGTTCATATGTATATTTATTGAGCGCCTATACTTTGCTAAGCACTATATATGAGTGTATAGACATGTGTACAACGTGTATACGTGTGTAACATATGTATGTAAAATTTTATCTTTTTAGAAACAAAGTTCGTACTATTAGGTGTCCCTGTTTTACATATGATGAAACAAATGTTAATAAGTAGCAAAAACAGCAATTAAGCCCAGAACCAAAGACTGTATTCCATCCCCTTACACTTAAAGAGTCAAAACATAACATAAAGTCCATGGTAATTCCCACTTCCCGCCTTCCTGCTGGTGCCACAGCCTTATCAGATATTACACTGGTCCTGCTACAGCCCAACACTCTTGTTGGGGTAACAACTGTACCTATGAGCACACAGTTCCCTCAGTCCTGCAAAATATAGTGTACAAGCGATAGAAGCCAAATGTTGGAGAACTCGGTAATACTAGAATTATATAAACATATACAACTTTACAAATGTAAACATCGACAAGGACCATTCCTGAAAATTCCTGAATACAGAGATGTTTCACAACAACAAAAGAATAAATCCAGAAGCTACATCAATTATAACTATATGTGTGAACAATAATAGATTTTAGAAGTATTTGAAAAAAAATATCAGAACTAATAGGGAAGGGGGGATGTCCATAATCATTATTGGATATTTTAACAGAATTTTCTCAGTATTTAATTGTTCATTCAGATAAGAAAAAAATCAGTGAAGATGTGGAAGATTATGGTTTGTGGCTGGAACCACCATCTTCCAGTAATTTATCAAAAGACAGACACAAAGGGAAAAAGGAGAGGAATCTGGTATAAGTCATCTAGGCCTTTTAGAAAACACGGGGTTGTTCCTTGGGCCAGATATATAGGAATCTACAAAAAGGGTGATACAGTAGACATCAAGGGAATGGATACTGTTCAAAAAGGAACGCCACACAAATGTTACCATGGCAAAACTTGAAGAGTCTGCAGTGTTACCCAGCATGCTGTTGGCCTTGTTGTAAACAAGCAACTTAAGGGTAAGGTACTTGTCAAGAAAATTAATGTACATATTGAGCATAAGCATTCTAAGAGTCAAAATAGCTTCCTAAAATGCATCAAGGAAAATGATTAGAGAAAGAAGGAAGCCAAAGACATGCTACGTGGGTTCAGCGGAAGCACCAGCCTGTCTGGGTCAGAGAAGCGCACTTTGTGAGAACCAAAGACAAGGAGCCTGAGTTTCTAGGACCTGTTCCCTATGGTTTCTCAGCATAAGCTCTGCTATTCAGCACCTAATTAGTGGCTAAGTGTTTTAGACTCTGCTTAAAAGTTTTAAAAGTATCCTGAATTGTAAGGATGCTTTTCTTAATGGAATAGGTGTGTGATGCCCTTACCTCAGAGAAATAAATATTTGGAGCATTCTCATTCCAACTAGTTAGTTGTGTCAGGTCTTTACTCTTTAGTGTTTTCCTTGCTGAAAGATATGAGGTATTGTGCAGGTGTATACCCAAACAGTCAGATATTTATGAAATATTTATATTGGGTTGAAGACCCTCTAAATCACCATGGGAAAAAGATGTATCAAAATAAATGAAAGGCAGTGTGTGGCATGACAGTTAATAAAATTTTTAAAGCATCCTATTGTGAGTTATATTCTAGTTCTGAATTGCTTTGACCATTCATGGAACATGACTTGGAAAATAATACTGTAAAAGCATCTGTCTTTGTTTACTGTAATAAAATACTACAGGCCTTGGCAAAAAAAAAAAAGATATGAAAGTTTCGGATATTATCATCCATGCTAACTGATATTCATAGAACTCTCTACCCCCAACTGTTACAAAATAAACATTATTTTCAAATACAGATGGAACATTTACAAAGATAAACTATGTGGTAGGCCATTAAATGAGTCTTAATATATTTTAAAGGAATAAAACTTACAAAGCATATTCTCTGATCTTAATAGTACTGAATATAAATAGAGAACAATAAAGCATCAAGAAAGCCTTGAAACAGCTGAAAATTAAGCAACATTACTTTTAAACAACTCATAGGTCAAAGAAGAAATCAAATCACAAAGAAAATAGAAAATAACTGAATGATAAGCAAAATGCAACATATAAAATGTATGTAGATAAAAAGAAAAATTATGGAAACAGCTGAAGTAGTGCTTAGAGACAACTAATGAGTTTAAATTATGACAAAAAGAAAGGACCAATATAATCTTTGTTGTCTCTGAAGGATGTAGAAAAAAAGAGCAAATTAGACATAAAGTAAAGATTAGAGTACAGAACAATGAAATTGAAAACAGAGAAACAACAGAAAAATTAATGATATCAAACACTAATTCTTTAAAATGCTTAATAAAATTGATAAGCCACTAGCTAGAAGAGAAAACATAAATTACCAAATATCATGATTGAAAGAGAGATCCTCAGTATAGATCCAAAGATCATTCAAAAAGTTAAGCGAATGCTCTAAACAACTCCATACCAACAAATTTGATAATTTAAATAAAATGGTCAAGTACCTTGAAAGACATAAATATTAAAACTAACACAAGAAAAAAAAGGTAACATAAGTAGCAATGTACTACAGAAACTTAATTCATAATTAAGAAAATCCAACCCTAAGATCAGATGGCTTAATTATTGAATTCTGTCATACACATAAAGAAAAAGTACTACTAGTCCAATACAAACTTTGTAAGAGATGAGGAAATATTTCTTAAAATTCAGTTTTTAAGAACAGTATTGCTCTGATACTAAACCTAGACAGACATTACAAAAAATAACTATAGATTTTATCCCTCAAGACAACTATATATATATTTGTATATATTATGCAAATTAAATCCAGTAATACACAAAAAGATCACATATCACAACCAAGTAATATTTATTCCAGAAATAAAAATTTTATTTAACATTCAACAATCAATGAATATAATTCACTATATAAATAATGATAAAATCCACATAACTATATCAATAGATGAAACAAAAACATTTAAAAAATATATCCATAATTAAAATCTCTCAGCAAACTAGGATAAAGAAAAAGACAGGAAACACCTTCAGGTGGTTCAAGGGCACTGTTACAGATTGGATCTTAAGTGTCCCACACAACTCATGTGTTACAGGCCTGGTCCTCAGCCGATGGGACTATTGGGAAGTGATGGCAACTTTAGGAGCTGGAGGCTGATTGGAGGAAATAGGTCACTGGGCAAGTGCCCCAGAAGGGGATATAGGAACCCTGGCCCCTTACCGCCTCTCTTCCTGCTTCCCAGCTGATATGATGTGAAGAGTTTTGCTCCACCACACATTCCCTACCAGGATGTTCTGCCTCACCACAGGCCCAAAGCAATGAGAACAAGTGACTATGGACTGACACCTCTGAAACTGTAAGCTCAAATAAGTCTTCCCTCTTTTTAAGTTATTTATCTCGGGAATTTTGTCACAGCAACAGAAATCTGCCTAACACAGGCATTTACAAAAAGCCCACAGATAATATCTGAGTGGTCAAAGACTGAATGTTTCTCTTCTAAGACTGTGAATAACACAAAGATTCCCACTCTTACTACAATTGGAGGTCTTAGGCAACGTAGTAAGACCAGCAGGAGGAGGAGGAGGAGAAGGAAGAAGAGAAAGATGAGGAAGAGGAGAGAAAGAGGAAGAGCAGATAAAAAGCACACAGAGGCCAGGGGTATAGCTAAGTGGCATGGCACCTGCCTGGCAAGCGCAAGGTCCTGAGTTGGATTTCTGGTTCCAAAAACAATAAAAAGCACGCAGAATGGAAAGGAAGAAGTAAAATTCTTTTTGCAGACTATATAATTGTGTGCTGGAAAATCACAAGGAATCCAAGGGGAAAAAGCTCCTACAGTGAATGAATTTAGCAGGGCATGTGCAAGGTCAATATATAAAAATAGAATAGTATTTCTATATGCTAGCAATGAAGAACGGAAAAAGTGAAATTAAAAAGTACACCTCCATTTCCTATAGCATCCAAAACCATAAAATATTTACATATAACTCTGATAAAATCTGTGCAATTGAAAACTATAAAACATGAATAAGAAAATTTAAAGACTAAATAAATGGAGAGCTATGTCATACCCTTATATCCATGAAGATTCAATATTGTTAGAATGTCCATTTTTTCCAGATTAATCTGTATATTCGATTTAATTTTCCCAAAATTCCAGAAGGCCTTGTGTGTGTTTGTGTGTGTGTGTTTCTGTGTGTATGTGGTGCCAAATGACAAGCTAGTTCAAAAATTTGTAGTGGAATGCAAATGTCCTAACCAAAACATTTTTTAAAAGATGCTAAAGCTAGAGGACCCATAGTTCATATCAATCTAGATTTGATGCAGAATAACCCATAGTGACAGAAAGCAGAGAAGCACTGGCCTGGCAGATGGAGGAATGGACCACAAAGAGACAAAGAAACAATTGGTAGCAATGAAAATATTATTGTTATGGAGATTTCAATACATCTGCCAAAATTTATGGAAGGGTATGTTTTAAATGATGCAGTTTTTTGTGTATTATGTATCAGTATATTATATATGTTTAAAAAAATCTCAGATGAGCATGAGCTGTAGTGCAGTATAAACTGCTTGCCTGACGTGTGCAAGGCCCTAGATTTGATCATCCACAGCACCAGAAAAAATTCTCAGGAAATAAGAGCTCCTGATCATTAGGACATAAAGTGATGTTCTTCACTTATAAAAGAAAAACAAGGTTAGTTCTTAAAAAGAATGACACACCAAAATGCATCATTGTCAAATTTTAGAACAGTGGCTTGAAAGAAAAGATTTTAAACATTTTCAAAAATGAAGGAGAGAAAAGATGCTAGTAAACAAGTTTCAAGAAAAATGGTTTTCATGTTCTTAATAGTAACATTAGAATTTACAAGATGATGAAACAATGCTCCTATATCTCCAAACAAAAATGATTACTGCCTTAGAATTATCTAGCCATCTTATCACTAAAGTGTCAGGGAGAAAAACATATGAAATATGTGAAGTCTCAACATAATACCTCACATGCGTCATACCAGGAGTCTACTTGCGGAGGTAATTCACCAAAGCACAAGAGAAAGCCAAAAGACAGAAAGAAGCATCCAACCTGTGAGAGGGGAAGTACTTACTCAGGATGCTGGTGAAGGAAAATCCTGAATAACAAACACTGGGCCTAAAGAATAACCAGTCCTATGTTGCTGGCAAACCATAGTGGGTGCCGTAATCTCCAGAAGGAACTTTTTTCTATCTTGAAAAAGTTCAAATTTTACCACAGTAACAAATGCTAGTGATACAAAGTGTTATGATACTGATTAAATGCTGGGGAGTCGGGATGGAGGAAGGAATTACTGCTGCCTAAGGACCTAGGGTGATTTCAAAAGGAAGCAAAACAACATAGACTCAACATGCAGGGATGCATTCCAAGACCCCAGTGGGTGTTTGAAACCATGATTAGTGCCAAACCCTATATATCCTGTATTTTTCCTATACATACACATCTACCATAAAGTTTGCATTAGAAATTAAGCACTATAAGAGAAGACCAAGAATAATGATAAAATAGAACAATTATAACATTATTTTTCTATGTGATCTCTCTCAAAATATCTTATTGTATTTTACTCACCCTTCTTCTGATGATGTGAGATGATATTTAAAGAAAGCACTTTGAGTATACCTTCTCTTTGGCATATTCAAATTGACAGCATCAGTACTCCTGTGCTTTGGGTCCATCATCAGGTAAAATAGATGTTTCTTGAACATAAACACTGCAATATCCAATTTGGTAATCAAGAGGCTACTCAGTGACTTGCAAGAGGGTAACATATACAGTGTGGGTACACTGGGCAAAGGGATGATTTATGCTCATGACAGGACAAGATTGCCTCGTACTACTCAGAATAATGTGCTATTCAGAATAATTTATAATAATTTATTACTTAGAAAATCATTTTTTCCAGAACTTTTCCCTTTCATATTTTTAGGCCACAGTTGACCTTAGGTATCTGAAACAGTAGAAAATGAAAATATGGATAAAAGGGTCTACTGTGAAGGTTTTCGGGTACTGTTAGGGGTCCCATTGGGTGGACATCTGCATCTGTTTCCTCTTCGCATCTTATCTTTCCTACAGCTCCCACCACCCATCGCTCAGGGAGCCGGCGGCTCTGCATGGCTCTTCCTTGCACACTCCTCCTCTGACGTTTCCTGTGGCTTCCTCCAGCACGTCATTCAGGTTTGTGCTCAGGGATCACCTCTTGGAAGGTGCTTTTCCCAGGACCATCATATCTGAAATACCTCCCGCACTCCATCCCTCTCTCTCCTCTGTGTTGTCTTCAGAACACATACCTCTGACATTCTACGGGAACTCACTTGTTGCTTGGTTCCTTTGGCTTCCTCACCGGAACAAAGGTGCCACAAGAACAGGTAGTTTGTCCTGCTTGTTTTCCGTGATATCCCCAGTGCTTTGAACAGTGTCTGTCGGGCAGTGAGTACTCAATACCCACTTGCTGAATGAGCAAATGAACGAAGAGTGAATGTCTCCTGTCCCCATTTCTCACTTGCATGCAGGCTCTGACACCCAACTGCCTTCATTTCCTCTGGGCCAAAACGTCCCCCTTCTGTAGCTCCTCACAGCATCCCTAGTTCCTCATAGCATCTCCAGGGCGCAAATCAGATATTTGCAAATCAGTTCTGAATGTTCTCCTTTCCTTCCCACAAACTTCCATGTGGACGATCTAGCAATCTCATCAATATTATTGCCAATTATCTTCCAAATCTGTCCTCTCCTCCGCCGTGCCACCGTTCTTATCTCATTTGGATCATTCTCCACTTTTGGCTGAATGGCTGAAACAGCATCCTCCTACTTTTCTTTCCAGGCTTCAGTGTGAAAACCTCCTATCCTCTACATTTTTCTTCATAAGATGTGAATCTGAACACATAGCACACGACTGCTTTCCTTAAAACCCGTACCTTCAGAATGAAGCCCAAACTCCTTTGCATGGCTGCTGGGCTTTTCACCACCTCCTCGTGCAGACTTTCCCAAGTCTCCTTGGACCAGGCCAACCCTACCAACCATCATTGTGCAGCCTTGCCTTGTCTGCTGCCTCTACTTACATATCACATCTGGCTCTGCCCAGCTGGACAAAGCAGCAAGGATCTGAGAACCTTCCCTCCCTGCTGGGTATGGCTACAGCGTCAGAGGCCCACTGTCATGGTGTAGATCATGGGTCCACTCCCTGACCTCCTGCACTGGACTTCAGACTCCGGAAACATAGTGCCTGTTGATGAAAAATAAATCTTTGTGTCTCCAGATCTGACCGTGATGCCTGACACAAAAGAGATGTTTAATGAATGTCTGATGAATGAAGGAATGCATGCATGAATCTGTTTTTTTTTTCTTTTTTAGAATATGCTTTTAGAATTTACCAAAAAAGTGGAAAATGGATTGCCAGTGGGGAGTCCGAGAATGCGCGGACTAGTTAAGAGCTAATTGACATATTCCAGACAAGATGAAGAGAGGCTGGACTCAGGCAGAAGCAATGGGAATGGAAATAAGGAATTAGAATCAAGAGACTTTTGTTTCAAAAAACAAAAGGTATTTTATGAGCAGGTGAAATTGATTGAGCCCTGTGTGTTTTCAGAAGGATAGCTCTACTGTTTTAAATTTAGACAAAGGGCCAGAAAGCCAGACATACCCCGTGAGAAGCAATCAATCAACAAACTTCATGAAAGTGAGAAGAGGTGATTGAAGTAGACAAAGAGGTTAGGGAGGTGCACGGAGTTTCTGATACAGAAATAAAACAGTTTCCACTGCTGAAGAATCAAGAGGCTGACAGGAGAGTGAAGATTTTAGTGCAAAGGATGTAATAACTGGGAAAGTTTACTTTAGTCTTTAGTAATAAAATTTGCAGACCGCCTACGATATTATACTGACTAGGAAGGCATACATTGTACAAGCTGCCTTTTATTCTGATAAAAGAGATATGCACATAAACAAGTAAGTTTCTGGGATTTATCAGTGGAAATAACTCACTTCTAGGCCATGTCACAAGATCAGTGAAGGCTCCTCTTCTTTACATTTGACATCTTTAGAGTCATAACATAATCATGACCCTTACGGTACCCCTGAAACACAGGAAGAGATTCCACTGCAACACATTTAGCCAACATGTGGGGTGACGAAAGGACTAGAGAGTTCCCAAGAGCTTGTTATGTGCAGGACACTACAGTTTATATACATGTCACCCACCTCACATAAACATGAATTTTTATCCTGTCATAACTGACCTTGGGGAATTCATTTTGAGAATTTAAAAAAAATAATAATAAGACCCCAAAAATAATATTTTTCCTGAATGGGTAATGAAAACATTTAAAAACAAGTCTTTGCCCACCTTCAATAATGAGTCACAATTTTTCATTCTAGGACAGTAACTAAGCATAATTTCTTATGCATCCTTCCAGGGATATTCATATACCTAAGTACAACTTTGCAGAATGCATTCCAAGTCTGTTCCACATACACTGAAAACAAACATTAGCTTGCTATGCATCTATTCTGGCCTCATTTTTTTGCTCAAAAATATGCAGTTAAGTACAATATGTGCGTCTTAGTACATATTGACCTCATTACTTCAATGCACATAATATTCAGCTCTGTGGACAAAATCATGTTTTATTTTGCAAAGCTTCTATTGACAAGTATTACAGATATTTTCCAGGTATTCTTTATATATAGATAACTTCTTATATATGCAAGTAGAAGTATATACTAGCACTGCACAATAGTTATAGGAAATGAACAACACAGGTAGTAATTTTAATTGTTCTAGCAGACATGTTAAAAAAAAAGCAAAAGAACAGGTAAAATTAACTTTAAAAATACATTATATTTAACCTATCATATGCAAAATATTATCACCTCAACAAGTACTCAATATAAAACATTAATAATGTAATAATTACTGTTACCTTTTTCATCAAGCTTCAATCTCAGTGACAACCTGGGCTGTTTTCAAAACTCAAATTTGCCCTTAAAATACATAGAGTTTGGGGCCGGGATATAGCTCAGTGGCATAGTGCCTGCCTGGCAAGCATGAGGTCCTGAGTTCAATTCCCAGTACCAATATATATATTGGTATATATATATACCAATATATATATATATATATATATATATATATATATATATATATATATATATATATATTGGCTGGCCTGGGAGCCAGCCGACCAGGCACTGTAACTGTGAGCCAAGGTAAACCTCTCCTCCTTTAAGTTGTGGGGGTTAGCTATTGTTCTCAGCAATGCGAAAGTGACTAAAACTGGGCCTGTGAACACTACAGTTCCTCCTGTTGAGGAAAGAAATTGGGCTCATTTCTCCCCTGGAAGCAGGGGTGTTCAGGTCCCTGACCCTGGCCAGCTTTGGGTTCAGGTATTCTAGAAAGAATACCGCAGTTTTGGGGGGCAGCTCTGCTTAGTGTATTGCAGTCTTCTTGTCCTCTGCTTGACCTCTAAATATCTCCTGTCCTACTGGTTCTGTCCTCAGCACTCTGTGTTTTCAAGCTAATGCCTTCCTTCCTGTGAAAAAAGCATCAAAACCTATGGCTTTAATAACCACTGCTACTCTACAGGTTGTAAGTCAGGCCTCTTGCAAGCACTTCAAGCCCAAAGGGTTACAGTGAATAATGTTTCTGACACTAAATCTGTTCTTCCTCCTGCACCTTACTGTACCCTGCATCTCAACAAGTTGACCTGTCACCCCTCTGAAGACCAAACTAGAATCCCAAGAGTTAGGATCCTCCTATTTTCCCTGTCCCTCCACATTCCATCTATCACCAGATCAGCTCCTACTTTAACAGGTGCCCTTCTTAAATTCAGATGAGCATTTATTCTGTTCTCAAGGTTACTTGTGTCTCCCAGGGAATCATCTCATTTCCGGTTCTGTCCCTTTTTGACACATGCTCTCTACCATGGCCAGGTGGATCTTCCTCCATGACAAATCTGACCGAGTCACTCATCTCCTGGACATGTTTTAACAGTGCCTCATCACTTTCAGGATGAAGACCTACACAGCCATTCATTCAGATGACAAATATTTGTTAAATATTTACCACGTCCCATGATTTGTGATAGATGTCGTGGTTGTGAAAAACAAAACAGAACTATGGTGTCTGCCCCCCAAAAGCTGCTAGTTTTGCTTTTGTGAACATACAAGGTTTCAAGTTCTTCAGCAGAGTCACGAAGTGGAGACTATTGAAACCTGCAGTGCAAAGGCTGTGATTCAGGCTGCCTTTGCCGTTTCAAATTCTGTGGAAAAACAACATCAAATAGGCAATTCCCGAGGTCCCAACCTGAGTTCTTCGCCTACTGCAGACCGACGCTTACTTTTGCTCATTTTGTTTGAACTGTGAAGAAGCTTTTCCAAAGATTAAAGGAAAATTCCATCCCAAAAGTGAGTTTTTGCATTTCTTGTAGTTACTAATTGATATCAGCACTCAAGGAGACTTAAGCAGGGTAGCCTTACACTCCTACACCTTGATGGGGGATGCTTTATATGCCTGTATCCGGGGAGGCCCACCTTTGGGTCAGATAGCTGTCCTGTGCTTTCTAAACACAAAATAAAAGATGCTCCCTCTCGCCTCGTTTCTAATATGCCACAGGCTTTGATGCAACATTACGGGGTTATAGTGTCACACTGGTTCCGTGCGTGCTTCCTGTCTACTCCAGGAAGAAAGCGTGCATGAGGTTTGCTTTATGTGTATGGCTTCATTTTGAATAAAAACAGCTGAACTCATTACAAACTAGAGAAAAACCTAGGAATTATATCAGAAGAAATAATCCTTCACCTGATGACCTAATGGATTTTTCTTTCCTTCTGATTTCCATGAGTTAGATGCATCTTTTGTGAAAAAAAAAAATGCTTTTTGGCTGTTAATTTGACAGCTGGAAATTTTTGCTCTGGTTCACTCAGACTTTCATCACTGATTTTAACTTGTGGAGGGCTTGTCTCAGGAACTATTTTTGAATGCTGACTAATAATGGTCTCAGAGTGACTCACGACTTAAGAAAGTAAGTAGTAACAGACTGCTGAAATGGAAAAAATGTTGTTTGATATATTTCCTTCCCCGTGCCAAAGTATAGACCAGAAAAGGTTTCTTGGGTGCCAGTGAAACTCTGATACTTTATCCAAGTGCTGGTTACTAGGTGGATTCCATTTAAATAAATCCACCGAGCTGCACACTTAGGATTTGTGCAATTTTATGTATGTGTGGTATACTTCAAATGTTAAAAAAAAAACTGCAAAATCTCCTCCTAACTTAAAGTATAAACCGACATATGTATATATGTGTGCATACGTGCACACACACACACACACCCCTACTTTCCCTTCACTCAAAGCAGTTATTTTTCTAAAAACATGTTTCTTTTGGATCAGACTATAAATTCTGTTTCCTTTTTCTATTAGACTATAAATTTCTTGTTGGTAGGGCCTATGTCTTATTTAGCTTGTGCTGGAATTATCCCACAAAAGACACTTCATAAATACACACTGAATGAATAAATGATCAAAAAGAATGAATAAAAGACAAAACTGAAGAAGACAGAAATGACTCAAAATAGGCATAGAGCAAATTAATATTCTCTACATTGTAAAATATAGTTATGCTCACGACTATCTAATCCACTGAGATTCTACAGGCAGTTCGAATCTCATACTCCTAGTATTAAATAGAAAGTTTGACCAACCAAGCCAGCTTACTCCTCACCATTACACCAAATGAAGGTCAGGAAGAATTAAGATCTGTTTCTTGGTGAATGTCTTCTAAAATGTTATAACGACATTACTATTTGGTTAGATGGGTGTCTTTATTCTGGTTGTTGTTGTTGTTGTTGTTACTGAAACAGAGTATCATGTATTGAATAGTTCATCACGAATACAGGTTTATTTAGCTGATGGTTCTGGGATCTAGGAAGTCCAAGAGCATGGTGCAGTTATCTGCATGGCATCTAAAGAAACCTTTCTTGATCATTATAACAACACAAGGTATCACATGGCAAGACAGAGCAACTGAGCCGAAGACAGCTTCTATAAAACAAACAAAATCACTCCTGTAACATCCCACTAATCCATGAATGTATTAATCCACTCCTAAGGGCAGAGCCCCCGTGGCCCTACCACCTTTCAAAGGTCGCACATTGTGATACCACTATTACCATTTGGGAGATTAGATTTCCAGCACATGAATTCCCAGGGACACACCCAAACATTAGCAATGACTTCAGATCTGGAGTGGAGGACACAGTACAGTATCGGTCCCTCAAGTCATACAGTGTTCACACATATCATGAGAAAAGCCATTAATACTAGAGGAACATGACAGGACATGTGCTGCTTGGTCAGTTTTATGGCTTCTTTAATCCTTATCTCAAATTGAAATCGTATGCTTAGACTTTGATGAACCAATAAAAGACAACAAGTAGAAAGTCTTGAAAATGTTTCTAGTTAATCACCTTTACTATTGTTTTTGATGGGTTTATGCCCATATGAAAGCTGCTTGGCCATCATGGCAGCGCTCCAACATGGCAACAAGGGCAAAACAACAGCATATCACCCACTTCCTCCTTCTTCCCCAGCCCAAAATAAACTTCCTTTCCCCCTTTCACACATGCTCCAAAATTCTCCCAATCCCCTTCCATTAGGTCACCTTGCCCGCCCCTCCAAATTCCACCCTCAGCTAAACCCAATAAATGCTTTGTCCCCCAGCCTCCTCCTCTGAGGGTTCCTTACATCTTACTGCAGCCCTCCCATGCCCGCATTAAAGGCTTCTCTCAACCTTTTCTTTGTCTTTACTCATGCCAGACCTAACAGTTTTTGTATCCTGTTAGGTTTTAGAAAGTCTCTCTAGCACATGGATATTATACCATGATTTGAAAAGCAGGAGTGGGTGTTAAGATATGTATTAGTTATCTGTTTCTGAATAACAAATTACTCCAAGATATAATGGCTTAGCAGCTTAAAGTAACAATAAACATTTTTTGCTCAAGATTTCTGTGAGTCAGGAATTTTGAAGCAAATTTGCTGGGCAAATTGAGTTTCCAAAAGAGTTCTGCAGGCAATATATAGTAGATCTAGGATTTAGAACCAGGTTCTCTGACCTAATGACCAGAGGTGACATCTCTTGGACAGGATACCAGGTTAGGAAGCTATGATAATAACACAAATGAAAAACAATTGGGACAATTGCAACTTATACAACAAGTAGAAGTGGAAATATTTTGACAGCTGATTTTAGGAGCACCGTGAGAGCCAGGAAGAGATAAATATCCTGGCCAGTCCCTTCCCCACAGAACAGAATCCACAGGTCTAGGGGACGGGCTTGTCTGTGCCCACGTTCCTCCCTTTACATTCAGGTACCTAGGGCCCTAGAATTCTCTGCCTCTGGCCCATGTCCAGGACTTGCATGGGATTCTTTTCAAGGTCCTCCTGCTGAAGCCAGGTTTGCTATTAGTATATACAACTCAGATTTGAGGAGCGGCCACGAGTGGGTCAAAGGATCGGCCTGACCTTGACAGTGGAAGGTAGGGGGAGGCCCACCTGCCCGTGCATGAGACCTCTCACAATACTGGAAGGAACAGTCGAAGAAAAAGAAAGGAGACCAGCCATAGCTGGAGGTCCTCTCTCCTCAAGCAGCCTAATTCCTGTGCTGAATCCAAGGAGTTTGAGAGTCCTACAGTATAGTCTATCCTCCATTATTAAAGTGTGTTTGTTAATTTAGGACAGAATATATTTTGGTGGAAAAAAATCATGGCTTGATCTATACTGTATACGTTTTAGAGTTGGAGAGGAGACAGTATAGCATCTGGCCTTCAAGTTGTACAATCTTCACTCGGATCATGAGAAAAGCTATTCTATTGATATTGGAGGGACCTGATATTCTTCATGGGCCTCTATTTATATTTGTTGGGGAAATATAATCACAAGAGATTTATTTTTCTGGCTATATTGTTAGCTACACGAGTCCAAATTTTTACACTACAAACTCTTAGAAATTCCAGGTAAGTATAATAAGTATGCCTTTAAATTGCAGCTGAGCTTATTAAAAAAAAGAATAAGAAATCCCCAGTGAAAGAAAGAAAAGAAACCCAAGGCAAAAAGCATATGGGCTAGTCCTGTAGCTTTCCTGGATGGGATGAAGTTTTTGGTTTTGTAACACTTGGCGTCATAGGTTTTAATGCCTTGAGGCCTGGGACTACAAAGGGTTGCAAGTGACAGCTGAGATCTTTACATCTGAGACCCTCAAA
The DNA here is from genome assembly GCA_028451465.1 of Erethizon dorsatum. NCBI lineage: Eukaryota > Metazoa > Chordata > Mammalia > Rodentia > Erethizontidae > Erethizon > Erethizon dorsatum. The sequence goes on from CM051834.1 coordinate 10,645,733, forward strand.
AGACTGTGGTAGGCGGGATAATGGCTCCACAGGGATACTCATATCCTAATCCCTAGAAACGACGACAACTATGTTACCACACACCGCAAAGTGGACTTAAGGTGGCAGATGGAATTAAGGTCACTAATTAGCTGATCAGATAATAACGAGACTATCCTGGGTTAGTCCTGCAGTCCCAATGTCACCACAAAGGTCCACTTGAAAGTGGAAGAAGAAGGTAAAAGAGGTCTGAGTAATTTGATGTGAGAAAGAGTTAACCCATCATTGCTGGCTTTGAAGAGGAAAGGATGCTAATGGAAGGGGGCCCGGTCTCTGACCGAACTCCATTTTACCTTTTGACCTTTTTTCCCCTTCTGAGTTCCCTTGCACCTTTATTGCTACAGTCAGTGTGGATCCCAGGAACATGTCAGATTGCAGAGCATTTTATGACAAAGAACCAAAATTACTCCAAGCCATAGCTACTTTCTTGATGCCAACAAAGCTCTGCACTGGCCTGAGGTAATGATCACCAGACCACAACCACATCAAGAAGACCCCAACTCTTGACTTTCTTCTTTTTTCCTACCTAACCCTGTGATTGCCATAAGCACTGCTGAAGACAGGTCTGAGGTCACTGGAACTCTGTCCATCCCTGTGTGGCCACACGGAGAAAAAATCTCCTTTCCTACTTCTACCACCCTTTTCCCTGACTGGCTTTCTGGGCCTGGTGGCTGAGCCTGGTCCACTGGGACTCAACAGAGATGGGGCTTCCACCCTAACTCCAGTGACAGAACCACCGGTCAAGGAGCGTGGGCAGCCTCCAGAGCTAGAGAGGAGCGGATTCTCCCCAGAGCCTTCACATGCAGCCAGGCCTCTAGACACCTTGGTTTTAGACCTACAGAATTTGAAATAATAAACTTATGTTTGCTTTTTTCCTCTGTGGATCTCCTTCCTACCATCTTTTCTTCCTCTCTCCTTCTCTCATTTCCCTTTCCAGTTTCCTTTCCCGCTCCCTTCCCTTCCTTTCCCTTACCTTCTCTTCCTTTTTCTTGCTTTCCCTCAAATTTGTTCTGTTTGAAGCCAAACATTTTGTGGTGATTTATACAGCATCAATAGAGAACTAATATAGATTTCATCTGTCATATAATATTAGATTTGAAGACAACTGCTCATTAGCACAGGTTAAAAAGAAGGGAAGTCTCCTTTGAGAATTTGTTACCATGGCCCTGCCCTTTACTTGCAGGGTCTGATACTCCGACACTGAGAAATTACAGAAATAATTGCTCCCAGGGAGATGTTCCTAGAAAATGCAAAATCTCCTCTGGAAAGACCCAGACCACTCAGGATTTACAGAAATGAAATTCTGATACAATCCTACTTAAAATGGCAGTCCAAATTAAAATACACACACACACACACACAAGTGAGAGAGAGAGAGAGAGACGATGAATATCCAGCATAAACCAGATTGATCAGACACGAGGAACAGCAGGATCAATATACCAATATGCTACATAATAGAAAAATGACAGAGCAAGAAAAATAAATGTAAATAATATAAACAAAATAATAAGAATCATAAGACACTATGAGAAAAGAACAGGCAAATTTAATATCGTCAATAGAAATTCAAGAAATAAAAATATTTTACCTTTGAAATAAAAAATTCTATGGATAGGTTAAGCAGCAGACCTGAGAGAGTGAGTGAGCAATTTGAAGACACTTTACAGAATGCAGCCTGGAGGGGGATACAAGGATGGAAAATGAAGAAAGAGAATACAAGGGCAGACCCAAAACTGTGTAACAAGAGTCCCCAGGGGGGAGAACAGAGTGAATGAGAGAGAAGCAGTAGTTGGAGAACTTACTGTGCACGTCTTAAATCCAGTAGCCATGCCAAAGGGACCAATGAAGGAAGTGAGATGGTAATATACTTTGATTCCCATCTATAGCATGATTAAAATATACAAAATGGGGCCAGTGAGATAGCCCAGTGGTGTAAGCACCTGCCTGGCAAGCGTGAGGTCCTGAGTTCGACCCCTGGTACCCAGAAAAATAACCAAAAAAACAAAATGCCATATATTAAATAATTATTGTCATTCTTTTCTATTTTATGCTATATATTTATTCCTTGTCAAAGCATAATTTTCAAAAGTAAGAAACATAATACTTTCAAAAAGCTAAAATGAACATGGGTCAAAGGCTCTATTCAACTCATTAAGGAGTGAAACTGTAAGATGCTAAGATTTATTAAAAGAATATTTTTAAAGAATTAGAAGATTGATAGGTTAGATATGAAACTGGTTGGCATCCTACAGGGCAATAAATGAAAATCTTTGGTTTCTATCCATATACTTACATCCTTTTGGTACAAAGTCTGTTTATATTACTACACACTAACACCATCTGCATTGCTATTGGTATTTTATGAGATAAACTTTATCCTTAAAGAGATATAAGGCTTTATGAACAATAGCAAATAAAATATCAAGCAAATGTTGCTAGAATAGATGATACCCTTGTGATGATTATTTTTGTGTTAACTTGGCTAGGCAATGGTATGAAGATATTTGGTCAAACATCAGTCTAGATATTGCTGCAAAGGTATTTTTTAGAAGAGTTTAACATTTAAAGTCGACCATAAATAAAGCAGATTACCCTCCACAGTACAGGTGGACCTTATCAAATTGCTTGAAGGTCTTAAGAGAAAAACCTGAAGCCAAATGGCATGCCTGTAATCCCAGCACTCTGGGAAGCTGAGGAAGGAGGATTTCAAGTTTGAGCTAGCCTGAGCAACTCAGGGAGATCCTGTCTCAAAATACAGTACAGAAAAGGGCCTTGGATGCAGCTCAGTGTGAAGGCCCTGGGTTCAATTCTCAGAGAGAAAGAGAGAGAGAGAGACAGAGAGAGAAAGAAGAAGAGGAAGAAGAGGAGGAGGAGGAACAGGAGGAGGGGAGGGGAGGAGGAAGAGAAGGAAGAAGAAGAAAGGGAGAGAGGGAGAGAGAGAGAGACTGAGGTGATTAGAGTATGAGGGATTTCCACCACCAAACTGCTTGCAGGTTTGAGCTGCATCACCTCTTCACTGGATTCCCAGACTGCAAGTCTACTCTGGAGTTCTGCAGAGTTGGGACTTCAGTCCTCAATGGATCTCTCTCTCTCTCTCTCTCTCTCTCTCTCTCTCTCTCTCTCTCTCTCTGTGTGTGTGTGTGTCTGCCCCTTTCCCTCCTTCCCCCATCTCTTTTCTGTCTACACACACGTACATTCTATGTGTCTACATGTGCATGCATGCACTCTATTCATTCCGTCTCTAGAGAACCCCAAATAATACACCCCTTCACTCAGCCAAGTTAGACGATGCCCACTGTCTAAACATACATCTAGTAGTCCATGTTGCCTCTTTCCAAGTTTTGAATAATTTCTTATAAACACCTCCAAAAATTAGAAAGACTTCCAATAAATTCCATTTGACCATTTATTAACACCTGCCAAAAGACAAAAACTACAACAATTTAAAAATCTTCTTTATTTGATCTTATTTTTGGTTCTAGAATTGGGCAATACTTCATTCTTCAAAATATGATAAGTGTTCAGGTAGTTTGTTTTATAGAGAGAAGAGGGCTGAGAAAAAGCAGAAACAAAGAATAAAAAGCAAATTGGTCATTTCAAAACTACTTTCCTTGTTAGGCAGGGATAGAGAGAAAGAATAGTAGGAGAATAACTGATTGATTTGCTTTATGTCACTTATTTTGTATAAGGATTAAACAAAAAGGAACTTCATTATTAAACTGACTGAAACTAGCCTGCATGAGAAATTTGGCTGTCATCTGTTATTTTTGTTGGTTTCTTGAAAGGTCAGATAAAGAATTTAGGCTCAGTTTGGTGACATGGAGCTCTACCATGGGTGACTCCACTTTGATTTTTGGTCTGGTCTGTTAGGGTCTAGTGCAAGAGCTTAGTCCAAAACAATTGCCTTCTATAATTTTTAATCAAAACACCAAAATTAGCCCTTCACTGCGCTTCTTAAACCTTTGTAGTAATAATCTTGAAGAGAATTAGTATCTTTGAGAGAGTAATAAGAAACAAGATGATAGGACTACTTAATTATAGGCTACTTGCATTCTGTCATAAGAGGGAACAGCAGTGCCACAGCCCCAGTGAGCATTGACAACATTACTCCATCTTCCCTGCCCACTCTCAATCCAGCACCCCTGCCGCAGCCACAGCAACCTGAAGCGCACGTGTACTTCCATCGTTCCTCGGCTTCAAATTGTTCTCGCTTCCCAGCCCCCTTACTGAGACAGGAGATGGATCAGTCTTAGGACACAGGCCCACAAAACAGGGTCAAAGATAGAGAGGGCAGGCCAGCACAGAAAAGCGAGCAGGGGTGAAAGTCCTAAACTGTTGAAGAAAGGGTGAGATTGACAATGAAGGGAAGTCTTTGGCCACACAAGGCTGCCTCAGAATGTGACCAAGGTGGGGATTGGCCAGGGAACGTGTGGACAGTGTGTAATCATCTTCATTACTGGGCCTCGGGGGAATGATGATTGCTCCCCATAGAAAAGGGGGCACACTGCCCTAATGGGTAGAGGAGAAACACTTCTTTCCTGGGTCCTGTAAAAGCCCCTGGACAAACAGTCCTCTCTGGCAACCCTTTCTGAGGCCCCCTCCAGTAGCGGGAGCTTTCCCTTTTGCTTGCTTTTGCTTCCTCCATAAACTTCCTTGCTTGTAACTCTTGCCTCCTCTGTCTGCGATCTCATTCTTTGACACTGTGAGACACAAACCCAGCGTTCTGGTAATATTACCATGGCCCATTCCTTACTTCAGAAGCAGACACACCTCTAGCCTTCTCTCTCACAATTCCTATACCACCACTCCAGGCTTGTTCTCCAGCTCAGAAGTGCAACGGACGGAATGCTTATGAATCACCAAAATGCATGTGTTGAAATCTTAACCCTGAAGGTGATGGTTCTAGGAACTGGGGCTATTAGGAGGTGATTAGATCCTAAAGATAGAGCCTACGTGATTGGAATTAGTACCGTTATAAAGAAATCCTAGAAAGCTAGTAAGTCTTCTCCATCATGTGCGGGACACAGCTGAAAGGTTCCATCTATGAACTGAAAGCAGGTCTTTACCAGATATCAGTTTTGCCAACACCTTCATCTTCGAACCTCCCAGCCTCCAGAACTGTGAAAACTAAATTTCTATTATTTATAAGCCACCCTATTTCTGGTATTTTGTTATAACAGCCCCCAAAGACTAAGATCAAAAGCCACACTCCAATTTGCTTTTGGTCCCCTAATACACAATTTTCTAAGTCTAGAATATTATACTCCATCTTCACCAGGCTCTTTCCTACTTTTGCATCTGGTATTAGTTTGAAAGTTGTCTTAGTGCAGGTTTCCTAGACAACAGAGCCTAAGGCAAGAAACTAGTGCTGACTCTTTGTGGAGGGGGCAGGCTGGTATAAATCCAAGGGCACGGAAGTGTGAAAGAACTTGAGTGAAGCAAGAAAGGATGTGAAATGTGTCATCACGCTGGCCACTGCACCACGATGAACCTAGCAGAGACACATAAATTTTCTCAGCAAATGTTGGGTACTTAGGACTTCTTAAGGTGGCTATATAAACGACACCTCCATATGGAACAAATGAAGAAGTGGGATCTGCTATATGCCCCAGTCCCTCCTTGCTCATTTCCCATTGGTTGGTGGTTGCCTGGGAGTGTGATGTGGGCCAGTGCAAAGGCATCCCAGGGATCTGCCACTCACAGGCACAGGCAGGTTATAAGGAAGTGATTTTACTCTTATCTCACTAACCTGCTTTCTGGGCCCCTCAAATTCAAGAAGTGAGAAATATCTAGAAGGTGCAGATGAAACAATGAGAATTGCTGAGAAAGTAGGCCTTGCCTCTCCCTGGCTGCAGGCTTCTTTGGAGAGGCTTCTTTGGAGGGCAGGGAGAGAAGAATCTCTGAATTGGATGAAAGGTTGAAATTTTGATTTATACTGGACTGAGCCTCATAATATTTAGAAGTGAATCTCAACTCCTCAGATGGGACTCGTTCGTATATTGAAAGTGACTGAAAAACAATATGAAGATCCTGGCAAGAAAATATCCACAGCGGGAAAAGGGAGATTCAACAAGAAATTATCCTAAGGGAGCACTTGGAGAAAAATAACAGGTTATAAACCATGTCTTCTGGAGTATTTGAGAGACAGGGGAATAATGAGAAGAATAAAATATTTAAACAAATGAAATTGCTATGCAAATTTCCATCCAAGTTGTCAGACTATAACTTTTTATTGCATTTTAAAAAACAAATTAAAAATTATATATGTGTCTAGTTCTATCTTCTGCAGGAATTCTCAGAATAGAATCTTTTAAAGTCATGATTTTGTAAGGTAATACAAGGCATTTGTTCCATAAAATTCACAGATATCTTTTAAATGTGACTAAGAGCAGCATCTTTAGATGGTCTAAAGTTTGTGCAGCATAAACCCAACTCAAATTTAAAGCTTCCTGTCCCACTCAAAGTAGCAGCCAAGCTAAACTTAGAAACCACATTCAGCATGCAATGCTACGTGGTCACCACCATCATTAAAGAGTACGCGTGGCTCAGCTCCATCCAGAACAGCTGAGTTCCTGTCCCCTACCCAAGGTTGGTTTCTGTGTAATTCTAACATCCTGGGAATGGAATGTGGTTCAGAGTTATTACATTACCTCTGATTCAGATTCAGTGGCTCCAAATCTGTTGAGTTTCTGCGACATCTTCCTCTGTCAGGCTCACCCTAAATGTGCCTTTCCTTCTTTCCTCACTTACGTCTGTCTCACCCAGCAGACGTATGTACAGGGCAGAGGAGGGGGCTTTTGCCTCTCTTGGGTCTCACCCTTTTCCTCTCCAGACTCTTCCTTTCCACTCTTCCCCTTTTCATAGTCTCCGTAAGAAACAAATTTTCATTCCCTTGCCCTGTAAAACTGGGCTTCCATTTACCCATACTTAACATGCTCTGTCAGCAATGACCATTTTTTCCCCAAAGCATCACCCCTGGACAGCACTAAGAACTGTTAGAGGCTTTGTGTTTTCAGCCTCCTTTCTCTGCTACCAAAATCTGAAATCATTCATCTGAGACAAAAGATCCAGAGATAACAACAACAAAAAAATCAATCAGCTGCTTCCCTCCATCCCCCTTGCTATGTTTCTAGAGAGGTTTTGGGGGGCATAGCACCCCCATCAAGCTTAGAATAGGTCTCTTGGCTGCCTCAAAAGGGGAAGGGAACTATTAGGCATATCCCCTCTAAATAAACTATACACTCCCAACTTTGAAAAGCAGATGCTGCTAGTCAATTTTGGTTTTAAGTAACACACTTCTGTTTTCGTCATTTTCACATCTGTCAAGTGAACGATGGCAGAACACTTTTAATAAAGAGCTCTATTTTAATCATTAATTATGATACCAATATACCCACTGTATTGTATTCTAATGTAACTCACACTTGTGGATTTCAAAGAGCTTCCCCAGATTTAATTAATCTTCAGCTTTGCTAATGAAAAGCATTGCTTCTGGCTGGCATGAGTTTAGGTTTCTAATCTGTTCCTTAAGGTCACCTCATTTTTCTTGAAAATGTACATTTATAATTTAGCACTGCAGATCTTTCACATTCCCTATTAAGCAATTATTTTGATTACTTCATTATCTTTCTTTTTTTTTCCTAGACTATTTAGGTGGGTTTCTGCCTACCACGAGCCAAGTGTAATTCCGACGTTCTCTCTCACTCCCTTTATTAGCAAGATGTGCATTAGCAAGGGATTCATTTTCATTCCGAAGACTGAAAACAATTTCATTATCTGATAAAAATTATCTTCTTCTATGTTATAAGAAGCAATTCTCCTCATTTATGGTCTCATTAGGGATTTCATCTACCTAATACATCTTCTCAATGCTTCTTTCAGGAAGTTATCATCTTGTGACTCAACTAACAATATTTTGGGCTAGAGATTCTCATTTTCACCTTTTCTCCCCCCTCCTTTCACTTTTTTCTTCTCCTAATATAGTGGCCACATCATCTCCTTTGTGAAGCCTTGCTATTTCTCTCTCATCCTGAAACATTTAGTTCAGGCCTAATCCTAACGTCTATACTGATGTATTGTGAATTATAAATTTACATTTCAGTTACCCTCAACATACTATGAGCATCTTAAGAGAGAGAGATTTGTGTGTGTTCAAAGCCAGGAACTATGTCCACTGTGTCCAATGCTCAAAAAAATTGAGCCAGGGATGGTGGCACATTCCCGTAATCCCAGCACTCTGGAAAGCTGAGGCAGAAAGATTGTAAGTTTGAGCCCCACTTGGGTAATTTAGCAACTTCGTGAGATCCTATATCGAGATAAAATTTTAAAAAGGACTGGTGATTTAGGTGGGTGTGAAGGCTCTACGTCCAATCCCTAGTACCACACACACACACACACACACACACACACACACACAAATGTAGGGAATAAATGAAGGGCAAAAAAACTCATGCATACTCATTTTTAGCAGAGTGTAGTTTGAATTTATTTGAAAATTTATTCTTTTCAAAACACAGGAGAAAAGGGGGAAGCCAAAGCAAACAAGAAAATAAATCATTTGGACAAACTAAGAGGAAGCCAAAGAGAGGCACAGATCTGTGAACGAAGTTAAACTGCCTGTCTAGGAGCTGAAACACTTCGAAGCTACAGGAGGCCAGTGGAGTAAGAGAAAAACTCAAAGCAATTTCCAGAGAGTCTGGGTACATCATAAGCGATCACTCAGGGCGGGCTCCCAGTCTGAACAGGAAGGTTCTGAGCAACAAAATATGGACTCCTGACCGTTTCTTCCCACCACATTTCCAAAGGCTGATAGGTACTGCTGAAAATTTCCTCAGTCTGATGTCATATTTCGATGGATTTCTCAGTTTTATTCAGTCCTAGAGGAGGAAACAGAGCCATCAGAATACTTCCTCACTTCACCACATGCACTTTAAACAGGCAAGAACTGCTAAAGCAACACCCTGTGATCAGATCAGTGCCATGGGATGCTAACCTACCTCTGCCTGCTGCTTGGAGTCTTAATACAATTATAATATCCAGATGTAATTTTAGCACTTCTCACCCTTACTGCACCCAATCTTGACATAGATCCCCTATTCCATAGCTTATGATGATCCAGAACCAGTCCTCTGATTGCTACAAATTCCCAAAGACGTTCTCATTGTCCTTGACCCACAAATACCATGTCCATGATATTTGCTATTTTTATCCACTGTTAGCCCCCTCCCCATGCACACACTTAAGAACTCCAATTATTGTGAGTTGAGCAATTTTATTTATGGTTTCAGGGATCACTGAAAGGGGTTATTTCATCCACTGTAAATCTCCTATCGCCTTGTAACTATCCACTTTTGTCTTCTCCTCCCTTTACTCTCCATTTCCAAGGAAAATGAATTCTTCTCTTTGTAGGATGAGTAACTATCACAGTCTGCCTGGACCTGTCTGTTCGGTGACAGTGCAGAAGTTTTCACTAAGTCCTATGTTCAAAGAAATAATCAGTTCTGGATAAATTCAGAAGCGACCCCACTGCCTTGTCTCGAGTACTTTACTTGCTTCTCAGAAGCACTGAATATAGCCTATTCTAGGGCTCAGACCACCTGCTTCAGTGAACTTATCTTCCCAATAGAGGCAAAGCTCTCCCTAAAGGGAATTGCTGGACACACATTTAGCAAATAAGCATATCTTGTCCTTATGCCAACATACCTAGGATTATGCCCACTTAATGAATTGATGTTTTTATTTTTTCAAAAATCTTTCACTTTATTTCTGGCGGCATACATGTTTAAAATCTGCATTTATATTAATATAACCTCAGTAGCTTTCTTATGTGTAGTATTTGTATAGTATCCAAGTCTCCATCCTTTTATTTTCTACTCGTTTAAAATGCATACAATCTATGCTTTTAATTGGAAGCTTTGGTCCTTTTACATTTAATGAGAGTAGTGACAGAGTTAACTACAAGTCTAGTGTACAAGAGGTGATCAAAAAGTATGATATTTACATTTTGAAAAAACTTACTACAGTAAAAGAGGCATTGCCAAGAACAATGGGATAAGTATAAGTATGTTTGAAATGAGACGTAGTATTTTGAGTACATATGGAGATTTATGGCAATATGTCCTTTACTGTAATAATTTTTTATTTAAAACTTCACTGTATTTTTCAATTTAAGCTGATTTACTTTTCTTTCAGCACTTTTAAGAAGGCAGTCTATTACCCTCTCGCCTCCAAAGTTTCTGACGAGATGTGAGTCTTTCTTCTTATTATCTATCCTATTTGTAATACGTCTTTTTCTTCTGGTGACTTATGATAATTTTTTATCTTTGATTTTTAGAAGTTATCCTGCTTGAAGTTCATTGAACTTTCTAAATCTGAGAGTGGTTAATGTTTTCAATCAAATCTAGAAAAAGTTTTTCCATCAAAAAAAAAATTCTCTCCTTTCCTGAGACTTCAATTTCACATTTGATAGGACACCTGATATTGTCACAGGGGCTGTCATCACTGCAATTTTTAAAAAATCATTTTTCTTTCTGTACTCGGTTGGATAATTTCTACTAATGTATCTACAAAGCATAGTTTTTTTTTCTTCCTGTGGTGCTTAATTTGCTTTTAAGTTCTTTCAATGCATTTTTAATTTCAGATATATTTTTCAGTTCCATAACTCCCATTTGATTTTTTCCTCATTTCCATATCTCTCCCACTATTCCTCATCTCTTTGCCCATTAGCAGTATTTTCCAATAGTTTATTTCATGTGTATTTCACAGTTATTTGAGAGTCTTCATGTTCTAATTCTACCATCTGAGACTTCTGAGGATCTGCTTATTTTTCCTCTGGTTCCAGATCACATTTTCCTTTTTATTTGTATACACAGTATTTTAAAACTTCATACCATACGGCCTGAGCACTGTTATTTTCTTTCCAAGAGTATTTTGTTCTAGCACACAGCTCACCTACTGACAAACTGACCTCCGACCAGTGGAGGTTAGACGTGGTGGGCTTCTTTGTTTTGCCCTCAAACCTCAGCTGTAGACCTTGTTCCTGGGACCCTCCTTCCTAAGCTATTGCCCTCCTAGGGTTCAATGAAAAGCACAAAGAAGTTAGTAAACTCCTTTTACTTGACTTGAATTCCAAAATTTGTCTCTCTAGCACCAAGTGTTGGCTGAAATCTCCACCCAGTTCTTTCAGCCTTCCAGCTGTGCTTTCCACTGCATTTCCTGCAGTGTCCCCATGCCCATGTGGAGTTTGGTAGTCAGCTAACAGTTTGAGGAGGAGAATTAATGCATAGATTTTGGGGCTCCCTATGTTGTCTCTTCCTTCTTCAGATCACCCTTCATTTTTAATTTCTAGTTGCTTGGACAGACACACACTCTGACTTCTGAAGCCTTCATCCAGTCACTATCCTCTTCCTAGTTAAGCTTTATCCATTATGGACAGTCATGTAGCACATAGTGATGTTTGGCCAATGACAGATTACATATGTGACAGTGGTGCCATTACATTATGCTGAGTGACACGGTAGCCATCATAAGGTCACAGCACTACAAGTTGCTCACGTGTTTGTGATAATGCTGGTGTACACACACCTCCTATGCAGACAGTGGCAGAAAAGTTTAGCGTATGCAACTATGCACACTTGGTGAGTGCCAGGCTACATCATCCAGGTCTGTGTAACCACGTTCTGTGACGTTCATGCAACACTGAAGTCACCTGACGGTGTACTTCTGAGGTCACATCCCCATCATTAAGCAGCACAGACTGTACTTTGCAAGATGAGGAGGAGTGACTTGAGAAAAAAAGCTGTTCAATGTGGAGCTCACCTAGTCTGCTGTGATATTTCAAGCATCACGTTTTCCCAGCTTCCTATTTCAATCATTCCCCAGGGCTTCAAACATTTATTTGAATTATGAATTTATGATTCTTTGCACTGTTTTTTGGTCCAGAGTTGAAAGTTGTTATTGGCAGATGGTAGTTCTATAAATGCTACTCTGCTCTTACCAGAAGTGAACTCTTACCATTACTAAAAACCAAAAAATAACCAAACCAAACCAAACCCTCGGCCCTTTCTAGGCCAAACTGAGCTTCCCTAGAAGGTGTAGGTAATAACAGGAAGAGTAACTGTTACCGAGCATCCAGACACTGCTCTGGGTGCTTCGGGTCTTTTAAACTTTTACAGATTAGAAAACTGAAGTATGGAGACATTAAGGACCTTGCCCAAGTTCATGCGGATGGTAACTAGAAAGTCCAGGACTCCAATCCAAGCCCTCTGATGTCATAACTGGCTCTCTTAATCACCACACTAATCTTCCATTCAGGTATTGGCTGCTCGTTTCTTTTTTTTTTTTCTTTTTTTAATGTGGGTACCCGGAGTCAAACTCAGGACCTCGCGCTTGCCAGCAAGCACTTGTGCCGCTGAATGATATCACCGGCCCTGTTTTTCCTTTATGTGGGTACCGAGAGTTGAACTCAGGACCTCACATTTGCCAGGCAGGTGCTTATGCTGCTGAGCTATACCATAGGCCATGGCTGCTTGTTTCTTGAGGGAGACAGTTTACAGGAGATTTAAACTTGTAGTAGAGAACTGAATTGAATAACCTTGATGATCCCTATAAATTTATTAATCTTTTATCCTATAAAAATATAATGCCAAATCAGCTAAAAATATTAATTTTCATGTCAAAAATTCTTTCCATCAGTCAGAAATCCATAAAATTTACACAGAAACAGTATTTCCATCTATACTCAGCTCCTGCAGAATAATTTCCCTTTTCTCTTCAATTTCCTTCTGGCACCTCCAATACAGCTGTATGTCTGCAGTTTCCTGTATTGTCAAGATCGATCAACCAATCTACTTTCAGCAGCTCAAAGCAGCAGCCTTTGAAGTCTTGATAATAGCCATTTGGTGTGTTTCTCCTCAAATATGGTTGAAAAGTATTTTTAACCAGTGAAACTGCTCTGAGTAAAAACACACTGAAGTGTTTTTCCTCATAAAAAAGTGAAGCTGCTTTTAAGATCAGTAAAAATATTCTTTTCCTTGACATCCCTCTCTTGCTGCATGCCTCCTTAATGGTTTTAAACTAATTAATCAGAAATGGATATTGTTTGAGAAAATTAAATAAATCTTTTGTAAACTAGCCTGTAGTCATTGAATGACTTGTAAAATGTGTTGCATTTTACTGCAGTCTGCTGTTAGAGAGAAAGAGAATTTATTTCCAATCTGTTCTCATGAGGACTTACAGGAAAACCCTTTCCTGGAAATTAATACCAAGATTAGGAATACCAGTGCGTCTAAGTACGTGATCTGTTTTCCCCTCATAACACTGTTGATCTTAGAGTCTACTGTAGTGTATTTACTTGTTAACGTGTACTATAGGAGACCATACAGCCAAGTTTGTGGACAATGCCTAGTAAATGCAGAACATGTAATGGTATCGTTTCTTTTATTTATTTATTTTTTTTTTTTTTTTGTGGGTACGGGGGGTTGACCTCAGGACCTTGCGCGCCAGCAGGCACCTGTGCCGCTGAGCGATATCACCGGCCCTTTTTTCGTATGTGGGTTCCGGGAGTCGAACTCAGGCCCTCGTGCTTACAAGGGAGGCGCTTATGCCGCTGAGCCATCTCACCGGCCCTGGTATCGTTTCTTAAAAATAAAAATTGACTCAACTTCTGGCTCCATCTTGCTTTTCTACTTTTACTGGTTTTCCCTGCCCTATTTCTGTCAGTTTTAGTTAACTGTATCCCTGCATTGAACGTATATTTCTAAGTTACCTTAAATCCCTTTTGCAGCAAATCTGAATATAAATAACAAAATGGTCCAGATTGACTACCACTATTTAAAAAATAAGAACCAATGAGCTGTAAACAAAAGTTGAGAAGCAAATGAGAACCTAAAAAATTCACAAAATATATAAAGAGAGTTTATATCCTTGACACTGAGGGATCTTAGAAATAAAAAAGATAAACATGCTGGTAAAAAATTAACAAAGGCTCCAAAGAGTCACGAAAATAGAAAAAAAAAATGTAATGTAAACATGTACTGCAAATGTGTGCCAATAAAAAAATTTAAAAATGCAATGGGCCAGTAAAAAGTTTGAAAACTGTTCAAGGTTAAATACAAATCTAAATTTAATGAGAAACTTCTGCACAAAATGGGAACACAAGTTCCTTTATTTCCTTGAAATCTGCCCACCTTGTTCTTTGATCTCGAGGAGCAAACAGACATGCAAATAGAATAAGTATGATTAGAATACGTGTAAGCCTCACGGGAGAGCAGGAAGTGGGGAAGCCAGGCTCTGTGGAAGAGGAGATGTGAGGCTATCTGGACTGAAGAGCTGGGGTCATTAGATGTGAGGTTTTTAAAGTTTCAAACTAACAAAAAGTACGTACACATATGGTTCACGTTTTGAAATATGTTCACTGTGAATTGGCTAAATTGGGCTAATTCACATATACATTATCTCACGTAACTATTTTATTGTAATGAGAACACTTAAAATCTTGTCTCAGCCATTTTCAACAGTATTATACGTTGTGATTAACTATAGTCAAAATTTTGTACAATAGATTTCTTGAAATTAAGCTTCCTATTTCACTGAAATTCTGTATGCTTTGACCAATGTATCTCAAACTCTCCCTTCCCCTGCTCCTGGTAACCACCACTATAGTCCTTATTTTAGATATTATTCTTCCATAAAGAAAGGTGGAGTCATTTGTAGGAAAATGGATGCACCTTGAGACCATAATGTTAAATAAAATAAATCAAATGCACAAACTTAAATACTGCATGGTTTCTCTCATATAAGAAACTCAAAGTATAAATAAAGAGCAAACTAAAAGATAGACAACAAGAAGTAGGGAGAAAGGTCTTTTTCAAATGGAAAAGGAATCAAGAGATGGAGGGAAGGGGAAAAGAGTGGAAGGAAAGGGGATGAAAAAAGAAATTAAGATGCATTGTGTACATGTACAAACTCCATGCAGAGAATGTAAACATTACTTACTGCAAACATCTACTAATAAGAAAACTACTTCATATCCCACATAGAACTGTGTTCCTGTGTTTGTCTTCCTGTGTTTGGTTCATTCTTCTTAATATAATGTCCTTCAGCTTCATGTATGCTGTCACAATTCATAGGGTTTCTTTCTTTTTAAAAGCTGCATAGTATTCCCTTGTGCATAGAGATCTCGGTTTTTCTTTATCCATCCATCGGTTCGTGGACTCTTTGGCTGATTTCCTATCTTGGCTACTGTGAATGATGCTGCAGTGAACATGGGGATGCAGGTGTCTCCTCAACACGCTGACCCAGTTTCTTTTGGGTATAGACGCAGTAGTGGGATGCTGGGCCAGGTACAAGCTCTCGCAGGAAGGGACTACCTAAGGGGCACTTCTCTGTGCACCTTTAGTGGCATTTGGTAAATGTTTTTAGATAAATAGATGAGAAAGGACATTGTGCCAGGAAGCAAAGGCACAGAGTAATAACTAACATCTATCAAATGAAAAAAAAGTCCATCAAAAAAAACCAGAAAACAAATGTATGCTTGAATGGATGAGTTAAGTTTGTCAGGGAGCTAATGTATTTATGAGAAAGATTAAATGACCAGCCTCCAAAGGACAAAATGAAGATTTGATTTCTTTTGTCCTTCTATGGATCATTACCATATACTTTATTACTAGGAAGAGGAACTGCGGACAATTCCTCTGGATCTAATTACATCCTGATTATTCTAACTGCATTTCGTCCAAACCACCAGGTCCAAATACTCCCAGCTGGAGCATTTTCCCAGCCAATAAGCTCTGAGAAGGCCCATCTACGCCACACTTCAGGAGTACGGAGAGTGGTCTCAAATCCTGAGTTTGAACACTGTTTGTTTGTTTTTTTCCAGGTTATTGGAAAAGATAATTAGATAGGCTATAGAAAATACATTTAAGTGTTAGCATTGGTTATTTCACAGAGGTGGACTTCTGGGAAACTTTTATTTTCCACTTTGCACCTTTCAATATTTCACAATTTCTTTACATTAGTTCTGAATTGCTTTTATAATGATGAGAAAAGCAGTCCAAGAAATTCGTGTAATTCTTGTGGGAGAAAATTAAATTAGGAAAGTTATAAAACTGCTTAGAAATCTCTGAATTACTTAGAAATCTCCTGACTTTTCACTGTGGACAATTTAAAGGAGGGTTCAAGGTCGTACGTGGACAGAACCTGGTTTTAGATCAGTTCCATTCCAAGCTGTTGGATACAATATGTATAAATGCTATCTCACATATCAAACAGGAGCAAACATAATTCATTTGCAATTAATTTCATATTGTCTCCAAAGTTCCAACTGAAAATGTACTTCTTGTAATAAAATTCCTATCCCTCTTTACCCAGCTTTTTAACTAATGAACTTAACTATGAAAAAAAACTGCTGTCACTAAAACCTTCTTAATCAAGCTGGTGTTTATGGCAAAGAAAATCTGTTGCCGTGGAAATTTTAGTGTCAAAGTTGCAACACACCAGGCTCTCTATTGAAGTGGAAAGCAAAAATGAGGAGAAATTTAATATATTTTTAAAACATTGAAATTATGGATGGTGATGGATTTTACATGTAAGCCTCATTCCACATAACAGGCAATCATACAAAAAGTTCTGCATATATCTAACTTTGGCAAATCAAATAATTTAAAGTATAATGAGGAAACTTAAAATTGATAGGAATTGCACAGGAAAATCTGCCTCAGTTTAATTAAACATTTATTAAAGCTCTACTATCTTATATTAAAAATTAATACTTTCACAGATTGACTTTTCTATAATTGGGCATATGTATATGGTTTAACATTACTTTCAAAATGATTTTTAGTCGTTGTTAAAACCCGAATTAATGGAACCAGATGTGAACCACTCAGTGGCATGCGTATAATGAGACCAGAATCATAGCACACATTTAAGAGTTGTTTACTGAAAGGTGAAACAATAACTGCACAAAGCTTTCCAGCCACAGGATGAAGGTAAGTGATGTCTTTTTTTTTTTAATTTATAAAACAGTAGAGACCAATATAACATATACCCAGATTAAGGAAGAAAATATTGCAAATACAAATGAAACCTCTTAGGCATTCTTTTAGAGTTCATTTCTCCTTCTTCAGCCAAGAGGTGTCACAACTAGAATTTGGTTTGGACCATTAACTTGTACTTTAAAAATATTTTTAGTATAAGATAAATGCATCTATAAATACTATGTTATGTCAATTTGCCAGCTTTTAAATTTTATATAAATCCCATCTTCCCATATATGTCCTATTGTAATACTTAATTTTCTTCTTTTACTCAATCTGTTTTGGAAGTGAATCCGTATCAATACATGTCTCTTTAATTCATTTCAGAATGTTGTCTAGTATTCTATTAGCCATTCGTTCATTACTTCTGTGTATTCTTCTGTATGACTACATCATTATTTACTTACCCATTTTCCATCTGATGGATATTTCGAAAGTCTTCATTTTTTTTGTATAATAATCAATGCATCAGTGAACATTTTTGCCCAAGTCTCCTTGGGCAAATGAGTGGAAGTTTTTTGGTGTGCTATACCACAAGCATTTTAAATCTGAGAAAATGGAAAAAAGTAGCTACCCAGTGGATTTCTGAGCCCACTGTTTCCTCCCCTAACCCACAGTTGGGACTATGCAAACATTGATAATATAAATATATTTATATATTATATATATATTATATATAAATAATATATATATTTATATATTATATATATATTATATATATATAATAATATATATATTATGGTTTGAAAACATCCTTGATGGCATCACATGTATTTAGCCTAAGTTTCTAGGGTTTATGAACACTCTACATTCCAAGATAAATGAGGAGAAATGATTATCCAAGTCTCAAATAAAATTCAGAGCAAAGCAATAAGGGACAGACTCACACGCTTATGACTGGAGCTATGGTTAGAAGGTTCTGCTGTGAAAATGTAACAATGCATCTATGCGCCAAAGGGCGCCTTTAGAAGCCAGATGAGGGCCGATGAGATGGCTCAGCGGCTTAAGCGCTTGCCTGGCAAGCGCGAGGGCCCGAGTTTGACTCCCGGAACCCACATATGAAAAAGGGCCGGTGATATCGCTCAGCGGCACAGGCTCCTGCTGGCGCAAAAGGTCCTGAGGTCGACCCCCGGTACCCACCAAAAAATAAAAAAAAAATAAAAAAAAGAAGCCAGATGAACAGGTCATGGCGAAGTGCTCTAGGAGCCCGGGGAGGCAGACATCCTTCAAAAGGGAGGGATCGACACAGTGATATCCAGGAAAAGGAAATAAGGGCAATGCACACAAGAGGCAGAACCCATGCTTCTAGCATTCCCCAGAAATGCACTATCCCCCACAGTTCAGCGAGGGTGGACAAGTCAGCGGGGCTGCGTGTGAAAAGCGCCCCCATGTGAAGTGAGCAAAGCCCGCTGCAGCTAAGCCTCGGGACAGCTGGCAGGGGGTCAGTTTCTCTTGGAGAAAGCAATCTCTTGGAGACTGAGAAGGAGCAAGGCGTGGGGAGCAGACGGGTTTTATTACCCGTCACTGAGCTGTGGGCACTGGTTCCTCTTACCTCCCCTGTTTTGCTTCCTCCCCTCTCCCCTTCTCAGTTTGCCTCCTGTCATTCTCTGTTATAACTTAAGCCAATAGAAAACATCACAGGTGTCTGCTATAAAACATTTGCATATACGTACTGTGTACTGCATTTTTAAAAAGCAGCTGCAAATGTATAATAGGGTCTTAAAAAAAATAAACCCTGAAAGACATTTCTGGAAATAAACACATCTTTCACCTGGTAGATTCTGAAATTTCTTTTTGTTTGTGCTTTGGCCCCTTCATCCTCACTTCCTCACTGCTTTGGCACAGAAAGCGCCAGCTTTAAGTAGCAAGTGTTGCTTCTATTTTAGAAGAACCGGGGAATTTCTGGGCTGGTTTAAAATGGGGAAACTGTGACTTCAGGGTCTGGTGAAGTTTTAGAGAGTGTTTCTCTCAGACAACACAACACCCAAAATAACAGCATCTGTAAATATATAAAAGTGAAGAAAAAATAAAAAAGGTACCGAAATGTTATATTATCTGCAATGTTGGGAAGAGGGCTGCCTTCCCCAGGGGAAATCATTATTCTGGCATAGATAACATTGCCCCTTCACCACGATGTTTTCTTAGGACATCCACTCAGGTCTGCAAGTAATTTTTTCAAAAAATCACAGATGTTCCAGTTTTAGCTTGAGACTCAACTATGTCTTACTCTCTCGCTTGATTCACAGATTTCCCAGAGCCATCGAGTGGGTGCAAGGGCAGGGAAGCCAATTTAGCAAGGAAGAGCTCAGATTTCTCAATCAGGATTTAAATCCTGGCTCTACTTCTGACCATGATCAGTGGGCAATTGTCTATGCTTCTATTTCCCGCTGTGTAACATGGAGTCAGTAATGCAGTGTGCCTGACGGTCATAATTCTTGTGAAGACAGGGAGATAATACATGTGAAGTGCTTACTAATACAGTGCTTTATAGGGAAGATGGCCCAGGAAGGGTAGGCAACTTTGGTAATGTAATGATACTGGAGGTGTTGGCAACACCTTTGCCTCCCTCTTTTTTAAGACTCCACAATGCAATCTTGCCTAGATCACATCTACCCATTCATATTTCCATCCATTTACTCAGCAAGTACAAATACTGTAGACCTCTACCATGTGCCAGGTAGCATTGTAAGGCTGCATGGAACAGTTCATAAATACTATTATTTAAAATAAGGAAAAATGAAAAGCATCCAACCTGAACTTAACAATGATGAACAGTGGGTGATGGGTATATACATTCTTTGAAATTAACAGGATGAAATAAATGGTCTTGATTGTTGGTTGTGTTATATTTCTACACCAGCATTTACAAGTGTATAGATAATATGCTGCACCTTTTTGCCCTTAATGGCTGAACTTTGCATAATAAATTGAACTTCTTCTATTGAGAAACACAAGCCATCAAAGAGTTCTTTATTTCAGTAGTGGTATTTATAAACCCTGGTTCCAGATCAGAGGACCTGGAAGCCTTCACCATATGAGTCATCACCATCCAAATGGCTTTTCTGTTTGAACCAAACTTTATTTCATATTTCCACTTAACCAGTAAATGTTTTGTTGATTTCTCTTCTTATAGGTCTTCTTGCTTTTCATTTCTTCCTCATCCATTCTCTGCCTTAGAGACCAGGTCAGACTCATTCCACTGATTCCTTTTACTCGTCTAATACTCACTGAGTGTCTATGCATGCCAGAAACCTAATCATCTGCAATTGTACCCTAATATCTACCGACTTGGCCCCAAATCTTCTCTCTAGTTCACCCTTAGAACTTCTCTCACTTTGTAACACAAGGTACACATTCCAGATATATAGCAGGCAAGTCCTTGGCACATACACTTTGTGCATTTTCATTTTTATGCCCTTGTTCTCCTAGAGTATCCTTGCCTCTAGCAAATTTTTGTAATGAATTTTCAGCCAGTAAAAACTTTCTTATCCTTAAATGCCTTGCCAAAGATTCATTTCCTCTATGTAGTATTACAGGCCAGTTCTAGTTTGGTTGTTCCTGAACTTTGAAACTTTACAGATATCTAAATTTTTAAAAATTAGGGACCAACATAAGATTTCTGTTTTTTCTTTTATTATCACTGGAGACTATTTTAGAATGTCAGATACCAGTTACTATTACCATGCTTGATAAAAAGAATGGCCTTTTACACCATTAGGAAGTAAAAGTTCATAATCTGAGAATAAAGGGTGATGTACTGAATCACTAAGCTTTAGAAAAACACATTTATTTTATTTATTTGTCATTGTATCTTTTCATGGCCAGCACTTGGGAAACATTCATGTGTGGTATTGTTAGATGCTAGACAACAAAAGTCAGAAATGTGTGGTTCTCTTCTACCTTGGCAGGGAAGTGGTACTCCCAGCAGTATCGCTATATTATGCATGTGCTAAGCACTTTATCACACTGATTCACTTAATTCAATACATATAGTACTCCTATAAGACAGATATTAACATCCCCATTCTATAGATGAAGAAACAAAGGCTTAATAATTTAAGTCTTTAAAGCAGCAAAGCTAGCAAGTGGTGAAGCTGCTACTGAAATCCAGGTCTATATAATTCCAAACCTCATGAAATATAACGCTAAGCAATGTTACCTCTCCGAAATATAAAATGCAGGAGGTCTAATTTGGTACACAATACATCCCAAGCCAAAGAGACAACCTTCCAGAGTTCAGTTTACCGCATGTTAAGGTTCAATCCAGGGTTTCCTCCAAACTGGCGCAACTGACATTTTGGGCCGGATAATTTCTAATTGCAGAGGGTGGGCTGTCTTGTACTTTGTAGGATGTGTAGCAGCGCCCGTGGCCTCTACTCACTAGATGACACTAGTACACTCCCCTGAGCTATAATGACCAAAACTGTCTCCAAACATTGTCAAATGTCATCTAAGGGGAAACTTCTCCCAGCTGAGAACCATTGGTGTAATCCAATCTTGCTGTACAAACATTTGTAAAGACAATCTAATATAAACTAACAGTAGAAGAGTCGCACTGCACAAACCTATTTTCTATCAATAGCTTGGTAATATGGTTCTAAGAAGCAATGGCACTGCTATTTAATTCAAATACAACTGAAAACAATCCTTGAAACTATAATTCTTAAAGAAACTTACCTTCCATAGGAAATTAATTTCATTCTGGCAGTTATAAGAGCACAGTTCCAGAAATTTATTTCGAACTAAGAAAAACAGTAACAGTTAAATCCTTTCTAAGGTTACCGTGTAAAGGATGTTCAGGGAATAATCGACACCATCCAGTTGAAAAGGCTTCCTCCCGGTACGATACAACCATTAGCAAGATCAAAAAGTCTCTCAAGATTAAATATAGAAGGGAGTGAGATATCAAATGGGACCTGAAAATAAAAAAGCATAAAAGTATTGCTTCGAGTTGTTGACTGAAGTAAAATTTCAAGGCATCCAAATACAAATTACATATAACAGTTTCATATAAAAGGTAGTTAACTTTTTTGCCTAAAGTACAGGGCAAAGTTTCATAACTCTAGTGCTAAAATGTTACATGTATCACTCTATATCCTATTAAGATTTATGCATTAGCCCATCAAATACTTTTAAAACTGTGGACTATTTTTATTTATATAATATTTGTGCACAATTCTGAGCATAGGACAAAGTGACCCTATTCTACTGAAATGCTTTCCTTTACAACAGATTGGCCAGTTGACAAATCCTCTCCCTCCCTCATTTTGAGCGAAAGTTGTGACAGCCAAGAGGAAAACAGACCCAAATGAAGTTTGGAGATCACCGTCGAAAAGAGGCACTGGGCTACCACACCTGAGGTTTAATGGAGCCAAAGTTACTGTTGGCAAGCTGAAAAATGGAAAATAAAGGCTGCTTTTGTGGTCTTAGCATTGGTTATTTGACTGAAGAAAGAGTAAAGGAGAGAGAACAAAAATGATGGACAGGAAATGAATGTTTACTGGGAACCCACTTTAAGCCAATCTAGATAAATATTTTTGATAATGAATGAGCAAATGCAGTGTAGAAAGACCACAATGAAACAGCTGTGGGTCTGAATCCTGGTAAGAAACTAGAAGACAAGTTTTATTAATTTCTTGTCTATTTATTAAATGAACCATCCATCCTTTTATTCTCAAGAAAACATAATGAACCCAGGAGTGGAGGCTGGGTTTTGTTAACTTTTCTTCATTTTATTAAATTAAAAAAAAAAAAAGTATTCCAATGCTTTCTAGTACTTCAAACAATAAAGAGACAAAAATTTAAAACTTAATAACATCCTCCTTCCTTGATCAATCCTGATGTAATCAGTGTTTCTAGCTTGGGGAGTATTCTTCCATATGGCTTTTGTTTTTCTTTTTTAAAAGGAATAACCACATTTCCATTATTTGCTTATTCAATTAAAATATGTATGCGAAATCCATCCTTAATTAATTCAAGGAAGTAGAATAACTACACGGAAGTTAAGAGTGTGTAATCTAGAGTAAGACTGCCTGGTTCAAATTCAGACCTCACAAATACCAGCTCTGTGAAGGGGTAAAGCATTTGATCTGCTTCAACTTTAATTTCATCATCCATAAAACAGAAATGAGAATACTCTAAGATATTATTGTTAGAAAGTTGAATGAATTTATACAAATAAAACATTTAGAATGGTGCACACAATGACTACTCAATAAACGTTAGATAATATCATTTTCAACACATCCTCACTAATGGCTACATAACAGTTCTTTAGCTAGCCATCTCTTGATTTAGTCACTCATTCTTCATAGAGGTTGTTTCTACTTTTTTTATGTGCTTACATCCTTGGATATGGGTGTTTTGAATTTCTGTACTACTGACTCCCTCAAATTGTTTTGTTTAGTCAAAAGACGGCTACCTTTCACCTTTTAATATTTCTTGCCAAAACTACTTTCCAAATAGGTTGTGGCAATTAACATTTGAACCAGAAATAAATGAGGGTTTGCTCAAACCCAAGGTATAACATTATAAAATGTTATGAATCTTTATTGTTGTTGGTTTGGTATTTCATTACCATTTTATTCAGAAAATTTTGATGATCTAATACTAACTGTTTTATTCATATGTTGAAAATATATATATTTACTATGATTGTTTGGATTATATCTCATTGCTGTTTAACAATACTGATCATTTAATCTATTTCATAATGATAAAATATCTCATGACCAATTTAACAACCTTTAGCAGATGGTTTTCAAAGTAGTATACAAGGAAATAATTGCTAAATGGTATTTGTATTTTATTTTGTACTGTATCTCTTTTATTCCAGAATCCTTTCCATGTTAAAGACAGGAATAAATTTTTTTTTAAAAGGTGGCCAAGTTAGTTTTATTTAATATTACAGTTATCTTCAAGACATAATTTTTGTTTGTTTGTTTGAGACAGGTTCTCAATATGTAGCCCAGGCTGGCCTCAAACTCATGGTGGTCCTCCTGCCTCAGCCTCCTGAGTGCTGGGATTACAGGCATGTGCCACCACGCCCAGCTATAACATAATTTATATACTAGATACAAATACAGCATTTTGGTTTCTGATCCTTGTCAGTGAACTTCCATAAAGAAGAAGCCATCTGTCACAGGATGAAAATTAATTGGTGAGTTTATTTATGGAGGCCACAAGTGAAAGTGTCACATCAGGAAGAAAAAATGAAAGTGGTTGTCACCCAGAGTTACTAATCTTATTTGTCCTCAGAACAACACAGATTACTCTAAAACGTCAGGACCTTCTCTTGTTATTACACTCATCTTTATATAGATAGCCCAGGTATGTAAGCCCTTTGTTAGACAAGCTAATGCCTCAAATTCCATGTATTTGTTCAGGCTAAAACATCATATTCTATATTTTCTTATTGCTATCACAAGTTTTAATGTGAATTTCTGATTGAGTTATAATACACAGACAAAAAGTGGAGAAATTATACATGTGCAAGGTGATATTTATATATTTTTAAATAAGCATATTCATGTAATCATCATCAAATCAAAAATACAAGAGTGGGACATGCTAGGCCATTGAGTATGCATGTATTTATCATTAAGCCAATTCTACCAGTTTTCTAATTCACTTCCCCTACTAGCAATATATAAAAGCTCCAGTTATACCATATCCTCACAAACTTTGATCATTTTGATTTAAGATTTTGGCCATATTGATATGTTTTCTAGGTGTGGAGACATCTTTTTATATTTATAATGTCATGTGCCTGACAACAAATAACACTATATTTATGATACGTCTTTTTTTATGGAAGTGCAGGTCCTTTGTCCAATTTATACTTAGTTGTCTTTTTCTCTTTGGTAGGTAGAGGAATTCTCAATATATTCTAGAAATCAGTACTTTCTTGAATATATAAAAATATCTGCTCCCAGACTGGGGCTTGCTATTTCATCCACTTAACGATATTTTAAACACAGTCTAATTTACAGTCTTTCTTTCGTGACTAGTAATTTCTGAAGTGGGTACTCTTGATAAAAGCTTTGCTCCCACTAAGGCAATGAAGATGACCCTTTACCACTTCCTCTTTGAGCTCATCTTCCACATGTGTTTCTAAAATCAACTTGGAACTGATTTTGACTATCATTGTTTTGTTTTTTTTTTGGTACTGGGAATCGAACTCACAACATTGCGCTTGCCAGGCAGGCGCTGTGCCGCTGAACTATAACCCCGGGCCTGTTACTGATTTTGTATGTTCTATAAGGTAAGGATCCAATTCTGTTCTTTACCTCATAGATATCCAGTCAGCCATACTCATTTACTGAAAAGATTGTTCACTGGACTGAAGTCACCTTTGTCCATCAGTCTTGGAGCTGCATATGTACGGGTCTCTTTCTGGACTCTCTGTTCAATGCATCTATTTTTAGTTCATCTGGACCTCGGTTTCTCTATACTCATTCTAGTTTTATTCTGTTTTTGTAGTTACTGAATAATATTAGATGGCTAGAAGTTCATCAGCTTTGTTCTTTTTCTAGCTGGTCTTAGCTAATTTAAGTTCATTATATGTCTGTCAATTTTTTGATACTACTACAAATGATAGTTTTGAAAACATTTCCCTAACTGTTGCTTCTGCTATATAGAAATAAAACATATTTGCAATGATATTATATATAGAAACTTAATTGAACTTACTTATTCACCCAAAGAGCTTACCTGAAAACTACTTTGGATTTTTTGTGAATAATGACAGTTTTATTTCTTCCATTCTCACACCTCTACCCTTTATTTCATTAGCTGAGAACTTCCATATAATGTTAATTATAAGTGATGTTAAACATCATTAACATATGATTAATTAACTTTGCAACTCAGGGGAAAGAGAAAAGTTTATTTAATGAATGACATTGTAAAATTATCTGCAACTAAAGCTGCATCCTTATCTTTACTTATAAGCTTACTATAATTTTTTTAAATTTATCTCATCTTTTTATAATTTTGCCACTATTGTGAATGAGTTTAAATGTTTTTCGATTTTAAAATGTTTGTACCAGAATTAGAATATCACATAAGCATTCTTACAGTAATTTACAAAATAAACATTTTATTAAATATTTAAAAAGGCACTATCATCAAAGTCATGAAGGCCAGTTCTTTTTTTTTTTTTTTTTGTGGGTACCGGGGGGTCGACCTCAGGACCTCGCGCGCCAGCAGGCACCCGTGCCGCTGAGCGATATCACCGGCCCCTTTTTCGTATGTGGGTTCCGGGAGTCGAACTCGGGCCCTCGCGCTTACAAGGCAGGCGCTTAAGCCGCTGAGCCATCTCACCAGCCCATGAAGACCAGTTCTCAAAGTGTTATTAGGTGAAAATACTAAATCTACCTCACATCCAGGGCATACCAGTGTCCTAAATATGAAGGATACCTGGATGTGCTTCAGAAAGTCAGAGTTACACCCTCTCTCCAGGGAGTTCCAGATTTAAAGAAAAAATTTTACAGGACTTGAAACACGATGACGGGGCTCAAAGGTAAAGCATTTCTTTGGAGATATTTCTTGAACTGTTCGTATGTAGTCTTGATTTATCTGGACATTTGAAGTGAACCAATGTGCTTTTATGAAGTTAACACACACACACACACACACACACAGACCTGGAGACTAAGTGACATGTCCAGGGTCCCTCACCTAGTCAGTGACAGGGCTGGGATCCATGCCCAGGCAGACCGGCTCCTCAGAACGTGTCCCTAACCACTCTGCACACTGTCTCTCCCCCAGCACCCACCTGTCCTCTGAGCTCCCTCCTGCCATGTCTGTCAGCCACTGGCAGCGCCAGTGCTCTCTGTGAAATCCCTCTCTCCAGCAGCCTCTCTCCCACTCCCACCCGACTTCAGTCTTCTCTCCTCTCGTGGGCTCAATGGCTCCTTGAAACTCCCACTTTTCTAGCTTCTGCTTTTAGAAAATGTGAGGAAGGTTCTAGGGCTTCCTTCCATGGAGAATTTCTCAAGTAAATTTAAACTTCAACTGAATTACTGAACTTCTTTGCTATTCAATAAAGAAGAGCTTGGCAATTATACTAAAGTAGCCTTTCCTCCTCCTCATCCTTGTCCTCCTCCTCTTCCTCTTCCTCTTCTTCCTCTTTCGTTGTTGTTCTGTAAATAGCTTTGAATCAAAATTGATCAGGATAACGAATCCTTTTTTTCCTTTTCTTAGGTCAGGAAAAGTTTCGTGGGGAGAAAAGAAGAAAACAGCTTGGCAAATAACTGTAAGTTAGTTTACACTAGAATATGCTTTAAGGGGCAGTGTTAAAGAAATGGTGATGATTTGGCCTACCACAGAGAATAAAAGACTGAAACCGTAAAAAGGCAAAGGAAGTTCATGGAGTTGGACATACTGAATGGGGTTCAACAAATTCTGACTTGGATTCAAACTTGTGTGTAGCGAGCTGTAGGTTATTCACCAGTGCTATATTTTATATGAGTTTTTGCATGAAAACTATATTTTTTATGAGATTCTGCATGAAAACCAGATTCCTTTAAAATGAAGATTATATTACTGGTGTTCTTTTGTTCCAATTTAAAAAGAAAAGTTAAGAAGAAAATTTAAAAAGAATTTTTCAAAGAAAACTTAAAAAGAAAATTACTTAGTCTTCAAAATATCTACAACTTTTCTCAATCCAATTAGTTTTTACTGAGCATCTACACTGGGGCATCCTGTTCCTCTTGGCACTACATCCGTTGCCTTTTTATTGATTCTGAGTGTTAAATGACCAAAAAGGAAGGGTACATTCTACTAATCAGCTAGGTTTGCCTATCCTTGTACTGTAATTGCTAAGTAGGATTCTGAACAACTGTGAGCTTTGTGACATGGATGGATTTAACTTAGCCTCCTTCAGAAACCTTAAAACACAGAGCAAGAGCCACAGGAAAATAATAGCCTCAAGGTAAGAAATCAAATAGTACTTTCATCCAGCATTCTCATATATAAGTTTCTCTGCAGTATTTCCTATCTCTTCTTAATATATCAGCTTTTGAAGTTAGTGATTTACTGGATATTTTCTAGACTGGGGAAAAACATGCATTTCAAAGGAGAGAAGACAATATGATACTAGCTTACTTAAGACTCAGTGCCTTCAACAACTGGTGTCCTGCCTAATGAAAGCCCCAGATAAGAGAGAACAAGATATATTTGGTTTCACTGTACTTTTATATGATTAAAAATATCTCAATGCCAGCAATATTAGACATTATTCTCCCCAGTCTAACAGAAATAGCACCCAACTTGTAGGAAGGTGAGAAGTGCTTTTCTACAACACCTCCAGACCACAGGAAATTTCACACTTTTCTGAGAATGAAATTATCTTTTCATCACTCTAATTTCTGTGTTAATAAAATTTTAAATATGACACGAAAGGTTCTTCTAATATAATATGAGATCAAGTGGTCATATTGGTGAGATGGTTGGAATCTTTTAATATTAAATTTTAAAGAAATAACATTATTATAAAAAAGTGCATTTTGCAGAGAACAAGAAAATTGGAAATTAAAGACAAGATGTAGTGGAGAAAGCCTCTGTGTGGGCAATTGGTTTAATTGGCACATTGTCTATAATAGAAAATAGATTCTCCTTGAGCCATCTTCTCTGTCATCACCATTGTCACTGCCACTTGACAATAACTGAAACCCAGTCTTGCACGGTGTTTCCATGAGCAGAAGTCACCTTTTACTATAGGACATCTTTGCCCAGAAATATTGTCCCACACATGCAGAAAACCAATCATTTCATTCCAACCCAAACATTTCGACAATGCTAGGGCTCCACTTTCCCTTCTCACATCTAAATGGATGTTTTCAACAATGGCTTCTTCATTGGAATACATGAAGAGCGTCTCCATGATAGGAGCTATGTTGTCGAAGATGACAGGCAGTGGAATGTATGTTTAAAAATAAATCTTACATTATGTTCGTCATCTAGAGTTGTAGTATAATGGGAAAAAAATTTTCATTCTCCTGGGTTCCTTGCACAAAGCTCCTAAAATGCTTGAAATTTGCTGTCTTTTACATGATAAAGTTGGGAGGAGCAATTACGTTCAATCATGAATGGCTAATGATCAATCATGTCTACATAATAAAATTTCCATACAAACCCTGTTTGGGGGGGCTTCCAGGATGGTGAATGTATGGGGATACCAGTGACATCCTTTCCCTTATGCCTTGCCCTATGCATCTCTTCTGGTGTTCCTGAGTTGCATCCTTTATAGCAAACTGATAACCATGAATAAAGTGCTTTCCTGGTTTCGATGAATTCATCTATAAAATTACTGAACCCAAAGCAAGGAGTGTATGTGTATGCTGGGAGGTTGGGGGGTGAGTAGCTTTGACACCCCAGTTGCATCTGGCATTTGAAGTGAAGGAGTCTTACGGAACTGAACTCTTACCCTGTGCTAACTGTGGGTCATGCCAGAATTGAATGGAACAGCTGAACACCCAGTTAGTGTCAGAGAATCATAGAACTGTTTGCTATTAGGAAAAAACCACAAGACGGTTAATAGTAGTAGGCTACAGACAAAAAAAGAGCTGAGATAGTGAATGTTCTGGAGTCCTTGGGGCCTGCTGTAATACCCCTTTCCCTCCTCAGCATACATTCTGCACAAATTGCTATACACACCCCAGATCCCAGCCAAGGCAGGCTGCTTCATGAGAAGTGGTAGAGTTGAGAGTGTCAGCTCCATTACACTATATGTTTTTGTAGAGAACTATTTAAGAAAACAATCCTTCTAGACCAAAAGAAACCTTTAGGAAAATAGTGAAAAGTTAGGCTGTCTGTACTGCAGGTTATTGGACTGCTGAAGACTTGAAAGCCCAGGGAGAAGGGCCTTTGAAGAATGACACCCTACAGTGCAGAAAAAACAGCTGGTCTCACTCATCAGGAAGGCGCTTTTCAACATATAAAGAACTAATAAAGGGTCCCAAACAGGGAAAATTCCCCTTAAAATATCAAAAGCTCTAAGTAGAGCAAGAAGCTTGAGTACAAAGGGCATAAAAAGCCCAAGCAGATGCAGGTTCATCGCCAGTGGTTCAGAGATTATAACCAAGGGCTGGAGGGAAGAGTTAAAGGAAAAGGTTTCCTGCTTAGAGAATTTAATAGAAATGCTTATATTTCATGTATTATAAAACTGAATGTTTTACTAGAATGAAGTACTCTGGAAATGGGAAAGTGGACTAGAGGGAGGGAGTGGAAAGGGAAAGGAAGGTAACAGTAAAAAAACAAACACACACAAAAAAACCCTGAATGTTTTACATTCCTCATTTTCTGTGGACATGTAAAAATATAAATTCTAATGCAGTATTTATATGTGATTATATTTCTCTTTATATTATTAGCTTTACTTTCAAAGAATGACTCAAAAGATTTGCACGTCATGGAGAACCCTGGACTTGCGAATGGCTGAGAGATATTTTTACACTCTGAAGACTAGTTTTTCTGACCGAGTCTTTCATCCTTATTGAGGACTAGATATAGGCTGGTTTCTTCATTTTATTTCCTTTGTAAATGAACTATTACCACAGAGGCCAAAAGAAAATGTGACTGAACTACGGGCCACACTGTACAAAGTATTTTTAAATCATGAGGGGTGACGTGTATGATATGTGCCTCTTTCTTCTGCATTAGAAAATGAACTTCAAGCCACAAAGTGTGTTTTCTAGTTCCTTGAGACTTTTCTAATTCCAGTAAATAAGGATTAAGTGAGTGCTCTTAAGTATTCACCAGTCAACGAATCTTTATTTTTTCAGTCTTTGTTGTAGCGCAGTCTTTTTTGTAGCAAGGTTTGCTATAGTTTGGGTTTTAAGTGCCCTCTCTCACTGCCAAAGACCCATGTGATAAAGGCTTGGTCCCCAGAGTGCTGCTACTGAAAGGTGCTGGAGTCTTTAGGAGGTTAGGCCAAATGAGAGGTCTCTGGGTCATTGGGGGTATGCTCTTAAAAGAGATGGTGGGGGCCAATCTCTTCCTATTTTTCCTTTGGCTCCTTGGCTTATGGTGACATGAGTGGTTTTGCCCTGCCATGTGCTCCCTCCATGATACCCTGCCTCACTCCAGGCCCCAAAGCAGTGGGGCCAACTGATCATGGACTGAACCCTCCAAAACCATGAACCAAAATAAACTTTTTCTAAGCTGATGATTTCAAGTATTTTTGTAGTGACAGAAAGCTGATGAATGTACCTGGGAAGAAGATTCTAAGATGGAAAATAGCTTTCAAGAAATTTATTAGGATTATGGAGTGCCCTAGAGATTAATACTCATGGGCAAAGGGATGAAAGCAGTATTACACAGAGGGAAAAGCTGAACTGAAACGCAGTCACAACAAAGGGCTCAGACAACCCCATAAGGAGCTTTCAGGCTGGGACTGTACTTCAGAGTTGTCTTGAATTATGGTGGGGGTTGGAGCTTCGTACCCACATTCAACCAGTAATTGGATGCAGGCTTCCTCCCAAGAAGAGGTCATACACTTTAGCTAAAGGCAATTACTAGAGAAGGCTGAGAGCTGAGAGCTCAGAGCTGAGTGCTATCAAGCAGCACACTGCCAAAGCTGGGAAAATAAGTTCTTCTTCATAAAGAGGAGATCTGAGTGGCTCCATGTAGCGGCCGTGTGAGGTATGGGTATTTAATTCAGTGGTTAACTATAGAACCATTAAGTGGCAATATGGAAAATGCATAATAGTATACAACCAATACAAGCTAATGGAGATTTTTAAATGTGTTTTTATTACTGAATAAAAATTTTACAATATATTGGGTTTTAATATTGTATTTTCACACTGGTACATGCATGTAACATATTTTGATCGTATCTATCCTCCCTACTGCCCTCCCTTAACCCCTTTCTCCCCTCAACCTTATTCTTTTCCTGTTGTCTAATAATAGTATACGACAAAATTTCACTCTTCTTTAAATGAATACATCTCCACTGTGTATACACACTGCATTTTCCTTATGAATGCAGTCAATGATGAGCACCTAGGCCAGTTCCATATCTTTACTGTTGTGAATTGTGCCACAATAAATATGGGTATGCAGGTATTCCTACAGTATGATGACTTGGATTCCCTCAGATATATCCCAGGGAGTGGTATAGTAGAGTCATATGGTAGTTCCACTCTAAAGGAGATTTAAAGTAATAAGCCTAACTTTTATGCCATATTTCTAGATTCTTCTTTCCTAGGTCATGGTAAAACAAACCTAAGACATTTCTAGCATAACTTCTACTGATAACTCTATTTCATTGCCCTTAAGAACATTCCTCCTTCTAGAGTATGAGAAAGAGAATTAGAGATTTAAAAAAAGCAAGAAAAAGATTCAGAAATAATATTCCTCTTAAGTAATATCTTCCTACAAACTTCAATATGAAAAAAAAATCAATAATTTCACCTGAATTCTAATTTCACTTGAGAAATTTCCAATGGAAGCTCTAGAACCTCCCATACATTTTCTAAAAGCAGAAGCTAGAAAAGTGGGGGTTTCAAGGAGCCATTGAGCCCATGAGAGGAGAGAAGACTGAAGTCAGGTGGGAGTGGGAGAGAGGCTGCTGGAGAGAGGGATTTCACAGAGCACTGGCGCTGCCAGTGGCTGACAGACATGGCAGGAGGGAGCTCAGAGGACAGGTGGGTGCTGGGGGAGAGACAGTGTGCAGAGTGGTTAGGGACACATTCTGAGGAGCCGGTCTGCCTGGGCATGGATCCCAGCCCTGTCACTGACTAGGTGAGGGATCTTAGGTAAGTCACTGCAAGGTCTTTAGACCTCAATTTCTAACATTAAAAAAGCAATAATAATAATAATACAAGTAACTACACAAGAAACAGGAGTCTGGAGTTACATGCTTAACTTCAGAAGGTTCTTATGTATTAGTTTCCTATTGCTGCTCTAACGAGCTTTTCACACTTAGTGGTTTATGGCAACATGAAGTTATTCTTTTTAGCCCTGGAGGTCAGAACTCTGAGATCTGTTCAACTGGGCTAAAGCCATGGTATCAACTGGGCAGTTTCTTTCTAGAGGCTCCAAGGGGAAAGACTCGCTCATCTGCATTGACTTGTAGCCCCTCTCTCCATCTTAAAAGATCACCACTCCAATCTGGGCCTCTGTCATCATCACCTTCTCCTTTTATGTTGTCAAGTCTTCCTCTGGCTCCCTCTTATAAGGACACTTGTGATTACATTTAGGATCACTTGGATAACCCAAGATAACTTCCATATCACAATAGGCTTAATTTAGTCACATTTGCAGAGTGCCTTCTGTCACATTGCTCCTCTACAATGCTGCACACACCACATCTTTGCATGTTAGATTGAGACCAATAGGATATAAAAAGAAAAATGATAGCCATTCCAGGATGGCACTTAGAAATAATCACCCAAATGGATTGTCTAAACTGGGACATGTTTCAGAATATAAGGAGAGTATATGGATTAATCACAGCAAATTAGCAAGCATAAATTTTGACTGTGCCCGCACATCAGGGTACATGGTCATCCTTCCCAACAATGACCTGTGAAATCCTGAGGCCCCGCTTCTCTTGAAGAGGTTTCCTCGGAGGCCAAGTAGTACAGATTGCATGGTCATGAGTTGGAGGAGAGGTGCCCCATCCTCACTAGTTGTGAAATAAATGAATAAGTATTGCCACTTAAATTTGGGGTTCATTTGTTATACAGCACAGCTTACTCTATCCTGACTTCAGCTCTTAAGCTTTGGCAAGCTTATTCTTCCCTCCGTGTATCTCTGAATAGGGAGAAATTCCATCGGTATAAGAGTTCAACTCCACTTAAAGGTCAGGGCTTTGAACCTCAGCAGCCCAGTTAGAGGAACAAAGGCAACTGCTGGTTACCCCAGAGCTGGGTTCCCTCCTGAGGGGCTCTGTAGGGTCTGCCTGTGGGCTTTTGACCTGGGACACAGAAACGAAAACTCCAGGGTTCTAACAATACTTGGCTATTTCTTGATGCTTTTTTATAAGGGAGCTCACTGGGCTTAACTTCTAGCAACTAAAATCCAGGGGCTCTTTTTTAGAGCAAAGGCTTTATAAAGAACTGAAACTCGCGTTTTGTTCCAGGGACTTTGCTGCAGGGGGAATCAAAGTGTGTCGAGCTTTGTAAGTCAGCAGCTCCCACTGCAGCAGCAAACGGGAGGGCAGACCTCACGTACACAGTGGAAAGAAAGCCTGCTCGCTCTGGCAGCTTTATTCCCATCAGTATACACCACAAGCAGCCGAGAAGCCTTCTTATAAGGCAGCCCAGGCTGACTGACAATTTCTCAGAGAAAAATCCAACAGAGCCTGCAATTTACAAAGACAGTTCACACACATTATTCATTTAACTCATTTTAATATTCCTTATTTGAAAAATTAGCCTGTGGCAGTTAGTAAGGGAACACAGAAAAGAGAACAGGAATAGGAAGGAGAAGAGAAGAGGAGGAAGGGCAGAGTAAGAGGATGAGAAAGACCACCACTCAGAGTCACTGAGCAGTTAGCGCTTCCTAGGCACCAGGCTCTGCATGGAGCTCTTAGAGAATAATTCTATTGCCAAAACAAAATATGTCAATTTCCATATGCATTTTTGTTTAATGGCTCTCTACGGAATTATGCTGAACGAGAAAAGGCCAGTCCCAAAAAGTTACCTATTGCATGATTCCTTTGATATAACATTCTTGAAATGATACAATTGCAGAAATGGAAAACAGATTGCAGAAATGGAAAAATGGTTGCCAGGGTTCAGGGAGGAGATGGGGCCTAAGGGAAATGAGTGAGGCTGCAAAAGGAGGACAAGGATCCTTGTGGCAAAGGAAATATTTTGCATCCTGACTGTTAATTTCAACACACTGGTGAAAATGTATTCTAGTTTTTCCTGATGTTACTATTGGGGAAAACTGGGTAAGGGCTACACTGAATCTCTCTGTATTATCTCTTTCTCTTTAATTTTATTTTTATTATTTTAATTTTATTTTATTTTTTATGATGCTGAAGATTGGATCCAGGGCCTAGTGTGTTGTAGGCAAGCACTTTACCACTGAGCTACACTCCCAGCCCTCTGTATTATTTCTTTTTTTTTTGTACCAGGAATCGAACTCAGGACCTTGCGCTGTATTATTTCTTATAACTACATATGAATCTCAAGTTAATTAAAAAGCATGGTTGAAAAGTAACATTGAGGATACATCTACTAAATGGCCATTCACTCTTTGAAGGTTGACAACATTTATACTAAAAGTCAAGGATGAAGGTAGGTGCTAATGGTCAAATGAACAAATGATTCATCTCACATTATTTTGATGCTGGGGAAAATAAAGATGATCACAACATATTGAATGCCTGTCACAGACATTGTATGGCACTGTATAAATGTGTTAATATTGCTTCTAATATAATCTGAATTTACAGATGACAAACAAAAGCCTAGAGAAAGTAATTTGCTTGTGGTCACAGAGCCAATAGGTGGTGGAACGAAGAAACAAACCTTTTCATCTAGTAAAAACCCTTCTTCTGAGACTTTACACAGAATCTAGTTGACCTGAGGTCTTCAAGGGTTAATTTTCTACAAGGACAGAACCAAAACTTGCGCCAAGTGCTCTTCCTGTCATACTTCGATCCCACAAGTGGCTCTGAAAACACAGCATTAGCTGCCTATGTACAGGCAGAATAAATGCAAAAATCTCACTTGGCTGGTGTCCATAGTAAACAAAGAAAATGGACAAATTTACACCTGCTCCTTCATGGTGTATTTACTTAAATTTAAAGAACATTTGTCAAGAGAATTTCCAAAGGTTTGCCAATTGATTCAGCTCTATGAGACGAAAATCAAATATTCTCCTAAAATGAAAATATAACCCTATTGTTAAGGGTCCAGTTTTTCAGCCAAGGCAGAAATTATTTACCAAACTGAATGAAGGAAATGAAACTTAACATTTAACTCAATTTTTAGCAAAATAGAAAGGAACGAACACATTTACTAATGATGCCTGCCTCTCACTTTGTTTGAAGTTAAGCAAAGTGACTAATCTTCAGGGAATTGTCCCTTTGAGACTGATGTGCAATTGTATCTAAAATGACACCAGACTTGGTTTATCAAGGAGAGACACACTTCTCTTTACATTTATAGTAAACACATAATATCAGGTGATGATGATATCTTGGTTTAAATTATATCTAAGTATCATTATAACCGGAAGTGAGCCCAGGACTTTGAGCACGGACAGCAGGAAGGCGCTCACTTCCTTGATGAACGAGTATATTTCACCTTGACACTGTGGCTGAAATCTCCAAGAGATGAGCATTTTGGAAATGCTATAAACAGCTTAGCCTTTTCTTAGCATTTTGAAGAGCACGTTAATAGCCTGGCCTTCTCCGAAGGTCTTTCTTTTACCCATAGCCAAATTTGACAGAAGTGAACAGTGAGTGGATGGAATCAGTCAGCGCTGTTTTAAAAGCAGTGTGGAGCTGATGTCATCTGGCATTGCCTTCAAAAGAATATGAGAATATTAAGTGGATGGCTCGTGAACTTACATACAAAGGATACTCGTCACTTGAGGACAGAATGATAATGCCTCACAGAAGGAAGATGTAATTCTAGATGCCCATGAAATCTATTCAGACAGCTCTTGGCTGGTATTAAAATTTTTTTAAAAAAGAAGAAAAATACAAAGGAAGAAAGTAAATCTATAACTCTCAATCAAAAGAAGTTATGTTAATATTAATTTCTAGTACTTAGTAAATACCTACTACAGAATATGTGGAATCATGTGCTCAATGCCAGAAGTCGCAGTTTAGTGGCAGTGCTACCACCTGGGAAGTTCTGTTAAAAAAGAAACCAAGAGGCATACAGTAATGTAATAAAGTTAGCCAAAGGAAAATAAGTGAGGCATTAGGATTTAGCATTCATAAAGATGAGTGGAAGCTGTCCCACATAAACAGGGACACATGCCATCCCACCCAGCACCCAGACAGACCACGTAAGGCTATCTCAAAGAGAGCTTTGAGGATTCACCTGTTTTACGCTCTACCCTGTGATTATGAACACACCAGCAACTCCATGATCCTCACCTCACATATTTAGGGAGGATTACTGACTAATTTGAAAAATTGCCTCAGCAATTTCCCAGGAGCAGTCTCTGCTCAGAGGAGAACTAGGCCCAGAAACTGGGAGTTTTACTGGATATTGTGGCAGAGAGTACATTCCCCAAATGGCTGCAACAACAGCTGCCAACACACATGCCCTTCTTACAGTTCAACTTTGATGCTTTTCCCACAAGTGGGTGGCATCTCTGCCCAACTAAATATAGGTGGATTGGGACAACCAGGGAAGAGTCATTATGGAAATTTCCAGGCTTGGCTTAATGATGATAGAGCTTTTCCTGGTTCTCCTAGGAGGCTCATTCTTAAAACCCAGCCACCATGCTATGAGGAGGCCCAATCAACCACAGAGGGAAGCCACAAGCTGTATCACGGCCCACAGCCCATGCCAATGGCCAATGGCAAATATCAGACCAAGTGAACACTCAGTTTTTCAAGCTGAATTATTTGCCACTTTCAACTTTTCCCAACCAATACTTCAGATACCATGGAACAGAGATAAGTTGTCCTACTGTGTCCTTCACAGTGACCCACAGAATCCTTGAGCCTAATAAAGTGGTGGTCATTTTGTGACACTAGTAATGGGAACAGATGAGAATGCTAGTGCATGTGGCTGAAAGTGATGCATACGGCCGTTCTGAGTGCTTGTATTATTCTAGCCTCTTTTGTGAATGCACACAAAGACTTCATTGTAGACATTATGTTGTTGTCCTGCTACAGCCACTACTTAGGGAAACAAGTCTACTCACAAGGGTCTCATTCTAAGTGAACTTGAGTAGCTTTTAGATGATAACAATACCGACTGTCTTACTTAACATGTGCCAGGCACTATTGTAAGAATTTTACATAAGATAACTCAATCCACACAAAAACACTATGTGAAAGTTGTTAAAATTAAAATGGAGTCACTTGTGTCAAACCCTAACAAAATATATAGATCCAGGAGTTTCTGAAGGAAAAGACATCATGCACACATGCTTGATAAGAGGAATTACCACAAAAAATTGTCACAACCACAGCCTTGCACAAAGGTCATCACACTCTTACACAAAAATACTTCTACCAGGATGTCTGCCCAACAACTAGCTGCTCAGCCTTTGACAGATGCCACCCTTGTTATTGATATTTGTAGCCAAGAATTATTGTTTCAAAACACCTTGTGTGGTCCTCCTCATTTTCCCCTTAAGAGCCTTCACTTGCCTTAACTTCTTAGGATTTGTCCATGCATATTCCCATTGCAATGTTCCTTCTCGAATGAACTTATTAATCTTTGGAAGACCTTTCTGTTTGTAATTGAAGTTGACATCTCTGAGGTAAATATTATTTTTAGCTTCTTCTACAAAGAAGAAGACCAAAGTATTGAGGTTAAACAACTTGCCTAAGATTACACAGCTCAAAAACAGCACTAGTGGGATAGAATCTGGAGCCGGGCAACTTGGAGGCAGCCTATCCACTCACCACCACAGGTACTACTCATAAACCTGACTCTAACTCTCCTGGGGGACGTACTGAGCATCAAGACGCTCCACCTGCATGGCCAGGAGTCTACAAAGTGAAAAGGCAGCACAGTGCTACCTTCAGGATATGGGTGGCGGTTAACAACAGGCCTGGAGGCTGCAGGTTTGTGCTGCAGCAGTTAGCCTCGGCACAGTTCTTCTAAAGTCTCTCACTTCATGCTCCCCATCTTCATGGGAAACGATAACTCCTTCTAAAGCCACAACCATTGTCTTCTCCATAGGTAAGCATCGGTCCCATCCCTTGTTTCTGGAATGTCAGCCTCTTCAAGACAAGGGCTCTGTCACCTCTGACTCCTCCACTGGGTCCAGACCTGGTACCTGAACACGGCTGCAGCTTGTAAATGGAGATGCCTGGGTTTTTTGTTTGTTTGTTTGTTTTGTTTTGCCTTGCTTTGCTTTGTTTTTAACTTCTTTATCTTTGCATCCAGAGCTTTTCTTCATTGTAATGAGCAAACCCATAAATCATGCCCTCACCACTGTGCCTACTGCCAAAGCTGAGACTTACTTTGCACCTCTTTTTTCATAGTCTTCCCATTTAGAGCAAAATGCTTCCATGAGTGACCTTCATCATAATTGTATGTTTCTAAGGGTACTCTACTGCCTTCCAATCACTTTCCAAAGTAATAAGAACTTTTAACCATGGGCAACTAACTACACTTCCTAGAAGGAACTACAGTTGTGAAACCCTCTAAAAGATATGAAAAGAAGTTCATCACCTGCAGAGCTTTGCTGAGAATTGTTAGAGGAACCAAGGAGTGTGTTCAATTCTCAGACCTCTTTTTCCATTCTATTGTAATTGCTTCTGTAGTTGTTTCCCCACTGGCCTATGGGCCTCTTGAAGGCAGGGACACTGGCTTTTCCCTCTGGATCCCACTGCCAAGCACAATGACTTTTACAGCGGAGGCACTTTTCAAGTGTTTCCTGTACAACTGACTGAAACTGATGGTCCCAGAGTCGTGATTAATGGCAGAGCAATCCAGATCTACCTCTGGAGGATGCATCATAGCTGCTCATTCAGTTAATATTTGCTGAACACCTTCTGGGGCTCAAAAGCTGGAGGAAGCACTGAGAATAAAAACATCATAAGACCCACTTTTATTATATAAGACCCTATCCGCACTAGTAGGGGAGACAAATATGGAGGCAAATCATTACAAAATATTTTGATTAAAAACTGTTAACTACAGAGATATAAACCAGGGGCTTAAGAAGGAAGTGATGAAATGAAACCATCTGATTCAGATTAACACACGTTAGATGTATTATTACTCATGTTTTTCATGATAACTCAGCATAAAACAAGATGCTAGCATTGTAGAGCTGTCATTTTAGCTCATGTGCGGACTCCTAAGAG
This sequence comes from Erethizon dorsatum, assembly GCA_028451465.1. Taxonomy (NCBI): domain Eukaryota; kingdom Metazoa; phylum Chordata; class Mammalia; order Rodentia; family Erethizontidae; genus Erethizon; species Erethizon dorsatum. Next base: position 10,685,786 of record CM051834.1, read on the forward strand.
GTCATAAGGGGCGCAAAGGTTTATGTAATCACATGATAGAATCAATACCTTAGACAAAATCAAGGGTACAAATGACTAAATAAACTAAGATGTGTTAGGATTATGAAATAATTATTTTAATCACTAGCATGTAGATGATGTCAATATCTTGTCAAGAACACTTTAAAAATGAAAATTCTAAATATCAGAAATAAGAGGATATGGGCATACTAAATTCAGCCATGCCAAAAAGGAATGTCTGTTAATAATGGACATAATAACACAGTGTAAGTCACTGGAATTTAATAGTCATTCAGGGTTTTTTCAGGAGGTTCAAAATATTTTTGAGAAAACATGTTCCATTATGTTCAATAGGAGCTTGAGAATAATGATAGACAACAGACTATAGTAATGCTGAATTAGTCACCTTTCTGTTAATATAACAAATACTTGAGAAAGTCAGCTTATAAAGAGAGAGTTATATTTGGGCTCACAATGCTGGTGGTTTCAGTCTATGGCTGGCTGGACTCATTGCTTTTATGCTTGTGGAGAGCGAGGGCAGCACATCATGACGGGAGCATATGGAATAGCAATAAGTTCACCTCATGGTTGGGATTTGAAAGAGTGAAAGATGAGAGACCAGGTCCCCCGGGTCCCTTCAAGGGTATATCCTCTATAACCTAAGAGCTCCCAATGTGCCCCATCTTGTTATGGTTTAGATCAAGAATGACCCTCAAAACTCTCATGCGCTCAAAGGTGGGGTTTTGGAAGGTGACTAAATTAGGGGCCAGGGGTGGCTGGGATGATTGCGCTGACTTGGTCTGAACAGATAGGTCACTGGGGTGTAACTTGGAAAGGGTCTGTCTCCCTCCATGGTTCTTCCTTTCTCTTTCTGCTTCCTGGCCACCATGATATGAGCAGCTTTTCCTATGCCGTGCCCCTCCATCATGTTGCCTCTGCCTTGGAGCTAGCTGGCCATGGACTACAACTGTGACCCAAATTAAACTTCTCCTTTAATTGTAGTGTTGGGTATTGTGTCTCAGCAACAAGAAAGTGTCTAAGACACACCTCTTCCTAAGAGCACCAAGCTGGGGGCTAAGCCAGATCCAAACTACAGCACGTACTTCCTCAGAGTAAAAGAGATGCCTTTTAAAATTTATTGTGAGATAAATTCCTAGCTGCTCCAATCTATCTTGGCCTCTTGTACACTGTCAGCTGTGTTACTAGTCCTCTCATGTCCCATGTGCTCTGTTTTCCTCGTGTATTTGTCTGATAATATAATATGCTTCGACTGGCAATTTCCACTCTTGTATCAAAGAAGCCAAATGCTGCTGGAGAAAAATCACAAACCAGAATCCCAGTACCCCAACAAACTTAGGAGTTTGAATATCTCCATGTGGCCCTCAGTCCTTTTATTTGTCCTGGGTCAGCTTCCTTGCCCACTGCACTCAATGACAATGAAATTCAAGTCACCTCACTCTTTTTTTTTTTTTTTTTTTTTTTTGTGGGTACCAGGAGTCGAGCTCAGGACCTTGAACGCCAGCAGGCGCCCGTGCCGCTGAGCAATATCACCAGCTCTTTTTCTCATATGTGGGTACCGGGAGTTGAACTCAGGACCTCACACTTGCCTGGCAGGTGCTTACACCGCTGAGCCATCTCACCGGCCCCCAACCTCACTCTTAGAAGACCATACCTTCTACTCTTTCGCCCCACTCCAACAGTAGATCGATTTGCCTCTATCGCATTGTGAAAATTACAACCAGTGGATGACCTGGCCTATCTTCTCCCACCCTTTCCTTACACACTCACCTGCATCCCTCCCCACCTTGATCTGCTACGCAAAGTCCTAGAGGAAAGAGTATTTTCCTTCTGCTTCTAGCACTATTCAACTTGTGCTGTCAACGTCTTTCTGTTCCCTACCATCTCCTTAGGCTCTTGTTCCATTCTTTGTCCTTACAAACAACCTCGACTCCTTCTAACTCTTTTCCCTTATGATCACTCCTATCCAGAGAGTACTCTTCTCTCCTCCCAGTTCTTCCTCATGGTTAATCTACACTAGTACCCTTTATCTTCCCACCCTCACTTTTTCACCTCTCGCTCAGCTCCTTATGGTATCTGCTTCCGCTATTCTAGTAAAACATTCCTTGGGTGGCAGCTAGTGTAAAAGGCAGATCCTAGACTTAAGAAGACCTGTGTTTGACTCCTGCCTCTTCCGTATGTAAGTCGTGAGACCCCGGGCACACTGCTTACTTTTCCTGAGCATCTGTTTCTTCCCGTCTAAAATGGAGACAGCAATGGTAACCGACTTTACAGGGATTTTGCAATACTAAACGAGCTAATGTATTTAAAATACTTAATATCTGCACATGCCAAGAGCTCAGTAAATATTCACGATTATTATTTTGACTACTTCTGGAAGTCATATTTGCATTTCAATGACTACCATCGTTACTATTGTTAGGTACCACAAATCTACAAACCTATCTTTCTTCATGGTCTAGCATGGACTTTCCCATCTTCTAACCAGGATCTGCCCTCCTAGGCAGGTCCTCTCTATAGTGATTCTGTATGATTTTGGTTTGCTCGAATCATAAACACTCATACACGTTTCACACACGTGTTTATTATCAATTTGGCAAGTTTATTGGTATTATGTGAACTAATGTGAAAATACGTAATTTAGCTGACTACAGGAACTTGAATCTACGTTGCCTTTGTAGATACAAAACCATCTACATTAATGGTCTGCATACAGTCAGTAATTAGTAATGGACAGGTGGTTGTGTAAAAGGACTTAAGCCTTCTTATGGTTAGTCACAGCAAGAACAAAGAAAATATTTTTAGCATCATGTTTTGATCCTATCTGACAATTCAGCAACTGCAATAATTCAAACCTACACAGGCAATGCTTTATATTGCTGCTTGACCAGAAATCACACCTAATGGTCACTGATATTCCCTGATTAACACTAAGCAGGTTAGCAGGGACATTAATTCCCTTCTTTCATCTCCTTGCTATTCTCTGTCTCTTTTTGTCATAAGCTGTGTACTGCAAAGCTTATTTTAATTAAGAAGAGGTAACAGAAGCAAAGGTAGTTTGTAATAAGCATGTTCAGTAAGGAACCAAATTGCACAGCTGGATTGCATACTGGTGACAAGAATAGCTTCACTAAGCATGTAATTTTTTGTCTAACAATTTAGACTATCCTTGGAGCGAGTTCATAAATGCCCATACCCTATCCCAGCACTTCCAGGTAAGTCTCGTTCTCATGAGAAGAATGAGATTCAAGTGGGAGGTATCTTCTGTTGGACAAGTGACTGTCACCCCTGGAGTCCTGTGCTGGGACTCAATAATATTTTACATTATGGGCAAGGAGAACGGTTCTTGCTTTTTCTTACACCTTTAAGACTTTTCAAAAGCAAATTCAGATATTAAACATTTAACTGGCATTAGTTGCATAGGGGGTGAAGCATTCTCATGTGGAAGATAAAGCCAGGATAGGGAAGGTGTGATAATGACAGTCATGCTTCGATAGCTAATATTTACTAAACATTTATTTGTATGAAGCCTGATGACAAATACTTGACAGATATTGTTTACTTTAAGTCTCACAGTAACTGTGAGATTGGTGTTACTACCTCATTTTGCATATGAGAAACTGAAGCTTAGAGAAGTTAAACGACTTCCTTAAGGTTATACAATTGTTAAGACTCAAAGTTGGGATTCCAACCCAGATCTGTCAGAAGCCAAAACCCACTGACATTATCCAACAAGCATCTTATGTAACAAATGTGTGTGTGGCCTATTTCTAACTATGGTTTTTCCAAAATTAGATTTAAGCTTGATTTATTTCAATGCCTGCCTTAGTATATCTATTTATTTTTATAATAAAAAATTATGTTCCCTTTTTAAAAGTGGGGAAAGGATATGAATAGTCAATTGAATTTTTTAAAAACCAAAGATTAAATTTCACGTGTACAAAACTAAAGGGAAGCTGGGCATAGTGGTGCAAGCCTGTAATAGCAGCATTCTGGCAGGCTGAGGCAGGAAGATTGCAAGTTTCAGCCCAAACTGGACAGGGTAACTTAGCAATTTAGCAAGACCCTGTCTCAAAATTTAAAAAAGAATTAAAAATGGTTGGGGACATAGCTGAGTGAGAAGGCCCTGGATTCAATCCCCAGAACCACACACACACACACACACACACACACACACACACACAAAGAAATTCAATTTAACAAACAGAAACTGAGTGACGTGATGTAAGGCACTCTGAGAATTCATTGATGAAGACAGCATCATTACTGTCCCCAAAAGCAAATAATCTAATGGAAAGGATAATATTTCCAATCTTACTGCAAATGTCATCTCAGAGAGATCTTCTCTGACCACTGTATATAAGCTGGGCCCCCATTCCCTGTTACTATCAGAGAAGCTAGCAAATTTTCTCTCTTTCTTTCTTTCTTTGTTTCTATCTTTCTTTCTTTCCTCCTTCCCTTCTTCCCTCCTTTCTTCCTCTTTTTTTTTGGGGGGGGCGTTGAGACAAGGTCTCGCTAGGTAGTTCAGACTGGCCTAGTATTCACTATGTAGCCCACGCTGGTCTCGAACTTGCAGCTCAGTGATCCTCCTGCCTCAGCCTCCCGAGTGCTGAGATTACAGGCATGCACCACCACACCCAGCCAAATTTTCTGTAAAAGCCCAGAAAATAAATAATTTAGACTTCATAGGCTATACAGGCTCCATCAAAACTACACATCATCTTGTGACAGTGAGAAACCAGCTATGGATCATAAGTAAAAAAATGAGCAAGACAGTATTCCAATAAAGCATTATTTAAAAAATAGGCAATGACACAGGTGCAGTTTACAGGATGTAGTTAGCCAGTCCCTACTCTAATATATTGCTCCATTTTCTTGTGATTTTTTTTTTTTTTTTTTTTTTTTGTGGTACTGGGAATAAAACTCAGGACCTTGTGCTTGCCAGGCAGGCACTGTGCCACTAAGCCATATCCTCAGCCCCTTTCTTGTGTTTTTTTTTTTTTTAACAATTAACAAAATCTGAACTTTTCTTGTTAATTTGTTAATTTCCTTGCATTAAAATAGCAACTCCACAAAAGTAAGATGCTTATTGCTCATCACAGCTGGCTCTTCAGTGACTGGAAAGGATTTCCTGACCCAAGGACAGTTCACTCTAGATATGAGTTGACTGAGTATATGAACAAACTTCATTTCATAATTGTCAACAAACATATGAAATATACTTATCCTTAATAATTAAAGTAAAATAATGATACACTATTTTTCACTTGTCAGACTTACAACCATCTGGAAAAGGAGGAGGAAGAAGAGGTGAAGGACTAGTGAAAATAAGTATGTGACTGAACTAGTCCTCTCATCTGCTGCTGATAGGAGAGAAAATTGGTGCAACATTTCTGAAGGGCCATTTGTGATCATATATCAAAGTCTATATACCAATTAAAAATGGGCAAACGATTGAATAGTTATTTCCCTAAAGAAGATAAGAGGCTAATAAATAAATGAAAAGATCTTCAACATTATTAGTCATTAAAAATAAATAAATAAAAATGACATTGAGATACTACTTCATACCCATTTGGGTGGATATTATTAAAGAATGCAAAGGAAAATAATAAGAGTTGGTGAGAATGTGAAGACATTACAAACCCTGTATATTGCTGGTAGGAGTATAAAAGTGTACAGCTGCCAAGAAAGTTAAACATAGTGTACCCTGTGATCCAGTAATTCCACTCCTAAATACAGAATATACCCCAAAGAATTGCAAACAGGAACTGAAATAGATACCTGTACCTGGCAAAATAATTTACAATAGAAAAAAGGTGAAAGCAAACCAAATGTCTATTAACAGATATATGCAGAACAAATGTGGTATAAAGATACAATGGAATATTATTTAGCTTTAAAAGGAATAAAACATTGAGAATCCCACAATGCGGATAACTTTGAAAACATTATGCTAAATGAAATAAGCCAGTGTCGGGACAAATGTTGTATGACGCCATTTATATGAGATGCCTAGAATAGGCAGATTCAGATAGAAAGTAGAATACAGGTTACCAGGAGCTGGGAAGGGGATTGGCGAGGAGTGGGGAGTTAGTTATTTCGCTGCTACAAAGTTTTGTTTGGGATGATAAAAATGTTCTAGAGATGGAAGATGGTAATGGTTACAAAACATTGTGAATGTACTTAATGCCACTGAACTGTATACGTTCAGATTGTTAAAATTAAAAATTTTGCATTATGTATATTTGATTCTGTTAAAATTTTCATTGGTATTATAGTATATGTAGTTTTTTTACTTCAAAATCCAATTCCTAAAAATTAACTCCGGAGATAATGCACAAGGGTGAAATATGTATGGACTAGAGTCTGCCAAACTCAAGATCCATCAGTAAGTACCTAACTATGTAAATAGTGTCTGGCACAATAAGTACATAAAAGAAGACTATTTTGCAGGCATTAAATATGACAGGGTAGACTTTTCTTTTTTTTTATATGCAGGTACCAGGAGTCGAACTCAGGACGTCACACTTACCAGGCAGGCGCTTATGCCACTGAGCTATATCACCGGCCCAATGTTACATTCCTTTTTTTATTTTGGTACCAGGGATCGAACTCACAACCTCACACTTGCCAGGCAGGCACTGTGCCACTGAGCTATATCCCCGGCCCCTAGACTTTCCAAATTAAAAAACCTCCATTGCATTATTGTTCAATGAAAAAGCAAGTTACAGAATGCTTACAGAATGTAAAGTATGATGTAAAAGTTCTAGATATTCTCCAAATGTCAATTAGCGTTATTCTCTTAATGGTGGATTTAAAGTGGTTTTGAAACGGCCCTCTTCATAATTTTCTGTACTAGTTGAATTTTTTATAGAAAATATTTTATACAAGGCAATATGCTATTGTAAACTCATATTCATCACTTTTTCACATTGATTAAGAAAGGTGAGGCCTTTATACTTGCAATTAGACATTTTCTTTTCCATAGCAATAACCCTTATGAGTGAGTCAGAAATGTCTGGAAGGAGAGGTACCTACCCCAGTCAGCGGTGTTGGCTCTCTGTCATGCACAAAGAGAGCTTTTATTTCAGAGCAACATCCAATAATCATGTGCTAGAAATAAGAAGGAAATAAAGTAAGATTGATATTACTGTAGATACTGTATATTAAATTGTAAACTACTTATTTTATTTGTCTTATTTTTTATTGCTCAACTCTAGTTCGAGGATAAAACAGAAGCGCTCAGAAATTACAATTCTTAAGTAATCAGGGTTATCTGAAACAATACAAAATAGCCATAAAATATAAGACCTGCAATTAATCAAGAATAACACATTATTTCAGGATTCTGTGTATATTCATTGTTGAAATTCATATGTTACAGGGGAATAATCAGTAAAGTAATTTGCACCAAAGCAAGGCTTTCAGAAATTGCTTTGCTTCTGAGAAAAAAGGCCCTGGAGTAAAGAGATTCAGACCTTGGAAAAGGGTTTATCCAAAGGGGAATGACTGGAAGTCAGGAATGAAGTAAGTAGAGTGAATGGGAAGGCAGGTGGAGAGACAACAGCATGCATACATTGTCCACTGATGACACTGCCCATGCCCTCGACCACTGGGACACTGCAACGGTTATATGTGGACATCTGATCCAGGACACAAGGACCCAGAGCCAGAGCTACATACGATTGTTGTTATGCCACCATGTAAAGAAGGAGGACAGAGGAAAAGTACAGTCAGTACCAGCTGCGTGAGCTGAAAGGTCAAAGGGGAGTTGGAGAAGTGAGTCACTGAGGCAGACGTGAGGGGCAGGAGGAGGACACTGAGATGAAGGAGAAGTTCAGCCCCTGCCAACCTGTGTGCAGCCTTGGCTCTTGAGTCTCTGGTTCCATTTTCCGTAAGGCCCACTGTGCTTCGTCTTGCATCCTTGGTTCTACAAAGCTAACATACTGCACTCCGCCATGTTTGTGCCTCCTCCTTCCAAACCTGTTTTACCTGAGCTAGTGTTGTTTTTCTTTACTTACAACCTAAAGAGTCCTGACTATGAGACTGTCAGAGATAGGCCATGCCCACCTCACAATGCTGCCAGCATCCAGCCCTGAAGGAAGCAACCATTTTTTTAATGACAGTATTAATATATACATGAACTAGCATTCAGAAGAGTAACATGACAAAATACATTCATTTTTAAATTATAACTGGTTAAAACCTTAGAACAAAGAAGCAAACAAGGGCTGGTGAGATGGCTCAGAGGCGTAAGCGCCTGCCTGGCAAGCGCGAGGGCCTGAGTTCGACTCCCGGAACCCACATACGAAAAAGGGGCCGGTGATACCACTCAGCGGCACAGGCGCCTGCTGGCGCGCGAGGTCCTGAGGTCGACCCCCCGGTACCCACAAAAAAAAAAAAGAAGCAAACGACAGTAGACCTTACAGCCCAAAACCATGTTATACCTAAGTTTCAATAAATGCATAAACATGGAAACCATCCAATTCTAGAGTTACAAAACTACAGCTAATTCAATTCAGTTTAACAAACATATTCAAGAGATTATATTAATTATTGTGCCATGGTACACAAAGATGAAATATTAAATCCTCATGATATCTGTAACTACTGAGAAAAATAGATTCATACTCAACTAAATTAAATACCAAGCAGAATGTGCCCAGGTGACCTATTATAGGATCCTAGAAGTGGGAAAGAGTGAATCTTGGTATGATTAACAAGGACAACTTCCTGGAAGAAGATTGAGAGGAGCTGAGCCTTGAAAGAGTAGGAGGACTTCCAGCAGAGTGGGGACAAGGCACCGGGTGGAGAGAGCCACGCAGGTAATAAGCAGGGGGCATTCAGGGAACACGGGATCTAACCATCTTTTTGCAGGCGTGTCTGGGAAGCATGGCAGTGAGAATGGTGACAAACATCTGAGAGGTACATTTATAAGAGCTTAGACAAGAGTGAGGACTCTGGATTTTATGATGGTGAATTGGGAAGAAGAGGACTGAGGGTATAAAGATAGAGATTGCCTTTTAAAAAATTCTGACCACAACTTAAAGGCAAACTGATCTGGAAAGAGATAAGTGTGAGAGAAATCACCTAGGAGGCTGCCCGGGCCATCTGGACAAAGTTCATTGTAGCTGGAAGCGGGATGGCTCCACGGGACTAAAAAGGGTGGCAGGCAGGCGGGAGACCCAGAACCAATCACGCTTCACCCTGATGGCAAAGCTTCCGGGCTCCTGGTCCACTGTACCAGACGGAGAGGAGCACAAACCCACTCCTGTAATTCTCTCACTTAGCTTTGGTTCTACATTCCTAATCGAGCTCTCGGGCCTGGCTGAAGCACGTTTTCTTGCTATATAAACTGTTTCGATATCAGCCATGATGGGTTACTGTTCTGATTCCATCAAGAGCTATCAAGGAAAGTGACACTCTGTGTCATTAATCATCTCCCCTAACAGATAAGGAGGGCAATGCTACACGATAGATGCCTTCTGTCGCCTGTCTTGACATTTGTCAAGCAGAAATTCCCTCTCATCCACAGCCTGTTACTTCAGGAAAACCACACACACGTTGTGAAATGGGCCGATCTGAGGTCGGGGCTGTGAGCCCCGCACGTGACCTTGCTACACAGCCGTGAAGACTGGAACAGCACTTGCTCATCTGCGCAAGTCAGAAAGTGGCTGGAAGCGTGTCACAGCTGATGGGGGCGGGAGGGCGCAGAGTGACTCTCGCTCAGCTTTTGCCATGTCTCCTTTCAGAGCAACATCTGTTGATTCTATGAAGACAGCCAACGAGTGACTTCAAGATACCAAAGCTTGGAGGTGCTTAGGATGCGTGCTGGCAATATGAAGGCCTCCTGCAACCCCTGGAATTCTCTTGAGAAGGTCATTAGAAAAGGAGCAAGCCTGCCCTACTCAGCTCCCTCTCTGCTTCCTAGCTCAAGACAGGACCCTCCTTCAGCGGGCACTCCACCACCTGCCACTCACCACGGGCCAGAGCCAGAGCCGGTCTGTACCGGCTGTTTGAATCTTCAAGACAGGAAGCTAAATAAACCTCTTTTGTTCATAAGTAGCCTGCATCAAATTTCACTATAGATACAAAAAAACTAGCTAATATGGTTGGAAAAAAGATTTAGATATGTTGCTGTGTACGATTAAAGGATTGACCTATGGATCTTCCTAGGAAAGACTCCGTAAAGAATAGCTTTAAAAATCAAATTGTGAGTGCAACGCTTTGCTAATACAGGGCTACCAGATGACTGGGATCATTGTGAACAACCGATGGCCACACACACACACACACACACACACACACACAATCATTAAGCTTCTCCATGACAGGGGCCCAGTTGTATTGATTTCTGTATATCTTTACTTCCCTAAGCCTGGAACACTGTGCACAAATGGTTTCTCAGGAAGAATTCGGTAATTCATGATAATGTCCAATTGTATTTTGGTCTCTGCTTTGATATTGGGGATATGTTGATTATACACTAATTTTAATTGTATTGTATCATCTAGGGTTCCATAAATATTTGCTGAACTAACCTTATGTGACTTGTAAAACATGTGTTAAGCTTCCTCTATCAGCATTTATCATGCCAAATGAAGTGTTTGTATCTTAAAATCAGGATGGTTTGCACCTTTCCTAGGTTTTAAAGCACCTGATATGCTCTGAATATATCTTCAAGCTGTGAATAACAGATTACAATAACTCGGTCATTCTGAGCCAGTGTAGCTCATTTTAGAAGGATGCATGAACTTTTCAAGCCAGAAGTGATTGGAACACCTGTTATGAAGCCCTCCTAATTAATCTTAAGTTAATATCATGTTTACTCTGGATCCTAGGGATTACAAAAGAAAGAAAGAAAGAAAGAAAGAAAGAAAGAAAGAAAGAAAGAAAGAAAGAAAGAAAGAAAAGAAAAAGTAGAGGAGTGAGAAAGAAAAAAGGAAAGGAGATTCACGACCTCACATGTCAGCCAAAGGTACATCTTTGGCTTCTTACATTCAATAACTCACTAACAATATACACTGTAATAGAAAAAAATTATAGAAGCTATGAAATCACATCCAATTCAAGACCAGTATTGATCTCTTCAAGTGCCCTAGTTAACTTCTAATTAGCTCCAAGTGAAGGTTGTCATGACAACAAACTACAAATTTAGTCAATGAGATTTATTTGATATAAACTCAGAATCTAGATTTTTTTTTTAAAGTCCTGGTTTGTATGGTGGGGAAAAAAAGTAAAATCTATATATTACTTCCATTTCTCAACAAATAACAGTATTTTTTCTATCTGGTGATGTTCTTTAATATACAAAACAAATAAGAACTAAATGTATCTAAAATGCCTTACTTTAAAGCTAAAGAAACATTTCCTAAGTGAGTAAGACAAATACAAAAATATGGAAGAGAATATCAAGATTAAAAACAGCTTGTTTGGCCAGGCATGGTGGCATACACCTGTAATCTCATCACTCAGAAAGCTGAGGCAGGAGGATCACTATGAGTTTGAGACCAGCTTGGGCTACAGCGTGAATTCAAGGCCAGACTAAAGTACAGTAAGCCCCCAACTTATGAACGAGTTCCATTCTATGAGACCATTCGTAAGTCAGATTTGTTCATAAGTCTGACAAAGTGAGTTCTATCCTATATTTTCAGTTTTTTTCCGAGGTTATTGCTTTGCACTTTCTAGCTGCCCCCTCCCCATCACCACTGCTTTTCCTCTTGCTTCTGGACATCCTGGGCTCTGACTGAGCGCTGTACTACCGTGCTCTACCGCACCGCGCAGCGAGCACACAGAGCACAACTGTGACAGCGTCTGGCAGACATAGAGCTACTTCCGGGATGAGTTCCCATCTGTGAATCTTCGTAACACGAGGTCTGCTCATATCTGTGAAAGTTCGCAACTCAAATGTTCGTAAGTCAGGGACTTACTGTACATAGTGAGACCCTGGCTAAAACAAAACAAAACAAAAACAAACCAGTTTGCTCTATTCACATATGCGATTCAAGTCAGGACACAAAAGCAACCACAAACCTTCACTAAGGTCAGGCTTCCCTCTTCCACTCACCTTTAGCTTCTACCACCTCTCAGCCCCAGATAGCTCTGATTTGTTCGTAGTCACAAACAGAAACTCGATTTCTTGTGATGAATTTTGCACCTACATCTGACTGCCATCTGACTGCCAGGGATATTCTGAAGAGTCTACCCGCGAGCCCTGCTTTCCATTTCACAGCAGTCTTTGAGTGAAAAGATCATTTATTGTAGACATGAGAAGAAAATTAATTCCCGGAAAGGGTAACCAACTGGCCCACTAGAATCCTTAGTCTTACAGACTCTGTCCTGCCTCAAATAACCTAAGTAGGAAAGACATATTGGTTTGGGAGGAAATAATCATTTTCCATATATGAACTGCATAGAAGTGGATTTAGGGACGATTTTGTCAAAGAATATTCTGAACTATGGCTGAAAGACCACAATCTGGTCTGTAACTGAAAAACTGTGATTGTAAGTACTCTCCAAAAGCAATGTGAAAATGAAAAGTGCCGAATTCTTCCTGGAAATAGACATGAGAGGGTAGCATACACTTTATAAAAGAAATACATATCTATCTATAAAATCTCCTGAGTTTGAGACAGTTTGGGCTGTCTGATCTGCGGAGGATTTATTATAAGCACTCGGCACTGTATATCAGTAGGCATCCTAATATATGTGGTAGCATCCGAGGACACTAAAAAGGATGTGCAAGCAAAATGCTAAGACGTCCGCTGTATGCTTAAGCCAGGGACAGAGCACAGAAAATGTAAATGCTGGCAAGTGGCATTTTGCAAAAGCTGACTATACTTGCCTGATAGATTCTCTTACATCTGCACCAGTCCTTTTCATAATGAAAAATGCATTTGCTCACTCTACCGGTAATTGAGACTGAAAATGCCAAAGTATACTCTGTAAACCAGAAAAGTTGCCAACTTTTACACTTTGACATGGTAAGAGCATGGATGGGGTAAAGAAGAAAACAAAGAACCACACTGATAATATTGCTTAAGAATTAAAAAGTATTTTGTTACTGGTAACCAATGAAATATTAACCTAGCAGGAAATGACTTAAGAAAAACAATCTTCCAAACCAGAAACAGAACAAGAGCAGGAGGGAACTCAACCAGGGAAGCAGCAAAGGGAAGCTCAGAATAGAACCGCGCAGCAGGCACTGAGAGCAGCCAGGCTTTGATGGAGTGGGAGGAAGGCAGGTCCTAGGAGGAAAATGGGACTGAGCATTATGTGACGAGTATGAACTGTGAGTAAAAATCTACACATGAACACATAAAAGGTCAGTGTAATAAACAGAAAAAGTTAAGGATAAATACAAGTCAAGAAAACTAAACAGGGTGTAGCACAGTGGTAGAGCACTTACCTATCATGCACAAGGCCCTAGATTCAATTCCCAGCACCACAGAGGATGGGGAAAAAGGAAAGACGGAAGGGAGGAAAGAAACAAGGAAGGAAGGGTTGTAGGCAGCTAAGTTAGATAGAAATTAGTATACAGTCAGAGAGGGACTGAGCTCTCAAGGAAGTAAATAAAGAAAATAAAGACATCAAATTGTGGCTGGAGGTACATCTGAAGAAGGCCAGGCCTCAAGATAAAGATGCACCGGCCATACCTACGGGCCTCCCTAAGGGATCAGCAGCAACCTGGAATTATACTATAATTAGCACCACATGGTCCAGGAAGTCCAAATAGGCATCAGTCACCTAGGTGGGTGACCAGAGCATCCAGACTCATCTCTTCCCAAAAATGCCTTTGTTTTTCCATGTACCCTTGCTATGTGACCCTCCTCCCTACTGCATCAATATTAGCGAAACGGCTACACTTACAATCTTATTGGTTGATTATAGTTTGACCCATGTTGTACTCACGTTGTGATTTTGTACCCACCTCATGATTTTGCACTATAAAACATTCTTAGAGAAATGACCTCAGTGACAACCTACTGCCAGGACCCCTCCTGTCTCTCAGGAGCTATTGCTCAATAAACTTTTCCTACTCTTAACCCTGCTTTGTCCTTTGGAATTCATTCTTCAATTTCAGGGGACACAAACTCAGCACATCTGACATCTAGCAGGTTAAGATTTATATTTCTCCTATATCGGAAGGAACGAGGGAGGGAGGGAGGAAAGGGGAGGAGAAACCAAATGTCCAAGAAAGGAAAATAACCACAGTACACTACCTGACTGAGCTGTAAACATTATTTACATGGTCATAATAATGTAAACACTAACTATAGGTCTAACTAAATTTTGTGATGTAATAATATCAAGAAAAGAAGGGAGGGGCTGGTGAGATGCCTCAGCAGCATAAGCGCCTGCCCGGCAAGCGCGAGGGCCTGAGTTCAACTCCCGGAACCCACATACGAAAAAAGGGCCGGTGATATCGCTCAGCGGCACGGGCGCCTGCTGGCGCGTGAGGTCCTGAGGTCGACTCCCTGGTACCCACAAAAAAAAAAAAAAGTAAAGAAAAGAAGGGAAAAGGAGGAGTTGGGAGAAAGTAATAATGTACCTAAATCCCTGTAACATTACATCAACAGATATTTCAAGAAAAAACAAATACTGATTTTAAGGCTTTCATTAGCAGTATTCAACCATATTTCTGGCTTTCCTACTTCCAAAATGGTACTAGCGAAATTGTTGATACAGACTGCAACTTATTTGGCAAACAAAACGTTAATGGATGTGATATGAAGGAAACTCAAAGAGCCAGTGTGTGAGTTCCCCCCTTTGATGTTCCATATAATGCTGACTCACCAGCCTGGATGCTGGCATGAGGAGATATGGAACAGGCCCCTGTCGACCCACTAAGATTTCAAGGTAGTTTGTTACTTCACCTTTCCTGATTGATAGTGCACATTATTTATAGACGTTGAAGCAAATAACAAAAGGACATCTACATGAGTTGAAAGTGGTTACCTCTGCCAAGCAGAACTGTAGAATGAAGACACCCTGAGCAGATCATTCCCTTTCATTTTAGGCCATTTAGAGCTATCTGTTCCTTTCAAGAATGTCCACAATAACTACAGATTATATATCAAGAAAGAGGATTAATATACCAATGAAAATGCATAGATCTAGTGTTAGGGGAGAACATGCATTTTTACCCCTACCCCAATAGAAGGTAAGAAATTTCCACTCTATTCCCAAAGAAAGAGGGACACTGCAGCTGCTTCTGGACCCATTACTAATTTACCCCAGGAGAAAGGAACAACTTATCTGATGGGTAAGTTTGGGAGAAGGAACCCAGAAAGCTAGGCTCAGGGCAACCTTTGTTTATATGTTTTGGAGGCACCCTACCTGCAGGACTATTATTCTCCACTTCCTCCCCGCAGTAAGCTTGGCAGGGGGCAGAGGGGGAATGGTGAAGCCCTGTGGTCACACAGCTACATGAGATGACTCTGTGCCTAGGTGGGCATATCTGGCTAATGCCGTGGTAAAATATTAATAAGCTCATTTGGCCACAGATCCACAGCAAATCAGCTTGATGAGTAATGATGCTGATATTTCGATCTCCTTATGTTTGTCTCTTGTGTCCCACTTCTCAATGGGTTCAGTGCTGCAGACGGATAGAAGAAAATGATCCTCCTCTCTCCTCCAAAACACAAACTTCCCTTGGCACAAACCCACTCAGTCTTGGTTCAGATTAATGGCACACAATAAGGATAATTACCCATCCCCCCGTTTTGGTGAGAAAAATACATATGCATAAAATATATGAAAGACAGTATGCTTATCTATATTTTCTAGTTTTTATTTATGCAGTTAGATAATAAAAGTATTTAAATAATAAAGCTAAAATGTAAAAGTAATTTTATAAAGGTACAAAGCATCGTTTCCTGGGGGTCACAATTATACTAAATAGTTTCTCTAGATTGGCTTTTTTTTTCATTCACTATCAGATTCTTGTCATGAGTATGCTCAGAAGCACTTTGAAGGGAACACAATTCACGTGTCAAAAAGTTGGGTCATATCTGGTAAGATAAGTAAAGAAAACAGCAGGGAGAATCATGAAGTTCAAGTTTAGTTATACACTTCTCCTTTTATGAAGAAAAAAATAAATACTTATGTGTAATGGTACCCGCCCTGCAATAGCAATGACATTTTCTATTATTTAGCAACTTACTTCCATATCTGTATCAATTGGCTTCTCCTCCATTTCTTCTCTTTTACATACGTCTTCACATGAAGTAATTTCGGGAATTGATGGCAATGATATTTCAGCTATTTGTGCAAGATTAGACAGTTTCTCGTGAATTGAAATAACTCTAAAAATAACAAATATACATGCATTTTATTTGAAAAGTTAGGAAAGGCACTGGCTTATTTTTAGAGCCAATAAGATGTATGAATAAGGCTTCATTTATCAGATTTCTGACATCCTCAAACATCATCCCCTCGCTCATTCCCTTCACTCAAGAAACATGAGCAAAGAGGCCAAGAGGCACAGTCCTAACTCTGAATACATTCATGGTTCATGCACTGAGGTTCATACATACTACAAACTGGGCAGGGCACAGTGAAAAGAAAGGTATACCCCCAAATTACTGCTGAAGATGAAAATAAAGAAAATAAATATTACACGGGCTAGGAAACTCTAGGCAATTACGCCTATGTAAATCTTAACACCATGATATGGTTGTCTGCCTGACTGAAAATAAGAGTCTGGCAAGTTAGCAAGGGCCAGAAAAAGCCAGTCAGTGAGCACACTGCACATCACATATTGGGTGGAGATATAGGGGAAGAGAGCTAGGGAGAAAAATCAAGAAAGAAGGAAAAGCAAGAGCCAGAGAAGAGGCAGAGGACACAGTGGCAACCACACAAAGATGCAGAACTTCAGAGGCCCCAGCTAGTGAACAGCGTCCACGCCAAGGACAGAGGTGGACCAGTGGAGTGGAGACTAAAGGTAGGTTTGCAATGGAAGGAAGCAAAGGGCCACCTGTGTGGCCCTTAGTGACTCTGTCCTAGGGACACAGCATGGGTATGTGCATGTGTGCAAGCCTATCTCCACCCAAGGAGGAAGGGAATCATGAAAAATAAGTAAATGATCCAAAAACCAACTGGCATCAGCAGTATATACAAAAATTTCGATTCCCCACCATTCTGCAGCCTGGAGTAATATGTGATTTTCCTAATGATGGTTCTCAGCAATAAAATGTTACACATCTTTAATTATACACGAGGATTTTAATTTATACAGTACACTTTAGAAACTTTTCTATTAAAGAGGCAACCATTACAATATAAAGATTTGTTGTTAAAAGCTTATTTGGAAAATTTGTCCACTTACAAAATGGATCATCCCCAATAATGCACTACATGCAAGCATCCCTCTCCTATATGGGTTGGATTGGCTTCCCCTGGCCTCTACTCCCCCAGATGCCTGGGCATCCTTCACCCCGTCTGCCATGGCCTGGAGGGCAGGAGCCAGCAGGAAGTAGATGCTTGAGTGGCAGGAGGTTTAAAAGCAGAGACAGTAGGCAGAGAACTTGCTCTTGGTCACGACAGCATAACTACCACTCAGGACTACACAGTAACTCTCATGTGAGTGTACTATGAACATTATTTTTTCTTTGTTGTTGTAAGAAAAATACAAAAACTAAAAATATTTTTCTTTATGAGAACTTAAATAGGAGATTTTTAAAAAGTAGACAATGAAAGAAGAATTTTCTCTGGCTTATTCTTTTCTGACCCAATTTATTCTCATGTTGCTTCCTAAAGGACAAGCAAGTATTGACTTTGACCTTCATCGGAACTCAAGGAACGCTGCCCGTGTGACAGGAGTAGTCCATTAGCATGGTGCCACCAAAGGACAGGTCTGCTGAAAGACTGTCAGGCACCATTCTCTGTGATGGCCTCAGTGACAGGGCTAGTTCCTGTTTCAGTAACTTTATTATTAATTATAAACACACCAAAATTCAGAACTTATTGGTATAAAAATAAAACATATCAGTTGTTGACTTTCTATTCTGCAGCTATTATAATTATTTTCATCATGTGGTTCTGAAAAAAAAAAAACCTGCAATGTTTCTGGATTTATAAAGCAAGTGTAAAATTTCCTAATTTTGTTGCTTAGCTCTGCTGCCACATGACCTGTACCTAGGTTTTTTTTTTTTTCCTGCCATTTTTCTCAAAAAGAAAAAAGAAAGAAATCAAATAATTGGAAGTCTGCCAGCTTTTGAAATGGTTCCTGTTTTATTCTCTTTCATGGGGAGACCAAGAAATCCTTGAAAACAAAAATCAGGAGCACGGACAGGGCTCACTGCAGAAGGAGCAGGAAGCAGCAGTTCTCTGCTTGCCCACTTCTTGCTATGTGCGTGACACAGGCGGACACCATGTTAGTGTCTCAGCTTTCCAAAGCGTGTTCCTCCATTGTCAGATCTGATCCTACAATACCCTGCAAGCCTGGCAGAGCAGGTAGCATCCTTCCCATCTTACAACGAAAGAAACGGAAGCCAACCTTCCAAGAGCAATGGACGGTGGAGTCAAAATAAACTAAGTAATGAAAGAGTTTTTATTTTTTAATTTAAAAAATTGGTACTATGGAATAGGGAAAGTGAGAAACCTACGATGGACAAAAGCTTGAAAAGGTCCTTTTTGGTAGAGAGGGAGGAAAACTCCTGGCTGCAGCAGGTTTTAAACTTTGGAACAACAGAAAGTAAGAGTGAGTACGGAAGGAAAAATGAGACAAGGAAGCTGGGGGAGTCTGAGCTTCATTTTGCGACCCATACAGAACTGTATTATTTGTTACACACACCAAAATTACAGGCAAAATATACTGCAGACAATACCCTTGTACAATCTGCAGTCTCTATGAAGTGTCATGAACTCTTCTTCAGCAACCCAAGGGACTGTTGTTATTGCTATTTTTCCAACTGAAGAAACTGAGGCATACTGTAAATAAGTGAACTATTCAATGCTGTAACTTGGTAAGGGACATAACTGGCATTTGAGTCAAACATACGAATCCAGCGTTCATACTACAGAGCTCATGAGACGGAGCTCATGTCTACAGTGCTCCTCTAAAGAAAACGAAGATTCCTTTAAAAACGTCAGGTGAGGGTCTCCTGTACTTGACCCTTGCATTATTGAAACAGCCTGTTCTGATGGGAAATACTAGGGAGGGTCAGCCTTGAGGCTGATCCATCTTTACTTACCTTTCCAGTGGAAGCCACAAAGAGCCAACACATATGCTATTAGAAATAGAATTTCTAATATCTGTAATCTTCACTGGCTTCATATTATATGCATACAACAATAAAACCTGTAAGAAAAAGAAAAAAATAGCAAAATCACACTGCCTCACAACATTCAGCATTAGTCCTCAAAAAATAACACCGCACTTTGCAAAGTTTTTCTTTAGAAAAGACAAAAAACAAAAACAAAAAAACCTGAGGGTCCCCACCCTCCCCTAGTTCACTTTAAAGAGACATGATATGACTAAGAATTGTGCAAAGGTAGTAAGATGAAAATATAACACTATTTGGTGATAATAAATTATTTTTGAAGAGTGATATTCTGTACTTCGATGAAGTTTAAATTTCAGCCTTTGAAGGCCTTTTGTTGCAAGTTCTAAATGCATACCTGGTGAATATCCAACTTTATTTCCTCTTCCTTCTCCGTATGTACCTTTCCCTTCAGCGTTCTACACACTCCCATGAATTCACTGATGTTGCTCCCTTCCCCTCTGTTACGGTTTGTGTCTAGATGTCCCCCCAAAGCCTCATGCAGTCATGGAGGTGGGCTTCTGGAGTTTACGACTGATTCATGGTCTAATGCTGGGATTATGGGTGTGAGTGCTACACCCACCCTGGGGCCAGTAACCTGCACATAATATAAGGGAGGGAAAGAGGCTTGCTCTCTCTCTTGCGCTCGCTCCTCCCTTTTTGTTCTTGCTGCTTTTGCTGTTTTCCACCACCATGAACTGTTGCCCTCTGCCATGTGCCACCCTGCCTTGGAGCCAGCCAAGTATGGACTGAAACGTCCACAAACTGTGAGCTAAATAAACCTTTCCTTCCTTAATTTTGGGTGTCAGGTATTTCATCTCAGCAATGAGAGAAAAGTAACCAAGACACTCTCCTCTCCCTTTATCAAGCCACACATGACTTTCCACCCCCATCTCTAAGAGGTGCTTTCTTTTGATGACTCATGCTCTAGTAATTCCCCTGTTGTTCAGATTCTGACAATTCTTGGTGTCAGCCTCATACAATGCAGCACCGACTTACAGTCATGTATTCACCGAATTTGAGATCCATAGAACCTTAGAGATCATTTGGTCTGATTCCCTCATCTTAGAGCTAAGAAAGCTGAGGCCCAGAGCTGGCAATCAAAACTGACTATTTAAGCACTTGCATTTATCCCTGCTTCCCTGAAAATCAAACTAAAGTAAGAGTAAAGAGATTTTTTTTTTTAAGGCATAAATCCACAACAACAGGAAGAAGATAGGAGGTGAAATGGACAAAGTTAGCAACATTCTTGAGGAAAAAAAGCGCTCAGAAACTCAGCGGAGGGAAGCGTACCCTTGGAGGGTTGCTAGCAATGAGCAGGACCCAGAAACCTAAAAGAACTCCGGGGCCAGGGGCCCCAGAAGTAGGAGTGGCAGGGGCTGCAAACAGCAAGGCTGGACAACCTCCCTCCCAGCCCTTCTCTGGGCCCAGGCCAGCACAGCTCCCCCTTTCTTTGCCACCTCTCTCCTGGCCAAACTTCTTCCATGCTGCTCTGCTGATACTAAATGAAAGAGGGTCTATGCTGAGAGACATTAGGCACAGGGGTAGGTACTATAGTGACAATATTAAAATGAATGTACTCTGCGTGACATATATTCTCCTATCCCACCAACGGCCCCTTGCCAGAATGCAGGTAACTAAACAGGAGTCTAAGAAAATCCTTTTTGGGGGAACTGACCAGTTAAAGAGAAAAGACCCAAGATACTGACATTCCAGCATCCTCTAATGGAACTGCTGGTTCCTTCTCAATGATCCTATAATGAGAGCTCTTGATCGATAAGCCTGACCCAAAGTGCTTTCCAGTGCCTCACTCCAAGCACAAATAGCCAAGATTCCACTGGCTAGAAAATGAAAGGCAGAAACCAAACAAACAGAAGAAAGGAATTCGGGGAATCAGATACAATACAGAGAGCAGAAGAAAACTTCAATGAAACCATGATTAACACCTCAGAGAGTAGGACAAATATGAAGCAATAACACAGTGCAATTAAAACAGAACAATCAGGGAACTAGAAGGAGCTCTTAAAAACAAAATCACAGCAACTAAATAACCAACAAAAGATTTGAAATGTAAAGTTGAATCTGTGTTCCCCAAAGTAAAACCTAAATTTAAAAGCATAGATAATAGAAAAAAAGGTAAGAAAATTAAGTAACCTAATATGTTCAATATTTGAGAAGATACGGAGATAGTCAGAAGGAGGAAATCATAAAAGAAAGTATCTCTGTGGACTGAAGAATATTACTTTCCAGATTGCAAAGGGCACCCTAAGTGTCCAGGACAAAAATGGATGAAAGATGGACACCAAGACACATCATAGAATCTCAGTAGGCAGGGGACAGAAGAAAACCCAGATCTTCCAAAGTCACAAAGACCTAAGATCCTGCCACTGGACCTGTATACAAAGAAAATGAGTATGCCAAAGATGTATCCACACGTTAATGCACTTCCAGCACTATTCACAACGGCCAAGATATGGAATCAACCTAGTTTCCATCAACTGATGGACGGTAAAGAAAATATATTCATAGCAGAATACTCTTCAGCTATAAAGGGATGAAATTTTGTCATTTGTGACAATAGAAATGAACCTGGAAGATGTAATGTTACTTGAAATCAGCCAGACCCGGAAAAACAACTACTGCATAATATCATTGATATGTGGAATCAAAAAGTCAACTGCACAGAAGTTGAGGGTAGAATGGTGATTACCAGAGGCACGGGTGGATTGGAGGAAGGTGAGGAGATATTAGTCAAAGGATATAAAATTATAGTTCGATAGGAAGAATTTACATTTTAAGTATTTAGAAGAGGCAAATATATAGAGACAGTAGATAAGCAACTGCGGGGTAGGAAGACGTGTGGAAGGATAAAAATTCTAGAATTTTATGCATAGAAAACATAAGCACTAAAATAAAACTTTCTTTTTCAGACATTTTAAATCATTTTACCTCCTGGCTAATTTCTGTTAGTCTACTGCAACCCCGATAGCATCTCAGGGGAACATTGTCACGGTGCTGGTCCTCGGCAAGCTCTGAGAAGTACTAACGGGAGATTAAAGTACTCATGTCCTGCGGTCTGAAACTCACCAGAGAGCAGCCTGTACCATCTTGTTAACAGTTTTGTTTTGTTTTACAGAAAATGTGCATGTTGGTGACTTGCATCTGGATTTTATTTTTATTTGTACTACTGACTGTGATTCTGCATGTGATTTGGACTACATGAACAAAGATACAAAACACTCCTCCTCGGATAAGAGAGCAACTTCCTCGAGACCAAGCTACCTTGTCATAATTTTCTGACCCATGATGCATAAATGAACCCTGTCCTGTTCAACAGAGAGAGCGCCCCGGACACCTGGATCCGTTAATGACGACCAGTGCTTTCTTTATCCTGCCATCCCACGTGTCTTCCTAAGGTCCTTTATGAATGTACTTTACAGTGTCCAGTGCATCCTTTGAAGAATACCCTGGCAAGGAGCTGCAAATATCAGACACATCTATGCAAAGGTGTGAATCAAGACAGAGAAATGTGGGATTCGAAGACAGGGAGCACACCTTGCAGAGAGATGAAGGAATTCTAAAGAAGATGGAGAATGGGACTCTTAAAATGACAGTTGAGCTTTGAAAGCAAATGAATCGGGGCATTAATCTAAAGGTGAAGACAGAAAATGGCACTGAGAGATACACTGATGCATTGGGCCATATGAACTGTGTGGGTCTTTGAAAGTTTAGAAAGAATCAGATTCTAAAATACGAAGAAAACTAAGTTAAACAAAAAAGGACGATTTTTCTCTTCAGAAAAGAAGATGGGAAGAAAGGAAACTTCACCCCACTCGGCTTGTCTGAGCTATATTTACAACTGTAAGGTAAACCCAGACTATGGTTTAAACAAGAACTGTGATGGAGCGGGATGGGAGAAGGTACAGAGGGTAAGAACATGTGAAGGAGGGGAAAAGGTGCACATGAGCCTCCATCTTCCATAGTGATGTGGGAGCTTGATCACTCAGGAAATCATGTCAGCATATAGTTTAGACTTTGTAGTTTGTGCTTTTGTTATAGCCCTAACTCTTTGCTCAGTATCTTGCTATATCTGGGTTGGTCTTGAATTCATGACCTGCTTATCTGGGACCCTGAACTAGGGATACAAAGACCCCCACAAAAGAGCACTGACACCACATCTCTTTCTCCCAGACTGGCTGGATTTGTGCACTGAATAAACACATCTCCAGGCACCATTTCAGCTCTATCCCAGTTTGTGTTTTCACTTGCCAGCTGAAGTTGTTCTTCTCGGTGTCTTGCTCGATCGGACTCTCTGCACTTGGTCATGCTTGTCTCCCTGAGTCTTCTGTGGCCTCAGGATATTCTGCCTGCTGTTGATTATTATCCCTCATCTTTACCAACTCTGAATTGCATGTTTTGATCCTGATCAAGTTATAAACAGTTCAAATCTCATTCTGAATCACAAGCAGGAACCTGAATGCTAAAAGGAACAGGACCATTAGGCAGGATAAAGTTTAAGGCACTAAGGTATAAACTTGAGTCAAATTTGGATCATGGAATTTTGGGTCCTGGTTCCATCTTTCTGTGGATGAGCTGTGGTGATATGTCTCTCCGACTTAAATCAACCATTCTTCATAGCTATTTTTAAGACTGATGTCTGGGAGGTTCATTAAAATGATAGTCTTTGGCAGGGTCTTTGGTGTCTGTCCTTATAAGATACTGAAATTTTCAAGAGATACTTGTGTTGTAATGAAGTTCCAATGAATACCTTGCCATATGGTTCTGTTATAGTCTACTAAAGATTAATTTTTCAAGTGGTTAATTTCTACTTCCTACACTAAGAAGTTAAACATTTCCAAGTTATGAACTTAACTCCAAGGTACAATGACATGGAGATATTTATCCTTCTGATTTATCAAAAAAAAATTCACATCAAAATCCCTAATGCAGGATTTCTACTCTGAAGCATCCCTAGTTTCTACCAACATTTTTGCTTCAATGCTGTTGGTACAATGAAGTCGATCAAGTAGGTGGATCAAGTGATGTGAATTCACTGCATCACGCAATGACCTATACAGGCTGTGGAAACTCTAAAGTGCGAAACAGATACTAGTTTTCCTTGCCATACTTTTCAGAGACAAGGAGAACCTTCAGTCATCACCGGAGGACTCCAAATGGCCCTTTGCCTAAGAGCACAGATCTGGAATCAGACTGCTCCCATCTGACTCCTTGCAGAGTAGCATTTGTCCATCCTGTGCCTCAGTCCCCTCTTCTGTGAAATGGGACTGATGATATCACTTATTTCAGAGTTAGTGTAACAAAGTATCCAGAAGACAGTAAGCTCTACACAAGTTCTCACTATTATTATGCTACGGATCACATGAGCTTCAGCCAGTTATTCAACAACAAACACTAAAGTCCTGAAATGATGGCTAACGAATGTACAATATTTGAAGCATCAGATTTCAGTGTTCTTTTCCAAAAAAGGTAGAATTGGGGGTGTGAGGTGATTTAGTTCATGTAAGTCACTATTTCTCAATTTTTTGCCTAAGTAAAGACAGCAAGTATATCTTATATCATGATCAATACATACACAATTACTGTTAAAACTGAAAAAAAAGGCACTCAAAGTAAGAAATGGGAGAACTGTGTGTTCTACATATTTTCTTGTGGCTTGAGAAAATCATTGTGCTTAAATAAGAATTTGTTAGTTGGATCTTGCTTCTAATCTCTGACACCAGTTTGTGAACCCTTGTTGATTGTCAGATAGGACTGTTTATGTGCAAAACCTTGTTATTCTACTTATGCCACATATGTACTCGAAGTTTTCACTTCTTGGATATTGGTTTGTTGTTGCTTTCTAAAGGCAGTACATGGACATCCCAGATCATCCTGTCCCAATCACCTTTACAACTCAGGGATCTGATGTTTCCATAACCTTGTGAAATGGACTTTAAACTTTATTCCTTATTTTTTAAAACTAGTTGCTTAGGTAAGCATTCTGTTTTATGATTCTGAATTATGATATAAGATGAACATCAACCTATCTAGGAAATTTTGCTTTTAACAGTATATACCATGAGACAAAAGGTACAGAAAGCCTTTTTACCTACTATACAAAAAGCATTCTGATATTTTTCCTTGTGTTTTGTTTCTTTTTAAAAATGCTCCTTATGATCTACTACAGTGATTCCGTGACTTACTGGTATTCTTAGAACCACAATTAGAAAACTACTGTAGTAAATTCCCCTAAAAGATACTATAGAGTCATTGTTTTAAAATGTACATGTAACATCCAACAAGGATGGGACCTGAGAAGAGTGGGAAGGAAAGTACATATGGTTATCCATGGGTTTCGCGTTTGCAAACTCAACTAACAGAAGATCCAAAGTATTTGGAAAAAAATGTTTCTCTACTTGCGTTGAGTATGTACAAACTTTTTCTATAAACAACACAGACTAACAACTCCTACATAACATTTATATTGTATTTGGTATAAGTAATCTAGAGATGATTTAAAGTATATGGGAGGACATGTGTAGGTTATATACAAATACAACACCATTTTTTAAAAAAGACGAGCATCTGTGGATTTTAGTATCCTTGGGGAGTCCTGGAACCAACCCACAGCAGATGCTGGGAGATGAGTGTATTTAAAAAGAGAGGAAATAGCTTTAAGTATATCTGGGAAGTGATATGCTAAAGTTTCTCCTTTTATCTGAATAGAGAGAGATATATAATTGGCCAACAGTTAGTAGCAGGTTTCCAGCCTAAGGAAGCAGGATGAAGGGCCCCGTGCGGGAAGCAATGGTGGAGAACGAAGAGAGGTAGGCCCAGTGGGTTTCATGATTTGACAGGGGTCACGGGAGTCACGGAGTTGCAAAAGCTACCGGAGGCACAGCTAGAGGGGACAACACTCAAGTGCTGGGAAGGGTGGGAGCAGACCAACACAGACGACAGAAAAGTAAGCAAAAATGCTGAACAGGGAAGAACTATATGGTGAATATCTTATGGAACAATAAAGAAAAGCCTGAGGCTCTTCTTAGAGAAAGCAGCAATCTAAGGAACTCTGTAGTGGAAGGTTCCTCTGCAAAAGGCTGTATTGACCAACTGTTCCATTTTTAAAAGCTTGACCCATTTTTCAACACTCTCCTAGAATTTGAATCACTGTTCAATCTCCAGGAGTTCAGAGATGGATGCCAACTGCTGTTCAAGTTATAAAGGTCTAGTTAAACTTCATACCTTGGAAAAATTTATCCCTATCATTACATTACATACCATGGGCTCTGTTTCCTCTGGAGGCCGGTCCAGAGGAGGGATGTACCACTGAAAGCAAAGTTCTTTGCCTAAAGCTTGCGTTGCCATTTCTGTTGACACGCCGTCCACAGAAGAGGGGTTAGCAAAGGTCCTCGAAGACACAGCAGAATGTAAAGTACTGTCACCATATAACTATGGAATAACAACCAAAAAAAAAATTATGTCAGTTAAATTATTGATAATGAACTCACTCATTTGATATTTCAAGGAATTTAATTAGCTACTGGAAAATTCTGGGAATTGCCTCAGCTTATGTCATATGAAGGTAGATCTCAAAATTGTCCCCAGATTACCATAGAGTGGATTCTCCTAAACAAAAACATGCTTTTAGAACCTAGTGAACTCAACCAATGTCTTCTACTTCAGTGAGTCTTCCAGAGTGAAAATTTGCAGGTGGAAAATGCCCACACAATCTTTCAGCCTTGAAATCACTACTGTTGCCAAGAAATATCTTCTATTTTATTTCTAATTTATTCATTGGCAAATACACTGAGGGTGTGGTTATAAATTCTACCCTATTTTCCAATAGCAATGCTATATGCAAAATAAACACAGTTTTCGTTCTGGTTAAAAAGTTAAATTCTTTTCCTCTCATTCCCTTTTTAAATGAATGTGGTGGACTGGTAAGTTTAAGACTTCGATAAGCTTCTTTTATGGAACTTGGTCACTGAACAAGGAGTCTACAAGAAACATAAATGTATGGAACACAGTTGCCAACTCTATAAATTGTTTAATTTGTTATGTGAGGCAGCTAAGAAAGCAAAGCATAGTTGCTCCTTACCAACAAAACAATAGGCTACCTGGAGAGATATCGATAGTGATAACAATATCTCAAGTCTAAAACCAATGGAGTACAAGCTATTTTAGAAATCAACTTCTTGTTATTCTCAAGACCACAGCACAGTGGCTGGGGAGCAGTTCCTGTTGCCTTCTTTCTGACATCTAAGGCATCTCAAGGTTTGGTGACCAAGGGGAATGTGTCAGTGCCAGAAAGAAATATTTGGTGTTTTATAAGCCTTTGTCCCTTCCATTATTTCTGAGTCTATTCAAGACATGAATATCACTGTGAATGCAAGTCTTCAAAATAAAAAGGGAAAGGCACTGACCTTCAAGTTGTCTACTGATAAAAGAAAACAAAATGTTCTGACTGAAGGTAATATTAAAAGTGAAAAATTTTTATAACTGCATAGAGACCATCATAAAAGCATATTATAAGCCAGAATCCTCATTTATAAGCAAAAATTTTTATGGTTAAGTAGACATTTAAAAGTGCTTAATGAATACTTACAAAAAGGCACTCCACAAAAATGATCAGGTAAATAACTGATTCAAAAAAATAATTTCTCGCTTTTTCATATCCAAGTAACTTTCAGAGCATCTAAAAATTTTAGCAAAGAATTCATATTTATTACTAACTAAGTGTCAAAAATAAAAAGCAAGTAGCTTTTATTTCAATAAATGTGGTGTCTAATAACATGATGGTGTGACAATGGTTTGTTGTAACAGAAGTCAATACAAAAACAATCATTTAATTTCCTATCATCTTTAAAATAGGGTAATATCCAGTTGCTGAAGGGACTGGTTACATATGCTAGTTTATCAGTTACACACTGAGTATTTTTATATGCTATCTTTATACTTTGAAAAAAATAAAAATAACAGACCTACTCCGTGAACCTTAGGCTGCCACAGTCCTATGAACTACAAGCTACTCTGTGCTACTCAAATATTTGACCTTGCACAGGTGAACACAGGCAGCCACACAGTCTAGAAGCATTGTGTTCAATTTTAATCATCTCCCTTTTTTGGAATTTCTAATGTAATTTGTTTGGCACCTTTGTTTTCCCATCACAAAGCTCCAACACACTTGATGATATCCAGATTCATACAATTGATGAGCACAACATACAGCAATGATTGTCCTGGAAAAAGATCTACCTCTTTCTAGGGGAAAAGCAGGTTGAAGTATCAAATTATGGAAAGAGTTTGATTGAAATAGCCTCCTGAGTGATTCAAGGCTCAAAAATGTTATTATAAAAATCAGCCAAGCTTGGTGTTTATTAAAAAAAAAATTCAAAAGGCTTTATGCTCGTTAGCTGTCTACCCCAGTGAAACAAACACATGATTAGGTAGCTTGCACCTGTCAGGAAAGCGACAGTGATCTCCAGAGCTGATTATCCCAGGAGAGTGTTACACTAATTATATCAAAAAAGAGCAAACAGGGTGAGACAACTCCTTGATAACCCTGCTGCCGTTAGAAATGTCACTTGTATTTACAACGTATTCAGAGCTGTACCTCTGGATCATCATCCTTAGGAATTGGGTAATGGCAGGCTGCCCTTAATACAAAATTCTCTAGCAGAGCTCCTTTCAGAAGTGTAGTTAAGAAGTCACACGTTAGTTTCCCAGGTCTTCTCCAATATGTGCAAGAATGCGTCCAGCAAAACTACTCTTCTCGGCCTTCCCCTCCCCTGCCTACTCCTTCAAAACCAGCCTGGGCTCTAGGACAGCAATCCTCAAATGGAATCTCTATTCCCAGGAGGGCAATTCAGAATCTGGTGTTATTGGGAACGATTTCACCCCACACCTACTCTTTCCCTCCATACACTGCTGGACATCCCGTCTTCCTGGAGACCCCATCTCCTTACTCACGCCTCTCCTTGCAGAACAGTTACTTGATCGGTGAATTTGACAAAAGTGAACTACAGCAGAGAGCGAACATTCTCTGCTTCTTCATGCAACAGATTTTTAAAGAGTTTGTCCCCATGTGAGGAGGCCTGTAATGACCCAGTAATACGTGGCTGGACGAATACATCTGTCTACTTAAGTATTCATACAATTGTAACTGCACACATAATGAATGGTTTTTATTGCACATTTATAATAAAGGTACAGAAATTGAGGAGAGGTTTAGAAACTCTCAGAATTGTTTTACTGTTGGGTGGTGACACTGAAATTTGTGTAATTTCTTGGCAAAACAGCTGCCTGAAAGATGTTGCTTTGTGTGGGAGTCTAGAAAATTCTGAGAAATTTTGGAGATTTATTATAACAAGAAGAAAGAACATTTAAAATGTGAACTGTCCTGAAAATCTAGCCTTTCCCATCAGCCTATCTACATGGTAAAACAGAAATGAGCTTTCCTAAGAACTCTGAGGAAGCTAGAAATTTTTGTGCTAACTTAGAAGTTAATATGTTTCCTTTGGAAATATATGGATTAGTGTAACAAGTTTTAAATAGATACACAATGTTTCAAAACCTTACCTTGGCTGATGATTCATTTAAGACTTTTTCTGAATCAGCCAGATTTTCCAATCCTTGAAGAAGTTCTTTTGGAAATTCATCAATACAAGAAGAATATAAATGTAAGAATTTTTTAAGAAAAACATGCATTTCTTTTTGGCGTAAAATCAGTTCAGCGTTGTAAAGGGATGTGAGAAGAGTATCATCTGGTAAAGAGATTCCGGATCCTGGTGTTGCAGATGCTTAAGGAAGAAAAATACATTTTTAGGCTCCTTAGGAATAAGAATGATCTCAATATTGCTGGTATTTGCTCACCAACCACCATCCTGTACACCCACAGGAGGTAGAGGCTGCCAATCACCTTCTATCTTTAGACATCATACGCTAATGGATTTGCTTCTTGCCTCAGGAAGAAAGAAAATTTCGGAGGCATCTGTAGATATTGCTTTCAGTTTCAAGAATTAACAAAGGTGGCATGTATTCTGTCCACCTGTCTCTTTGGAAGTCTCCCCAAAGCGAACCCTTTTGAGTACACGTAATTTATCTGAAAAGTGACCTCAAGGATCACAAGTGAAGGGAGGGGTAAAGTATGACAGGGGAAACAAAAAAGAGCCAAGAAGGACGAGTAAATGAATGAATGGGCTACAGCTGTGGACAATGAGGGCTCAGTCCTGCTGGGACCTTGGGCAAAACCATGGAGAAGAGTCCCAGCACGAGACAGAGAAGCTGGAACGCCATCTTCCTACCTGGCATGTTGCCTAACTCACTAGTTAAAGGTTAGTCCTGGATGTGTGGAATCCCTGATACCTCCAGGCTGCCCTGGAGCTTCTGAGAGAGCCAGATCAGAAAACCAGTGAAACCTGGGTGCCTGTTGTGGGAATTGCTGGAAGGTGAGCTCAGAGGTGAGCTGAGTTGCTACGGGGCAGTGCATTCTCAGGGTGGGCTACTTTGGCTGGTGTCTATGTCCTTCCCTGCTGAACTTCCCTTGCACTCTCCCCTCATCATGATGAAACTTCAGCCCTGACGCCTTTCTGAGTGCCTGCCTGTGCCACCTGAGGACCACGCTCAGCCGCCCTGTGACTCAGCCTCTCTGCCCTGCTGGCTTCCCCATCACTGGGCCCTGGCATGGGTCAAACTCTCTTTTCTGTTTGCACTGATTACCAGCTTCAGGGGCAGAGATAAAATACAATATATGTTGTCAAAAAAATGACAGGAAAGGGGCGCGTGAGATAGCTCAGTGGCATAAGCACCTGCCTGGCAAGCACGAGGTCCTGAGTTCAACTCCCGGAACCCATATAAAGGATAAAAAGGGCCGGTGATATCGCTCAGCAGCACAAGCGCTTGCTGGCAAGCGCGAGGTCCTGAGGTCGACTCCTGGTACCCACATAAAAAAAAAAAGAAAAAAAAATGACAGGAAGGCCTGATGTGAAACAGATTTTACCAGTTTTTCTAGATACTCTTCAGTGACTAAAAACATTGACAACACCACCAAAAGCCCATAGAAATAAATGTCCCATCTTAAGTCATACATTTCTTCTTTTTCACATACTTGATCCCGGAAAACTCCTTAAAAGCCAAAACTTCATCCCAGTCACATTGTGACCAATGGTTCTTAACCATTTTGAGCCAAGGATCACTTTGGCATCTTGAGAAGCCTCCAGATGCCACCATATCATGAAGTTTTCAAATATATGAAATCAATATAAGAAAATCAATTACAGTGAAAGAGTATTCTATCCAAAGGTTTGTGTATGCAAACTGAAGAACTTTTGGAATTTTCACCTTCTGATGACAGTTTACTCAGAATGATGTCAAATGTTGTGATTTTAAATAAGAAACATGACCTAAACAAGAATTAGAAAGGAATATGTTCTTTCTTAACACATCAAAACATACCCAGCAGCTTGCTCATGTTATTAATTCTTTGCAGGTGTATATAGTAGCGCAGTAGGAGAACCCAGGTAACATCCACTTTGGTCTGAATGTTTTGCGTAGCATTTGTGCTGTCACACACATCATCATTTTGGTACAAAAACGTGCAGAAGCTAACTTGGTAGTTGTCTGAAAGTTTAAAAAAATACCATAATACAATGTTATGCTTTCCTTGAAAAGCAATCATATTCAGAAAAAAGTACAACTCATGAAGACTGACACGAGCATATGTTCAATTAAATATTTTTGTTCTACAATGATTCTAAACACGATGTTAAAAGATGAACAATAGGCTGTGAAAGGATATTTGAAACATATATGAATTATTTTTCTCTAATATATCCAAATAGTCTTGTACCACTCCATAAGAAAATTTCAAGCAACCCAATTTCAATGGGCAATCCATACAAAAAGTGGGTAAATAATTTGACAGGCAATTCATAAAACCAAATGAAAAAGTGAAACCAAATGACAAAAAATGTTAGGCACACTAAAATCAGGAAATTCAAATTAAGATGAAATACTATTTCACATTCCTCAGGAATTGGCAGACTAAAATCTGAAAAGAACAAATATTAGTAACAATTCGAAGAAACTGAAATATTCATATGCTATCAGTAAGAACAACTTCTTGGGAAAGCAATTTGGCAGCATCTAATAAAACAAAAAAACGCACATACTTATATGTGTACAAAGAGGTTTGCTCAAAAGTGTTCAGGAGAGTTCTGTCATAGAGAATGAAGGAGACTTTGAAAAATAAACTGAAGACTGTTCATTTGATGTCATTTACAAAGAACGAATTCCATCTATAAGGAAGTGTAGGGTAGTCCCAGTTCCAATCCCAGCAGAACTGGTCACAAAAGTGTGTAAACTTGCATCTCCCTGTGCCTCGCTCTTAAGCTTTTGATCTTCTGAGTCCTAATTTCCTCTTTTTTTTTTTTTTTTTTTTTTGTGGGTACCAGGGGGTCGACCTCAGGACCTCACGCGCCAGCAGGCGCCCATGCCGCTGAGCGATATCACCGGCCCCTTTTTCGTATGTGGGATCCGGGAGTCGAACTCGGGCCCTCGCGCTTGCCGGGCAGGCGCTTAAGCCGCTGAGCCATCTCACCGGCCCTAATTTCCTCTTCTTTAAAATGGGCATGATGAGGGTGGTTATGGGAAGATCTTGAGAACATTAGAGTTAACAAGCAGGTTCGAGATGTTATGGAGAATGATGGCATTTATATAACTTTGAAGGTATTCACTCAATACAATTCTTTATATCATTTATGCATATGCCCATGAATATAAGTGTAATATTTGATTAGAATAGTAATTGTCTCTGGTATGGTATGTTTTCTCTACTATACATACTATGGTATGTTTCGCTACTATATACACCTGCAAAGAATAACATGAGCAAGCTGCATGGTATGTTTTCTCATCTTTTTTCAGTAATACTTCATAACCTTTTCTAATATTTGATTAGAATAGTAATTGTCTCTGGGGAGGAAAGAGATGGAGATGAAAAGATCTCCTATGAGTAATGACCTATGCATGCTTTCTTGAATAAAAAAGTGAATTTCCATGTGCAGAATATTTCCAGTGCTTTTGGCATTTACAAACCTCTAATTCCATTTCCCTCTATCTAAATCCATCTCCCAGAAAAAACCACTACCTACAATTTTGTGTTAATGATCTCATAAATGTCCTTCACCATTTAAATATGTATATTTTGCATACAATAAAGAAGGTGTTGTTAGTTTTATGTTTTAGGAGCACTGTGAGAGAAATTACATGTATTTATCTGTCTTCACTAAATATCATGCTTTTAAAATGTATCCAGGTAAAGGCACGTAGCTATATAGTTCATTGATTTTCTTCATTGCTGTGTGTATCTCATGAAATACACTATATCTATTCTTTATATACACTGCATCTATTCTATTGCTAAGGGCCATGTGAGTTCTTTATAATTTTGTTTTGGATTTTTGTCTTTGCTATTTTGAAAAAGCCTTCTATGAATATTTGAATACATATTATTTGGTACATAAGTGCACAGATTACTTGGAAATGGGAACATTAGGTGGTTCTTCAGGGGTTTTTTTGACCATATTGACTTTTGCTTTTCCATATAAAGTTTAGCATTAATTTTCCAAATTCCAGAAAATAAAACCTTTTGAAATTGCTACTGAAACTACATTAAATTTATACATCATTTTAGGAAGACTCCACATCTTACCAATATTGAGCTTTTTAACTATAAGCATGGTATGTTTTCTCATCTTTTTTCAGTAATACTTCATAACCTTTTCTTTTATAATTTTTGTTGGAGTAATCCTTAGATGTTTTATATATTTTATAGCTACTATCGTCTTTTAAAAATTTATTATTTGTATAAAATATATAGAAATAAAATCTCAGCCAGCAAGCTTACAAAATGTTCTTATGGCCTACAGTTCTGGAGAATTATCTATATGAATAAGCCATAGCTAATGACAGCTTTTTTCTTCTTTCTCATTCCTGTACCCCTTATTTAGCCCCCCTTTTTTTTGTTTTATAGACACAGGGTCTTGCTATGCAATTCAGGCTGGCCTTGAACTCAAGGAAATCCTCCTGGCTCAGCCTCCCAAGTGCTGGGATTACAGGAGTACACCACCACGCCTGGCTCTTTTCCCCTTATTTTGCAAGGAAGAATTTCCAGAACAATTTTGGATCAAAGTGGTGACAGCATTTTTACTCCTCTTTTTTAAAGGGAATCATGTTGCATTTGAATATTGATTTTAAGCCCAATAGGTTTTTTTTCCAACTTATAACTTTTTCAAATTAAGGATATTTCTTTTAATTTTTAGTTTTAGACTCATGAAGGATTGAATTTTATTTAATTTTTCTGCACTTCTTCGAAATGATTATTTTTCTCTTTTAATCAGTTAATGTAACAGCTTAATTCAATAGATTTTCTAATGTTGAATTATATTTGCATTTCTGGAAATAATCCAATTTACCATGATGTATCTTTATCATGATGCTGCTTATTTTCATCATTTATACATTTACATGATCAAAAATAAAATTCTCTCCTTTTGAGGCAAAGGTATTTTTAATCATTTGAACTTTTGTGCTTCCACAGGTTAGTACCAGTTCTTAATATAATTTCCTCATTGCACTAATTTATCATTTTTATGAAATGTTTATTGACTTTCTTTTATCATTCTGTCTGCTGCCTAGTGACAGAGTGCACAACCACTCCTCCGTACTTCAAAAATTTTAGTTATATCACCACATTTAATTCCCACAGTTTTACATATCTTCAGTGTTCTGAAAGCTTTCTTTGAACTTCCGCCAAGGACAGTGTCTCTTGCGGTCCTACTGTGCACTGTAACAGCAGCCGTATCCTCACTTCCTTCATCCGCCAGGCTTTCTGTTTCAAGGTCGATGACATTTATATTCTATTCTGTAGTCATAATAAACCCTTATTTGTTTTGTCTCTGAGTTTAAAATCAATGTACAACGCTTCATTATGACTGCACGAGGACCGTTCACTTCCATATGACCAACTCTCTTCGCTAAAGGTAAATGTCACAGCCTCGTGACCCACAAAATAGTAAGGTTCTTAGCACAAAGATCAAGTGGATTGTTCGATATCGTGTCATATTCTAACTCACTTTGTCGGAGCTTTGAATTTGGACTAGGAGAATATTTTCCACTAGGATTTCTGTGTGTCTTGGGGTGGAGGGTGCTGAGAAAAGTAATATTGCATCCTTCACCATATTCCTAATATTACTTCTGGCTCATTCTATCTGCTGCCTAGAATACATTTATGCTCCTTGAAGACATTTTTGAGGTTGCAGACTTGCCATTCTATTTTGCACTGATGAATTTCTAGCCTGCTGCATAGCTGGCAATACTGAAGGCCCTACTGTTCCCTTCCTCCTATCTTCCCTGCCCCCCTTCCTCCCTCTCTTCCTCTTACATCCACTTCTTTCTTCATTTGCAACCTTGGATGCTAAGGTACATTCTTTTTTTTTTTTTTTTTTGTGGGTACTGGGAGTCGACCTCAGGACCTTGCGCTTGCCAGCAAGTGCTTGTGCCGCTGAGCGGTTATCACTGGCCCTTTTTTTCCTTTATGTGGGTTCCGGGAGTCAAACTCAGGACCTCGCGCTTGCCAGGCAGGCACTTATGCCGCTGAGCTATCTCACTAGCCCCTAAGGTACATTTTTAAATAGCATCCTAAAAAAAGAAGAAGAAGAAGATCAAACCTCACCAAAAATAAACCACTTGCACTGGGTGTGGCAATGCATACTTCTAATCTCAGCACTCTGGGAGGCTGAGGCAGGAGAGTCACAAGTTCCAGTCTAGCCTAGACAACTTAGTGAGACCCTGTCTCAAAGTAAAAATAAAAGAAGGGGCTGGAGATATAGCTCAGGGCAAGGGCCCTGGGTTTAATCCCCAATATCTCAAAAGAAAATGTAAACCATTTGCATACTTACAAGGCTTGCATACTTGTCATTTAGGTAAATATATGATTCTAGTAGAAACTCATTTTCCCTTAAAATCCCACAGGCCTTGCTCTACTGCTTTCTAGCATCAGTTATTGCTGATGAGAAGCCTGGTGCTAGCCAACTTCTCATTCCTTTCCAGTCGCCCTGACTTCCCCTTCTCTGAAATATTTTTGATCAACTCGTTATCCATGGTGACTTAAAACTTCATTTGGGGTCCAGGTCTAGATGTTCTGTTTGGGGTTTTGTTGTTATTGTTGTTTGTTTTTCATTAATGATGTTTAGAAAATGGTAGAATTTTTCAACTTGAAGACTCAACTCTCCCTTCAGCCCTGCAAAAATACTTTTATATTTATTTCTGTGATGATTACTTCCTTATCTATATCTCCCTTATCTATATCTTGAAAGTCTTTAGTTATCTGTATCTCTTATCTCCCTTATCTATATCTTGAATGTCTGTTAGTTATTCGAGAATTTTGAAACATCTTTACTGACACTCACTCTCTCTCTTGCTCTCTTTATGACGAATGTGACCCTGTAGTACTGTGAAGAAAGTCAGTCATTTCATATGTGATTCTAGGTTACTATACCTATGTGCCAAAAGAAAATCTTGACTTCAGACTTATACCATATACAACTCCAGATGAATCGTAGTTCTAAATGGAAAAGGTACAACAAAAATAAGAACATTTTTGTGTAGGAAAATATTTATAAAACTGAAGACCCAAAGCACAATTCATAAAAGATATATAAATTGGGAAACATTGAGATTACAAACTTCAGTGGCCTTATGATGCCCTTAACACAATGAAAAGGCAAAAACACAGGGGAAAATATTTGCATATTTTATTTTACATATAATCTACAAAGAGATCATATCAGAATATATAAATAATCCCTCCGCATGTCTAAGGCAAAAACACAAAACTCCCTAGAAAAACGTGCATTGTTCTTAAATAAGGGGTCTCCTCCAGAAACATACTGTAGATAACGGTGTTCTATTTATTTAGGCATCAAGAGAAATTTTAAATTAAAGCCACCTGGAGAACATCTGGCAGTATCCACCAAAGCTGAAAACACATATGCCCTAAGATGCAGGCATTCCACCCTTTGCACACATTCAAATGCACACGTCTGTGCACAAAAATGTCACATGTGAGTGTATTCGCAGCGGCATTATTCACAGCGCCACAAGTGTTTAGCAAAGTAGAGCGGATAATAAATCATGCTCCAGTATCACATCCACCAAAGAGATGAGTCTCACCAACAAAATGTTGAACAAAAGAAGCCAGAGAAGAGGATCCAGACTGTATTATTTCATCTACACAAAATGAAGAAGCTGGGCAAACTAATCTATCTGTTAGAAATCAGAAGGAAAGAGGTTAGTAGAGGCCAGAAAGGGGCACGATACTGATTTCCAGGGTGGTAGTTTAGTTCTATTTCTTGACCCAGTGATGGTTACACTAGTGTTTCCTTTGTGATAACTAAACAAACTGTACCCTGTTGATTTGTGTTCTTTTCTGTATTTGTGTGATAATACAGTAAGGCATTTATTTAAAAAAATAATTCTGATTATCAGTTTGAAACTGTTCATGTAATACTGGCACATCCCTTCTCCACTTGGAAATCATCCCAAAACAACAAAGAAAACAAGTGACAAAGACACAAATTCTATTAAAAAATAAAAATCAGGAAGAGCCAAAACCCGAAACTACAAAATATATGGAGTTATGTCCAAAGCATTTCATCAAATAGAGTACAAAGGCAGGTGATGATATTGAGGTGTAACTCTCAGAAAGAAATAGCAAACTCTACTTCTTAACGACAAGCCACACATTTTTGAATAGTACTACAGTATCAATTGGGATGATTCACATACACAAAATAGAAAATCCAGGAGAGCGTCATATAAAGTTACTATAATGCACTAGCTCAACAACCGCCCACAAAAACCCAGACATTCATAAAGCTTTGCAGAGAGTCACTGTTGAGTGTACACCCTCAGGTCCAAGACCTACATGTTCTGCTTGCTGTAATCACCATTAGATAGATGACAGTTCAGTCAATGAAATCACAGCATTTTCCAATGGTAAAATAACTTGGCAGATTAAAGCAATAGCTGCAAACATGAAGACGCAGTTCATAACTCACGGGCAGAATTATACTTTTGCATTACAGATGCCTCAGATTTACAGGTGTGCCTGGACCCGCAGTTTTCCTTAAATTTGTCAAACAGTATTAGTACTAATTATTCAAAGAGGATCTTCGTGCTTGTGCATGATTGGTCATAATGCAAGCAAAGTACTCAAAGTATTAAAGAACCGTTCTGAATCTAATGGTTTGTCTTGGGACAACTGTACTGCTATTCCGCGTCGGTGGTACAGAAGCCATGGTGAGTAGCGCCAGGATGTTACAGGCACCTAGGAAGACGGGGCACCAAGTCTGCTAGTGCTCCTTGCACTGTTCATGTAAAATGACTATATTAATAAAAATGCCACGGCCACTTAAGAACATCCTGGATGGAGCAGTTAGAGTCGCCGAAGCTATTAACTCTATCCTTTTCGTGTTCCGCGGTAAGATGGACAGCACACGCAGAGCACTGCTGCCGGGTACCGGAGTTCAAGGCTGCGTGGCTGCGCTGGATCCCGAATGTACTCCTCCCCCACCCCGCCCCAGGGAACACCATTGCTACTTGAAGAAACAACTCATAAGACATTGTTTGCAGTCTTACATAGGTGGCAAGTATTTTCTTTTCTTTTTTTTTTTGGTGGCAAATATTTTCTCAACAATGAAAGAAGTCAGTCTGACCTCAAGAAAAATAACTGGCAGTACTTGCTACCAATGAAAAAAATCCAAGTTTTCAAGTTAAAATTCTGAATTTTGGAAATTTTGTGTTTACCACCATTATGGTTTAGAGCTAGAATACCCCTCCAAAGCCTCAAGTGTTCAGAGGTGGAGCCTTGAAAGGTGACTGGATAGTGGCAGTGCTGTACCCATCAGCTAAACGTGCTGTGGGGAGGTGGGGCCAGGCTCAAACAGGGGCGTCACTGAGCCTGTGCCTTTGGAGCCTCTATCCTACTTCTCAGCCCTTCTCTGCCCTCCCTGCTTCCTCCCTGCCGTGAGGGGAACAACATTCCTCTGTCGCACCCTTCCACCATGACATTTCTGTCTTAGAGGCAGCCAACCATGCACTAAAACTCCAAAACCGTGATCCAAATTAAACTCTCCTCCTTAAAGTTGTGGGTATTGGGTATTTTGTCCCAGCAGTGAGAAACTGACTAATACAACCACTATGAACTTTTCAATGTTTACTCTATTCTGATAGGCATGGTGATATTTTAGTTTTTGATTTTTTAATATTGTCTAAGGAAATGTACCAGTATTTCAGAATTTCGCACAACTCAGGGAACCAATATTTTCCAAATGTCTAATATACAACATTATATAATTAAGCATGAGTAAAAGATCCACTCAGACAGCAAGATAGATGAATGGGTTTTAATGTAACAGAGTACAAATGCTTCAATGATAAGGTTTCAGAGTCTACACTGGAATTAACATTTAAGAAACCACCACTTCTCCAGGTCTGATTTGATGTGATAGAATATCCATAATTATCTGAAGAGGCTCTTAAAATACTCCTCATTTTCTAACTACATATTTATGTGAGACTGAATTTTTACTTATTTAACTAAAACATTATATTGCAACAGACTGATTGCAAAAGTAGGTATGAGAGTTCAACTACTTTTATTTAGCCAGACATCAAAGAGATTTGTAATGTGTTATTTATGTTAACATGTAATGGATTTATTACTACTCTTTTAAAATGAATGAACTTTAATTTTCAGCTTTAATTTCTAACATAACTTAATTTTTCCATAGTAATAGATTCATTTAAACTTTTTTACCATTACTGAAGTGAATTTAAGTAAATTATATTTCCCAGAAGGTTATAAATTTTGTAGAGCTTTTCAAATTTATTTGCTTGGTGTTTAACAAAGAAAATTTCTCGTAATTTAATTTCTCAATATCAGTGATTACTTTCCTCTTAACATTTATCATTTGTGAGGGTTTTTTTCCTGTAATTAATTTTCTTGAAAAAGTAGAATAATAACTTAGTTGGTTCCTTCCTCCAGATTACAATTTCCCTTACTGTTTCTGTTTCCTAATCTATTACATACATATTATAAAATGACACAAAATAATATCAAACCTACCTCTAATATTAATAAATTTAAATTGATTAAACCAATCTGTTATTTGAAAAATATTGTCAGGTTTTATAACAAAAATCCAACTCTATGTACTATATAATAGGCATATTTAAAATAAAATTACTTAGGTTTAAAATAAATGACGGGCAAATGTGTAGTAGGAAAACATATACCAAAAGAAATTAATATTTATGAACTTAGTTGCCAAACAAGGTAAAATTTTGGTCAAAAGGTGAAACAAAAGTAGGATCTTTATAATGTTTAGGGTGTTCGCAATAAAGATGTAATAGTTACGAATATTCACACCCCAAGTATCGTATTATTAACAATACAAAAACAAAAACTACATCTATAAAAGGACAAGCTGAAATATGTTACTAGTAGGAGATTTATGCTAATACATATTAAATTATTATTATAAGTCTATAATAATTTAAAACATACAACAGATTAATAGGAAGTGAAAGTAAAGTACAGCAATAAAGTAGCCATCTGGAGAAACTAAATTTATATCCATTTGATACACTGTACATATTCC
This sequence comes from Erethizon dorsatum, assembly GCA_028451465.1. Lineage (NCBI taxonomy): Eukaryota > Metazoa > Chordata > Mammalia > Rodentia > Erethizontidae > Erethizon > Erethizon dorsatum. The sequence continues at coordinate 10,726,794 of CM051834.1, forward strand.
TAATAGGCTCCCATAAATTATTGAAATAATCTGAGTAGGGAGGACCTTTTAACTGCAACAGAAATCCCGAAGCTATCAAAGAAAATATTAATGATTTTCTGCTACCTAGAAACAAAGCTTCTTCATGACACAATCCATCCACTGCCCTTGAGAGGGAGAGATTATCCTGGGTTTTCCAGGAAGGCCCAATATCATGTCCTTATACACGGACGCCAGGGGCGGAAGACAGAATGTCAGGGATTCGAAGATGCTAAACTGCTTGCTTCAAAGATGGAAAAAGGAAGGGCCCAAGAGCCAGGGAACTCGGGAGGCCCCTAAAGCTGAAGAAGGGAGAGAGACAGATCTCCCCAAGAGCCTCAGGAGGAAATCTGCCCTGCCAATGCCTGAACTGGCCAGGGACGCTCATTTTGAACATCTGACCTCCAAGTCTACAGGATAATAAATCTGTGTCTTTTTAACCCACTGAATTTGCAATAGTTTGTTGCAGCAGCAACAGGGCACTCATGCATTGGGAATACGATTGCTCTGGGGACAGTGAGTCACTTGCAGAGAAGATAGAAGATGGAAACCTTCTCTCCATACCCTGGAGTCCCTTCAGGATTTTGCTTCTTGAGAATAAATAATCTATTCCAAAAAAATTGAACTGAAAAGAAAGAAAACAACTCTGAACATGTCTGACCAATATCAATTTGATCTTTAATGTCAGAGAGAAAAATGAAGACCAGTTCAATTGTGTTCCTTGTAGAAAGTCTGCTTTTTCTGACTGAACGCTTATTTTATTTCTCTATCATCTAAAGATGGTTCCAGAATGTGTCCAGACACAATCCGTGCTGTGATCGTCTTCGGACTTTGGGGAAGTGGGGGAGGAGAGCCTCTCACCCTGCACTGAGAATGTCTCCTGCTGCCATATTTTCCCGCCTGCTCCAGCCAGGCTCTCTGGGTTTCGTTGGTTCTGAGTCAGTATTTATGCTCGCATTTTTCTGCATCTTTCAAGGATGTGAGTTCCAACCTGACAACCTAAAGTGGGTTTCTAACTTCTCCCAAGGAGCTTCTTTTCAATCCTGACAATAGTTGCTTGGCATGCTTCCCCGCACCCACTCAGGCTAGCAGGCAGGGTACTTCTAGTCCCCGATTTGTGGACAACCCCGTTATGAATCCTGATTCTATACAGTTGACTGGGGTCTAACTTTCCCTACCTCGGGCCCCTCTCTCCAGGGCTCTTCCATGAATAAGTATTAAAATCCCAGCTCCACGTGTTAAGATCTAATCCTTCTATAGCAAAGGCCTCAGATTTTAGCCCCCGATTACAAATCCCTCATTTTACTTTGGTACCTTGGCATTTCTCTGTCTTGGCTTCAGGTTCAGGTACAAATTTTAACAATTTTTTTCTCTTTTATCTAGCATCACTCTATGTTTGGATTGGGAGGGGAAAAAAACATCTTTCACATCAGCTCAGTCCAACCCATCCAAACAGATTGAATGTAAGTATCAATTGTGCTTTTTTGAGTTCCTCGCAATGTTTTCTTACCACATCCAACATAATGGTTAACAGCACAACCTTTAGAATTGGATAAATGAGGATCTGAATTAGCGGTGGAATATTACTCAGGTTACATAACAACTCTGCCCACCTTGACTCATCTGTGAATGTGCACAACGACGCTCTCACAGGAGTTTCCTAAGGATAAATGCAATCAAGTAAGACAGCACCACAGAGCACTGGTGTCATTGTCCTATTATTATCTGGTACTTCCTGCCTCCTTGCTCTCTGCTACTGTGTCAGTCTTCCGCTCTGACTGCTGGGGCCCTACTATGGCATCAGACAATCTCGTTAGGTTCCCTTTGCTTCCCTGAAGGGCAAGTCTTTCTCTCTGTCTCCAGGATGGCCTCCCGCTGCATTTGTTTGGGAAAGTCTTCCCACGGGTACCACCTGTTATTTTTAAATTTTCATTGCTGACTTTCTCAGGAATGAAGGGTGTCTCTTCAGATTTAGTGCCTGACAATGGGTAGGATGTATGCTCTGCTGCTGGCCGCAGTATTGTCTCTTGGACTTAAGAAATCAATGCGGAACTCTGAGTGGAATTTCAAGATTCCAGCAGGAACCAGACCAGGATACAGGAAGCTGTACTTCACTGAGGCTGCTTCTCATCATGCCTCAGGGGCCTCTGCACAGATATGGTCCACGTGGGCAGACACACGCGGGCACATACACACCACCACTCCCGCCACCAGTGCCGACACAGGTGAGTTCTCTCCACTCCCACATGTAAGTGGTACAATTATTTCGGATCTGAGAATGCAATGTTTCACTCTAGTTTCCCACTACTATAGGAAATTGTATCTTGGGGGAATAGAAGAATAGAAGACAATATAATGGGAACAGCATCCATATTTTTAGTGAGTATTGAGCCTATGTCTTTGAACCAGGGACAAGGAAGTAAGGGAGAGTGTTACGGTTTGTGTCCAGATGTCCCCGCAAAGCCTCATGCAGTCATAGGGTTTTTTCGGAGGTGGCTGAATCTAGAGTGTGTGATTGATTCCTAGTGCAATGCTGGGATTAAGGGGCTGGGATTAAGTGTGGGTGATTACTGGATCAATCTAATGATTGGATTGGCACCGCCCTAATCCCGGTAGACTGGATACTATATAAGGGACAGAAAGAAGCTTCTCTCTCTCTCCCTCTCTCTCTCTCTCTCTCTCTCTCTCTCTTTCCTTGCTTGTTGCTTTTGCTGTCTTCTGCTGCCATGAACTGTTGCCCATCTGCCATGTGCCACCCTACAATGGAGCCAGTTGATTATGGACTGAAACCTCTATAAACTGTGAGCTAAATAAACCTTTCCCCCTTTAACCTTGGGCATCAGGTATTTTGTCTCAGCAATGAGAGAGAAGTAACTAAGACAGAGAGACAAATCATATTTTTTAAGCCTGAAAACTTCTTTTTTCTTTTTTTTTTTTTATGTAGGTACCAGGAGTCAAACTCAGGACCTCGCACTTGCCAGTCAGGCACTTATGCCGCTGACCTATCTCAGCGGCCCAAATTTGCTTTTCTTGAAGAGAAAAAACATATACTAAGGGTCAATAGTTATTCTTAGTCCTGCTTCATAGCTGTTTGTATTCTGACAGTAGGTCCACCACCATTAGTTTTCAGCATGACATGCATTTATATTTTTCTGTATATCATGTTATTTAAGTTCTGAAGGACTACATCGGGACCGTAAATCCTAAATGTTATTTTTAATTCAAAGCGACTTGTAGAATTTAATAATTTTTTATCTCAGATGAATTTTTATTAAGTCTACAAGAAAATGAGACCAAAATATAATGTATACAGTATTTGAATGTAACTGCAAAGTAGATACCTAATGAATGTTTTAAAATTCAACGTAAATATGGTTCCACATTGCCAGTACTATCATTTTAGGGTCTCTGTTCCTACAAGCCATGTAGAAAACACCTCAATAAATTGGCCCGGGTGCACCACTGGACTTTCTTATTGTTCTGCAAATGTCATATATGAGGTGTGACCAAAATATAGAGTGAATGTTTAAATTTTTAAAAATTCATAGGCCGGTGAGATGGCTCAGTGGCTTAAGCGCCTGCCCAGCAAGCGCGAGGGCCCGAGTTCGACTCCCGGAACCCACATACGAAAAAGGGGCCGGTGATATCGCTCAGCGGCACGGGCGCCTGCTGGCGCGTGAGGTCCTGAGGTCGACCCCCCGGTACCCACAAAAAAAAAAAAAAATTAATTATGGTGAAAGACACATTGCCATTGGTCCCATTACTCCCTCTCACTTTGAATACACTTACCATTGCTCTTGCTGCTTCCTCAAGCAGTTCTGGAAGCCTTCCTCCATGAGTGTCTTTGCAAGGCACCAGAAAAAGCACGGTGAATGCCGCTGCCAGGTGCCAGACAATGGAAAGGCAGCCTCATATAAACATCACAGTGTGTCCTCGTCCACCTTATTCACCAACTTTGGTACCATGAGACTTCTGGCTCTTCCTCAAAGTCAAAATGACCATGAAAGGTAAACATTTTGAATGGACTGAGGACATTAAAGCAGCCACAACAGTGCAAGTAAGGATACTCAAGAAAGAGGCAATGTGTCTTCTACTGTGTAAACTTTTTCAGTTTAAACATTCACCATGGGCTGGTGAGATGGCTCAGCGGTGTAAGCGCTTGCCTGGCAAGCACGAGGGCCCGAGTTCGACTCCCGGAACCCACATACGAAAGAAGGGCCGGTGATATCGCTCAGCGGCACAGGCGCCTGCTGGCGTGCGAGGTCCTGAGGTCGACCCCCGGTACCCAGAAAAAAAAATAAAAAATAAAAAAATAAACATTCACCATATTTTTTGAGCACACCTCGCCCTTCCTTTCAGGTTCTGGCACGATGAACTACAGTCCATCCTGCACACGCGATTGCTCTGCTCTGTCATCGTGCTTTTGGTCCTGAATTGCTCTGTTGAGTATGTTTCCCCTGACCTCTGGTACCTTATGTCTTCGAGCTGATTTACATTTGTCCCACTATGTAGTTCTCCCAAAAAAGAAGTGCTCCTAATGAACTCCTGTGCTACCTTGCCTGTGTCCAGATCTCAGAAGACCTATCGTATTAATCCTAACTTATTAATCTTTCAAAGGTGAATTTATATAATTTCAATGTGTCTGCCTGTTGTGATTGGTCAGGACCTGAAGCTTGTGAAAGGCAAGACCTGCTTCCTTGATGTATTTCTGATTTGTTCCATCTGGACACAAGCATCTGGTACACAGCTGTGTTGTGTGGCTTAGCTGTAGAGGGCATGCTTAGCATGCACAAGGCCCTGGGTTCAGTTCCCAGCCCCCAAAACAAAATACACACACGCACACACACAAAACACACCCCAGAAGGAAAAAAGAAAGAAAAGAAAGATCTAGTACAGTGCTCTGCACACAATAACAATGAATATTGTTTACCACCTCATGTATAGATCAATGCTAATACTGTATAAAGCTAAGATTAGTGAGGAGGTTTTCTTCCAGATGCTAAGTTATGCTAATGCAAGGAAAATCAAGCAAGTTTTATTTGTTGTTGTTAAGAGATTTTTCCCTTTAGCAATTCATTATAATATGAACTTCACCGCCATCTGTGTATTTGTGGCATTCAGGTGGGAATTCTGAACCTTCTTCCAACCCAAATACCGAAGCGAGGGAAACTGTCAACGTGCATTAATTACCAGCCTGCCAGGAAAAGACTGGAAGGCAAAAGAATACTTTAGGCAAGGCAAAATGCAAAATAGATTGGACTTTAAAATTTAGTAATTTCATAGTTAAATTAGTAAAGAAGTGCTAATGGATGGTATAAAATGGAAACTGAAAAATTGGAATATGCTAGGAACACCACTGAAATGGAATGAGACCATGTAAGTTCTGGTATGAAAGGAAGACTACTCAACTGGATTGGCTAATGTCATTTGATTTGGCAGATGCCACTCTCCACTGTGTGTCCATGGCTGGTATCATGAATTGGTCACAGTAGCACTTTTTCCTATTTTTCCATTCAGAGGTTCAGAATTCTACTACTATAGGTTAAACTCATCCTGTGGGATACTTTGGATTATTATCAGACAAACATTTACACCCCTTTCCTTCCCTGTGGAAGCAGAGTATTATTCCCTACTCACACCGATTGGACCTGGCCAAATGACTTGCTATAATCAATAGGATGGGATGGAACAGAGGCTTTAAATGTGCTTGTGATCTGGCTTGTGGCTCTGTGCCCTGGTAGCTGCCATGAGAAGAACATGCCCCAGGTAGCCACAGCCTCTTTAGCTTAGGCCTCACAACATATGTACAAAGAGCACCCCCCAGCCCAGCCTGCAGCCTGAAGCAGAACACATATGTGAGCAGAAGAGTAAATGCTTGCTGTTCTAATCCACTAAGTTTTAGGGTCCAACTGAGAGGAAACTTTGTTAGCCCTGTCCTAGAATCTAGTAGAGGCTTGGCATGGGGATACATGCCAGTTCCCTCAGCTATTTGGGAGGTTGAGGCAGGAGGATATCAAGTTCAAGACCATCCTAGGCAATTTAACAAGACCTGTCTCAAAATAAATTTTTCAAAAGGGGTGAGGATATAGGTCAGTGTTCCCTGGGTTCCATTCCCAGTACAGATATTCCTTGTTTAATGATCTACCTCTTTAATGACTGTTACGACCAAGGTGCGCTACTGGGATTTACAACCCACTGCTCCAACTTACAATCTGTCTTTTTTTTTTTTTTTTTTGGTCTATCTGTTTATAGAGCCTCAATGTCTTTTTTTGTGTACAATACACCTTGTAGATACAGTGCCGTAATTTCTGCTAATTGTACCATACAGTACAGTACTGTAACTTTATGTTCTATTATACATTATAGTCCTGGATGAGAGTTTCCCAAATAAAAGCAAAATCATCAAGCTGGAGTTTCCTTTGACCATTTCTTTGTTCTGAATATTGCAATGTACATCCTATATACAACTCCTCATTTAGCAACCAATTCATTTAACGCAGGACTGGAACTTGGTCATTAAACAAGGAATATCTGTATTACTGCGATAAAAAAATAACCAAACAAAAAACCTGGTAGAGCACAAAGAAATGACCAGGATAAAGTAGGCACATGTTCCAGAATTAGTAAGGAGCCATTCTGAAGAAGAAATGGCCATGCTGGAAGTTTGAGTCACACTCTTCAAATGCTGAGATTCTGACTAAATCTCTCAGTTAACAGATGAGCAAAATAAGGCTGAAAGAAACTAAATGGTGTGACAGAAGAAGGACTTCAGTTGAGGTCTCTTGATTATGAACTGTACTGCTTTCGTAACAAAATAATCATGTGGGTTTTAAGAGATGCATTGTGAATCGGGGAGAATTAAGCTGCCAAGCAGCATCAAGCAAAAGAAGTGGGGGCCAGCTCCTCCTGGCTGCTGGGCTGCCACACTGCCCTGTGCAGGGCAGTGGCTCTGTCCCCAGGGAACGTATCTATGGAGATGCCAAGGAAGCATGAACACCCCATTTGAGATGCCAGCCATGGCCCAGAAACTGATGAAACAAAATTCTTTCAGACATGAAGGAAATAAAAATAAGAAAACAAAAACAAAATAAAAAGTCTATGTAGTGGTTTGACCTCAGGCACATTATTTTTAGGTTAAAAATAGTCTATGTCACCTATTCTTCAGGGAAGAGCTCAGAGGGGATGATTTCAGCTGATAACAGCTCAGTTCACCATTCGACCAAGGACACCACCATCTACAGATGTCATTGCGGAGGCTCTGGGAAGACCGCTGCCACCCTATCTGGTTAAAGGGAAACATTTTCATCTGCTTTGGCTCAATGCTCAGCTCACACCAGACAAAATCAGACATCAGTGTTACTGAAACGTCAGTCTGGAAGCCCAGTATTAGCACCTAACTTCTTAGCACCAATCCAAGTGCTTAACATGCAAGAAGCACTCAGTAAACACTTTGTGAATGAACAAATGGACAAACACATAACTGGATGTTAAATACACATGTTACTACTAATCTGACTTAGAGATTTATGCTATAACTTACTAACAAGAGAGTCATAAGTAAATAAAAAGTTTAAATTCTGCTAAACTCTCCTGCATTAACTTACTTAACAAATATTAATACTGAATGTTTGCTATGTATAAGCAACTTACTGAATAGACAAAGCCCCTACCCTCAGGGAGCTGGTAATTTAATGAAAGAGTTTAAGCATGCTCAAACACACACACGGAAGTAAACTAAGAGAAAAGCCATGGAGCCACGTAAGAGTAAGCACGCATTCGAGATTAGAGAATCAGAGAAGGTCCGTCAAGCAAACAGTCCCAAAAGGTTCCACTTGATCTTGTGAGCAGTAAGATAAACAAATAGAAATACCAGTTTTCACAGAGCCCTGCATCGGAAGTGCGGCAGCCAACCAAGTAAAGCGCACACTGGCGGTGAGCTGAAGGCCCGCTGTTTTGGCGGTGTCTTGGTCCTAGGCCCCTTTCTTCCCTTGAGGCTCCCCAAACTCTAAGCTAAAAAACCAACAACAGTTAAAGCTTGAAAACGTGATTACATATGAAGTTCTCATAAAATACATAACCATTCATACATACCAAGCAAGTAATCTGTGTATGAGGAGAAAAGATCCACGGTGGCAAATTCTGGAATGCTCGGTAACACCATTTGATTAACTGTATCGGTTCTAGCATTCTTCTTTCCAATGAGAAGGTTAACTGCCAGCACAGCTTCACTGACCTACAATTAATTCATATATTAGAAGTCAAAAGTTTTTTATTCATATATTACCCATTGCTTAAATGCTGTGGTTTTAATGTATCCCCTAAAATTGTAATGAGTTGGGAAATTGATTCCCAAGTGGCAGTGTTAGGACATAGGCCATTTAAGGGGTGATTAGGTTGAGAGCTCCCCCCTCTTGATGAGACTAATGTCATCATGGGACTGGGTTCTTATCATGGAAAAGTCAGTTCCCCCTTTCCTCTCTCTTCTCCTTTCTCCTGCAGCCACGGAAGGATGCATAAGCAGGTGCTTTCTAGCTCAGTCCCTTAATCTTGGCTTTCCTGGCCTCCAGAACCAAGTCAGTAAGTTTCTGCTAATTACACATCACCCATTCTGTGCTGTTCTATTATAGCAGCATGAAGCAGGCTAATACAATAGCTAACGTGCGAAAGTGAATTCATAAAATAATATTCAATACATGTTACAAGCAAAAATGACAACCTGAAAAAATAACACATGATCCCTGACATGTACAATGCGTATTATAGTTAAACAAATCATACAGTTTTGACAACTTAATTAATGGATAAATCACTTTAAGCTAGTTCACATAACCATGACAAATATTTGCCAAAATGTCAAATATGTACACATGTGAATCCTCTAATGTTTTCATTAAAGATTATTGAAACAAACAGAGCCAGGTCTGGTCTGGCCAGTAGAAATTAAAACCACTACACTAAATATAGAGGGTTTCTAATCTTTCCAAACAAATATAACATAAATCCTAAAGAATGGGAAATTTTCCTTTCTTTTGTGTAGATAGACTGTGCCGTCTTAACAGGTGGTGGGTGCAGAATACTGATATGAATGGTACCAACCTGCGTAGCAGCTCTTATTGCAATCCAGGCCAATGAATTGCACATTTCAAATCTATTTATTATTGGTTTTTTATTAGAAGTGGTCCTTCTGACAGGGGGCTAAAAATATAAAAAAAAGTTTTATGATAAACACATAAAATATAAAATTTCTTGATAAATCTCTTTTTGTTGGAAGAGTTTGTTGGAATCTTATTCTCATCTTCTGACACTTTGGTGGAATACTATTTAACCATTAACAATAATAATGTATCTATTGACATGAAAAGGTATTTAAAATACATTAAGACAAGAAAAGTATAGGTTATGAAATGATATGCAAAGTATGATCCCATTTTTTTGAAATGCAAATATACATATATTGCCTATACATACAAGCACAAAAAAGTTTTAACAACAATAGCTATCCCGATCTTTAAGCACTACCAAATTATTTTTACAATTTTTTTCTAATCTTCTATAATGGTACTGTTTGATTTGTGTTCTAATAAAATATGCCATTTAAGTAAAGTCAAGTGTCATTTTAATAGAGGATCTATAGTTGAAATATTGTGGGTAAAGGTGTCAGAAATGAAAATATTATTCAAGGCTTTTGATGGGTATTTTTTATCATTTTTGTAACCAGGAAAATGTTGAAGGGGGAAATATTATAAAGTTCCATAGAATAACAAAAAACAGAAAGTTAATGGAGATTTTTTTTTAAATGGCATATATAATACCTATCTATCTATCTGTACACACACACATACACAACACACACACATGCACACATATATTCAGTTTCTAAACACAAAGTACTCAGTGAGCAGAAAGAGCCTCTACCAGCCACACGGTGGCTATTTTATTTTTTTATTTTTTTATTTTTTTGTGGGTACCGGGGGGGTCGACCTCAGGACCTCGAGCACCAGCAGGCGCCCGTGCCGCTGAGCGATATCACGGGCCCCTTTTTCGTATGTGGGTTCCGGGAGTCGAACTCGGGCCCTCGCGCTTGCCGGGCAGGCGCTTAAGCTGCTGAGCCATCTCACCGGCCCCTATTTTATATTTTTAACTACAAAAAATAAATATTAATGGTTATTTTTTTAAGATTTAAATATTTGTTAATATGTAAATAATCTGAATAAAGTATTAAATTAGATCCCTAGGTTCTAATTTTTTGATGCCCATATTTTGATCAATTTTTAATCTTTAAGAAAACTACAGACTAAAAGAAACAAAAACAAAAAATACATCTTTATTTCTACTTCTGTCTAGAAGACCGCCGGGGATAAGAGATGGCCACGGGCACAGCAGGTGCTCAGGAGGCAAGCACAGGTGTTAACGGGACTTGCCTGATCACGTATTAGGCTGGGAGCACGAAGGTACCTGGAGAGATCTGTCCCCCAGGACTCCGTGCGACTCAGTCCTGTCCTGACGTGAGAAGACTCTAGACATTGGCTCTAGTGGAACTACACAGGCTTTGAGGCAGAAATTGCCAGTTCACTGCCTCTGTAAGCTCGAGCAATTTACCTCCTTAAATTCTGGAAGTCAGACTAACAGGCATGAAATGAAGAATGCAGAATAATATTAAGTAATTGAGTATAAGGACAATTAGTTACCCAGATGCTCAAAAGAGAATGAAGCCATTTTTAATTGAGCAGAAAGTTTTATTGAAAAAGCTGGGCCCACGGGCCGGTGAGATAGCTCAGCGGCATAAGCGCCTGCCTGGCAAGCATGAGGTCCTGAGTTCGACTCCTGCTACCCGCATACGAAAAAAAGGGCCAGTGATATCGCTCAGCGGCACGGGTGCCTGCTGGTGCATGAGGTCCTGAGGTCGACCCCCGGTACCCACAAAAAAAAAAAAAAGAAAGAAAAAAAGAAAGAAAAGGCTGGGCCTGAGCTCAGAATGGCAAAATTTGGACATGGAAAAGGACATAGTTTGCACTTTTTAAGAGAGAGTGTCAATATTTCACAACCCATACAAACAGGAAAGAAAGAAAGAAAGAAAGAAAGAAAGAAAGAAAGAAAGAAAGAAAGAAAGAAAGAAAGAAAGAAAGATGAGAATAGTTTGGATATGGAGAAATAAAATTGCTTTGTTTGCAGAAAACATGACCCGTCCATATTTAGAAAATCCTAAGAAATATTCCCTCTCTCTCTCTCTCTACAATAAAAGTATTTAGCAAGGACACAAAATATAAAATAATAAAACATACAAGTTGACTATATTTCTATATACTACCGATCACCAACATGAAACTGAAAATAAGAAAAAAATCCATTCACAATAGAAATAACAAATATACACCCAGAATATATAAAGAACAAAAGTAACCAACAAGAGTAAACCAACAAAAATGTACAAATGATCTGAATATATACTTCTCAAAAGAAGAAATCCAAATGGCCAATGAATTTATGACAGATACTCAATATTTTTAGCCATCAGGGAAATGCAAATCAAAACTACAGTGAGGTTCCATCTCACCCCAGTTAGAATGACTATTATCAACAAACAAAAAAAATAACAAATCCTGGCAAAGACGAAAGGAACCATTATACACTATTGGTAGGAATGTAAATTAGTACAGCTACTATAGAAAACTGTGAGGTTCCTCAAAAAAATAGGATTATCATGTGATCCTGCTACCCCACTCCTGAATATATATCTGAAGGAAATGAAGTCATACAAAACATACAAAATAGATACTGGTATAGCTATGTTTACTGTGGCACTACATACACTAGCCAAGACACGGGGTCAGCCTAGGGACCTGTCGACAGATACCTATCATGTACAAAATACTTCAGAAAGAATGTAGATGTCTGACTGAGTTATATAATGATAGATAATAGTTCCATTACCTTGTTTATTCTCCTAGCTACTCAAAGAAGCATGTATTACCATCTTCACTGCAGATTTGAGGAAAATGAGGCTTAGAAAGGCTGAATCACTCACCTGGCACGTCAGAAGCTAGAATTCAAACTCAAGCCAGTACTACATGGACCGTACATAAAAGTGAAACAATAGTCCTCTCTTTCAAGGTTTTGTAATGTCATTATTAGGACAGATTTCCAATGTTATATTTCAATGGTCTTAATAATTATCTTTTTTTTGGCTATTTTCTGTACTTTCTAGTAATTTTGAGACTTGTTAAAATGTACTGTGTCACAATATTGAGAAAATGATGACCATGTTTTATGAAATTTTACTATTCTTTCATTCAAATTCTAACTTCTTCATGGTCTTATTATAAATACTCTAGTACAGGCCACAAAAGTGATATGCTATTATCATATGATCCTATTCATTTGCATTGCCACATACTAAAAGAGTATTTTTTCTCTACCAGAAATAAACATATTTATCACAACACAAAAAGGTGACTTTTTCTAGTTTGTAATCATTTCAATTTTTTTAAAAAGCAGGTGCTATCCACCTAAGGCAGTTATTATATGAATAATTCAATTTACCGAAAATTCTACATGCCTAATTTTTTTTTTTTAATGTGGGTACCGGGAGTCGACCTCAGGACCTCCTGTTTGCCAGCAAGCACTTGTGCCGCTGAGTGATATCACTGGCCCTTTTTTTCCTTTATGTGGGTTCCAGGAGTGGAACTCAGGACCTCGTGCTTGCCAGGCAGGCACTTATGCCACTGAGCCATCTCACCGGCCCCTAAAAGTTTTAAATCACCTTTATACTATCTTGAAAATTAGAGATTTGAGACTAATATTTTCTCAAAAGATCTCTTGGAGAATCAAATGATTATTCAATAAGGATTTAATATAAAAGTCTACCAAAATCTTAAAAAGTAAAATTACTGGGCTCACATACCTCAAAGCCACCTGGCTTCTTCCTGCCTCTAGGATCTCCCTCCATCTAGAACCTTGGTACTCAACTGTGGCCCAAGGCCACCAGCATCAGAGTTACCCAGAACTTGTTAGAAACACCAAAACTCAGATCTCATCCCTGATTTACTGAACCAAAATTGACATTTTCACAAGGTTTTTGGAGCTGTTTCTCCACCTTAGTTTGGAAGCACTACTCTAAATCATGTGTTCCTCCACGGTCCCCAACTTCTCTCTTGTTTAGTCCAAGAGAATTCTGACTTCCTTCCTTTGCCTATTTTCCTCTACTGAAAGACGAACCCTATGAGAGCAGCAACTGAGCTCATCTTGGACAGTACTTTACCACCTTCCTCTAGAATAGTGCCGGGATCAAAGTAGGTGCCATTAGACATGTGATGAATGAATGAATGCCTCTAGAAGTTAGCTGTTTATAGACTATATTTCATGTATAACATTTTAACAATCAAAAAAATTCTAAATGAAATCAATTTCCAGAGCCATACATAAACTGTCCAAAGAGGCATCTAAATACAAGTGTGACTATAAAGTAATTAATTAATTTCTCTAAGTTACATAGGAAAATGCCTCATTATCTCAATAGCACAGTGTTACTAAAATGGTAAGATCAAAGGTAATTAACTTATAATTTCCAACAAATTTGGCTATTACCTTAACTGTTGATGGTGTTTGTGAAACTTTCTTCTTTGGAAGCATCACATGAAAACACAATAGGGCCATTTCTAGGTAGGAATCTCTTATCAACCTAAAATGATATAGTGTTGAACTTATTAAAGAGCTTTACCACTCATAATCTCTTTGCATCATTTTCTGACAATGTATAAGCTTATGAAAAATAAACTTAGGCAAAGTTAGAATCTGTCCCAGTACTCAAACTTCCTTTTCATAGCACTTTTGGGCATAGGTACTAGAATTCTCCTCCCTGAAACTGGAAGCTCTTGAAGAAAGCTGAGCATCCTACCTCATCCTACACTAGCAGCACTCCACTCGATGACTGCTGTGAAGCTCAACACCCAGAACATAATGGAATATTCTAGCAGTCAAAGGAAAGTCAGGACCAGAGGAACCTACCTTGAAAACTAGGTTACTGTACTCTTCTATACTAATTCAAATGGAATAAAATACAGAGTTATGCAGAAAGCAGTGATATGGTACAAATTAGGTCTGTGTGTTTACTATCAAAGCTGTCTGTTGGGGCCACTTTGGATCAGTGCTATTTTTATAACAGTGGTTTACCCTCAATATTGAGGTGATTTTTGTGAAGAATTAAGCTGGCCAGCCCTAGTGTAGATGACCAGAGTGAATAAACACACATAGCCCTTCTAGATACAAATCATAGGCAAGAAAGAATCTTCTCATTAGAAGTCAGTAGTTCAGGGTAGGCTGCCACAACCCTGAGACTGACAGGAGATGAGGAACAGGCCTGAAATGATTTACAGTCCAATACGCCACCATGACAATGGGCATCATCTACCATTACTATAAAAGGGGCCTTGGTCAAAGGCAAGAGAAACAAGTTTAAAGATCAAGTCAGTAACTATTTTGTACAGATGCACAGCAGTGCACTAGCCCTGTCACAAAGACACTCATTCTCTCCCTGAATGTCCCAACGAAGCACACCGTTCACACCAAACACAAACGCTGCTCAAACAATGGAAAGGCATGGTTTTTACCCCGAGTTTCGGTCATTTTTCAAACTTAGTTGTATAGCTTCACATAAACTCTCAAATTTCATATTTGGAGATTTCTCTTCCATCAGTATTTGACGTTCTATTTTGCCTGAAAGAAAAAAAGAATATATATATATATATATATATATATATATATATATATATATATATGGTTTTTCCTTTTTCTACCATTTAGAACTTCTGAACAAATTATTTCATGTTGGAAATTCAGAAACCTGGAAATGCTGTCCTTCTGTCCATCTGTTGTTTCTTGCTGAGAGAAACGCCAGTGGGGAAAGACCTAGGCTTCCCCTGCCTTCAGTTAACACCACTGGGCCAAGATGCCTTTGGCTTCTGCAAAACAACTGGTTTGATCACTTGATTTTCTCTCCATTTCCTTTGTGTCCTCCTTTCTTCATCTCTCATTTCCTTTCTCTACATCCATTTTCCTGTTCCCGTCTAGTTCACAGGTATCATAGGAAATATCTGCATTCTTATGTCCAGTGCAGCATTATCCACAACGGCTATGACACTGAACAAACCTGAGTGCTCATCAGTGGATGAATGGATAAAGAAAATGTGTAGTGTGGTGAAAATACATGAGGTATGATGGAAAATCAGTGTGTGTTTAAATTTTAAAAAATGTTACAATAAAAGATATATTACCATTAATCCCCCTCAAAATATTTCCCCTCACTTCAAACACAGTTGTGAGTGTCTTCAGTTGTGTTACTGTGGCTGCCTCAATGTCCTGAATGGATTCTAAATGTTTACCTTTCATGGTCAATTTGACTTTGGGGGAGAGCCAGGAGTTGCATGGTGCCAGATCCAATGATTTTAGCAGCCTGCCTTTTCACCAGATGGCACTCCGCAACAGAATTCACTGTATTTTGGTTTTTATCACACCTCATAAAGACACTCATGAAAGAGGACTTCCAGAACTGCTTCAGAAAGTGGCAAGAACAATGGGATAAGAGTGTTTGAAGCAAGGGGGAGTATTCTGAGGAAAATTAATGTCAATATGTCTTATACTATAATTAAATTTTTAAAAATTTAAACATTGCCATATTTTCCCATCACACCATATAAAACACAATGGAACATTATTCAGAATGAAAAAAGAAGGAAATTCTGTTATTTGCAACCACATGGATGAACCCAGGACATTTTGCTAAATGTAAGAAGCCAGGCACAGAAAGACAAACACAATGACCTCACTTACATGTGGAATCTAAGAAAGTTGAACTCTAGAAGCAGAGAGCAGGAAGGGTGGTTTCCAGAGAATGGGGAGATAGGCAATAGGCAGATGTTGGTCAAAGTTTTAGTTAGACAAGCTGAGTAAATTCTGGAGAACTACTGTATAGCATGATGACACTATTCCATAATAATGTACTGTATACTAGAAAATTGCTAAGAAAGTAGATTTTAAATGCTCTCCCCACAACGAGAATGATAAGTATAGGTGTGATGGATATGTTAGATAGCGTGATTTAATTACCCCACAATGTATAAATGTATGAAAACATCACATTGCACCCCAAACTTACAATTATTATTTGTCAATTAAAAATAATAATAATCGCAACTTAATGGAACAAATTCTAGGAAGCCAGCAAATGCTTGAAAACCCTCAGTGAGGGTGCAAATGGTCTGCCTCTTACATGGTTCCCAGCCCCCCTTGGTGAGCATCTCTAGAGTGACACTAAGTGAGCACCTCTGGAGCAGAGTAGTGAAATAATGCAGATAATATGTCTTCTAAGCATCATTTAGGTAATATTATGTATAGCCAAGTGGCTGAGGCTAACATTTTTTAATCAAACTTCAAACTTTGTATAGGGAAGGTCAGTTATAATTGCAAAAAAAACAAAAACAAAAACAAAGCAAAAACCCAACTCATAATGCTATTTTCTTTCCTGATATAAAATAAGCAGTGTCCTTTTATTGAAAACACTTTGACAGAGCATTAATGTGCTTTGTCATTACCAAGCCCTTTGTAACATCTGTATTTTTATAGTCAAGAAGATCATTATTAATAGGGAAAAAAAAAGCCTAGAAACATTTTCACAGTTCTGATTCCAAGTATGTCTTACCTTTCTGAAAAAGGATTTCAGCTTCCACCTCACATTCCTCTACAGCTGCTGTCTTACAGAGCCTCAAGGCCATCTCAAAAAGATGAAGAGCAGGTACCCACTTCGAGGAGTCCTTCCTTTTATTGCAGCAATGTGCTTGCTTGGCCAGGGTATGTCCTAAAAGAAAATTGTTGGGTAGGAGCAAAACAATAAAATAAACAGTGGTCATAGCAAGCTTGCCAGTCACCACACTCCTCTCAATAATGATATCTATTAAGAACTCGTAGTCTTCAGTTTTTAGCACCCCGGAAAGGTTTTAAAGAAACACAACAGTCAAAGTTTCAGTGAACTACAACAATAACTCTATCTTTGGTAAATCTCCAACACATTTTCTTGTTTCTAAAATGAGAGATAAACTCCCAAGTCTCTTTCAGCTCTAAAATTTCATGGCACTCTTCAAAACACCTTCCATATTCCTAAGGTGGGGTTATTAGTAGGAAACATCTGGAACCTTTATGCTGCTTTCAATAAAATTTACATGTATTGATATGCAGTAATTTTCATTCTATTAAATACTACAATGGTTGTTTACTATGCATTTCTTTCCCATCCCAATCTGACAGTAAACCCATCCTGGACAAGGGCTGCAGGCTATACTTCTTACATAGGCCTAGCATCACTTAAGGAAAGGAAGGGCCATTGGATAGAAGAAGCACTTTTTTTAATCTACCTGCTTCAAAGACAGATATACATTTATTCCACAAATATTTTCTACATGCTTAGGCATGAAATGAGAATGAGAAAGGAGAATGATAAAAGCTAAGATGCAAGGAACCATCTCATGTCCTTAATATGCATTACTCATGTGATGCTCACAGCTCGAAGTGGGTGCCATTATTGTGCTAACTTGCTGGAAGACAAATAGTGGCTCTGAGGGTGACGTTAAGTAAGATCTCCAAGTTCGTATGGCTAGTGAATAGCAGAGCCATATTTTCAACCTAATCAGTCTGGTCCACACCAGATTCACACTAGTGATTCACAGAGAAGATGAACAGCCAGACGGGTCATCAAAGTAGTGTGTGGCTAGTTGTGTGGCTGTGACGGCAGGGGACAGGAGCCCTGGCCAATATCTGGAGAAGGTCAGGGAAAGCTTCCCCCAGAATGAGTTTTCAGGCAGACAGCTGATCACTGCCTCATCATTGGTAATTTCAAAGAGAAAAAAAAAAAAAGTTGGGGTAAAGAGTAGAAGAAAATGGGGGGGAAATATTATATTGCTGCGATAGTTGGATATATACGAGAAAGAAATATAGAAAAAAAGGTAGTGTAGGATTGCAGAATACAGATGCTTGGTTCTAGCTGAAATACTGGGTCCCAGCCAGTCATTGGAGCTACCATGTCATTTAAGGCCGTGAACTCCCTAGATGACTCTCAGTCTTGAATGCCTTCCTCTAAACAACGAGAAGGAGAACTAGAAAATATCTGGGGTCCCTTTGGTTCTGCAATTTTTCAGTTTCAAATACCATACCCTACAAAGGGTTTAAAAAATGCACACTTTTCATAAATCTTTGCTTCAGGAATGTGCCATATGGATGATAGGAGGTGAAGAACATCAGTCTCTCTTTCCTTCTCCCTCTCTCCTTCCCCTATTTTTCCCTACCTCCACCAGGGAGAAGTTATTCTAAACCAGGTAGGATGGCAGCACATGGCTAAAAATACTGAGAGGAAGAAGTTGATTTCCTGCCCCCGGAGGCTCCCCAGAGAGTAAGGAGCTCAGTCACGGGACAGTAAGAATAGCTAACATCTGCAGAGCTCTGCACCTCTGCAAGCTGGAGGCCTTCATGGACGCATTTCACTCTCCACTCACCAAACCCCCCCACAAGCCAGTGGCACTGCTCCTTAACCATTTTGCAATAGAGGAAACAGAAACACAGGAAAGTTAAATGATTTGTTTAAGAAAATTGAATAAGAACTCTCTCTCTAGAGTCTATACACTTAACCCCAACAATTACCAATTGTGATTAGCTCCCAGGCAAGAAGGAAAATAAAAGAAAGATATGCTATTACTATTTGTCCAATACGACTTCCTGTTTCAACACACTCTCATTTTAAATCTTTCACTTACTGTTTCAATTTATACCATAGCTGTTTATTAATAGAAGACAAAAATATCAAATATCTTCATGTCACTGCTGTACACATATATCTAAGCACATATGATACATATATTATATATATATAATATAGTACCAATATATAACAGTAGTCTGAATTATCCTCTAGATTTTTGTTAAAATTAGAATTGTTACAGAAATTTTGATTTTCTCTCTCTTCACCAACTAGATGATCGGCTCCAACTAGATTTGATGACAGAGATGGCAAATGACTCCCAATTATATTCCCATTCCCCACTACCATTTTTACACATAAGTGATCTTCAACAAATATTTGCTGATTGAAAGAATGTAAGAAATGTCTTCCGGGTGCTGGTGAGATGGCTCAGCAGTGTAAGCGCCTGCCCGGCAAGCGCGAGGGCCCAAGATCGACTCCTGCAACCCACATACAAAAAAAGGGCCAGTGATATCGCTCAGCGGCACAGGCGCCTGCTGGCGCGTGAGGTCCTGAGGTCGACCCCCGGTACCCACAAAAAAAAAAAAAGAAATGTCTTCCCTTCTATCTGCAAGTTGTAATTTACCTTTCCATCTAAAAAGAGTAGCTCAAGGTAAGGTAATTAATGGGAAAATAAACAACCATGTTGCTTATTTTTTATTTTATAAAAATAATATCAATATGCCATTTGCTATCAGAGGCTTTCACAAAGAAAAATATTTAAGCAGCTCCATTCTTGTGATGTAATCTATACTATAAAGAAAAACTGTCAAGAATGCAAGTCAGGCCAGTGAGATGGCTCAGCAGCGTAAGCGCCTGCCTGGCAAGCGCGAGGGCCCGAGTTCGACTCCAGGAGCCCACATACGAAAAAAGGGCCGGTGATATCGCTCAGCGGCATGGGCGCCTGCTGGCACGCGAGGTCCTGAGGTCGACCCCCGGTACCCACAAAACAAAACAAACAAAAAAAGAATGCAAGTCATAGATGAGTTTGTGCTTCATAATATTAAAACGTTCCTTTCGCCAGTAAATATCAACTCTGTGAAAAGGAAGTTGTGAAACTAACATTGTTTTGACAGAAAAGCTGCTTTTGGGTTTGTTTTAAAGTCTGTATTTAATATAATATAGCAGAAAGCAAGCTGTTCAGCTTCAAACGAGTCTGGAAAACAGCAACAGTATTGTCATCAAGTGGTGGCACATCTTCAAGATTAGTTAAGTCAGAAAAGCAGAGAACACATTTGATTTTACACACTCTGTACTCTAAGCTCATGTAAAAATCAAATGTCCTGATGATGTAAGAAACTGTGGACTAGAAGTACAGAAAAAGTAGCTCTGATGAGATGAGTGAGCTGGAAGGAATCTGAGAGGCCAAATAAGCAAGGCTAACTTCATAAATGAGGAAACTTAACAACAGAGAGGGGAGGTGATGAAATTTATATCTAATAATGATGATCATTATTCTGTTTTTTTTTGTGGGTACCGGGGGGTCGACCTCAGGATCTCGCACGCTAACAGGTACCTGTGCTGCTGAGTGATATCACCGGCCCCTTTTTCGTATGTGGGATCCGGGAGTCGAACTCGGGCCCTTGCGCTTGCAAGGCAGGCGCTTACGCCGCTGAGCCATCTCACCGGCCCTCATTATTCTGTTTTATATCTCAATGCCCCACTAGCTTCATGTGCTCACAGGTGAGGCTTTTGGGAGGTGATTGGCTCATGGGGACGTGATACTCATCAGTGGATTAGTCCACTGATGAGTTAATAGCTAAATGCGGTGTTGGGACGTGAAGCCTGGTTGGAGGAGGTAGGTCACTGGGGTGTGGCTATCGCCCTTCCTCCTCCTTTGATCTCTCTCAGCTTCCTGCCTGCCATCCATGAGCGATTCTCCTCTGCAATGCCCCTCTGCCACGCTGTTCTTCCTTGGAGCCAGCCGACTACAGAATGAAATCTCTACAAACTGTGAGCCAAAATAAACCTTTCCTCTAAACTTTGAGTGTTGGGTATTGTGTCTCAGCAACAAGACAGTAACTAAGACAATCATATAACAACAAGGATCTGTATTAACAATGAAAGGGGGCAGCAGAAGGGAGATAAGGGGAAGACACAGGACAGAGGATAGCTTGAATGTATTCTTGCTGCCCTCCTTTTCACAATCCAACCCCACCATGACCTCTCCCTGGCTAAGCAGCCACTGGTACAGGACGTAGGACGGTCCTAGAAGGTGATGGATGAGAACACAGTTGTGCAAAACTTTCTGTACTCTGAGTTGGACATGACCCTGACAGATTCAGGAAGCCTTGGGTCCCTGATAGAGACAGTGTCCTGGAGAGAGTTTGAAATGATGTCTGTAAGTCTCAGAGAAGGGTAGCTCTGCCTACCTGCCTCCTTGGTTTTCCCAGGAGCAGTGAGGCCAACTGACAATGGCCAAGGTCCTCTTGACTGATGAGCTCAACAATGTAGCCTTTGTTATTTCCCTTGGTGCCTCGATGGGGAATTAAACTCTTCAAGGCCAGTACCAAGTCAACCAACAGAGGCAGAACTAGCCCTTCTGACCACCACTTGCTGCACTGTCACACTGAAGTTAATCCAAGAGCTGCACCTGAACCTCAATAAATAGACAAAGGGAAAGGTCCAGCACAGAAAAGCTAGCAGCCAGAAAGAGGAAGAACAAACAGCAAGATGAAGAACAAACTGATGAAGGATCCAATGACAACTCGATGTAAAAAGAAAGAAAAAGTACTTCTACAGATTGCCTTGGTCACTTTCCTTGTTGTGGAGACACAATACCCAACACTTGCACTTTAAAGGAAGAGAGATTTATTTTGGCTCATGTTTCAGTCCACGATGGGCCACCTCCAAAGAAGAAACAGCATGGCAGAAGGGCTCAGCAGAGGAAAGCTACTCAGGTCATGGCAGCCAAGAAGCAGAGAGAGAAGCAGGGAGCTGGGAAGGGAGAGACGTCCTACCTGGGTTCACCCCCACTGACCTGCCTCTTCTGACCAGGCTTCATCTCCTACCATCACATTTGGCTACAGCACCCCTGTGGTCCAACCACCTTCCCCAACCCCACCTTTGAGCACATGAGGTTTTGGGGGATATCTAGTATAAACTGTAACAGAAATATAAAGTTAACAGAGAATTTTTGAGAAAACTGTCAATGCTGAAATCTGAATTAATGATCAGAAAATTCAAGAAGAAATAGAAGTAACTTAAATCATCAGTGACATAAATAAATGGAAATTTTAAGAGAAAAGGTAACAGACTTGGAAGACAGACCTAAATTGACATACAACTATTACTCAATAATGGTTAATAATGGTTATGACAGTCCAGGCACTGATCTAGGCCTTTCACTCATTTAATCTTCCTGACAATTCTATGAGGTAAGTGGCATCATTATCTCCACCATGTCTGAATATCTGTGCCCTCCCAGTTCCCAATTCATATGTTGAAACCTAATGTTCATGATGATGGGATTAAGAGGTGGGAACTTTGATAGGCAATTAGGGCATGAAAGTGGAGCACTCATGAATGGGATTAATATCCTTATATAAGAAGCTTGAGGGAGAATGTTTGTTCCTTCCACCATGTAAAACATACAAAAAGCACTATCTATGAAGTAGAGAAAGCCCTCATCACATACTAAACCTTGATCTTGGACTTCCCAGCCTCCAGATCAGTTAGCAATGAATTTCTATTATTTACAAATTATCCAGTCTAGGGTATTTTGTTATAGCAGCTCAAAAAGACTAAAATAACCCCACTTTTGAGATGAGGATACTAAGACACAAAGTAAATCACATTTTGGGATTTTAACCTAGGCAGACTGACTCCAGCTATAGTAGAATCAATGAAGAAGAAAGAACAGAGAAAGTGACTAGGGAACAATTAAGCAAGAAGGAATTTCCCCACCATTAGAAAGAAATTTGTCTGCCGATTGAAAAAGGTCCCTGAGTTCTAGGCATACGAAGATAAGACATGCTCTCAGAGATATGCTAGTAAGATTCCTAAACTACAGAGGGAGAAGGAAAAATCTTCTGATGACAATAACAAGTTTCTCACCAAAAAGAGAAAAAGTAGACTGGCACTGCAGATCTCACGTGTAACGTTCAGATAGAAAGGGTAGAATAGCATGTATTGAATCCTGAGGGGAAGGGCTACACCTCAAGATCCTGATAATGAGCTGAGATGGCACATCACTCACCTGCTGAGAGCAGAGAACAAGCATTTGGAATATCAAATAGGTAATCCATCTGTGGAAAACATTAGCAAAAAATATTCAATCAGCAGCCTACAGAACAGAGACTGGAAGTTGGGGAAGATGAATGAAAAAGAAGAGAAAGAGAGGAACAGTACATTTGCCCAATGGAAGAATGACTGCAATTAGATATTGTAAATTTCAAAGCAGAATTCTAAAAATAATTTCTTTAAAAAGAAAATACTTTGAAGGAGAAACAAAAATATTTTGCACCCGAAAGTACTGAATTATCCTAGAAAAATTTAGAAAGAATAGAAAGGAAAATTCTAGAGGTCTCTTCTAGCAGGTGAAATTAAACTTGAAATGTAACACTGATGTAAAGAGCTCATCCTGCTGGGGACAGCCTGGAATGGGGGCAGGTGAGGGTCTTGGTGACAGGAACAAACCGGATCTGGCTACCAGAGCGCTCTGGGAATCTTGTTTGACTCTGAGGTCTAGGAAAGAAAAAGTACAAAGGATGTCTAAAATAATGATAGGAAAGAAAGGTGATGATGAAAACAGTTTGACCAACATGACAAAGTAAAATAAGTAGTAAAGATAAAGTAAGGAACTATAAGAATAGTAACTGAGGGCCGGTGAGACGGCTCAGCAGCTTAAGCGCCTGCCTTGCAAGCGTGAAGGCCCGAGTTTGACTCCCGGAACCCACATACGAAAAAGGGGCCGGTGATATCGCTCAGCGGCACGGGTGCCTGTTGGCGCGTGAGGTCCTGAGGTCGTCCCCCCGGTACCCACAAAAAAAAAAAAAAAAAAAGAATAGTAACTGATATTTACTGCATGCTTTCAATGTGCCAGGCACTGTTCTTAAATACTTTATCTTATTTAATCACGGCATATTCATAAGGTAAATAGCCCTACCCCCATTTTGCTGGTAAGGCCCTTGAGTCTAAGAGCTCAAATAACTTCCAGGATCAGACAACTAAGCAGCAATAATGCCAAGGTTCAAGCCATGCCCTCCAGATCCTAAACCTGCATCCAAGCAGCTTGCTCTGCACTCTCTACCCTGTGCTTCCTGATTGATAATCTGTGCATTACTCTTCTTTCCACAGTACTATCCACTAGCTTATCTTCCTTGAAATATTTGAAAAGGGTCTAACATTTTACTATGTGCCAGAAGTGTTACTCGATGCTAAATATTTAGTATTAGGTTTGTACCTTGACTAACAAATAGTTCCCGAATAAATATTTTTGTCACAAAAGTCATGTGTGTTCATTTTGGAAGATTTAAAGAAAAGAAACAAGTGAAAAGAAGAAAATAAACATCATCCATAATCATATCAGCCAAGAAGTGTCTCTGAACATTTTGATATAAATTTCTGTCCTCGTTTTCCTGTGGTATCATGATACATAATGAATATTTTGAATTTTTGTGTTTAGGACATTTTTCCAATGTAGTATAAACATCTTTCTACTGTATAGAAATTGGTCTGCAACACCATTATTAGTGATCGCATAGTAGTCTAGTGGATGAATGCAATATGAAAGCATCACAATTGATTGACTGATTTCAGGTGCTGTGCTACGTACCTAGGATATCAGGTTGGCAAAACAAATCTGTTGCCATAAGAAGTCTACATTCTAATGGAGGTTTCAATCAAGCAAACTTCATAACAACCAGTCTGATGAGTGTTACAATAATAATCAACTAGCAGGGGAGTAGGGTACCTAACTCAGTCTTGATGGTCAGGAAAAGCTTCCCAGAAAATGTGATGTTTAACTAAGTTCTGAAAGATACAGAGCCTTAAAGGAAGTGTCTCTGTATGCTTGAGGGGAGGAGAGGCAAGGGAAAGATAGAGTGGGCATGCAGTATCTGGGGAAGATGGTTCCAGCTGGAGAACACAGATGTGCAAAGGTTTAGTAAGTACCCGGCACCGACATTGATTCAGAGTGACTGGAGGGTCGAGGGACAGGATGACAAGCAGTCCTAGATCACATCATAAGAATTCTTTTAAGCCAAATAAAGGGGAAGTGTTTATTTAAGGGACACAGTATGGAAATAGAACACACAAGGGTAATTAAGAGACCAGAGAGGAAGGAGAAAACCAGGGAGAATGCAGTGTCTGGGAATCTAAAGGTCAAGAGAATAGAGTTTCCAAAAATTGCAACTGATGTCAGCAATGTCAGATGTTATACCGGGTTGGGGGTTCATATAGGCAAGTTCAGAACATTATACCTTGGAATTGTGATTAACTCCTTAGTAACAAAACATCGAGAGTGGTTTCTCGGGTTTAAATCCAAAGTAGAGTGAGATAAGGAATGAATGGGAGTTGAAATCAGGGAGAGAAGCTTGTGGGCAGAGGGCATTGGGAGGTGTTATGGCTTGTATCTAGATTTCCCCCAAGGTTTTATGCACTCATAGGTGGGCTTTGCAGAGCTGGGTGGATCTAGGTTGTGTGACTATGGGTTAATGGTGTGTGATAACTGGATTAGTCTACTGATTGTGTAACATTTTTCTGGCTGTGGATAATGGGAAGTCCTACCCTAGGTGTGGCCTGCAAACCTAATGGAATGGAATAAAAAGGAAAGATGGAAGGCAGGGTGCTGCTGCTTCTGCTCATCACCTTCTGCCTGCCACACCATGAACTGTTTCTCCTGTTTCTCCCTGCCTTGGAGCCAGCTGACTACGGACTGAAACCTCTACAAACTGTGAGCTATAATAAACCTTTCCTCCCTTAACTTAGGGTGTTGAGTATTTTGTTACAGCAACACAGAAAGTAACTAAGACAGGAAGAAAAGTGATGGAGGCTTGGGGTAGGTTTATGTTTGTTTGTTTAGTTTGGTTTTGGAAGGAAGGGAAGGGAATGGGATGGAAAAAGGTTGAGATGTGTTATGCATATGTACCAACTCCCCACGATGAACACAATCATTGTGTACGGCAAACATGTATTAGTAAGCTTTCATAAAATAAAAAATGAAGGGAACATGAAAAAGGACATATTCAGTAAAGAGGATGGAGGATACGCAAGAGAAGGTAAAAGTGTTGGAGCAGGAACCCTGGGAAGGAGACAGGAACTGGGAGCCAAGAGGCTGGACTCTGGGAAAGGGAAGCTGCTCCCCGACAAAGGACCGGGGCAGAAGAAAGCTGGAGCTATGATCCAGGCTGATTAGAGAGGTTTCTCAAAGGGCTCAGCATGTGAAGGGCAGTGAGGCTTATATAGTCTTTCCCCAGCCCGGAAACTACACCACCCGCCTGGTATGTAAAACACCGTCATCGGCAAATCTACTATTTACAGTGCTGACTGGCATGTAACAGAGGAACATGGACGATGTGTCTTCAAGGCACTGGGTAAGTCCCACACTCATCAGGTACCAGTTTATTTCTTAAATTTTATAAACAAATTATTTGAGCTTGGAAAAATGAATACTACCTTGGTAAAACATTTGTTAAAACTTGTTTTATTTTTTCTTCATGGACATTAAGGCTTTTTAAAGATATAAATACTTAACAACATCGATTATAACTAAAAAGTACAATGCATTTTTACATGCTCCTCTCCAAAATCTTTTTTGCCAATTTGTTAGAAATTTTTTAAAAGTTCTGATTTTTAAATAGATTAGTAGACAAAAAGTAGTGTTATTTAAGAAATGCAGTTGCACTTTGCTTTTATAGAATTTTTTCTATTAAAGTTACTGAAATGTATAGTAATTTTTAAGTAGACTATATGGTTATTATTTCAATTGAAATGATTGATTAAGTGGATAAAATTCAAATAGTCCAGAGTAAGTACTTACACTTGTGATAATTGCTGTAATCAACTTTATACTTTATTCATACATAAAAACCATCCGTACATCACAGAGTCTGGTACATGGTAAGCGACTGGAAACTTAAATAATGTAGCCTGAGTATTCACAGACTTTGCCCCTTTTAAATACACTCATATGATAGCCTGCCTGAAAATAACTTAAAATTACACATCAATTACTGAAGTGCCATAGATGTTGCAAAGTTCTTACCAATTCTCATTTTGATTTTGGCCAATAGCATGACATGAGGAAACAAGATATTTTTTAAAGGCTGTAATGGATTTGCATATTCAGTATTTGACAAAGGAAGTTCAATCGTTTCTCCAAAAGATAGCATCTATAAAAGAAACATTGTAAAGAGTGTTAGTTATTATGGCTTGGAATAAGAAAAGAAACAGAAAAGTAAGTTTTCTAAGTTTTGTGTTCACAAAGACATTCTCACCTGTTCAATAAGAATGTCGTGGGCCTGAGTCAAAAATTTTAATATTTCTGTTTTTGAAGAGGGAGATTGATGCTTGAATTTCTCAGCTTTTGTTAGGTCATCCAGTAGGACAAGGCTTCTTGCCAGGGTTAACCAAGATCGAGGAGAAATAAACTCATTTCCTTCAAGCAAATGTATTATATCCTATTAAAACAAAAGTATTTTATTTGATAGTCCGTTTCCAATTTACAGAAACAAGAGCTGGCTGTTTGTTATACCTTCAGTACCTAAAAGAATTTAAAATTCTTCTTTTGTTCTACTGGAATCATTCCTAAATATAAATGTGAACAAGGTTTGCTTTGTACCTGAAGGTTTGTTATGATGTCTGCCTTTAGATGCTTTTCTTGCAGGCCAAGGATTACAGCCTGCATCAAAAATTCAGCCTTCATCTCTGTGTCACCAGCGCTTGTTGCCTCCATACACACTTCCTTGATGAGGCTCAAACAATCTGTCATATCGTTCTCTAAAATAAACAAGTGTGGTTACTTAAAATGCATTGAGAAAGCAAGAACATATATAAATGTATGATGTTCCCCATGTTCATTACAGGAAGATTGAATAAGGTTGAAGAACAAGAAGATATCAATATGGAAAACAAATATGCTCTACATGAAACATTGAAAAGAAATGTGCTGTAAGCTGGGGAGAGGACTTTGAAATAGTGCAATGCTGCAAAAGTAACAATACTATTACATGAAATAATCTGATTTCGAAAATGGACAGAAAAATGGTGAACAGACAGATATAAAAACAGATACTTATTAATCACTGTCTTATATACGCCAGGCTATTATCTAAGACTGCTGATTTAACCCACTCAGTTCTGACAATGATCTAGGAAGCAGATCTGATTACCTGTATTTTACAGAGCAGAGCACTAGAGTACAGAAAGATAAAGAGAGAAGAGGCTCAGCCAAGAAAGACTTGGCCAGGAACTGGCAAAAGCAGCATGTGAACCTGAGTTTGGTGGCTCCAAAATCTGTGCTCTTCACCCTGACACTTTGCCACCTTCCAAAATGACAAGAAGAGCTGGGGACATAAATGCATTCTGAAGTCTCCTGGCTGTTTTACACATATCCATGACCTGCATGCCACTTTCACCGATACAAAGGACTGTTGGAAATTACTATTCTTATTAAATAACCTGGATTTTAAGTTCTAGAAACAGATCAAGCTAGAAAATTATAAAATGTGAATGTCACAATACAATATATCCTAATAAAACCCCTTCACCTCTATGGACTTTTATGAAAACAACTGGTTCAGAAAACTGGGCATTTGTACCTTTCACAATCCCAATGCCACGGATCTGTGCGACAAACGCAGTCACGAGTGCTAAGCGGCACCGCAGCCACAGATGGATATTGAAATATTCTCGGGCGTTCAAGGAAACAGGGTCCAAAAATACATTATCATCTTTATTTTCTGTGACCTAAACAATATCAAAATGATGGTCATTCTCCCATTTAATAATGTCAAAGTTCTTGCCTGAGGCTAAATGTAAGCCAAGAGAAGCATCCAGTATCATTTCATAGTATTAAGTTTTTAAATTTAGAAATTATTCTTGCATGTCCTATAAAATATATAGAGAGAACAAATAAATAAATAAATCATCCGTAATCCTCTGGAACTACTGGGAGGGAGCTACAAGGGGCATTTTCCTTTTAGTACCTAAATTAATTTAAAATTCTCTCCTTTTAGGGAAATCCTTCCCTAACTACTAAATACTAATTAAATGTGAAGAAAGTATCCTTGCTACCTGCAGTGTGTTATGATGTCTACCTTTAAATGTTTTTCTTGTAGGTAAAGAATGGGAGCTTGGATGAAGAATTCAGCTTATAGCTGGGGGTCGGTTATAGGCATTGGGGAACTTCAAAGTCTTCTGGAAAAAACCCTATTTGTTCTAGAATTCCCTGCCATGCATCTATGACAGCTCATCATCATCCAACCAGTCAGCAACACCTGATATCCAGAAGCAGCTACTGGGACTTAAAAGGGGACAGAATGTGGACACAAGAGGGACCCACGAGAAGACAAGGGTGAGCCGTCCCTGGGAACAGAGTCCACAGGCAGGATGGTGTGAAACCCAGCCAAGTACTCCTGGACTTCAGTATTTACATTAGTCATGGGAGGAAAAAGCCCATCAATAAAACTTAACCTCTCGATGTCTGCATCTCCTGTTACTCATGAAAAGTCAACTTCCACTTCCAGTCAGGATTTCTCAACCTCAGGATGCTGACTGACATTTTGAGCCAGATAGTAATTGCTATGGGGTGGGGGAGGTTGTCCTGCACATTATAGGGTGGTACATTACAGGGTGTTTACTGATGTCCCTCACCTCTAACCAGTAGATGCCAGTGGCACTTCCTCTACTTGCAACAGCCAAAATATCCCTGGGATTTCCAAATGTCCCCTAAGAGGTAGAATCGCCACTGGTTGACAACTAATGTTCTAAATCTGCTTTTAGAATTAGATTGATTTTTAGTAGTGTTATTGGTTTTAATATAGTTAGAAATGAGTCTCTATTTAGGACAATTAGCTTTGCTAATTTGTAATGTTGTTGGATATTACAGTTCTTATTAGTGATGCTTGAAATAATAAGGAAGAATTCTATGTGATGAATCTTTATATTTTAATCCTAATCAACCCTATACTGTTAAATTATGCAGGCTTATAAAAGCCCGATCACAGGATTTGTGAACAGTTGTCAAATACACTTTGAGGCTTAAATATGAAGGACTCTAACTATAAGGAATCCAAAGTAGGAAATAGCACAGGTGTGTTACTGGTATGCCCAGGTACAAAACTCAAAAGCTAAATGAAAAGCAGGTTTCATGAGACAACTTTATTTGCTAGTGCGATCATTTTAGGCTTACCACAAAAATATATCTTGATGGAATTTTAATGATTATATCTAATTCCATCAGTTCACAAATAAGATCACAATTTTATAAAAAAAATTAAGAGATTTTTGTGTGTGTGTGTGGGTACCAGGAGTCGACCTCAGGAACTCGTGCACCAGGAGGCGCCCATGCCGCTGAGTGATATCACCGGCCCTTTTTTCATATGTGGGTTCCGGGAGTCGAACTCAGGACCTTGAGCTTGCCAGGCAGGCGCTTATGCCACTGAGCCATCTCACCGGCCCTATTAAGAGATTTTTGTTAAGGCATTCCAGTTAATGAGTAGCATAAATCAAACTGAAGTACAGATGTTTTTTCTGAATTCAATGTTTTTTCTACTTTACTCCCTCTTTGCTTCATCCAAATAATTAGATAATTGCCTAGTATGCCAACAGCTGTTATGTATTAAGTATCGTAAGGATAAACATTAATCTTTCAACACCTAGTGATCTAGTTTTGAAAAGCCCATAACAATGACATATAATGAAATGTTTTCTCTTAAAATTTTTGTTCCTTGAATTTTTCTAGGTAACATATATGAATTTCATCCAAAAATTCAAAAACTTTGAATCTTCAGCATACATGAGTCAAGTTCATACGTACCGAAGTTCCTGGAGAGATGGGATTCTCCTCATCATCCTGTACTACATTCTTTTTAAAAAGTTTTGAATCCTGGAGAAGTTTAAGGGTGGAATATACTATTGCAGCACTACAAGAAAGAATATATATATATATATATATATATATATATATATACATATACATATATTTATTATTGTAAAAGAAAGAATATATTATTGTAGCATTTGTACGTTTCTTCCTAAATACCTTACTCAAAAAAATTTTTTCAGACTGAGATTCTGTCACTTGCAACCAAAAAACTCTACAAACGCGTGGATTGTCAACAATTTTACATTCATTGTCACAATTCATGTTTTTTTATTCTATTATTTTATACTTTCTATGTTGATATTTTCCTTTGTTTTATGTCTTTTGCTACACACAATTTTGCTTTATTTACCACACTGATTTGAAATATATATATATATTCTCATTTAGATTCTAAAAGCATTTATTTTTAATGTTTGCAAAAACACATTTCCCCAGGAATCAATTTTAAAAATAATTTACCTTCTTATCAAAGTATAAAATGAAATAAAATGTGAGATAAAGAATTTAGTATTCTTTCATTACCCTATCTCTTCCCCACCTGCTTGATTACTTTAATCTAATGTAATATCCCTAGGTCATTACAATTATTACCTGTATTACCGATTAGCTTTTTCAGGAATTGGTTTTGAAACTTGCACTCAGTTATGCAAACATCATCATTTAGATGGAATGCAAACCTACTGCAATGCCCACCACCAGTCATTTTTACAGAACAACTTCCTTCTTCTAAAGTTCTTAATTATGAAATTTTTTTTTTTTTTTGTGAGTACCGGGGGGTCGACCTCAGGACCTCGTGTGCCAGCAGGCGCCCGTGCCACTGAGAGATATCACCAGCCCTTTTTTCGTATGTGGGTACCAGGAGTCGAACTCAGGCCCTCACGCTTGCCAGGCAGGCACTTATGCCACTGAGCCATCTCACCGGCCCTTAATTATGAGATTTATGTCTTTCCTTGGCTGAGTACTTCTTCAAGCCCTCACGCAGTGTTCGGGTATCCACGCAGGTTTTTGGACGTGAACTCTCATGAGGTAGCTCTTAATAGAGGTGGGAGGCCAAATCTTTTTCCCTTCTTCCTAGCCAGCTCTGTTGCTCTGTGCAGGAAGAAACAGGGTATAGATTCTTACTCTATCTTCATCTCTGGGTGATATTTGAAAAAAGGAAAAAAATTACCAAATTTTTAAACAAGTTTAATTACTATCTTTCATTTTTAGTATTTTTAAGGCTTTTGTATTTTTGTTTGTTCATGGATCCATGTGTTTTTCAAAGAGAAGATGGGCGGAAAGAACTTTATCAGAAATATTAACCTGATAGTACCCTAAGATGGAAATCCCTTTACCTTTAGTTTATAAGGGGATCAAAATGTTTGTGTTTATATTCTTGTTACAATTTCCTCTTTTGGATGAAAGGTTTATTACATTTCACCATTTTCAGCATTTTTATCAGTTTTATCAACAACTATAACATAAAAATGATGTGAACTATTTTCATATTTACTTGTTTTCCTAGTACTGTGATAAACTTTTTGTTATACTTCTAAAAATTAAAGTTTTTACATATTAAATCAGTCGATGTTTTTCTTTGTAGTCAATTTTAATTTTAGAAGGGCACACCCTTTTGGAGATAAGTTGACTCATATTTTCTTTGATTAAAAAATTCTTTTTAATTCACCTGGTGTAACCTAATTCTAAGAGTTGACACTGAAGGTAGAGCGTTCAAATCCCACCTTTGCCATGCATTAGCAATGTGACTTTGGGAAGTATGATCATCAATCTCTTTATTTATAAAACAGGAATGATGATAATAGTGGTGCAGACTTCACAAACTCAAATCATTGTAGTGATTAAATATTTATTTTTTTGTTGAACAATACATATTGAGCACCTGCTATGTGCCCAGAAGAAATCAGGAGGCTATGGATACAGTAGTGGCCAATACAGATGGTCACTACTGTGCTTATCAAATAGTGATACTTGGCAAAAGATGATACATAATGCATCTATTATCATTACTAGTATAGTGAGTTGGCAGAGTTGGAGGAGGAAACTAAATTGAGATTTTAAGTTTTTAATCAGCACTGCAACAATTTAACTATTATTGGATTTTAAACTCCCATGATTTTACAGAACCATTAAAATGGTTGCAGTGTTTGAATAGTTTCTGAGGTATCATGATTATTTAATCTTACAGCTTTTTATTTAAAATAAAACTAAACAAGCAAGACAATAATAATAAACATAACTCAGACACAGTATATTTACAAATACAAAATTTCTTCTCCCATTCATCTCCAGCCCTCAGGGGTTTCTAAGGCATCTTGTTACCCGGTAGCTTCAGAGGCTGGTGCTTCATGGCTACTAGAGCACTCTGGAAGAAGAAAATGATGCCCATGCCAGTATTCTTATTCTGGAGTCACATTCTGATTTCAAGAGAAATTAAATATGCTGTTTGACACCTTGTCAACCCAAAAACTTAATGAATAAAATATAGGACATACCAGGATGTTGTGATCTACCTGGCATTGCTTAGGTGCTGTCTTTGTTTTCTGTTACTATAACAAAATGCCTGAGACTAGGTAACTTGCCAAGAATGGCTCAACTCGGGAGGCTGGAAACCCAGAGCACGTTCTGGTGTGCATGCTAATGAGGCCTTCTAGATGCACTGTAACATGCGGGAGGATATTACAGGGAAGAGACAGCAAGCTTGCTCGGGTCTCTCTTGTTTATTAAAGCCACTACGGCAACCTCAGGGCCCGACCCACATGATCTCACCTAATCCTAATTACCTCCCAAGGGCCCTATCTTCAAACATTATTAAGATACTGCCTTTGGAGATTAAGTTTCCAACACGTGGATTATGGGGGACACACACTCAAACCATAGCGGTTGCACAATGGAAAATTTCCCCTTTCTCCACTAGAGTACACAGGCAGCAAGTACAGGATTACCTACCACCAACAGCCCAAAGCCCCAAAGGAAGGAAGTTTCATTCTGACACAAAATTAAAAGGCTTAAGTATTTTCTATTTAGACAATAAATTAAATGTAAAGAAGAATAGGATGAAATACTTATTAAAAAAAAAAAAAAGGATGGGATTCTGAGAGAGAGAGAAGGCCCCAGAAGAAGTAGAAATATAGTGTGAATAACTTTGATCCCATTTATTTCTTATTAACATTCATGACAAAAATGGTCAGTTTGTTCTCATAAAATCCATGAAGCTCACTCTACCTGTCGCCCCAGGGAATGTGCTTTTCAATTTCCCTGACACAAAATTTTATTAGAAGTATCAGGAGATGTCAAGCTAACCATCATTTGGAAAAGGGACTGTCCAACACTCTTGGCAGTGCCCAAACAGAAGCTCACGGGGGGTAAAGTTCACGGAAGAAAAACTCATTCATCCTGACAGTAGGCTTCCCCCAAATGACAACTCTGCTCCAAAAAGGCAATAACATCAAAGTTTTTGTAGGTTTTGTCCCAAGGGCCTGGTTCATGTATTTAAAGTAGGAGCAATTCTGATACACTTGCACATTATTTGCATATGTCTATCTGGTCTTCAAATTAAAGTTCTATTATGACAACCCTTTCTGGCCATTTTATAATTTTTAAGCATTCATTTCCTTCTTACTCCCTAAAAAACATCATTTATACCCTCCATTCTAAAAGGGTGTAAGATACAGAGAATGGAGAAACAATGAAGGTAAGTGACAAAAAATGTTTTTGAGGGCTGCTGCTCCTTTCACAGCCATAATTTGGAGAAAAAGAGTTCTGTAGAAAATGGTATCTTAGGACTTCCTCTTCTTTCAAATGTCAATGGGGAAAATGACTATTATTTTATAATAGGGTAAGCCTTTTTTACCATCAATAAACTACCGTCGTATTCTTAAAGATAGCTACAAATGTGACAGTCCTCTAACTTGGCACGTCTCAAGTTTCATCTCACCATTCTGTCACACCCCTAAAAGTTATTTGCTATCCCCAAGAGCTTTATACATATTTACCATATTGGAAATTAAACTGAGAGGTTTTAAATGTCTTCACTATTCAACTCATCTCAAAATAAAAATAATGAATCTATTACATGTTAATATAAATAATGTATTTATAAGCAAAGCAACTGTATTTTCTTCAAGAAGCTGGAAGGATGACATTGTTCTCTTAATGTCTGGCTTAAGAAGAGACTATTTACTTTCATATCTGCTTGAATATTTGTTGGAGACCACAAATTCACAATGGCTAGTTTTACATATTTCCCTAAGGGATGAACGGAGGCTTGGGATTATTGGTATCACCCTTTTGAGATTTCCCATTATCTCATTAAGGGTGGGCCATCCTCTCCCACCCACTAAGCCTAAGATTAAGACTAAGACTAAGACTAAAGACACTCCAAGGCAAGATCCTCATTAGTTTAAGATCTCCAACGTCCTCTAAATCATCTGATACTCCCTCTGATTATTGTGTGCACCCAATAAAAAGTGGCTAGCCCGGAGTGTCTCTGTTTTTGCCCATCCTGAGGCATTGACCACCCAGCCCCCCTTTTATGAACTACTAAATGTGTTTCTGTTTTTTCTTCATCCTTCACCATACCCCTCACACAGGTAGTAGGGGATCTTGGCCAGGTCCCTGAAAAACATTCGGTCTGTTGTGACATATTGTTTGGGGTGAAGTATATGAAAAAGATTAGTCTTCACACAGATAACTGTTGGAAATGAGAGGACAATTTTAATAGTATCCTCAAATAACTCTATTTTTATTTTAGACTGTATTATTCAGCTTTCCTGTTGCTGGACACAACCCCAATGTCCAACTTAAAGGAAGAAAGGTCTCATTTTCTCAGTTTCAGGGAATTCAGTCCATGGTTGGCTGGCTCTGAGGCAGAGACATCATGGAAGGAGGGCATGGCAGAGGAAAGCTGCATAATTCGTGGTGGCAGGAAGCAGGGTAGAACAGTGCCAGAGAGGAAGGGGTCAGGGACCAGGTACAATACCCAAGGTCATGCCTCCATGACCCACCCACACATGTGCTCCACCAATCCCCTGGACAGATCCCAAGCCAATCAAGTTGCTAGAGTCAAGATTAACTGTCACAATTATACCAAAATGTGGTAAGTGATAGTTTCTTTAAAGTTTGTTATCATGTAGAACTGAATAGCACATATTGATGAATTTTTCATACCTCCCATTACATTTAAATCTAATCGTCTATCTTGTTGACTGGTATTTTCTAACACTTTACACTGGTCATTTTGAGAAATTATCTCCGAGTTACACAGATACCCAAAGTAGCGAAGTATTTCATAATACAACTAAAAAAATTTTTTGTTAATATTCTCACTCATCTCATCAGAAAAAAGTAATAAACACCAGTAAACTGTCAAGTTCATGGTGGCAAATACAAATTGTCCAAAATTCTAATTTTCCTATGAAAGATCAAATTTTATCATTGGCCACAAATATTATCATTTCTCTGCCTAGAAGTGGCATGCTCACTTTGCTTTTTTTCAAGAAAATGTCTGCCAAATACCCAAAGCTGAGTAACCACAGTCTGTCAGGTGTTTTTTTTTTCAAATAAAGATGGTTTTCCACAAAAAGAGCATCTTGTTCAGCTCTCAATTCAATCACCATGTGTTCTACCATCATCAGCTTTGATAGGCAGCAGAAATGCCTAGGCATACTTCCCGTTTAGGATCCCCACCAAACATGACACATACATTCAAGCACAGGAATTTATAAGTGCAACACATGGGTTCTCCTGCTTCATCAAAGGCATTCTTTTTTTTTTTTTTTTTTTTTTTTGGTGGTTAACGGGGGTCGACCTCAGGACCTCGCGCGCCAGCAGGCGCCCGTGCCGCTGAGCGATATCACCGGCCCCTTTTTTGTATGTGGGTTCCGGGAGTCGAACTCGGGCCCTCGCGCTTGCTGGGCAGGCGCTTAAGCCGCTGAGCCATCTCACCGGCCCCAAAGGCATTCTTAAATACAACTGTTTTTTCTTAAATTCAAGTGTTCAGGGTTAAAGACTATAATGACTGCTACAATAGTTTGCTGCCACGGCCTTTGATTCATGGTGAGGCATCAGTTTTTCCACTGTTGCCTTTTCAGCATCAATGAAAACAATATACTGAAGAAGGCAAATGGTGTCTTTATTTGACCATAACAAATTCTTCCGGCCTCATGGACCCCCAACCTGAACGGGTCCAAGACACACATCTGGAGATCTACAGACCACACACTGAGAATGAATGCTCCTAACAGAGTTTGTGGGTTTCAGTACTGCTTAGAAACCACAAAAATCATAAATTCCTCCAAACCTGTACTGCCTGTAGTGTCAAATCAGATTCAGAAGATATGGTTAATCATGGATTATTCTCCAGTTACATTTATCACACACACAAACACACACACCCCAAGACGGTCCAAGAAAACGTGCAGAGCACATCATAAAGCTCTCCAGGAAGAGCGGGGCAGGCTCTCAGAAAGGTTGGCGATATCCTGACAGAACAAGGAGACAGATTTGAGGTGTCGTGGTGGCTCCTGGGTGCTGGCACTGGGATAAGTGTTCCTACACATGGGCCAGGCTTTGAAGGGCTCAAATTTTCCACCAGCACCCAAGTAGGGAATAAATGATCTTCCTTGTCTGCCCAGGCTACAGCAGGGGAAGGGGAGTGGTGCAGCTTAAAAGCTATTCGCCACTGAACAGACAGAGCCACACGCTTTGTTACAACCGCACAGTTTTAAAATGACAACTCCCCTCTCTCCCCACCCACGCTCCTGATGGTCCCCACAGCACTTAGCAATTTTGGCCACACTATGTAATTGATTATCTTAGGTTTATAGTTTATATCAGCCTGCTTTTATCTATGAAAATATAAACTTCATGAGGATAAGATTTCATCATCATTATTATATATTTTGTCTAGGTTCTCTATATGAGCAATGAGGCACTAATATTTCCCAAGAATTTACTTAGAACAGTGCCTAGCATATAGTAAGTACTCAAAATTGTTTTTTAATGAATAAATTATAAGAAACTAAGGCATTAGGGCCGGTGAGATGGCTCAGCGGCATACGCACCTGCCTGGCAAGCGTGAGGGCCCGAGTTCGACTCCCGGAACCCACATACAAAAAAGGGGCTGGTGATATCGCTCAGCGGCATGGGCGCCTGCTGGCGCTCGAGGTCCTGAGGTCGACCCCCGGTACCCACACACACACACAAAAAAAAAGAAACTAAGGCATTATTAAATGAATCATAATCTAACATTCAGAGAACCTCATGATAGAAGTATTTATCACAAATGGTATAAGAAATTCTTCAAAGTATATTTCTATATTATTAATTATGAAAAATCATTGTAAATATTTTTACTACTCTACTTAATTTTTATATGTTTGTGAGCATATGGATGCCACAGCTATATTCTGTTCATCTTTGTATCCTCAGTGGCCTAGATCAGAGCGTGGCAGTGAAATCGTTAATGAGTAAATGTAAGAATTAATGAACAAGTCAAGTAAAAGATCTGACACTAACAATTATAGCACATTTGAATAATCCGTCACCTATGACAGTTTCTTAAATAATTCAGCACAACATACAGTAGTTCAGAAGATGTTACTTTTTCAAAGTAGACCTTTTAGTATTTTATTTGGTGCTTAAGAAAAATATATGCCATAGTCTTTATTTGTAAAAAGCTATAAATAATTTAGGTTTAGTCTTTTAAAAATTAAATTAATTAAAACCAAAGCACTGTTGATTTTTTCATTCTATACATGACATTAAACATCCTAGTTAGAGTGCTTTATAAAGCAGTTTCATTGTTAAGAATTGCAATTTTAGGTGTAATAATGTATGAAAACTCCCCTGGATAGTAAAAAGCTTTGGTATTTCTAAAACTTACCGTACATGTGAGGGTATTTAACAAATTAGGGTCAGCAACTTCCAAGCAGCACCAAAGGAGGGCGCACCTGGGCTTTCTGGGTGGGGAAGGACTCAAGGCCAGGGTGCCCAGGGACTGACCTGTACGCTGCCCGGTGCCGCTGCAGGGCGATTGCCGCCAACTGAAGCCTGGCCTCCACCACGGTCTCCAACTCGTCCGCAGAGCACTGAGAGAGGTTCTTGCGGCCTGTGCGTTCCACCTCGGACACAAGGGAGTTCAGCTTGTCTTCTGCTTCCATCAGTAAAACCGCCTACAGAAAGAACACCACATGATCACCTGAGTTCAGGAATACTGTCTCGTTCTTATCCAATACTTTTCATGTACCAAAAAGTAACAGTGAGTGGAAGGCCAAACAGGAAATCTGTACTAATCATCAGAAAAGAGAGCTCTGTGAACAGGAAGAGGGCAATAGAAAATGAGAAAGAACACAACACCAACAAGCACCATCACGGACAACAGTCATCCTTTACTGCCATGCTCAGTACTAGCAAAATTTCTGTTAAGTTCTGTAAAGTTGCTACAAACACTGATTAGTGACTCCTAAGCCATTGCGCCAAAGAAAAATGCAGAGACAGGTTCCTGCAAACCTCTGGTCACCATGTTTTCATAAACTGATCAATACCTTGCCTTGCTTAATGTGTATTTATATTTAAAGAAACAATATATATATTGTTGATTTATTAACTCTGGATTTACAAGCAATAGTACTGCAACTTACTTGGGTCTGAATAAACCTTATGTAACACGTGCATTTTCTCTGCAAGGCACCTCGAAACTTTCTTGCACTTAGAAATACTAGACAGCACGTAAACGCTAGAGTCAGGGAGCATTTTGTTTTTGTTTTTTTTTTTTTAATTAAGTAAGGGAGCATTTCAAATATCGAAATCATAGAGAAAAATACCAAAAAAATGACATATAGGGACAGTGAGATGGCTCAGCGGCGTAAGCGCCTGCCTGGCAAGCACGAGGGCCCGAGTTCAACTCCCGGTACCCACATACGAAGAAAGGGCCGGTGATATCGCTCAGTGGCACGGGCGCCTGCTGGCGCACAAGGTCCTGAGGTCGACCCCTGGTACACACACACACAAAAAAAAAAAAATTGACATATAGGTTGAGTAACCTTAATGCAAAAATCTGAAATCCAAAATGCTCTGAAATAAAACCTTTGAGCACCAACAAGACACTCAAAAGTTTCAAATATTAGAGCATTTCTTGGATTTTGGGATTTTCAAATTAGGGACACAACCAGTAAAGTCTATGAAAATATTACAAAATCAAAAATAAAATAAAATAAAATCTCCAGCTCTTCTGTTCGGAAGCATTTCGGACAATGTATGTTCAACCCGTGTGAAGCAGACCAGAGAAGTGTAGAAAAGGACACTTGCTGGCAGTATGAACTGAGACAAAAACGTCAGGGTGTCATCTCATTCAACTCGGCTGGCAATGTGCACTTTGGGCACCTCAAATTCTTCTGTGCTCCTGGTGTGTCCACAAATGATCAAAACAGTGCCAAGAGTGTTGATTTTGAAGTCATAAATTTTAGAAGGCAGGCAAATTAGCAAATAGAATCCATGAATAATGAAGATGGATTATATTTCATGTTAAACTATGGTTATTTAATTGGCAATATGAAGATAATGAGATTCACAGTAGACAATCATTTATAAGTAGCAATTGGATATGGCAGAAGATAAAAAAACCAAACAATCTTTCAAGCAACAGGTCTCTAAAAATTTGTTTTACAGAGTACTGAATATCACACAAATTCTAGGGCAATTTAATAAAATAGCTAAGAACGTAGATATTTAATCAAAAAGGCATAGGTGGTGCTCCCAGACCTGTATTTTATTACATGCATGCCATTGCTGAATTTCATATACTGTCTTGGCTAGTTTTCTCATGATCCAGTACTGCATAGTTAAAAATGATTAATAACTATATCAGAGAGTGGTGAAAATCAAATAACCATGCAAAACGCCTATCATGTAGTAAGCACTGAATAAATGGTAGCTGCTACTATTGCTGTTGTCATCACTATGATTAGGAAATGAGAAACAGAGCATGGAACACTCAAATCTCATCCAAAAATAAATCATATCTTCTGCAGCACCTTAATTAGGTTGCTAAATCAAAGCCTGACACCTCTGGGTATCCACTTTTCTCGGGGAGAGTACATTCCATCTCCGGCCCCTACCCATTCCTATGCAAGAAAAGCTATCTGGTCTCCTGAGAGCAAGCACCACCCAGAAATTATGCCTGTCCAGGGCTTACGAGTGTGCATTTTGACCACTGATTCACTAATAACTGAACAAATTTTCAGACTTACCTTTATCTTGCTAAGAGTAGACTCATCTTTAATTTTTGTAAGCTGACAAAATGAGCTTCTGTCACTCTTTAAATAGAACTCTACGAAGACATAAAATTTTGGAAACACTAAGAATATCTATAGTTAGTTTAAATATTAATTTAAAAATTGATGTTTAAATATTATTAAAATTATTAATATTAATTAAAATTAATTAATTTTAAATATGAATTTAAAAATTTGAAATCTGTCATTCATGAGAAACCACTCATAAACTTAATTAAAAACAACTACAATGATCAGTAGAAACATATTCCTATATCGTACAGTCCTAAATATCATATGTATGAAGACCGAGTCTGATTCTTACAGTAAATCGGACAATTCTGAAAGGGACTTTTGAATGCTTAATGATGCTATTCAAGTTACTAACTACGGATATAAAGTAATGGTTTCTCCTTTGGGGTCCCACAGCCACTTAAGACCCGCAAAGTATTCTGAGGCTTCCAGATATTTCTTTCATTTCAACAAGATGCCCTTGGAGGCATCAGCTCTGTTACATGCATGAGCCCCTCAATTTAAAAGCAGAGAGCGAGAAGATTCAGAACAGCATGATCTACAGTACTCAAACATCTCTTTCAAAATCCTCCACGAGCTGAAGCCTGTCCTGATTCTAGACCAAAAGAAGTTAAAGAATTTTTATCATAGTCTTTGCCTGCTTTAATCAACCTGGCTTCTAGACAACAGAAGAAAATGTATCACCTCACTAGAAACTACTGAAAAAAATACCCCCCAAAGAGACTAAATTTGTCAAAAAGATCCTGGAATAACTTGGAATTTAACATACTGACTTCCTTTCCTCTGCTAGTCCCAATCTCATAGCTATTCTCCTCAATGAGGACACTCTAGATGTGAGGATCTGAGTATAAGGAGAGACTTGGGCTTTTTCTCAAAAGCATATTGTATGGGGCTGGGGATGTAGCTCAGTGGTAGAGTGCTTGCCTAGCATGCACAAGGCCCTGATTTCAATCCTCAGTACCACAAAAAACAAAACAAAACACAAAAACATATTATATTGTTCAGGGAGATCAACTTCCAGAATGAGAGCATGTGTGAACTCTAAGAACCCACCACACAGGAAAACTGGTGAAAATTATATGAGAAAAAAGTATGTTTAAAATCTCTGGAAATCTACTAAGGGCATATGACAAGTGATTAAAGCAAATTAAACACTTCATATACAACAGAGGCTGGAAAAGTTCAAATCTAACAGTGCTCTCAAAAAAAGCAGCTTATAATAAAAGTATCAGAGGAGATTGATAGGTTCACTAGGCATGTAGGCTTAATTTTGTGTTGGCTATTTTGCAGGAGAGGACTGGAGAAAGAGAAAGCTAGGAGGAGACAAAAATTAGCAACTTGATAAATCAAGGAAAAAGAAAAGAAAAATGAACACAGTGCCAATGAAGTGTGAGATACTATTAAGCATACCAAATACGCAAAATGGGAGCACAAGAAAGAATGGGGTGAAGGAAAGGAAAGGGAAATATTTAAAGGTATAATTGCTAAAAACTTCTCAAATTTATTGGAAAAATATTAATCTAGATGTCAAGGAAGTTCAACACACTCC
This sequence comes from Erethizon dorsatum, assembly GCA_028451465.1. Taxonomy (NCBI): domain Eukaryota; kingdom Metazoa; phylum Chordata; class Mammalia; order Rodentia; family Erethizontidae; genus Erethizon; species Erethizon dorsatum. The sequence goes on from CM051834.1 coordinate 10,769,492, forward strand.
AAGTAGAGTAAATACAAGGTGAGCTACAAACAGATCACTATAGAAACACACTGAAGGTCAAGATAAGACAAGAAGTTTTTGGTTTTTTTGTTATTGTTTGGTTTTTGTTTTTGTTTTTTTGGTGGTACTGGAGACTGAACCCAGGGCCTTCACGGACAAAGTCCTGAGCTCCATCCTCAGCCCTTATTTTGAGACAGGTTATCACTAGATTGCCCAGGTAGGACTCGAGCTTGCAATCCTCCTACCTCAGCCTCCCAAGTTTTGAGATTAGATGAGGAGAAAAATTTTAAAAGCAATAAGAATAAAAAAATGACTTGTCACTTTTGAGCAAACCGCAATAATATTAATTGTTGACCTCTCATCAGAAACAATGGAATCCAGAAGACAGAGGGATAACATACAAAGTCCCCAAACAAGAAAACTGTCGAGAATCCAACCCAGCAAAACTGTCCTCCACAATGAGGGCAAGTTTAAGAAATTCCTTGGATAAAAAAGAAACGGGGGAGGGCCGGTGAGATGGCTCAGTGGCGTAAGCGCCTGCCTTACAAGCGCGAGGGCCCGAGTTCGACTCCCGGATCCCACATAAGAAAAAGGGGCCGGTGATATCGCTCAGCGGCACGGGTGCCTGCTGGCGCGCGAGGTCCTGAGGTCGACCCCCGGTACCCACAAAAAAAAAAAAAAAAAAAGAAACGGGGGCCGGGGATATAGCTCAGTGGCAGAAGTGTCTACCTGGCAGGCACAAGGCCCTGAGTTCGATTTCCTGTAACAAAAAAAAAAAAAAAAAGAAAGAAAGAAACGGAGAGAATGTTTGCTGTCAGACCCATATTAAAATATGAAAGGAAGTTTTCCAGGCTAACAGAAAGTGACCCTGTACAGTAATTAAAATCCACATGAAAACACAAAGAACACCAATAAGTTAATTCTGTTATGCAAAAAGATGACATAAATGCATATTTGTTCTCCTTTCTTCTCTACACTGAATTTAAAAAGCAATTACATAAAAATAATAAATATAAAATGCATTATTAGACATAGAACATAGAGAAATGTAATATATTTAACAATAATTGCACAAATAAAGTGGGTGAAAGCTGTACTGGACTAAAGAAATGGTTCCAGAAGGTAATACAAATCCACAGGAACAAATGAATAGGATCAGAAAGGATACGGAGAAGTAATATGTAAGTATATATTTGCTCTGCTTTTCTTTTAGCTTCTTTAAAAGTCATAACATTAGAATGTAATAATTTTAAAAATCTATTGTTGGCTTTGGAAACACATATACACTGAAAATAAATGAATGGAAAAGATATTCCATATAAACTATTTTTTCCAATGACAGTGGTATAACCTGATATAAATACGAAAGAAGTCTTAGAAAATTTACAAGTACGGGGAAATTAACCTGCTCCTGTACAACCATTTGATTACAAATGAAAATACTATAACCAACATTACAAAAATCAGAAGTGATTACTGTGAATAACTACATTCCAACAAGCTGGACAACCTAGAAGAAATGGATGAATTCCTAGAAACATGCCGAGACTGAATCATGAATAAATACAAAATCTGCACATACCAACAACGAGTAAGGAGATTAAATCAGAAATCAAAAAGTTCCCGTTAAAAAAGCCCAAGTCTTGATGGCTTCACTGCTGAAATCTACCAAACAAAACAGAATTAATTTCAATCCTTCTGAAACTCTTCAAAAAAAACAGGAGAGAGAAACACCTGCACTTTTACATATAAAGTCAGGATACCACCAAAAATAAGATCAGAGGCCAACATTCCAGATGAACATAGATGCAAAGATTCTCAACAAAATATTAGCAACAGCACGTTAAAATGATCGTACATCATGATCAAAGGGGATTTTGGAAAAGCAAGGATTTTTCAACATACACAAATCAATGTAATACACTATATTAATGGAATGAAGATTACAAATCATACGATCATTTTAATTGATGTGAAAAAAGCACTAGATTAAATTCAACGTCTTTTATGATAAAAACTCAACAAACTAGACATAGGAGGAATGTCCCTCAATGTGATAAAGGCCATGTATGACAAACCCACAGCTAACAGGAACGCAGTGTTTGCTACCAGACCCATATTAAAACATGAAAGGAAGTTTTCCAGGGTAACAGAAAGTGATCCACAGTGGTGAAAAGCTAAAAGCTTTTACTTTAAGAGCCTTTATCACAGAAGGATGCCTACTTTCACTATTTTTTATTCAACATCATATTGGAAGTCCCAGAACAGTTAGACAAGAAGACAAAAAAAGTATCCAAACCGGAAAAGAAGTAAAACTGTCTCTGTTTGCAGATGACACAATCTCATTCATAGAAATCTCTAAAGACTCTACCAAAAAAATTTTCTTAAAAATCCTGTTAAAACAAATTAATTTAGTAAAGTTTCAAGATACAAAATCAACATACAAAAATCAGTGGCATGCCTATACATTAACAAAGAACTATTTGAAAAATCAAGAATAATCTCACCTACAATAACTTCAAAAATTACTTAGTAATAAATTTAACCACAGAAATGAATATCTGTACACTAAAAACTATAAAATATCAATGGAAAGACTGAAGAAAACACAAATAAATGGAAAGATCTCATGCTCATGGATTGGAAGAATTAATATTGCTAAAATGTCCACACTACCTTAAGTGATTGATACATTTATTGTAGCCCCCATCAATATCTCAATGACAGTAATAGACCAAAATAGAAAAAAAAAATCTAAAATTTGTACAGAACCACAAAAAAACCCAAATAGCCAAAGCAATCTTGAGCAAAAAGAACAAAGCTGGAATTATTACACTCTCTAATTTCATTATAAAGGTATAATAAAAATAATATGGTATTGGCATACAAAGTGATACATAAGCCACTGTGAACACACTTTCCATGTGCAAACAAACCACCAGAGGCCACATTCCCACCGCCTCCTTTATGGGGCCTTTGTACTCCAAGATACTCTTCCCCTGGCCTACTCAAGCAAAGTTGGGTCCCATATAACTAGGGACAGCCACTAACCGCACCCCCCAAAAAAAATACCACTGAAATTATTCAAACCAGCCAACACTAAGCCTGCTTCCCCACCTCGCCTATTTCTTCTATGGAATTCACAATAAAGACACTTGGCCACGTTTCCTTCCGTTCCTGCTTCCTGAGGGATACTGAAGCTCCTTCATGTGCCCTCCCACTGTGGAGTGGCATGCCCTTCCTCTTGTAAATGGTACAAATGATCTTTCCAATGGCAGTCATCTGATCTGTTGGCCTCACCAAACCTGAACAGTTAATAAGGCCTACATTTTAAAACAAGACAATTTGAGTCTGATATCAAAACTTGACAAAAATATTACAAGAAAAGATCACAGATCAGTAACTTTTATCAATATGAATGCAATAATCATCAATGCTAGCAAACAGAATCTAATAATATGTAAAAAGAACTAAATGCCAAGCGGGATTTATTCCAGGAATGCAAGGTTGGTTAAACACACAAAATCAATTAATGTCATACACCATATCAATAGCATAAAAAGCAAAAATGACATAATCATACCAAAAGATGTAGATAGAGCAGTTCATTAACTTTCACACCCTTTCATGATAAAATCATTCAGCAAAGAATAGAAGAAAAATATTTCAACTTTAAAAAGGATATTTATTTTAAAATCCCAAGCAGTTAAATACCCTACTAAATGGTGTAAAGATCTATTTTAAGATAACATTAATATAATTTAAAAATACACACACCCTGTGCCCTATAAATCTCATCCATGGGTATCTATCACATGGAAATATACAGTGTGTCATCTGGATATGTAGCACTTCAGCTCTGTTCTTTGGGAACAAAGTGTGTGAAATCCACAAGGGAATAGTTTAATCAACCACAGAACAGTCACACTGTAGAGTAGCACAGTATTTGTACTCAGCCAGTAGAGCGGACCACAGCAAAGCAATTATCTTGAAGTGGTTTCAGTGAGATTTTTCTGCACGAGAAATGCAAGATGCATAAAAATATGAGCATACTATTCTGTAAATAAGTGACAAATTCTACTATGTGTATGCATACAAATACATATGTGTGTATGATCATGGGTATATACAGATGGAGATGTATAGGTGTACACTAAGATATAAGAACATATGTGTTTCATTATATGAGCTTAGAGGAAAATGTGAGAGAATCTATGTACTAGACCATGCATATGGATTAGTGGGGGCAGACTGGGGAAAAGCTAGAGAAACAGAAATAGCGAACAATAAGACAAATGTTTACCTATCAAGTTTGCGAGATTCAGTTTGCTCCTCCCCATAGTATGTCCTGAGTAGAGTGTTTTCAACGAATTATCTGGGACACAATTTATTGTTGCAGCCATACTAATAAGGAAGTATGCCTTAACAAAGCAAAATTTATTTAAGAGATGTGGTCGGCCACTAGTGACCAGAGTTGGAGGCAAGTTTCTCATTATTAATTCTTCAAGTGCCTAAAAGTAAAAAGGGGAAAAGGGCAAATTAGTAAAATATTTTTTCAGATATTATTACTACATTCCTTCTCTATTCTCCGTTTGAGGCTGGGTGAAGGAATACAGGGACAGACATGAGGTCCTATAAATGGCAGGTCTATCGAGAGAGACGCTGAGTATCACTCCATCCAGCTCTTCGGCAATGCTTCCCCACCAATCTCTGACCCGTGGCTGCCCTGCCACCTAGTGAGAAGGAACCTGGTGCTGAGTGAGAGGAAGGGTACGTTTTCAAAACAGAGGGACTGCAAAGGCTCATCAGCCATGCACAAAGGCAGCTCTAAGTGTGAGTAAATTAGAGACTCAGGACAGGAACAGGAAGAGCGGATGCATGTGCCATCTCCCTGTGCGCCTCATCACCCGTGGTTAACCATACCTCTCCTTGTGCACACTCTCAACTCCCTGGTGTGTCTGCCTTGAACATTCACCACCTTCCCACAGTCACAGCTGCAACTCTGAACTCCAACTTCTTTTGGTTTATAAGAAAGGGGACTGGAGAAAAATCACACAACTATGCAAGTAGTCCTCCTTCAAGTGCTCAACTAAACTCAACACTGCCTAGTATTCATCCTACGTTTTGCCAGTCTATTAACTCTCCCCTCCTAGAAAATGATTTCAAAGCCTTCTCTCTCTCTCTCTCTCTCTCTCTCTCTCTCTCTCTCTAAATTCTAACCCTTTCCCCTCTCTCTCTCTCCCTCCAAGCTACGGCCTTTTTTTTCCTTTACTTAATGAGGAACTTCAAGCGGTTGGCATCCCCAGACCCCACTGCGTCATCTATTTCATCTACCTGATATGGTAGATATCACAGTTCTGCCTCCCTTCCTGCTGCCTTAGGCTGGCACTGCCATGTAGGCCATCAATCCTGTCCCCACTGACCTCAGCCATTCTCTCCGTATCACAAATGGTTCCCTCCCTACAGAGACACTCTGTCCACACAGAGCCATGCTATTGTCAGTTCTGTCTTAAAAAAACAAAAATTCTCTATATGTCAACTTTCCTCTTCAGCTATTACCCCAAATCTCTGTTCCCCTTTACAGCAACACTCCAAAGAATTGTCAATATTCTAATTTCTATCCTTTCATTTATTCTTTTTCCCAGTGCTGGGGATTGAACCCAAGGCCTCGCACAGGCTAGGCAAGCTCTCTACCATGAACTACACACCAAGCCCCTTGCTTGCCAGTAAACTCGCTCCACCCCTACATCCAAATGATTTGGTCAAGGTCATCAATGGTCTACACTTGGCTAAATCCAATGTTCAATTCTCAGTCCTCACATAACATGCTACATCTAATCAAACCACTGTTTTATATGCAAATTAAACTGTCACATATCATCAATGGTAAAATGCATTCTGATTTCAGAGATGTTAAATGTGGAAAAAAAAATCATGTGTAAAACTCAGTGAATTATGCTACTTGATTCATCGGAAACTTTTTTTTTTTGGTACCAGGAATTGAACTCAGGACCTTGCACTTGCCAGGCAGGCGTTTGTGTCGTCATCGGCAACATTTTATACGGTTGATCTTCCCTACTGGCTACTGTTTTTCAGTGGTCTCTGCTGCTTCCTCCTCTTCCCCTGTACTTCTTAACACCAGGATGTTCCAGGACTCAGTCCTTTTCTCCTCCTCCCCTCACCTGGGACGATTTTAAGCAGGCTTTTACACAGTTTTTCATTTCTTCTAAAGACTGATGAAATCACAGGTTTTTCTCTCTCGCTCCAACCTCTCTTGTGAACTAAGACTCACAGAATCAACTTCTGACTCAATCCCTCCACCTAGATGTCTAACAGACAGCTCAAACGCAGCACGTGCCATGTCTAAAACTATCTTCCCACGGTCCCCTACCAATGCGCACATACAGAAACTCCATGAGGACACGGAATTTGTCCACTGTGTTGACTGACTGAGTGTTGGATTGACAGCACCAGAACAGTGCCTGACACATAATGGACTCAACAGATTAAAGCAATCTCTTTAAAACGTAAGTACATCAGGCCACACTTCTGCTCAAAGCTCTTCAGTGGTTTCCCATTTTTCTCAGAAAAAAGCCTAAGTTACAGTGGTGCTACAAGGCCCTTCTCCATTTTACCTCTCCGACTTTATTTCCCAGTGTTGCTCCATCATTCACACAGTTCACACTGGTCAAGATGTCCTTCACCAAACCAGCTAATCCTACTTCAGGGCCCCTTCACTTGCGATTCACTCTTTCTAGATGATTCCTTCTGCAGATTGCACATGACTTGCGCCTGACTTCAGGTACAGACTAACTTGATCACCGCATTTAAAATGACAATCTCTACCCTAGGCTATTGCTTTAAGTCCCCTTTATACACTGCTGGGCTTATCTTCACCCATATAGTTTTCTTTCTAACATACTACTTATCTTACTCCTTTAAATGTGTACTTACATATCAAGTTTATTACTAGTCCTGCCCAGAAAAATACAAGTTCCGTGAGGACTTGAATTTTGTCTGTATTGTTGATTCACTGATGGCTTTGGTTGCCATCATCAAAACGGTGCCTTGTATACAACAAGCTTTTAATATTTTTAACTAATATTTTAACTAATACTAAAAATAGTTGGGCCAGTGATATAGCTCAGCAGCATAAGTGCCTGCCTGGCAAGCGGGAGGTCCTGAGTTCGACTCCCAGGACCCGCATATAAAAAAAAAAAAAAGTTGCCAGGGCTCCCTATTTTAGATAAAAAGGAAACTATTTGTCTTATGTAAACAAAAAAATGCATTGCTTGGGAGAGTTTAAAATAATGGTGGCAGTGGGAAGATTTGTTGCTATTGCTTATTCTCTTTTTTTAACCCTTTCTAAGGGGTTGAAATCAGCCTGTGCAGAAGAGCCAGGCATGTGGCAGCCCCTGGGCCTGTCCTGCCACAAAGCTGTTGCCCGAGAAAAACGGTCAACCCTCCCACCTAGGGGAGAAACTCCGATTAGTTCGGTGGGAAGGAGAAAGGACATTTCTCTTCCTTCAGCAGCAAACAGTGATTTAATGAGCCTTGACAATTACACACAAACACTTGAGGATCAAAGGAAGATTAATTAGTAATGCCATTTAACACTCCTTTCTCTCCCTCTATGCAGAAAATACAAAGTGTAACCTGAAGAGTCTTAAGCGGGCCAACATTACTGTTTTAATTAATTAGCTAATAGAAATCAGGTTTCCATTATGCTGTCAGTCTCTTTTTGTATAAAGGGAAATGATCAGACAGACATTCTTTTTATACCAAAACCCTGCTCCTTAAGGAAGTGTTTTTAGGATGGCCTGGCATTTATGACTAGAAAGAAAGAAATATTCTTCAACTCCCCAAGGTCTTAGAACATTGAAATAAAACATGAATATGTATTTAAATCTTCCTAATACCAGTTCTTTCATTTCAGACAACTTGCTTATAAATTAAAATACATTTTTAGGGAAAAAAATTGAATGATATGAAGCATAATTAGAAATGAACTTGATGAAATGAAAACCAAGTAATGAAATGGAAATGAAAAGTAATAAGATTACATTTAATAAAAGGTAGATATTTTGTTATCAAAATTATGGAAAACAAAAATAATGAAATTTTGACAAAATGTCTCTCAAGTTACACAATAAAAATAAATACCTTGCTTAAAACAGAATGCTGCTTCCTATTACTTAAAAAACAAATACAGTTAGTGGACTCCTTCCCATTTACATAATTATTTTAAGATATTTAAATGCTACCAGGACATCAAATGCTTAAATCCCAACCATTCAAGTATTTTTTTAATTTTATGGACGAAATAAAATTTCTTAACAAAATAATAGGAGAATAACAATAGTTAATACATTGCTTATAGTTATCTTCAAAGTCGTTACTTAGAGTACAAGATATGAGCATAAAAATTTCTCCAAATGATATTAGCACAAACCTTTCTTTTCAATGAACTAAGAGAAACTAGTAGTATAACTATCTTGTATTTTTTTTCCTTTTCCCTTCCCTCCTTTCCCCTTTCCCCCACCCTAGTTCCTCTTTCCTTTTGAACAATTTCTTCCCCTTTCACAATATCTATTGTATGTTTTGGTCCTTATTTACTCTTTTGGTTATTGACATGATCTACACATATTTACAGTGCCAGTTTCATACTCTTTTTATGAAAAATATTGGAGAAGTCGGAAGAGCTGTTTATGAAAAGGCCAACTAAAAACATCCCTAACCATTTGTAGATAATCTGGGAACTGGGAGATAAAGGGATATGAATAAAAGCAGCATTGAACATGCGGGCTGTGACAAGGTCTACCAAATCTTTTCTTACAATCAAAAGCCAGTCATGGGACAGTGAGATGGCTCAGCGGTGTAAGCGCCTGCCTGGCAAGCGTGAGGTCCTGAGTTTGACCCCCCGGTACCCACATTAAAAAAAAAAAAAAAAAAAAGGCCAGTCATTAACTTCTAGGTAATAAAGATAAATATTAAAGATGAAATCATTGATGTGGCTAGATGAACACATCTGTAATTGCAAAGCAAGAGTAGTAACTGCTATTTGCCCATCCTGAAAACTAGATCGGTTTTATCCAATGCTACCTCTGGCCTCAAAATTTTGGACTAAAACAAAACCCCATTATTAGAAATAGAAATGTATACTATCAGCAAGCTTTCAAAACCAAATACATATGAATATGTATTTAAATGTGTATCTCCCAAATAGATTGAAATGACTCAAAAATTATCCACAATAAACGTCCAGTTTTTATAAAATACTGTTACACTTACCTGCATATTTTCTCTACTGGTGAGAGGTTTTCCTGAGTCAAATGTCTGTCAAAATACAAAGTATTAGCAGTGGGAATGAGAGGAAGTATTCTTTTAAGTGAAGCTATTCATGTGTTCTAAAATTATTTGAAGTACCATTTTATTGTAAAAATAATATATATTCTAGTGAGAAAAGATTAGAATAAAGAAGCTAAAAATGATGCCTAAGTGAACTTCTTTATGTGGTCAATGATAGCATTGTGATTTTTTTTTTATTAGTACACATTTGCAGACATAATGTTCATATGTCCTGTCTGGAGTTGGCACATGGACATAACACATCTTGATTCATTTTTTTATCCCTTTTCCCTCTCCTCCCTCCACCTCCCTCCATCTCTTGATCCCTTTCCCATTTGAGAAAGATCTATCTCCCTACTTCTTATTATCGATGTTTTACTTTGTTCTACTGATACCCTTTTTGTATTTTTAAAATGTCTACATAAATTTGTATTCCATTTTCACTGAACATGACCAAATTTTCTTCCTATACTATTAAATTACTTGTAAACCTCAGTCCAGTGGGTAGTTCCATTCAATCAGATGAATATAGCACAATAACTACCCCTTTCCCATGGTTAGACATCTAAGAGGATCGCTTCCCATCATCACCCCAACTATCAGCTTCAGTCTAAATGCCATGGATGACTGTTTTGTTTGTATTTCTGATTATTCCCTTTGGACAGATTCCTGGAGGCCGTATTTCTGGGCCAAAAGATGAGAATATACAGTATTGAGAAAACTGAAAGAGGATGACTCAATTTAAACTCCCACCCACACTGTATGAAATGGCAGGATGAGCGCACTCTTGACAGCACTGAGTATTATCACGTTAAAAGACCTTGGCCAGTTTGATGTAAAATTGTGTTACTATCCAGATTTCCTATGTTGTGATTCTTTTCCTTTTTCATGTGAGCTACCTGTTAATGTGTTTGGTTCTAAATGTAACAATAAGTCAGAAAATATTTATTTGACAAGGACATTGCTATATTTTGGGGTAGAATATATGCTTCTTGTTATAAAAAGCTCTCTTTAAAAATGTTCCCATTATGTTATTCCCATTTCTCCTTGGGCACCAGAAAGTCACCAATAGCTCGCAGGAACAGGCTGCTCCCACATGGACAGTCTCCTCCCTTAACCACCCGGACCTCTTTGCCTGAGGGCAATCTACGGCCATAAGACTATGCAGGAGAAGCCACAGTGTGGAGAACAAACCTTACCAGAGAGTGACAAGAGAAACGTTCTACTCACTTTCTGAAGGACCTGGACACCCATGGCAGTGACCTCATTAATGCTCTCTGGATTCGTTTTTCTCCCTTCCTGTATGATATTCCCACTGACTCAACATACTTTCTGTCACCTCCCACATTTACTACTTATTCCCAAATCCTTGTCCCAGGATCTGCTTTGGATGGATCCCCAAACCAATTCATCAAATAGAGCTTTTTATTGAAATAAAGTATTGATGAGTGTTTTTAAAATTTTCTTTCTTGAAGATATTCTTTACTGCTTATAATACATTGAAAACTTAGTGACTGAATCTGGGACAGGATAGGTCTTTTGGTTGTATAAACTGAAAGGGCTTGATAACAAGACTTTAGATTTGGTAGCAAGAACAGAACTACAAGAATATAATGTTAAAACATACAATTTTTAAAGGGATATGACAAGAGTCCAATAGTAATCTGTAAGACTTTTTCAGTTACATCCTTTACAAGTGAAACTTAATTCATTAATCCCTTCCTTAAATAACTGGCCTGCAGCCTAATAACATTGGCACCTATTTTAATTATAAACCTTGAAAGCATTTCCACTTTTAATTACACTTTTTAAATTCCCAACTGAAGGTGGAAAGCTGCAAATTAACTTTGAGAATACAAAATTCAAAGTCAGAATCCACTGGGAGAGAATTCACCCACACCTTTATCATTTGAAAGCTGGTGAATAAAAATGAAGTTCGGAATTTACAGGTAAAAAACCTAGCCTCAAACATTTTGGTTGTGTTTCAGTAAAAGCAGTGGCCATCAAAAACTCTCTTGTTTTCCCTTCTACCCAACTGGTTCCTCTCCCCTCCTAATCTTCCTGGACTCTGAAAGTGGATGAGCTTAAAGTTTAGTTCCTCGACTTCCTTTCTCCATCTGCCTTGGTTCCCAGCTGATTTCATCCAGTCCGATGTTTAAGCCTACGCTAATGCTCCCAAATTGAAACCTGCACACAGTCTATTCCAGACCATATACGGTCCGTGCCCATCTATGCTACTTGTCCACCTGGCTGCCTACTACGCATCTCACATCCTGCAGGGACCAGCATTCCTCTTCTCGGTGTCTGAAACCTCTTTCCCAGGTTGAACACTCTGCAGTCATCCTGGAGCTCTCTTACATCCCACATCCAAAGCATCTCCAGCATGTGCTATCAGCTCTCTCTTCACAATACACTCGGAACTGGGCCACTGTTCCCTCCGCCCCTCCCCCCACACAAATACCCCAGACATTGTTGTGTCTCGGCCAGATTATTTGTTGTGTCTGAACAGCCTTTGAATTGGTCTGTTTTGACTACTGCCACCCACAGTTTAATTCCCAAACAGCAAACGAAGTGGTTGTTTTATATTTAGTTCCTATCATGTCATGTCTCTGCTCAAAACTCTGCAGAAGATTCCCCTTCTGGTTCAGAGAAAATTCCAATCCTCATCAAGCCATATGAGGTCTTTCATCATCTGGCTCCTGGGTCCTACCCCTCCTCTCCTGCTCCCCTCTTTTCTGCAGCCCTCCTTGGCCTACATGGTTTTCCTCAACCAGGTCTTGCAAGCACCCACCTCAGAGCTTTTTTCCTCACAGTTCCTCCTGCTTGGAAGGCTGTTCTCCCAGCCCTTTGGGTTCCCTTCTCCCAAAACTGGCTTGTTTTATTCACCATCCTGAATAAAACAGTAACCCACTGTCTTGGTCACTCTTGTTCTTCTTGACTTGGCTGGACTATCGCTCACAGCACATCACCACCTGAAACCCACTTGTGCCTGTGTGTTTATTGCTTACCCCTCTCACTGGACTATAAGCTCCAGGAATGCAATAGCTCTGTTTGCCTTTTTATTGCTTGATCCTCATTCTTAGAATTGCGCCTGTATTCTGCAAGCACTCAATAAGTATTATAAATAAATTAGAATTTTAATAACAAAATGCAAACAATTTATAATAGAAAATGGCTACTGACAGAGGCACAAACAAGAAAATGCCAGTAACTTAACACCAGGTAAGAAGACAAATTAGTTTACACCACAGAAAATGAATGAAATAATCAAATGGCTTCTCTCTAGATAGGTAGGTGTGTAGAAAGATCAATATACATACACTCACACACACACACATCTACTGTATATAGTGCGCAGATAGATGTGTTCTCCCTATATAGATGTATATATCTCTATGTATATATATCCATGTATATATCTACATACACACACAAGTATTTTTATTGATCACTGAATGTCCTTCTTGAGGTGTTCTGTAGATAACCTTACGCTTAACCTGTTAGAGTAATTTTTGGGTTTTTAATTTTTTTTGCAGTCGGGGATTGAACCCAAGGCCTTACCCTAGCATGCTAGGCACGTGCTGTGCCTCCGCACGACACCCTTGGCCCCTATTGTAGTAAAGGTAATGCTGCTGCAGTCATGTGGAGTGGTGATAAGCAGGTATTTGAGAGGAACGCACTGAAGTAATGAATACAATATGTAGATATAATATAAACTTACACAAATGATTTATTTCCAAGACTTACAGCTCATTTTCCAGGTTCATTTAGGTCCTCCTATTTGAATCCATCAGCATGCGTTGTATCTGTTGGCCTCACTCCTCACACACGCAGTCTCCCCTGCCGCTATGATTTCTACCTCCCCCTATTTCCTTTATTTCTGGCCCATGTGACTCCAAGCATCTGCCTGAAGAAAGGTCACCCAGTGTGGTTCCCAGATCTCCATGAAAACCAAAGCAGAGGAAAATAATAACTCATCCTGATTTAATTCATGCTTTCACTAGAAACTCCAGTATTCATTTCCAAGGGTGCTTCAGTTATCCAGTTAACAAGCAGAAATTAAGCGAGCTAGGTAAAACTGTCTCCTAAATTCATAATAGACTAGGCAAAGAATGTTCTTTCTGCACAGAAATCAGAAGATAGCTGAACAGCACATTATTAACTGCTACTTTACACATTGTTAGTGTAAAAGATATAAACCGAAAAAGATCCACATAAGATATAAGGAGAGATGGTTTTGACTAAAAACATTAACTAGAAGTTGTAACATTAGACCCAAAAAGCTAAGAAGTGGTGGCTGATAAGCCGTCTGATGAGACTGTCCATCGTAACTATAATGCAAAGTGACCTGCAGCAGCCCTGAGCCAGAATTCCATTGCAAAACTTTAGAACCACACTTCCTCCCTCAGGCCCCCTTCCATTCCACACCAACGAAATCCCATAAAAGCCTGCTCTTAGCTGTGACCAGGCTTAACAAAGAGGTGTGACAAACTGACGCCACCTAAGTACACTTTTGTGAGCATGTGCCCTATGTTTTAGGAACAGTAGCCCCCTCAAAAGTAAAGAAATAGCTTTGAATCAAATTGGCTGGTTACCTTAGATTTTGGAGGAACTTTATCATAGGAAGGTGTTGAGCAAGGTGTATTTCTTCCATAAAAAATCTGAGATAGCTCAAAAAAGGCTTCGGAAAAGAAGCCTAAATCGGTAAGAACTTCTATCTATAAAGGAAGGAAGAGATTTTTGGTTATAAAATTAATTAGAGAAAAATCACAAACTTCTAAGATCCAAAATTTCTGTAGGGTGATTATAATGTGCTATGCATTAATGCTTACTAATTAACGAGTAGGTGGAGCTGCACGTGTTTGTGGGTATGCTAGTTCCCATGTGCCATGGACTAAAAGCTAACAGGCATTTATTAGATGGTGCTTACTTCACCAAAGGAAAACACACAAAGACATAATAGTCATGGAAACATTTTTAAAAATTACTGAATTTATCTCTTTACTCCCCTAGCAAACTGTGGCTTAAAACCAAAATAACAATAACATTCCTCATGTTCTTGAATGCTCTGAGAAACTCAAAGAAATGATTATATTAACTTACAATATGTAGGCATAAAAAACTACTAATTTTCCCATCCATAATGAATAAAGACATATATTATATATGCGCTTATCAACATTAATGGACAACTACACATTTTACATGGCCTACAATGAATACAATCCAGCAGGAGCATCCACCAGGAAATGAGAGGAAGACGTGTTCTCATTCATTCATTCCTTCATCTAACATGTTTACTGAGCACCTCTTGGCACTAAGCCCTCCTGAAGGTTACGTTGTATTACTATGTATATTTAGCTAAATGTAAGTGAAGCATGAAGATATACATAGCGTGAGACAGCAAGGGCATTGAGTGTATTAAGGAAAAGCTACTTTGAAGACTGGGGCCTGGAAGTACTTCTGTGAGGAGGAGCCCTTCAAGAGAAGGATTGGGGATGACGTCAGAGAGACAGACATAAGAATATTTGCTGAGCACCACCCCCGCCCAGCATAGAGGTCATATGACAGAACAGCTGTGTTGTCCTGGAATTTTCCAGAAACAGCCCCTGTGGTTGGAGCTCAGGCTTCCAGAGAAGGAGAGTTAGGAGATGGGTACAAATGGGAGTCAGGGAAGATCACAGAGAGCCTCTAGACTACACTAGAGAATTTGCATTTTATTTTCTACATGATATGAAGTTACTGGACGGTTTTCAACAGGACCCTGACATGACTTATGTTTTGAAAATATCCAGTGATTTTATTAAAGAGAACAAAGAAGGGTCACATAAATATTGACACAGGGAATCAAACACACAATTGGGTGAAATAGATACAGATGATATAAATGATAGATAGATACAGTTATATAAATGTAGATACATTTCAAAAGAAAAATCAATATATCCTCAGCATTTCAATCCATCTTACTCTGTTTTCCTTTCAGAACTTGCTTAGGAATCTCAAGAGTGTACAAAAATAAAATAAAAAGAAGATAAGTTGGAGGAAATTGGCTACGAAAATAGCATGGTAATAAAACATAAATGGTCAGAAGAATATTTTTAACGGGAAAGAGAAAGTTGCTTGTCTGCTGATTTGCACACTGAACTTCTTGCCTAAGACACCTCAGTCTCTAACCTCCCCATGGCCATACAGTATGAAAGCACTTAGGAGACACAGAAACTCTTTCAGGTTTCTAGATTACCAATTTTCTCACAGTCCCTACAAGAAAATACTTCCCCAGATCTATGTGTAGTTAGCCCTCTCTGGCCTTGACTCTAAGATTACTGTACACAGACTACAAACGACTGTCAAGGCTATGTCTGATTTCAGTGTATCATGCCAATCGAACCATTTAGAAAAGCAATGGTGGTGATAATGGACACAATATTTTCAGAAGTGACCAACACTGTGAACACAAACAAGTCAGATGGCAAAAAGAGCTAACCGTAAATCAACTCTTCATTCACATAAATATAGAACCATCAGTACCCTTCCTGGGAACATTTGATATGTTGAGAATTATATCTCTTTGAAGAGGTTGGCAGTTGATCATAAAGAGGACTTAACAGCTTTCCATGAGAGACGCTAGTGCACCATAGAAGCTTAACAGCATGATCTACTGCTGTTTGATTTGTCAGAAACCATCACTGTTCGTGATTTCCTGCCTCTGACTTTTCTCTTCCCACTCACTGACCCCGGTTTACTTCAGAAAGGTCAGGCAAACTCTGCTCATAGGGGCTGTCATTTCTTTCTCTTTATGATCTGTCAGGTGCCCTTTAGACTGCAACTGTCAAAACACTAATCTGGTTTTTCAATGCTACTACACCAGTAGGCTCTCTCTCCTCTACCTCACTCTGCTCCAAGCACTGTCACCAGACACCAGACCTGAGCATGTCATTCTCCTGATCAAAATTCTGTAATTAATCCCCCTCCAACCCAAGGCTTCAGAATAGAGGCCACAGTTTTTCATTAGCTTTTAAGCCACGCAAGGACACAAACAGCTGTCAAATGCTAACAAGCTGCTATGGCTTGAATGTGTCCCCCAAAAATTCACGGGTTAAAAATCCCTAAGGTCACATGTCTACGGTTTCTGGAGGTGGGGCCTTCTGGAAGTAATTAAGATTAGATGTGGTCATGAGGGTGGGACTGAGATTAGTGGTTTTAGAAGGTAAGGAAGAGAGACTTGAATTTGCACCTCCTGATATCTCACCACGCCATGTGACAATGCAGCATGAAGGCCGTCACCAGATGCAGCCCCTCAGTCTTGGACTCCCAGCCTCAGGTACTATGAGAAATAAATTTATTTTCTTCCTACGTTACCCAATCTTGGGTACTCTGGTGAAATAACCTAAAACAGACTGACACAAGCCAATAAAAACAGTCACCTAACCAGAAGTTTTGTTCCAAACTGTCTCCCGTGCCCCTCTGGATCTCTTCCCTGTATGTTATTAATGTCACGGCAACTTCTCCATGCCTCTTAGTGACATACCAGAAGATTCCTCTTAGCCAATTCTGACTCCACCATCTGCTCACACCCCTCACTGCACGACCTCCACATTCTGTCTCTTCACAGTTTGGAATTCAAGTTGGGCCCCTGGAATCACGGCCCTTTGGTATTCCTCATGTTATCCTCAACCTCCCTGCCCAGATCCTCCATCCAGCATAACTGAACCACCACCACCCCTACGCCAGTGCTTTCTCACTCTGCGACTTTCACACTGTTGTTCACCAACAATGCTCCCTTCCTCCTCTCTCCCACTTGGTAACTTGTACTCTTTTCAAGCCTATATTCATAGCTAGTTAGTGAAACCTAAAGACCCAAAGCCACTGTCCTTCTTGTACACTCCCAAAGACAGTGCTCATCACACTTCTCTGCAAATGAGCAAGTGAGAGGTCCACACACTACTGACTTGGTGTACATGTCCAGTTTCTCTTCCCAGTTTTCATCCCTCATAAGCAAGGACCGTGGTTTACATGTCTGAAACTTGAGGTACTAACATGGTGCTTTGAAATAGAAGGTCCACAGTAAATGTGCTTTTAAAGTTAAATCAGTAAATATTTATCAAATATTATATGGGTGAGTTCCACTAAACACTGAAGAGAATGTGGACAGTAGGCACCTAATAAGTGCCTGCGAATTTTAAATTCAATGCAACCATTAATCACTGAGTACCAAGAATGTAAATTTAGTACTCAAGACATTAGAGAGAATTAAAAGATGAGTAAGACACAGGCCCTGGCTTCAAGAACTGTGTAACCTCAAAGAGCACTGTTGAGAGAATGGGAAAGAAAAAAAGTTACACACAGTTTTACACGCTGACATTCAAAAGTAAGACAATTCTTAAGAGTCAGTAACTCAGAGAGGGTGAACCAGAAATTTTCATGGTCAGTAATGAATTACTTATTAAGTCCTCTTAAGAATTTTTTTTATTTAGAAATAGAATTCAATGGATTATTTATGTAAGCCTGAAGGGCTTGGATGGAGACAGTAGTTCAGAAGGAACTCCAGTTTCCCCTCATCAGAAACAGGAGGGATTTAGGTGGAAGACAGATTGGTATGTCCAAAAGGAGAGAAAGAGGTGTGCCGGAGTGGTGTCCTGGAGCCCACCTGCTCCCCACTGCAAGAGCTCATCGGGCACCTCTGTCCGCTGTGCATCTCCAGTGACACCTGTGAGTACCTTGAAGTCAGCCACAGCTGGAGTATTTACACCCTGGTGAAAATGGTTTGTGCTTCCATCGTTTGATTAATTTTTCATGCCTACATCTTGTAATCTGAGCAACTACTTTGAAGACAACAATATGCAATATATTAACCATCGTTAATCTCCTATTATCTTGTTTTGAAATTCTGTATCATCTTTTTATTGTTTTTCTCTTTAAAATTAAAAAAAAAGAATAATTTTAAAAAAAGAAAATTTCAAAGCCCTAAATTAGCTTTTTTTTAAAGAGCCCGCTGTGAAACATTTACCAGTATATAGAGTACACCATGGGATAAGAGGTAAAACCATCATATGATGGCCAAGAAATATTTTAAGCTCAAGAATGCTCAATATTTTGTTTTAAATGGTTTGTTTCACCTCACCTTAAACTTCCCTGTTTCCTCGATGTGTAGTAAAGGGCACTACAGAAACCAAGGCCTTGGGTGAATATATTGTGTGCATTTATATGGGAGTAAAATAGGAATGGGGCTGAATTCCATACTAGATTTGAGGAGATACAAAGAGGGAGAGATTTTGTGGGATGCTGAGACTATCCATGTACAAAATAAAATCAATGGAAGTAGAGACTTGCAACACAAGTGACCGGGAAAGTAGGCAGTGAGAATGAGATGCTTGAGGCTCTTCTCCACGTGGGGTTCAGGTCAACAGCACGTGCCTCCCAAGGCAGAGAACCCAGAGTGATGACTGGGTTACAGAATTAGTTGTCTGGTCTTATTAATTTAATTGCCTATCCATTGAAAATTTGTTGCATATCATGATATATGAAGTATGATCTAAAAACATGGTGAATGTTTAAATTTTAAAAACTTATTATGATAAAAGACACATTGCCATTAGTCCTCCTCAAAATATTTCCCCTTGTTTTGAACACACTTATCCCATCATTCTTGCCATTTTCTGAAACAATTCTGGAAGTTCTTTTACTTGAGTGTTAGTTGTGCTGTCAAGGCTGCCTTGATGTCCCCAATCAATTGAAAATGTTTACCTTTCATGGTCATTTTAACTTTGAGGAAGAACCAGAAGATGCATGATACCAGCTCTGGTGAATAAGGTGGATGAGGACACACCATAATGTTTTATGAGCCCAGAACTTTTCCATTGGATGGCACTTGGCAGCAGCATACACCAAATTATGGGTCACACCTTGTAAAGACCCTCACGAAGAAGGACTTCCAGAACTGCTTCAGAAAGTGGCTAGAATGATGGGATAAATGTATTCAAAGGGAGGGGGAGTATTTTGAGGGGATTAATGTCAACATGTCTTTTATTATAGTAATTTTTTAATTTTGACATTCTCTGTAGCTTTTGATCACTCCTTATACATAAAGATCATTAAGAATAACTTCACAGAATCCAGAAAACAGGCTCATTTGGTCTCCATAAGGAAGCTAGTCTCTCAGGAACAGGGACCTTCAGCTGCCAGCTGTTGGGTGAGCCCCCTTTGCAGGAGTAGTTATTACTCACTCTCCAGTGGCCCAGTTGTAACCTTTCTAACTGGCTGTCTCTTCAACATTGTTATGATGGGCAAGTCATTTTTGTATCAATGTAACACTGTATTACTCTCACTTATTATTCTAAGTATTAGAATCAAATTAACACATAACAATATCCTCCATAGTTAATATCAAATGTCTTTAAAGTATATAACATACCTTGAGGATTCTTGCTTCTAGGCTTCTGACCAGGTCTTGGCAAATTCCATAAACAAAATATTGATACAATGCAAGGAGAGGCAGAACCTACCAGGAGAAAAACACCCTTTTTATTAAAAAAAAAAATACATTTTATCAAGTTAATAATCTAGTGATCAACTTAATCTAAATATTAAATGTAGGACTTGTTACATGAAGTACTGACTGAGTTTCCATGTTGGCAGACTAAACTGTTTGGTACAAGTGAAATGATCTGTCTGGCACATGCTCCATAATTTTATCAGGTTAAGATGTTATCAGAGACTTATGGTGTCAACTAGATGCCATTTAGTAAACCAGACCTAGGTTTGACATCCCTTTAAGCATGGAAAAGTTAAAATCCAATTAATTATTTTCTTGAAAAAAATTAACCTAAATGTACAAAGCCTGTGGAAAAAATGCTAGCAAATGAGCTATCAAATAAATGCAAAGTTTAATACAAAAGAACTCACATTCATGTCCCCTAGCAAGCTCTTACTGACTCAACTCAATGTCAGCTGCTTTTTAATTAGAATTTTTCTTTTGGCAAAAACCTATTTATAACAGGCCTGATGCGTTATGCACTGTTAAATAAGAACAGAAAATATAACAAGTCCCAGCCATTATATAGCATATATTCTACTGATTAAAACTCAACCTTATTTTTCACATAATCTTTTTATTTTCCTAGAATTAAACCCAAAGTTCCATTTTTCTTGAGGCCTTGTGGAGATAATAATGAAGGCTTATAGACTATCTGTGTTTTGGTTAACCTAACCACTTCTATCCAGAGCGAGGAAAGTTATGCCTTTATATTTTCATTACAAAGAGAGAGTTGAATTTAGAAAAACAAATGTGCCAGGAGAATAGAAAACAACATATGAAAAAAAAAAAAAAAAGCCCCTGATGGCAACTCAAACCTGAAGCTCCATTCCTGCAGCTGCACCCTACCAAGGGAGATGGAGCAAGAAGGCTTGAGATCCTCTTTGTTTAGTCAACTGTTTCCCACGGCTCTAGGGCCCAGAGCATATTTTGTTTGACGGAAGCTTCCTTAGCCACTGGGCTTCTCCTAGGTTAATGTAACAGGAAGCGGAAACTTAGCTCCTCGCAGGTTTGATCTAATGGTAGGTCAACTGGCAGCAGGTAATAGAAGCAACTTTTTAAAAGGATTTGAATAGTCTTAAATGACTTCAAACAATACATTTTTCTACAATTATGAACTACAAACGTAAACACAACAGCTTTTTTTCTACAATTAATTCAGCACAAAACAGTAGTTCGTGATTACCTTTGAGATTTAGTTTCTTTTCTTTAGTGAGAAATAAAAACACACCATTTTATTGCTGCCAATTGCTCAATTATCAGGAAAAAAAAAACTATTCTCAATTTCTTATGCTTTAGAGAGGGAAAGAAGTCTCATTTCTTTTCCAATGCAGTGATATATATTATATATGAATAGGCAGCTAAGGGTTACCTAGGGGACACAATTTTCTCTATCCAGAAATGAACCCCTTTAACAGGGAGAGAAACACCATGTTATTATTTTTTTAATAAACAATTTCTTATCAAATCTGCCCAATGTTAAAAGCATTTATCAACATTTTCACTTTAATACATGGTTTTATAATTTAACAACTCATCTTGGGGCAATAAATATTTCTAATACAGAGAATTGGATTTAAAAAAAAAAAAAATATGCCAGAAAACTTACATGAAAACAATTCAAAAAACAATATGGAAAAAAAGATTGTAATTATGAAAGTTATGAAGGAAGAGTAAAGAAGCAGAAAAAAATGAAAGAATAATATCAAGAAGCAAACAGGGAGAAAAGATTAAAAAATAGAGGATAAGGGAAGGAAATCAATAAACTAAAATAAATGAGAAAAATATAAAATGACCAACAGAGCGTACTAATTTATTTTTCTTTCTTTTTTTTTTTTTTTGTGGGTACCGGGGGTCGACCTCAGGACCTCGCGCGCCAGCAGGCGCCCGTGCCGCTGAGCGATATCACCGGCCCCTTTTTCGTATGTGGGATCCGGGAGTCGAACTCGGGCCCTCGCGCTTGCCAGGCAGGTGCTTACGCCGCTGAGCCATCTCACCGGCCCCCAATTTATTTTTAAAATGCAACCAAATTCAAATTTATGAGATACGCTGTGAATTCTTTCCCTTAAAGAAAGGAGAGCTGTGTATTTGGGCTTATGGATTTCCTAGGACATTAAGATACATCTGCCTTTTCTCTCACAGTTAGAGCCAGAAACTCTCCTCAATATGAGAATACTCTCATAGTTTGGGTCTTGATAAGAACTGAACAACTTAATGATGTGAGTTGCAAGTGCACTCACTTCCTATGTTTGACACATCAATGCCACA
Organism: Erethizon dorsatum; assembly: GCA_028451465.1. Lineage (NCBI taxonomy): Eukaryota > Metazoa > Chordata > Mammalia > Rodentia > Erethizontidae > Erethizon > Erethizon dorsatum. The sequence continues at coordinate 10,791,642 of CM051834.1, forward strand.
TTCTAGTCCATTTCACCAAATGTCTTAAGAAAAGGAAAAGTGAAATAAAGCTAAAAACAAGAACAAAATCAATTAGGCACTGCCTTCATACCCAAAGTGAAATGCTAACAGTAATGTCAAAGCAAGATTATTAATGAATACGTTTTATTTTGAACTACAGACAAGAATATAGAGATTTTAAAACTTTAAGCCAGAACTGACCAAATAACACTAGCAAAACTTGAGAAGTATAAGGTAAGGAGGGAAAATACCACAGTGAATTAAGAGTTGTTGGTTTTACAAATCACTTACTATTAGATTGTGCTTAACAAAGTGCAGCTCACGGATAATGTAATACAAGCTGGCAACTACAGAGCAGATGTCAGCCCTGTAGATATCCGAGAAAAGCTCAATTCCTGGGAGGAGCTGTGTGACTTCATACTGAGCGTAGCAATGTTTAGCTTTGGGATGTGGAAGCGTAGTTCGAAGCAAACCCTGAAAATGAAACAGTGAAATAAAGACCTATCAATTGCATTCAATGATGAAACAAAATAAGTATATGTATCACTTCCTAAATTGCTGAGTATGTGCCTAGCATATTGTACTCCATAATAAGGAACACTTATTATTAGGTGGTGGGGTTATCATTATAGATTCCAAATGCATTTACCACTCAGGATGGGCTTTTCAAATTCCATAGTAGTGGTATGGTTACTATTTTCAAAGAAATTATTACATTACACTGCTGCTAGATCTTCTCTCCCTCCCTCTTTCTCCCTTTTCTTTCTCCCTTTTCTCTCTTTCCTTCCTTCCTTCCTTCCTTTCTTCCTTCCTTCCTTCCTTCCTTCCTTCAGTTTTTTGAGACAGGGTCTTACTATGTAGTCCAGGCTGGCCTTGAACTTACTATGTAGCTCAGGCTGGCCTTGAACTCAAGGCAATCCTCCTGCCTCAGCCTCTCAAGGGCTGGGGTTACAGTGTGCGCCACTGCACCCGAATAAGTTTCTTCATAAACATTACCTCACTTACCGAATGCTCGCCTAGCCCGTATTTGGAAGGAAGGGTTATTATCTCACCAATTATATAACTGAGGCTTAGACAATGAATTTATCTATGGCCACACAGTTAAGACTGGCAGAAAAAAAGATTCAAGGTCATGTCTACTTAACTCAAAAATCTGTTCTTTCGGGCCGGTGAGATGGCTCAGCGGCTTAAGCACCTGCCCGGCAAGTGCGAGGGCCCGAGTTCGACTCCCGGATCCCACATACGAAAAAGGGGCGGTGATATCGCTCAGTGGCACGGGTGCCTGCTGGTGCGCAAGGTCCTGAGGTCGACCCCCGGTACCCACAAAAAAAAAAAAAAAATCTGTTCTTTCACTATGCCAGGGTGTAAGTAGGGAAAATGATAACTTGAAGCCTAAATTAGGCAGAGATAATTCCAAAATTTTAACTCCCTCAAATAGAAGGATGATCTATTTAATTAGACCTATGTTTCTTGCGTAGTTTATATGACCAACTGGGTGACAGGGAAACAAGATGAATACATTTAGAAGTGTTTATATTGTTATCTTACATAATTACCATTTCTTGATGACAAATGCATTGTAAAATAAGTTTAATGTGTATATCAGGAAAAAATTTCAATCAAATTGCTTGTTAAAGCTATAAGGTATCCTATTCTAAAATACTATGAACTTACTGAAATTTTTAATTTCACAAATTTGCTTTAAAAAACATAAAAACAATTAACAGGAAACTCCACCACCTAATTTTAATTTTAGTTGTAGCATTACTAATATAACATTACATAAAGTCCACATTAAACAGAAGTTCAACTTTTTTAAGAAATCACCTATCTTCTAGACTATAAACAGCATTTTCTTCAAGAGCAGGAAGTTTCAGAAAGGAAAGGATGCACTGTAAGGAGCGAGAGTCAGATCACCATTCCCTCTGCACTCTTGCTGCTTTTCCTCTTCCCTTTGAAGCTCAAGGAAGAGGTATTTGGAATATAAGTAAATTGCAAGGTCTGGCCTTACATTCAGAGAAGGCTTTGCAAAGAATTCATCTACCCAGATTTCAGAAGCCATCAGCCTCCTCTGATACACAGAACAAGGATATCTGCCCATCAGTCAAAGTAAACAGAACCTTTAGCAGACTGCAAAGGCCCCTGGCTACCTCCCTGAATCTCAGAACGCCTTACATTTCAGATAAAAGCTCCTTTCTTCACAGAGCAGTCAAATCAAATCCTGAGAAACACAAACATTCTTCTGCAGTCTTTAACTTATTTCTTGCCTTCATTATATATTTTACATCATGTAACCAAGCAAAACTTGATTTAGAGATGGGGTAACCTAAGGCGACCATTTGGAATCAGGCAGACTGGCTTTGTGCTGGTCTTACTAAGGACAGATGACTCAGTTTCCCTATCTGTTAAAGTCCTTCTGTTAATGGAGAAAGGTGACTCTTCGAGTGGTAAAGGAGAAGGTGCCACCAAGGGGAAGCCACATGGGCTTGTGACATTTAATCAAGGCTCATGCTGTTTTCCTGACTGTGAGTTTTATGAATGTGAGAAACTACTGCACATGAATGAATGGCTGCGGTTTTACAGAAAAACACACACAAAGCATTACCTGGAAGAGCAATGCAGACAAAATGCAACAGTTGGTTCTCTTTTTAACATTCATTGTCTTAATAAACCTAAGTATAAGAAAAACAGATTAGTAGACAATTTTCCAAAGTACTTTTATATAAATGTGTCTTTAGACATACAGAAGACACGGAAGACATTACAAAATATATATATAGAAGAAAATATGAGAAAAATATAAAGAAGAAAATTAAAAATCAACTCTATTCCTACCATTTAAGTATGATTCCTGGTAACATTTTGGCCCATTTCCTTCTAGATTTTTTTCTCTATGTAGTTATACACAGAGAAACATACACTAAAGTTATACAAACTTATACAATATCAAGACTAAACCCAGAAAGTGAGATGTTGCATGGTTTCTCCTCTATGAGAAGCCTGAAATATAAATGAATATAATAAATGCGAGATGATAGGAAACAAGAAGACAAGATTTTTGGAGGTCAGGGGAGAGGGATAAGGAAGAGGGAGTAAAGGGGTTGAAAGTAATCGTGGTATGTTATAAATGCTTAACCGATCGCCAAAACTCAGTGTCACTGTTCTGTACTGCAGACAGACAAAAAAAGGAGGAGGAGGAGGAAGAATAGGTCTGACACACCCAATATTATGAATGATCCTAAAAGCTTTGGGCTGCACAAAAGAGGCCAGACACAGAAAAGTACATATGGTATGATTCCATCCCTAAGAAACACCAGACGGCAAAGCTATGGTGTTAGAAATCAGAACGTAGGGCCAGTGAGATGGCTCAGTGGCGTAAGCGCCTGCCTGGCAAGCGCGAGGGCCCAAGTTCGACTCCCAGAACCCACATACGAAAAAGGGGCCGGTGATATCGCTCAGCGGCACAGGCGCCTGCTGGCGCGCAAGGTCCTGAGGTCGACCCCCGGTACCCACAAAAAAAAGAAATCAGAACATAGCTGTTTCTGGGTGCAGAAGGGGAGGTTGGCTGAAAAGGGACCAGAAGGAATTTCCTGAGTCAACAGAAATGCTCCAAGTCCTAACGGCCGCGGTGGTGGCACAGGTGTATAAAATTACTGCAAGTCAGACTGTACAATAAAAAATGTGCCTACTTTACTGTGTGAAAATTATACCTCAGTGAAAAATAATGTTGGGCTCAAGAACTAGAATTATACAATACACAGTATTTTTATAAGGAGGTTTTCCATTTACAGACATAATGAATACATTTTGAAGTGCTTTAATATTTTGTTATATGGATGTATCGTAACATAAAATTATCAATCTCTATTTTTATTTTTTCCAATGCTGAAGCAAACATTGCTAAATTACATTTTTTTAGCCCTTATACTATTAATTCTTCTGTAATAGAAGTGAAACTTTGGTAAAAGGAGGTGTGTAAATAATTCCCTCAAAGACTGTGGCAATATACTTTCTCACCAGCCATATGTTATGGAGTTGCTCATAACATTAAATCTTGCCCTCGAAGTTTAAGATAATGTCTATCCATTTGCTATCCATTGTCTCCTTTTATTTCCTTTTGAAGAGTTTGAGTTTTCTTTATATGGGTCTTGAAACGTGCATTTGTATTATGAATCACATTACCTTCTAAATCTCACTTAGATAAAACCATTGAGCTTCACTATATTAATAACACTGTCCATCGGCATTCGGCTCCTCTGTGTGCATATTTCAGTGCGGTACTCTGCAGTGAGAAGAGTTTCCTCAACTCCAAGAGTTCCCTGGACAGCCCAAGCCCTGTAGACTCACCTCTCCTATGGAAGCCAGACTCCAGCTGGGTAACCAGGAAATGGCTTTGTTTTGGTTAAAGTCCTGAGGCAATAACTTCAGAGGCTCGGAGCTGAGGTGCCCTCTGGCAAGAATGCTATAACTGTTCCTTCCAAATTGTGACTCTTCCTCCCTCAACTTCTACTTCCAGTTGCCAAGCTCTACTAAGTCCTATGCATGCATGCATGTGGATGTCTAAGATCAATTTCTTTCCCAAGGAGTACAGAAAATCAAGCTTGACGGACATTAAAAAGATCTTTCACATTTAATACCTTTTCATAAAGTGGAAATTTCTTATTTTTCCTGCCCCAAAAATACTAATTTTCTGAAAAATATGAAAAACTAAGTAGAAGTTATTATTGTTGGTGTTGCTTAATTGCTCCTCAGCTCAAAGTCCAAGGACTGATCAAAATATATAGTGTGTGTTGAAATTTAAAAAAAAAATTATTATAGTAAGAGATGGTGTACGTTTTTATGAGGTGTGATTGGTGAATGCTGTTGCCTAGTGCCATCTAATGGAAAGGGAGTCTCATAAAAACACTACAGTGTGTCCTTGTCCACCTTATTCACTGACTCTGGCACTGTGTGACTTCTGGTTCCTCCCCAAAGTCAAAATGACCATGAAAGGGAAACATTTTGAATTGATTCAGGACATCTACGCAGCCACAACAGCACAATACCAGACACTCAGGAAAGAGGACTTCCAGAACTGCTTCAGAAAGTGGCAAGAATGATGGGATGAGTGTGGTGGAAGTGGGCACAGGGTGGTATTCTGAAGGTGATTAATGGCAATGTGTTTTTTACTGCAACAAATTTTTTAAAAATTTAAACAAGCACCACAGTTTGCTATACATTGTATAAAGCAAGCCTTTGCCCTCTGTACCCTTAGATGAGCTAAATATATAACTAGGGAGGTAAAGGATACCTATACTACACCTCTATACTTTTTAAATTTCTCATTTTAACCAAATACTTAAAATATTTGTGAGTGCTAATTCTGTGCAGCTGGACGTGGTGGCACACGCCTGTGATCCCAGCACTTGGGAGGCTGAGGCAGAAGGATCACTGCAAGTTTGAGGCCAGCCTGGGCTACAAAGTGAGTTCAAGGCCAGCCTGAACTGCATAGTGAAACCCTGTCTCAAAAAGACAAAAAACAAAAACAAAACAAAAAAAAAAAAAAATCAAAAATCTAACTCTGTGCAAAGCATGGTGGTAGGCATTCACCTGTATCACCTGTGGTAGGCTAAGATGCCCACATCGTAATCCCTGGAATTTGAGAGTGCATGATCTTACATAATAGGAAAGATTTTTGCAGATGTAACTAAATGAAGGACCTTGAGATCGGGAGATTGTCCTGGATTACGGAGGTGGGTCGGAGTCCAAGAAGGAGATGTGCAGATGAAAGAAGAGGTCAGAAAGAGAGGAGGAGGGGAGGCTGTCGGTCTTGAAGACAGAAGATGCAGACATGCACCACAGAATTCAGGAGGACTCGGAATGATGGAAAAGGCCAGGAAACAAATTCTCCCCTAGAGACTCCAGAGGAAGCCAACACCTTATTTTAGCCCTTCTGAACTTCCTAACTATAAGATAATGAATCTGTGTAGGGCTCAGGCAGGTAGCCCAGTGATACAATGTTTGTTTAGCATATGGGAGATCCTGGGTTTTATCTCTAGCACCACAAAAAAAGAAAAAAAATCCTTACATTTTAAGTACTAAGTTAGTGGAAATATGAATGGCAAAACACAGGAAACTAATACTACTGTGTCACAAGCTAACTTGTATCCCTCCAAATTTGCATGTTGAGGTCCTTAACCTCCAATAACCTCACATGGGGACTGTATCAGAGATAGGGCCTTTAAAGAGGCATGTAAATTAAGATGAGGTCATATGACTCTAATCCAATATTACTAGTTTCCTTGTAAGAAAAGGCAATTAGGACAGACTGGTACAGAGTTATCATGTGAGGACACAAAGAAAAGATAAAAGCCAAGGAAAGAAGGCCGGTGAGATGGCTCAGCGGCATAAGCGCCTGCCTGGCAAGCGCGAGGGCCTGAGTTCGACTCCCGGAACCCACATACGAAAAAAGGGCCGGTGATATCGCTCAGCGGCACGGGTGCCTGCTGGCACGCAAGGTCCTGAGTTCAACCCCCAGTACCCACAAAAAAAAAAAAAAAAAAAAAAAAAAAAGCCAAGGAGAGGCCTCAGAGGAAACCAAGCAGCTGATGCCTTGATCTTGGACATCCAGCCTCTAGAACTGTAAAATACTACATTTCTGTTGTTTAAAACCCCCCTATCTGGGACACTGTGTTAAGGCAAGCCAAGCAAACCAACAGCATATGTCATGTAACGTTCAGCACAGCTTACGGATGAGGACGCTGAGGACAGCAGGCTACTGGGACAATCCTGAATTCCCACAAGACACCAGGCACCAAGCTATTATTCTTGCCCCTATACCAATTGTTCCTTCAACCTGTAGTTGCTAAATGCCACCTCCGAGCCAGGCACTGGGGACACATTAGTAAATAAAGCAAGGACTGTGTGGTGTTCATATATGAGAAGCAGGAATGGTCACATGAAGAGAAGACGTGTATAAGTCTTCTTGGGGAAGTAAAAGGGCTCGCCCTGTGTGATAGGATAGACTGCCCAAGAATCCAGTGTGCATGCAGCATGGCCCTTGACATGGCACCGCGGGCACCCCACAGTAGCAGCCAGTAGCTAGGGGCCAGGACATTCCCTCTTCATACTCACTGTGCGATCTTTGCTGATATGACTGCGCCTTGCAAACACCCCCAAATGCCAACTTTTGACAGAAATTCCTCACTGTAGTCTTTGAAGCCCCGAGGTGAACACCTGTTGGTGGCATTGGGCAGGGAGGTGCCCAATTCTTCCCAGGTATATAGCACATCTGGTTTTCTGAATATGTCATCAAGAGCTTGACACCAACACTTTAAAGCAGCCCTAAGACAGAAACAGAGCATCTAGCAGAATGTTCTCTGAGACCTGATATTAAATCTGTCTTCCAAGAGGAAAAGCAAGTATGCCAAGGAAACATTCAATTAACATATTGGAGAATAATTCTATAACAGCCGTAGCCCGTAACAGTGTCTTCCAGCAGCATTTGGTGCATAAAATGAAACAATGTAGTACTATTATAGAACTAAAAATTATGGAAGACCATGTTTTTTCCTAACTATTACACATTTTTTCAAACAAAGAGAAAGACTGCCCTTATTCTACTGACTCTTAAAAATCTACCTTTTCTTTCCTGCAAAGATGAGAAGATTTCCAAGTGCATGCAAGGCCTGAACTTTAAGACTTCGTTGATTGCTGGCTTGGAGAACATCTGTATTTTTAATCAAGTAAAAGAACAAATGTCAGTTCCAAGAAAAATATTTCCTTCATATTTGCAAGAATATTTTAAAGTGCATTATTCCTTAACTGTGTAGATCGCAATATGAAAAGTGCAAGTTAACAGTGCTTTCAAATGTCAGATAATATATATATCCACAGTAAGAGCAAACGATGTTCTATTTGAACACAGAGGATCGAGAGATTGGGTCTAACCCTCAGGAGACAAGAGGGCTGCATGCAGAGAGTGAAAAGAAGCCAGGCAGGTTGAGATGGGGCAAGTGCAGTATCCATGCACTTGGAGGCGATGGGTGTGATTGGAGTACAGCTTTCCTGAGAGGGTGAACTGGGGACCTGCGAGAGAGGCAGGGCCCCAGTTCTGAAGACCCCTGAATGTCAAGTGGGGAAATGTGGAGGTTACCCTGTAGCAAATGGGAAGGCCCAAAGAGTTTGTTTTTAGCAGAGATGGGACAAGATCGTAGCGTTTCAGGATTTTCTTTTTACCTAAATGCAGAAAATGCATCTTTAATATCACAGGATACTTTGTTTATGGTTTTCTAATAAATGCACACATTCAGGGTTGTATAGCCAAAAAGCCCAACTGATACGGCAGTGTTTTCTAAGGCTGGCAGTACTGTCTCCGAGAAGGTGCTTCTGAAGCATCTTCTGGTGTTCTGTAGTTGAAGACCAGAGTTCTTGAATGGCCTCCAATGTACAGAAACCTCCCCCACAGTGAAGAAAAGGGTAAGAAACTTTATAATTCTCTACTAGCCAACTTCATTTTACACACAGAAAGAGATGTTGGTGCGTGATATCGAATGGACTTTGCTTTGTTCAAAACTTCACCAAGATTTACTTAGCACTATAGAAAAATCATGTCACCAAACTTAACGATGTTGATTCTATTTAAGTCACCAACACAGAGCACCTGTGTCAGCTCCCATCTGGAGCTGTCATAGTCGTGGTGATTACAGGAAAAAGCATCTGACTACGCCATATCTTCTAATGCCTGGGCATTCACATGCTAACCCACAGATTCTTTTATTATAAAGTGATTTTGTTTTATTTTTCTATTTTATATTTAGAGCTACTGATTTTTTAAAAATTTATGTAGGAAGAATACATTAAATATTAAATATAAATTTTATTTCAGAAAGCAGAGGGAGAATTATAAAATGTTTCTTGCAAAAAGGGGAAAATTGAGTGTACAACATGGGTTGGGAATATACTATTAAATTTGTAGAAAAGATAAATCGAGGAGAAAGACAAGGACAATGGAATCCAGCTGGCCAGAGCAAAGCACAAGTCAGTGTTTCCACCCCCGCAAAGGGATTCATAAATAAAGGGGGATTCACAATTAAAGAGGGATGGGCAGAAGGGGGACCTAGAATTTCACAATGGTGACGACCAGTGAGGAAAGCAGGTAGCAAGAGGGGACTGGAACCGCCAATCACTACTTTCAAAGGTCTGATGAATAGATTCCGTGTTCAAGCTCTTTCATCAACTGGTAACCTTTCAGGACCAGATGGGATTTCAACATTACTACAGAAGGCTAATTGAAACTGATATGCAATGAGTTAGCCTTACCAATAGTTTGGTGATAAGAAGAAATTACCAATCCGAGCTGCGAATAAGGAAGTTTGCTTTTCTCCACTGAACTAAAAACTCTGAACTGCTCCTGAGAAAGGTCAGGGGGTGTTGACATGTGCATCTCTTCTATCCCCAGACAAAATTCCACCTTCCCAGAAGAGACTTTTGCATTGTTCACTCCTCCTTTCTCTCCTAAATTTGTGGAAACAAAATTAAAAACTTAAAAGAAGGGAGAAAGAAGGGAAGAAGGGAGAAAGAAGGGAAGTCAGCAGGAAGGGAAAAGGTAAAGGAAATGGAAAGGGAAAAGGAAGGAAAGATTTTGCATACAACTAGGATTTATTTGCAGTTCTGTGGGACACTGCTTCCTTTGAATTCGGTGTCCAGGATCATTTCTGAAGACCCTAGGTGTGCGTGGATGAGTTCTAAACTCGTGTTATTTCGTAAAGAACTCTACAAAGGCGCAGTCAGCCAGAAAGCTAATGTGAAGGTAATGTTTTGCTTCTCCTGGGAACTGGTTGAAGTTACACAGTTTGAGTTTGCCTTTTTTTTAAACAGCTTCCGACAGTAAGATGTTAGTTTGCCTCTGAGGCAGAAACCTCAGGGATAGAAGCAACACATACATAGCCCTGGCCTGAGACAGAAAAAAGTGGGAAAGAGCCTAGGTCGTCACAGGCTCAGAGAACACACAGGAAAAATAAAAGGGAAAAAAATGCCAGGGAAGTAGTCAAAAGTAACAGAGAAAGAAGCTAACATAGATTCTAAAGTCTACAGCCTGAGGAGTAGGGACAAACTACTGAGAATAATTTGGTACCAGGTGAGATTCAGAGTCAGTACAAAGTATTCTTAGGAATTGTATTTGCTTCATTAATTTATACCTTTACCGATCACTAATATATTGAATAACTGAAAGTAGGTATGCATGATATAGAGTGCTAATTTAACATAATGTGAATCTGCAGATAATACAACCAAAAACTGTATACTTATAGAGAATGCTTTGTGCAGGATGAAGTGGGAGACCAACAACAATGGCAAATAAATAAACCTCTGTCAGGGGTTTTTTTTTAAATGGTCAAATTTCTAAAATATTAGTTCAGTGGAAATTAGTAACTTATTTAAGTCTAAATTTTTAATTACTTTAAAAAATAATTATTTTAAGTTTAAATATATTAAGTTTATTCTTACATTCTGATAAATTGTCATAGTAAAGTACATAAATACGTTATTGAATTCAAATTTTTTAAATAACCTAAGTATATATAATTCAGGATTTTTTCCTTGCCTAAATTTGAGAATATACTTCTTTGAGTTGACTATTTAACTACTCAAAAGTCCTGCCCCAATTGAATTCACAAATTAATAGCTGTTGAGAAGAGAGAAAATGAACAGATGTAATATAACCAACCATACTGAACATCTGGTTTTAAGTTAAAGGAAGGCTATAAAATCATAATCTATGGTATTGTAAGAAAACTGATTGATGGTTATTTTAAAACGCAGCCATTTCTTTGAGATGGATAAAGTGGTGTTTGGTAAAAGATTCTAGTTAACTAAGTATGACTCAATCCTTCTACTAAAGAAATCAAAATACAAACATAACCCCACACCTGCAAAGAAAACTGTAGCAACATCAATGTATGAAGTAAAAAAATTAATATTATTGTCTTAGTTACTTTTCTCATTGCTGAGACCTGACACCTAAAGTTAAAGGGGAAAAGGTTTATTTGGCTCACAGTTTGTAGAGGTCTCAGTCTATAATCAGCTGCCTCCAAGGCAGGGTGGCGTGGCAGAGGAGGAACATTCATGGCGGGCAAAAGGTAGCAAAGCAACAAAGGACCTTAACAGCATCTTTCTGCTCTCTTATTTTATCCAGGCTACTTAAAGCGGGTAGCACTCACACCCTTAACCCTAGTGCCCTTGAGCCTAGCTTTGCACCATGAATCAATTCTACCATCACACACTCTAGATCCAGCCACCTCTGAAAAGGCCCCACCTATGACCACGTGAGGCTTTGGGGGCACATCTAAACACAAGCCATAACAGTTATTGTCGCATCTGCTGTCCTCGAGGGAGTTTGCTAGTTTGGCAGAAAGCATAAAAGCAGGGGAGAAAGTGCCTTGGTTAGAATAAAGCATCAAAGAGAAGTGATGAGATCCACCAGACATGAGAAAGGAAGAGAGAGAGGAAGCCAGGGGTGGACATGCCAATGGAAAAGAGGGAATATGCAGCAGAATGTCATTTATCTGCGGGATGAGGACCTCAAAAGACAAAGATCAAGGGACAGAGGACGAGCATTTACCTTGTATCTGTGCAAGCAATAATGAAAGTAACTTTTTGCTGTGTCGGAATGATCTGTTATGGTATTTGGATTTTTCCAGGGTCTCTCTAAAGCATCTCAAAGTGTCTGTCACATCCACAGGCACACAGACAAGCTGCTTGGCTCGGCTGTATTCTGGAAGGAAAGGGACAGGGAACATGAAGGATGAGATGGTACTCTGAGCCCGCTAGTAGCAAACCTGGTTCTACTTCAGAGAATTTCTTGGTCCCAACCTAAAGCTGCCAAATTCAAAGCCCCCAGATCTGCAGCATTTCGATCATTTTTTTTGCCCTTTTGGTATATTTGAAAGTTCTTTCAAAAAAAAAAAAACTTGGATAAGTTTTGATTCTTATGAAATGCAAATAACTTTAGATCTTGCCAATTTTCCTTGTAAAGCCTCTTACTTTTTCTTTTGCTGATCGTAAAAAATGAAATAATCTCCTCTTCAGCAGCCTCTTCAAAGCAAAGGTGCCTTGGGAAAGAGACGAAAGGAGGAAACAAAGCCTCCTGGAGACTGGCAACTGCTCTCTGAAGGGTAGGAAAAGATAGGCTCCTAAGTCAGGAAGGTGCAGGGGGAAGGCAGACGGGGGCGGTGAGCGGGTCTGCACTAACAGCTGTCCTGAAAGAGGAGATGGTGGGAGACAGTGGTTGTGGGGCCTCTGGAGACTGAGTGACAGTTCTGGGAATGAGGCTGCAGATGTGCTGCACACACTGTGAAGTGGGCCAGGAGAGACAGGAACAACAGAGGGGCTTACTTTTTCTATAAGGTGGACATGCAAAATGTGCCCTGTGAATGCTAAGGTCTTTGATAGTGTAGCAGCTTACTGGGCAATGACACTGTAAGACACTGAGAGACACGACCTTTGTTCTGAGCATTCACAGTGGAGCTGAAGAAATGGGTGCTCGGACACAGGACTACTAAAGTCGCGCGTGCAGAGACTGTAGGTGACATGGCTAAGTGGGGGAAAGATGGAAGCGGGCACTCGGCATAGGCAGGAAAGGGTAAAGAAGAAAGACTGTGAGAGAGAAGATATACCAGCTGGATCTTAGAGAATAGGAAAAAAGGTCTGATTAGGAAAGAAGCAAGGAGTTTTAGGTAGTTAGAAAAGAATAGGAATAGCTAAAATTTATTGAGGACTTGTCAGGCACTATTCTAAATCATTTACTGTGACTGACTCAATCCTAAAAACAACCATAAGAGGTAGAGGTATGTATCATTATTATCTTCATTTATAGAAGGCAAATAAGGAAGGGTCTGGTTGCTTCCCCGAGGGCACAGAACTAGTTTGTGCCAGTCGAGGAACAAAAGCAGAAGGAAGAACAGGAGGGTGACATGGCCGGCCCTGCGGACGGAGCGGCCTGTTAAGGTCTCACAGTGCTCCCTCCTGAAGTGGAAATATCCCTTCAGGTGTAAAACCAAGGAGGGGTTTGAGCAGGACTCTGACAGAAAGGGATGGGTATTTTAGGATGTGTTAGCCAACAGTCATATTCACACCAAGCTTCCCTAGAAAGAGGCTGGTGGCTCAGAGACCGCTAAGCTGCCACACAGACATTGTGTGATTTAACTCAACTGCGGCTGGTAGTGATGGACTCCAGGGAGGAGCACGGAGAACATTCCAACATGAGAAGCAACAGGAATGGCTAATTGTCTTCATGCTAAAGAAGAAAACAGGGAGTCATCTCTCCCCTCATCCTTTTCAGGGCTGACAACTTGCTTCCCACCCAACTTGGAAAAAAAAAAAAGACAAGAGTGGAAGCAATCCAAGGAGACTGTCCACCTCAGCCACCCAGCCTGGCCCCTGTGCCCATGCATGCCTCCAGGCGTTACTCCAGCGTTCGCATCTCCCTCTCCGCTCTGCTGAATCATCCCCAGTAGTGCATTTTCCTGCTATTTCTTCTATCATTAAAAATAAAAGAAGAAAAACATCTCTCTCTTGACTCCAATTTCCCCTCAGGCCACCATCCCATTTCTCTGCTCCACTTTATACCAAAACTCCTCAAAAAAGTTGGCTTTACTCATTGTTTTGCATTCTCTCTTGAGCTCACTTAAATCAGGCTTCTTCCCATCTGGCTTAAAAAATTCTTCTCCAAGTCCTTAAAGCAACCCATAGGGTTTTCCATGAACTGGCTCCCCATGACCTCTCTGCCCCCTCCTCACTATTCGCTCCCTCACTCCCTCCCACATGCTCCTGCTCCAGAGTCTTCGCAGCCATGGTTCACTGTGGTCTAGAACATTCTTCCCTCAGATACCCTGTGTCTTGCACTCAACTCCTTGAGGTTACTGCTTAACTGTTATCTTCTGAGTGAAGCCTTCCTTATCACCCTGCTTAAAACTATAACTTGCCCTCTTCAAAACTTCTCTTATCCATGAAGCACTCAATCTTCTGACATACTGGTTTTACTTGTTTATTGGCTGGCTCCCCCCAGTAAAATGAAAAACTTCCATGATGGCAGGGATTTTGCCCATGTGGTCCCCTGCTATATCCCTGGCACCCACGACAGTACCCACTAATGGTATGTGCTCAGCAAGTGTTTGTTAAATAAATGAGTGGCTGGGACAAGCTTTATTAAGAATCTTTTCCATAGGTCCATCTCAATGGCTACTCTGACAGTGCCCCTCTCCTCTAAATCCTGTGCAGACCTACATGATCCCAAGCAAGACATGCCCCCTACTCTTCACACTCTACCTTCATGCACAATGCCCTGAAGACTGTAGATTTTTCATGTTTTTCTATTTTTCTTGCAAGCATTCATGAGCTTGGGTTTTTAGTCTTCCTCTCCTTAGAGAGTGAGATAAGGGATAGAAGATAAACAAGTATCTTAGTTTAGGCTGCTATAAGCAATCACTATGGGCTGGATGGCTTATAAACAACAGTTTATTTCTCACAGATCTGGAGGCTGGAAGTCTTAGGTCAAGGTGCCAACATGGTCAGGTTCTAGAGAAGGAAAGGGTATTCTCCCTTCCTGGTAGATTATTACCTTCTCAGATATATTTCTCAGATGGCTGAAATGGGCCTCAAAAGCTCTCTTTTTAAAAGGGCACTTGTTAGGGTAAACTGAGGTGTGACAGAGACCACCGAGTCAGGCAAAGTTGAAGCAACAAGCAAGGTTTATTTGAGCCTGGGTGCAGGTGGGCCGAGGGCGATAAGATCACTGGCTCTGAGCCTCGGGCAGGAGAAGGGGTATTTGGATAGGGGCGGGGGTATGGCAGGGAGGAGTGGAAGTTTTTTAGTCTGGGGGTCTGTGGGAGTTGGGAGTCTTGGCGACATTTGTATCTTGCAGGTGAGGCTATGTAGGGTGTTTGCTTGTTCATCTCCTTTTGCAAGCCCTGGCTCCCCATTAGCTCTGTGTCTCTGCAGCTGCGGTCAGCAGCCCAGCTCTGGGAGTCTTTCTTCTCTGCCTGGGCAGGGGTCTGACAGCACTAATCCCACTCATGAGGGCTCCATCCTCATGACCCAAGTTCTCTCCAAAGACTCCATGTCCTGACACCATCATATTGAAGGTTAAAATGTCAACATTTTGAGAAGCCACAGACATTTGGCCCATAGCAACAAGCAAAGGGGAGGGAGGAAGGCTGGAAATCCCCACATAGTAATAATACCCAGGCTTTAGTTTTAAGTCGCTATTAAAATTGAGATGATAATATTTACTTCAGGGGGGGCTGTTATTTGAACATCTGTGAAGTATCTAGCTTATGCCTGCCATAGAGTAAACAATAGATGGAGGCTCCCGTTACAAGTGCCAGTCATATATTTTTAAAATACAGGCATGTGCCACATGTATTTTGGTCAATGATAGACTACACGTACAATGGTGGTCCCATAAGGTTGCATCACCTAGTGACATCACAGTCATCTTAGTTTGTGTAAATACACTCTGATGTCTACACAATGACAAAATTGCCTAATAATACATCGCTCAAAACGTATCCTATTGTTAAGCAAGGGATGAGTGGACATGTAATAGATACAAAGCACTATGCCAGGCATGGAGGAAATAAAAATGAACAAAACAGACACAATTCCTGCTCTCACAATGTTTACGTTATAGAGTAAAAACCCCAAAAATGAGCTAGACATGGTAATGCACACCTGGGATCCCAGCACTCTGGGAGACTGAGGCAGAAGGATTTCAAGTTACAGCCCAGCCTAAACAATTTAGCAAGACCTTGTCTTGAAATAAAAACTAAAACAAGGTCTGGGGATTGTAGCTCAGTACAAAGGCCCTGGCTTCAATCCCAAGTACCAAGGAGAGGGAGAGGGAGGAGGAAAAGGAGAGGGAGAAGGGAGAAAAACTCAACAAATGTTATTTATAACAAAAATAGAATAAATTCAGCATCAAATATCTGCTGATAAATAACTCCACTTTGTGTTTTTCCTACATTATATTTCTTTTTTTTCCTTTATTCAAGTCCTAGCACAACTTTTCCCTCGTAATCTAATTAGGGTTCTGCCCATGGTTTGTGGCTGTCTACATCAGATAAATGATGCAAAGCAACAAGCAAGTATCATTAGCTTTGGCGCCCTTATTCTTATCCCAAGGGGCTCCTCTGAAAATTTCCACAGATGAAAAATCAAGAAGCTATTCCAGAAGCACTAGCAGTACCTCAACAGTCTGAAATAGGTAAGGGGGGGTTATTATATGTTTTATTGAACCAGTGTAGAAATGAAAACTGAAAAGGCAATGACTCCTGAGAGTTGGGTCCACCAAGGAAGGAACCCACGGAGTGATGTGAAATGTGGGGCTGCTTTCTACACAATTGTTCAGATCAATCCAAATGCCCAGAGACACTAATAAAACACACTTGCCATGCGGTTGAAAATTCCAACACACCTGGGGACTGAATACCCCGCCAGAGAATTTAAATACCAGCAAGGTCAAAACTCAAGGAAGAGATCCCAGATAGAATGGAAAAACAGTTCTAATAAAAGGCAGAGCCAGGGTTATCTCCCCTACAGAGCTTAACAAGCAAGCAAGTTACTCATCCATACAAGAATAATCTATAAAATGAGGTATTCTCACTTTTCCAAATCCTACCGAGACTATACCAAATTGCATATGCATTATTAAATAGTTGAAGGGAGAATAGGATGCTGTTAAATAATGAGAACGTCAAATGTTCCTAGGCACTGGGGCATTACAATATCTGTTGTGAAGAATTAAACATATCAACCATTACCACCAGATGCTCTTCTGCCAAAAGAAAATCTATGAGGTTCTAAAGTGGCAATCTCATCCAGAAGCCATCATGAGTATACTCAGTCCTATAAAAGAATTGCAAACACATCATGGTGACACACATAAGACCCAACGCACTTATAAACATATTAATGACCTGAGTTCAGTATACTGAAAAAATTCAGCATCTTCAAAATTTGCCAAATAAACCCAAAAGCATAGGCCAAAAGATGCTCCTAGTTGCAGAGGTCCTAGGGTCTAATAAAGAGTTACAAATTAGAAGCCAAGATTTTAACAGTTCAGTGTAAAACCTATAATTAGATGCAAGCACACCTAAAACTTACCATACTATCACATTAAGTCAGAATAAGTGTCTGTCTCCTATGACCACTGAAATACAGCAAATTATTTCTTGAGTGCTGTAGATTTAGAGAAGATTCTAACTTGGAAGGGAGCTATGGAGAACAGGCCGGGTAGCCCCAGGAACACCCATGTGGGGAGAAATTAGACAGACCAGGGTCTGAATCAGTCCCACTACTTGCAAGTAATGTTTAGTTTTCTCATCCACAATATGAGTATAATAATACTACCACCTAAAACTAAAAATTAAAGAATCTAAATATAGTTTTAGCACAATATGACTAATGTCATTACAATATTTTCCAAATTTTTCTCTTCAATACTACTGCTCTAATCATAGCTCAAACTGGCTATCCTTCCACCAGCAGTTGAGAATTGACCCTGAGGCCCACTCTATACTGACTGCACCTCCCTCCCCTCTCTGTCCCGCCTCCCCATCCTGCCTTTCCAAGTGCAGCTTTTCCAAGAGGCAAGCAAAGTTTTTCTGACAGATTGCGATACCATCAGTAAACACCTCCTGATACCCAGGGCTAGCGCTTTGCTAGGTATGCTTCTCTTCTCCTCTTGATGTTAGTCATCTTCTTGATAACGACTATTTTAATCACATTTTCTTACATTTGTAGCAACTCCTTTTAGTCATAGATCCTGAAACAAAGAAGCCCCTGAGGTTTCACAGGCAGGATCAAAATAAAAGAGAGAACGCACCCCAGAACAATCACATGCTTTGATTGTAATTTGCGCGAGGCAGGACCGCATAAAGGTGGTTCTGCTGTTTACTGAAGCTGAGGGGCTCGCTGGATTTCACGCTAGCAGTGAAACCCACAAAGTCATGTTCACTGACTGCACTCAACTCAACGTTGTTCTCCGGCCCTCCTTCCTCTCTGTTTCCCGTGGTGCGCAGTCCTCTCCTTCACACTCCTCTTGAAATCCTCTACCCTAGCACCCTTGGCTGTGTTCCCAACTCCCTGATTCCTTAAGAAATCCTCCGGCACCCAGTGAGTACTGCTTCATCTTCTACCGTGTCCACCCACCAGCTTCCAGCTCCAGGTCCAGTCGTCCTTCCTTCCTTCCTTCCTTCCTTCCTTCCTTCCTTCCTTCCTTCCTTCCGGCCTTAGCAGGAGGGTTCTACCCTTCTGTATGAAGTTAATCCTCCTGTGCCTCAGTCTCTGTCTTTTTTCTCCTCAAAGTCCTTATTCCATCAAAAATCCCCCCCTCTTATCTCTAAGATCTCCCTCTCTCCTGGCTCTTCCCGTTTAATATACAAAGATGCCCCTTTTCTTCCATTGAAAAGACACCCAACAAAGCAAAGGACCTCCCAGGACTTCACCCAGGACCCCTAAGCTCCCCATTTCCTTCTAACTTCCGCAGCTCTCCCTCTTTCTTGTCACTGCTAAGCCTCCTGCAAGGAAATTCTCTACTCAGTGAATCTCTGCAGGCCCAGCTCAGTACCCCCGCTCTCTTCCTCCTCATTTCCAAGGTCACAAAGCCATTCATTCAGCAAACAGACGCTAAGTTCCTGCTATGCACCAGACACCAAGGATTATATTAGTGAACAAAGCAATGGTCCTTTGCACTCATCAGGCTTACACTGTATCAGAGGAAACAGATTAGTAATCAATAAATACAAAAAATTGTAACATACAGATGGTGAGATGTGCTTCAGGGTAAAAAGGGCAGGGCAGAGGCAAAGAGAAAACTGGGAGGAAACGGTTTTTACACAGAATGGTCATGGTCAGCCTTGCTGAAAAGACAGGTGTGTAAGGACTTAAAGGAGGGGAAGGGTTTGTAGTCAGACATCTGGAAGAGCAACTGAGGAAGGCGAAACAGCTAGAGCAAGGTTCAGCCGTGTCACAGCAAAAAGCAGTGACGATGCCCACCCATTTGCCAAATGACCTCTCTGACCGTTGACTCTTACTCTTCTCTCTCTCTTGCCTTGGCCTTGCATGTCCCACTCCCATCTATCACGTGTCCCTCCTCTCAGGCTGTGTCCCCACCTCCTTCACATTCTTCTCTTCCTCTGTTTGGTCCCATGACAGTTGTCAGGGCTTGTGCCTCTTCATCCCCAGTGCAGAGTCTTTGGAACACACTTTCCTGCCCCTTTGAAGGTAGGCATGGCCGTGCAACTTTGAGCAATGAAATGTCAGCAGATGTGACATGCGTCACTTTCTAGTAGTAGCTTTATGAGCCAGTGCATGATTTCCCACCTCTTTATCTTGCTGGAAAAATGGAAACAATAAACCTACCTCATTAGATGGTTGCAAGTTAGTATTCACAAAGCATTTTTAAGAGTGTCTGGTGTGCAGTTCTTTCACTGGAGTTGTCACAGTAATTAAGTAAGAGAACCCATGCATTGCTCCTGGCGGAACACAAACACACGCGAGCACACACGTGTGTGGTCTCACAAGGCTGTGCCCAGAACCCTTCAGGCCGAGCCTCTCAGGAGAGCTGCCCAGAGGCAGCACTGGCATTCTGCTCCTGCCTTGGAAACAGCTGTGGAAGCTGTGTCAACGTGGACATTCCATCCCAATGAGCAGCAGCCAGGTGCCCAACGTCACTGAACACGGTAGCATGAGCAAGAAAGTCTTTCCCGTGTATTATAACACCTGGGGCTTATTTGTTACTGCTTTGTAGCCCTAGCCTGTTTTGATTGGTACAATTTTCAAAATGTCGGAGCTATTCAGGAGGTTACCCTGAGGTCCTCACTCCACATAACCCCCTGGGTGACCTCAGCCAAGTCCCTGACTTCAACCACCACCAATATGTTGATGACGAAGGTACAGCTCTCCAAGCAAGCTCTCTCCTGAGGGTTCCTGGTTTTACCCAAGCATGTGCAGAGAGCTCTCCTCAGTTATCATCCGGGCAAACTCTGTCACTCCAAAGCAAGCTTTTCTTCCAACCCATGCCTCCCTTGGATTTCCCTGTCTGTGTGAAGGCATCATGATCCGTCTAAGAAACCAAGACTCTGAACTCCATTCCCCACCCATCCCTCACGCCCAACCAGTCCAGAGTGCATCCTATGGCCCTCCTCTGCCCTTCTCTAATACCTGTCCCCTCCTCTGTTCTCACCACCCAGTCTCAAGCCTTGATCATATCTACTTTCACATATGAGTTGGAAACAGTCACTCTCCTGCTTCCACGCAGGCTTCTTTCAAGGTTCTTTCAAGAGCGTAACTATTGTCATCTCGCTTCCTTCTTCAAGTCCTCTTCACTAGCAGCCCTCAGCTCCCCAGACAAAGCTGAGCCTCTTTCTTCTGACCTCTGAGACACCTTATCATCTAACACCTGCCCACATTTCCAGCCTCAACTTGTTGCCTTTTTGCTGTCTTTGAAAAGCAGGTGCTAGATGTTAATAATTACTGTTTATAGCAACAGTAATAATAATGTTACAGTAATAATATACATCACTGCATATTACAATCTCTGATATATTTACTGAACTCTTTCAATGGACTGTAAAGTGGATAACAGATCCATGGCCTCATTCAGCTTTGTCATCTCAGTACCTAGTATGGCACTTAAAACGGTAGTAGCTACTCAGTCAACGTTTGTTGAATGAGTGATAGGCTGGTTGACTGCCTCAGTTAGTGAATGCGTGAATGAAATGAATTATTACACTTACACACATGCACACATAAAACCAACAGACAAGTGAAAGATTTCCAACACTTCAAAGAGAAGACTTACATTTTCTTCCTAAGCCAGAAAAGTGTGATATAGAACAGGCATTATTTACATTTTCATTTTATTCCAATGCCTCATTTCTTCAAGTTGCACTGCCAAAAGCATTCTGAAAGGGTTTATCCACTAAAAAGCAAACAGGTCATGACATTCCCAAATCATCGCCCACATGCTAGTTAAAGGACCACCGTCTTAGCCGCGAGCAAGCCGGCAGAGCATCTCCAGTATACTGATTATGGAAATGGCAGCCTTAATGGGAGACAAAACCCAAGAAGGAACACAGCAAGAGATCAAACAGCCAGGAGTTCCCAAGAGAGATAAAACAGGAAAATGTGCAAAACAGACCTTTCCATCTTTGCTTTTTCCCACCAATTTGCCTGTTTCTTTTCTTTCATTTCCCTTCCTTAACTTATAGATTAAACTTTTGAAAATGTGTTTTAACCCCCATAACTAACACACATAGCAATGGAAAATGGTAAATATCAAATGGATTATTTTCAAATAAACCTGCAAAAGAGCTCTTACAAATATTTTAATCATGAAAGATTTGGCATGCAGAACATAATGGCAAAGCTTCACATAAAGAAAGTTCAGGTTCAATCTAAAATTGAGTCTGACCTGAAGAGATGAGCATTTTTAATAAATCTGTAGTGTCTTCTGCATCCATTACTACACCGGGCAGAGGCTCAATCTTCAGCTGCTTCCCCATGAAATTTCGGCAGGTGATCTTAAGAAAAAGATGAAAACAAGTATTATTTAGTCAGTTACTTAGAGTTAAAAAGTTTGCCTTACTTAAAATATTTATCTCATTTTTTTATTCGTCAAGATGAAGTGACACAAAACAGTGCTACAAATAAAAGCTGACAGAAAGTGTTCAATCATGAGAACTTTGGGGGGAGAAATGTGGCTATGTAATTTTTCATATTCCTTGTGCATAGCACAGCTGGAAAAGCATTAGGCAAATTATGCAGAGCAATTAGAATACGATTTCCCGGTATTCCATAAATTCTCAAGTCTAAATATATCTTCCATTATGTAAACTGAAACATTTTTAAAATACCGGCTGCTCCTGCAGTGGCAGGTTTTTTCAGCCTATTCATAATTAAGGCAATTTTAACTTCCCAGATAAAGTTTCCCAAAACTAATTTCCTCTGCAGCATTTATTTTCTAATAGATATTTGAGCCCTCCAGTAGTAAAATACTTGAAAACAGAAAATTTTTAGACAGAAGCAAATTCTTTTGAAGAGTATGAGGCTCTCTTTTCTCCATTTATCCAATCCTATTCCTTGAATCATTCAAAATACAGCCCTCCTTCTCAAGCAGATAATTCTTCTTTATTTTCCTTTGTGGGTACTTCCAGAATGAGATATAAACAGACTAATAAAATCTAAATTCCTTCCTGCAGTTTAATAAGGCTCTAGCTGACTTCGTCCTTCCTACCTCTCCAACTTATTAAACAAATCTTTATTGAGCACCTATTATGTGCCAGATACAGAAGGGATAATACATCAGAGAAAAAAATAGCAAACATTCCCACTTTTTATGAAATTTATTCAAATAGAAGAAGGAAAATAAAATAGTGAAATATGTTTATAGTATATTAAGGAATTATAATTGCTATAGCAGCGAATAGAGCAAAGGCACATATAACTTTAAACAGAATGGTAAGGAAAGGCCTCAGTATGAAGGCAACATATGGCAAAAATTTGAAATTTGAAAAAGACAGAGGAAAACCAGTGTGTACTGGGGGGCAAGGGGTATTCGAAACTCCTCGGGGCAGCAGCAAAAGCAGAGACCTTGAAGCCGGCACATCTTAAAGAAGAGTGAAGTTAAACAGTGCAGATGAACCTTGAGAGTCACAGGATGCGAGTCACTAGCGACAGCAGGGGTGAGTGTGACTTGTGTAGGACACGTACGTACTACTAAGGTCATGACAATTAAGTTCGCAGTACTGTGAGTCGGGGGAAGACATCATGGGGATTTAAACAGAGATGTGACATGGTCTAGCTTAGGTTTTTAAAGAGTCATTCTGCCTGCTGCAGGAAGAACAGACTCCGCCTAGACGGGGCTGCAGAGTAATTAACGCGGGCAGATAAAACAATGGTTGGCTCAGAGAGATGGTAGCAGTGAGAAAGGGTCAGGTTCCAACAGCATTCTGAGGGCAGAAGATTTGGAAACTAATCTGAAGTATGGCAAGAAACAAGAGAGGAGTCAGGGACGTCTCCCAGGTGTCTGACCTCAGCAGCTAGAAGAATGAGGCTGTCAGCAGTGGAGGAGAGCTTCTCAGAGACAGGCTTCTCTAAGAACAGGCTTCTCAGAGACGTGCTAAATTTGAAAAGTGTACTCATGTCACAGAGATCATGCTGACTAGGTAGCATGATGGTTTTTCACAGATCAAATTAATCAGAGCTAAGCTATGAGAAGGAAAGGGAGGGACGAATCCATTTTGCAGCATGTCCACACTTATTCCCAGTTCTTCAACCAAACACTAACCTAGGCGCTGCTGTGAAAGAGTTTTGCAGGTGCTAACCAAAGTTCTTAATGAACTGAGTTTAGACTGGGGAGCTCACCCTTAGTTGGCCTGACCTAATCACGCCTGCGGTCTCCAGGGCTCCAAACACCAAATGGTGGTCAGACCTACAGTTGCTCTCTCTTCCTGTCTGGCCGTGGATAACAGCTTCTGTCCGTGCCTGCGGGGCTCCTGACAGCCTCCCCTTGGGCTTGCTTAGCCAGCACTCACAATCACATAAGCCAATCCTTTGCAATAAATCCAGAGACTGAGACAGACAGAGACCGAGCGCTGTCTTGCTAATTCTGCTTCTCCAGTGGAAGCCTCGCTGATAGAGGGACGTATGCGATATTCCAACGCAACACTCAGGAGAAAGGTCCAGAGTGGAGATGTAATTGACAGTCGTCATAAAGATGCACTTAGAGCCACAGGCTGAATTAACTTCCTGAGGGTGAGCGCATGGATAAGAAGACAGGAGGTCCAAGAGGAGAGTCTCAGGGTACACTAACATCAAGACCCTGGGGAGAAGAGGAAGTCGCAACAGTGAAGGCCAGAAAGCACAGCACTGCTTCAGACCTGTCCTTTCTCTGCTCCATCCCAGCCATGCAGACCTTCTTGCTGTCCCATCTCAGGACCCTTGCCCTTGCTCTCCCCTGGGGCTGGAGAGCTCTTTCCCCAGAGCTCTTGGTATGGCTGCCTCTTCTCGGTAGGCATCACCCTCTCCAAGACGTCTTGCTAAACTTTCCACCTCCTGCCCCAGCCCGCCTATATCCCACTGATCTATTTCATTTTCTTCAGAGAGCTTAGGAGGATCACAAAGCTTTCCATGTACCTGCTTACTGTTTTTTATCTGACCCCATCTTCAACCTCCGAAAGTAAACTCCATGAAGCAAGAACTCAAAGCTATTCTCACCACATGGGACATACAGGAGGCAAGGCCCCCACTGGGCCAGAAGAGGCAGAAAATGGATGGAGGCAGCACTGCATGCCCACAGCAAGGACTGGATTCCAGCCCATGTATGCCAAGGGCTGTTGGGCAGGACGTAGACTGTGCAGCCATATGCACTGGCTCTGATAAGGCAGTCATTACATTTTTGTTAAAATAGTGGTAATATTAACATCTCTTTTCTCTATCTGATTCAAGCTGGGTACCTCTGCCTTTGTAGACCTATGCCTCCATTTAAAAAATACTAAACGTTGTATTTTATGATTGTTTTGGTATAAGTATAAAACTACTAATTGTAAAAATTAGCCTGGCGTGGTGGCCCACTCCTGTAATCCCAGCATTTGGGAGGGTGAGGTAAGAGGATCACTGTGAGTTCAAGGCCAGCCTGGACTACAAAATGAGTTTAAGGCCAGCCTGAACTGCATAGCAAAATCCAGCCTCAAAAAACCAAACCAAACAAAAAAATTAAAGTATTTTCTTTAACCTACATGTTACTTTCTTCTTATTTGAAAAGCAATTAAAACATTTATAGTGGGCCGCTAAAAGTATTGTGGGCTCTAGGCGCTGTCCCAATTGTGCCTAATGGTAAGTCAGCCCTGACCGGAATATAAGCTACTGGTGGACTTAATTACTGTTTCCCCTGCGTCTGGAAAACACTGGTAGTAGTAAGCTCTCAGTAATGTCGGGTGATTTGAATGATAAACGCCTAAGTGAAAATAATATTTTTCCGATTCCTAAATCTTTGTTTTTTTTATATGTACATTAATAAGAAACGCACAATTGCATGAATAAAAGAGCTGAACTTACCTTCTCTCCATATTCAGCCTCGTACCTCGCACAAGGTTGTTGGGTAACATCTGGGCCCTCGGACTTCTGTATTCTCAGAAGAAGCTGACGCTGGGCATACACCAGGAGTGGCGTCACCTGTTCTGTGTATCTCTCACTAACAGGGGTAAAGAATGCATTGAAAAGCAAACATCAGCTAAAAGACTTTCTGTGCAACGAAGTCCGTTACTCGTAATGACAGCAATACTTACTGGGAAATCGTATTGAACTGAATGGCAAGTGACACCAGAGTTTCCCATTTTTCCACTTGATACAAAAGTTCCAGTGATTTTAGCACAAAGTCATGGATCCATTTCAAATCAACCACATTAACATCATCCAAAGGATCCTCAAAACTGAGGCTAGAACCGCCATTGTCATGTTTGATATTCCCGTAACAGCTGGGAACGCTGAATTCTCCTTTGTCTTCAACAGACTGCGAATGGCACATCGAAAAACAATTTGGGTAATTTCTGACTTTACTACCTATTTTTTCTGAAAAATGGATATTATAGCATGAAAAAGAATGGAACAAAAAAGAAAATGTTAAGCATGTTTTTATTCTGCAAATCAAAGTTTGATAATTTGGGTGGCGTTATCCAATAGAATTTTCTGTGACAATGAAAATGTGCTGTATTTGTGCTGTTCGATAGAGTTCAACATAGCCACTAAACGCATGTGGCCACAAAATATTTGGAATGGGATTAGTGCAACTGAATCTTTAATTTTATTTAATTTTAAGTATTTCAAGCTTCAGTTTAAATAATCATATATGGCTAACATTTACTGTGTTAGAAAGCGTAGGCTGGGGTCTAGACTTTATACATAGTCGCTATCCATTTATGCAATGGTGTTAAACCAATACGCCAAAGCTTTTAGGAAACACAAGTTCTAGTACATATAAATAATGAAATTCCCTAACAACTTGACTACAATGACTGATGTGCATAATTTATATCCACTTCTTTGTTTTTTTTTTTTTTTGTCTTTTTGAGACAAAGTTTCACTATGAAGTTCAGGCTGGCCTTGAACTCACTTTTAACCCACGCTGGCCTCGAACTTGCAGCAATCCTCCTGCCTCAGCCTCCAGAATGCTGGGATTACAGGTGTGCGCCACCACGCCCGGCCTATATCCACTTCTTTTTTTTTTTTTTTTGTGGGTACCGGGAGTCGACCTCAGGACCTCACACACCAGCAGGCGCCCGTGACGCTGAGCGATATCACCGGCCCTTTTCTCGTAAATGGGTTCTGGGAGTCGAACTCGGGCCCTTGTGCTTGCCAGGCAGGTGCTTACACTGCTGAGCCATTTCACTGCCCCATATATCCACTTCTTGATATAAGTCAAACCCATAGAAGAAGCCTTCTAAACCCTCTTTTCACCTGAGTTACTGAAACTAGTAGCCACTCTTTTAATTATAATATTGTATTCATTTCCCTTGCATCCCTGATGTATTTATCTATTCTAAAAATTCTGAGACAAAGCAAAGCTTTTTAGATCCATCTAAGTGAGGGTCAGTCTCTAGCCCTAAACAGTTGAGCAACTCAAGTCCAGCTTCTCCTATCCTAGTGATACCATTAAGGGACAGAGAAAGGATCAACAAAAGTAGAGGCTAAGATTCATAATCCTTGAAGTTAAAAGACCTCGGAAGTCATCAGGCTGTGAAATACAACTGCGTACCTGAAGTTGGGCTGCACAGGGCTGACCAACTGCTGCAGCACTTGTTCCTTAGCACAGTGCCCCACCCACAGGATATGCTTTATAAGTTAGATCTTTTACTGATACTATGAGCGCAATCCCTAAGCCACCAGCTCCGCACGGAGACCTCCAGCGGAACAGTCCGCATAGGGGGCTCCTTCCATGTCTTTGATCTAAGGCCTCCAAGTGGAGGTGTTCCTGGCCTTCACTCGCTCCTCCTGGTGAGTGTGCAAGAGATCAGACCTATCTCAACTGACCCTTCCTGGGTAACCGCTCTGTCAGAGCCTGCCTGCCCACAGGATCCCGCAGGCCCATCTCTTCATCCCACTCCACCCTTGAAGAAGAGGGGTTTCTGCTATCTGTTAGTCATGCCCATGCCGTGGAGTAAGCTCTTTTCTGGGATGAAGGCTAGGGGAGTCCTGCGTGGTTACTACTTCCTCCAATACAGAGTTCATCAACAGCAAAGCTGACATTTTACCTCCAACTGTCTTCTTCAGCACCCAGCTCTTAACTGACCCCGATCCGAGAGAGGAAAACAAGAGTATTTACTACTGATTTCCTAATTTTAGCAACATTATCTAAAAACATTGAGAAAAAAATTTGAGTTTCAAACTAGCACATGGAAATTGAGATTTCTGGCATAGTCATGGACAGACTCTAAAATTTTGAAGTTTTAGTATGGGTCATGTGTAATTCTTTAAAACTTTGTATTAAAGAAAATTTCTAACACCTTTCAAAGGTAAAAAAAGAATATAATGAGCCCCAATGCACCCACCACCAGCTTCAATAATGATCAACTCTTGGGACATACACACTTACTCTATTATTTTGAAGTATAGCCCAGAAATTATATTAAGTCAATCTATAAATATTGCAATATATTTCTCCAAAAAGATATGAATTAGTTTTACAAAAATATAACCATAATATTATAATCCTACTGAAAAAGAGGTTAGCAAAATTCCTATAAAATCTTTATTGAATAGCCACTGAATAGTGTTCTCATGTCCCTTATTATCTTATAAATTTATTTTTTAGAGTATTCTAGGTCAAAATGGGATCAAAAGAAGGCCAGAACACTGCAGTTTCCTGTGTTGTCTTTTAAATCTATAGGTTCTGACTCCTCTTTTTATACTTCATTTTTTTCTTTTCATATTTGCTGAAGAAACTAGTTTCTCTGTCCTGTAGCAGGCAGGATCCACGTCTGGATTTTGCTGATTGCTTTTCTATGATTTTAATGACAATGTTCCTTTGTTGACTACACCTCCTGTACATCTTTAGATATAAATGGTGATTCAATTCCAGTTTGACAGCATAGATGCTGTTCATCCTCCAATCCATTCGTTACTAATCGCAAAATCCTGATGTCCTAATTCCAACACCCTTTCATCATTTATTACCTGACTACGTCTACAAAGAAAAAATTCCCTTCCTTAACCATGGGGGGGTGGTTAAGGTAAGCAAGGTAATTAACCGTTTCGCTCTAAGGAACCCTGTTTCCCTCAGTGAAAAACGGTGTTGAAAACCACAACTGAGTTGCCAGAAATCGTCAGTCTTCTTTGAGCTCTTTGAATTGTGCTGGCGCCCTTGTTTTCAAAATAAAAAATTGCTATATTCGTTATATATGTATTATTTTGGTTTTATATTCTCTACTTGTTCTCCACTGATACATCTCTCTTTATGGTAAAAGTACACTCCCCTAACAACTATGGCCTTGAAATCACATAGTGAACCCCCCAAATTTGTTTCTTTTAAAGATTTTTTTTGACCATTTACAATTCTTTTCATTTGCTTATAAATTTTAGAAGGAACTATCAGTGTATACACCCATAACTCCTGCTGTGATTTTCATTGAGATTTCACTGAATCCATAAATCGATTTGGGAATAACTGATATCTTACTAAGTCTTCCTATTTGTGAACATTACATATCTCTTCATTTATTTAGGCCTTCTTTAGTTTTTTCTGTAATGTGTTATAGTTTTCAACGTGAAAATCCTGTGCAAGCTTCATTAGATATATTCCTAGATATATGATATTTTGGATGATATTTTCAATAGAATTATGTTTAAGTTTTCTCTTTCTAATTGTTTTCTGATGGCATATGGAAATATAATTTTTGAATATTGATCTTATATCCTGCTTTATTAGTTCTAATAGTTGTTTAGTAGAGTCCTCAGGGAAGAGTATTTACTCTGCAAAACAATCATGTTGTTCACAAATAAAAACAGTTCTATTCATTCCTTTCTAATCTGTGTTCCTTTTGTTTCTTTATTTTGTCTTACCACACTAGCCAGGAACTCTAGAGCAATGTTGGACAAAAGCAGAATGAGAACCATCCTTACACTGTTCCAAATCTTAGGGGGAAGAACGTAACACCTGCCATTAAGTGCGCTGTTACCTGCAGATACTCTTTATCAAGTTGAAAAAGTTGATTTCTTTTTAATTTAATTTTTAACTGACACACAAAAACATAAAAGTTGTACATATTAATGGGGTGCCACATTATGTCTCATACATGTATACACTGCATAATGTTTAAATCATATTAAATATTTTTACCTCCTCAAACATTTATAGTGAAAATTTTCAAACCCATTTCTTGGAGTCTTTTGAAATGGGTAGTACACTACTGTTCTCTATAATCCACATACTGCGCCACAGTACACCGGAGCTTCTTGCTCCTGTGCCTTAGTACACACTGACCAACATTTCCCCATCTCGCCCAAGAAAGATGGCATCTATTCCTAGTTTGCTGAGCTTTTAACATCAATGGACAATGAATTTTTAAAATGCTTCTATTGTGCTTGTCTCACTGGCCATATGATTTTTCTCCTTTATCTTGTTAATACAGTGAATTATACTGATTGGTTTTTAAATCTCAACCTTACATTTCCTCAATAAACCTTACTTGATCACCAGTCGCATGTTTTTATATTTTTGTATATTAGATCATTATCTGCATATTTGGGGGATTGATTTGCTAACATTTCATTAAGAAGTGTTCTATGCTCATGAGAGATATTGACTCATATTTTTCTTGTCAATATCTCTGTTAAATAAGGTAAAACTGGCCTCATTTCTGAAAAAAAGTTGATGTAAGACATTTTATTTCTTCCGTGTATGTTTGCTAGAATTCCCCAGGGAAATATTCTGGGTTTGGAATTTTATTTATGTGAAAGTTCCTATGAATTCACTTTCTTTAGTACACTTAGGGCCAGTCATATTTTCTAGTTCTTCTTGTGTCAGATTTGTTAAGCTGTGCTTTCCAGTAAGTGTGTCCACTTCTTCTAAGTTATCAAAGTTGTTAATAAAAATTGATTACAGTATTCCCTTATTTTTCTTTTACTATCTATGGGATCCATAGCCATATTTTCTTTTCATTACTGATATCAGGAATTTGTTGTTGTTTTGTTTTGTTTTTGTTTTTTGGGTAGTGTTTATTTTGTTCTTGGTTTTTGTTTTATTTTGTTTTTTGCCTTCTTTTTGAGACAGGGTCTTGCTATGTAGTGCAGGCTGGCCTTAAACTTGCAGCGATCCTCCTGTCTTGACGTCCTGAGTGCTGGGATTACAGGCCTGGGCCACCACACCCAGCAATATCAGGAATTTGTGCTTTTTCATTTTTGTTTTTCATCATTATTCTTCTAAAGGTTTAATTTTTGACCTTACTAATTTTTTCCTTTGGGTTTCTTTTTGTTTTGCTTTATATCTAACTGGTTTCTGCTCTTACCATTTTTTTTCTTATACCCTTTCTTCTTTGTATTTGCACTGAAGTTAATTTCATCTTCTTTTTCTAGCTCTATAGGTAGACACTGTCTTCTTTTCTATTAAAGCTGTACCTTTTCTCCTCTGCACAGCTCTATTCAAATCCACAAACACTGACATTCCACCACCGGCCTTAAATATTTTCTAACTTGTTTTGTGTTTTGTTCTTCAACTTCTAAGTTATTTAAAATCGCACTGTTTAATTTCCTGATATTTGGAGATTGTTCTCCATACATTGTGATAATCTGTTTATAATTTAGTTCTGTAGTCACTAAGAACTCTCTCTTCTACGTTTTATTAAACCTCGTGTTTCAGCCTTGTCTGTGACCGGCTCTGGGGGACACGTGTGCACTCGTGCTCCGTGCCCGTCCTCCTGTGTGTGCCGCACTCCAGTCCTGACGCCGCCCAGAGTCACGGTCAGACACCATGGGTGCAAGGGCTGCCTGGCCACAGGTCTCAGGGTCGCCTGCTCTTCTGACTGACCAGCTATGAATTCAAGGGAACCACAGCACAGGTGGAGGGGAGACTCCCTAGGAGGACCTCAGAACTCCCCGGAAGCCTACGCTGTGCACTGTGATCACAGCTTTACAATAAAAGACACAACTCAGGAACAGCCACGGGAAGAGGCCTCCAGGACGAGGTCCAAAAGAGTCCCACAGCTTCCCTCTCCCTGTGGGCTCAGGGCAGAGCACCCTGCTGATGGGTCAGTGTGCTCAACAGCCAGGAAGCAGCTCAAGCTTGCTTGTCCAGAGTATATTTTAAATTTCTCTTTTTAGGGGAGCGTCCAGATAACCGAACGTAAACAGAGGTCCTGGAGAGTAGAGAGGGACAAAGACACTCAGCTCCCCTTCCCACACGCCTTGCCTTACGTGGCTCTTCATCTGAATGGCCACTGTGTTCGGCTGGGGAACACTTCCCCTCCCCACCACTGTAAAACCAAACCTGTGGACAAAATCCTAATGGAGGCTACAGTTCAGAAAGTACAGGTTGATGAAATTAAGATAAAAGTTTAGAGGAAAGTTATTCTAGCTGAACATATTTTGTGTGAACTATTTTCCATAATGGCTGTAGTAATTTACAGTTCCACCAGCAGTGTGTAGGAGCTGCCCTTCCTCTCATCCTTGCCCGCACTTGTAACCTTTTGTCTTTTTGATGGTATCTATTCTAACTGAACTGAGGTGCTGTCTCAGTATGGTTCTGATTTGCATTTACTGATGCATTCATCACTGACGAATAGTGGCAATGAGCATTTTCGTGTACCTTTTGGCCATTCGTGTGTTTTCTTTTGAATAATGTCTGATTAGGTCTATTGTCCCTTTTTAAACAGATAAGTTTTTTTGATTATTTGTTCACTGAGTTATTTAATTTACCCTTTCTGTCTCTTGTGCTATTGTTGTCCTATATTTTCATGTAGAAATATTATAAACTTCATGGTTCAATGTGTTATATGTTTACTAATTTTTGGTGTTTAGGATATTTTATATCTGGATTGTTTCTATTTTATTTCTGTGCTTTAAACAACAGAGTGGTAGGTTTTAAATGTTTGCAAATTCTAGTAGAGCTGGACTAGTAGGACAGAGACAAATAAAAGAACAGAATAAATTGACTAATAATCTCTACTATCTCTCTTGGAATCTGCCAAAGAGTGTTTCTTTACCTGTCAAAAAGATAGTTATGTAGATTAAATGCACTAAGGGTACTTTACATAGGAGTTGAACTCAGGACATTTTACTTTCCTTTCTCTTTAACAAATGCAATGATCAAGCTAAAATATTTTTAATATCTTAATATTTTAGCATTTATGCAAGTTGTGTATTGTGAACAAAATAATAATGGCAAACATTATATATATATATATATCTCCCCCAAATGGGAACTCAAGAAAATTACCAATTTTTGCTTATTCCAAGCTACATGGAAAAGATATTCTTAATTGAATATGATAAAAGTAATTACCAAAATATCCTTACCTGAATAGAATTGGTATTTTGTAGTTGTACTAACATGTCAATAAGTAATTCTGCTCCCAAATAGAATGGTAAGACAGCGGTACAGAGGAAACCATCCTGGCTCACAGGAAATGTCTTATGCAAATCCAC
The DNA here is from genome assembly GCA_028451465.1 of Erethizon dorsatum. Lineage (NCBI taxonomy): Eukaryota > Metazoa > Chordata > Mammalia > Rodentia > Erethizontidae > Erethizon > Erethizon dorsatum. The sequence goes on from CM051834.1 coordinate 10,824,318, forward strand.
TGCCTGATTCAGAAGTATCTGCAGTTCCTGAGTAAAGTTCCAGAAGGCCCGACAGCAGTTCTGAAGCAGAGTCCAATAGCCCCCTCGATGGGCAAGAACCTATGACACAACATACGAAAGGCCCCAAAGTTCCAAAAGTTATAGATCTCTCAAAAACTTTAGCTTTCTGCAAATCTTAAGTCAATAATAAAAATAATGCGGTCTATTATGTGCCATTTGTATGTGGTAGATTTATATGTGGGAAGATATTAACTTGCATTATCCCATTTGACTCTAACAATAACTCCCAGGATGCAATTGTGCATTAATACTCTACTCAGAGAGGAAGTAGAGGTATGCGCTGACTTGCCTGTGACCATCAATCTACTAAGCGGCAAAGTAGGGCTTGCACACCAGTGGTCTGAGCAGGGACCTGAATGCTGAACTGAGCAACTCATGAGAAGGAGGTGATGGAGGTGTTGGGAAGAGAGGAGCACTTGAGGCTTAGAGACCAGCAAACACAAAGGATAGAAGGCAAACTGAAGGCTGAGGAGGGAAGAAGTTCCATACTTTTAAGACAACAGAGGCAGGGATGAGCTGAAGAGGAGCAGGAATGTGAAGAGCTCAGTTCCACAGGTGAACAGCACTTAGCAATTCCAGGCCCCTGGAGAAGAACTGGTGGGAAGGAGGATAGGATTCCATATTCATGGTCAAAGGGTGATACTTTGGGTTTGCATCACATTAGGTCAAATCACTTTGTCCATTCCATGGAGAATGTGGAAGCTTAGGTGTTCTTTTCTTGTCTAGAAAGGATAGAGTTCTCCTTGCCTCTTGAGAGGTTTGAAATATAAGTCCTTCCAGATTTCATTACAACTACTGATTCCAATTCCGCATTTAACAATCCATCACAGAAGATTTAGAAGAGAGAAAAGCATTGCGTGCAAAGACATAAGCAGTCAATAGAAGCAAGTGGCTGGGACAAGAGCAGAGCTTTCTGTAGCCTGGAATGATCTTAGCTTGTGCTAGAATAGAGAGAAGGTGATGACACCTCAGGGGACATCAAGACCCCAGAGAGGAACCTTTAGCCTCACAAGAGAATCCTGCATCCTACGTGTGGAACAAAAGCAGCAGAGATGTACACATTGTCACAGGAGCTTCATGGAGAGGGACAAAGGGCACCCAGGCTCTCAGTGGATGTATGGCAGACAACCAAAGAAGCACACTTCTCCCTGACAACTTGACTTCAGCACCCTGGCAGGAGGCAAACCTCCAAAGTGGCTGAGACTAAATGCAACAAGATGAGATCAATAAGATGAGATCAAACTGAAGTTATGTATACGTAAGATAACAGCATATCTAACAGACCTGGTTCATGGGCGGAGATCTATGTGTACTACATGAGCAAATGAAAGTACTACCTTACCATTGCTCTCCTGCAGTATAAAAAGATTTTCATAAAATGATCCAGTCCCATATTTGGTGCTCGGTCCTTTTGAGAGTCAGAGTCATGAACTGTTTGTGCCTTGGACATATTTTCTTCATTACTTTTGGAATTAGCAAACACAGAAAATTCTGCAGCATCTACAGTTAAAAAAAATAAGGTACAACATGATTGAAAACATAGAATTAAGTCCCTGAAAACACAATAGGTGAAAAGTACCATGTTATGGTTTGTGTCTAGATGTCCCCCCAGTCATGGAGGTGGGCTTTTGGAGTTTATGACTGATTCATGGTCTAATGCTGGGATTATGGGCGTGAGTGCTACACCCACCCTGGGGCGGGCAGCCTGCATGTAATATAAGGGAGGGAAAGAGGTTGCTCTCTCTCTTGCGCACGCTCCTCCCTTTTGCTCTTGCTTGTTTTTGCTGCCTCCCACCGCCATGAACTGTTGCCCTCTGCCGTGTGCCACTCTGCCTTGGAGCCAGCCGAGTATGGACTGAAACCTCCACAAACTGTGAACTAAATAAACCTTTCCTTCCTTAATTTCGGGTGTTGGGTATTTTGTCTCAGCAATGAGAGAAAAGTAACCGAGACAGAATTTGGTACCAGTGAAGTGGGGTCATTGCTGTGACTGTACCCGACCATGTGGTTCAATTCTCCTCCGAGATGTAAGGCAGCCATTTGGGAATGGCTTATGGGAAGAGTTTGGAAAGGTTCAGAGATGTCGCCTGAAAGAGTAGAGCTGGAACGCCTTAGGTTGTTCTGTATGGGAGATCCTGGTCAGAGCTTGGGAGACCAGAAGGCTGATAGAAACCCTGCTGGTAAAAACCAGGCTTGGGAGGTTTCTGCTGGGAAGAAAGACTGCATTGGCTGCTGGACTCCAGAACATGTATGTTATGGCTTGGCAAAAAGTTTGTCTGCATTTTGCTCGTGTCCAGAGACTTTGCCTGAGACTGAGATTAATGGCAGCAGACTAAGTAAACTAGCAGAAAAAATTTCAAGGCAGTCAAATGTTGAGGAAGTGGCATGGCTACTGTTGGGGGTCTTTAGCCAGATTTATGTTGAGAATCAAGAGCAAAGAGCCCAGCAGAATGATTTAAAATGTTGTGAGTTTGGCCAGAAAGGAAGCTCCAGTAAAGCTGTGGACTGCAAAGATAGAGCTGAGGCGATCTCGACTGCTGAGAAGGAACAGCAGAATATAAAAGACAGCCTGAGAGCATCAAAAGAAGCAGCAAGTCTCCACCCTTTGCAGCCTCAAAACTGCAAAAGTGGGGCCGGTGTGATGGCTCAGTGGCTTAAGCACCTGCCCGGCAAGCGCGAGGGCCCGAGTTCGACTCCCGGATCCCACATACGAAAAAGGGGCCGGTGATATCGCTCAGCGGCACGGGCGCCTGCTGGCGCGCGAGGTCCTGAGGTCGACCCCCCGGTACCCAAAAAAAAAAAAAAAAAAAAAAAAACTGCAATAGTAAAAGACTGCTCTGAGGAGAAAGCTTCAGAGCACCATGTCCCAGAATGGCGGCAGCCACACTATGTCCCAGAATGGCGGCAGCCGCACCAGGTTCCAAAATGGCAGCAGCATAGAGAATTTGTTCCTCAGAATCAGGTTCGCCATGCTCAGTGATCCAGGCACTTGACCTCTACAGCCAAGAGAGAAAGCCTGGCTATTGTTCCAGCTGGCAGCAGACCTTGGCATCATCCGCATGGCACTAGTTTTAGGCACATGCAGAATGCAAGAGTTCTGAGGTTAAGAAGGCTTCCACCCAGATTTCAGAAGAAGGCCTGGGAGGCCAGGCAGTGTTCCCCTGAGAAGGCAATGTGTGAAGCTGTGAGGGTGAAGCCAAAGATGCAGTGGAGCCCCCAGAAGTTTAGAGAAGCCAGGAACATGGATCATCTGAGGAAAACTGCAAGGAGGGAGCAGGCCGTCCCAAGAGAGAAGCCGTGGGAGCTACAACCACCGAAAGTTCCATAGGGGCGGAGCCACGCAAATCCTTTGGAGCTCACAACTTGCCACAGATTGCTTCAGATGTTCCATATGGAACTACAGGACTTCATGTTTGCCCTACTGGATTTTGGACTTGCTTTGGTCCCATTCCTTTGTATTCCCCTGTTTGTACATTTTGGAATGGTAGTGTCTATCTTGTGCCATTGAATGTTGGAAGTGTTTAAGTTTCTTTTCATTTGCAGAGTGGCTCACAGCTAAGAGTCTGCCTTACATCTCGGAGGAGAATTGGGACTTGGACTTTTCAGCAGTGCTTAAACTGTTAGGACTTTGGCAACTCTTAGAGATGGACCAAAATGCCTTTTGCATAAAGGGATGTGCATGAGTCTTTGGGGGTCCAGGGGCGGAATGTTATGGTTTGTGTCTAGATGTCCCCCCAAAGCCTCATGCAGTCATGGAGGTGGGCTTCTAGAGTTTATGACTGATTCATGGTCTAATGCTGGGATTATGAGCGTGAGTGCTACACCCACCCTGGGGCAGGTAGCCTGCATGTAATTTAAGGGAGGGAAAGAGGCTTGCTCTCTCTCTTGCGCACGCTCCTCCCTTTTATTCTTGCTTGTTTTTGCTGCCTTCCGCTGCCATGAACTGTTACCCTCTGCCGTGTGCCACTCTGCCTTGGAGCCAGCCGAGTATGGACTAAAACCTCCACAAACTGTGAGCTAAATAAACCTTTCCTTCCTTAATTTCGGGTGTTGGGTATTTTGTCTCAGCAATGAGAGAAAAGTAACCGAGACATACCAAATAAGTAAAGCAGATAACAAAGGCAACATAAACTTGGAAAGGACAGAAGGACCAGAAACACAATGAACCAGAGGGAATTTTCTAGAAAAAGGAGGCTGTGAGACCTTAGAGGATGGACATGATGTAGCCACTGAAAATTGTGGCGAGCATTTCAGACAAAGGGGAAGGCAAAAGGAACCATGCAGAAGGAGAAATGAACATGTTTCGGGAGGAACAATGACAGGATCCCACTGCTCCTAGTTTCCCCTCAAGCAGACCATTCCTGGGACACAGACACGGCACGTGAACAGCATCCCGTGTTGGGCATTGCAGCAACCGGCCATTCGTTGCCCTGTGGTGTGGCACCTGAGCAGGAGCATTTCCCTGCCATCGGCCTTCTCTTCTAATTCTGCATTAAATAACATCTCATTGGCAGAAAAACCTATTGCCAATTTCATTGTGGGTCATAAGCCAGGAGCCCATTTAAGAAAAAAAAAGAACTCAGGAAAGTACATATTTTAATCTATATACAAAAATTAGACTCTATATCTATGGAATGTGCTTTTGAATACTTCAATATACATAGTATGGTGTGCAGGAACCAGTTAAAGCTAATCTATACCCTAGGAGAAACCAGAAATCGTGCTAAGCATTCAACAGGAATGGACACTACAGGGGCAATTAACAAGCATACCAAGAACCCTGACCAGCAATAAGTTGAATAGTGCATAAAATGATATTATTTAAAAAATTTATATATGTGGGTTTGTATTAGCTGAAAGATATTAGAATCAAAATTTTATTTTTGAAATGTGCAGCATTTAAGACAGATTACTGGTTAGGAATAGTGTCAAGGCCCCAATGTCTTTCAGGAAAGAGGTATAATGTCAGTGCAACTTGGCAGATGTCAATCATCAGTGTGGCACCCAGATGGAGGGGTCTGTTCTCTCACATCTGCACCCCCCCAGAGCCCCCCACACCACAGCGGATAACAACACTTCTTGATGGGCTCATCAGAATGTCACTGTACGCATCCTGACATGAGCATCTACGGAAGGCGCTCACTGGAGACCCTAGGACAAGAGTGGGCTGCCCTGACTGCCACATCAGCCACCATGACTGCTCATGTGCCTGCTTGTAATGGTGTGTTTGATGAAATTTGTGTATAGAGAATCACTTCCACTAAAATGTTACACCTGATAGGTAGTCTTGACCAACCTTGAAACTACTGGAGGCCACAATATTGAACAGAAGAGCACTGCATTTGCTGAACAGCCAAATTGGTTTAGGTTGAAACAGAAAATAGATATTTCCAAATATACGATACCCTAAAATATAGACTCTTAATATCAAATGTAAAAATTTCCTATAAAACATCAAAACTCAAAATCTCAACTAAATTACTGGGTTTTTAGAAAACAACATGTGTGTCTTTATGAGTCTTGGGTGTGTGTGTGTGTGTGTGTGTGTGTGTGTGTGTGTCTTAGTTATTTTCTTGTCACTAGGACAAAATACCCAACACCCACAGTTTAAAGGAGGAAAGGGTTATTTGCCTCTCATTTTCAGTCCATAGTTGGCTGACTCCAAAGCAGGAAAGGTGTGGTGGAAGGCCCTGTGGAGGAGGGCTGCTCACTTCATGGCGAACAGGAAGCAGAGAGAGAAAGGACACTTTGGGGAAGGAGATGCACTCTTCCAGGTCACTTCCCCGTGACCCAACTCTTTCAACCAGCCCCACCTCCCACCAGCACATTCAGCTCTGCACACATCTGGGGATTAACCGTGAGTACAGCCCCTCACAATCCAATCACCCCCAAATCCTCACCTCTGAGCACATGAGCATTTGGGGGACATTCCAGACCTTAATTATAACGAGGTATGTGTGTGTTAGTGAATAAAACTCGAGGCAATTTGATAAAAAATCGACACACTTATTTTACCTGATGGTAAGTTGGCTTTTCTTTTCTTAGCTGTAAGGAGGAAGTCAAGCATTGCTTTATAATTTTCTAGAGTCATTTTTCCTGTTGGTAATACTGTTCCTGAATTATAGAGTGAGAATAAATTAGGATCACATGATCGGAAACTGCAAAGACAAAAAATCACATTAAAAAACAGTATAAGCAAAATTGAATTAAATCTGTCAAGTACATTCTATTTTTTATTTTTAAAACATTTGTGACTGAACACTCACAAATTTTAGGTCATACAGTATTTTGGCACTTAATCAAAGCAAAACACTTCCCCATTAACTTTTTAAATTATACAATGTAACCTGGTTCTTAGGAATTTTAACGTCAATATCTATTTCCCTGAAAGTGCCCTTGAAAATGGGAATGAGAGATCTATACTAACTCTTTTGAGCTCTGAGGCAATCATTTGTGTGAATTTAAAATCACCTGATTTAAACACAGCTCAATAAAGATGCCTACTGTGTAGAGCAATGTGTCCATACTCACCATTATTTCTTTTTTTAAGCCTAAGCAGTAAACAATTCTCCACCAAAAGTTAATTCATTAATCAATTAATTACTGAATATACATTAGTAGTTGTAATGAAATTAAATTAGCAGCAAGTTTCATGTTCTGACACAAATTTGACGTTGTCTTGTGCTGTCAAGGGATTGTGCATAATTGATGACACATAATTGGACCTCAAGAAGAAAGAATTGGACCTTGAGAAGAAAGGCTTCTCAGTGTCCAGAAAACACCAAGGAAGCCTCACGTCGCAGCCCCATGAATGGTCACTTTGCAAAGCTAACTACTTCTTGAATGTAGATGTGGTCCAGCACACACAGGAAAAAGAACTATCTGGAAATGTTTTTGTGATGGTTACACTGCCCATTATTTTAACCACAGTTCTGAAGAAACAAACATTACAATCAAGTTCATTGTAGATTTCAATCTGTATTTTCCCCCATTGGATTACTGAAATAAATGCCCTCTTTTTTAATATAAAAAAGCTTTTACTAAGTTTACTGGTACAATTTAGATATACATAAAGATCACATTCAACATAGGGAATCTATACCTACATAGGATATATCCTGGTTCCTCTCTTTTTTTTCAGTCCCTTCCGCTCCCTTCAACCCCCTGCCCTCCTCATTTACAAAGCTTTGTTTCCATTTACCTTCTTAATTCATAACACAGTCTCCAGTTTTTCATCCCTTCAACTTATATGACATGTTGCTTCTACAGACATTTCGTATCATAGTCCTGCTCAAAAATGCTCAGTAATCTCCTTCTGCATATAAAATAAAGCTCAGCTTTGGGCCGGTGAGATGGCTCAGCAGCATAAGTGCCTGCCTGGCAGGTGCGAGGTCCTGAGTTCGACTCCCGGTACCCAAATATATTAAAAAAAAAAAGCTCAGCTTTAATAGAAATCAAAGGCCCTCAACGGTGTGGTACTGACTTATTTTTCTAGTTACTTCACGCCACTCCCTTTTACACGCCCTAGGCTATTTGGAGTTCTCATCCTATGTTTCCTCGCTGGGCCCTGATTTGCACTCTTCTAACTAGGAAATGTCTATTTCACTATCTGCACATTTCTAAACCCTGCCTATCTAGCAAGACCCAGGCTGCTGGTCCCTTCCCCTGAAACTTTTCCTGTTAGATCCAGTCAGAGGAAAGCCTCTGTCTAGTAACAACGACAACTTTGAGTGGACTTGACCTTCTACCATTAATTATAGTTATTCATGAACATTTGTGATATATCCTACCAGTGTGTGTGTGTGTGTGTGTGTGGTTGTGTGTGTGTGTGAGAGAGACAGAGAGAGAATCATCTTTGCGTATCCATCACACCTAACTCAGTACTCTGCATCTAATAGGTACCCTGTATCTAATAGGTATTTCTTTTTAAATGAATGATTCTAAATCACCTTTTTAATGGTTACATAGCATTCCATATCATGTACTGATCTATTTTTATCTCCCATAGTACTTGGCCAAAGACACTCAGTGAGAGCTCAAAAATGTCTGTTGAATTAATAACAGAAAATTTACATTATGTGAGAAAATATGATCTCTGTTTACAAAGGCTTCAAATACACCTCTAAGTGAAACAGATTTGCCTAATTCCTACTAATATCTACAGTTATTACAGAATTACCCTTGCACTGAAAGCTACACCAACAGCTATACTCAAGATGTATGCAAATTGGCACATCACAAGCACATGTATCCAACACTCGTTTAGAAAAAGGTTCCAAACCAAAAAATTAAGAAATGTACCAATGACCAGTATAAAACTGTAGACACTATGTAAACCTCATTAAATTGTCATGAACATTGGGCCTCAAACATACAAATATACAATCCATATTCATGAGATTTAAAAAGTATGATTTATCAGTAATATACTATACCTGACCATCATATGTGAAGCACCGAATTTCATTTTCATACGCTCCCCTAGCCTTTGTAAAAACAGGTGAAAATGTGTAAGTGCCAGATACAAGTTCATCTGAGCTCTCCAAGGCATCTCCTCAAGAAATATTTGGTGAAACCTGTTTCTTCTAATATAATTCATTATTAGAGGATTCAAGTTCTCCGTCAAGTTTTGAAATGCTATTCTTCTAACTTCAGGTCTCTTATGTCTGCCAAGAGAGAAAGCTTTGAAATTTCACAAAAACTTCTAGATGTTGCATAAAAAAGAATGATTCCAATTTGTATAAAACGAATCAAGAAGTCACTTGACTGTCCTTATGCAAATGCTTCTGGCTTGTTTATCATTTCCTCTGTGCTAAAAATATGAAATAGGGTGGAAAAGAAGACACAATGATAAGCACCAGGGACAAAGACACCACATATCGCCTTCAACTCTCTAAGGTTTCAGCTCAACCCAGAGTCCTCTTTTCCATAAACACAGTGCCACTGGGACTACACAAATACATTACGAAGCAATGTTCCCATTCATCAACTAACTTCAATATTAAACGAGAAAATCATTTCTCTGTACTGGTCCTTAAGGAAAAAACCAACAGAGCAAAATTTTGTCTAACACTGTTAGACTCTAGAGGAAATAAAACATCAGTCAAATACAGAGGACATAATGCAATACACTCCAGGAAAAAAAAATCAAATTTTACCTAATAGTTCAGTTTTTAAGTATAATGTATATTTGATTTTTTTAAAAAATCATTCCTATCGAAACTCAAGTAGCCCAACTATTTTTGTAGTTAGATAGTTGTGTATGGGAAACAACATAATTTCTTCAAAACGCTTTACCGATCTGTCCTGTACTGTGGGTGATGTTCTGCCACTGACTGGTCAACACCATTCTACCTCGTTCCTGTTGGAGAAGGAAGAGGGAAAAAAAACAGAGCCCAGCAGGTAAATCAGAGTACCCAGCTCACTTACACAGAGTTTGAATGAACAAAGAGGAGAAGGGAGGAAGGAAGAAAGGAAGGAGAGGAGGGAGGGAAGGAGGGAAAGGCAATATTTTCACAACAGAGAATCAAACATGAGGAAGAAAAGAAAGAAGGAAACTTCCTCTTTTGACATGCACTTTTTATGTTATCATTCAATTAAAAATATTTTAGATTTTATGCATGACTTCCTTTTATTTAGATGCTTCTGAGGCTTTGGTTGTTGTTTCATTGTTTTTAATGATGTGTTTGTTTCCTAATAAACATGAATATTTTTAATAAGTAGCATGCAAAATAGCATGAAAGTACTACTTTTTAATAAGTAGCATATATATAGTTTTGCTAAGTGACAAAAACCATATATATATATCAATTGACAAAAGTGACAGTGACAACAGAATAAACTACTTAATAAATGGTGTCATCTAAAGTGCACTATAAGTAAACAAAAAGGAGGAATAATCAAGAGATAATAGGTGAATGCAAAGAAAAAGAAAGAAGTGGTCCTATTACTCTCTATGTGGTAGCAATTAAGATCAAAATTCCTAAGCAGGTAAAGAAAGACATTATATAATAAAGAAAAAAAATATATATATATAAAGAATGTACAAGAACCATAAATGTGTATGTGATAGTGGACTTACTCCTTGCAACATCTTTTTAAAATACTTTTTTCCAGATACTTGTAGATTTCTGTGCAGTTATAAGCAATTGACCTGCTATGCCCAGTCAGCCTTTTTTTGCTATTGCTTTTTTTTTAAGGCAGGGTTTCACTAAGTTGCCCAGGCTGAGTTTAAATTTGCCATCCTCCTGCGTCAGCCTCCCAGAGTGCTGGGATTATAGGCAGGCACCACCATGCTTGGCTTTCTTTATCTACTTCTTAGTTAATATCACACCATAATTATTACTTTGGCTTTAAATTAAACCTTGCTGTCCAACAGAAAAAGTCTCTCTAGCATTTTTTTTCCTTCATGCATGTCTTGGATAATTTTCTACAAAATAATTTTGAATAGCTCATCAGGTGATACAAAAAATTCTATTGTGATTTTGCTAAAGATAGAATTGAATATATACACTGGTTTAGAAAATTTTGTTTCTTACGACATTGAATCTATCAGTAGATAAACTACTTTCTTAGTTTTTATAATACCTTGTAATACATTTCCGTGATTTTCTCCCTAAAAGTGTTATGCATCCTTTGTTAGTGACACTGAAGACTACGTTTTGAAATTAGTGTACATTGGTGTAATTTATTAGGAAACAAATTAACATATCATTAAAAACAATGAAACAGCAGCCATTCATAAAAATAAGAACTAAACATTTTGGCATAATAAGTTTTATGATTGAAAACATTCAGACACAGCATAATGGTACACAGTATGGAGGCTTCTCAATAAACAAAAAATACAATGACATATAATCCAGTAATCTTACTACTGGGTATATATCCAAAGGAAATGAAATCATCACATCAAAGAGATCCTGTACGGTCATGTTTATTGCAGCCCTATTCATATTAGCTACAATATGGAGTCAATGGACATGCCCATTGGTGGATGAATGGATTAAAAAAACATGGTACATATACACAATGGAATATTATTCAGTCATGAAATAAAAATGCAGTCTCGTCCTTTGGGACGACATGGATGGGACTGAAGAAAATCGTGTTAAATGAAATAAGATAGGCACAGAAAGACAAAAACAGCCTGTTGTTACTCATTTGTGAAAACTAAAAAAAAGGAAATCTTAGAGGACACAGATCACTAGAGACCAGAATGGGTATGAGCAAGGAATACTACAAAGAGATCTGGCAATGGATACCAAAATACAGTTAGGTAGGAGGAATTTGTTTAAGTGTCTAGAGCACTGTAAGGTAACAACAGCCTATAAATGCTTTACGTCTCAAAGTAACTAAAGGCTCTCAACACATAGAAATGATAAACGTTTGAAATGGTGGAAATGCTAGCTACCCTGATTTGGTCATTACACATTGTACACATGTATTGAATTCACATACTGTATCCCACTAATACGTACACATATTATGTGTCAATTAAAAATTGTTAAAGAACATTAGATCTCATGATAATTAAAAATAATTTATAACTTGGTCTCCTGACCGCCCCTTCTGAACTACTGCCTCCACCAATTACCCTGGAGCCAATGACTCTATAGCATATCATTTGTATGTCTGTCTGGGGACTGTGCCCTTTCATCCACGTACAAACTCATGGAGGACAGTGGTTTTACCTGTCTAGTTCACCAGTGAATCCTTAGTACCAAAAATACACAGTAACCCTCAAGTACACTTTCATTGAATTAATTAATTAGTTAATACCTTTCATATTCTGCCAATTCAAGAATGGATGGATTTCTGGCATAAAAATCTTTTAGAGTTTCCTTTCTTTTATTTCTTTTCTTTGATACCGTTTCTGTACTCTTAATGGTGCAAAAAACAAAAATGTTAAAAATTAAATTTAAACTTTGAACACAAAATTATAACTTACTCATATTCTAATGCTTATTTCTTGATACTGAAACAAAGTGGTTTCTTTACATCCTTCAATTAAAATGACTATCATAATTAACAGAAGTACCCCTACAAAGGAATCTGATTATAAAAATATCTATATAACTTAAGAATTTATAATGTATTATAGAGTTATAAAATTGTTGTTTTTTTATATTGAAATAAATTAAAATATAGCAAATCATGTCTAAATACATACTCTCTTAGGTTCACTTCATTAATATAAAATTCAAAATTCATAGAAAACTCACTGTTCCAAACTCTGCTGCTGCAATTTTGAACTTCAAAGGTATGTGGGTCTTTCCACTAATGACATGACCCTTAATTTTCACTTTTCTTATTCCAAGTAGGGACTCGGTCCTCCTAAAAAAAAAAAAAAAAAAAAGATAAATTTGATCAAAAAGATTTACCAACATTTGCAAAACTATCCCAAATTGGTAAATCTTTAATGAATGTTGTCGTTGAATTTATGGAAGAAAGATAACCAAAATAGCTTGTGTACCATGTGTAAATTAGACAGTGGTCTCTCTTCATCAAGGAATTGCTGGCCTCTCAAAAGAGCAAAGTATAAATCACACTGTAAAATGCCATTCGAGCAATGCATCTACAGTGTATAGGAAAAGGAGGGGTTGATGGCATGATGTAGGTGCAACAGAACTCCACTGAGAATAAAGTAATATGGACACTCCCCTTTACAACTGAGATGAAAACTACATCAGAGTGACCCTACACAAACTTTCCTACTTCCAACAAATTTCATTCTTTCTAGCTCCACACTGTGCAAACTCCCAGCCACTACTGCCTTCTGGGTACCAGTAGAAACTAAGCATGTTAGGTGCCTGTTAAGCATTCTCCCTTCCCTCAGTCATCTGCAGGAGTTCTTAACCTTATTTTCTTAATTATAAACTCCAGTGAATTCATCCTTTCCAAATACTGTAGCCTCTCATTGTCCTATTGACACTACCATGTAATTTTTCTGGCATTTGTATATTTTCTGGAATTTACATTTCTTTCAGTATTTGCCAGGTACAGCAAAATCTTGCTATAACGTGACAAATGGGACCCAAAAACTTAAATGTAGAGGCACAAAAATGCATGGCTAATGAAATGACTGGGTGAGTCTGGATAGCTAGCTCCGGGGGTTGAAATATGCTGTGATCCACACTGGTCTTGGTCCCCGTGGCAGTTGGCCTCTTCAACTTTTATGAAGATGATTATAGATCCTTGTGGTTGACAAGGATGCGGGACCAGTCGCAGCAATTCCAAGACACTCTCCAGTTAGCTGACATTTGCTTTGGCAAATGTCTTGTGTGGCAAAGCTAGAAAGTTTGAACCAGTGACTGCTGGGGACTTAGACAACTTGCACTCTGCGACTGGTTCCCTGCCATTTTCCAACCAAATTAGTCTCTCCACTACGTCCTCCCTCTCCCATACCACCCAGTGTTTGACAGTTGCCATGTTATTCCAGAAAGAGATGGCAAGGGGAGAAGGTTTAAAATGTATACGCTTGATTGCCATCATACCAACATTCTCAGCATTTTCCTCCATGAGCTCCAGAACCTTCATCCACTGAGTACATCAAAGTCCTCCTCTTCTTCACCTCTTCACAGCTCTATGAAACTCTGGTTTATGGCTTTTTATATTGTTAATGGGTTTTTTTTTTTTTAATTTTTCTGTGGGTACCGGCGGTCGACCTCAGGACCTCGCGCGCCAACAGGCGCCCGTGCCGCTGAGCGATATCACCGGCCCTTTTATTCATATGTGGGTTCCGGGAGTCGAACTCGGGTCCTCGCGCTTACCAGGCAGGTGCGCATGCCACTGAGCCATCTCACCAGCCCTGGTGTGTTTTGATAATTAATGTTTTTAAATTTTTATGTAGTTAGCATTACTGACCCTTTATTTCATGGCTTTTCATTGCTTTACTTATCAATGCCTGTTTCTGCAATTGAGTCCCAATGTCTCTCTGCCTGTTATTTCACAAATATGGCCCCATTATATTTTATTTGACAGCACAAATCCCTCTTTTTTTGTTGTTCTTTGTGTTTTTCAAATAATTTTCTTTGTTCTAGCCCATTCTAGAATCTGATTGAAATTTAGACTAATAGATTTGAAAAGAAAAGGAATCTTTATTCTTTCTGTCTGCCCATCAAGTACTGTGCTGTGTCTTCATTTATTCAAGTCTTTTTTTTCCTCGCAGTATAGATTTTCATCTTCTTCATATTACTCTAAGTCCCTTCACAATTCCTGATATATTTAATCATGTATTCCACAAAAATGGGATCAGCTTTTCATTATATTCTCTAACAGGTATGGAAAAGCTACTGATTTTTCATCTAACCATCCTACAAACTTCCATTATTCGCTATAACGGTTTTCAGTTAAATATCTTTAAATTTAAAATAATTGTTTGCAAATATGTCCACTTTCAGAGTACTTCACTGTGGAATTGATTTCACAAATAATTTTGAAACTCTGTGATGTGATAATCAAGAAAGGTCTAATTCTCACTTCTGTTACTTTTCTTAATGCACCGGAAGAACCTTCAGAGTACAGTTAAGTGACAGGAGAAATAACAAGTTTCCTTGTTACAGCATTTATTTTAATCCTAATTTTCCAGGAATGATAGTTGAATTTTATCACGACTGACTTTTTAGTATTTCCTAAAGCCTCCTTTGACTACCAGTAATAATTATGTTTTCAGATTTCCCACTCTATTTGCACTGGGAATAAAATCACAGCTGAACTTACATGCTAGTATTTTATTCTAGACTTTCGCATCTATATACTGCTAAACAAGATTGACCCATTATTTTCTACTTTTTTAAATTGATTTTTATATGGCTCTCTTATCAGAGCCCACTGTGCTCATTTTAAAACATACCCATGTTTTAAAATACCTTTATATTTAAAAAATTCACTCCCTAAAAATATGAGCTACCCTAAAAATTGTTGAGCTATTCAAATTTTTACTGCTTCACTCGATTACAAATTTTTTGCTTTCACTTTCAACTAGATTTTTAAGTTTATTAACATGAAATTTTACACACTAGTACTTAATATTTGTTCAGCTACTTCCACATTGGTGATTACTTTCTCATCGGATTATTTGTTTTTCTCATTTTCTTATTATGCTGTCAAGAAATTTACCTAATTTATCAATATTCTTAAAGAATCAGTTCTACTAGTTATCGATTAGTCTGTCTTTAATTTGTAATTGATTAATTTCAACTTCTATTTTCTCTTCTTGCTTTCTTAGTTTTATTTCTCTAATTTCTTTTTTTTTTTTTTTTTTTTTTGTAGGTACCGGGGGTCGACCTCAGGACCTCACGCGCCAACAGGCACCCGTGCCGCTGAGCGACATCACCGGCCCCTTTTTCGTATGTGGGCTCCAGGAGTCGAACTCGGGCCCTCGCGCTTGCCAGGCAGGCGCTTACGCCACTGAGCCATCTCACCGGCCCCTAATTCTCTAATTTCTTGACTTTGATAAAAGTTAATCTAGCTTTATATGTTTTGTTTTGTTTTGTAGCAGAAGCTTCTAAAGCTGAGAATTTACATCTAGCTGCTTCTTTGGGTACACTTGATGTGTATGATTTCTCATCATAGTTTACTTCAGGGATACTTTAAACAATAGTCTCCATTGACTAACTATATTCAATAAATCTTAAATTTCATACATCTTCTATGTCCTTTCTATTTTGGTATTTTAAGTGGCAATTTAAACTTTTTCAATATTACTATGTCTCTTTCAAATTAACCTTCCTTGCAGCAATTATTTCCATATATAATACTTTGACTTTTTGTTAAGTAGAACATGAAAGTTCATGAAATATCTCCATTGTGATTTGTAAACATTATTATTAAATGTATCCACTTTGAATATGAAAAAGTGGCATTAAAAACTGAGGAAGAGGGTTATTCTGTAAATATTACCAGGACAACTGATAAACTAGGAAAAAAGCTAAAGTTTAATTCAAGTTCTAATACCAAAATCAATCCCATATGTATTAAAACATTAAGTGCAAATTATAAAACCATAAATTGGAAGAAGACAGATACATATTTTTCTGGTGCAATATAAAGAACATTTTTATGTTTAAAAATATGTTAGACATATGAACATAAACAGAAAATAGATGTCAATACCAAAGTAGAAATCACAGTGCTGCATCAGCACATCCCAAATTATCTGCTCAGCCTTGATAACTGAAATTATCACCTTTGTTTTGATCTCAGTTGTACTACTCAGTCTCCAACCTCAGGTTTTTTACTATTATTTATTATTACCCCTGTCCAGTGCTTCTAAGCCACCAAGTCTGTTTCCCCTTTCAGAATATCTATTGTTCTTAGCTTGGACTTCCATAGCCACCTCTCCAAATTTCCCTGCACATTGAAACTTTTCTGATCTTCTTTGGTATGAAGAATATTACTTGAAACATCTAACATTTAATTTTGGCTTTATTTTTTAACTGAATGGAACTCTTAATTCTGAACAATCCTCTGATTGCTATGGCCTGCTTCATTTAATAGGAGCAATTTCCTCCTATATATTTTGAAAATATGAAGCCCATATACTCAAAGCTTTTGCTCTAATAAATAAAGTACCTATTTTAAGAAGAATATATTCTTGTGAATTTTTAAAGGAATACTTCTCTTTTGCTGCCATTTAAAAAAATAGATCTTGGGCCGGTGAGATGGCTCAGCGGCACAAGCGCCTGCCTGGCAAGCGCGAGGTCCTGAGTTTGACTCCCGGTACCCACATACGAAAAAAGGGCCAGTGATATCACTCAGCGGCACGGGCACCTGCTGGCACTCAAGGTCCTGAGTTCGACCCCTGGTACCCACAAAAAAAAAAAGTAGATCTTGAGCTAGGTATAGTGGCACACACCTGTAATCCCAGCACTCGGGAGGCTGAGGTAGGAGGATTGCCATGAGTTCGAGGATTGCCTGGGCTACACAGTGCATTCAAGGCCAGCCTGAACTACATAGCAAGACCCTATCTCAAAAAGCAAAACAAAACAAAAACAGATCTTATGTTACTGATGTTTACTCTTATTAAAACAGGATGGACAGACTTACGCCCAGTCATGAAAAACAAAAGCCCACTTCTCAGTCATCAGAAAATAAGATGGATTCATTTGGCATCTCTCATAACTGGCATGACTCAACAACAGCATTTTTTTGTAAGCAAAGAGAATCATTTTGACTTAGAGAATAAGAGCGACAGCTTTAAGCCTTCTGTGTCTAAATAAGGCACTTCTGATTCACACACAAATTGAAAACTCCAAGGAACGCTTCTACTCGCAACAATAGAAGAATTAGAAGCACATGAAAAAGACCCAAACTGGACCTCTAAACCCTGTGTGAGATACAATGAAGAGGCTAGGAAGATACTCTTAGTCTTCCGGATCCATACTAAAAGACCTCATCCCCCTCCTCCTGAAAATCTGAACATGCTCTGGTCTCATTTCTTAGTGCTGTTGTATAGGTATTTTTACCTGTTGCTACTTATTCACCCACAGAAACATAATTCTTCACTGTTTCCCAAGTGAATGCCCTGCACACTCTTTTCACTCATTTTATGTACCTTAAGGTGACAGCGTTGCTCATTTTTTAAAGTTGCTAACCTGTGTAAAACCAATACCCATGTACCTTTTCATGAAGTCACAGACAGGTGTTGTTATCTCCAACACAAGGTGAAATTTTTCAGCATTTACACATTTAAGCATAATGTGTGTAAAAAATTCCAGGAATCTGGGTCTTTGCTTAAACTTCATAACTGTAAAAACAAAGTAGTTCGTACACAGTTACACGTAGTTACTGAAGTTGCTTAGTACTTATTAGTTACTAGTACTAATAAGTCATTGTGATCCAACATGCAAGTTGATGAACCTGCCTCTTAGATTTCTCACTTCTAAAAAATACAGAAGTACATGTGCTGTGAACTCTTGTTGTTTTCTAAGATCAGCTAATCCTTTACAGTCTGCGTTTCACTTATTTTTCAAAATTGTAAATGTTGAGGAAGATTTGATTAAAGTTACTGCTAACATATGACAACTGGGGAATACCGATAATTGCCTACTTATCCTAATTTTTACTATGAAATACTTTGAACCAAGCAATAAGGTTGTATTTTTAATATGAAACACTTTGAATCAAGCAATGAGGTCATTATTCCTTCCTAAGTGAAATTATCACTGATGCATTTTTTCAATTCCTTCACTTTTTGCAAGCTTCCTAATAACACTGTTCACTACCACAATAAATAAACCACCACGAAGATCCTGTCTGTCCGGAGTTCAAATCGGCTGCCTCTTTCGTTACGTGGAAATCAAGACTCTGCATTCTTCTGAGTGGGTAAGAACCCACAGTATTCTGCCTGCGACAGCTGAAATCTTTGCACAACAGACACAAAACGCAGCAATCGTCAATGTTAAGCCACTTGAACAACGTATGGAGAGTTAGGTCACTTACCTTCTTTCACGGCAGCTTTCACTGACCAGTTCAAAACCACAGAGTAAAGAAATATAGGGTCTTCTGCTCCTGAGAGTTCAGGTACAATATCTAAGGTTTAAAAAATGAATACGTCTAGATCTGTTTAACGTGAACAACCAAAAATAAATATTCTTTGCAGGGGATAACAAAGAGGAAAATGTTCCAGTAATCATTCTAAATCATGTGCCTTAAAATATCCGTTATGACATTATATTTTGGAGATAGAAAGAATCCAATAACTTCAACTCTTTCCCTCCTCATTTTTCCCTAAATGCTAAGGAGTCTATCACCCAAACCTACCAATAAAGGCAGTGAAGTACAGCAGAGCCACTAGACCAGACTGGCTGGGTTCAGTTTCTAACCCTGACACTTTTCAGTTTCGAATCCTTGCAAAGTTACTTAGTGTCTCTATGCACCAGTTTAAAATGGGGATAAAACAGTACCTTCTTTAGATGGTTGTTATATACGGGTTACATTATTATTTTTTTTTTAATATGCGGGTACCGGGAGTCAAACTCAGGACCTCCCGCTTGCCAGACAGGCACTTATGCCACTGAGCTA
Organism: Erethizon dorsatum; assembly: GCA_028451465.1. Classification (NCBI taxonomy): domain Eukaryota; kingdom Metazoa; phylum Chordata; class Mammalia; order Rodentia; family Erethizontidae; genus Erethizon; species Erethizon dorsatum. Next base: position 10,843,404 of record CM051834.1, read on the forward strand.
TATCATCAGCCCAACATGATTTTTAATGTGTATAAAATACTTAGAATAGTGCCTGCGACACAGAAAACACTCTACCAAGCTATTATTCTTATTATTGTTATTGAACTGTTTAACTAGTATTACATTATGTTTCTTAGTAAAATGTTTTTATTGATATTATGAAAATGAGTAATTTACATTTCTAGGACACTTAACATTTTCAAGGAATTATACTTTTGTATGCAATAAGAAAATTACGGCTCTCCAAAACTAGGTTTACCAATTATGAGAATAATAGAACATTGGCTTCAATTCAGCCTGAAACAGCCATGGAACATATTGAAAGCAAGGAGAGCCAAGTCAGGCAGTGCTGAAACAGTATGACCACCAAAATATAACTGAGGCATCCAGAGAAATGAAGTGGGGCCATGGAATTCTCTAAATGTGGTCAGTTTTCCAAAAGAACATGGGTCACATGTGGAGCTTCACCCCTGGGCGAAATTTGGGTGCTGTCTTGTTCTAGAAAGGTTTTTTAATGTGCTTTTTAAAAATATGGCCATAGTAATCATCATCAGAAACTGAATCAATTTCCCAGGCTGCTTTCCGAACTGCAAACTCCAAAATAATAATCACTGCATTAACACATTAGTCCATTATGAAATTACTATAGTACAGTGACCTAAAATTAAACTAATCTTTCACTGTAGTTCCTATTCTAGTAGGCCCTGCTTCAAACCACTTCCACGTTAACACAGCCCACCCTATTCCATTATCTCCCAGTTGTGATTCTGCCTTTAGAGCAGAGATTCTCAGTGTTGAGCCACCCTCTCCCACCTCACCACCAACATATTTGGCAACCCTGGCCTCTTGGTTGGTTGTCACAACTGGGGGGATGGTGTGCTATACTTCCACGGAAAGAGACTGGGGATGCTGTCCAACATCCTACAATGTCCAAGTCCCCCATGCAAAGAACCATGAAGCTTATGATTCGGTAGTGTCATGGTTGAGAAAACCTCCTTGAAAGCCAGAGTACATGGGCTCAAGTCCATGCTTGCTATATAATCTTAAGTAAATCACTTAACTTTTATGCACTGCATCCATAAAAAGAATTTAGAATCCCTTATTAACAAGCTATCATCAGGTTTAATAACATAATGCAAAAGCACTGTGTAAACCTCAAAGGGTTTACCAAAATATCAATCTCATCTTAATCTGTTTTTTAAAATTTTTCTCATTTTAAGAAACATATGCTGTATAGAAGTATATAGGAAAACATTACATTGTTTTGTCATCTTGAGTAGATGCGTCTCCAACAAGACCAGTTGTTCATTTATTTTTTCCGGCGACAATATCTGCTGTGGCTTCTTATTTTTTAAAGGTTTCTTAGAAGAAAAGTACTAGAAACATTGGTTAAATGTCAGACTGTACTTGAACATGTTATGAAAACTGTGATTTTTCAAATGACTATGTTTTCATATTTGTTTTCAAATACTTTCATATTTGGTAGACAAAACTATGCTGTACATGGCTAAACAATACCAATTCATAATTAATAATAAGAGATACTGAGTTCCAACTAAAATCCAGACACAGTACAAGCACTTCATGGAAAGGAACCAAAATGCTTCTTTCTCCTACCCTCCTTCCCAGGACCTCCCACCCCTCTAACCAGCCCCCTCCGACACGGCCAGAAATCTTCAAAAGAAAATCCCCAGCCTGCCCTCAGGAACAGATCCCTTTATTCTTTTTCTTTTTCTTTTCTTTTTCCAGAAGGAATTTCTTTACAACTAAGCTAATTGTCTTTGCTACGTTGTCTTCCATGGCAGTGTAAGAGGATCAGTAATTAGCGGGGTAAGAACTGGGCTGTCTGTGCTCAGCTGCCACCAGATTTTTTTCTCTGAGCCTCAGAACTGCGCTGTCACGGTCTCTGTTGGGTGTGGAGGGGGCGCTAAGCCCTTTTAAGCTTACGGGGACTTTGGGTGGATCTAACATTCCCTCACTCTATAAACTGTCAGTCAGGTATCACCACTCTCTGCCATGCCAGAAGCTCCAAGGACGGAGGTGACAGCCCTGAATCCCACAATGATGTGAAGGAACAGAGTCCTGAGTCAAAGCCTGGATGCCGTCTCCGGCCTCTGAGAGGAAACACTTGGTGAGAAAAAACACAAATTGCCTCCAATTTAATCAAAGCACCCTCCAGAGAAAACAAGCTCCTCCAAAAAAAAAAAAAAAAAGTAGATTCTTAAAAAGTCATCCAGTGATGTAGTGGTGATTTGTGAAGCTGTGTTTGGTTTTGTTTGACAAACAAATGCTTTCTTGGAAGCAGGTAACATAAGCAATGTTTACTTTCTTTCTAACTCAATATATACTAGCGATAGAAATGGGGCTAATCTAACCCAAATAATGCTGAGAGTGAGTATCTGTCCACACTCAAGCCACCAAAAGCGCTTCGTGTAATACAGAAACCCAATAAATCAACATTTCAAAACTTGATCTAAAAAGACATTTAACCCACATAGTTTAAAGGAAAGGCAATAAGGTATAAGATCTTATAAGACCCATGCTTAGAAAGTACATGTTAAAAATTAGTCTCAAAAATGAGCAGTCTCATAAAAGAAGAGAACGTAAATGTCACAATGAGTCTCAGAAATCTGCTTTGGACACAAGATGGGGGCGATAAAAAAGAATGAAGGTATGTTATACATATACCCAACTCCCCATGATGAATATAACTATTATGTACTGCAAACACATACTAATAAAAAAAATAAAATTTATACTTTATAAAAAGCTCTGTCATGTGTTTACTACATTCAGTGACCCACCCAAAACAATAAAATCTTAGATTCAAAAGAGACTTTAGAAGGCTCTTAGTGCATTGTCTACCTGGTACAGGAAGCTATCATCACCTCACTGACGGTCAATACAGGTGACAGGGACCAGTGACACTACCACAGATGCCTGTCCACTTTCTTGGCCACACCCACAAAACTTAAAAAAAAAAACTTTTAAAAAAGCTCATCATATACGTAACTTTTCTTTCACAATTCAAAAAATGTTTAAAAATACAAAATCTCTCTTAACCATGTTTTTTCTTCTACATAAATATGACAAATTAAAACCTGACCAATTTTCTAATATCCTTACTTATACTAAATGACCCCTAAAAGACCCAACAATGTACAAAAATGAGAAACTAAAAGCAATTACATCCTCTGTCGTGTCTTCTTGTTCACTTTTACCAAATACAGATTTGCACGCTGGTGTGATGTCCAACATCTTTTTTCCATAATTTATAATCATTACTGCTAGGTCATATTCCTTCCATGAACGTAGAATCTAATTAAAAGTAAGTATTAATTATCTCTGTTGGACACTGTTGACAATTTTCAAGTGCAATGCATCGTCCTTCATAAATTCAAAAGTCTCATAAATTGTTTGAGGTCTAAGAAGCCCTCTGTTTTTGTTAAGGAAACTGAACATACTCAGCCATAAAGAAGGATAAACTGGAGACTTTTATAGGTAAATGGATGCAACTTGAGACCATACTCATAAGTGAAATAAACCAAACACACATGAGTAAACATCATACTGTCTCCCTAGTGTGAGAAGCTGAAAGAGTAAAAAAGATCCAAAATGTACAATAGATATTGTAAAATGGGAAGAAACTGTTCAAAAGGAAAGAGAAACTGGGATGGGGGAATGGAGAAAAGAAGGAAGGGAAAAGAAAAAAAAATATATATATATATAAAAGATAGTTAAGATAGACACACTACTAATTTCTCTTAGTTCATTGAAAAGAAAGGTTTGTGCTTATATCGTTTGGACAATTGAATGCTGATATCTTGTACTCTGAGTGACTAATTTAAAGATAACAATACGCAATGTATTAACCATTGTTACCCTCCTATTATGTTGTTTTGAAATTTTGTTCTACTTTTTGCTCTTTAAAATAAAAAATTTTTAAACACTAAACATTAACCTCTAGATCATATTTCTCTCAAGTTAAAAATGTACAATTCTGCTATTGTAATAAAGGATGAATAAAAAGATCTCATCGTCAGTGAATTCCCACATCCCTGGACCATACAGCTATATGCTTTCCGGTATAGTAAGTTAACTGTTTAAGAAAATATTTCCACTCAAAAAATCCACATTGAAACAAAGCCATGAAGTGTTGTGTTTCAGGACTCCATGGCTTCCCATGGACGAGCCATTTCCCAGAATTCCTGTCTTCACCTGATCAACATGGCTTCACCTTTTCATTAGAACCTTGGTCCTAACATCAACTCCCAGAAAGCTTCCCTGGCCAGCAACCTGATTTGCGTACACCCTACTGCAGTGATGGGCCAAAGAAAGGGGCATATTCACTGCCTATGATACCCTAATGACTCCTTTATTTTCACATATATTTAGTCTCTCCCTAACTCCAGGCCTGTAAGGCTGACTATGTAATAGTCACCTCATTGGAAATCCTGTAGACCTCAAAATTCAAGCTGCTCTACATGCATCTTCTTCCCCTTTACCAAAAGAACTTCTCTCATTCAGGGTCAACAAAAAGTGTGTTTACTTGGGTGCCAGGCAAGGTAACTGGGTGTTACAGTTGGCCCTTTTCCTTCCTTTATCCCTCATACTACCATGACTCTCAGCTTTCCAATTCTCTTTCATAAATGATTCTTAAGTCTTTTCCATTCTCTCTACTTCCCATTTTTTCCACACTTGTTCAGTTTATCATTTCTTACCTTCTACCTCATCCACCTCATTCCCCACCTCTGATGACTAGCGGTTGCATAAACAGAATAATTTCTTTTTTCTAAAAGAATGTCATTGTGTCATCCCTGGTTTGAAACCCTTAGTGGCTCCTCTTTGACCTCAGAAAACAGCCCCTCATCATCTGGTACCTGTCCACTGATTCAGCTTTTAAGGCAACTCAAATACTTAATCATATCCACTATGCCTAAAAGATACATTTGATTCTCTTTTCACAAACTATAAAATTGTTTGATATTTTCTCATCATTTACCATATTCACCTTTAAGCTTTGTTTACTGTTCCTGCTATGAAAATGTTTTAACCATCTGTAATCTGATTATCTATATTTTTCTGGGCATTTTATGCCTTGTTAAGGAAAGTGTCCCCTGATCCCAAGGCCATACAAATATCCTTGAATCCAAATGAACTTGGTTTTATTTGTGGTGTGAGGCAGGGCTCTGGCTTTGTTTACTTTCAGATAGTCAGTTATACCAACTGATTCAGTTGCACCAGTTATTTCATTGAATAAACTATTAAAATAAGCTATTGTTTTCTCAATGAATCACACTGCTACTTTTGCCATATATTAATTTCTTCCGTAGACTTGGGCTACTGCTCTACTCTCTAATCTGTTCCATTGCACTATTTGCCTACTATTCTAATATTAATGCCATTTTTTATTAAGGTGGTCTTATAGTAAATGTTCATACCTATTAAGAATTTTTAAATTATTTTAATCAGTTCAGAGAAAATCTGTTGGAACTCTGATTAGAACTGCACTGTGTTTAAATGTTATTTTAGAAGAGGTTATACATCTATGACAGTACATCTTCCTGGTCAGGAACTAGGTATGTTCAGATTTTATTTTGTATCCTTGGGTAAGATTCCACAGTTCTTCCATTTAGTTCTTCGACACTTCAAGTCTTAAATATTGTATACTATACTTGGTATATTTAACCCACTCCATTTCTAACTGATTATTGCTAGTATTTTAAAAAAATCACTTTAGGGCCGGTGAGATGGCTCAGCGGCGTAAGCACCTGCCCGGCAAGCGCGAGGGCCCGAGTTCGACTCCCGGAACCCACATACAAAAAGGGGGCCGGTGATATCGCTCAGCTGCATGGGCGCCTTCTGGCGCGCGAGGTCCTGAGGTCGATGCCCGGTACCCGCAAAAAAAAAAAAAGAAATCACTTTATAAGTGTCTCATATACAATTACTTTATATATCCTCTTTGTAATTCTAATAACTTTTACTAGATTCTTGTGGGGTTCTGTGGACCTCTATAATTACAAATAAATTATACTTTTTATTTCTAACATTATAAAGTAATTTCCTATTCTTATCTATTACAGAAGAGAGAACCCCTGAAAACATGGACTCTCACTGTTATGAGTCGGCATCTTTCTTGTGCCTGATTTTTAAGGAAATGGCTTCAGAAATTTGCCATTTAGTATGATATTTGCAGTAAATTTTGAGTAAATGTCTTTATCACTATTCAACAGCTTCCTTCCATTCCTAACTTATTAGAAATTTTATTAGGAAAGGTTGGTAAGTATTATCAAATGCCTTTGTGGCATTTTTCATATAATCTTATTATTCTTGTCCTTTAAATTACTGTTGTAAAAAATTCAAATTTTGTTTCAATTCAGACTTGATTTTTTTCCCTCTCTTTTTGTAGCACTAGGGATCAAATCAGGGCCAGACTTGGTCTTTAATACCCAACATTGAGCATGTTCTCAGACTGGAAAGTGACCAGCTGCCCCCCAGGAGCAGGGCATAGCAGTGCAATAATTCTGAAGAACGCAACCTAATGCCTCTCTTTCTCCTGATTAATATTTTGAGCCCTAAACTCTGCTTCTTCTAATATGGAAAATGCCACTTTCCTTCTTTATTTTTGTTTGCATATGCCCATTTCTCTACTCATTTATTTTCAACCACTGTTCATCACTTCCTTTTTAGTGCATTTCTCAAAATAATCTACATTAAACCCTGATTTTTAACCCATCTGGTGGTCTCTGTTAATTTTATTGCTTCCATCTTAAATACTATCTCTTTTTCCTATTTTTTACTTTTGCTCAATTGATCGTCTTTCTGCCCTCCCATTCTTTCCTGTTCCTGTTTCTTCTTCCTCCTTCCTCCCTATTCATTTTTTCTGTCAATTTGTAAGTTCTACTCCAAAGTTCTACTCATGATAGCATATTCCTGAGTTATCTTATATTTTTTTCAGAGAAAATAATAATTTTACACTACATGCATGTTTGTATTTGTGCTTGCCCACACACACACACACACACACACCCCACGCTCCAAGAATACACCTGCTTGTATCTCCCCCCACTCTAAGCAGGATGGAAGTTTTAGTTCTAGGTAACTAATAAGTTTTTCTTTCAAGGATGATTCTTCTCTTTCAAGAATCCCTACTTAGCATTTATATTACAAAGTCCTAGTCATGTCATTATTATCTATTTAATTTTAATAACATATATTGCAAGATTCATTGCTCCCATTATTCCTCTTCTTTTTGTCTTTCCCTGACTTGGGATTTCTGCTCTGAATCAATTGTCATTTGATAAAGTGTTTCCTCAAGTGTTTTCCTCAGATAAGTACATGGGCAGAATATTTTCCAAATGCCTGTGCTTCTGAAATCTGTTTATTTTGCCCACACAAATGAGTATTTTTCCTGGCAATTTTTAAGCCTCAGTATTTTCCCTTAGGATTCTCAGTGTTTTAACTTGTACTGTGCTGATAAAAAGTTTGAAGTTAATTGATTCTTTTTCTGTTGCAAATAACCCGTTCCTTGAGTCTCAAAACTTTAAGATTTGTCCTTATCCTTTGACTTCAGGAATTTCACCATCTCTCTACAGGTGTCTTCTTAAATTAATCCTGCTCGGGACTCAAAGAGCTTATTCTTTATCCATTTGTTTATTTTTCTGCCTCTGGACTTCTATTATTTTTATGTTCTGACTTGTGGATCTGCCTTCTGAATTTATTTGGCATCTCTAGGTAACTCTGCTCTGAACTGTGAGGTATTTCTTGAGCTTCAAGAAATACCATAACCATAATTTCCAGCTGTTTAATTTTTTTCAATCAAAAATCAAATTTGTTCAGTTACAGAAGGTATTTTCTTTGATTGGTTTCTGGATCACCTGTGTATGACCATAAAAGTCCTTTTTTTTTTTTTTTTTTTACCCCCAGGCTATCCCTGATATTTGCCAACATAGCCAGAGAAAATAACAATTTTACGTTGTGTTTGGCTTGCTCTCTCACCCTTGGGGTACTGAGCCTCTCTGCTAGTGGCTTATGCTCCCTCAGCACCTGCACAGAGGCTTGGCCATCAAGGTCTCTCCAACAATGATAAACCAAGGGCCAAAGGAGTGTTGTTCTTTGCTCTTGAAGTCACACCAGGAAGAGCCAGAAAATAATGGCTTCTTTCCTGAGGTAGAAGGTAGAAACCCATCTGCTGCACACCCTCCCAGAGGCATGGTGAAGTCCCAACTGAAGTTACGGGCCCACCAGCTCGCCTACACAGCATTCTTCCAGACTACAGCACAAATCAGAAAGGCCCTGTGAGAACCACATAAAACAGGCAGGCAGATAGGGATGCCTTTTCTTTGAGGAGATTCATTGCATTCTGTTACTAACCTTCGATAAACCACACCATGTGGTTTTTGAGCCAAATAATGAGGATAAATAAGCCCACATCGCTGCCTCTGATCTCTTGGTTCTTTCTAGTTTCCAAGGTAAATGAGGTCCCCTAAGATGCCTTTGCCCCAGACAGCCTGGCCTAACACACCCCTCCAGGCCTTGCCAATGGGCCTGCTCAAGTTATTTTAATACCTTGAAATCGGAATTCAAAAAGAGAAGACAGGGATGTGTACTTAAACTACCATCTACTCACAATCTTCCTTCTCTACCTTAAAACAAACAGTCTTCCCACAAGCATCTGAGCTACAATAACATTTCCTACTAATTCTTTCATTAACTAAAGGCTAAAATGAACCCAGGTATCTGTTTCAATTGTTTGCACACATATTTGTAAAATAAGCAAAGTCACCTATGTGGGACTCTGTTGATTCAGTTTACAAACAATGCTAGGTACACTTATGGATGTTTAGAACTCTTATGATCACTCTCAACAGCTTACAAACCTACTGCTCCACATGAACGGTGGACCCCATCTAAACCAGCCAGCTCAACTGTAGGCTAAAATGCACTGAGTCTCCAAGTACATCTGCTTGCATGATTGCTCACGCCCTACACCTACAAAGCTGATCCTCTTCGTCTGATTAGTTCCACTCTTCCTCTTGTGCAGGGCCACCCATCTAAAGTAGGCCCAGCCCATAAACCTCTCTCCTTTTACTGCTTCCCTTTTTGCTTATGACACTTAAGCTTTGTGGAATTATGTGTGCATTTGTTTTCTGTCTTTCCCACTAAACCATAAGCTCTGTGAGACAGTGTTGGTTTTTTGTTTTTGTTTTGTTTTGTTTTCATATATTTCAATGCATGTGAGTTTGTAACTATTGCTTAGAGTGTATAGAACTCTCATCTTCTAGGCGATGTCTTCTCCAGTTGTCCCAGCCCTTAGTGATCTTTTGTTTGTGTCACCACCAACCGTTCATTATCCAAGCTAGAAATCATGTCATCCGTGATTCATTCTTCAATTCCAACAACTACTACAAGGTTCTAATTCTTATTCTAATTCTAATTCTAATTCTAAGCACATGGCAAATGTCCAAAACAGTACCTGACATGGATAGGCAATCAGTGAATGTATGGAATGAAGGAATGAAATAAAAATGAAAAACCAGCTTATACTCTTGTCACTTTCACCCATGTTTTCTTTTCGGCTTAGATCTCTGGATAGATCGCTCTTAATCAGTAGAGTCTAAATTCGCCTCTACAGTTTGTCCTCCATTGAGTTCAGAATCATCCTTGGAGTCTACATAGTCTGCCCTTGCCTTCAGGTCTAACATCATTTTTTACATTCTGATTTCACAAGATTATCATGTCCTCATTTACTGATTGAGCCTTTAATCTCTAACATGTGGCTTGGTCTCTAGATAACTTCTAAGCCTCAGCACCCTAACTCCACTCCGGGGGGAGAAACTTCACGTTGCCTGCAGTCTCCTGAGCTCGCAGCCTGTGGTGAGAGGATGTTCGTGCTGACTGCAGCATAATAACTAGTGATTAATGTTTCAGGGTTTCAGAAACACATGTTCTATGTGACTATATAATGCCTAGAAAACATACAAATGCCATTTTAGAAGGATAAAGTTTTAGTTCTGGAAGCACCACAATTTATTCAAAAAGTTCAATAACAAATAACTCTTCTGTAACATTTAGATTTTACATTTGTTTTGATTTAAAAATGCTTTGGGATGCTATTTTTAAGCATTCTAATTACTGTGATTAGAAACAGTTTGACTTTCTAAATCATTACTGCTCCTACATTTTATGACATTAGACAAAGAATGAGACAAATACCTTTGTTAAATAGAAGATACAACAAGCTATCATGTGCTGTACACTTTCAAAACTCGAAATATGCTTCTTCAAGTAGACAATATTTGGCAGTCCTTGCAAAACCACTACACACTTTATCAAGATCTAAAACATAGAAGCACAATGATTTTCACGGTAAAATATCATCCTTACTCATTATAAATTTTATATTCAAATAATATAAGTCTCATAGCTGAGTGTGGTGGCACAAGGCTATAACCTCAGCACTTGAGAAGCTGAGGCAGGAAGATCACTGGGAGTTCAAGGCCAGCCTGGGCTACACAGTGAATTCAAGGCCAGCCTGAACTACAAAACAAAAATTTTTGTCTTAAAAAAACAAAAATAAATCATGTGAGTCTTATGCCATAAAATTTTATTGTTATCAATAATTATTTATAAGTTATTTATTATATATAAAAGAATGTACATAAATAAAGTTACTATGTTCAATTTTAGATGAGTCATTCATCTTGAGTAACTTAGACTAGTGAAGAGTACACCATAAGTGTAGGAATAACCATAAAACAAAGCACATTTTGACAAGTGTTAAAAATGATACAGGCTAAATATTGCAAGCATACAAGAAGCTAAAGATCACACTCAGGCTTAGGGGGATCTTGAAAAACCATAAAAAGGATTATGTGGCGTAGTACATATGATACAGTGATTCCAGGTACCTGAAGTAATACTTTGGTTTAAAATTAAAACCAAACATTCATATCCCCCAAAATCAGTTAATATTGGTGTTTACTTCCGATTCTCTTTGCTTTATATTATACAATCTTGAATTTGATCAAGAGCTAGATGATTAAATTTAACTTTCAATACCGCTGCACACTTATGGGCAGTATTACCATCAGAAAAGTAGTGCTAAGATTGCAGCAATGTATTCATCATTCAGATGATTCCCAAAGGACGTATTAATGCATGGATGTTAGTTCTTTGGAGGGACATTAATTGCTTGAAGCTACAATTCTGGCCATAGTAGTATTGCTATGGGATGCTGGTGGCTCTTTTTAATGTTTTTTCCATTCCTCCCCTCCATGATCACTCCCTGCCACTGTACCACCGTATCCCCAAATCAGGCTAACACCCTCCTATTAGTTTTCTCAAAGTTCATATAATCTCACACGCACACAAAAGTACACGGGAGGAAGGTCGCCCTTATTTTGCAAAATGGAATTTATATACACCTTTCTGAATTCTGCCTTACTTCGTCAAGCCTGTCTTCTTAAAAGTTCCTCCAAATCAACAGGAACAGCTCTAACTTATTGTTGCTAATAGCTGCATAATATCACTTGGTGCGGATCAGCCATAATTCATGCAGCCCTTGACTCACATCGCACACTTTAACGGCTGATGTCTTACAGTCTGGCACTAATGTTCCTTTGCGTCACCAGCTTTTTTGCCACCATAAAATCCTTACACATACTCAGGTGACAACTGTGAGTGGCAACTGAAGACCCAGCTCCAAGAGCGCTGAGGATAAGGCACCATCCTCCGGGAGACAGTGTCCCTCTCAATCAATGCTATTACGTGGTATCGTGTCCTCACTAAACAGAACACATGGACGTAGGACACAGAGTGCAACAAGGAATAGCATTTCACCAACTAGTGACTTTATTTTGTAGGATAAATAACTTATAGTGGGATTGCTCTGTTCGATAAACATTTTTAATTTTATTAAAATTTTATTCTATGAGATAAATTACTAGTAGAGGAATTACCATGTCAGGTATATTTGTTTTTAATTTTGTTTAAAATTAGATTTACTTTCATTAAAATTAAAGTTGCTCAATCAAAATCCAAAAGTTTGTAGTAATTCACATTTCTTCCATCATAAAAGAAAATATCTGTTTTGTACATTTTCACCGGCAATAGGACTTACAGATCTTATTGTATTGTTAATTCAATGTGTATTTCTATGAACATTCAGTTCAAGCATCTTTTCAAATGCTTCTCTGCTTCTTGGATTTGCTCTCCTAGGATCTACTTATTCTTATCCTATGCCCATTTTTCTATTAGGTTATTTCTACTAGGTTAGGTCAATTTGCAAGATTTTTTTACCCTTCATCAGTTTTGGATTTTTTTTTTCCAAATCCATTAGTTCTCTATAATCTTTGTTATGGTCCCTTTTGTCACACATAGGTTTCTTGTTTCTAGAAGTTCTGTCTCACTTCAGACCCTGCATCTGAAGTCATCTCCTGAGATTTTGTTTTTTCTAAATGTTTTTGCTTTATTTTACATATAAATATAGTACAAACAGAGGTCAAACTCCACCTTCTTTCAGGTAAATACCTAGGTGTTTGACCACCATTTGTTAAAAATGTCCATTCTCCTCCCATTGAATGGGAATGCCAGCTCAATCAGGGATCTTGGAAAAGGATAAGACTTACATAAAATCACAACCCTGGCCAACACCTTGACTTAGCCTGATAAGATACAAGACAAAAGACCCAACTGAACTGTATCCAGTCTGATCCATAGAAACTATGAGATAATGAGTGGTTATTCTGTTAAACCTCTAAGTTTACCGTGATTTCTTTAAAAGCATACACAGTAATGCCTCAGTTTGCAAATGCTTCTGTTTGTGAACAATTCAGTTCACAAACAAGCATTCAGCCAAATTTTGCTGCTGTTCACAAACTCCACCTTGAAAGTTATTGGGAAATTTGATTTGGTTCACAACCAGAAACATGGAACGAATTAAGTTTGTGAACAGAGGTACCACTGTATAATAAATATAATTCCTTCAGCCAGACCTCATCCACCCTTTTTCCACAAATCCCAACTCCTCCATTAACAAGTATGTTATGTTAAGTTATTCTCATTCTCTCTGTTTTCCCCTGACGATGGCTTTAATGATATGCTTTAACAATATTTAACCATGGACAACAACAGGGCTGAATGTTTTCAGAGAAACACATCTTCTCTTCCTATTTATGCTTTCCAAGACATAAAATGTATTAAAATGTTCCCCAGTTAACTCCCAAAATTTCATAATACTTACTCTTGACCTACTTTGTTCTTTACAAGAGATACACGGTTTTTCTTTCCTAAAATGAATCACTGAATTGCCCTTGTTAAAAAAAAAAAAAGACCCTTATTGCCTTATTGGGAGTGAAGGATAACCTTACCTGTACAACAGGTACCAAAGCAATATTGTGATATATTATAGGAGCAAGAAGGCCATAGCATTGAGTCACAGCTTGAAGGGCATAACTAGAATCATTTAGGAAGTTGCTAAGTTCCAATGCCACTAATACCCTCTCACATTCCATCAGCCTAGCGATCTGTAAAGAAACAGGCATTGTTACTCAAGCTGAAGATCAGGTGCTTAACTTAATGAGTCTCTAAGAGAAGAAAGGGTAGGAAATGAGATTCATTCATGTGATACATGAATGTTGGTATGAAGAAAACCTAAATTCACAAACAACTTCACAATATTGTCACATGTAAATAACATAATCTTAGAACCAAGTACGAATATTTTGCAAAATATATAAGTAGTACTAATCACCCTGGTAAGATAAAATCTTGCCCATACAGTATTTTAATGTTAGAAAACAAATCTAGTTTTCAAAAGCATAAATTATGACAAAAAATATAGTAAGTTTTCAGTAAACTAAACTAATCTTCCACTATTTGCTACTTAAATAGAAATCATATTAAAATGTAAAGTTATGGTATTGAGATCAAATGCAAATTAAAAAAGAATAAGAACCCTTTCTTCTTTTCCTTACATGAGGAAAAAATTGTTATTTTTCTATATCTTTGTACATTATTCACAAAGGAAACTGTATGTGTGGTAATCATAAATTTCTATATAACTGGTTTTTACTAGAATGAAAGTTTAACATTCTGAAATTCACTGAAGAACTTTTAAATTGCCTTTATTTTCAGATTGGATATGATGAAAAAAGAAACTAATGCAATGTAAGAGTGAGATAGGATAGAATAAATGAAGATAGGTAAAAAGAAACAAGGAACTCAAAATTTTATCTTATTTCCGTAAAACTTTGGGTCAGATCCCTGCTCAACTTTGCATAGAAGCATGTTAATCACTTAAGAAGTATCTATTTCACAAGGTTCATTTGCTTTAAATTTACCTAGTCTATTTCATTCCCCTTCAAGACTGAAGACACCAATGTAAGAGTAACTAAAGTGACTTTCAGAATTTCCAGGGACATCCAATTTCCAGTTTTAACAACATCCAGTTCCAGACTTCCCTGGAGCAACACCTACAATCACCTCAGATTCCAGGAAAAGCAGAGCTTTGCAGTCCACCCCATGATGAGGTCACCGCTCCCAAGCACAAACAGCCATCCCCTGGGAGCCAAGCTGCCCCGCAAGCCATAAGGGTTCCTCCAGAGTATGAAACCCACACTGAAATAATGATCAGCTGGATACTGACCCACCTCAGCTAATCCATAACAGCTGGCCTTGTGCTTTTGTGAGTGGGCCATTCTGATCCTCTCCACCATATTCTCCCTTCTTTTCTTTCTTTCTTTTTTTTTTTTTTTTTTTTTTTTTTTTTTTTTTGTGGGTCCCAGGGGTCTAACTCAAGACCTCGCGCTTGCCAGGCAGGCGCTTATGTCTCCCTTCTTTTCTAACTCTGCCTAATAAATCTGCCTACACCTCACACTGATAAGTCATGGAAATTCCTTTTCTGTGATAAGAGTCCAGAACCTATTTGTCAGGGCAAGTTGAGGTACCCCACTCTTAGTTGGGGGACCTCCTCTGACTCTGGTGACAGGAGGAGCAGTTTGACGGTTGTTGAGTATTTGGGGGCTACAGGACAATGAACTTGCAAAAGGTCATTTATTTCCACCCATAAGCTGGCCCTGCTTCATGTAACAACTAATTAATTAAATAATCATCAATGGAGCAACAGGAAAAAGCAACTGCAAAAAAAAAAATAGTTAAAACCTCTATGTCTAAGGTAAATAAACAAGGAAAGGGAAAGAATGAAGAGACAGAATGAAAAAAATAATGTAGGATTATTATTAAAAGTAAGAGTATTGTAGAGCTGCAGATGTACATAGAGTGATGTTTATAATCACCCTGAGAAGCTATCAATAGGAAATAGTCCAATTCCTGTCTCTACACAGGAGCACAATACCATAATTAAAAGCATGTGGCAGACTGACCCAAACAAGCACTGAAAATATGTCTAAGATATAAAAGTGTTTCTGCTAGGTATGGTTGCACACTCTTGAGGCAGGAGGTTTGCAGGTTCAAGGTTAGCCTGAGCTGTACAGCACAACCCTGTCTCCAAACAAACAAAGATATTAAAAAGGCAACATGCAGAACAGCAAGTGGATCAAGGTGCAAACTTTCAAAATTAGAGACGTTATGTGAAATGAAATCACAGTGTCCTCGGAGGTGCTAGAATTACAATGCATTTCACTTTATACATTACATGGTTTTGAATTATGAAATATATGCTACTCTCATACACAAGGAAAAAGCAATTGAAAACAAAAGAAGAAAAAGAAAACATGAACTCAGGCCTCGGAAGCCTACAGAGAATATCAAAATAAAGCAACATATTCATACTATAGCCTCTCAGTCCCTTCATAAGACAGGATACACAGTCCCAAAATAACATAACCTTGAAACAACAAAAAGCAAATACAGTGAAACTGACATGTTTTTAGTCACTTTAATTCACTTACTTGTTGAGCAGGGAAAATTTCATTGCCTTTAATATTATCACAGAAAAGATTTTCTTCTTTAATTTTAATGTCACTTGTTACAAAGATATTTCTAAGAAAAAGGTATAAGAGGATGGAAGAAGTCTCTGCCAAAATACCTGAATGTAACCTGCAAAAGAAGTAAACGACATTACAGGCAGAAATGTAAGACTTACTTGGCCTGTGAACCCAGCTTTTTAAATTCATTTCTCTCAGTATCTACAACAGCAACAAAAACGTATGGAATAACTATTCTCATGCCGCTGTTTAAATTAAAGTTTAAGATTATCTTTCTCAAGTCCACAACTAAGAAAGTTAAGATGCTGAAATAGTACATCACAAATACAAAAAAAAAAAAAAACTAGTGTGAAAAAGAGATTTCTGATGCTTATACAGCTATTTTCCATCAATTCGACAAAATCATTGTAGGACTGAAAATAGGCCCAACATTTCAATCAATGAACTTTCTGAAAATAAGGGTCATTTACAGCAAACTCAGCTATGATTAAAGAAACAAAGACTTAATAACCCTTGGATTATTTTTAATTATCTTTTCTAAATTGCTGTCAACAGTGCCAACCATTGGCAAAGCTGTGAAATCTGCTCTCTTCCTTTCGTTTGCAATTTTCCTTCCCTTGCCCTTAGCTGGAGACAAACCTCAGCTCCATCTATTTTGTCTTCTCCCAATCTCCACAAAGCAGGAGAGGATTCAGTACCAATAATTCACACGTGCAGGTGACCACCACCACGCTAAACTCTGAACTTGTCTTTGCCGGGATGACGTTAGGTTCACCATCCCTACAACTCATACTAAAATTTATTCTTGTCCTTCCTGGTGACCTTCAGCACCTTGACCCATGCCATTAGTCCATTCTACTACCTCCTGGCTCCATTTCCTTCCCTACCCTGCTCAGTCTTTCCAAAAGTAACCTTTTCAGCCCTTTAAGCTCTATTTCCTATTTATTTCATGCAATAATCAATTTGCCTGACCTTGCAGAGCTGCCACTGTCTAATTTTTCTATCCCTGCCATAGTAATTGCTTATTCATTTATTCATTCATTCATTCAAATTAGCATTTGGTGAATGCCTACTGTGTGCAAGTCATCATTCTAGGCACTAAAATATAAAGATGAAGCGATGAAGTCCTTAGCCATTAAGGTCCTCAGCTTCCCTGCAAATCCATATTATACGATATCAGCTGAGATTAGTGTTTCTGAATAAAACATCTATTTCCCCCAATGTCTTTTTGTTCAAACCCCCATAGAAAATGTTCTAAACACCCCTCCCTTGTTCTCTACCCCACATGCTCCTATACCCTCCTAGCTCTACCCTCACAGTATCTTCATCCCTGAATTTTCTTGTACATTTAGTATCTCACTCTCCACTGGCTCCCTACCCTCCATTCTCCAAATTTCTTCCCCCAATCCCTGTCTTCTCTTTCAAGCTTCTGTTGCTTCCCTCTTCTCTTTACCACCCAGCTTCACATGACTTGTCTTTGCTTGTTATGATTCTCCATTTCCATTTATTCTTTAGCCAACTGCAAAGTGATTTCTGGTCCCTTACACCACAGAAAAGGCTCACTTGAATTTACCAATGGCCTCCTGATTGCTAACTCTAAATGCTTCTTCTTAGTTTTCATCCTTCCCAACTTTTTCTCTGTTGCATTTTATTGCATTTGACCTTGCACCTAGTGCAATCTGATTTGCCTGGCCAGTCCTCCTAAAGACACTCTTAACTTCCCTTGGCAATGCATTTTCTTGGATTTTATTTCTTGGGCAGCCCATTTTTGATATCCTTCCTTGGTCCCACCTCATTTCTGCCCCTTAAATGTAAGCAAAGCTCAGGGTTTGTCCTAGCCTTTTATCTTTTCTGCTAAACAGTCATTCCCTGAGAGACAGTGCTCCTTTTCAAGATTTTAATGATGACCTCCACAGACTGTTTCCAAATCCCTACCTCTATCCTAGACTTCCTCCTGAATGTCAGCATTATCTAAATGCATCTACTGGTATCTCATATCCACAAAGGCATCCAAAGTCAAAATGTACTCACAATCAAATTCGTTATCTTCCTCCAAATACATGCACCACCACTCTTGTCCCTTAGTAAATCACAGGCCTTCCAGTCCATCAGCAGTAGGAATCCCATTCACTTTTCACTCCTTTCTCTCTTAACCCACCAGTTATATAAAATCCAAGTCCTATTTCTCCCGCTTCTAAAATGCCTCTTCATGTCTTTCCCCTGGCACCCAGCATCCTCGCATGTGGTAAACACTAACTCTGATTTGTTTAATGGAAATGGAATGATACTTGTAATGCAAATATGTATTATCAATACCTTGCTTCCACCATCATTTGTATCTTTAAGCTCATTATCTTTGAGAAGTGGAGGGTTTAGTCTTCTTGTTAAAGAAATTTCAGGCATTGACAAACAAGGAAGATTCTTGTTTCAAACTTTGTGTTGCCTGAGCCTGAAATTATACTAATGGTCATTTTGGAAACTGCTCTTAAACTTTGTTCCTTTGAGGAAAAACAGCAATAAGGTCAAAAGAAGCCTGCAGCTTCATATCGCTTCCACTAGACTATTTGTAGATGCTGATGGTTTAATCCTGGGAGTCTCTAAAGCAAAGGAAAAGCCTTCGTACTGTAACATTCACCCAGTGGACGCTACCTGACCTTCACCCCAACCTGACTTTGCTCTGTTATGAAAGTCTTCACGGAATATTTGTGTTTTCTGGCATAGCTGATACCACTTTGGTTACTATTTGGTATTTTTGGTCCAGAACCCTCACGCACATGCCTTCACTGTTTTCTATGATTCTAGCAAGGACTCAGTATATTGGAATGTATACAATCCTATTATAATCCTGATAGGAATAGTTTTACAAGAGCTGTCTTATCATGAAATTCAAAATAAATTCTCAAAAAAAAAATAAAAAATAAAATAAAAAAATAAAAAATAAATTCTCATCTTCACTGACCCAACATCTACATTTTTAGTAAGGTGTATTAATAAATATCTTAAAATAATAAGTCTAATTACCTTCTCTGCGTAATCATCATTATATTGCTTAAACAAACATAGGACTGTTCACCATGAGATGGAGAAGCAACAAAATAATCCCAAACTGGTGAGAAAACTTTCTTAGCCAATTCATAGTGACCAATCTGATAGGCAACCTGCAACAAAAAACAACATGATCTCATGCGATATTTGTACTTGGGAAATGCATATTTTAGGCAAGCATCCTGATAGGGTTCTATCACATACAAATTTCCTACATACTTATTCACATTTGCTACTCCGTTCGACAGAGCTACAGTGAGGGAACGACAGCCACTGGCAAGGCACATTTTGAAATCTCTTTTATTTCTAAAATGCATGGAAATTTAAAACTCTGTAAGGATGTTTCAAATCCTCATAAGCAAAACAAAGATCACATCTGAGCCAAATTAATCTCATTTTCATCTATCTCGGCAGTGCACTCCATTTATTATAGATAGTGTTATAATGAACAATCTGTTCCAAGAGAAACAATCAGATTTCCCAAACTCAATATGTGAGAAATACTTCATTCTTTCCCTGTTTTGACTGACACTCTCAGAGCTTTTGTGCAACAAAGAGTTCACCTCTGAAAAGAGTAAAGAATAAAGCAGAAATGCTTTCTAAGAAGTCACGGTATCTTTCAAGTTTAACAAATTCAATGTTAGGCAAAATAAATCATTCCACTGATGACGATTAGGAGCTCAGAAGAAAAAAAGTCATCAGCTTACCTATTTCTTTTGGTAGAATGTATTTATTTAAATATAATTCTAAAGATTATTCTATTTAAATACATATATGACAGTATGAAATCTCACCAAATGAATTATGTGCTGCTTCAACTCTTTTGTGGAAACAGGTAAGGGGCCGTGTACAAATAAATTAATTGAATTAAGCATGTAAATGACATGTTACTGGAATATTTTCCTCTCAAAGGCCAGAAATTCTCTAATCAACCAAATAGTTATTCATAATTAACCCGCCAGTGGGGCTGCTCCTCAGTAAACTTTTAGGAAGTTTCTACTCTGTGCTAAGCGCTGCAGGCATAGCTTCTTCAAAGATTAGAAGTAGTTTCATACTCCAGGTTACCGGAATCAAGGGAAAGGCGTAAGCCACATGAAACCACAGAAAAGCTACAAAGAATAACATCACCGTGAAGGCTTTAGAAAGGAGAATGAAGCCTTCAAGGGGGACACGGAGCTGAGTGATACAGTTCGGACAGAATCTGAGAAGAAGGGGAGAGTGGAGAAATGGGTCCGAGTTTGAAGAAAAATGGGCATATGATGGAGAGGTTAAAGTGGGTCATGATTTCTGTCCAAGAAGCATGAAAGCCAGGTGGGACCTGTTTACATGCCAAGTACTGGACTAAGCACTTTACGTGCATTGTTATATTGGCTCCTCATTACCGCTGTGATGTGGGCTCTATTACTCTCCCCGTGCTGAGGATGAGAAGACGGGGGGCATTGAGAAGCTGAGCTTTTATACACAACCTGATAGAGTCCTATCACATGCAAATTTCACACATAGTAAGAGTAGTGGAGCCAAGTCTTAGACTGGTAAATAATACATTTCTCTGGATTACATCTGTCAAATAAGAGTTGGACTAAGTTGTCACACCATGTAATTCTAAGATTTACCGTAGAAAATAACAGATGATGTGTAAGAGGATTGACAAATCTGGAATTGACTCTTCTTCCATCTTAAAATATTGTATGCCCTTCCAAAACTAATGTTATTTGTTCAATTAATAGACGTTGCAAAACAAGAAAAGATGCCATGTGAACACCAGGGTTTATGAACTCCAGAGGCCTTGCGGGTTTTTAACAGAGGAGTGTCATGACAAAAGCATGTTCACAGATGGCTAACCTGGTGCTGTTGTGCAAAATAAATTTAAAATTTATACCCACAGACCAATTGTAGATCTAGCTCTTTGCTTATCTACCCCTGACCCCAGCCTCCGCTGGCTATCACTCTACTCTCTACTTCTGTGAGCTTAACTTTTCAGGTTCCACACTTAAGTGAGATCACACAGTATCTGCCTGTCTGTGACAGGGTTATGGTTTATTTCAGTTAAGGTCCTCTGGGTTCCTCCACCAACTCTCCTGTATATTTAAGGCTGAATAGTATTCTACTGTGTACCTATCATCAGAGAAATGCCCGTTAAAACCACAGTGAGACATCACCTCACATTAACGATGAACACAATAACGAATTATGAATGCCTGGCACACAGCTGTGCTCATCCACTATTTAATTTGAGAATTCAATAATCCAATAGAATGTGGTATGTGGTCTTATATCCACTTTACAGACATGAAAAATGGGATGAAACAACTTTTCTAAAATCATTATCCCTAAAGTCAAGACTAGACTCCTGCTCACTGATTTCTACTTTTCTATATCTTATATCACATTATCTATCCATTCCCAATTTAAAGAGAAATAACAAAAAGAAACAAAGCCAAAAGAGAAGGGAAATATTCACAAAAAGAATATAATTCCAAAAACTTCCTTAAAAATTTTCCAGACAGATTAACTTACTAGCTTTTTATGTTAATGGAAAAACCTGTCAAAGGGTCCCCGACTTTATTAATGATTTCAGGCTAATGTTGACTAAAAGTTCAACCTAAAACCCCAAAACCAAGTTAACCATACATATTTATTGAAATATCTCCATATTCTACTATAAAATATTTATAATACTATGTTTTGAAGAACTTAATTGTCCTGAAACTAAAAACTAACCATCCTCATGAAAATTAGATTGCACTTCCAAAAGAAAGGTATATTAAGCTAGAATTTAAAAGCTTAAATTTAAGTTATAAATTAAGGTTGTTTAATAAATGAGAAAGTTTTGCTTTAAAAGCTTAACATTATGAGAAAGGATGCCCATAAACTGTCACGAATGAGCTACATAACTGCAAATATACTATCATAAAGAAATACAGGTCATTACGTCATGACACTTCTTATTATCCCAGCAGTATAGCTTGGACTTAGTTTTATTAACTTTCAATGAAAGTTCTGCCAAATGGAGCTCAAGAGTCAAACCACTCCTGGAGAAAAATTAGGCCTTGATGAAATATTCAGTTCCTCACAATAACTCCATCCCTGCAAATTGGGAAATGTATTAAATTCCAAAGAAATCAAAATACCAGAAAACCATGAGCCAATATGACACGCTAAACCAATGCTAGACAAATCCTAGCAATTCTCTCAATTTAATTTTCTTTGGAAAATGTTATGATATAAAATGCCACTGAGGTCTAAGTTTATAATACTGATCAACTATTAGGATAAAAAATAGCACAGTAGAAATATGATACAATTTAGAATAACCATAAGCTCTACAGCCAACAAAACCCTTAAAATTAGATGCTCGAGACCTAGGTGAAGAAGTCACTTTAGCATCCACATTAGTGGTGAAATGTTTTAAGTCAGACAACAGCTATTTCGGCAAAAAATATTAATTCGCAAGTATGTCCGTAACTAACAATACTATTTATTCAGTGTGTACTGTGTGAAAACTCTGATGGTGAAACATTTGATAAGCACAATTCCATTTGATACTCCTATTACCCCTGGGAGATACTTCTAATAGTTTCACTTTTATTCCACTTCACAGATGAAAACTCCTTTCTCAGTGTCACACAGCTACTGTTAGGAGCTATAATTTGAACTCAAGTCTGTCTCTATTGTCCTAGAAAGTTTCCGTCTCTGAATTTATCCTAAGAAAGTAATCGTGGGTACAAGGAAAGATTTGTATATGATGGTATGCGTCATAGCTTCTTCATAAGACCAAAAGACTAGAAAGTATCTAAATGATCAAAACTGAAGAATTACTAAGTGAACTATGATATAGCTCTAAAATTCAATGCCATAGAGTTATTTTGGAAGAATTCCTAATGGAATGACAAATGCCAATTACATATTAGATGACAATATCAGGTTATAAAGTAACATGTATATCATGATTAAAATCACACGTTATACATGAATTCATACACATAAAATGTAGTTTATCAGCATCCCCGGCCTCTACTCATTAGATACCAGTACTACCCTGTTAGGTTGTAACGATGTTTTCAGACATTGGCAAAATTGCTCTGGGGTTAGTAAGAACTGCTACTCTGTAAGATAACAGATTTTTTTTTTTTAATTTTCTCCTATATGCATTTTGGTACTTTCCAAAATTTCTACGATTATTATGTATTATATTTGTAATCTGGGGGAATGTTATTATCTAAAAAAGCAAACTCACTAACAGAAGAAAAATGATTCATATTTTATCAGACTAAACCTGCAATCATGAAAATATGTGTTACATGAGCTTTGGAATATCTGCTGTCATTTTCTTCCATCAGAAATTTGCCAATTCTTAACAAAAAAGTTGTAGAAAAGTAGCAGAATTCTCCTCCACCTGTGTCAGGTACATCCGAGCAGTAACAGCAGAAAGAGATGGATAAACCAGGACTGGTTTAGTTGTCTCCCCGACTGCATCGCCGACAAGCTTCCCATTAGAAGAATAAGCAGCAATTGCAAATACATATTTTTCATTAGCTTCTAAACCTTTCACTTCAAAAATGCTTTTACCATCAGCTGGTATCTATTAACAAAACATATTTTGAGTTATACATGGAAAATTAAAATAATGTGACTTATAACATTATATAAGTAAAAATACTTTCACCGTTGGATTTTAGTTATGACAAGTTGAAATTAGAGTAGAATCACTGAAATAATTACTTCATAAGGAAAAAAACCTATCTGTCATTAATGGGGCTTTGGTAAGGTTTTTGACATTTTATAGGACATACCGCTTCTCCTGAATTTGGGAGATGATTATTGTTTAGCCGCACTTTTCCGTAACTTCCTTCTGCTTTACAACCCAAAATGCAGTACCAGGATACCTGCCAGGGAGAGAGATGAGCTTATCACCTGTAGTCTGCGTAAAAAACATTTGATTTCTTTCGTCTCAGTGTAGCAAAAGGAATGCTTTTATAAATAAAAAAGTAACATTCAAGTTTTAAAATATGAAGTCTAAGTTTATAAAGATATTTAAGTTTAATCTTACAAAAGCAAAGACAAATACTGTACAGGGTGAGCTTACCTAGGACAGTCAAGACTAAAATATTATTCACTATTAATTATTCTAACTCCCCTTAGTTGGACAGTTCCTATGTGGTAAGAATCCTAGGAGACCGACATAGACTTTAATGCTCACAGAATCCCTGTGAGATGGAATTACCGTCATCACGGGAAATGGAGATGCTGAGATGCCAAACAACTGCCCCAAAGCAAACAGTGGCAGAAGTTGACTCCAAAGGTGACTTAATCTTGATGGACTCAAGAATGACTTGATGGAAGAAAGATCACCACTGAAATGATTTTCATATTTGATCATAATAATAGATGACAAGCAAGCAGAAAAAGAAGCAAGACAGTACAGTATTTAAAATGAAATATAAGTATATATAACATAAGAATAGTGGTAGAGTTTGCATGATAGAATAGTAAGATGACAAATCATTTTTTTCTCCAGTTTATAATTGCCTGAACTGTGGCACTACTTGGATAATTTTAAATACAGACATAATCCAAACACAAGGTGTGAAGCCCATAGAAACAACCAAACTTAAACTTGACTAAAGAGTTAGACAATGGGTCTTTTGCCAAGACATCAAAATAATGGAGATACATTATCAGAATGAACCATATTCTCACTGTAGGGAAAAAGGGATCGAGCTGATGTCAAAGGGAGTGGTATATGAACAAGCCATACTGTTGTGGTGGTGGGGGTCATCGCTGTGACACACACACACACACACACACACACAGGCAACTCCTAAATTACAGGGAAAGCAGGAAACAGGGAAAATGTAATTGTCTCTAAGAAGCAAGTGCCTTGTACAGTTTGCGCCTATTCCTCCTTCCTCCAGGCCAAAAGAAAAATTCTAGGGCCAGTGAGATAGCTCAGCAGCACAAGCGCCTGCTGGCAAGCGCGAGGTCCTGAGTTCAACTCCCGGTACCCACATAAAAAAAAAAGAAAATGAAAAAAGAAAAATTCTAACAGGTTCTAATCTACATGAGTGGGTCCCAACCTTGCCTGTGCACCAGAATCACTTTTTAAAACATAGCTTGTACAGAATCACTCATTTTCTTAAACTGCTTCCATGAATTAAAATTTCTGATACAAGTATCTGGGCTTTTGTGTTTCCAAAGAAAATTTCTCAGGTGATTGCTATATGCCCAACTAATGAAAGAGCACTAGTCAAAGGCCAGAGAACTCTAAGGACAGAAGGAACACGGGAGAAACCTGGAAGCCGGAAGCTGGAAGCCGGGGGGATAATCAGGTGAGTCTTAGGGAAAAAATGAGTTAACTTCCCTTGATTTCCCATGCAAGAAAAGTACAAGTGGGGGGGGGACTGTGTTATAATGTTATTACTCTAAATTATACCTAAACCAGAATTTGGAGGACAAAATTCTCTCTAAAAGCATTCTTACAAGCAGATTTTACATCTTTACTCTGCTCCACTAATGGAAACATCTTAGTTTCAGTAACTCTTAAGAAGCATGTGTAATTAGAACCTACATAAGAATAGAGACATCGTGAACAAATCACTAACTTTGGAAATAAGATTTTATAAGTGATGTAAATAATAATAATATGTTCAAATATGAAAACAGATTTTAATGAAAGAAATGCCTTAACAAGAGGTTTTGATGAGACAAAAGATGGCTGAAGCCACGAAGCAGAAAATGTACTCAAGCCCATAGCACCACCTAGTGGTGATGAGTAAGAACCACTAAGTGCTCCGTCCTGGAACAACTGTCATTTACACCACTTCTTACTGTGTGCCAACTGACAAGTACTAAAACTGCAGATCAAATATGCAAGGCTTATCTTGCAATTTCCAAACATTATAAAACAAAATAAACAAGTCATTGTATTGAAATACATAAAAAATAACATTTTGGCTAAGTAAACCAAAATACTCGAAAGCAAATAAAAATGTGGTAAATCATCTAGTTTTCGTTCTGTACTATTTTTTTCAGAAATCAGTGAAGTCCTACTCTTAAACAGATTCTAAAACATTCAAAGTTGGACTTTAGAACTGCTATCAGTAGAAGTCTTACATTTATTATAGCATGCTTGGGGTTAAGGTGAATGTCACATCTAGTTCCACAATTTAAAAATCCCATAAAGGTGGTGGCATTGCTTCTGACTCCTGTCCCTCTCCACCTAGTCTGGAGTTTCTTAAAGAATGGAACCACTTCTCATCCATTTTTAACCTTATGCTTTAATCGCCTAACACGGAGTTTGATAGATTACACACATTCTATAAACGCTCATTGGATGGAGTTAATGAAAAAAATCACCAAATAATATAATCATAGTCTATAACTCCACTATTTGCTTTGATAAACTTTACTCTGTATGTTTAACACAGGTAGTGGTGAGACATCAGTTGATATATCAAGAATATTACACATTAACTCATTTTATTTTCACAGTTAACACACTTTACAAACAAAAAAACTCAGAAAATGTGTTTTGTCTTCCTGAAGTCATACTGCTAATAAGGAGTGGAGCTACAAGTTTAAACCTAAATGTGCTAGACTTCAAGTCTTTGTATGCGAGACACCCTAAAGTGATTCAAAGATAAAATTTTATTTTTGTACACATCAAAGAGCATGTTGTTAATAATCCAAAAGAGGAAAATGCAATATATAAAATATAATAGGTGGAAACAAATTCTTGTTAGGAAACTAACTCTCTAATGTTAGTCACATTTAGGCCAACTTCCAAGGCATTAGGGATGCCAGGAAAGTCTCATCCTAATAAATACATAAAGATTTATGATGTGCTACATCCTAGGTGGCTAGGATTGTCACTTGTTTGTGTTAAAAAGAATCCACATTTATTTGGAAGAACTTTGGGCAGAACCTCTACACTCACCACCTCCAAATTTCCACACCCCGCTGCCTCGTCCCCATCAATGGCTCTGAGAGGGACCTCTCCCTCTTCAGCTGGCTGTCCCCTTCCAATGGGGCCTCCATATTGAGCTCACCCTTAGGGTGTCAGCATGCAGTTCTAGCATAGTGACAAAGATGCGATGAGAGAGCTACATTGATACTACTTCTCCTTACTGTGTATGAAGGTAGAGAACAGCTATGCGGAATATTCCACAAATGGCACAAAGGGGGAAACGTCATGAAGGAACCAAGACATTAGAATACTAATCTGCTGTTCAGTGCTTATAAACAAGACTATTCAGGTCCTAAAAGCAATAAAAGTATGAGTCATTATAGTCATAAAAGTACTTACATTGCTTTGCAAGAAGCAAAGATCATAATGGGCACCATACCTTAGCATCGGAAATAAATGGAGCAGGTTTGAGGGTCACAGAACAGTGAGTTCTGGAGAGGAGGATGGGTGGAGGAGGGATTCTGCTTTTCTTTATTTTTGAACTTTGCAAATATTTCTGATGCGAAAACAATGCATTTTGCTCTGCTTCAATCTTCTCAATTAAAGAATATGCTTCCTATAATAAAGTGTGAAAATAGAAAAATACATCTCAAGAACTTGAACTTACTTTGTGTCTGCAGAATGTTCAATAACATTATCTTAAAAAATAATATTATCTTTCTATATGTAGTTTATTGAGTCTTAGAGGCATGTATATATATATTTGAATGATTTTGCAGGATTAGAAAGTGGCTACTAAATAAGGCTAAGCATGATCATCAATGGCATCATATTTATGTCTAAAGGTAATTATCATACATTAAGATGAGACATTTATCTTCAAATCAAAATCTCTGCATATCTACTACCATACATAAGAAGCTTTAAAAGCTCATAACAAAGTCATGTAGGTGTATTGATGAACCATACACCTACCCTTAATGTAGCTTGAGGTGTGTCTACCAGTTAATGAGGCTACTGGCGTATGTGGTTTATGAAATGAGTATTATTAAGAGTCTCTTACTATCAGCAGGATGAAATAAAACGGAGACAAAAATAATATTCTGTAAGCCTGAGGGAAAGGCAATCACTTTTTTAAAAGGTTATACACAGAGATAACACATAAAACAAAAAAGATAAAATCATATCAGATAATATTTCAAAAGCAAGGCTAAATATATCAGCAGTGGTATATAAATTTCCCAATAATACTTAACCTTTAAGAACTGCTCGATAGTAGTTAAAATAATTTAAAATAAATACTATTTTAGTCTTTGTAGCCTCAAGTAAATGAGCTTTATATTTGTTTTTAATTTTCTAAGATATTTGAACATTTTAACTGATTTTTAAAACCTCAATAAACTATGAAAGTTCTTTCTTCTCCTCACTAGAAATATTAATTTTAGTTAATAGCAAACATATTTCAAATAGCCCAAAAATAACACTCTTGGTGCTAATAGTGAAGCACTAAAAGAAATATTAATAAAACCTAGGGGCAGAACGCCACTTGTCCATTTTATTCTGGAAGTTCTGCCCAATTTAACAAACACAAGAGACCTAGAAATGAGAAGGCAACGTATCTGTCTACCAAATTCCAAATTTATTTCACTTGATACAAAAACCTGTGCTGTTTCCCCCGTAGGAGACATGCCGAGCTTAGTTTCCATTTGGAAATCTGGACCTCGAACTCAACAGACTGACTGACCAGAGACAGGCTCTGAGTATGCCTCAAAGAGAAACGTTAAGCTGAGGAAGTAAGCCAGTTCCTTGTACAAGTGTAGACTATACGACTACACAGTACCGTACACTTTTTCCTAACATAATCAGACTTGGCCTAAATTGAGATCAGAATTATCTTCTCATTTTTATCTTTTATTGGAATTTGCTGACCTCAAGATCTAAAATCATCAGTCAAAAAAAATAAATAAAATAAAAATAAATAAATAAAATCATCAGTCATAATTGCAATGTTATCTGTAACGGTAGTTTTTTAATTCTGCTTGTTCTGTACCAGGAGACGTTGGAAAACGTTTCTTCATTTGTTGGTAAGAATCTTAGAGTATCTGCAGGGACAACTGTTTCTTCATGTCTTTTATGATAACTGAGTTTCTACAACCCACATGCCAAAGTCCTTAGGTATTTAGACCCAAATGCTAACTTATATGCACATAACAGGTGTGCACTGTAACCATTAAACCAAACAGGTGTGCACTGTAACCATTAAACCATTCAATGAATGGATCAGTCTATCAATCAAGAAGATAGGATGGGGCCGGTGAGGTGGCTCAGCGGCATAATCGCCTCCCTGGCAAGCGTGAGGGCCCAAGTTCGACTCCCGGAACCCACATACAAAAAAAGGGCCGGTGATATCACTCAGCGGCACGGGCGCCTGCTGGCGCGCGAGGTCCTGAGGTCGACCCCCGGTACCCACAAAAAAAAAGAAGATAGGATGACATTTGTCCTTCATCATCTCTACATTTTTGCTCATTCAACCCAACAGAAAAAGGAAAGAAAAGTAGGAAGTTCATGAGAAAAATGGGAAAAGGGGCCTGGTCTAGATGCTGAGTGAGTAGTGTCAGAAAAGGCTGTGCACAGCCAAGGCCCCAGGGAAACACCCAACACACAGCCGGGTAGAGGCTCACTTGCCTCCCAGCCCTACCACAGAGAGCAAAGCAGCCCCAGCTCCCTGGGGACAAAAGTGCCCGCAGAGCAGAGCTGCTGGGAAGGCCAACAAAAGGGGAGAGCCCAGATGCAGCAGGGTTAGAGACAGAAAAGCTAAGAGCATTTACCAGATAACCGGGGGCGAATCTTGAAAGAAGAAATTCCTAGTTGAACAGAAGGGAGATAAAAGCATGACATTTTGACAACTATGCCAATATAGCAACATTTGCATCACAGGTTGTGAATACCAGGATATTTCAGATTATATAGGAACAGGTCAAATCAAGGGAAGAAGACTAATACTTTGAAATGTTGGGAGTCATTTCCTCTAACTAGATTATGTTTGGACCATGTGAAATAAATCAGCAGCATGGGGCATTGGCCCTGATATCAGCATGGGTTGCCTTTGACCTCATCTCCATTCACTAGCCAATGGCCCTGAGCTCCCCACATTTAACCCCCAATTTGCCTTGCTAGCTGATGCTCAAGTGAGCCAGGTGAATATGGGCACCTTCTGACCTAACTCTAACATCTTCTCTCTGTGCGTCCATGAGCCCAAATGGTATCAGAATCTTCCCACTTTCTCAAAATGGGCTGTGTCACACAGGCTGGCTTTTTCAGGCTATTTGTCAGCATTACCTATGAATTTTGTTTTAAAATGTAAGCTGGTTTATACCCAAGCCAAAATAAAAATCTCCAGGAGTAAGGCTTGAACATCTTTATTCTTAACAAATGCCAAGGGCAATTCTGAAGTATGACTCGAACTGAGAACCATTGATTTGGATGAGTAAATCCACCCTTCCTTCAGTATCTATTCTCATCAGTCTCTGGTCTTCTTGCCCTTCAGTGGCTCCTCCCATACTTGCTAGACAAAGTGCAAAATTCTCCATAGGCCTTTTCATCATTCTGATCACAGCTATATTTTCTAGCCTTTATCTTCCTTTCTATTCTCTCTCTCATGCCTCTTTACCCTGTGAAAAGACTGTCCATACCCCCTAAACAATGAGTGTCTTGGTGGTAGGGATAATC
Source organism: Erethizon dorsatum (assembly GCA_028451465.1). NCBI lineage: Eukaryota > Metazoa > Chordata > Mammalia > Rodentia > Erethizontidae > Erethizon > Erethizon dorsatum. The sequence goes on from CM051834.1 coordinate 10,874,031, forward strand.
CTTTACCTCTTTGGGTTTAGTCAATGGGTTTTGAATGGAAGACATACTAAATTATGACGGGAAAGGATGACCTTTTGCAATGCATTTTATTAGTACATTCAAAATGTTCTGATTAGATCTTAATTTTAGCTTTAGCCCTCTAACTCAGATCCCCTGGCCCAATTTGAAATAGTAGAAGAACTAAAATTTGATATAGCAGAAGTATTAAAGATTTAAGTGAACGGTACTGAAAGAAAAGTCTAAAATAAAGTCCTTGGCTTTGATAAATCAGATAAATTCTAAAATAGAGCTCAAGACAAACCCTCATGCTATTTAAAAATTAGAATCCTAACTTTGTGAGACAAGTCATTGAGGTACGAATAAGATTTCATTTATGAAAGAACAGGATTTTTAAAGGGGATTCTTCAACTAGAAAGGAGCAAATAACATTTAAAATTAGGGGGAAAATTCCCATGAGACTAACTGTACTCAATTTTGAGAGGGTGTTGTCAATAAGGATATGAATGTTGTGCATAACGACAGTGCTCTAGAATACCAAAGGATTGCAACTGCAAATCTGGACAGCCATTCTCTAGTGAGAGATGGAGATGAAGTGGGTTTCCATGAATATCACATAATGGAGAATAACGGTAACTTCACTTCCCCTATCTGGCACAGTCCTAGCAGATGAGAAGGGCTCACTAACTTTAAAAGAAGAAAAGATCCTCTACCGACTACAGAAAGGCTCAGCCAAGGAATCTGAGTAGTACACCAATTCTCTGGGGAAATAAGTTCTGAGTGTTTATTCAGCAGTGGTTTGTGCTGGATGTGCTGCAGAACAACTGATGTCCAAAGTATTTGTGTCTGCGTGTAAATTTCTCTGCCCATAGTTTCCATTAGAGAAAATGAGAACTGCCTCTTTTCAGAAGTTACCCAGTGCTCATGAAGACAGGTTGATATTAAGTACATTTGACACAGGCTTGACACCCACGATGCAGCAAAACACTAATAGAAAAATGTAATGTGATCTTGAGGGCATGATTAAGACATATGTAAACAACTACCACAAGACTGGGATGATAAAGTACCACATTTACAACTTATCTACGAGGCCTCCCTGGGGTGTATTCTGGGTTCTCAATATGACTGTGTACACTGCAGAAGAAGATAAGTAGTAGATTAAGTCATATCCAAGAACCTTAGAAAGGAATATCACTGAGAATAAAATACAAAATGTGTACGATAAACCTAAGGAAAAACATAGAAAAATATGAGGTCTTATAAAGAGAAATATAACTAAAGCAACAGAAAATAGTTCCAGAGCGCTTAAAGTGAAAGACAGAATAATAAGAAGGAAAATGGCTAACATTTAGTGACTGCTTTTTCTGTACCCAAAACTAAGCATTTTATATGCATCATTTCGACTCTTCCCAAGAACTGCCAGTTTACAAATGAAGAAATTAAAACTCACAAGAGCATAAGTAGCTTGCCTAGAACACACAGCCAATCAGCAACAGAACCAGAGTCATATCCCAGACCTTTATGACGCTAACCCCCATGCTATCTGGTCCTAATACAAAGCTAAGTTAAAAGAAACATGGAAAGGCAACTGAGGTGACACCGTCCATGCTTTTCCTTTAAATCATTTGAAAGGGAAAAAATCCTAACATGTAAATGTGCTAATATCCTTGGTCAGTAGTTTGAAACCTGGGGGCTAAACATGACCTTATCGGAGAAAGAGGAAAAGCTTGCTCTTTTTAAAATTTATTTATTTATTTTTATTAGTACATGCCTGCAGTACACGATGATTATATTTATCACAGGGAGTTGGTACAAGCACATAACACATCTTAGTTCTACTTTTGTCCTCTTCCCTTCCCATCCCTCCCAACCCCTTAAAACCCTTGGTTCCCTTCCCATTTGCAAAAGCTCTATTTCCATTTTTTTTTCACTTCTCCCTTTTTCTCCATCCTTTTTAGGCTTGCTCTTTTATAAGGAAGACTTCAGCATGGAACAATTAAAAAGAGCTGAGATCTCTGAGAAAAAAAAAATCCTATATATTCATATATATTCTCCTCCAACCTCGAAACAGCAAATAGGATTGATCTAAAATGCTACAAAATAGGAAAAATAATTAAATCTAATTACTGCTACCATAGTTAGCAGAGTGATATTTAGGGGACACCAAGATGTAAATTCAGGAAATATTAAAGCCAAGAGTTATTAGGACTTTTAGTAACTCTGGGCTTCATCATTAATTCTGGTTTCAAATTGGGACTATATCATTGTATGTTGTATCAATTATTAAGAAAATCAGCCAGGCATAGTGGCACATGCCTGTAATCCCAGCACCCAAGAGGCTGAGGCAGGAGGATCGCTGTGAGTTCAAGGATGGCATGGACTACACAGTGAGTTCGAGGCCAGCCTGAACTACATAGTGAGACCCTGTCTCAGAAAACAAACAAACAAAAGTTAAAGAATAAAATCATTAAAATTTAGGAAAAAAGAGAGAAAAGAAAAGAAAATCATCTGCTGAACCATAATGCTCTTTTCAGTAGAGCTGAAACTCTACCAGAATTTGGACTTGTTAAAATCATCTCAACTGCAGATTTGATTAGGTTGTAACAAAAAGTAATGGAGGGGTGCAGCAGGAACTAGATACAACACTCAGTTTCTTTGCAACAGAAACCATTGGAAAACCAAGTCTGGAACATAGCAGCCTGAGGAGGGAACAGAATCTACAGAACAAAGTAATCGTAACATGAACAGGGCACAGGCACTGGAATGAACGAAATGCCAAACTTTCATTCCTTAAAGACAGACAAACTTCTCCTTGGCTATTATTTTTCTACTGGGAGCATGTCTAAGGCTTTGGTCTTTTCATCCCTCTCCTGAAGATTCGTATTCCAAGGATGGAACAATCAATTGCTTATGGCTCTCCAGCATGGCTGGAACTCCTCTGGGGAACTAGTTCTACGTGATTACATCAAATGGGGAAGAAGAAATTCTGCTGTACAGAAAACAACAGCAGAGAAGTCTGCCCTTGAAACCCTTAGCTCTGGGATTGAGAATTTCTGCCCCTTCCAGTAGGAAACTTCATTTGCAAAGCTGCTGAACGCTCCGCTGGTGGACTTCCAAGTGGACTAAGGGCAGAAACATAAGCCTTCATGACTGCTGCACATGATAAGAGGTGGAAGACCAAGGTCACCCTACACTGGTTCTGGGGCCACCTTTTACAGTAAACAGAGGGTATAATGTATAAAAAGCCAAAATGGACTTCTAGAGGTCAAATAACCAAAACAAGAAAATGGGAAAAGTAACTCCTCACAACCAAGAAAAAAATGAAACAGTCATTTCACTTGGCAAGCTACCCATCATCTCACCTGGAAAACTCACCATTATTATCAAAGGTTTCTCCCTCATTAGTGACAACAACTTGGTCCGCCTTTAACTGATTTGGAGTAAAACAGACACCTAATGAGATTATCTACATCCACAAAAGCAGGAAAGTTTTGAAAAACTGAAACAAGGTATGAATTATTTAAGAGATAAGAAAAGACCCAAGCCTTTTATACCTTTTTATGGTATCAGGTGACACGTCAACTACTGATTGGGGACAAGTTTATTACAAGATCATGATAATGTAAAACATTCTGTAATGTACCCCAGCAGAAAATGATTGCCAAGGGAAAGGAGTTTATTGTCTCCTTTAAAGAAAGAAAGTTTGGCAGTTACTTGAGCTATAACATCATTGTTTGGGACAGTACCCTAAGGACTGGTCATTAAGCCTCAACACTTGGATAAAAACTACCACTGAGGAGCAGAGGTGGCTACAGATGATTACAAGGCCTCAAAATAAATATTCAACACATTCCCAGTTGGTAAAAATCCTTCTGGAGGAGTCCTCATAAAAATCAGAGCCTCTAAATGCATCTCATGAGTCTGTCCTAATAGGACATTACACTCGTAACTTTTCTTTAGTTAAAATAGTTTCACTTAAGAAATAGAAGTAAGAGATATGGATTAGAAACGTGCAGCTTCCCACATGTCCAGCATGCTCCCAGTCTCGGTGGGGGAAAGTGAGAGACGTAACAGGGAATGGGCATATACCACAGCACAGAAAGACAAGGCTGAATCATAATAAAACAAGAGAGAAAACTACAGGGGTTTTACTCTTTTCTGGCTGTTGAGAGCTCACAGGATTAGTCCTTAGAGCAACATTTCTGAAAGAAAGAAAAGGTTTATTTTCCATAGAAATAGGACTGAAGAAATGGCCAAGGAAACATCTCCTGAACACACCCTAGAAGTCTTCCAACGAAGACCAGAGGCTACTTGGCCTTGTCAGTTCATAAGACCCAACATTACCATGAAACTGCCTCCAAACGCTGGAAATTCATATTTAATGAATAAATTTTATTGAATAAATTTTACTGAATAAAATTATAGAATAAATAAGATAATCCCTTTACTGTGCTTTCAATCTCATCCTCTTCCCTCTTTGATAGGACTTTATGTATTAACTGCTCTGTATCCTCCTCCTAGCTGTGACCTAATTTTTCCCTTCCCTATGTTGCAGAAACCAATACTGAACTGAATGGAAGGCTGTCTGTACCCAGGAGTTGGAAGGCAACTTTTATTTAACTCCAGTGGGCTGGTGGGAACTAGATCTCAACTCACCAGCCGTGACTTAGAGTAAAACAGCAACTTATATACATTTTGTGAGCAGGAAGTGCAAAGCTGGTAGCGGGTTATTTTATAATTGGTTACATATGTTTTGTCACACATTCTTAGGCAGATTCGTCCTGGGCAGGAAGAATTTGTTAGGGGGAGTTGTTTATCACTAAGGCAGGAAAGTCTAGGGCAGGAGCTGGGGGTGAGCAGGTGAGTAAAATCAAGCGTGTCCTGGCTGGGCTAGTCTGTTCCCAGCAGAAAGTCCTTGAAACAAGATACATTCACAGGCTGGGTAGTGCGGCTGGGCTGAATTATCTATGCATTGCAGGCACAGCATAGTGTTTTAAGGCTGAGTCTGACAGTCTGACCATGAGACAGGCTGAGCCTGCACATCCCATCTTAACATAGTGTCAGGCTGTTAGCTTTAAAATTTTTGTCACACCTTATCAGCCAAGTTACCTGTAGCATTATCCTCTGTCGTGTTTTTAGATGCCATTCATAGACTGGATCTGGAATATCCCCCCAAGGCACGTGTGTGAAAGTCTTGGCCACCATCCTAGAGCACTGCTGGGAGGTTGTGGAACCTTTAGTAGGTGGGGCCTCACTGAGGAGTCTGGTCACTGGGAGTGTGCCTTCAAAGGAAACAGTGGGACTCCAACCTCTCTTCCTCCTCCTTCTCTTCTTCTCCCCATCCTCTTATCCCTCCCCTTCATCTTCTTTCTCCTCCTCCTCTTTTTCTTCTTCCTCTCCCTCTCTCTGTCACTCTCTCTCTCTCTCTCTCTCTCTCTCTCTCTCTCATCTCTCATTCCTTCCTTCCCTTTGTTCTATTGTCATTATTGTTTCCAAGCTTCCTCTGCCATGCATTTCCTCCAGGCTCTGCTGCCTTGCCACAGGACCAAATGAAACAGGAACAAATGAAAATGGACTAAAACCTTTGGAACCATGAGCCAAAGTAAACCTTTCCTTTATTTAAATTATTTATCTCAAGTATTTTGATGCAGTAATGGAAAGCTAACACAGCCAATAAAATCAAACTTTTATAGGTCTTATACAGGGGCGAAAACAAAGAAGATCCCACAACTTGAAAAGCGATTGCTGTCAGGAAGGTAAACTAAAATCAACATATAATGAACTAGCAGCAAGACAGAACAACTTCCAGGCTAGAGTGTGGACCAATTAAAGGCATCAACAAGGGCTGGGGATGTAATTCAGTCATAGAGTATGTGTTTAGCATAGGGTGACCCTGAATTTAGTGCCCAGCACCTAGGGAAAAAAGGTATCAACAGCAAGGGGAATGCTACACAGGTTGGCAGCATCCATCTGAGAGAAAAAGTACCTTAGCCAGTGGGCTTTAAGCATTTTAATTCCAAGGTAAGAAATATAGTTGGCTGGCACAGTGCCACTCAATCATTTCCCTCACTTTGACTCCTTCTGATTTCACTTGGCTTCCTATGTGGGTTTCACATAGGTTGTCCCTACAGAGAGAATCTCTCATTTCAGGAAGGGAGGTGCAGGTTAGTCCAACTGCTCGGCCAGGACTACATATGGAAACTCTGAAAGTTCATAAGTAAATGTAAGAGCAACAAATAATTTCTAAGAAAGAGAAATCACTCATTGTAACAGAAGCTATATGTCAGGACAAAAGAAGAAATGAAATACTGTTACCATCAAAAAGTTCCATGAAGACGTAGAGGTTGGATCATTCTCAAATATTAAAAGAGCTTTCTGCATTAAGTAAGTTGCTTTGGACAGTTTATTTTTCCTTATTTTATTCATTACACTTAATTCTGCAGAAACAAACCAATATTTTAATAAAAGGGCAAGATAAAAGCTATCATTCAAATTTGGGGAGAAATACAGGTTATCCCAAATTGAATTACCTGTAAAACAATCAGTGTTTCCAGATTGTTTCAACTTCTCTGAACTTTTGGTAGAAATATTTTTGCTAACAGAAGAAGTCTGCAAAACTGAAGAAGATGACTGTCATTATAATTAGGTTTGTGTCTAAGGCAGGAAATATTTTTAAACATTAAAGAGTAATTATTTGTAAAATTATTGCTTCCTCTATGTATGGCACCTTTTTGTTCATTAATAGACAAAAATACAAATAACTCTGTGATGGAATTTTACTGTCAAAAACTTTTTTAGCTGGCATGGTGGTGTGTGCCTGTAATCTAGAACTGCAGGAGGCTGAGGAAGGAAGATCACAATCTTGAGCCCAGCCTGGACATCTTAGCAACGTGGCGAGACCTTGTCTTAAAAATAAAATATCAGAAAGGGCTGGGGATGTGACTCAGTGAGAAGGTCCAGGGTTCAATCCCCAGCACCAAAAATCAAAACAAAACAAAACCAAAAAAATAAACAAACAAAAACTCTTTTGTTTGTCACATTATACCTCAAGGCATAGAATTTCCAAATTATAAAAAATATTTGATTGTCTATTTCATCTTAAATAAAAATATCCTGAAGGTGAACTTTGTTCATTTTCCTTTTCCATAAAGGACAGATGGCAAGTCCTGATCCCAGCCAGTTGTCAAAACTACCCTTGGCTTTTCTGGGAAAACTGTTTCAGCATGATCTTTGCAGGAGCTCCCTCTATGGCATGAACACGAGGCAGAGCCTTTCCCAAGACTGTCAGTTAAAACACAGGCAGTTCAGTTGTCGATGCAGGTGTACAATTGGGAGTGCCCATCCAGGCGTTCCAGCAAGAAAGAATCTAGATAAGGGAGAAAAGGGTGAGCTCTGCTAGGCCATGGAGATGGAAATGGTAGCATGGATGCTTGATTTTCAGGTCCATCTCTCAAGAGCCCTGGCAATATTTCATTTCTGTCCTTGGAGGTATACAACTGTGTTTGGTAGTAACCTTACAATAAATCCCTTTTTTGATTTTTAATTACTTGTGCTAAAGCACTTGAGTCATGGTGTGGTGATTGACAAGATGAACAGACACCATGAAAGGATATAAGGTTTCTTTAGCAGCATAGGGTAAGGAAATGCATCTGCATGCGGATGGCAATGCAAAGCAGAAAATAATGCTTCATTCTCTCAGTACCTAGGGTACTGTGAATGCTAATTAAGCTCTCCTGATTATAATCATTGGGGATAAGAAGGATGGGATTTCAAGAAAACTCTGAATGCCAGATACAGATGAGTCATATTTAATACTATGGTCATCAACAAGTGACCATTGTAGAGTTCTTGAATAAGAACGACAAAAACAGTATTTAGGGAACATTAGTCTGGCAGGAGCATACTTCAGCAAAGAAAGAGGAGGCACAAAGTAATAATCTGTGTTAGAGTGGTAGTTCAATAAAGCAGAAGAAAAAATCAAAAAGGACCAGAGACATTACAAAGGAATAATAACTAACTCCACTTAAAATTGAACTCAAGTGTATTATCAATAATTTTAAGTCGTCTTGGACTTAAAAAAAAAAAAAACTCATTTGGCCTTCGAAGACTTGTGGATGACAATTAGAAAATACACTACTTAGAAGTAACTCCCTGAGGACATAACACCCTATTTCTCCACTAAAGAAGATAACAAGGCTATTAAGGGAGAGTCATGGGCTAGTTTCTTAAAGAAAACCTGACACAATGATTCTATTCACATTTTGAAATACATTTCTGAACCAAATCTTTTCAACCCAAAGAGTGTTCAAGGTTAGTATTCTAAGGAACCTCATTTAAGCATGAGAAAATCTTTAGTTTAGTTTTCAATTTATTTTTGATGACACAGGGATATTTTAACTATTATTTGCTTCCCTCCATACCCAGCAGGTCATGAACTATTGAAACTATTTAAATGTTTAAAATAAAATATAAAAGAATAAAAACATACAAGGATAAAAGGATGAAAACAGGGATTTTGATAGGCACTGTTTTCAATGGAATTAAAATATCAATAATTTACTATAATTCAAACAAACATAATTTTAAGTAGTTTACTAAGTGACTTGATATGCAAAGTATAAAGCAATAATAAAAGGTATCAAATGGTATGAAACAGAGAAGAAAAAAATAAAATAATCAAATTTATCTGGAAAACAGTCAACAAGAACACAATTACAAATTAAATTGATTCTATATTTCAACTGGGCTTATAATGGACTCAGTGTAGTTACTTGCTTTGATGACCACTACCTTGCAATCGGTCAAGAAGTAGAACAGCTATTCGGTGCTGAGCTTGAATTAGTTCAAGATGTAAATCCATCATGAAACTATTTTCTGAGATCAGTTTGTAAGTGTCTCCATCTACATCATGGGAACACTTAGGTTGAGCAGACCAAAATAAAATAAAAAGAAATACAGTTATCAAAACACACTAAAATAAAATGAAATACAGTTAACAAAACACACTAAAAAATAGCTGTACCCTATTATTTTACTCAAGTGATCATCTTACTCAAAGGTATTAAATTCTGACCATTTTGTAACTCTGTAATTTGCTCACATGTAATAAATACACTCTTAGACTTCATCAGTGTTCTCTCCATTGAAGAGTTCAAAGACTACTTATTTGTCTTTACTTCTTCTGGGAAGAGAGGGATATTTCTGGCCTGCGAGAGGAACACTACCACAAGTCACACTTTGCTTACCTACTTGAAGGACAGTCCTCTTCCTAGTTCAGTAAAACTTCAACCTAATGTCAGATTTTTCCGTTCTTACCTTGACATAGCAGTGGTCAATCACTGAGGATCCATTTGGCAAAGCAGTTAATACGCAACTCAAATTCATTCTACCAATTGCTTTCTCGAGTAGTTCATAAGCAAAAAACAACTGTTCCACGGGTGTTTTCTAAAATAATTTTATAAACAGAAAGAAATGAAAACTTAAGAAAAACCTCCATGTTCTTTTAACAATAATTCAAAATCAAATAACAGAAATTTAAACAGTGCACCCAAAGCAACAGTGCTGCGTCTTCACTATTTATCTTTGACTAAATGTTGAGAACTATCAATGCAGATGAAAATAATTAATAAATATCATCATTTTTCCAAGCATAAATTAAAATTTATTCACAAATGTATATGTAACTCCTATTTATTGTTTTCAAAATTCTGGTTCTAACAAATGTACAGGTAAATTTTTAAAATAGAGCCCACATAATTTGTCATTTTTACACACTTTGAGAAATTTTTTTTTATATTTCAGAATCTCAGAGCTGGAAATTTTGACTGAATCCATCAAATTCAGTGGTCTACCTCATAATTTTCAAAACTCAAATATCTTCGTAATGTAAGTATTCTCACAGGGAGACAAATAGAATAACTTAAAGGGCAATCAACTTTGTTCAAAACTTCAAATTTTCTAAATTTTTCCAGAATTTCCTAAGGTAATAAACCATACATATATATGCATTAAGCTGAAACCTTCTGTAAAACTGCCCACAGCCCTTGAACTTGGTTTTACAATTCTTTCTCATGTTTTTAAACTTTTACTCTATTCATACGTGTTCTTAACAACATGCAACATCGTTGTGCATACTTTGTAAATTCTCAAAATTCTGCAGACTGATTCTTTTTTCACTCAAACACATGTGGCTGAAACTTATTCAAGCTGGTATATGTCACTCAGTGGGTCACGCAGGGTTTGGTTATAAACGCAGAGCAACTCTCAATGTTCCAAGCACACAATTAGAAGTGTCCATCACCACTGGAAGGCATGGGGCACCAAAGATCAAGAAAGTGCCAGAACTGATTTTGCTTCATGTGATTCTCAAGAGCCTTCTCAGAAGCTTCTGCAAATCTAAGAATTTATGAGGCAGCTGACAACGACCTCAAGCACCTACTACCGTACACTAAAGCAGGTGAGATGCAAGAGCCTTCTCAGTGTGGTTGGTAAATTCCATCTGCCACTGCAAAATGAAAACTGTCACTTCTCTTTTGCTTAACAAATTCGTGCAAATGTCCCCCTGTTGGAATATTAACCACCTAGAGCTATGTGGAAATGAGATGCTGGAAATGTATTTCCACATTTACCCCCGTAATTCAAAGGTGACTACGGAGAGGGATGCAATGATGCCACACTGACTCTAGTTCACTCGTCCTCACAGCTGCAAGGAACGGGTGCTGAAGAGTATGCCAAAAATCACCCCTCACCTGCTGATGGAGGTTTGGATTGCTGTTACTAGGCACTGCAGTGTATGGTACATGCCTGTGAATAAACACCTGTTCTCTTCTTTCTTTTTCTATTCATCTAAGACTTCCAGGACATACTGAGCGGAAGACCGGCAGACATTCTTATGTGATTACAAGAATGAAGAGATTGGGCCGGTGAGATGGCTCAGCGGTTTAAGTGCCTGCCTGGCAAGAGCGAGGGCCCGAGTTCGACTCCCGGAACCCACATACGAAAAAGGGGCCGGTGATATCGCTCAGCGGCACGGGCGCCTGCTGGCGCGCGAGGTCCTGAGGTCGACCCCCGGTACCCACAAAAAAAAGAATAAAGACATCACTTTTAAACTTTTACAGTACGTATAACACTCATTGCAAGTCTTGGATGATACTCGATCAGATAGGGATGACTTCTTGCATTCCTAACTACTAAAAGTTTTGTTTCTTTTTAAAGGATGGCTGTTGAAGTTTGTCAAATGCTTTAGTTGCATTTCTTTGTCTAGGGATATGGTCATATTTTATCCTTTAATCTGTTAATGTGATGTATTACATTACAGATTTTTCAAACATTATGTCTCCATTCCTGGAATATAATATACAAAACTTTATTGTATATAACCAAAAGAATCACAGGCTCATGGAGGATCCTAAGCAGCCCAAGTAGTACAAAGCCAAATAACAAAGCAACTTGAGGATGGGCCCAAGGTTATAAATCTTTAGGACAGACTTTCTCTTATCTACCCTCCTTCAGGACCCAAGTTGAGACATCACCTTATATAAGCAGGTTTTTTCTAGTTATATCTTTTCCTAGGATGTAGTCTTCGGTAGGTTCTAACTTCATGTGGGAGTCTCAAAACCAAGCCTGTCTCTTGTCCCTGGTTGGCTCTTCAGCCTGTAAGCCTCCTTGTAACTATGCTCAGCAACCTAACCGCAGCGCCATTTGTAAATGAATCATTCTTGCCTTCAATTCCCTATTTTGGCCCTTAGCATTTACCTTACTTTCTTGTGAGCTGTGAAATATGCCTGAGGATATTTGTTCATTTCTGTCCCAAATTTCTGTATGTTTTCTAGTAGGAAGATTCTGAAATCATCTAGGTTGCCATTTGGCCAGAAACAGGAGTCTCTCAGGACACCTTTGTAAGATCAAAAAATTCAAAGACCTCCCCCACATACCCACACTGTCCTCATCAACATGGCTGTCATCACCATTCTCATCTCAGCATCTCCATCGCCATTACAACTAACATTTAATGCAAATATGCTCCAAGTACCGAGCTAAATGCTTTATGAACGCTAATCATTTGTCATAGCCCTATAAGATATACTCATTAGTTATCATAAGTTATAATCCATTTGTTGAAGATTATTTAAAAAGTTCTGGGACCGGGGATCTAGCTCAGCGGCGCAGTGCCTGCCTGGCACGTGCAAGGTCATGAGTTTGATTCCCGGTACCGAAAAAAAAGAGTTCTGTCATGTAATCACAACAGTACCTCATGTATTTTTTAAAATAGTAGCTCGTATGTATGCAAGACAGGTAATTCATCCCACTACACGCTCTTCTAAGTGAGCACATGAATTTTGTACTCTCCTTTCAGTACTCGGTCTTTTTTCCCGTTTCACTCCCCTCAGTGGGGTGTGAGAAACCAAAGCTGAAATTCTACATGAAACATACAAAAAAAAAAAAAGCCCACACGGTGAGTGACTATAATGTACCAAGTACAGGTTTCTACAGTGTTACCAATAACTCATTTAAACAGGATAACAAGCCAGTGGAATAGGTACTACTGGAATTTTACAGATGGGGATGCTTAAACAGATGAACTCATTCATTCGAGGTCGTGCAAACAGTATCTGATTAAGACTCAATTCCGAGTCTTTCAACGCCAAACGCTGGGCTCCTAGACGCGTATGCTACGTCTCGCATACTCGCCCCTCTACATCTTCCACAGTCACCCCTGCTCAACTGGAGGGCCTGTGGTTCACGCTGTTGTCATCACAGACCTGTGTGTTTATTTTGACAAATTCTCAGCTAATGGCAGATGCACTTTTCTAATTTGAATAACAATCACTCAGAAATGGTCTTTAGTTTCTTTTTGGTACTGGGGATCGAACTCAGGACCTTGCGCTTGCCAGGCAGGTGCTTGCGCCACTGAGCTATATACCTGGCCCTGGCCCTTCTTTCGTTTTGTTTTTGTTTTTGTTTTTGTTTTTTGGGGGGTGCTGGGGATCAAATCCAGGGCCTTGTGCATGCAAGGCAAGAACTCTACCACTGAACCACATCCCCAGCCCTAGTTTCTTTGTCGTGAGAAAACTGACACCTTCTAAGAAATCCATTTCATTTAGTGATAAGTGCCAAAATAATTCCCATCTGCAGCCAAAATCTAGTGCTTTATAACTTCCACTAGGAGTCCCATTCCTGCCCTAAGGCATCTCAGAGAATAAGAGCCAATCCACAAAGCCAGTGGTTTTCAAATTCCAGTGTTTCTTAAGAGTCTACCTGAGGAGCTTTTAAGAAGCTCACACCTGAATTATGACTGAGTATGTCTGGCGTGAGCGATGAGAAGCTGTGTATTTGTCAAGGACTGCAAGAGACCCCTGAAAAACCATGGTCAGATGGCTGGTACACCTCCCCCACCTCCTGGGTGTGTCAGTCTCGAGTCCCAGTTTGAGAATTCTCAAATCTAGTCCTCATGAGAAGACACAGAACAGCATGAACAACTCAAATATGCATTCCCTGAAACTTATAACTAGAAGACAAACATTTAAAGGAGAAAGGACATTCAGAATTAACCCCTCCCCTCATTCTCCTATCCATTCCTAATGCTATTTGATCGGAACCCAGTTTCTTAGGACTTTATTTTACCAAATATGGCTGAGGTGTTGATGAAATCAAATTTTTTAAATGAGCACTTGTTTTTATACTTCAAAGGGCGGCCACAGATGAAGGTGATGGGGGTAGGTGACATATTATTAAAGGTCCATTAAAGTTTTTTTAATGTCCATATGCTAGAAAAATATCATTTATAAAAACATATTGAAATAATGTGTATGAATATATTTTGTGTAAATATATTGGAAACTTTTTTTTTTTTTAAATCAACAGGCAACACAGCAGGCTGGTTAACAGCCTGGACCTTGAGGGTAAAACACCTTATTCAAATACCACTCACTGCGCGACTGTGAACACACTGGGTATAGTGAAGATGAACACTGTGGCTACACAAATCAGCTTAGGATGCAACTCACAAACACAGTGTCGAGAGTGAAAAGCAAGCAGAAGATGAAAACACACAGTATGGCACTATTTATATAAATTTGAAAGTAGGCAAAACAATATTCTTTACTGTCTGAGAATGCACATGTATGTAATAAAGCAGTAAAATCCTGGGATTTATAATCACCATTATGAGGTCAGGAGTTAGCTGTAGGTAGGGGGAAAGGCAAAAGGAACAGGAGAGGAGCAGAGGAGGCAGCTTCATCTGTGAGGCTGGCCCTCCAAATCCTTGGGTTCCATATCCGCAGACTCCACCAACCACAGCGCAAAAATATGTGAAAACAACTGTGTCTCTACTGAACATGTCCAGACTTCTTTCTTGTTATTATTTCCTTAACAATACACTATAAGAACTATTTGCATAACACATTCTACTAGGTATTACAAGTAATCCAAAGATGACATAAGTATATGGGAGGGTTCGCATAGGTTGTATGCAAATGCTATGCCATTTTATAAAAGGGGCTTGGGACTCTTTGAGCTTCAGTATTGGTGGGAGGCCTGGAACCAATCTACCATGGATGCTAACTATACTGCAATATTTTCTTTCTTAAGTAAGCAGATGAAGAAATGGGTCTTCACTATAATTGTGCTCACTTCAGCAGCACATATAGTAAAATTGGGAAGATAATATTCTTTATAATTGTATGTCATATATTTCAAATGGATTATTTTAACTATGGCAATTAGGAGGGTGAACATTTAGCAACAGGGAAATGCTGATGCAATGATTTTAAGAAAAAGCTACTATGAATGCTACTATGTCTAAAAAATATAAGACCTAAAGAACATACAGAAAAATAATATTTAGATCAGTATATAAATTTACAGATATTTTTGGGTTTTTCATATCTTGAAACATCTTCTGATGTTAATACTACTTTTGTAATTTAAAATTATGCTTTATGAATTAAATCAGGAAAACCAAAATATCATTCATCAGCTTCCTGTCTAGAAAAGTATTTTTTGAGAGTAGTCTATGCAACACTAGCATCCCAAGTAGATAATCCACATGACTTAAAAATGTTTTATTCTCCAATAATGGAACAAATGGTTTTCTGTACCTCCTTACAGCATCACAGCACTCATAAACAAATTAATGCTTCAGAGACGTCTCACAGTAAAAAAAAAAAATGCACTGTGTTTAATTTAAAGTCACTCAGGATGTTTGACCATGGCATTCTTTTCTGAAGCTCAGTGCTTAGCACTACCTGGGACAGTTTGCAAATGTCATTCTAGATTTTGCCTGTAAATGAATGAATATTTATCATCTATATAATGCAGTTCCCCAGACTCCCATTTGGATCTACAGGACACAACCCATGATATACAGAAATAATTCAAGTATCATAAAAAAGCATTAAAGAGGAATAGCCACTTGTCTTCTCCAGCCCCTCTCTCCTCCTAACACTCCGTGAGGACCTCCCGCATGCCTCAGTTGTCCACACCGCACTTTAAGCAGGTAAAACTCATTCGGTCTGGCAGAAGCGTGTGCTGAGTAACCTTGCTCTATAAATCTATGCATCACAATACATTCAAAATAGCAGTAGTAATGTAATTGTAAGCCTTGTTAAAAGACTTTGGTAAACTTACTGAACTTTTTGCTGGAGTAAAATCAAAAGGTAGAAAAATGACCCCATAATTCTAAATATATACAGAAATCGTAAACTCATAAATCACATTTCATTTACAAATTTGGTATTATCTGAAAATAGAAATCCATATTTTTAGCTATATTTTCTACAATATGTTGTAATACCTTTAATATTGGGAGAACTTCCAGGATCCCTTTCAGAGTCTCCGGGAGTTCCTCAAATCCTTTTCTTAAGGATGTGTCTGGAAGTGAGAGAAGGAAAAGAGGGAAGAAAGGAAGGGGGGGAAACAGGAGGAAAAGGGAATAAAAGAAAAGATAGAGAAACAGAAGAGAAGAGAGAAAGGAAGAAACAAAGGGAAAGAAGGAAGAACCAGGGGAAAGAAAGAAAAATGTAAGTATAGAAGAATTATAATCACAGAAAGCATGCTAAATTGGTTATATTTTAATTGTTCAATTATTTAATGATTTTAGAAATGATTCAACAATGCCTTAGAATTTGACTACCCCGTTTTTTCTTTTATGTAACTAAACATTTTCTCTCTGTAAAGCAATGTGAAAGCATCTTGCAAACCCTGGCAGGGACAGAGGCACATTCCTGTACCTACTTAAGAGGCTGAGGCAGGAAGATCACTTGAGTCCAGGAGTTTGAGATAAGCCTAGGCAACATAACCAGACCCCATCCCCCCAGAAAAAGAAGCACTTTGCAATACAACAAACTAAATCAAGAATCCTCTTGATCAACAAGGTAGTATAATGGAGATTGGTCTTCCTATACCTACTATAAAATTTATTTTAAAACATTCAGAAAAGACCAGCACAGAAGCCTTCATGAATTGAGACAAATATCAGAAAAGGCCACTTTAAATGACAAAAATGTCAATTATAAATATTTATATAGCAAAGTTAATTTCTTACTTTAAAATTTATTTAATGATTCAAACCAAATAATGTGTTACTTAATAAACAACCTAATAAGTGTCTTGAAGCAGACAATCATAATACAGAGTGTTTTATGTGCTAGTAAGGTGATGAGAACAATATTCTTAGAAAAGTGAAGTCTCATGCATGTAAATGAACACCACCCCTCTTTATATCAACACAGAAGTTGATAAATGGATTATATTTTAATATTAATTCCTAGACATGAAACATTTTAACAAAGAACTGATATTTTACATTGTGCTTGGTCCACTTATAATTAAACTGCATAAAACAATAGTTTCCCAAAAGTAACTAGCAAATGAAGCAATAGAATCAAATAAGGAATAGACTTTAAAAAAAAAATCATTGGGTTTTTTGCTTCCAGTAACAAGTAATCTAGAAAAATTCTCCTGGCTGGAGAAAAGCTGGAAAGTATGTTTTTCTAAATCTGCAAGTTAAGAAGATAGTGAAAAAATAAATACAAGACAAGGACCTTGGGAAGCTGCCCAGGGAGTGCAGAATGGCTGAAGAACTGCGGCCCCCGCCCCTGGAGCTGAGAGGGGAGCTGAGAAGTTATGTGGTGATGTGACAGCCTCGAAGGGCTGAAGCAACAGGGAATTAGGAAAGGAGAGAATAAAGAAGGAAATAAAATATAGAAGGACACTGATCCGTTGCACGGTTTTTGTTGGAGTTCCCAGCCTGCATCAGCCCATGTGGTGGGGGGCAACCAAAACGTGTTCTCTTCCTTCAAGAAGCATTTGCTCTCCTGAGCAATGAAGAGGAGAAAATATGAAAGGGGTAAAAAGGAGGAGAGGAAGGCAAAAAAAAAGAAGAATGAGAAAGGAGCGAAAGAGGAGTAAGTGGTAACTAGGAATGGAGAAGGGAAACGTGTGAATGAGAAGAGTTCTCTGCCATCAAAGCATCCAGTGCGTAACCCTTCATAGCGCCCCCTTCTGGAGACCTCTCTATTTCCCCATCTCTGGCCATGGGGTCGATGAGGCAAGACACTGAAGCGCCTAGCTCCACTAACAGACGTTATCCTGTATTCTAATGTATGCTTATGTATTTCTATTTGCATATTGATATGTTAATGGCCTCATATTTTTCAATATTTTACCTAGAGATTTTTTAGATTTTCCTCTTGAGCTTCCTAAAAACTCTAATATTTCAGTTAATCTTAACGCGACCTCTGCCACCACCACAAAGTCAATGTCTTCCACTTTAAAGCTGTGAATCACTTCGTTTATCTTCCACAGAAGATACACCCACTAAGAAAGAGAAAATATGCAGTGAAATCAATTAAAATGTATTACATTTTAGCAAGAGTCACATTTTTCAAAACTTTGAAATCATCTTGTAATCAAAAATGTCACGTAGGTCTCATATTAATGCATCTTAATCATAAATAATATAAAGTGATCTCAAAAGGTGATATTTAATGATAAATCTGTAATATATAAATTCGTAAAGAAGATTCACTTGTTTATAGTCTGCATATCTGTAACTATAAGGGTAAATGTATGATGTGTTATTTTACGTATCAGTGAATATTATCTGTATCCTCAAAGTTATTCTCTCTTCAAGGCAACTATGCATGATCACCACCAAAGTCTTCCAAACTAGGGAGCAAGATGCAGGTATTTCCTGCTGTACTCTAGGTGCCTCACAAATTGACTTTCATGCCTATATCCCCAGAGTTTAGCACATAAAACCAACTATTGCTCCTTGCAACTTAAGACGATAAAACAATATTTATGCACCCACATCATTACTTAAGAGAGTACATGATGAAAAAAAAATCACCCCTGTGCATGCTAATGTAGCTTCTCTTAGGAAACTCAGAGTCACTGGAGCTGAACTATTTATTACTAAAACATTTTAAGTTCACAGGTTATAGTATTCAAATTTCAACTCTGTCCTTCCCATGAAACTAACAGCCTTTTCAGGTAGTCTAAAAATATTACTGCAGGGGGAAAAAACACTGAAACTCTTATCTGTATTCTCTTTTAAGAATCTTATTGAATTTATCTAAGCTCATGTGACTTTGGACACACTATATTTATTCCTTCCTTTAAAACAGAAATACTCTCCCACTCCCCAAAACAAAACCGGGCCAAGCATGTAGGAACACACTTTTTTTTTATGTGGGTACCAGGAGTCAAACTCAGGACCTCACTTGCCAGCAGGCGCTTATGCCACTGAGCGATACCACTGGCTTTTTTTCCCTTTATGTGGGTACCGGAAGTCGAACTCAGGACCTCGCGCTTGCCAGGCAGGTGCTTGTGCCGCTGAGCCATCTCACCGGCCCAAAAACACATTTTTAGAAAGACTCACTCATTACTGAAAAGAGTAACTTCTTAAAACATATATCTTCAAATGATGTTGTTATGCAGGTGGATAAACAGGAAAATCTAGATCTGAAATGTATATGCAATTTAGATTAATAATAAGAGGGAAAACGTGAAAAGAAACAAAAAATAAATACTTTGTTAGTACTGATTTGCTGGGTGACTTTTGTATAGTCATTTCTGGACAAACTCATCCGATGAATTCCTAGTTTACATTTCTGCCATAAGAACATTATCGTGTCCACAACAATTTCTTTATCTGGCTGAACATTCTGAAAACAGAAGTGATAAAAGTAAATGAATAACAATAGAAAGAGATGCATATATAACAGTACTGTGTGCCAGGTAACACTCTAAGAGCTTTACATGTACGACTCATTTAATCCTCATACCAGCTCAATAAGCTGAGTATTATTCCTATCACCTCTACTTTACAGATTGGCAAACTGACGCAAAAGAAGAGGAAGTGATTTCTCCAAAGATGAAGTGACCAGAAAGTAGCAGCTCAGAGGGATTCAAACCCAAACAAACTAGCTCAAACCTTCACTCTTAAATACTTATACTACTTTTGTCTCTTGAAGAAGAAAAGTCCCAAATATCTGTAGCCATGTTTGTATAACAATAAGTCTCATCCAATTTTGAAATTTACCTATACTTTTCAATTTTTAAATATCTTGCATTAAAATAATAAAGTATAGGGGCCTGTGAGATAGCTCAGCCACATAAGCACCTGCCTGGCAAGCACGAGGTCCTGAGTTCAACTCCCGGTACCCACATAAAAAAAAAAATAATAATAATAATAATAAAGAATTGATGAATGAGGAGGAGAGGCACTAGTAACCTGAGAGGAAATTAGGAGTGGGTGAAGGACATAGATAAGGACACAGAGAAACTGAAGGGACTTTCACACTCAGTATCAACAGGTGATTCAGAAGGAGCATGTCTCTCTCAAATCAAATTGGCTTTTACAATGGTTAACGTCAATGGTCAGCTTGTTAGACTGGGAAACAGCTAGGAAATTAGTAAAGCACACCTCCGGGTGTATTTGTGAAGATGTTTCCAAAACAGTTCACACGAAGAACAGGAAACTGATGAGGAGACTCATCCTGAAGGTGGGTGGCATCATCCAATAGGGTGAGGGCCCCCAAGGCACACAAGCAGGTGAGGAAGAGGCCCAGCCAGCACACTCTCTTGCTCCCTCTCTACTTCCTGGCTCCCATGAGGTGAGCAGCTTTCCTCAGCCACACCCTTCTGCCATGATGTTTTGTCTCACCCCAGGCCTAACGCAATGGAGCTGACTGACCATGGACAGAAGCCTCTGAAACCATAAGCCAAAATGAACCCTACCTTCTTTAAGTTGATTTCTCAGGTACAGTGGTAACTCAGTTCACAAACTTAATTTGTTTGATGATTTTGGGGAAGACGGCCACATTTGTGTTTATGTAGGGAAGACAGCCTTGATTGTGTCTGTCGCCTGATGTAGAGTTTGTGAGCAGAAGCAAGATTTTATCAAACACTTTTGTTTGAGAACCAAATTGTTTGCAAACCAAAGCATTCGTGAACCGAGATACCATTGCATTTGATTGCATTAACAAAAAGCTGACTAACACAGCTCTTTTCAAAAAAGTAAAAATGGCCAGGCATGGTGGCGCACAGCTGTAATCCCAGCATTCGGGAGGCCGAGGCAAGAGGATCACTGTGAGTTCGAGTTCAAGGCCAGGCTGAACTGCATAGTGAAACCCTGCCTCAAAAAGACCAAAAAAGGGGCCAGTGATATAGCTCAGAGGCATAAGCACCTGCCTGGCAAGTGCGAGGTCCTGAGTTCGACTCCTGGTACCTGCATTAAAAAAAAAAAAAAGACCAAAAAAGAAGGAAGGGAAAAGAAAAAAAAAAATATATATATATGTATATAGATAGATAGATAGATAGATAATACATATATATATTTAGATATATATATAATTGCTAAGATAATTATACCACTAATTTCTATTAATTCATTGAAAAGAACAGTTTGTACTTATACTATGCGATCAATTTTTCATGCCTATATCTTGTAATCTGACCAACTACTTTGAAGATAACAATACGCAATGTATTAACCATTGTTACTCTCCTACTATCTTGTTTTGAAATTCTGTATTGTTTTTATTGTTTTTTTTCTTTAAAATAAAATAAAAACACCAAAAAAAAAAAAACTAAAGTTACTCATTAAATTTGAATTGGAAACATAATGAGTTTATGATTAAAATATACCAAACTCTGAGTTCCTTTGAGGCAACTCTAAAACTTAATTTAATGTATATCATACTTTAGTACATGCTTGGGAACATAAGAGAGATCAACAGTAATACATATTTATTGAATTGAATTTAGCAAAACTAAGACACGTATTATTTTTTTCTGGTATTAGGAATTGAATCCAGGGCCTTTACACATCCACAGCCTTTGTGTGTGTGTGTGCACATGCATGCAGATGTGTGTGTGTTAAGACGGGATCTCACAAAATCACTTCACTAAGTTACCCAAGGTGGACTCTAGTCTTCTGCCTCAGCCTCCCAGGGTGCTCAGGTTACTGCCATGGACCACAAGGCCCAGTTAGTTCAACTATCCATTTTTAAAACTGGATAGATGAAAGTTCCTTACACTTCTAAGCCTTGATTGCTATTTTTTGTTAAGTTCTCCCACTATAATTCCATTTGCTACCAAACACCTTTCTTTCAAAAATTAAATACTTGTCATGGGTTATGACATATTCCAATAAACCCAGAAGAAATGGAAAATATTTCAATGGTGAAACTTTCCAAGTATCTTACTGAGTTTTACTACCTGGGCAAAAGTTAATACAATGCTCTATAATTGTGATTTTCAGATTTTATAACAATGAAACCAAATTTTCAAATGAAATTCTACCAGAATGCCAATATCATACACAAAACTAATAAAAACAGGTTAGGGTGCTACAATTCAAGTTTGGGCTTCTAAGGCACCTCCAAGAAGCCTTGGAGACCCCCATAATTCACTTTTAAAACAGTGTTGCAGAAAAGGCCATTGAGAAAAGCAAACATCCTTTCATGATAAAAATGCTGATGAAAAAAAGGATAGAAGGACCTTATCTCAAACTGATAAACAACAAATCCATAGTCGACATCGTACTGAATGTGGAAAAACTGAAAGCATTCCCTGTAAAATCAGGAATGAGTCAACAATGTCTACTCATTCTCATCTTTAATATAGTGTTCAAAAGTTTAATCAGAGAAATCAGGCAAGAGAAAGAAATAAAAAGGATATGAATAGGAAAGAAGTCATCAAATTATCTCTATACACAGATGATATAATCCTTTACATAGAAAATCAAAAAACTCCAGAAGACTCTTAGAGCTAATAAACAAATTCAGCAGAGTGGCAGAATACAAAATAAGGCACAAAAATCAAGTATTTCTGTACACCAGTAATGAACCTACTAAGAAAGAAATCAGGAAAATTATCCCATTCACAATAGCTTTTAAAAAAATTAAGTACCTAGGAGTCAACCTAAAAAAGGAAGTAAAAGACTTTCATAATGAAAATTATAGTACTCTGAAGAAAGAAGTTGAAAACAATGCTAGGAAATGGAAAAACATCCCCTGTGCCTCGATAGGCAGAATTAATATTGTTAAGATGGCCATACGGTATTAGCAACAGCAACCTATAGATTTGACGCAATTCCTATTAAAATATCAATGTTTTCACAAAACTAGAGCAAAACAATCCTAAAATTTATAGAGAGCCGGAAGAGAGCCAGAATAGCTAAAGAAATCCTGAGCATAAAAAGCAAAGCAGGAGGTATTACAGTCCCAGATTTTAAGTAATAACATGAAGCTACTGTAAAAAAAACAGCACAGTACTGGCACAAAAACAGACATGCAGACCAAGGGAATAGAACAGAAGACACAGAAACAACTTCATATACTTTTAGCCATCTGGTTTTTTTTTTTTTTTTTTTTTTTTTGTGGGTACCGGAGGTCAAACTCAGGACCTTGCGCACCAGCAGGTGCCCGTGCCACTGAGTGATATCACCGGCCCTTTTTTCGTATATGGGTACCAGGAGTCGAACTCATGACCTCATGCTTGCCAGGCAGGCACTTATGCCACTGAGCTATCTCACCGGCCCCCTAGCCATCTGATCTTTGACAAAGGGACCAAAAACATACCCTGGAGAACAGATAGCCTCTTTAACAAACAGTGCTGGGGAAACTGGCTATCCCCATCAGAGGAACGAAAATAGACCCATATATCTCACCCTCTACTAAAATCAAATCAAAGTGGATCAAAGACCTTGATATAAAAACAGAAACATTGAAAGTGCTGGAAGATAAATTAAAGAAGACACTTGGGGACATAAGCATAGGTAATGAGTTGCTGAATAGACTCCAATAACACAAGAAGTATCACCAAGAATCAGTCAATGGGATTATATTATCTTAAAAAGCTTCTGCATAGCAAAGGAAACAATCAACAGAGTAAAGAGACAACCTATAGAATGGGAAAAAATTTTGGCAGCTACTCTTCTGATAGAGCCCTAATATCTAGGGTACATAAAGAACTAAAATAAATTCAACCCCCCAAAACAAATGACTCAATTGAAAATGGGCAAATGAAATCGATAAGCACTTCTCAAAAAAAGAAGCTCAAATGGCCAATAAGTACATAAAAAAATGTTCAACATTTGGGAAATGCAAATCAAAAAATTTCTGAGACTCCATCTTACTCCGGGCAGAAGAGCTATCATCAAGAACACACATACACAAAAGCAAGAAATGCTGATGACAAGGAAGGATGTGGGAATAAATGAACCCTTGTACATTGTTGGTGAGAATGTAAATTAGTACAAATGTATGGAAAACAGTATGGAGACTCCTCAACAAACTAAAAATAAAAATGCTACGTGACCCAGCTAAACTTCTTCTGGGTATTTAGCCAAAAGAATTAAAGACATCGGGCCGGTGAGATAGCTCAGCGGCATAAGCGCCTGCCTGGCAAGCGCAAGGTCCTGAGTTCGACTCCCAGTACCCACATTAAAAAAAAAAAAAAAAGAATTAAAGACATCATACTGTAGAAATACATGTATACCCATGTAGCAAAACAATTCACAAATTGCTAAACTAAGGAAGTGGCCATCTGTTGATGGATGGATAAAGAAAATGAGGTGTATTTACACAAAGGAGTATTATTCATCCATAAAGTAAAATAAATTCAGGTCATTTACAGAATGGATGGAACTTCAGACCATAATTTTAAGTGAAGTAAGTCAGATGCAGGTTTCTCTTATATGAGGAACTCAGGAAACAGGGAGATAGACTTCTTGGAGATGAGGAAAGAGGAGGAGGGGAAGGGGGAGAGGAGAGAGAGGTAGGGGGAAAGTAAGAGTATCAAAACTTATATACATATACCAATTTCCCAAAATAAATGTAATTATGTATTCCAAACTAATCAATTAAATAATTTTTTCTTTAAAAAAAGAGTGCTGCACTAGTTGCACCCGGACCTTCACAGCCACAAATGGACCGTTTCGGAGCACTGACCCTCATGTGCAAAGTGACTCTGGTGACCACCAGGCTTTGCCATCTCGGGCTAAAAAGGAGCATTTCGCTAAGCACACGAACTCCTCCTTATAGCGACTGCCTTGTTTCCTTCACCGTTAGAAACACAGCTCACCTAGGAATTCCCCAGCAAGGAAACAAGTGACACCCAGGACAAAGACAAGAAGAAACTTACAATCACAACTCAGGCCTAACTCAGTAATGTATGCTAATGATTAAATAATATAGAATTTTCAATGCGAATCCTGTGATATTTTTATAACCTCACTGCACACTACTAAATTATTCAAAACAGCCAGTTCACCTGGGGAGAGGCACAGACACAGAAATGCAGGACTGCTGCCAAATGAAAAATATCTTCTGAATATCCAGAAATCTTCACAAAAGTATCTGCATTCAAAAAGTAGAAGAAAATGAAACAAAACTTTTTGGACAATTACAAAACTTTAAATACAAAAGACACAGAAATTCTCCAAAAATGACACTAATGATATCTGGGCAAATATCACCTCAGTAAGATAATTTAAACACTTCTAAATGAAACTGAATCTAAGTCACCCTAATCCAATTAAAATAAATTATTATGGTATTCTTATTTATTCACATTATGTATGCCAATTACATCTAAAGAGAGACTCAGACAGCTTATAGTAATAAAATGCATTTAAAATGTGCCAACTGAAAGAAAAATGTGAAAACTATCAGAAACCAGTGGCAGAAAAAAGTGCAGAATTAGTGGGTAAAATTATTTACTGCAACCAAGCACCCACACAATGTCTTGAGCACATGGGAAACATAAAAGCATGAGGTTAATTCATTAAAACAAGGAATTCATCAATTAATAAGTCTCACTAGCCTAAAAAATAGACTAGATTTTCAACTACATACACAGTAAGTGTGAAGGTATTTAAGTCCTAGCATGGAAAATGCTGCATGCTAGAAAGAGGAAGGACGAGCAAACCTTCTCTTACTAAAGAAAACTGATGCCTTTGCTCTTTGATTCCACGCCCTCAAAACTCAGCATTCATTCCAATACTCAAAACTGTTGCCAGCATCAAATGCAGCATCCTACTAAGGTCTAGAGCCGCATCACCTGGAGGCCCACTTTTTCTCCAACCTTGGCACCCTCCACACTCCCAAACTGCACCCCACACACACACACAAGTGCACCGAGCCCCGAGGCCCCTGGCTGTCGTTCCCTCAGCAAGCACATTCCTTCCTCAGAGCATTTGCACTTCCTGCTCTAGCATTCTCCCTCACCTCGCCTTAGAAAAAGCATCCTCATTATCAGATAAAACGAAATTTTTCAAAAAGGTAAACACTCACCATCAAAAGCTGTATTTTTTAAATAAAGTTGAATTGCCTGTCCTTCTTTATAGTTTTCCAAAGGAAATATCAAGCCTTTGTTTCTCTTTACATTGATTAGGGGTTCTATTGCGAGCAGAAGCATTAAATCCTTCTCTGCTTTCTTTGCCTCTGGATCATCCTGCCTCTTCTAGAAGTAGATCCCACAAGTTAATTACTATGCCAGTGTCATTTTAACAAACAAAAACAAATGAGTGGTTTTGCATATATTACCTGGAAAAAAGAAGCAAGCTGCCCAGCTGCAGATTCAAATAAACCCCATTCTTCATAAGTAAAAGCCAGTTTTATAAATTTCACAGCAGCATCCATAGAAATAATATTTTTTTTTTCTATCATAAGTTCCAGAAGAGATATTTTTGGAAAATCAAGCGTTCCACGTGCACTGGTATTTGAAACTAGAAAAGGGAAAGAGAGAGACTTTACTACCAAACATGCAAAGAAACCTTTACTAAGTGCTAGCTATCAGATACTGCCAGGCACTAGGAAAACAATGGCCACGTGTCCGACTGTCACTGACTTTGCTCTCAAGGGACAAACAAAAAATCTGAGCAGGCAAATACAGGGTGCTATGGGGATAAACAGGAAGAGCGCCCAGCAGAGGTTTGGGAGAAGAAGACAGTCAGGCAAAGTTACCCAAAAGAAGGAGTGTGGAATCTCAAACAGAGAGAATCAGCAATGGTTAACCAGCCAAGCAGGTAGCTATGTACTGACAGCTCAAAAAAAGAGATGTACCACAGGGATATCGCTGGTAGCGTTATCCCTGCACATCCACAGTAAATGGTAGGATCAGCTATGGCCATTGTTTAGCTGCCTCAACATCCTCACATTAGAGAAGGGTAGAGCAAAGACTGCAAGGGAGAGTGGTTAGCAAAACAGGAAGTGGTCAACAGCAACAAACACTACCGAGAGTGAAGGAAGAAAATGACTGAAAAGTGATCTTTGATTTAGCAATAAAGAAGCTGCCCAGGATATTCTTAATAGAGTGTTAGGTTCCGAAGACTTCCCGATATGCAAACAGGAAGGAAAGAATTTGGAGCAGTGAAAATATGCAATTCCTTTGATAAATCTGACTCTACCAAGGAGATACTAGGAGAGAGCTCAAAAAGGGCATGAGACAAAGGGACCGCTTGGAGAGATTCTGCTTAAAGACACTAAAGGGGGAGGGGGAGGGGAGGGGAGGAGGAGAGGGAGGGGGAGGAGGAGAGGGAGGGGGAGGAGGAGAGGGAGGGGGAGGAGGAGAGGGAGGAGGAGGGAGGGGAGAGGGGAGGAAGCGGGAGGGGGAAGGGAAGGGGGAGGGGAAGGGGGAGGGGAAAGAGGTTTCCATGTTATCTAGAGACAGTAGGAGGAGGGGTGCAGATGAGAGAAAGTTTTAGGGTTTCAGTGCAAGAAATTCAAGGAAACTCTCACCTAAGAATTTGTATTTTTCCTGTGAAGAGATGCGCCCAAACTGTGGCACCACGGGGTACTGGTGGGGTACTTCAGATGGGGCACGCGCACACACACGTACACACATGCGCACACAGGCATGCACGCACGAACACACTAAACTCACCTACGAACACATGAACTAAGGTCCAGCTTTTCACCTCTCCTCCTGGGTGGACATTCAGCCAAACCAGCTGATGGTCATAAGGCAACAGAAGGCTAGGTCATCAGGAAAGAGAATGAAATGTGCGAGCATCCTCAGAGGAAACCCCAGATGAAACACCCTCTACCACAGGAGGCAGAAAAATGGGGCAGAGTGGGCAAGAATTTGCACACCCCGAGTGCTCGCCCGAGGTAGAGGGGGGTGTCAGAAACGCCGAGGCCAGGACAGGCTGCTGTGCAGACTGGGTATAAAGCGCACCACTGCCGAAACGGAGCTCAAATGTGGACAAAATAATAGGACAGAGGGGATCAAAGACTAAATGAGTGACCTAGAAAATCAGATTGAGAAGACTTCACAGAAGAGAACAGAAAGGAAGAAAGAGATGAAAGTAGTAAAATAAAGAGGATATGGGGGAGAACGTAGGCATGTTAGTCTTTGTCTAATACAAGCCTTGAAAGACTAAAAGAGAAGGTAAACCATAGGGAAAAATAAAGAAGTAATATAAACAATCAAGGAAAGATATAAGAGCTCGAATTACTCCTGAATTACTAAACCCAAGTGTATAACAAATATAATAAAATATAAGAATATCATAAGAAAGAGATAATTGTAAAAATTTTGTGTATAAAACAAGATTTAAGCTGCCACTAGACTTCCAAACAAATACTCTATACAAGACTATAGAGAAATGTTATCAAAATTTATAAAAAAAAACAGACAAGTAAAATATACCCAGCTAAATTACTTCAAAGTGCTTTATGTTTATATCTGAGCAAAAATAAATGAATTTTGAAAGAAGTAATGATGAGGGAAAAAATAGAAGTATTTACTGTCTTACGGAAGCTATGATTAGGACTTGTACCTAAAGCATAAAAAGAACTCAAAACTCAAGAGAAAAAATAGGCAGTCTAATTAGAAAATGAGCAAAAGACTGAAGAAAACAAATGTACAGATGGCAAATAATGCACATGAAAAGCTGTTCAACGTCTTTAGTCGTTAAGGAAATGCAAATTAAAGACAGGGTGATATAGCACCATATACCTATAAGGACTAAAATAAAATACAGTGGCTGGGGATGTAGCTCAGTGGCAGAGCACTTGCCTAACAAGCACAAGGCTATGGATTCAATACTGAAAAAAAAAAAGTGGTAGTACCAAATATTGTCAGGGAATTTAAGAAACTGAATCATTCACATGTTACTGATGGGAATATAAAATAGTACAGTCAACCTGGAGAAGGATATGGCGGTTTCTTACAAAACTAAATATGCACTTACCGTATGAACCAGTAATCGCACTCCAGACTATTTATCCCAGAGGAGTGAAAAATTATTTTCACACAAAAACCCATGCTCAAATGTTCATAAAAGTTTTGTTCCTAATAGCCAAAAACTGGAGACAACTCAAATGCTCTTCACAAGTAAAGGATTAAAACCAACTGTGGACCATCCATACTGTGGAATGCTACCCAGCAATAGTAAGCAGTGAGCTACTAATACACACAACAAATTGGATATATCTCAAGAGAATGCTGCTAAGTGAAAAGACAGTCAGCACACATACAGGGACCTGCTTCATAACAAAGGAGTATTGTAGTCAACGGGGAAAGGAAGCTATCTTCAAAAACTAGTCCTGCATCAAATGGATATCCAGATAGAAATAAATAAATCTTTTTTTTTTTTAATGTGGGTACCAGGAGTCGACCTTAGGACCTTGCACTTGCCAGCAAGTGCTTGCGCCACTGAGCAATATCACCGGCCCTTTTTTTTCCTTTATGTGGGTTCCAGGAGTCGAACTCAGGACCTCGCGCTTGCCAGGCAGGCACTTATGCCACTGAGCTATCTCACCAGCCCAAATAAATCTTTTTAAAAAAAGAAACAAATTTTGATCCCTACCAACAAAAAAGATCTAATTTTATAGATCTTATGCAAAAGAAAAACAATAAAGCTTACAGAAGAAAACATAAAAGAATATATTTACAATATTAGAGTAGCAGAGATTTCTTAAACATGACACAAGAAGAATTAACTAAAAAGGATATATTGATTAATTGGACTACATTAAAATTAAGCATTTTTTTCTCAAGAGGCACCTTAAGAAAATGAAAAGGCAAATGACCAAATGGAAAAAGACATTTGCAATAGTCAGTACAGAATATTGTGGTATTCAGTAAAGGATTTAGATCCAGAATATGTAATGAGTTCCTACAAATCAAAGAGAAAGAGGCAAATAGGCCAAGAGGAAAAATGGGCAAAAATATGAACAGGACCTTCACAAAATAGGATGTCCAAGTGGTTAAAAAATATTTGAAAAGGTGCTCAACTGCATTTGTCATCAGAAAAATGCAAATTAAATCCATAATGCAATACCATTAAATGGACAAAATGAAAAGACAGAAAATACTAAGTGTTGATGTGAATTTGGAACAATTAGAACCCTCATAAAATGCTAGTGGGGGTGTAAACTGGGGTAACAGTATCTGTGAGAGCAAAACATAGGCATATCCTATGCCCTAGCAATTATACTACTCCAACAGAAATGCAAAGTGGAAGATGTTTAGCTCATCTCTCTCTCTCTCTCTCTCTCTCTCTCTCTCTCTCTCTCTGTAATTCATGGAACAAGCAGACAAGAAAAAATGAATAAGGATAGAGAAGATCTAATCACATGATTTACAAACTTAAACAACATATATAAAGTAATGTACCCAGCAAATAAAATATAGTCTTTTCAAGTGCATACTATGATTCAAAATTGGTCATAATGTCAACATACCTCAACACATGTCAATAGCTTCTAATACAGGTCAACCTTCCTGACCACAGGATAATTAAGCTAAAAATCAACAACAAAATGATATAATACAGTAATTAGAAAATCCCCTATATTTTGACTCACAGCCCATAGATCAAGAAGAAATTACATTGGAAATTATAAAATATTCTTTTTTTTTTTTTTTTTTTTTTTTTTTTTAATGTGGGTACCAGGAGTCGACCTCAGGACCTCACACTTGCCAGGCAGGCGCTTATGCCGCTGAGCTATCTCACCGGCCCTATAAAATATTCTTAACCAATGGGAAATTATGATATATCAAAACTTCAAGTACACAGCTAAAGCTACATTTAGAGAGAAATGTCTCGATGTCCATATATTAAACAGTAAGTCCTGAAAATCAGTGATCTAAACTTTCAAGTCGTTAGGCTTTTAAAAATCAGCAAAACAAGCCCAAAGGAAAACAAAGAAAATAAATTAATAATACAGGAAAAAGACATACAATAGAAAGGATCAATGAAGTCAAGCCTTGTTTCTTTGAAAAGACTAATGAAATTGATGGACCCCTGGTAAAACTGATAAAATAAGAGAGAAAGCAAGCTGACCAATGTCAGAAAGGAAAGAAGAGGGCACCAGGACAAACATTAAGAAGATCACAATGAGATAAAGAACTCAATGGAAATGTAAAACCATTGGATAAAAATGGAAATTTTTTTTAAATGGAAATTTTTAAGAAATATACCACTTACTGAACTGATAGAAGATGCAGAAAAATAATGAAAAGGAAAAACTGAGTAATTTTATATCTATGGAAGAAACTTAATCCATAGTTGGAAACCTCCCAATGAAGAAAATTCCAGATCCAGATGGCTGCACCAATAAATTCTAGCAAACATTTAAGAAGAAATAATAACAATCTGAAAGAAATACTGTCAGATAATAAAGATGGGATAATTTTCAACTAATCTTATAAAACCAGCATGATCATGAGAACAAAACCTAAAAGGAACATTAAAAGAAAGGAAAATCCTTCTCATAACAAAGCATAAATATTAACTCCTAGCAAACAAATCAAGCAACATATCAAAAGGCTAATCCTCATCTCTAAATTAGATTTATTCCAAAAATAGAGGATAGCTAAAATTTTAGGTAAACAATCATTGTAATTCACAACATCAGTAGAAGAGAAAACTGTTTAATCAACTCAGCAAATTTCAATAAATCCAGAAAAGACTTTTGATAAAATTCAACTACTATCCACAATTAAAAACAAACAGAAAACCTCTTAGGAAATCAGGCATAAAAAAACTTCTTTGATCTGAAGAAGGATAGTTATAAAAATCCTTTTTTTTCCAGTGCTGGTAATCAAACCTCTGGTCTCCTGCATGCTAAACACTTTACCACTGAGTTACACCCCCAGCCACAAGCACATAACTAATGGTAAAATGTTGAAAACTTTCCACTTAAGATCAGAAATGAGGGCCGGTAATATAGCTCAGTGGCATAAGCACCTGCCTGGCAAGCGCGAGGTCCTGAGTTCGACTCCAGGTACCCGCATATAAAAAAAAAAAAAAAAGATCAAAAATGAGACAAGGATGACTACTAAGACCATGTCCTTCCTGTGTGTTTAATGAACATCCTAGCCAGTGAAGTTAGTCAAGAAATGAAGGAAAAAGGAAATTAAGAGATTAAGAATTGGAAAGGAGGATATAAAATCATCATTATTCACAGATAACTATACAAAAAACCCAAAAAAACTAATAGATGACTTGAATTATCAATTGATTTTAGCAAGGTTGATGAATTCCAAGTGAATATATAAACTGGATATGTTTCTTATATGTGGATTTGCATAATTTCAAATTACACAAAATTCGCTAAATTTCTGTTATTCATTTCTACTGCAAAGTATCATCTTAACATCTTATTTACTTATTAAAAGTTCTTTTCCTGACATAAACAGTTCTGAGATAACATCGCGCAGCTCCACCTCATCGGTAACAAGAGGCCCTGTTTGCAATATTCTCCGATTTGAGTCGGAAAGAGCTTCCAGGACAGCCAGAAACCTGCATGCGGTGCTATCAAACATCTCATCCAACAACCGTTCGGTGGCGGTCCGTGGCCATGGCAACTGGAATAAAAGAGAAAATGCAGTCCGTTTTGTAAGGATATCAGAAGGAAAAGAAAAGCAAGTTTAACTAATGCTTAAAAAAGAGAGCGAGAGAGAGTGGTTAGCTCAACAATGAAAAGTTTACCTTTAGGGTTCTCATTTTCGAGCTGTCACTTCACACTCCATTTAAGTTTATGTCACCCTGTCATTACATCAGACTTTGCTACCTCTTTATATTTTTATGTTTCCAAGGCAGTGTAAAAAGGCTGTTTAGTATGATCTTTTCATTGAGCCAACATCACCTCTGTATATTCTGTGATACCTTAATTATAGCCTTCCAGGACTGATACTCAAACCTTTTTGGTAGCAATCATTTATTGGTGCTTTCCCAAGTTCAAGACCAAATCTCCAGAGGCTCCATGGGTCTGGATGGGACATTGTTAATAAATAAGAACTGCAGGAAATTTTAATGCAGAATGTCCTCAAACTCCTGTTTGAAAAGGTGTTTTATAGTATAGAGAACTAGGCTTCTGGCAGCCAACTCAGGGATAGCTGGTTAGCTGTACACCAATAAACTCGTGACTGTTGGGGCCTTTGTCAGCTCCCAGTCACTCTGCTTCATGTTGCCCAGAGTGACTTCCCCTCCTGCTGACAGCTCGTCTCTGTAGTCACTCTCTGGCACGTGCTCTGTTCTCTGCATTTAGATTGCCTGTGAGTGAGACCAAGTCCAGCTGGTGTTTCTAGAATCTATATCCAGCTCGAAGATACCATATTCCCCCTGATTCTCTTTCATTTGTTTCTCTTCTTGGGGTACAGTCATAAAGATAGAAAAATAAAAGCAAGGATAAAACTGCCTTGGAACGTTTCTCGAAGCAACAGCTTCTCTAATCATTTAGCTTCTGTGCTTTTGAACCCATAGATCAACAGAAATATCAAAAACTTAAAAAAAAATTTTTTTTTAAATTGAATTCCATGCCTTGCCCTCTCTTTCCTTATAAACAGCATTAAAGGTTTCTTTTAAAATTTGTATTTAGAGTTAAAACAGAGCTTTAAAAGTAAGCTGAGTGTGCTGATGCATGCCTGTAATCCCAGCTGCTCAGGAGGCTGAGACAGGAGGACCGCAAGTTCAGTGACAGGCTAGGGAATTCAGCAAGACTATGTCTCAAAATAAAACAAAAAGGGATAGGGGTACAGCTCAGTGATACAGCACTTGCCTCACAAGTATGAGGCCCTGAGTTCAATTCCACTACCACAAATAATAAGAATAAGAATAAGAATAAGAATGTTATTATTTTGTGTTAATTTTTATAGGTCTTTTATTATTATTTTATTTTTGTAGGTCTTTTATTATTATATATTTAAATAGTATAATGAACTTTCTAATAATTATAAATATTCCCCAAAAATGGTAGTGTCTCACCAGTTGCTAAAAAGACCAAGATATTTTTATATTTATAAGAATATTATTGAAAAATTAGTAAAAAAAAAAAAAGGAATAGAATATTTAGCAGAGCTATAGATGAATACTAAGTAAAGAATTTTAAAATATAAATATTTAAAAGACCTATAAAAATTTAAATTAAAGCATTAGAAACAATGGATTGTCAAGTATGACAAGCACAATAGCAATGTCTATCAAAATAATGAGTTCATTCAAATATATTTAAAAAATTAAAATCTCTACTAGATAAATGGTCAAAGACTAAAAGATAATTCACAGGGCCGGTGATATAGCTTAGCAGCATAAGCACCTGCCTGGCACATGCGAGGTCCTGAGTTCGACTCCCGATACCCACATATAAAAAAATAAAAAAAAAAAACATAATTCACAAAAAAGGAAATACAAAGAATAAGCACAAATATAAGGGAAAGGTGAATCAAAGAAATACAGTTATAATGGGCCGGTGAGATAGCTCAGCAGCATAAGCACCTGCCCGGCAAGCGCGAGGTCCTGAGTTCGACTGCCAGAACCCACATAAAGGAAAAAGAGGGCCGGTGATATCACTCAGCGGCACAAGTGCTTGCTGGCAACTGCGAGGCCCTGAGGTCAACTCCCAGAACCCACATTAAAAAAAAAAAAAAAAAAGAAATACAGTTATAAGACATTTTTTTAAACTAAATTAGCAAAAACAAGTTTAAACAAATTTGTTAGCTGAATTAGCAAAATACATTTAAACAAATGATATCAGAATAATAGCTTGTGGCAAAATTGGTACATGCAGGCTACCAACTTGGAAATAGGAGTACCCATGTTGGAAATTAATTAGGTAATAAGTGCCAAGAGAAATAAAAACATTCATATCCTTTAACTGAATAATCATATAATTTCAATTTTATCTACAGGAAATGAAATGAAAAATAGCATGCCTGAAGATGTGGCATATTTACAATTGCAAAAAAATTTGGAAACAACTAAAATAATGGAAATAAAAATATTAGACTCATTGTACATATACTGCATACAGTGTATTATATCATTTGGTAAAATGTCAGGATGGATGCGAATGTAATTGACATACCTGTACAGTTTGTTCCACTTCTAAATGGTGTGGTCTCCTAGATATCCACTCTATGAGATGTACTGTGTTAATTCTCCAACGTAACACACCTACCCCCATCGAGCTCTGTTTCTCACTGTCCCCAACAAACTTTGCTTACTTTGGCTACCAAATGATGATCATGTTCTGATCCTTTATTTAGGATGTTTAGTCCTCTTTTCCCTGTCTGGCCAAATCCTGCCCATTATCCCAAGGTTATTTAAGAATCCAGGACTGTGCCTCAGTCTTTTCTATATGCCACTATACTTAAAAACAAAACTAGGTAGTCAATATACAATGGTTGAATGAATGAATAAAAAATAAACAATTATAGGAGCTAATGCTTACTGATGACCTACTAGGTGCCAAGAAACTCTGAAGGGCTTTATGTTTAACTCATTTAATCCCCACCATCATTTCCTTCTTAAACTTATCAACAATATAATTATTTTGTTAATTTATTTATTACGTAGTTTCCACACAAAAAATGTAATCTTCAGCTATCTTGTTCAAATAGTAGATAACTTTAAAAATAGATATTGAATTAATCAATAAGTGGTTGATTATTAGGTATGTCAATTAGTGGTCCTTTAAAAAATCTTTTTAAAGTCAAAATGATGTACATATTGTGAGTTAACAACTTACAAACGTGGAAATGTTCTAGAAAATAGGTTTAATGAATATCAATTATTTTATTTTGGGGAAACATAAAAAATTATTTCATACATACTAAGTATGTATGAAATATACTGGAACATTATGTAAAGCACGTCAAGGTAATATAATATGACATTATAAAAAGATCATGCTAGCTAATCACCGCAAAAACTACCCACTAAGCAATTATAATTTTTTCCTAAAAAGTACACCGCAAGAACTTTTCATACAATAATTATCTTAAAGGAAACCAGAAATAAATGAGCTTTCACATAAATTTACCTGGAATTTTACACATTTTTTAAAAAATATATTTAACTTTGCTAACAGGGTGACCATAAATCCTAAAAATAAAAATAAAAAATAAAAAAGGCTAAGCAATGACAATCGTGCAGCTTTGGATATTTCAATTTTGTTTACTCTTAGAAAAAATGCTGGTGGGGAAAAAGAAATTATCCCCTGTCCTCTTACAAAGATGACAGCATTACTACTCAACGAGACCAGATGCAGCTGGTTCAAACTTCATCTGAGGAATTTCCTATGACATGGCAAGTTACCAACCATATCCCACTGATCAGTACGAGACATGGTAGAAAAGGGATACATGAGTGCACTTCCAGGTTTAGTAGTCAATATAGCTACACTAACTAGCAATGGAATGGTGTTATATGCAAAAAATATTTGTATTTCCGTATCATGATTTACTTAAAAGAAGAAAAAGAATTATTGGCAAAGTCTGAAAGAGAACTGAGAAGAGAGGGTGCCGTCACTGGAGTAGCAAGAAAGCACTGGGCCCAGCAGAAAATAACGTTCCACTTAGTATGTGTGAAATAATTTTTTTATGTTTCCCCAAAATAAAATAATCGATATTCATTAAATCTATTTTCTAGAACATTTCCACGTTTGTAAGTTGTTAACTCACAATATGTATACCATTTTGACTTTGAAAAGATTCTTTAAAGGACCACTAATTGACATACCTAATAATCAACCACTTATTGATTAATTCAATAAATATTTTTAAAGTATTTGAACAAGATAGACGAAGATTACATTTTGTTGTGTGGAATTCATGGCCATCTAGAACAGCCAGGGACAGCGTCAAGGAGGCATAGAACTGGGCCTTGGGGGATACTGAGCTCAGAAGGGCTAACGGGGGCAGTGGGAGGAGAAGGTGGAGGCAGGAGGGAGGAAGGAAGGAGTATTCCCATGGTATAACTTTGTCTCACTCCCTTCCCAGGCATAGTCCCTAGAGTAGTTGGCCAAATATGCTTGTGGTCAGGAAGGGCCATGTGACTGGTTACGGCATGTCACTTCCCTGCAGCACATCACAGCTCCTGTGAGGCCCTGTGAGCTCTCTCTTACCCCTCCAGCAGACAGTCATCTCGAAACGAGGGCTGCTCCACAGCCTGGCCCTCAGCAGCTGTCTTCAGCCAAGCCCCATGATGATTCTCCTAGCATCTGACTGCACTGGGAAATAAATGGTCTTTAGGCACCCGAGGTGCTGGCTTGTTCATTGCTGCATTGTAACCTAGTTCCTGAACACTCCCAAAGGCAAAGCTGAAGCTGATGAGAAAAAGCAGCTCCACCTTCCCTCCACCCTCAAAGTCTGCAGAGCTAATGCGAAGTGGTCAGAGGCTGGGGCTGTGCACGCCTACCCCAGCCTGCTCACCTGCAAGGGCTGCTGCTTCAACCTTTCCCTGGCTACTCCTCAGCCTCTTGTCCCTTACCATTGCATAACTGGGGTCGTGCAAAAAGCACAAAAAGCTTACAGAAAAGGATGAAATGAGGCCAGATCTGAACTGGGAAAACCTTCTTCTCTCTGTTTGCCCAATTGTGCAGAGAATCAAAGCAGGGGCATGATTTAATCTTTCTTTAGTGACGAGGCCGAAAAGACCCAGAAGGATAACACGAATATATCGCAGAATGAGTTGCAAATAGAGAAGACTTACACTTTGAGCTTCCTTGAGGTTAACTCTCGTCTTTGGTCTAAAATAAGCTTTGTTTTTCCTTCTAGATTCAAATACTCCTCTTTTGAAGATCATTACTGCTATCTGCCTCAAAAAGAAGAATCACGTGAAGTAACAGTGAGATGGACACCACGATGAGGTACTTCATCAACTGGGGAGAACACTGCATCGCTTTCAGTTCATGTAAATTTTATACCTTTATCGTGGCCTCTCTGTAAAGTCTTCTGGATTCTTCCTGTGGTTGTGAGGAACTCATTAGTTCCAGTTGCCTTAACTCATCAATTTTAGCTAAAGCACGCCGAGCAAACGCCTGTGTGCATTTAAAATAAATTTAATTCACAATAAGTTAGAATATAGTGATTAAAAATGCATAAAGACAGCATGTTTTGCTGTCCTAGACTTTTGATTTAATCTGTAAATTATACTGAAGGCTTATCGGCTGAATCTGTAAGACAGTCACTACCCGGGCTATCATTTCCTTATCTAAGCACCACTAAACTCTATAGATCTAAATAATAAACTGTTCAGTTCCAGATCATCTCTTCCCTGGCATTACATACAGGCATGCTTGTGTACATGCACACACACACCCCTATCCTATCCTCAGGTACTCAGCTCCAATCCTAACGTCCCTAGTAAAACACACTGTATATTCAGCTGTTCACATTGTCCACTACATTGTGAAGGCCTTCAACAGCCTATTTCTCTTTTTATTTCCAATATGCAACATACAGAAAATATTTAATAAATATATGAGGAAGGGAAAAGAGAAGACAGGCTTGCTTCTTTAACCATATCTCCATTCTTATCATTCTATAGATAATAACAAGAGTTTAAAAGAGCTATCAAGAGCTCAGTAACAAGGGCTCACATCATTTATTTTACCATTTCTTTGAAACATTTTATTTATAATTTCTAAAATTTTAATGAAAATTGCTTCCAGACCAACCACAATATTAACATGTATGAAGGGTTAAATTTTCCAATAAGAGAGAATCCCAATAGGAATCAAAAGGTCAAAACCTCATAAATGTTGAATTCCCTGATAATTTAACTATAAAACAAAACATGCCACCTCTAGAATATGAAGGTTAACTACACATATATGGTAAGTAGTTTCTAGAATATATCCTGGGCTATGAAAGTATCCCATGACAGTTGAATTCAGCAATTCCTCTGCCTATGGACCACTATTATCCAACTCTTCAGAATTAATCCAGCTGGGCGTGGTGGTGCACACCTGTAATCCAAGCACTCAGAAGGCTAAGGCAGGAGGAACACCATGAGGCCACCCTGGGCTACATAAGTGATTTCAAGGCCAGCCTGGACTACATAGAGAGACTCTGTCTCAAAAAAACAAAAAAACAAAAACACAAAAACCCAGAATTAATCCAGGCAGGGAAACCTAAATGTATGGAGAACTATTAATGGGACAGAAGATGTGTTTCTGGTTGTGAACAATATTTGACCAGGTGTTCACGTGGCTGTGAAAGCTGTGTCCTACCCAAGACTCCCGACAAAGGGGTTGAGTAAGGGCTGAAATCCAGCCTTCACTGCACTTACCAAGCCATGCACCCTGGGCCAAGGGCGTGTTGGCCCAGGGGAAGGGGAGATGATTTCTAATTTTCAACAACACCCCATGCTGACCAACCCAGTACCATGTACTGTAGAGAGAGCGCTTTTTTTATTTTTTTAATGTTTGTTTGTTTGTTTGTTTGTTTGTTTGCAGTGCTGGAGGATGAAACCGCTGGCCTGGAGCAAGCACTGTACCACTGGGCTTCATCCTTTTGTTAATGTACATGGAGATGCCATACAAACCGATAGAAGCCCAAACCAAGTTAAGTCGCATTTCAAATATTTAACCTAAAAGACATGCAAAAAAAGAGAAAAACAGGAAAAAATATAATAAATGGGGTTGGAAGCAAAGAAAAAACAATTTTGTGTAATAGG
The DNA here is from genome assembly GCA_028451465.1 of Erethizon dorsatum. NCBI lineage: Eukaryota > Metazoa > Chordata > Mammalia > Rodentia > Erethizontidae > Erethizon > Erethizon dorsatum. The sequence continues at coordinate 10,913,455 of CM051834.1, forward strand.
TGGTACAGCATACAAAATAAAACAGGAAAGTAAGGTAGCCAAGGAGAACAAAATGAAGATGGAAAGATACCAGAAATCACATTCAGAAGACAAGTTAGGAAGGCGGAAGTTAACAAGGAATAAAGGGAAAGGCTAAAGAAGTGGAGCAAGAAATCAACAGAAGGGAAAAGTCAACAAATTTTCTCTAATAAAGAATTCTTGTCTTTGTTTCATATCAATTCTTGGATTGTTTTCATGTTGTTCTGTTTTGTTCTTTGTTCCCTGAAGGCATGTAAAGAAGAAAATGGTGAATAAGCTGCATCCCAAACATTGGAATCCTGAACGTGAAAAAGCCACGTACCTCCCCGTGAAGACCAGCTTGGCAGTCGTAGTAGCACTGACACACAGCAGTGTACAGGGTGGCCCTCCAGGTCAGGTACCTGACGGCCAGGAGTGGGACGGAGGACTCCATGCACATGCTGGCCCACAGCACATATTCCAAGGCCTGAGGAGCAGAGGCATGCGTGGACTGATTCCCGTTCATTGTAAGCTAATATCAATGACATTCAACATGACATTGCTGGCTACTTACACACAAAATGACATAAACATGCACAGTAAAATAATAATTCAGGGAATCCAACTTAGCCTTTTTAGAGTATCATCCTTCCTAGCTCTTAAAATCACTCTGTAGCCGAGGTCATTTTTCTTAATACTTATCAGGTGTCAATGGTGGTCCAAAGTCTAACTTCCAATGGTATGATTGTCATGAGTTGGCCAGGAATCAGTATGTTATTCTGGTACAGGAGGGTGGTCAACATAGAAAATGTTGACCACCAACACCTGTAATACATAGTAGAACAAAGACTGGAATCAAATAAACCTAGGTTTTTGCCTCAGTGTCACCTCTCTAGACCTCAGTTTTCTCATCTGTAAAATGGGTATTTTATCACATCACAGCAATGCTGCTACGGAGACAATGAGCATGATGTGCAAGCATGGTGTTTGACACACTGGGAGCACACTGCCAATGCTGCATGTCACCTACATAATTATTCCCAAGGTACAACTTGAAACAAAATGGTGTGAGAAGGATCACAATGTCACTGCCCTGCCCACAGGAACATACCTAAACCCCCTGTGCTCTGCTAGCTGAATGGCTCTTCCCCACAAATCCATGGGTAGTTCTTTCTTGACATATTCTTCCCACAAACACTAGACAGGGAAACACTTTGACGACATGGATTCTACAGCTGGCTTTTTCAGTCTTTATCCTCTCTTCAAAATCATTCCAAAAACTCAAAAGTTTATTGGAGAGCTGGGGATGTAGCTCAGTGGCACAGTGCCTGCCTGGCAAGTGCAAGGCCCTGAGTTTGATTCCCAGTACCAAAAAAAAAAAAAAAAAAAAAAAAAAAAGTTTATTGGACTATATTGCTTTTCACTTGGTTTAATACAAGAAAGAGGAAGTTTGGTCTATGTTCTACATTTGATTATAAGAAATATTGCTGGGGTGAAAATAAGAATCTGAGAGTTAAATATTTCAGAATCTCAAGTTTCTGTTCTATGCATAGATATGCCAACAGCTCACAGCTCCCTGGACTGGCAGGAGACCTCCCCGCTTGTCCCTGCGTCTTTGCTCTCGCCACCTCCCTGCCTCTACGCCTCATTACGTACCTCCACCCCCACCAGGGTTATCTTTCTACTTGCAAACCATGGCTCCCTATGGCCAATATGTCAAGGTATAAGCCCTTAAATTCCATGGGCCTCAGGTCCTTCGTTTGCCACACAGGGGAACAGTAACTGTCTAACAGGGTTGAGTGGGGAGTAAATGTTGAATGCTTAGATGTTAGCTTTAGGCCAGGGATATAGCTCAGCGGCACAAGCACCTGCCTGGTAGGAGCAAGGTCCTGAGTTCAATTTCTGGTACCAAAAACAAAAGAAAAAAATAGATGCTAGCTTTAGTAATGCCAATGAAGAAAAAGAAGGAAGGGCGGGAGGAGGTGGAAGAAAAGGAAAAAGGAAGCACAGGAAGAAGTGGCGGAGGATGAAAACTAGCTCTTGGTGAAGATTTTTCTAATGTCCTTAGAAAGAAATGATCATTGCCTCATTTCCCTCTCTACCATAATTGTGTTACATACATTCATGCCATTTATTTATTTATAGGCATGTTTTAATTTTTATTTATTTTTATTTATACTACAGTGGTACCTCTGGTCTGCAGCCAGAATTGTGGAAAGAATTAAGTTCATGAACCGAGGTACCACTATTTTATTTATTTTTATTTCCTTTATTTTTATACACTTTTTATGTATTTATATTTTTGTTTAAATACTCAACCTATTTATATAGGTTTAGTATCCCTTATCCAAAATACTTGTTTCAGATTTCAGGGTGTTTTCCTTTTGGATTTTGGAATATTTCGTTATAACAATGAGATACCTCGGAGATGGGGTCCAAGTCTAGACACAATACTCATTTATGTTTTATAAACATCTTATACACATAGCCTGAAGGTAATTTCATATGATATCTTCAATGCACTAACATTTTTATTTTTGCGGTAGAATAAAAAAATAAAAATAGGTGGAAAGAAGACAAGGAATATCGCAATTTTAAAATTGCACTTTCAGGACACAAGCCCACTAAAATCTCTAAGGTCCTTAAAGGTGAACACTATAAGCCTGGGCCCCTGCTTTTCCTCTGTAAATGGACCTTTTCACCTGTGACGAGGCCAGCCCTTTCTTCCTATCAAATGGACCTTTCCCTTATGAGTGGGCTGCTGGCTTCCACTCTCTAACCTGGAATGGTTATCACTGTGAATGGCCATCACCCTTCACCTGTAGAAAGGGCCACATCTTTCTTCTATAAATGAAATCCCCTCTTTCCATAGATTTACAAGTTCCACACACTTCTACCCCCAAATCTCCATAATGTACCCAGCTCCAGGACCCAAGATGCCTCTCTCCCTCTCGCGCTCTATTTTCTTTGAGTGTACACTTTAAAATTCTGCCTAATAAACATCTTTTTATGCCTCTTACGGACAGGTCTTGAAAACTCTTTCTCTGTGATGCAAGTCAGCAAATGCTCAGCCTTCTCCATGGGTGGCGTGAGTCAAAGGTCCCCATCTCTGCTTTGGGGCCCTCCTCAGACCCTGTCCAGTGACATTCTGACCTGTCACACAAGGTCCCATGTGGAATTTTCCACTAGTGACATTTTGGATTTTCAGGTTAAGGTTGTTCAACCTATATCACAGGTCACATTAACTTATTCACATGCGTGATTCCAAACCTAGACTGTGGTCTCTTTGGAAAGAAGAGCAATGTCTTAATCACTCTGTATCGCCGGCACCTAGAACAGAGCCAGGGACATAGCCGATGTTCCCAAGCATTATCAAATGAATTCGGTGGAAAACCCTCAGGTGAGCAGCGCCAGGCACAGGCAAGCAGACACGTATCCTAGATTCTCAAATCGTGATAATAAATTTGGACAAAGCACCTCTTCTCACAACCAAGGTTTCAATAATGGAAGAAATAAATTTTTAAAAATATGTCTGTAATGGGTCAATGACTCATCTTGAATCTCCGTGAATCAAACCCACTAGATTGATGCAGAATTTAATAGTACAAATAAGTAAGACACTGACTACATTCAGACGCCATTACCATCTTTGGAGCCTTCAAAGACAGAGCACGTGATGTACACGTGGAAATCTAAAAGAAAGAAGAAGCCTGAAAAGCCAGAATCCCCCACGGCTAGTTTTAACTGCAGAGAGAAAGAAACTATTGGGTGGATCAAGGTTTAAAAACAAATTGTAATACACTTTGTCATCCCTCGAATCTAAGCTCCTCCTCCCAGATTGTGAATTCACTGAGGAGAGGAACCCTGCCTGTCTTGTTCCTTTTGTATCCCCAGCACCTAGAACTTTTCCTGGAAACAGGAGACATGCAAAAAATACTTGTGGACTGATCAACTGACACATTAAAAAGTTTGTGATGTTAAATATGGAAATATTCCTAGCAACCATAGGATCAAAGGTCTGAAAGTCACTCTAAAATTCTCCCCTCTGACATTACCGGCACCATTACTGGATGCCCACAACTCCCCTCACCCCCCACCCCAAGAGAAGGCGTCCACCTGCAGTGGCAAGGCACACACCATGTGGCAGCAGAAGACAATTTTTAAGATGTAAAAGATTTCCATGATCTAAAATTAAATCACCACGATGTGCCTCCATCACACTGGTCCTAGTTATGCTTCTGGGACAACGCAAAACAGTCCCAAGCTGCCTTCCCAGCACATGAAAAAGGTAGCCGGCCCTCTGCTCCAGATCTCACTCCAGAGCACATTTCCCGGGGGGTTCTGGACTTCACAGAAACACATTTCCCTTCTCCAGCACATTTGGTCTTCCGGAGCTTCACTTTGGTTGTCAATGCCGCTTTCGAGAGTAAGACTTTCCATCTCGGGTCCTGAACTCCGCATCTCTGCCAGGCTTTGGCTGTTGCTGCTGACATTGTCGCTGTTGGCTAACCTGGCCACACTGCAAATGGCTGTGAAACTAACAGTCATCAGAACTTCCACTGCTTCCCCACAACCCCTATTTTGGATTTTTGCATTTGGATCGTTGCGGTTGGTGGGATTTCCCATGTCTTTCCAAAATCCCTCAGGACTGGTGGTATTGGAAATTTTGCAATTCAAAATAAAAATAGCAGGCCGGGGATATAGCTCAGCAGCACAGCACCTGCCTGGCAAGTGCAAGGTCATGAGTTCGATTCCCGACACCAAAAAAATAAATAAAAATAGCTTCACTTAACAGTTGTTCCCAATATATTTGGGGTTGGCTTTGGAATTAAAGAAACTCACAGATTTTCATGCCACAAGGGATTTTACAATTAACCTAATCTGACTCCAAGAGGCTACACCGCTCCTAGGCAATAAAGCCAGGGCTGGAATTCAGGTCTTTGAACTCCCAAGTGCAGATTCTTTCCACTACTCATGGAAATCTTTGACAAAGGGGAGAAGCTCGCCAAAAATACTCGGGGTCCTGGAAAATGATCGTTCAAGGTGGAAGATGTGAAGCTATAGCCCAAAATGACTCAAGATGTAGCATTTTTCCTTATCTCTAAAAGATGGTGATAATTAACAAAGTCTATCAATAGAAAAATGATGGGATATAGCAAGCCTATTCATTAAAAAAAACAAACTTTAGAGTTGGGGATGTCGCTCAGGGATAGAGTGCTGGAAAGGAAGGAAAGAGAGAGGGAGGGAAGGACAGAGGGAGGGATGGAGAAAGATCAGGAGGGAGGGGAGGTTATTTGAAAAACCACATTCTAGCTATATTCAAAATATGGGCCCAACAAGAGTGTTTCAGGTGTCACTAAGAAAAATAATTCACCAGCTCAGCCACAGGATGGCACTGCAGCCCCATGTAACTCTGCCTGCACTCAAGGAAAATGACCACCAGTTCCAAAGTCTACTTAGTTTATGTAAGGGCACGTGGAACAATTTAACACTAATTGTTCAAGTCAAATATTTTACCAAGCTACTTCACTTTTACAGTAAAATGAAACAGAAATCAATAGTTGGGGGTTTTTTGTTTTGTTTCGTTTTTGTTTGTTTTTTAAGAATAAATGGGGCTGGTGATATAGCTCAGCAGCATAAGCACTTGCCCCGCAAGCGCGAGGTCCTGAGTTCGACTCCAGGTACCCACATAAAAAAATAAATAAATAAATAAAAAAGAACAAATGGATTCTGCTGTGTTCTCCAATGTTTGCTAAGTCTTATACTACAGTTTTGGATGTCACAGGAGAAACTAGATTATTCCACAAACAAAGGCAAAGTTCCTGTGCTTATTTAAGGAAAGAACTTTCAGATATCAGACTTCCATGCATTCCTTAAACTTAAGCCAGGGTCCTGCCTGAGTCCCATTCAGGAAAAAGCCCCTGGTCAGTTTAGGTCTTCAGGGTCTCTTTAGGAATACAGGGTGATATCAGAAAGAGATCAACCCCTTCCACACAGCTCCCCCCAAAGGAGGATGAGTCATGACAGCAGTCAACGCAGTAAACAGACATGCATTATTCTAATGGGGCTGAGCAGTATTACAGTGTCACATTGGCCCTGGCCTCAGTGTACCTCTAACCTGATGTATAATCTTGAATAGATGAAGTTTTCTCAGCCTCAGCATCCCCATCTATAGGATGGGTGTAATAATATGCCTTTCTAAAAGTAGTGATGGGAGGATTAAATGAGATAATTCATGAAAGTGCTTAGCACTATACTTGATAGATGGTAGACATTCATTCAACAAATGTCAATGACGATATTAATGACAATGATGATAATAGCTCCCATCTCATAACACCATGGTATTGCTATGCATGCAAAGCCCTTCACACAGTATCTAGACATGGTAGGGATTCAAAAATAATAATGAAGGGTACCCACCAGGCCTATGTCCTATAAAAATGAGTGTTTACAAACTATGCCGCTATAAACATGGGTGTGCGTATATCACTGTGGTATGATGCTTTTAATTCTTTCAGGAAGATACCAAGAAGGAGAATAGCTGGGTCAAATGGAACCTCCAGTTTTAGTTTTTCAAGGAATTGCCACACTGATTTCCACAATGGTTGCACCAGTCTACACTCCCACCAACAGTGGAGAAGGGTTCCTTTTTCCCCACCACCCTGCCAGCATTTGTTTCTTGATTTCTTGATAATAGCCATTCTTTCTGGGGTGAGATGGAATCTCAGCATTGTTTTAATTTGCATCTCTCGAATGACCAAAGATGTTGAACATTTTTTCATATACTTATTTACCATTTCTACTTCTGCATCTGAGAAATGTTTATTCATTTCAGATACCCATTTTTGGATTGGGTCTTTAAATTTGGGAGGTCTGATTTTTGAGCTCTTTAGATATTGTAGATATTAGTCCTTTGTCTGAGAAACAGCTGGCAAAATTTTTTTCCCACTCTGTGGGTTGCCTCTTCACAACGTTGATTTTTCTTGCTGTGCAAAGCTTTTTAGTAAGATGAGATCCCAGTTGTTGATTCTGTGTGATAGTTCCTGTGCAATCAGAGTTTTTTTCATAAAGTCTTTGCCTATACCTGTGTCTTCAAGAGATCTATCTATTCTATCTTCTGGATTCAGTGTTTCTGTTTTAATATTTAGATCCCAAACGCCCATCAATGGATGAATGGATAAAGATGTGGGGGTTTTTTATACAATGGAGTACTACTCTGCCATAAAGAAGGATAAACTTGAGGCATTTCCAGGTAAATGGATGCACCTCAAGTCCATACTCTTAAGTGAGCTAAATCAAACACACATGTTTAAATATTGCATGGTTTCTCTGGTATGAGAAATTGAAAGGGTAAATAAAGACCAACATGTGTAATAGATATTGAGAAATAGCAAGAAAATGTTCACATGGGAAGGGGAACAGGAAAGGGGGAGGGGGAAGAGGGAAAGGAAGGGAAAAGAAAAAAAAGAATAGAAGGAAAAATGGAAACAAAGCTTTTGTAAATAAGGAGGAGAAGAGGGGTTGAAGGGAGAGGAGGGCAATGGGGAAAAAAAGAATCAAGATATATCCTGTATAGGTACAAATTTCTTATGATGAATGTGATCGTGATGTATAACTAAAGTGTACCAATAAAATTCATTTTTTAAAAAATTTAAAAATAAGTAAATGGCAGTTTGCTGCGATATAAACCCTATCCCAAGTGTCATCTATTCCCAGGGACCAGAGCAAGGAAGTTCACAGAAAAAATGATATGAAATAGTGAAATTTAGATAGATATTTATGAACTTAACCTATGGGAAATGAAGTTTCTATGTGCCAATAAGTAATTTCAATATTCTTCTGAATTACACTGGAAGTAATGAAATTTCTATTTGAGAACAAGTTTTTTGTTAATCTTTGATCCATTCCTTTATAAGCTTATTATTTACTGATGATTTGCTAATTTATTACCATATAACTGTCTCTTACAAAAACTAAGGAAAGGGCTGATGATATAGCTCAGTGGCATAAGCGCCTGCCTGGCGAGGTCCTGAGTTCGACTCCTGATACCGTGTATAAAAATAAATAAATAAGGAAAATCTCTGTTTTCATTTTTTCTTTCTTTTCTCATCTTTTCCTTTTCCCTTCCTTCCTTTCCCCTTCCCCCCTCTATCGTCCCCCTTCCCATTTGAGCATTGTCTTCCTATTTGATAATATCTAGTATACGTTTTGGTCCTTATTTACACTTTTGGTTTCTCGCGCCAGAGACAACGCAATATTTACACATGTGTGTTCGATTTATTTTACTTAAAAGTATGGTCTCAAGGTGCATCCATTTACCTAGAAATGTCTCAAGTTTATCCTTCTTTATGACAAAGTAGTACTCCATTGTATAAAAAAAAAACCCACATCTTCTTTATCCATTCATCCATTGATAGGCATTTGGGCTGTTTCCAAGATTTAGCTATTATCAATTATGCTGCTATAAACATGGGTGTAATAGGAAGGGAAAAGGGGGTTAAAGATAGGGTAGGGGAATGGGGAAAAATAAGCAAAGACAAAAAGACACAAGCATTCAGCAGTCAGATCATTCAAAACAAAGCCCTGAGGAGCAAACTCATCTAAGTAAGCCAGGATGGAGAGAGGCTAACTGCAACTTCCACTTTCTTCTAGATCTCTGAGGAGACTGGGTGCAGTTTGGTTTGAACATGGTTTATCGGATCACAATTCACGTGGAGACCTAATTCTCCAGTGTCATAGAGTCAAGGGAATGGGGCCTCCCAGGAGGATAAGTAGGTCACGGGGCCACCACCTTGGGGAGGGAATAACAGGATTCTCTCAGGACAGCTTAGTTCCCTGGAGAGTGGCTTTGTCTCGTGCCATGTGGTCTCTCACACGTGTGCTGCTGCCACGTTGTGATGGAGCCAGAAGACCCTCACCAGAGCTTCACACATCCCAACATCACGCTCTCAAACCTCCAGAACTGTGAGGTAAATAAATCTACATTCTTTAAAAAAAATTAATAATAAATAAAACCATGCTTCAATGAATTTCCAGTTAGAACATTTGATTTTCTAAATGTAAATTCAATGTATAATATTTAAAGAATACTAAAAATGTAATCTAATCAAGGATGTTGTATATGACATCATCAAAAAAATGGATGTTTAAATTACTCTGGAATGACCTGAAGAACAGCCCAAGGATCCCAGGTCTGGTTCTCCTTTTGTCTTACACTTTAGCAGACATGAACTCTAAAGTTACTGCAGAATCAAGGTCGCTCAGGCCCCAGAGGACTCAGATGTATAAATGGGCCCAACTAACCTATCTGTAGCCTCATCTCAGGAATCGGTTTACCAGCTGGGGGCTTGGGAATTTCTGGATGAAAATTATTAATTCCCTTCTTATACTGGCCATGCTGAAAGAATTTCATCCTTATCCTCAAGTGCCAAATGCACAACCATTCGCCACTCCAAAGTTCTCGCCTCCCTTCCTCCCTGCATTCCCATCCCACAAAACTCGGACCTGATGATTTGCCTTCTCCACCACTTATTTTCCAGAGACAAACTCAAGTTACACGAGGGGGAGAGGAGATGTCTTACAGAGGTTATTTGTAAGAAATTACTTTAAGATGACTGTCACATTAAATTAAAATCTGCTCAAATGTTAACAAGAACGAACACTAACAGTCAAATGTTGGCACAGACGTCTCTGCCTTGCAAAGCTTTGGCAAACAAACACCATGGCAGACCAGCTAGGATGGCTCTGTGAAGCGGTATTTGTTACTACAGTAAGTGCAACGGGAGCATGCAAATTCTTTTTAGGAAATCAACTGGAACAAACCGTAGAATTGTTGGAATCATCTGTATGCCAAATTTATATTATACCTGAGACAGTCTTCCCTCAGTTTAATTTACACTCAAAATGGTGCCCAGAGTTTGTTCAGCCACTGTCAGTAACAGAGGTTTGGTTTGGTTTGGTTTGGTTTTAATTTGAGGAACAAAACAGAAGGAAAATGCACGGTGTTACCCAGTGAGGATGCAAATATCTTTGCTTCCATTTTTATTTTGTAGGTGATGTTAACTTGTGTTTTGAAGAAATAGAAAAGTGTCTCTCTTGAGTGTTAGACTATTCAGGGTAAGCTTTCAAATGCAATAAAGAAAAATAAAGTAGTTATGTTTCAGATGCCAACAACAATGCCAGCAGGGTCTCGGTGGGAGTATATTCACCCTTTTTGGCCTGCATTCCAATGACTGGGGAAAAAATGCAGAAAATAAATATGTCTCCTGCTGACAAACGTGCTACCAATGTCGTAGGGAAGTCAGGAGATGTGTCGACAACTTCCTCAAACACGACTAAGCAGGGAGTTCTGGTAAGTGAGAGTCGTACTATAAAATAAAGTCTCCTTGTCCTCACCTTATGAATGAGTTAGAGAGTTTGGATGCTTACTCCCCAAAGTAGCATGTGGCCCAAAAGTAATCTCCAAGAACTTCGTAACATATACAGGGTAACCACAGTTTATCAACCTAACCTGGACACTTTTAAAAATAAAAGAGATTGTTATTAATAATTACTCCAGGTGTCAGGTGTGGTAGCACATGCCTATAATCCCAGCACTCAGGAGGCTGAGGCAGGAGGATTGCCATAAGACAGAGGCCAGCCTGGGCTACACAGAGAGTTCAAGGCCAGGAAAAACTACACAGCCAGAGCATGCCTTAAAAAAGCAAAAAATTACTAGAGGACAAGAAGCATCAGCAAGACTGTCATGGGCATGCCAGGATGGATGGTCCCTTTACCTAAAGATAGGGTAACCAGAAGGGTGTTCATTATCAAGTGTGACAAATATGACCAGTGGACAGGTGGGGGGACACTGGAGAATACTTACCATTTGGGGGGATTCATTTTCCTTTTATTAATACTTTATTGTCCACCACATTTTCTACCTATGATTATTATTAAGTAAAACTAAGACCAATAAAACTGTATAATACACATATTCACTAAACTTTTATCACAAATTCACCAAATAATCTTTAACATTCAATGTATGGTATAATGAAAACCATAAGAAACAACAGGAAACAGGGAGGGAAAAATTAGATCAGTACATTTCATACCTTAGAAGAATAACCTATGATCATCAGTTTTCTGCAAATGGTGTAAATATAAATGGTACCTGGATGGAGAAAGAAATGGTTAACGTGTGTCACACTCAAATGATGGAAAATATACCTCTGCAGTTTAAATCTGTAATTCCCAAATCAAGTGATCTCATGAGAAAGTCTCATAAGAATAGAGAGTCATCATTATAATTTTTATCACTTGTAGAAAGAAAAATTAAAATAACAAATATGGTCATATTTCAAATACATTGACAAGAGAATCATTTAGTATCATTTTAAAGGCAATCCAAGTTCTGAAATATTCTGAACAAAAGAATTTTTAGTGGCATAATTTAGGTACTCTGGTTTTATTAACTCACATAAAATCTTATTATTTTCCAAGGCTTCTTTATGGTTGAGAAACTAAAGATTTATCTCCAAATAAGATTAGAATACATATTTAATGAGCATGGCACAATACTGAAACTCACAATAATTTTAAAATCACAAGTTATATTATATTCATTTGTAGTCTTGTGTAACATTTATTACCTTATTTATATGTTCTCTAAACAACCTAATAAAAAATAGCATTTTATTACAATATGACTTGGTATCAGGCCACTAATGAAAAGAGTTGAGAAGGCTGGTGGCAGACTTGGAGGAGTGGGGACATCACATCCACTTGGCTGTACATAAAGGACGTTATCGTGCTGTAAATGTGCCCAAAGGACGATAACACCCTTTAAAAAGGCATGTGATTGTGACGACAAGGGGTCTAAATATTGTCTACAAAATATCTGATCTAAAATTCATAACCATCAAAATTCAACAGCCAGGAAGCCTATGTTCATGTTTAAACTTTAAAAGCTTCAGAAAACAGCACCTGCTCCCAATCATCTCCCTGATTAAAACACACCTGTAAGCATAATAAACATTAGTGACACAAGTCAGTGACAAAAACACTGGATAAATTCTGAAATCCTTGCAGCCCCTTGAGCATTACGGAAAACGCGGTCGGTCCTCAGCGCTCAGGGACCCAGCTCTCCGGTGTGACCGTGCTCAGGCCATGGAGTTGCTCATTTTATTTCAGACCCACTGGGAAGAAACCACTCCAACCACTCAGCTCTTAGCAGCTCGAGCCCAGAATACGTATTATCTCAACTTGGCTTTGTCAACCTCTACTTTCAATGTTTAAAAATAAAACGCTATAACTGTGTTTCTTTGTGGGGAAAAAAAAAAAAAAAGGAGTCACCAAGTAAGGGTATGCACAGGAAACACATGCTCCCCACAGAAAAAATGGCTCAGGTGTAAGCCAGGAGCCTGAATAAACACCAGGGAAGTCAGCAAGGCCTCAGGAGACGGCGCTCATGAACGACAAGGGCCTTCTGTGTTTCAAAAATGTGCCTCTAACATTTCCAGCCCGAATATGTGCTGGCTATAACTGAATAGTTCTTTGACAGTTCAGGGTCTTGGCCTGGCTCACAAACTCCCACTGCAGAATCCAGAAGGAGACAGTAAATGGTATGGACTGAACGTGGACTGAAACTTCACAGTCTCAATACCTCCGGAAGTTTGCTTTGTTTTGCTTTGGTCCAAATCCCTAACATGAGTTCAAAGCCTAATCACATGACTGCTCTTCACCAAAGATGGTCACCATCAAAAAAAAATCTGAGAGTCTAAATGAATTGGGTTCTGGTTAATTGAGAAGGATGATGTTATCCAATTTTAACACACCTACTTAGGTTTCATAAAGAATCAAGATTGGCCAACTATCTCAGGAAACCAAGAGTGGGTATGTAAAATAGTTAATTAAAAGAAAATAGAAAGCCAGGCATGGTGGTTCACACCTGTAATACCAGTACTCTGAAAGGCTGAGGCAGAAGGATCACAGGTTCGAATCCAGCCTGGACAACTTAGTGATTTAACAAGACTCTGTCTCAAAATTAAAATTAAAATTAAATTGTAAAAGGGGCTGGGAATAAAACTCAGTGTGAAGGTCCTGGGTTCAATCCCCAGTACTACAGAAAAAAAAATAATAATAATAAAGTAAGTTGGCTGAATGAAAAGGTCAAATGTACTTATCAAAATACATTTGACCTTTCACTCAAATATATTTTTGACTCCTAAAATTCCAACTTATCATAACTTCAGGGTGTGTGCACTTGCTAATCCCCTTGTTGGAACAGCCTTCCCCCCAATATCCAGGTGGTTTGCTCCCCAGGTTCCTTCAGGTCTTTGCTCAACTGTCATTTCAGTAAGGCCCCCTGACCATTCTAGCTAAAGTTGCAGGCCACCCCCAGCCCAGTCCCTACTCTATCGTCTCCTCACCTTTATTCTTCTCCATAGCCCTCATCACATCTCACACTGAAATATCATCTCCCTACAGTGGAAGTAAGCATGAGAACAATTTTTGTCTGTTGTCCATTCCTGTGTCCCCAGCACCCAGGACAATGCCTAGCTCATGGGGTCACTTAGTAAGTGGTAGATGAATACACTGAAACAGGGACAGTAGTTGGTGAAACAAAGTACAATATATGTCCTCTTCCACAACCCAGCAACCCCACTCCTGGGCATCGATCCCAGAAAAGTCTCACACCAGTCTACAAAAGGATATGTGCAAAGATGTTCATTGCAGAATTATTAGAGGTAGGGCAAACCCAGTGCCCGTTTCTATGGTGCATGGAAATCTGGAATGCATCAGCAGGCAAAGTTAACAAACTGGGTTTACATACAGGAACCCCGCTAGATTCTAAAACCACTGTGTTGAATGGAAAAAAAATGTGGAAAACAGAAAAAATCTAGAGCACAATACCATGTGCATAAATAAAAAGTTCACACCAAGAAAAGGATATAGAAGATACAGAATTCATTTAATCTTTTCTTCTTTATAAAGAACATTACAGGGCTGGTGAGATGGCTCAGCGGTGTAAGCGCCTGCCTTGCAAGTGCGAGGGCCCGAGTTCGACTCCCGGATCCCACATACGAAAAAGGGGCCAGTGATATCGCTCAGCGGCACGGGTGCCTGTTGGCGCGCGAGGTCCTGAGGTCGACCCCCCCGGTACCCACAAAAAAAAAAAAAAAAGAACATTACAAGTTTTTCTTTCGCATGTCTGTCTGATCTTAAAAAGATTGAAGGTGGAATCCTGCTGCACCCTTTCCATGCACTAAGTAAGGCCCAACTGCATATCCAGCTCTGTTCCTGCCCTACTGTCCCCACCAAGAGGTGTGGGAGATGGAAGTGGTGACTAATGGAATCAAAGGTTGTCTCGAGACAGTTGGGCACAAAAGCTTCACAATCACTGAGCTGAAAAAGTTCTTCCAAGTCTGCTTCATTTTCAGGCAGCAAATGTGAAGTCCAATTTCAACTAAAATGTAATTTGGGATGGATGGAGAAAGAAAAGGCTCAGAAATATAATTTTTTTTTAACATAGGATGAAGGAAAATCCAATACATTTTCCTTGGAGTTATTTTGCCCTGGTCTTAACACACGTCAAAATACTGTCACTTTTATTTTTTTGTTTAAGACTATATTATCCAATGGGCTAAGGGTGTAGGGCGCAGCTCATTGGTAGAGCACTTGCCTAGCATGTGCAAGGCCTTGGGTTTAATTTCCAGCACCAGCACCACAAAAAGAAGAAAAGAAGAGAAAAGAGAAGAGAATATATTATCCATTCCCAGCACCATCAAAAATATATGTATACATATGAAATAGATTTTAAAATATTTTAGAATAAATATAATATACATGTATATATACATATATAAGTATATATTCTCCAGAGAACAATATAGTGACTCAATGTAACCTCAGAATAGAGAAAAATAAATGTTATATTTTCTAGCTAAGATTCACTTCTTTAGAGACACATTTAATGTACATATATCTGTATATATACATGTATGTGTACATGCATTCTCAGAGCTCCTCACTCAATATCAAGTAGAGCGAAAATGTTGCTGTGTACAAGGTAAAGTGTGTGCCAAGGTCTTTGAGGAGAAGACCAACAAATGGGTGATGCTTAGAACCAGTCTAACCTGCAGTGGTCATTTGATCCTTGCTCACTTAGATCTTAAACTTCCCCACTTATTAACTGTGGCCCTGCTTTTATATACCCCAAACTGATTATCCCCGTAGCCTCTGACCTTCCTTCAGTGGAAAACCTAAAGATATGTACTGTGAGACCCTACTTGTGAGGATAAACTAAAATGTAAAATAAGTGTTAAAAAAAAAAAGACATTCTATCATGAAATGCATACATTTTAAATCACAAGGTAATTGAGTTACCATCAGATTTGGCATTTGCATAACTTTCTGAAAGATGCAATGGATAATCCAGCATTTTGGTGCATACCGTTGAAGACGATCCAGCAAAGATGCTCCTGAGGCAGAGCCACCTGCATGATGAGCCTTAAGGAGGACAAGATGTGCAGACACTGGCTCACAGAGTCTTTATTCTGCAGGTTTACATCACTGTCACAGACCAGCTGGTAGCTGCAAATATTTTTGCCATACAAAGCATGAAACTGAAACACATGGGAAAACATAAATAAGAATATGAATAAAGCTTACGCAACTCAGGAAAGCATTTCCCAAAATGTAGAAAGCTAAAATAGAAACAATGGTGCTTAATTAGTATAATAGATTGATAGGGAAAGAAACAAGCTAGGTTTCTTTAAAACATTCGTTTAGTTAGGATTAGCTTTTCTCAGTCAAAAGAAATTCAAAAACAAAACAAAAAAAGGAAAAGAAAGAATCTTATTAGTAAAAACATAAAATTGAATCAACGTTTACAAACCCACCCAGTAGAATTTTAACCTGTTTATTGATTCAGATGTGATTATTACCATTTACTCAATTCATCCAACAAATGTTGATTGGGCATCTCTGTTTGTCACACTCTTCTAGACAAGAAGTGTTCTAAGACAGGGAAGAAATGACTCCTGCTTGTAGCAAAGAGTTCCTGGCACACACAACACTGGGGATGCTGAAGGGGACTGCTGTGGTCACTGAACTA
The DNA here is from genome assembly GCA_028451465.1 of Erethizon dorsatum. Classification (NCBI taxonomy): domain Eukaryota; kingdom Metazoa; phylum Chordata; class Mammalia; order Rodentia; family Erethizontidae; genus Erethizon; species Erethizon dorsatum. The sequence goes on from CM051834.1 coordinate 10,929,554, forward strand.
AATGTCTTTTGTGAGTCTGGATAAAAAGTTGTTAAGAGATAAGACTGTAGAGGTGGCTGGCCCAGGGTTAGGACATGGAGAGTGTGCCATCATTCCAAGGAATTTGATATTTAGAAAAAAGGCAAAGGCAAAGGCAAAGTCAGTGGTGATTTATCCTTCAGAAATTGAATCCGACAAAGCATGCTAATGAATTGTAGACTGTGGGGTGAAAGTTCCATACAGGGAGGCTAGGAGAGACCTTTTCAGCCCTCTTCCCAATGGGGCGCCAACCTGCGCTGCCCAGGATTCTCAGTCCTGTTCTGTACTTGTGCCCCGACCAAACTGAACTATTCAGTGGTCCCCAGCCACGCCTTGAGATCTTCTGCTTATTTGTCAATCAACACTGTTCCCAAAGCTTCAGAGAGACATCGTTTGGAAAAACACAATTCTTTGGGGTTGCTGGGGATCAAACCTATGGCCTCTTCCATTCTAGGCAAGCGTTCTATCACTGAGCTACAGCCTCAGCCTTATACACTGCATTTAGAAGAGGACCTAGCACACAATAACCGCTCAACTAGTGAATGAACGATAGCAATTAACAATAACACTCGTTAACAGAAATAAAACATAATTTTGCTATCAAAAGATCCTCCTGGTACCAGGGATTGAACCATGGCCTTTGCACACAGCTACATCCCCACGCCACCCCCTTTTTTGACAACGTCTCTCTAAATCATAAGTTGTTCGGGCTGGGCTGGAACTTGTGGTCCTCCTGCCTCAGCTCGCACAGTGCCGGGATTACAGGCGTGATCCATCACACCCGCCAAAACCTACTTTTATGCACTGTGAGATAAGCTTTATTTGTCTTTGTTTAAAATAGAGCAATGAGCCGGGTGTGATGGCGCACGCCTGTAATCCCAGCACTCAGGAGGCTGAGGTAGGAGGATCGTCGAGAGTTCGAGGCCAGCCTGGGCTACATAGTGAGTTCAAGGCCAGCCTGGACTAGAGTGAGACCTTATCTCAAAAAAAAAAAAAAAAAAAAAAAAAAACCTAAAATAGGGCAATAATAGTATCTAACTCATAAAGTTATTGTAAGAATCAGTTATATTTTCGAAAACACTTTGTAAACTCAAAGCACTCTATAAATATTAGTTATTATAATAACAATAACTTCTGCTAAATGAATTGAGATCGATACAACCTTCAAAGCATCAAAAGCAGGATAAGAAAGCATTAATTAAGCAACTTACAACACATGGCCAGATGCTATGATAAACCAATAGAAGGTATTTAGAGGCTGCCCACTAAATGACATGTTGTATAACTAATCATAAAGTGCAGCTACTTTAGCTCCTTTTTTCATCTTACTGTAAGTCTAGCAGTTTTATCTCCAATGCCTTTTGGGAAAAAGACATTTTTGAATTGATTCACATCTGCTTTATTCTCATCAAAATGGGTACCAAACTGCTGAAGATATCTTCCATAGCACTGCAAAAGGGCCAGTTTGTATTCCTAAAACAAAAAGAGAACTCAATTTAAGTTTCAAGATATCATCGCAAGATTAAGTAATATTTCCATTACTCTTAATAGTACCAATATTGGTCATTAATATTACTGCTATTGCTACCACCACCATTTTCCAAGCACATATCATGTGACAGAAACCACACTATGCAATTTATATGCATTATTTTATCTAATTCTGCACTCCACAAGACTACTGTGATAAAGGACCATCATGATCACAAAGAATAGTCACTTAGATGCTACATGTGGAAAAACCTACAAATACTCAATAATCGTACATCACTAGATGGTAGTAATCCATACTCAATACAGAGAGAGATGAGAGCCTTGCTTCTCTGACACTCCTGGGGTCAAAATGATGGGAGGAAGAAGAGAAGGAGACAAAGAGAGGAAATGAAGATGGGGAGTGAGCTGGCTGTCTCATCTTTGAAAGCTACATCACGCCAACATGCCTATGTTTCCATTAGAGTGGGATGCCTCATTTCCGTCACCCATGTGTTTATTTGGGGGAGGAGGAGGGGCTTGACCTTGAGAGTTTGGGGCAGGGGATGTGCACAGTGCTCTAAAACTGATTCTGATGCAAATCTTCTTCAGCTCCCTCCACTAAAACTGTCTCCACGGAAAGTGGAAGCCAGCTACCTGGTCCGACACTTTTGTTTATATTTCTGATGACTTGTTTGTTATTTGCTCGCTAATTCTGAATCTTTCCCATTCTAATTGATTCATATGATAAGCTCAAATAGGTTCAAAACAAGAGTATTCCACAAGATGATCTTTACTGTAATTAAAATTAAAATAAGAGGGCTGGGGATATGGCTTGGTGGCACAGTATCTGCCTGGCAAGCACAAGGTCCTGAGTTTGATTCCTGGTACCAAAAAAAAAAAAAAAAATTAAAATAAGAGTCTATAAATCAAAGTAACAATCAAGCTCATTTTGGGGACTATAAATGCCTTCAGTGGCCAGTTTTCCCATCAGGGAAAAGTAGATAGGACTTTTTTGTTGTTCCTTTAATTAAATTTTAAAATAACCTCTCTGAGCCTTTCTATCAGAAACATTCTGAATCCTTAGCTCCTACCTATCATCAACTTGCTTTATCAACTTCCTCCTCCCTCCACCAATATCCTCCCCACCGTCCTGGTTACCCCTCCAACACCACCCCCGCCTCCATTGTTCTGTGCCTTGCCAGCTTCTCAGATGCAGAACTGGAACAATAGAGAGGAAGCTCTCTTCCAAGTCTTGCCCAAACTGCCATTCCACTTCACACACAGACAGCTAGGCTAGCCCTTCAGTCTTACAGGGTTAACAAACAAATCAGGGACTTAACAATGAAAAAGTGGACCAGTCTTCAAGGCTATAAAATTAAGATAAAGTACCAGGAGATGGAAGAACAGGAAGACAGCACAGCCTTCAAAGATGTTGAGGTCAGCAGATACCAAGAAGCCAGAGCCAAGACATGAGATCATTAAAATCAAACCCACTCCACAGGGAAGCAATCTTCCCTAACCCAAACCCAACTAGGAACTTTCCTAGATAATATGGGGCCAATGCCAGGTGGCAATGGACAAATGTATGCCCAGAAAGTCAGTGAAGTAACTTACCATTCCCTTTACTGTATTAGCATAGTAAAACTCACACTCTAGTGGAGATCTTTTTTTTTTTTTTTTTTTTTGGTACCGGGGGGTCGACCTCAGGACCTTGTGCGCCAGCAGGCACCAGTGCCGCTGAGCGATATCACCGGCCCTTTTCCCGTATGTGGGTTCCGAGAGTCAAACTCGGGCCCTCGCGCTTGCCAGGCAGGCGCTTACGCCGCTGAGCCATCTCACCAGCCCTCTAGTGGAGATCTAAGACAGTAATGAGACATGGGTCCCATGAAGAGGCAAGCTAACTATGAGCCCAGGCACAACTAAAACTCCACTTCTATATACATGGTATGAAGACACCGGGTTCCTGCCTGCCCTGTAGATACCATGTACACCTTCATCCTGTGTTTGGCTCAGCCTGAGCTTCCTGTCTCCCAGAGCTCTTTCTCCCTCGGACTACAGTGTAAGAATAAAAGCCTTGTTCCTGTGCCAAGGTGCTTCTGTAGACTCTTCTGGCAGAGCACAAGAAGCCACAAGTCAGTAAGAACATGAATAGGGCTTACAAAGTGGATTACACCTAGTTTTCTTTTCTATAGTTTTCCAAACTCTGTTTTCTCAATTTCTAAGAGCCATGGCCCAAAACTATGGGGTTGAAGTTATCTCTTATTTTGGCAGAGGAAAATAGATCTTAGTTCTTTATTATGAAAGCTCTATGTCTTACCTTCTCTTCAGTAAACTCGTCTCCCAGATAAAAAGAATTTAAGTCCAGAAAATGGAAATGGGGGAGAAGCCAAGAAATGCAAGACTGAGAAACTACTGAATAACCCCCATGTCTGGAATAAATTCTTGCAGATAAAATAACTCTTTGTCCAAGATTTCATACTGTCACAAGGACTTAGAGGCTGGGCCTACAGATGCCTGGTGGGTGACGAAAGCAAGATAAATGCTGGCTTCTCTGCCTTCATTTTATGTCTACTTTAGTACCTTAAAACTTTGGGTCAGATCCTCGCTTGTTAATCACTCAAGGAGTGTCTGCATTATAAGGTTTTACTAACCCTAAATTTACCTAGCCACCTCATCTCCCTTCAAAACTGAGGACACCAAAATAAGAGTAAGTAAAGTAAATTGCTGGATTTTCAGGGACATCCAATTGCCAGCTTTTATAACCTCCTATTCCAGATCCCCTGGAGCCATACCTAGAAGTGTCAAGTCACTGCCCTAAAACTACAGCCACCATGCATTCCTGGATAAAGCAGAGCTTTGCAGACCAATCCATGGTGAGGTCACTCCCAGGCAGGTGCAATTACTCCATGACCAGAACCAAGGCAACCCCCTAACCAAGAACTGTCGTCTCATACTGGGAACAGAATTGCACCTTCAAGGGATTATAGCTCTCTCAGAAACAGTTCTAACAGCCAGTGAGACCAGGACTTAACCAGGACTTAACCAGGACTTAACTATTTTATCAGTTATAGACACTTCACCATGCAAATCCCAACTCTGGTCATTGTTCCCCATTTCTATAAAACCCCAAAGCTTCTGTTAGGCCCTCAAAGACAGATCTTGCACCTCTTTACCTGCCCTTCCAGCACAGTGATGCTGATCAAATCTCCTTCCCTGCCCTTCACCACTGCTTGTCCCCTTGACTGGTGTTATGGGACACAGGACAGAGCCTCCGCTGTTGGAACCCTCAAGACCAGGGATTTTGTCCTAAAACTCCAGTAACATAGAATAATTTGGATCTATGCCAGAATTTAAGGGGAAAACTCACATTATCATTAACTGAAAACCCAGCCACGCCATGGTATTATCAAACCAAGCTCTTTGGTGCAGAATTCCTAGACACAGGCACCCCCACGAAACTAAGATGATAGCGATGCAAGCTCAGCTGGGCATATAGCACTGAGCAAGAAACAGGGCATGTGTGGAATGACTGCTGGAATCACATCCGGGAGGTAAAAGTCATCAAAACAAGGCACCGAGCTGGGCAACTTTACAGCCAGGCCGGTGGACATGAGAGCAGTCCACTGGGCACGGCCAGCCGTGTGAAAAACAACAGCAAGCTGTGTCTGGGCGCCTTTGTGCAAGGCGGGAACCTGATGACTCAGCACTTCCTGTTGTGCGCCTACCACGCCCTCTATTAGCCTCGCCGAGCTCCCGCCACCCCCACCCAGCCTCCCGTTGTTCAGGAACTTCTCACCCCTGGAGAATTTCAGATACAAAAATAAAAACCGAACACTTTTTTTTTTTTGGTTACTGTGCCTCGTTGAAATGTTTCTGTATTCGTGGTTTTCTTTTTCCTAAGAAAAAAAATCAAAATGTAAAATAGGAATGGTACATAGCCAAATAATAATAAGTCAAATGAGGTTTTTGGCTTTTTGTTTGTTTGTTTTAGTTTTTTTGGCTCTCTACTCCACAGGCACTTACTTTCATGTGACAAAGGCTATCTCCAACCTTCAGGAGCTTTTCACTGTAATAGTCAGCTGGCAGCCGGGGGGCGTATTTGGTCCAGATATTGAACAAAGTGGTGGCACTGTGAAAATCATAAAATGACATCTTCAAAGCCAGCAGGAACCCTTAATTAGCAAACAATCCTTTAAAATTTACCTTGTGATAAGTTTTTTCAATATATTTTATTGTTAATATCTAATTATTAACAATAAATGTAATTATAGTTAAAATTATTACTTCCTGTATTCCAAACACTGATTGAAGCCCTTTATATGACATTTTTAATACATGTTATTTTGTAGAGCAGTTTTAGGTTCATAGCAAAATTGAGAGGAAAGTACAGAGATTTCCCACACACTTACATATGTACGATCTGCCCTATTATCAACATCTACCCCCGTTTGGGTACAGTTGTTACAACTGATGAACCAACATTGACACATATCATCCCAGATCTATAGTTTATGTTAGATTCGCTTACTGTTATATATTCGACAGGTTTGGACAAATGTATAACAACATGCATCCATCATTATTATACCATAGAGAGTAGTTTCACTGCCCTAAAAATCCTCTATGTGCTATCTATTCATCCCTCTTTCCTCTTCAATGTCTTTGAACCACCGATTTTTTTTTTTTTTTACTGCCTCCATAGTTTTGTTTTTTCCAGAATGTCATACAGTAGGCATTCTGTTCAGATTGGCTTTTTTCACTTAGTTGTATGCATCTCAGTTTCCTGTCTTTTCATGGCTTCATGGCTCATTTCTTTTTAGCACTGACTAGTATTACACTGACTGGAAGGAAGTACCATGGTTTATTTTTGCCTCATTTTCTGAAGGACATCTTGGTTCTTTGGAAGTTTTGGCGATTATGAATAAAGCAGCTGTAAGTATCCATGTGTAGGTATTTTATATGGACATAAGTTTCCAAATCCTTTGGGTGAACACCAAGGAGCACAATTATTGGATCATATGGTAAGATTTTATTTACATGTGTAAGAAACCACCAAACTTGCTTCCACAGTGCCGTACATTTTCATTCCCACCAGCAAAGAATGAGCATTCCTGTTACTCCACATCTTTGCCCACATTTGATGTCACTGGTCTGGATTTTAGCCTTCCTACTAGGTATTTTATTGTTGGCGCACGAGGTATTTTATTGTTGTTTTCGTGTGCATTCCCCTGATGACATAGGCTGTGGAGCATCTTTTCATATGTTTATTTGCCATCTGTCTATATTCTTTGCTGTGTCTGATAGGGTCTTTGGCATATTTTTTTTTAAACAGATTGGTTTTATTTTTCTTACTGTTAAGAAGGCTTTTTTTGTATATTGTAACAGTCTTTATCAGATATGTCTTTTGCAAATATATTCTCCCAGTTTATGGCATTTCTTATCATTCTTTTTATAGTGTCGTTCTTTTTCTTTTTTTTAATGTGGGTACCGGGAGTCGAACTCAGGAGCTCATGCTTACCAGCAGGCACTTATGCCACTGAGCCATCTCATCGGCCCTATAGTGTCTTTCATAGAGCAAAAATTTTTATTTTTAATGAAGTCTAGTTTATCAATTCTTTCACAGATTATGGTTTTGGTGTTGTATGCAAAAAATCATCACAAAACTCAAGGTCATCTGTATTTTTTCCTGTGTTCTTCTAGGAATTTTATAGTTTTGAATTTTACATTTAAATGTGTGGTCCATTTTGAGTTAATTGTTTGTAATGGGTGTGAGGTCTGTGTCTAGAGTCTTGTTGTGTGTGTATGTGAGGTTGCCCAGTTTTTCCAGGACCATTTATTGCAAAGACCATCTTTTCTCTATTGTGTTGCTTTTGCCCTTTGCCAAAGATCAACCATTTCTAGGCTATGTACCCTGTTTCATTGACTCATTTGTCCATTCCATCACCAGTATCACATTGTCTTAGTTACTGTAGCTTTATATAAATCTCAAGATCGGGTAGTATCAATCCTCTGATTTCTTCTTCAATATTGTGTTGGCTACTTTGGATCTTTTGCCTACAAGCATTTTCTTTTCATTTCATTTGGGCAAGCACCCCAAGATGAGAAATAACCCCAAAATGGGAAATAATATCCCTGAGGACAGGACCTGGACTACGTGATTCATTGCCCAGCCACAAGAATAGTCAACACCTAGTGCATATAGGAAGTCAGTGAATGTTTGTTGAAAGGGTGGATGAGTGATAAGGGAAAAATTCTTGTTCTTATTTTATTCTTTCCTGAAGAGCTCGAGAGCTCAGTATCCAATCAATCCACTTAGGACTATACTTCCTTCCAACAAGTCAAGCATAAAGTATGTAGTATTCTTAAAATGGTTTCTAATTAGAATTATCAGGGTAGCAGATCCTTTCTTACTTATTCACAAATTTATTAACATTTACTCCTTCCCTCTCTCCCAGAAATTATAAATGCCTCTAGAAAAAATCCAAATATCCCTTTAGAGTTGCCCAATACAATCTTACAAATTTCTAGGTAATTACAGTGTTGTGCACTGAATACTCCCAACCCAGAGTCATACGTTAAAGTTCTAACTCCCAGTATGACTGTACAGTGTTTAGAGATGGGGCCTCTAACAAAGCAATTAAGGTAAAATGAGGTCATGAGAATAGGACCCTGGTCTGATGAGTTTCATGCCCTTACAAGAAGAGACACCAGCAAGCTTGCCTTCTCTTTCCCCATGTTTGCTCGGGAGCAAAGCCATAGGAGAGCAAAGCAGCCTTCTACAAGCCAATGAAAGAGTCCACGTATGAAACCAACACTGATAAGACTATCATGTGGGATTTTTGGCCTCAAAAACTATGAGAAAATAAATTGTTATGCCATCCAGGGTATGTTATTTTATTACGGCAGCCTGAGCTGACCAATGCCCACAGGGATCTAAACTTAAGAACTGAAGATGGGTCTGATATTTATGATTACATGTTGAAATACTAACAAAACAACTTCTACAAAACCTGCCACTTCATTTGGGTAATCAAATGAGATTGACTGAGTCACTGACTGAATGAGAGACAAAACATGCCTGCCTTTATGGACTGATTAATAACACTTTGCAGTAGAAACATATATACATGTACTAGTAATAAATGAAAATGCCACATAAATAATGTAGCAAGCATAAACTACAGAACTTTAAAAATGGAAAAGTGTTTTGTTGATTTTTTTACCTTTCTTTGCTTTGATTTGCTACTTCATGAAATGCCATTTTAGAATAAATATAATGAATTCAAGAAGTGCACCTAGTCTTGGTAGAATTCTTACCTTATATATATGAAATAATTCATTCCTCCAAACCTTACAGGAGAGTTAATAATGACTAGGTGTGTTATTCATAAAGGAAAATACCAGTTTCATTGATCAGTCAAGGTTATATAACAAGAAAAAGAAATTTTTGAGCAAATTTCAAGTTCAGATTAAGGCAGCAATTAGGAATGGCTTACATAATGATTAAACAAAAAGTATGTAATGTACACTATCAAATGTACCTCATTCAAGAAGATAACATTAGTGTACTTTAAGTTGCTGATCGATTATAGCTGCTGCTGGATATTTAGAGTATTCTAAAATAGAAGACCACAGCTGTATAAATAGAATATCTAAATCTTACATGCCTATAACAAATCATATTTGAAAAATATATCACACTCATCTAATGACATTGCTGGCATTTCAAAATTTATATTTTAGGTACTATGAATTTTTACACTTATGGAAATTCCAATAGTTATAAGAAGAAACAAACTTTGATTTGAAAACAACCATCTGTCAAATATGTTATGAATACAACTCCACCTCCTGGACTCCCAAGTGGTCTTTATTCTTGCTCCATTTAGAAATGACAATACTTATTTTTAATTTTTGTTTGTTTGTTTGTTTGTTTGTTTTTTGAGACAGGGTCTTGCTATGTAGTCCAGGCTGCCCTCGAACTTGCGGCCATCCTCCTGCCTCAGCCTCCTCAGTGCTGGGATTACAGGCATGCACCACTACACCAGGCAAAATGACAATATTTAAAACAAAAATTATGTAAGTTCAGCCCCTTACCAAAACCTTCCAAATGGCTCCCATTACACTTGAGATAAAGGCAAACTCTCCAAAGTAGTCTCTAAAACTTTCCAAAGCCCTATGTATCCTTCTAATTTCATCTGTTATGGCTTGTATCTGGATGTCCTCCCAAAGCCTCATGCAGTCCAGGGGTGGAGTTGTGAAGGTGGCTGGATCAGGGTGTGTGAATGTGGATTAAGAGTGTGATACTGGGATTAAGGATGTGCATGTAGAAGTCCCACCCCGGATATGTATGGCACCAATCAATAGGCTTCTAGCCTGGATGGAATATAAAGGGAGAAAGGGAAAGCAGGCTCGCTGCTCTGCTGCTTCCTGCCTGCCTTGCTATGGACTGTTCCTCCTCTGCCATATCCCTGTGCCATGCTGCCCTGCTTTGAAGCCAGCTGACTATGGACTGAAACTTTTAAAAACTGTAAGCCAAAATAAACTTTCCTCCTTTAACTTTGAGTGTTGGGTATTTTGTCCCAGCAACAAGAAAGCAACTAAGACATCGCCTCACACATTGTACTTGCATTCACCACGTAACAATTGTGATTATCTTATTATATTCCGTTTAAGGAACAGATACTGTCCTTACAGATGGGCCCAACCTACTTTCCTGTATGTGACATTTACAATTACTGAGAACAAAGGGACAATGACCTTTCAGTTCTTGCAATCCCAAATATTTACTGAATGTTTACTATGTCCTAGTAGTACCAGGCTAGGCCCTGGAGGCAGAGCAATGTAAAAGAGATATATTATCCCAATAATCAGGGAGCCTATATTCTAATAAATCAGATAGACAATGCACAAGAAAACAAATAGAAAAAAAATATAAATGATAGGCGAATCTGAATTGGAAAGGCCTCACTAAGAAGGTGACAACTGAGCTGAGATCTGAAAGAAGGAGCCAGATATTTGAAAAGCAAGAGGAAGAATCTCTCAGACAAAAGGAAACAGGAAATACAAAGGCTCTGGGGTGAGAAACAGTAGGACTCTTCCTCTGCAAAGCCCCAAGAGAGGTGAAAAGCAGAGACAAGAAAGGGATCTCTACACTCTGCAGGATACTCAAGAGATGTTAGTTTTATTCTGAAAGCAATGGTAAACAGTAGAGAGACTTTCGATAAGAGTAGATGATGTTTTTTATAAAGATCTCCCTGATTGCTCTGTGAAGGACAGATGTGAGACAGAACGGCTTCAAGGAAAAGGTGAACCGGTGTTGGTTTGCACTGGAATGCCGAAAGCGGAGATGCGAAGATAAAGCGCAAACACAAGAAGTGTTTAGATATAAATGGCAAATTGTGAAATCCCTGGGTTGGATATGGAATGTGCTCTCCTTGGTCAGTCCTTGTCTTCATCTCACTCAATCATCAGCGGGATCTCCCAGAGATGATCATTCCTACCCCTGCTTCCAGTACACCAGGCACTTACTCATTTTCCTCCTACCTCCTTAGCAGCTCCTCTCTGCTGGTTCCTTTTCACCCCTATTTGTCAATGTGGGAGCATCCAGAGCTCAGTCTTTTCCTCTCCTCTTCTTCATCTACACTCACTTCCTTAGGTCCTCCATCAGTTGTCATGATTTAAATATCATTAACGCGCTGATTACTTCCAAATATGTCTTTTCTGACCTTGAGATTGAAATGGCCAACTACCTAATAACAGCTCTTCCTGGATGTTGAGTTACATCTCAATATTTCAAGCACTAAGCTCTTCATCTAGCCCCCTTCTACTCAAAATCTGCCCTTCCCACAATCACAAGCCCAGCCCAGCTCCTTCACACTTGTCATCCTCCCTGTGCAGCCTACTTCCTGCACAGAAATCCTCATTGATGGTTTCTACACCTCATTTTTCTGAACCATCACTTTTCCTGTCTCTGACCATGCTCCCTGCAATCCCCTTTTAAATTGCAACTCTCATCTGATAGCCTCCAACCCCATTCTTTGCTCTTTCTCTCTAGAAATTATCTCCTTGTAAATATATTCACAGTAGCCCTCCCCTTATATGGAGGGGATACATTCCAAGACCCCCAGTGTGTGTGTGAAACCAGACAGTACCGAATCTGATATATCTTTTTCCTGTATATACATACCACTGGTAAAGTTTTACTTATAAATTGGGCAAAGTAAGAAATTAACAATGATAGCTAATGATAAAATAGGACAGTTATGGTATGAAAGTTATATGTATGTGGTGTCTCTCAATGTATCTTGCTGTACTCTCGAGCTTAGGAACATGGGCACATAATTGTTTTTCTTTTTTCATTGAGAACTTTCACCTTTCCACTTAAAGAACGCCCTTTACGGTTTCTCTTCTGCACATCTCAATTGCTTGTGTTACTCATCTTGTGCTTTGGGGCCATTGTTAAGTAAAGCGAGTTACTTGAACTCAGCTGTAGTGATAGCAACACAGTTGATCTGGGAACCAGGCAGGTGGCCCCTTCAGCATGGATAGGCTGGATGAAAACAGATTTACATGCTGGGTGGGACAGAGCAGGGTGGTGTAAGATTTCATCACATTACTCAGAAAGGCGCACAATTTAAAACCTAAAAAAAAACAACAAAAAAACCTTAAGAATTGCTTATCTTTAGGATTTTCTAGTTAATGCTTTTGGACCATGCTGATCACAGGAAATCAAAGCCACAGAAAGCAAAAATATAGATAAGGGGGAACTACCGTACTTCCATACTTATTTAGTGATTGACTATACTCACAGAAATACATACTCCATGTAGATAGGGATTTTCATGTCTTTTAACCTATATATGTGTTAGATGAATGAATGACTAATACATGTAAGTCAAAATTATTTCTTCATATTAAATGCATGAACAAAAATGTAAGCTAAGACTATTCATTATTCTGGTATTTTCTTTGTGTGTGTGTGTGCGTGTGGGTACCGGGGGTCGACCTCAGGACCTCGCTCGCCAGCAGGCGCCCGTGCCGCTGAGTGATATCACCGGCCCTTTTTTCCTATGTGGGTATCGGGAGTCAAACTCAGGACCTCGCTCTTGCCAGGCAGGCACTTATGCCGCTGAGCTAACTCACCGGCCCTATTCTGGTATTTTCTGCCACTCATTTGCTTTTGTAAATGTTCAGTTTGTGATGTATTTGATCAAGAAAGATAATAACATAAAGAGCAAAGAATCTTAAAAATAGGTAGTTTGCAGTCACAGTAATAACACGGTGACAGAATCCAAAAAAGGAAAACAGATGTGCAGAATGAGTCATAAAATCAAGGGGGAAAAAAGGTCTTTGTAACCCTAATAGTAATATAAAGAGTGAGTAAGATACACACTTCCACAGGATGACATACTTCCTGGTATCAAGAACTTCAGGACCCTGAGCTACCTCAAACCTATTCCTTTGTCTTCATATACAGAATTTCTCACCCCCAAAATGGAAAATTGTGAAATCCCTGAGGTGGGTGAAAAAGAATTAGCCTAGAGTAATAATTAGGGGACACTCAGAAACCAAACAAATGGTGAGTTATGAAACATGCCTGTGTTGATTTTTATTTTGACCTGAAAAGGGAGCCATGATATAACATGTACCAGGAATTATGGATTGTGATAACGACGAGTCTCCACTTCTCAAACTGTACTTATATCTTCGGGGCACTTGGGTCAGGCCCTGCGTCCACCACGCCGACCCAGCTCCCGGGGCACCACTTGCATCCTCCGGGACGCGGGCCCTTCTCTAGCCGCGCCCTCCCAGCGACCTGCCGCGGCTTACCAACGCCGACGAAACTCATGCTTCTGTTCCTCCGTTGTCGCTAAAGCCTTCTTCTTCATAAAGCCTAAGAGGTCGCGGAGGTCCTTCTCGCAAGAGGCCAGGAGTGGGTTCTTCGCATCCAACGGCCCGTAAAACACGGCGGTGGGCAGCGAGTCCTCGGGACAGGGACAGCGCAGCAGCGGGCTCGGGGTGCTCGTCTTCGACTCCAGGGGCGACTTCGAAACTGTGCCTGAGGTCGAGGACAGGGTCGGAGGCAGTTCTGGCGGCGACACCGACGCAGGAGACCGCAGGGGGCTCGAGGTGGCGCCCTGCGCGGCCATATTGACCCGACCGCGGCCCGCCAAGAGTTTGTGTAGATTCGGTTGCCTAGCGACGGTCTCGTGGCAACCAAGCATCCCGCGCGCTTTCCGGGAAACACAGCGGCTCCTGCAGGGCAGAGGAAAAAAGGGCCAGGTCCAGGACCGAAAGAGGCTGGGGAATTTACTTTCCAGGTTGCCCTCTGGCTTCCCTATGGGAGATGAGACTAGAGAGAAGGCTTTGAAAAGAGAGCTGGAGAATATTAGAGCTGAAATGTTATCGTCACAAGACTGGACTATACTCTTTTTTTTATTTCACATTTTAGGAAGCTAAATCTTAGGTAGGTTAAATTATTTGTAAAAACCATAGTAGTGTCAGAGACCAGACCCTAGTCTCCTGACTCCAAAGCCTGTGCTCAGATTACATAATCTGTATTGATAGCTCCCCACAGTTATTTTATTAATCAAATTGAAATTAAGAAACTCTGACAAGCAGTTTGAGAATCAAACACCTGCAACTGGTCCCTTAGTCTGTTCCTCTAATAATTGATTATACTAATTTATTTACATTTTAGCCATATTCCTATTATCACTGTATTCTAAATCAATGTGCATTTTACACAACCTTAACTATTTGATATAAATATATACTAATGGCTTGAAATGCTGACTCTCAAATACTTTGGCATTTTAAACAAGGCTTTTGATGCTTTACTTCAAATGGGGAAACTACCGGCCTCAAGGGAAATAGCTAATGGCAAGGGAAATTCTTTCCCTACATAGTACGGGCCACAGTGAGAGCCAAATTTATTAATTTGAAGTTTAAGTTTCAGTGAACAGGGAACCTGTTTTCCTTATAAATTATGCAATACCAGAAATTATCTAAGAGAAGGACCAGAAATATTGCATAGCTTAGAAAAATAGGTCTTGAACACTGAAAAGTGTTACTAGTTCTTTCACACTTAAAAATAAAGTGACCCCAGATTCAATGAGCCCAATTTCCCATTTAAGATTAAGAAGCTTATTGAACCACAGACGATTTTTTTTTTCCAGCTCTGACCTAATTTCGTGCAGGCTCTGTGGGCCTGTACTAATTTGGAAGGCTATCTTGTTATGTCTGTGTACTGCACCCTAATATTTTTTGAAGGAAGATGAGAGTATTTTGCTCATTGGGCCAGGTAATTACAGCCAGAGAACCTCCTCAGCAAGTGGCAAAATGCAAAGACTCCTCACTGTCTGGTCTCATTCTCCAATCAGGATTTAGATACCATCCTCTGATTGACAAAGATTTTATCTCTTGTGAGAAAAAAAAATTAAGATTTTAAAAAATTTAGGCCTGGGGGAAATTTTCATCCTTGGGGTATTTCCAAAAAAGTATTAATAGGATTTTTTAATTTCAGTCAGCTTCTTAAATTCTCTCACTTTTTAACTTTGTTTTCACATAGCAGACTTGTCCATTTCAGATCAAAAGCTAGTGTAATTTGCCACCGAGAACTATCTATTATATTGATGAAAGTGAAACAGCAGGATTCAATTTAAAATGGTCACAGAGGAAGGAAGAAAATAAAAATAAAACACAGTGGGAATTTTCCCCCAGTCTGGCTGCCGTCACCAGTGACCTTGCTCACAGTGCAAGCACTTACATTTCAAAGTCACTTGTGAAAGATGTGACTAATTAAATTCAAATACTTGAATTATGAAACATTGCATCTTAGTCATCTTCCTCCCTGCACGTAATTTAGTTAACAATGCTTAACTTGCAGTAGTTTTTGGAAGCTTTTCTGAATATTTAAATAGGTGTTATGTTCTGAATCATCATTGGGGCAAGATGGAAGTTTCCATTTGTTCAGTTAAATTATATTTGAGGCATTTTTTAACATTTTAGAGAAGTTGTCTTTCTTATAATGAGCTGCAGCCATTATAATATCTTTTCCACTTCCTTGTCACTTCACTTCATTCTTTTCCCTGTAATGAAAGAATGGAGCTTTGCAACTACTGTGTCTGACAGGGCTAAGTAATGTAAATAGCTTCCTTATAAATAATGTAAATTGCTGTTTCATATAATTAATGCCTTTGCAGGCTGCAGGGATCCTTTTGCCCATTCAAAATTCTTTTTCATCTAAAGTTACTGTTAGAGAAATAATAAATAAAGTTAGTGTTCTGTCAGTTAGTAATTTAGTTGCTAAGCATTTGTACTGCCCCAAATAGATATATACAGTTCTTTAAAAGAAAAAGAGCACAAAAGTCTCGCTTGTCCACCTCACCACCTAATATATTGACTTAAAAAATTCTTTTTGAATTCTTCATCCATTCAGTTAGTTAAATGCAACCATTTGTTGAGTGCATCCATGCAATGCATAGATGAGCCCATACATTCCTTACAAGAAGCAGGTGATGCATATAACAACTAGTCATGATTGTATTTAAAAAAAAAAAAAAAAAAACCAAAGTGGGGGGGAAAACAGGCTGTGAAATGTGTTGTGACAAAGGCTTAAAAAATGTTTTAGGAGTCCCAAGATGTAGTGGGACTGGAGAAAGAACAAAGAATCATAGAGGAGATGGCATTAGCCCTGGACTGTAAATGACCATTAACAGAAAGACCTTTGCCACAAGGACTTGCCTATTTGTTATGGTAACCTATGCATCCAACATTGAAGACCCCTGCAGTGAGCCCTAATCTGCCAAGTGTTACAGTGCACAACAGGAAGAGAGAGAGAGAGAGAGAGAGAAGAGAAGAGAGAAGATTAGAAAAGAAAGGAAAGGAAAAAAGAAAAGAAAAAAGAGAGACAAAATGGCAGTACAGCAGGGATCTGGGATGACCAGTTGTTCATGAGGAACAAATGGCCAGGAGGCAGCCAGAACCTTGGTATTTATTGATTGAGGAGGGGATTATTGGATAACTCAGAGGGCGGTGATGGTCTTACCCTGAGAAGGATCTTGCCTTGGAGTGTCTTTAGACTTAGTAGTCTTAGTCTTAGTGATCTTAGTCTTAGTCTTAGTCTTAATCTTAGTCTTAGTGGATGGGAGAGGATGGCCCACCCCTAATGAGATAATAGGAAATCTCAAAAGGGTGATAACAATAATCCTAAACCTCAGTTTATCCCTTAGGGAAGTATGTAAAACTAGCCATTGTGAACTTCTTGTCTCCAACATTCCAAGCCCAGCACCTGGCATGAAGTACTACTAAATAAATCTTTGTTAGAGTAAGTGAATGGAAAAAAAAGGGGGGGGGGGACCTAAGTAAGATACAAGTCATACACACAGCAAGTTTAAGTCAACAGTGTCTAGTGTGGTGAGCTCCTGGCTGCAGTAGATCAAGATGAGGCAGAGAGGAAAGCGTGGTCAAACACAGTGGACAGCTGGAAGATGTGCTCAGAAATTTTGACTCGGTTTTATATTTAGCAGGACTCCTTAGTTAGAAAAGCATACAGACAATCCCCATGATGGTTTCACTTAATAATTTTTCAACTGTACAGTGGTAAGAAAACATACCCATACAACATTCTATTTTTTACTTTCAATGCAGTAATCAATAAATTACATGAAATAGTCAGTACCATATTATATTTTTTAAAGAGAAAAAAATAAAAATAACAATAAAACAGAGTTTCAAAACAGGTTAGTAAGAGAGTTATAATAATTAATACATCACATATTGTTGTCTTCATAGTAGTTATTCAGAGCAATACCGTATTATAAAATAGGCTTTTTATTAGTTGATTGTGCCCAACAGTAGACTAATGTAAGTGTTGTAAGCACATTTAAGGTAGGGGATGCCAAACTATGGTGTTTGGTAGGCTACGTGTATTAAATTATTTTTAACTTATGATATTTTTAATGTAACAATGGCTTTATCAAATGTAACACCATCATCATGAAAGCTTATCTGTATGCTGGAGAGATTAAAAGCCCAAATTCTGGGGCCAGAAATCATGATGTGAAGGCTTAGTTCTTCCAAACTTCACTGTCTTATTTTCGTTATCTATGTAATAGTGGCAAAATAATAATACTATCTCCCTCATAGTTCTGTTCTGTATAGAAGTAAATGAGTTAATATATGTAAAATCTGCAGAACAGTGGTTTGCAAATAGGAAGTGCTATATAAATGTTTGTTAATTATAATTATTTAGTTGGAAACCATTGAAAATTCCTAAGCAGAGAAGTGCAAGTTCTAATCTGTGTTTTATATACTTTCAAAAGGAAAGTATCTAAGGTAGAATAAAAGACGGATAGGAGTAAACAAGATGATATCAGGTCATCAAAATAATTACACATAATCAATAAACAGAAGTAGCAAACCTGAAACCATGGATAAGACACCAACGGAGTCAGTAGGAAACTGAATTCTAATTAATAAAGCAAAGGAACAGTTAGGGAGAACTATGTAATGTATATAAGAACTATAGTACGTGTATATATTGTATAGTTTATGGAATTATAAAAGTAGCAAAAGAAATTCTATTTTTTTTTTTTTTTTGTGGGTACCGGGGGGTCGACCTCAGGACCTCGCACGCCAGCAGGCGCCCGTGCCGCTGAGCGATATCACCGGCCCTTTTTTCGTATGTGGGTTCCGGGAGTCGAACTCGGGCCCTCGCGCTTGCCAGGCAGGCGCTTGAGCCGCTGAGCCATCTCACCGGCCCAGCAAAAGAAATTCTAACAGAATATATTTTTGGTTTTGAAGAAGAGACTTCCTTAAAACCTACAAAAGTGAAAGACAAAAAGGGGAAATACTGCTCCATGTGAACTCATTAAGATAAACTTTTGGAGGATGAAAGATATCAAAGCAAAAGTGGAAAAACAAGGAAAAAGATATTTGTAATGCATAATCTACTGTGTGTGCACCGTATTATTGATAAATGCCTGTTTCGGGCTCAGATCACATACAGGTACTTCTTGGGTAAATTAAGCACATTTACTGATTACAGGGTAGCAGTATAAGTCAGTGTAGTCTGGATTTTCAACAAAGATTTCAGCAACATTAACCAGGATGTAGATATATAAACTTCCAGAACCTGAAATCCTCACCAGTAATATATACGAGTCGTGGATGATGACACCTCTGCATCTTTCAAATAGCTGATGCTTTTGCAAATATCTGCAATTCCTCTGGAGTGCAATATTGTTTCTAATGTAATACTTTGGTATGGACAGTTTCAGACCCTTCCGCTTGTCCCTTTCACCCACCATAGCTCTGATTGCAGAGGTTAAAGATCCTGCACTAGGGTTCTGCTAAATATTGTCTCCCCTTCAATCAATGGACTCCAGACTACTATGTTCCAGATGCACTCCTACACATATCCCCTCACTTTCTGTTAATGCCTATTAGCTGGATCCTTCAATCCCTTCGGCATGTGTTCTATCTTTTCTCAGACCTGAGCTTGTAATTTCCTGCTCAGGCAGTGCTGAAACCTGACTTTGCTATTCAGCCAAGAGGCAAAGAAGTATGTTGGGGGCATATTTTGAGGAAAACAAGCCTCATCTTGAAAGGCACCTGCTTTGGATTAGGTCATTGAGTATTCCCCCAGGCAAGCAGACCTTGTTTCACTCTGCCAAGTGGGATAGAGGCTATTTCTGCCAGCCTGGAATGTTAGAGGAATTTAGGAACTCAAATTTCTCACTCTTGTGTCTTCCCAAGACAACTCTTGTGCCTGTGCCTGGAATATCTGCTGGATAATCAGATCCTGGGCCTGGTTTTCAGCAGTCTATTCTGCAGTTGCCCCAAGCTATAATAGAGGAATTCTGTCTTTCAAAACATAACTTGTTCGACTCCCGGTACTGGCAAAAAAACAAAAACAAAAACAAAAAACATAACTTGTCAATTAACTGCCCTAAGATAATCAGGTCTGTTGCTTTCAGATAAGTGGGCAATTCAACTCAAAATATCATCCTGAGGGGCTGGTGAGATGGCTCAGCGGCGTAAGCACCTGCCTTGAAAGCGCGAGGGCCCGAGTTCGACTCCCGGATCCCACATACGAAAAAGGGCCGGTGATATCGCTCAGCGGCACGGGTGCCTGTTGGCACGTGAGGTCCTGAGGTCGACCCCCCGGTACCCACAAAAAAAAAATATATCATCCTGAGGACCCACTTTTTTACCCCTCCTACTACATAAACTTAGGTTCCCTAGAAAAGAGTTTCAGGCAAAGACTTAAGTGCTAGTGTTTTATTTGGTAGTGTAATTCCCATAAAACAAGAATGAGGGGGAAGGGAAGTAATATAGGGGTGCACGGAAAGGAAATACAGTGCTGGCTGATGAATCATGGAGAAATCCAGCCAGCTGCTTAGCCATGTGGGAAAGCTCCCACCAAGCTATACAGACTTTTCTGCCATATCTTAGTCTACAAGAGGGACATACAGAGAAAAAAATGTACCTGCCGTCTTCCTTCTACACAAGTGTCCCTTCTGTACTTTCAGGGTCGATGACCTGGCTCCATAGGCAGCTGTTGGGGATTTTGCCAAATCTCATACCTTGTAACATGGTGTTTTATTTTAGTTTGAAAATAGTGGAAAGAGCTAGAAACTGAATGGAAGTGGTGGTGGACCAATAGATAAAGGAAAACAGGAAGTCCAAGGCAATGCCTAAGGTGTGTCCAAAGTATAAGCCTTCTTCGATGCTAATGCCAGCAACCACTTAAAAGACAGAGCAAGATGAAAGGTACCTGGATTCCTAACATTGTGAAGCCACAATACCAATGCTGGACCACTGACACTCAAATTATTATGTGACAAAAAATAAACTTCCATCTTGTTTAAAGTATTAGTATTAGAGGTCTTTGCAGAAGTAGACATACTACTGCACCACATGGGGCAGAAGTTTCATTTCCTGAAATCATCTTTAGGTAATTATGCACACACATGTAAAGATGCATATATAGTGATGCAGAGACTATATAGTAGACATTCACTGTTAACATTAAATGCTTATAGTAGTAAAGCATTAGAGACAATGTAGCTGTACCTCAGCAAACTGATTTTTGTCTATAGGATTAAACCTAGCCAGCATTCTAAGGACATGATAGAATTTGTTTGGAAACAAAAAGATTTTTAAGACTTTTCTTAATAAAAATTGCAGAGTATTGTGAACAGTGTGATAATATTTATCTAGAAAAAAGTACCACCGATGATAAGACAGTTTATTATACCAGGAAAATGAGATTACAAGAAAACTGTTTAGTGCTCCTTCTGTACATTCCAATTTTTCTACACTAAACACATATAACTTTCATTATAAAGAAATAATACTTCTTAAGCCCAAATCATAAAGATACAGGCACATGACAAAAATACTATAAACTTAAAATCCAAGAATTCTTAACTAGACAAGATTTACACTGTATGATTTTGGTGGATGTATTTAGAGGCACATTCTCAAACTATATACTATTTGCTTTGTTTAATGAGTCTCAAAGAAAGGTAAAAAAGATTTTGACTCATTCATGCATTTTTAAGAATGAACCCCAAGACTTAGGGCCTACATAAACCTCCCAAACAGGCATATTTCTTTAACTATACCCCTACCTTTCCCTACTATTCCTCCCCTCCCCATACTAAACACACACCTTTCTCCCAACCTATTCCTCTCCTTCCCTTAGTGGAGGATCTAAAATTTTCACACTAGAAGAGGAATGGTGTGCCCATAGATTAGAAGGAAGAGCTCAGAGAATGGTTTGAAGCTGCATGTTCTAGGCAAGCACTCAGTTATTTAGATTGTACAGCCATTTAAGTTGGCTTCAAAGCATTGACCCAAATTGTAAAGTGGCTAAAGTCCTATCAACTCACCCTCTTGAGCCTACCATTGGATACACCATTGCAGTCATCCAAGCAAGAAACCTTGGTATCTTTGGGTCCTCTTACCCAATTTTGTCCCAATCCCTATAACTGCACTGTCCCATAGGTCAGTCAAGAGCCACATGTGACTACTTCATGCTCAGATGGCTATTTCATACTGGCTAGTCTGCATTTTGGTCTCATTACCAGCTACGTGTGGCCAGTCACATTGGGATGTGCTGTAAGTGTAAAATAAAAAACAAATTTCAAAAGCTTTGTTCAAAAAATATGTTTAATAAACATTTTTATATTGATGATATTGTGAAATAGCAATTTTTGTATATATTGGATTAAGTAAAGTGTATTATTAAAACGAATCCAACTTATTCATTTTTACCTTTTTTTAATGTGGCTACTTGACAATTTTAAATCACACTTATGGCCCACATTCTTGGCTTGTATGATTCCACTGGACAATGCTACTCTAGGCGACCTTTCCCTCTCCATCTGTGCAGGACCAGCCTTAGCACAGGTCTTCATCCTTCTTTGGTGAGGTTTCTGCAAAAGCCTCCTAACTAATCTTTCTGCTCCAGTTTGATCTCTCTCTAATCCATTCTTCACAGTGTCCACAACTATTTTTCAAAATGCATGTTAAATCATTCTAACTCGACCAGCCTGACAGCGTTTCCTGATGAAGAAAAATTAAGAGGATTTGTCACCAGCAAACCTGTGCTAGAATAATGGCTATAAAATATTCTCTAAATAGAAAAGTCATGACTAAAGAGAAAATCTTAGAATATAAGGGAAGGATAACACTAAAAAAAAAAAAAAAGAGGCAAAGAAAAGAAAAAAGCTGGTATGGTGGTACACCAGAGTGCTATTATCCTAGCACTCTGGGAGGCTGAGGCAGGAGGATTGAAAATTTGAGTTTGGTTGGGGCAACTTTACAACTTTGTGAGACCCTGTCTCAAAATTAAAAAAAAAAAAAAAATTTTAAATGTCTGGGTATGTAGCTCAGTGCCAAGGCTCTGGGTTCAACCCCCTGTATCACAAAAAAGAGCAAAATAATAATAATAATGAATTCGATATATTTTCTTCTCTTGAGTTTTCTAAATTATGTTTGACAGCTGAAGCAAAAATTACAGTACTGTCTTATGTGGCCTTTAATGCATATAGAGGAAGTACTTAAAGTAATCATGTTGTAAATGGCAAAAGTAAAGAGACAGATACATAAAGAAAGATAAGATTTCTACATTTTCCTTGAACTGGTAAAGCACTGACACAATTAGATTGTGATAAGTTATATATAAATGTAACATCTAGAGCAGCCACTAAAAAAAGCTGTATGATGAAATATAAGTGTATAGTTAAGTCAAAATAGAATCCTAAAACAATGTTCACATAGCCCACAGGAAAATGAGAGGGAGATGAGGCAAACAAAAATTAGTAACATGACAGATTTAAGTCATAATACTGTATATCAATAATTACATGAAATATAAATGGCTTAAAGACACCAAGTAAAAGATGTTCAGAATGGAGAGGCATGATCTAAATGCATGTTCTCTACAAGAAACTCATTTCAAATACAATGATATTGGTATCTTGAAAATTAAAGGGTGAATAATATATGCCATGCAAATATTAATCAAAAGAAAAAACAAGTGGCTACATCAATTTCAGATAAAGTAGACTTCAAGCTGGGAATGGTGATGTACACTTGTAATCCTACCTACTCAAGAATCTGAATCAGAAAGATCACTTGAGCTCTAAAGTTCATAATGGCAAAGAATCAATCTGCCAAGAAGACATAGTAATCCTAAATGTGCATGCACCAAATAACAGAGCTACAAAATATATGAAGCCAAAACTGATAGAAGTAAAAAGATAAATAGACAAACCCACATTTATAGCTGGGCACTTAAACACCCCTTCTCAATAATGAGAGATCAACTATAAAGAAAATAATCAAATCATAGAAAAATGACACCATGAATTAAAAGAATTTAATTGACAGGTATAGAATGCACCATTCTTTTATAGTATCCAAACAATGTATATCAAATGGATCATATCTTGAGCCATAAAACAAGCATCAAAAAACATAAAAAAAAAAAAAAATGCTAGGCATGGCAGTACATGCCTGTAATCCCAACACTCAGGAGGCTGAGGCAGGAGGATTGCCACAAGTTCAAGGACAGCTTAGGTTACAAGTGAGTTCAAGGCCAGCCTGAACTACATAGTGAGATCCTGTCTCAAAAAAAAGTAAAACAATTACAGTTATACAATGTGTTCTACCACAATGAACACAAACTAGGTATAAATAGCGCAAATATAACAGAAAAAAAAAATCTCCAAACACTGGAAACTAAACAACACAACGCTGAATAATCCATTGGTCAAAGAGGAAGTCTCAAATAAAATCAAAATATACATTTAACTAAATAAAAGAGAAAATACCACACAGCAAAATACTTACAGGACTAAGACAAACCAGTGCTGACCAGTTAGGATTGTAGCACTAAATGCTTTCTTTTAAAAAAA
This sequence comes from Erethizon dorsatum, assembly GCA_028451465.1. Lineage (NCBI taxonomy): Eukaryota > Metazoa > Chordata > Mammalia > Rodentia > Erethizontidae > Erethizon > Erethizon dorsatum. Next base: position 10,953,481 of record CM051834.1, read on the forward strand.
GTTTCAGGGCCGGTGAGATAGCTCAGTGGCATAAGCGCCTGCCTGGCAAGCGCGAGGCCCTGAGTTCGACTCCCGGAACCCACATACGATAAAAGGGCTGGTGATATCACTCAGCGGCACGGGCACCCGCTGGTGCTGGTGCACAAGGTCGACTCCCGGTACCCACACACACAAAACAAATTTTCAAATCAATAGCCTAAATTCCCAATTCTAAGGAATAAAATCAATGAGATAACAACCAAAAGAAATCCCAGAAAAAGGAGAGAAATGGAAAAACAACCACAAATCAAGCAGAAGAAAAGAATAAATATAAGAGCAGGAACTGATAAAATTTAAATAACTGATTAGACATGGATGATACATGGCCATAAATTTAAACTTGGCACATACATTTGCTGGAAGGATTAAATTAAGATATATTCTAAGTGCTTACACAGTGGCTAAACCAAAGGAAGTACTCAATAATGTTAATTTTAATTATTTGTTTTGCATCATTTGTTTTATTATTTCTTAACAAAATATTTGCATGAGAACAACTGGTATAAGAAGTTGCCTCTCTAATTGTTCTTACTCAAAAAGTCATTGGCCTTTTGGATAAATATATGAAAACAATTACTAATGCGATAAGTGCATTTCTCAAAAGGTTTGCTTTGGAAGCTCTGTAAACTCATGGAGGAATTTATCCTTCCTGCTTATCCACTATGGCAAATGTTCAATCCCCATCTCAATCACAAACACTTTCCACAGTATTATGGCTTTAATACTAAAATCACCAGATTCCCTATTCACAAAAGTACCCATTTAATTTTGTTGTTATTGTTCTCAGTTTCCCACCACACATGGGTTTTTTTTTTTCTTCAAACCTCTGGATGTAAAACGAGAAACAGTGAAGAACTGATAGGATGTCATGAGGTCCAGGGTTACTTATGTGTGTTGTTATCGCATACCAAATGCTTAGAAAAATACCTGACATTTAGTTGTCGCTCCACAAATGACTGTTGAAGAAATGAAGAAATGAACAAACAAAAAATGGATGACAAATATGGAAGGTGAAGGAAAATGAAAACTGAAAATGAATCTGTTTTCAAGCCTGAACACCTAAAAGAATTCTAATGATGTTAATAGTCCAGATAAGAGCTCTTAAGAGATGGCTTGAGGAGCTTGCTGTACAACTTGGAGGCAGATAACCAATGCATGCAAACCTCTTTTACTCCAAAACAATTCCCCACTCACCCACCCAGCAGTCTCTTCCAGATGTAACTTCTACCAGTCCCATAGTGATTGATCCAGAGATTGTCCAATCACTTGACCTTGCTACACCAATCAGACTCTTTCTCCTGGGTAATCTGAAACTGAGATTCTGCTAGGCATAGTGAAACTGAACATAAAGTTGATTAGTTTCTGCCAGGAGCTTGGAGAAGCAGAAACAGCTGGTTTGGGGAGGGAAAGGTAAAATATTTCAGAGAAGCAAAAGCAGAAGCTAGAAAGAGGATAGTCTATGTTCATAAGTGTTTTCAGGTCCTGCTTCCAATCCTTTCCAGAAGCCCAGTTGTTGTCCTGCCCTTGTTTCTGGATTCCCTCATAAGAAATCCACCTTTGAGGGGAGAACGAGCTCTGAGCAAAAAATCCTGGATTATGGAAGAAGTTGACTGATGCATTTTTGGACATGTTAAATCTGATTTCCTCTCCTTCAGAAATATTGGTAATTCATTTGACCATAGCTTTCCTGTATCCTATGATGTCTCGAATAAATTTTCTTCCTGTCCTTTCAGGAAATATCTAATATTACAGTTTAGCTGCATTTTTGTACCTGAACCTCAGAAGAGAATGTGTCTTTTCTCCCCAAATCTCTGAGCACCTTGTGATGTCCTTCCCTCTGCAGTCAGTAGTCCTTCAAGAAGGAAGAACTGTCCAGAGGGATGCGATCACCCGAGACAAACACTGTGGACAGAAGGTTTTCCTCTTGTACACACGTCCACAAGGCATGATGTTATGCCCTTAGAATAGAAGAAAAAAATGGAGCAGAAAACGTACATAGGAAAATTCGAGCTGCAGAATATTATACAAGCCATGGAATGCATGTCATTCCTAATTGCTTCATGGCTTCAGCACCTCTTTACAACACCTTGGGGAAAAAAAACCTCTGCAAATTTCAAGCCATGTTTTTGCAAATTGCTTTCTTAATGTCACTAGGCTCCACACACTCACAGCCCACTCACTTTTGGTTGCTAAGTGCACTGGGATGTCAGCGTATGTTCCACAGGCTCTGGATTTCTCTCAAATGTGAAAGACGTGCTTCTGATTGGTAGCAAAGTCTTTGTCTTTTAAATACAATATTCTCTAAAAGAAACAGTACTCATTAGATTTCAGCCAGTCCAAATTAAAACTGATCTCCCAAAGCAAGGAAAACCTTGTAAGCACTAAAATTCAATATTATCTTACAACTTGGAACTTTATAGATTCATTGTGTATTATTAGCTTTACCTCATCAGGGACAGAAATCATAATATGCCACTAAGTGTTTTTCCTTACAGGCACTGGTAACTTCTTTGATGAGATGTGTTACAAGAGGCTTTGAGGTTTCTGACTCAGTAACATAAATGAAATTTTAGGCAAAAGTTTAAGACTGCGATAATAAAGAAGGAGAAAACTATGGCGAGAAATGAACAAAAACAAGATTATATATATATATATATATATATATATATATTTATTTATTTATTTATTTATTTATTTATATTTGAGTGGGACCAGTTGGATATAAATTATAATCCACAAACCTCCAGAGTTACAGTCTATAGGACAGATTGGCCATTCATCCATCCAACAAGTTTTTAGCAAGTGTTTGCCATAAAACAATTGCTTTCATGGATATTCAGTCTTAACTTTTGCACTGTGGCATTGGATGACATCAACGTATATCTTCAAACTGGTAAAGTTTTACTTTAAAATCTTTTTATGTTGCAAAGAATATATATTTTTTAACAAGCTCAAACCATCAAGAAACAAAAAATAAAAAACTCTGCATAACTACCAGCTGGTGGTGTAACCACTCATACCTTGTGGTATCTTTGCACACTAGACATAAGCACAGACAAATACGCACAAATACCAGTTCAAAACAAGTAACATAAATAAAGATAGCTTTATATTGTGCAAAGAGTTAATATAGCATAGTGCTTGGGAACATGGGCTTTAAAGAACATCACTTTGATTTCAAATCCCTAGTGAGTAAAAACTAAAAATATATGTATTTTAGATAAGTATCCTAAAAACTAAGATATAGGGCCGGTGAGATGGCTCAGTGGCGTAAGCGCCTGCCTGGCAAGCGCGAGGGCCTGAGTTCGACTCCCGGAACCCACATACGAAAAAGGGGCCGGTGATATCGCTCAGCGGCACGGGCGCCTGCAGGCACGCGAGGTCCTGAGGTCGACCCCCAGTACCCACAAAAAAAAAAAAAAAAAAAAACTAAGATATGTATTTTTCAGATTAAGTATCTATATATGGAAATTAAGTATCTAAAAAGAGTATCATGTAGAATAAGTTGGGAATGGTTATTTTGCTCAGAAGATGGTACAACTGGCCATCTATCTGGTCAAAAATAAAGTTAGAGTTCTACTTTATATCACACAAAAAATTACAAACCCAAACATGAAAGACAAAATAGTAAAGTGCCCCTCCCCCATAACACACACACACACACACACACACACACACACACACACACACACACACACTGTATAGGGAAATGGTCCCTTTCACATATTATGGTGAGACCTTAAAAGTGCCAGAATGACAAAATGGAAGATACCAGCGTCCATGGACATATGAGGTAAGAAAAAAACCTTCATTGTCACGAGGTTTGGAAATTCACCTTAGCTGATATAAAAATGGTATACTGCCAAAGAACATTTTTAAAAATCCAGTTATTATTTTAATTTAGATCACATTTTATTTATAGATTCGGTTAAGGAGAACTGAAAAATATTGTTTTCACACCTGGGAGAAATTCCATTTATTCTGATTTTTGTTCTACAGCCTTCTGTAATGTTTTCTTGTTTTCTTTACACAGATTCCAAACATTTATTTAGTTTTTTTCTGCATGTTTTATTTTGTTGTATTGTGGTTATGATCCTTTTCCCACTACTTTTTCTATTTGATTATTTTTGTACACAGAATATTTGCTTTTATAAGTCTGACTTCTATCATCTTGCAGAATTTTGTCCATGCCATTGGCTCACTGGCTTTGATTCTTGCATTTTTTATAGCAATAATGACACTTTCCCTCTTCCTTCCCAACATTAATAGCTCCTCACTTTCTTCTTCTATATTACTGCATTGGTGAGGATCTTGAAATAATATTGAAAAATAACAGTGAGAGATTTCATTTCCCCATTATTTCATTTAAATTAAATATCAGGCAATTAATCATCAAATATAACATTTCATAGTGATTTCTGATAAGTGCCTTTTATTAAGTTACAGAAATCTCTATTACTGGTTTTAATGAAAGTATGGTTTTTATATGTATGATTGAATCAAAGTAGATTTTGAATTTTACCCAAACAAATACCTTCCCTTTTGGTATTTAGATAATATAAGATTTTCTTTCTCTAATATAATACATCGTATTAATATGTTTCCTAAAAATTAAAACCCATTTGCATTTTATGTAACCACGTCTTGGTCCTAGAATGTACGTTAATATCGAGCAACAAGAGTTACTTTCATTTAATATCTTTGTGCCTATTTTCATAGAAGAGGTAGGTTAATTGGTGTTTATGTGCTCCAACATTTTGCTAGTGTTCTTGCAAGGAATATTGCACTCTGTAAAACAAAGTTCACAAATTCCATCTTTTTCTTTTTTCTACAAAATTAAATATGATACTTCTTCTCTGAAAAGTTGAAATCCTACCTAAGGAAAGGATCTTTTGGTGGAGAAAAATCCTTTTATTTTCCACTTTTTCTATAATTACTGAATTATTCAATTTTTTTTTCTTATGTGGGTACCAGGAGTCGACCTCAGGACCTTGCGCTTTTGCCAGCAAGCACTTGTGTCGCTGAGCGATATCACCGGCCTGTTTTTGCCTTTATGCGGGTACCGGGAGTCGAACTCAGGACCTCGCACTTGCCAGGCAAGCACTTATGCCACTGAGCCATTTCACCAGCCCCCTCAAATTTTATACCTTTTAAAAACTTTTTAAAATCACTTTTATTCCCAAAAAGGTATGGATTTTATTTTTCCAGAGCTATCTTTTTAAAGTTGTACATAATATTATCATTTAATTTTTTAGAGTATCTTTCATATACGAAGATATGTGCCATTGCACATTTAAATTTTTTTTTTTTTGGAGTCCAGGTCTCACTGGGTAGCCCAAATTGGCCTTGAATTCACAGCAATCCTCCTGCCTCGGTCTCCCAGGTGCTGGGATTACAGGCATGTGCACCCACACCTGGCCCATTGCACATTTTGAATGCTGTTTATCTAAATCTTTTCTCCTTCCTCTGGTTGTTTCCAAAAAAAAAAAAGTAGCTTTTATTCCAGAAGTATAAAAAGCTTGAAATATATAGGAGAAATCATGAATTTTCTCTTTCAGATTAAAGTGCTGATACATTGCTTTAAATTTAGAGTTACTGCACCTGAAAAGATATATGGAGGTTAAAGAAAAGCACTGGCTACCTTACTTGATATTTATCCTACCAGCATAAGTTTGTCTCGTGTGCCCTACTAGGCATATTCTATGTGCACATGTGTGGATTGTTCTAGTCTAATCTACCAGATACTTATTTTTGGCCTGGTTTGTCAATCAGTTTCTGTGATGGATTAAAAAAGAGGTAGAAAGTTTCCCCATAATTATAGTTTCTTAAAATTGTCTAACAACTCTTATTATTGTATAGCTTTTATTAATACTATATTGTTGCAATGATATTGCTTCTTGTGTTTTCTGTCTTGTGCATACTTTTTGTGTTGGGAACAGCATGTTAAAACGTGATTCTAACCCTTGCCAGTGGATTAGTCCAGGTTAGCTGTGAGAAACCCACCGACATCTGAGTGCCAGCTTTCCCCAAACCTCATATAAGACCCATTTTGGCAGAATTTACTTTGTGCTGCTGAGGATTGAATCCAGGGCTTTATGCACGGTAGGTGAGTGTTCTGCTACTGAGCTACACCCCCAGGGTGGCTTACTGAGACCCTGTCTCACACATAAGAAACAAAGAAGGACTGGGGATGTGAGTCAGTGCAAAGGCCCTGGGTTCAATCCCCAGTGCTGGGCAGCTGGTGGGGGTGGTCAGAGCTATTGGGGGAGGCTGTGCTTTATAAGTCGTCCCTTGAAGACAAACTGGAAATACACTTCTTTGCATTAACTATCTAGTTCAGTTTATCATTAGCTCATAAATTCTCAACCCATTCAACAGGTCCCCTCCTATTTTGGGGGTTGTGCTTGAAGTGACAGAACTAGTGATACCACTGTTAGATTATCAAACCCAGTCTTTGCCCTTTTTCAGTCATGGTTATTATTTTTATTTGTATATGTTTGAGCCTAAAATGTCAAAACCCAAATGTAAACTTTTGTGGTGAATTTTACAAACAGGAAGGCTTTTATTAAACAAGGAAAAACTCATTTTGAAGTTCTCTGTATTCAACTGTACCCTCAATAGCAAAAATGGTGGAAAGTCAAGATATAAATCTGTATATGCAAACAGCTAAGCATAAGAGATGTATCATTTCCTCAGCTAGTACCAAAGAAAGTGATAACATAACTTTGGCTAAGAGAAGTTCAGATGAATAAGATAAATAATTGAGACAGAATTTATAATGACATTCTATGCCATAATTAGCCTAAGTCTCTCAACTTCATATGTTCTAGCTGAAATGCCCTATTACATAAAAGAACTTGTTGAATGTGTTATAAAAAAATAAAGAACCAATGAAATATTCATCTCTTTAAGTGTCAAGGCTGTTCATAAAAGGAAAAACATTACTTAGAGACAGGGAAAGAAATTCCAATTTAAAATGGATCATTATCATGATCTTCGCCGTAAGTATCTCTTGGAATGGATTTCGTCTTGTGAATAATTCTATTCTTTTACATGAATATGCCTACTCTTCCATCATGGCAGCAAGTGAAATCACCATCCCTACTGATAAGGGAATAAAAATGGTTGACAATGCTTTTTATGGTCACTGAACATTTAAAAAATTGTGGATCACAGCAATCTCAAAGACTAGAAAAGCAAGATATGCTGTGAAATAATTGGTACACTGTGTGCTTTAACACATCAAATTTGAAGAATAATTCTCAAAGAGACCAGTACTTGTTCAGTGTATTGGCTTGTGATATTAATATTGAGTTCGTTTTCCCACAAATGAATCTGCAATGGACAAAACAATAAAGTAAGTTGGATGTGACTCTTGGAGAACCTGTTATACAAATGGAATGTAGAATGTTACTGCAAGAACTTTTTAATTTTTATTAGTACATGTTTGCAGTACATAGTGATTACATCCATCATGGGAAGTTGGTACATGTACGTAACACCTCATAATTACTTTTATGTTCCCTTTCTACATCCTCCCCCTCTCTCCTTCAATCTATTTGAGCCCTTCCCATTCACAACAGATTTATCTCCCTGATTCCTATGCAAATTCTAACATAAAATTATAAAGGAGAACCAAAAGAAACATAATTAAAAGAAGAGATATATAGTTTAAATATTTAACTTACCTCAGATAAACAAGAAATTATTTTCACATAAATGTGTTCCATTCAATATTTTTCTTTTAGTCAACGTACATATGTATAGGCATTAGAAATAATTAAAATTTAATAGGATGTCCTTTATTTTGATTTGCTCAATCATATAACTTTTTAACTTCCCAGAATTTAGATTGCTTCTTTTAAAAATAGCAACCTCTTCTTGTTTTATGGATATAATAAATCCATATGGATCTTTCTGTTTCCTGCATTAATTTTTGTTTCCTCACAGGAAATTCCTTTTGTTTCTACAGTGTAGTACCATGCTTTCACGCTGTTGGTTTCCCACAAATGTTTGGGACTTCCTGTTTACCTGTTCACACTCATAATTTCATACTTAGATTGACCTAGTTGGTAGCTGGAGTGTTTCAGCTCATGAAATTTCTTGTTTTTTTGGCAACCGCTGCAGTTTCCAGGTAAGGCTGGAGACTGGCGAAACAGGCTTCTGTTTGATAATCTCCATCCCTATGACTGGGAGGAATCGTGAACTGATTCGCCTGCGATGGTTGGAGGTTACCCCTCTTGTCCAGCACAATTATTAGTACACTTTCTTTCGCTCATAAGCATTCCCATTTAGACAACAAGTTACATTTTTATTTTTCCTACAACAGATGGAAGTTAGCAGGAACACTGTCTAATTTCTCTCTTTGGTTCCAGAAATCACCTTGGCGGGATCTCGCAGCAAATATCACAGTTAATTTAGCAAGCAGAATTCATAGCTTTAACCTGGGGGCAAATGCTACTCCAAGCACCTGGAGAATAAACAACTGATTCGGTTACTCCATGGTGCTGTAATTAATTATACTACTGGCTGTCTGCCCCTTCCTTGCTCGCCTAAGAGCTTAGGTTTCTTTTTCAGGGGTCATCAGAGCTATTATCTTTCACCTAAATAGAAGTGTACATCTTTTAATCCCTGAATGTGTTATCATTCATGTCTGACCCTAACTGCTTTAATACTCAGTATTAATTCTACGATTGCACCTGTAATATCACCTATAATAGTAATTATCAATGAGGGATGAAAAATTGTGTCAGGCACTGTTCAAAGCTCTGGTACTAATCTTCAGAGCAATGCTATGAGAAGGTTTCTGTTATCTCCATTTTCCAGATATGGAAATGAAGGCACAGAGAGTTTAAGTAACTTACCCAAAAGCTGGATGAGCCAAAGAACACAAGCAACTTAGCAATGATGCAGCAACTGGGTCCAGAGCTCGTATTCTTAACACCACCTAAAGCCCTCACGTCAAACAACAGCTCTTTTCCGGGCTTGCCAGAGCTGTTTGGGGCTGAATCCTTCTTTATTACTTCTGTCATTTCTCTGGGATTTTGGAGAGGAAGGAGAGGTTAGCACAGGAGCTCAGTTAACTGTCATGAACTAGAAGTTTATTAAGCTTTTTTTTTTTCCCTCCAAACTTGGCATTCTGATGTATTGGAGAAGGCTCTGGTCGAAGTGATCATTATACAGGCCGTCACAACCTATTAGACAACCCAACATACAAACATTTACACACTACTTCTTACTGCTTTTTCAGTCTAGAGATGGAGACAGAGATGTAGCATAAATGCATGAAAAGTGCCCTGGAGGTTTCTATATGGTCCCTAGACACTCACTGTAACAGGTCCACTCCAGTTACATAATAGAACATCCCTCCACAGTACATGGCCCCAAATTATTATATTATTTTCAATCAGAAAGAGGCCATAACAGCTGAGGCCAATCCCATCATTTTGCAAGTAAGAAAAGGAATTCCAGTGAGATCAAATTACTGACTCACTCTTACAGCTGATTAGGTTAATTAGTGATAAGGGCAGAATTACCACCCCTATCCTATCCCAGGATTCTATTCATTACCTCTCATTGCCTAAGTGGCTTTAGAAGCAGAAGGCGGAAATCATCAAAATCATATTGTATGGCTATAAATGATTGTTTTATGTAGGTTTTACCTAAATGCTCCATACCCATAGTTTTGAGAAATTACTATTTCAATTTCAAAGAAAGTCTTTAAAAATTAATTGTTATGATCTGCTATGAATCCTGATCTGTCATGGTTCTCTATGTTATTTTTCAAGGGATTTTTTTTTTCTGTCACACACATGCTCATTTGGTAAATTGCGCTTTTCACCCCTAGCATAGCACTGACTCTTATCTGTTCAAATAAATTGACATTTTCATCTCAACTGACTCACCTGCCAAGAGATTTTGAATGAGGCCAGTGGTGAGGGTTATCCATATCACCCCTCTGTTCAATAAAATAAATTATTCTATGTTAAAGCTAACACATTTTGAAAAATGAAAACTTTTTTTTCCCTGATAACAATCAGGATTCTGGGAATATAGACACATGGTAAGAATTACAACATTGAAGAGGTTTTTAAAAATGCAGTATTAAGTAAAGAAAAAGAGGGAGAAATAGGAGACATTTTCTAACTTGTCAAGAGGTAAATATTCTCTATTCTAAAGAAAGAAATTCATATTCTAAAGAAATAGAAATGAACTTCTGGTCCAGGAACAAAAAGAAATGTAAAACAAAGAAAATGAGGAAAAAATTTGGTGGGGGAGTGGGTAAATTTTTATCATTTGTTATGAGGAAAATAGAGCTGTTAATACTTAATAATTTCTATTTATAAGGATTAAATTCTAAAAAAGTCCGTTGCTCATAAACCATAACCTTGAGATAGAAAAGCAATAATTCTTGTTAATTAATATCTCTATTTTCTTCCCTTGATGTTTCCAATTTAGTAGAAAAACGGAAACTAGAAAATCCACTACTTCTTCTCCAGCTCTCACAGGTCTACGGGACACCCAGGATGCCCCACTGCCAATGTACTTCCTTGGAACCAGCTCCCTCTCTCCATGCCACCCCACTCCCAATCCCTGGTCGGCCACTTGTCTCTTGCTACTGAAGTCTCCTCTTCCAGGGGCACCAGAGTAACATTCTATTTACCCTTCTGTTAATCTTAGCTAAAACAACAGCTTTTCCTCTTTTATTTTCCTAGTAGGTTTTTTTTTTTTTTTTTTTTTTTTTGTGGGTACCAGGGGGACGACCTCAGGACCTCGCGCGCCAACAGGCACCCGTGCCACTGAGCGATATCACCGGCCCCTTTTTCGTATGTGGGATCCGGGAGTCGAACTCGGGCCCTCGCGCTTGCAAGGCAGGCGCTTACGCCGCTGAGCCATCTCACCGGCCCCTAGTAGGTATTTTTGCTATAAAAAAAATCACATTTGATTATATATTTTGCTGTCTTGTCAGCTCTCATTAGAAATGAGGGTGTGTATCTATCTATTCTACTCAACTTGCAATTCCATTGTCTAGAACAGTGCCTGACACCTAGAAGGTGCTTAAAACACTTATCACATGATAAAACATTTATCACATTTGGCTCCTTTGGAGCTTCAAAGTGCCTTGGGTTCTTGAATATCGAAGAGTTCCCTTATCCTTCAATACCAGCTCTCAACTCCCATACTCGCCATCCCATCCTCACCCAAAAATGCCTCACCTCTGAAATTTAAAACTCCATAGAAATTTGCCCCGGAAATTTGTTGAACACTTTTTCCACTCTTTCTCTGGCACATTCTCTGCTGCCTTATTTCCAGCAACTTAGGACTTCCCAGTTGTAACACGGATGCTCCATCAATTCTACCTGATGGTTTGCCTCTTACTTCCCTCTCTACGACTGAACTTAGTGGAAGAGTAATTTATATCCACTACGTACTTCGATTTCATCATCTCCTTCTCTCTCTCAACTCAGGCATCCTGGCTTGTGTTCCTACTACTCTACCAAAACTGCCCTCCCTTTGCTCAGATCACCAATCCCATCAGATTTTTTTTTTTAACATGCAGGTGCTGGGAGTCGAACTCAGGACCTCGCGCTTGCCAGGCAGGCACTTATGCCGCTGAGCTGTATCACCGGCCCCAGATTTTTTTTTTTTAAATGAACTCTAATACCAAGTGTTAGGAATACGTAGGAAAACAATATGGCTAGTTAATTTGTGTGACAATTTAGGAGAAGAATTAGTGATATCTGGTAATATTGAAAATATGAATTATCAACAAACACATTCCCCTAGGAAAACTATCCCACATGAGCACAAGAAGATATAGTATATGTCAGTGTTTGTCACAGCATTGCTTGTAATAGCTTGGAAATTACCTGTATGTCCGATGTGGTAGACTTGTTCTTGTCACTTAAAAACTCACTTTGCCCTTCTGAACATTCAAAACAAGGCATAAAATGGACCACAGACAGCAATGAATGAACAAACACACAAAAGAAATCTATCAATGTGGGTAAACCTCTAATCGTCATATTGCAAAATAATATGCACAAAATTTTACCATTTAATTAAAATTAAAATATAAGGGCTGGTGAGATAGCTCAGTGGCATAAGCACTTGCCTGGCAGCGCGAGGTCCTGAGTTCGACTCCCGGTACCCACATAAAAATATATATATGTATATAAAATATATATCTATGACATATTTACATAAAACAAAAAATATGATATGAAAAATATGTCTCATAACAATTTCAAAATGATGGTATCTTTAAAGGAAGGACTTTTCTGATTTTACGTTGATTAACCAGGGACGTAATTGATTATCTTATCAAGCAGGATGGTTAAAGCCAAACCAGTTAAGAGCCACTCGGTTTATCTGTCAAGGTCTTTTAAGGCTGATCTGCCCATCCCTTAAGAACACCTTATAAGCCAGTGCCACCTTATAAAGCCCTGTTCTTGGGTATCTGTGTCACTCCTGAACACCAAGAGGTGAAACGAGCTCTTTCTGAAACATAACTGTGAAAACCAAGTTAAGGAGAACATTCTGCCAAATTTCTTCTTTGTTTGTTTTGTTTTTCTCAATTTTTTTAAAGATTAGTATATGTTTGTGATACATAGTGAATACATTCATTGTGGGAGAATTGGTACATATGCATATCACATAATTTTTTAAAAAATTATTGATACATGTTTGCAGTACATAATGATTACATTCACTGTAGGGGATTGGTACATGTACATAACACATTTTAATTCTTTTTTTCCCCCTTCCCTCCAACCTCCTACATATCACATTTTAATCTTTTTCACTTCCTCTTCCCGTCTCTCCCTCCTGCCTCCCCCATCCCCAGAACCTTCTCATACTTTCAAAGAACCAACTCTTTAATTCATCATCCATCCTTTGTTTTTTAGTCTCAATTTCATTAATTTCTGCTCTTATATTTATAATTCTTTCTATTAATTTCAGATTTGGATTGTTCTTGTCTTTAGTTAAAAAATACTTTTTATTTTATGTGAATATGCATCAATCCATAAAACATATATTTTATATTTTTATTTTAATTAAATGGTAACATTTTGCACACATTATTTTGCAATACTCTTGTACCTTGAGATGCATCATTAGGTTATTTATTTGGGATCAGTCTTTTATATATATATATATATATATATATATATATATATATATATATATATATGCATTTACAGGTATAAACTTCCCCCTTAGAAATGCTTTCATTGTGTCCCATAGGTTTTTATATGTTGTGCTTTTATTGTCACTTGATTCTAGGAAATTTTTTATTTCACTCCTGATTTCTTCTGTAATCCTATGATTAGTCAATAATGTATTATTTAATCTCCATATGTTTGCATAGTTTCTGTGGCTTCTTTTGCTGTTGACTTCTAGGTTCATTCTGCTATGATCTGATAGTATGCAGGGGATTATTTAAATTACTTTGTATTTATTTAAAAAGGCAGTATCAGGCCGGTGATATCGCTCAGGGGCACAAACGCCTGCTGGCAAGTGCGAGGTCCTGAATTCAACCCCCAGTACCCACATTAAAAAAAAAAAAAAATGGCAGTATGGCCTAAAATATGTTCTATTTTGGAAAACGTTTTGTGTGCTGTGTATCTTGTTTTTGTTGGATGAAACAGTCTAGATATCTGTTAAGTCAATTGTTTAATTGTGTGGTTTAGCTCTAATGTTTCTTTGTTGATATTTTTGTCCAGTTGACTGGTCTAATTGTGAGAGTGGGGTACTGAAGTCCCCAGTATGATTGTATTGTTATCTATCGGTCCTTTTAAGTCCAGTAGTTTTTGTTTTATGAAGTTGGGTGTGCTGACATTCAGTGCATAGATATTTACAATTGTTATTTCTTCCTGTTGAAAAGCCATTACTTTTACCAATAAGTAATGGCTATCTTTATCTCTTCTGATAAGTTTTGGTTTGAAGTTTGCTGTGTCTGAAAATTAGGTAGCTACTCCTGCTTCTTTTTGTGCTCCAGTTGAATGGAGAATGGAGTATTTTCCATCCTTTGATTTTCAGTTTGTGGACTTCCTTTTGGATGAGGTGTGTCTCTTGTAGGCAATATATGGTTGCATTTTGTTTTTTAATCCACTCTGCCAGTCTGTGTCTTTTGATTGCGGAGTTGAGACCATTGACATTGAGAGTTACTATTGCAAGGTGTTTATTTATTTATTTATTTTCTTTTTGAGACAGGATTTCATTATGCAGTTGGGGCTGGCCTTAAACTCACTTTGTAGCCCAGGCTGGCCTAGAACTCACAGCAATCCTCCTGCCTCAGCCTCCCACGTGCAAGGTGTTTATTGAATCTTCTTATTGCATTATTTTTCCAGTACTGAACCTTTAATTTTTTTCTCTTTGTTTAATTACTCTCCCAGCTAGGTGTATCCTTTCCTCTGGGTTTTTTACTCCTGCTGGTGTTTTTGTCCAAGATTCCCTAAAGTATTTCCTGCAATGCTGGTATAATGGTTATGTATTTCTTTAGGATTTCTTTGTCATGGGAAGTCTACTTCTCTGTCAATTTCGAAGTTTAATTTTGCAGGATTTAAAATCTGGGTTGACAGTTATCTTCTTTAGGGTTTAAAAAACTTTGCTCCAAGCTCTTCTGGTCTTTAAGATTTGTGCCGAGAAATCCAGTTATTGATGGGCCTGTCTTTATATGTTATTTGCTGTTTTTCTCTAACAGCTTTTAGTAGTCTCTACTTTTGTTGAATTTCTAGAATTTAACTATGATGTGTTGTGGAGAGTTTCTTTTCTGGCTATTGCTATTTAGGATTCTAAATGCCTCTTGTATTTGAATATTGAAATCTCTTCCTAGATTTGGAAATTTTTCTGCTATAATTTCAGTAAGTTTTTTATACCTGTTGCATTGTCTTCTAATTTTTCTTTTATTCCTATAATTCTGAGGGTTGTTTTGTTTTGTTTTTGTTTTTGAGTCATCTAACAGTTCTTGGATCCGGCTTGCATAGTATCTTACTGTTTTCAGGGTGTCACTGAGTTTATCATCTACTACTTCTACCTTGTCTTCTATTTCTGACACTTCGTTCTCACATCAGCCACATCTGCTCCCCATGTTTTCCACTGAATTTTTCATATAACCTATTTCTGTTTACTTCTTTCTAGACTTCCTAATTCTTTACCAAAGTGGCCATCTGTGTCTTGTATTGTTTCACTTACCTCAATTAATTTATTGTTTGTTTCTTCTTTAAGTTCATCAAATATTTTATTAATAAAATTCTGTATCTGTTTAAATTCTCCTTGAACTCATTAGACATCTTGTGCATTGTCTTATATGTTTGTTCTTTTGTTTCTTCAAACATTTTAACCATTTGGCTTTTGAGTTCTTTGCCTATAGTTTCATCCACTTTAGTGTCCATGAGATCAGCTTTTAGATAGTTAGGGGTTTGAGGGACATCTTGTTACCTTGCTTTCTCATGTTTCTATTGCTTTTGTACATGGACTGAAGATCCAGAGTGACTCTGTCACTTTGTGGAGTTCTCTTTAGTTAGATTCTGTCTCCCTGGGGTATGTTTACCACCTGGGTTTGGTTACATTTTGGTGTTTATACCCCTCTTCAACCCATTCAGCATAACATTTGAGGCTCTTCTTAGTGTCCAATGTTTTTTCTAGGGATTTGGTCCCAAGCATGACTCAGACAGGACAGAACAAACCATAGCAATGTTTACAACACAAAGACAAACCTGATAATGTCACTCAATAAAAACCTGTTAAAAGCAACAATTATGCCACCATAACAACAGAAAATAGATCAGCAATTATAATAGAGTCTAAGACCAACTGGTTATTGACATACCATAAAAACCAATCATATGTACAACTATGCCATCCTTCAGAAAAGAGATCTGCAAAAATAATGTAGGCACACAGACAAACCAAATGTTGAGATACAGTAGATATCTACTAAAAGGAACAACTGTTCCACCATTAATAATAGAAAAGAATTCAGCAATAATAGCAGAGTCAACTAAATAGCTAACAAATAATAAAGCTTAATTGTAATAATAATAGAGGTGGTGACAGAAGCAGAAAGCAAAAGAAGTAAAATTAAAAAAAAAAAAGAAGATGAAGATAGAAAGTGAGATTTAAAATCCAATTAAAGAATAAAAAAAGTTAATAGAATTAGGTAAAAGTAACAGAAAAAGACAAATAAGAAAAAGAAAATTAAAATTAAAAATAAAAATTTTTTAAAAATTTAAAAAACAAAGAGCAAAAGTCAGAAAAACAAAAAAGAAACAGAAACAAATCCCAAAACGAAAACAGTCAAAAAAAGAGAAATTAATCCAAAAACTTCTCTACATGTTTGGCTCGGTGGTTTCTTTCCAGAGCCTGTGGTATTGGAATCTGCCAGATACGAGTGGGGCATGGTGAGTCACAACCAAGGCCTATTTTGTTTCCATGTCCACTTTTTGCTGTGGGAATGCTGAATCCTACCCCACCTTTCCTGCTGGGTATGATTGGTCAATGGTGTGGTGTCTGCCTTACAGCTGTATTCACTCCTTGCCTCTTAGTGCTTGTGCCTTTCTGCTATCTTTGATCAGCTTTGTGCCCTGTGGGTTCATGAGGTGCCTCCCTTGCTCCAGAATCCCCTCTGTTCATACACCCCAGCATGCGCCAAGTGCCAAGCTGAGCTGTATCCCTGCTCATGTTGGCCAGTGTGAAAAGCAAGCAGACCACTGAGCTTTGTGCTGGAAGTGGGCAGTGAGGGGGACCAAGCAGACTGGTGGAGTTAATATTTACACCTTCAGACCCAGGCCCCTCAGAAAATAACATGACTGGCCTGCCTTCTCATCACACAGGGTGCGACTGCCATGTTTTACACAACCTGAGATCACTGCTGGTTAAATTTCTCGGGGGGTCTGCCACTAGCCCATTCATTCTCTATGAATATCTTTTGTGGCTATGCCCCATCCAGTCACTGTGGAACGGTGACCTCAGAGGTCAGGATATAGTAGCTCTATAAATTCTAATTCTCAGAGTAGCTCAGTCTTCAACAATAAACCTCTTCCCCAAATGTCTTTTGACTATATCACTTCCAAGTATGGCAGACACTGCAGTCAATTTCTTCCCAACTCTAAACTGCCATGTGGAAGGAATCATTTTCAGGTTAGAACTCCATGCTGTACTGCAGCTTATGATACCATGAGCTTTTCTTGGGGCTAGTGCTGCCAATCTGCTGTTTCTCCCTGGGGCTGCCTCCCTCTCCCGGCTTACCTTGCGTTTGCAGAGACAGCATCTCCCCTCCGGGACCTAGGGTTAGTGTTCCAGACTGCCTTGTTCCTTTCTCTGTAATGTCTTCAGTTTCTCCAGTTTCTCTGTGGTTTCTAGTTTTCCTATTGGCTCTTTCTTGATTCCCAGAGCTCTATTCCCTTTTTCTCTTCACTAGGTTGTTGTTTTCCAGGTGTCTCAATTCCGTGTCCTAAAGAGATTGTATTTTGCTACTGGTCTTTCCTCTGCCATTGTTAAACCCCTTTCCCTGCCAAATTTCAATCGGAGGGGAAGGCAGGAGCAGTACCCTTGGCTAAGTAGCTGCTATGGACTAAAATTTACTCATATTCATAGACTCTTTCTTGAATATGTTCTGAGTTAAGATCAGGAATATTGACTCTGAAAATTACTGTAAATTAAACAAGAGCTGGCCACACTATTTTTAAAATGTGGAGTAATTTTGAGCTTGAGATGAAGGGGAAAAATAAACCAGTTAGCCATTTTCAAGATTCTAATAATAGTGAGAACAATCACTCCTATTTGTTCGGCTCTTATCATGTGCCAGGCATCTTATACATATTCAGTTATTTAAAATAATTTTCACTAGGGCTGGGAATATAGCTCAGTAGTAGAGTACTTGCCTAGTAAGCACAAGGCCCTGGGTTTAATTTCTAGTGCTGCAAAAAAATAATTAATTGTAATAATTTTCACAATAACTATACTATAAATTTTAAAACTGAGGATTAGCGAGTAGTCATATAGATAGAAAGGGGTTTAACCTGGATTCTATTGAAAGAGTTTTCTGAACCTAAAATCTATTTCTTGAATATTATACTAGATCATTTATCACAAACAACAATATTTACTTTCATGGTCTACTTCCACTAATAGGCAAACTAAATGGTTGAATACATTGTACAATTAAAGTGGTTACCACATTGTTGAATTAAAGACCATTGAAAGGTTTACTTACCCCTAGTTGTCTTCTCTACTTTCTGCAATGTTGCTAAGATTTACGTCACTTTTTGGGTTAAGTCATTTTCTTATCATCTCAGTAAGAGCTGTTCCCATGAGAAATAATTCATTCATCTGTAGGTTGCTTTAACGAAGTTAACTACAATTCAATAGTGCATTAAAACTCAGTCCCCAAAGGAAGGAGATACTGATCAGATATGCTTCAGGGGATAATGTAAGAGTCTTCTGAAATCAAGTATTCTTAGGAGGAAAAGCAAGGACAGCAGGAGCTGAACAGCGAGGTGATACCACAAAGATGCTATGTGTCCTGTGTGTTTGGCAATCTTAACCCAAAATGGGATGTTAAAATTAGAAGAAACTTTGAAGATCACCTTTCTCAGTACCCTTCATCACTACCCACCAAAATCACCCTTTACTGAAGAAGGTTAACCCCAGAGAGATTCTCCCATTTCTCCATAGTCTGGAAGGATAATTTTTAACGATCCTAAAGCTAAGTCATAAGTTTTTAACTCCAAGGTCACCCTTTTCTGCTAACAGTTGGGAGATGATATCCAAAAACTCATTGCCTATACCAATATCTTGGCATGTTTCCCCTATGCTTTCCTCCAATTCTTTCTTAGTTTCAGGTCTCACATTCTGAGTTGGTTTTTGTATAGGGCAAGGATTAGGAATCAAGTTTCAGTCTTTTACGTGAGGATATCTAGTTTTCCCAGCACCGTATATGGAAGATTTTGCCTTTCTTGGCACTGCTGTTGAAAATCAGTTGGTTGTAGATGTGTTGGTTTGTATCTGGGATCTCCATTCTGGTCTCTGTGTTTGCTTCTATGCCAACACCATGCTGTTTTCATTACTATGGCTCCATATTATGACTTGAAGCAGATATTGTGGTGCTGTCTCCAGCTTTGTTCTTTTAACTCAAGATTGCGCTGGCTATTGCTTTGGCTATTTCTGTGCTTCCATATGAATTTTAAGATTTGCTTTCCAGTTCTGTGAAGAATATCATTGGTATGTTGATGGGGATCACATTGAACTTATAAATCACGTTGGATAGCTTGGACGTTTTAACAATATTAATTCTTCCAATGGAGAATAGTATGGAAGCTCTTTAAAAAAAAAAAAGACATACCATATGATCCAGCTGTCCAACTACTTGGTATATATCCAAAGAAAATTAAATCAGCATACCAAAGAGATACATGCATGCCCATATTTATTGCAGCTCTACTTACAATAGCTAAGAAGCTAAGATATGGAATCAACCTAGATGCCCACCAGCAGATGAATGGATAAAGAAAATATTATATATATACACAAGGGAATATTATTCAGCCATAAAGAAGAATGAAATTCTGTTGTTTGCAGCAAAATGAATAGAACTGGAGAATATTATATCCAGTGAAATAAACCAGACACCTAAAGACAATATTGCATGTTCTCTGTCTTATGTGGGAGCTTAAAAGAAAGCCAACCTGAATGTAGAACAGTGATATCATCTGTCCCAAATTTTACTGACACAAAATCACCCAGCACCCACTACTAAAATGGGACATTATGGTGTCTATGAATAACGATCATGGAAAATATTTTACTGATTCAATAAAATAGTTTGTAAATTAAATTTAATTTTAAAAATTGGGGGTATATTCACTACCTTGGAGATGTGATTTACCTATGAAAACAGAAGGTACGTGGTTCTTCTGAGTGCTAAGAAAATGTCTTTAGATCCCTTGGTAAAGTTTATTAGACTCCCTGTTTGTGTGCAAGTTCTGTTGGTTTGTTAGTTTAATAATGCTTCTGCTGGCCGACCCATCAGGTTGTTTTAAGCTCTCCATGGTATATTATCAAGTCTTTTAAATAATAGATAATTTGTCCCTAGGAGAAAAAAGAAAAAAATGCATGCCACAGCCCCCGCAAATCTGTTGCTTGACAGATGCTTATTATACTGGCTGCTCCAAATGCTATTAAAGTGAAACCTTGGATTCTTACTTTATCTATTTTTACAATTTGCTTATGCAACATTCATATTCCAAAGCTATGTTTTTGTTTTTATCACATTATAATTTTCAGCAATCACAATTATAACTTAGGTAGAAGAGCATAAATATTAAAAATCAGACATGTGGATAAAAGGACAACTGACAGGAGTATTATTTAAATAATAACTACTGAAGTACTGAAATTAGGGATATTTTCAAAAGGAAATTAAAAGCAAGTAAGTTAAAATAATAGGAAATAAAATGTGATGTGGAAGAATGGTCCATCTGCTAAATTAATATACTCTCATTCAGTGTGATTCAATACAGTATTGTTATTCTACATTGTTAAATTCACTGAGAAGATAATTTACTGGCAACTCCCACTTTTAAGTTGAATTATTTCTGCGAAATAAGCCAGCCAGACTTTTAACTGGTATTTTTCAGCAGATATCTCTCTTTCAAACCCTGCACAATGCAGGCTACCTACCTGTTAGGACACCAGACAAAACTTCTTGCTCTTTGAAGTAATCCAACACTATCTCTTTCCCTAAACTAATTTGATTCCCTTGTTAAAGCTGCATAAATGTTCTCCATGGAAACAGCACCTTGCTAGTCATAGTGAGACAGGAGCAAAGTTATTCGGCTACTGGGTATATCAATTAGAATTATCAGTTGAACTCCCCCCTCACCTTTAAACTAGTGAGTTTGATAGTATCAAAAGAGAATTATAAGCTTATCAAGTAAGCTGTTCTGTATGGGTAACTTTCCCATGAATCAGTCCAAGATACTCTGTAAGAATTACGTAACGTGTGTTGCTCACTTTGCCAAGGTATTTCTCTTTTCTGTGATGTAAAGCTGAGCTGTGAAGGAGAAACACTGCAAAGAGAAGGGTAAGCAGAGGCCTGGGAGGAACTTTCAGCTGCAAAAGGAAATTGACTAATCTTAGAAATTTGTTTTTCCTTCCTGGTCCAGGCTTGATCCAACTGGAGGAAACTGACTGGCATTTCATGATTTTTCTTTACAATAAACTGAGAGCAAGCTGCAGAGGAAACTAGGCAGGTCGGAGCAAAAAGGAAGCTGCCTTGCACCTTTGTCAGTTTCCTGTTGCATCCAACTGATAGCAGAAGAAAGAGGATATGATGTTATGGTGCTGGGGTTTGATTCTAAGATATAACTGATAAGGCATTTGTCCTTCCATTCAGTGGCTAGTGATTTGCAGGTTTCTCCTGACCAAATCGAGGTTCAGGTTTTAAGCCCTGCCTCTTAAAAATCCCTTAACTATCCAAATTTTTTGAATGTTTATACTCTGTGTGATATGAAAAGCCAAAAGTTGAAATATACTCTTTATAAACAGCCCCCTGATGATCTGTAAAACTCCAGAAATGCACCAAATCTGTTTCCAGGGGAATTAGCTCCTTCAGACTTTGTTCGGCTCATCACAAATATTTCCATGGGGGAAAATGTCTTCTGATTTAGTGAGGGGGTTAGGAGTATATGGGAGACATTTTGTTAGACTGAATTTCCCCAATATTCCTAGTAGAGCATTAAGTAGCTCTACTCAAAAAATTGTAATGACTTTCTCTTGATTAAAGAAAAAACTCCAGTTTATTTACAAAGAATTTGAAAACCTTATGTAATTTTAAAACACTATAGTCCTTACCTATGTTTCCAGATTCATCTCAAACCATTCCTTTCAAACCATCAGACTTATGAGCGTCTACGTGTGGTGTCCCATGCTTTATGAGTTTGAACTTAGGCCAAGTTATCATCCTGAATGTACTCAGAGTTTCTATCCTCAGTTGTGTCCATAATTCAAACCTGCCTGAAGCTGCGGTTTCTCCATCAAGTCTTGCTTGCCTACTCTAGGCACAGAGAATTGCACAAACCTTGTAGTATTTACGGCTTCTACCTCTAAGTTGACTTCACCTCGCTTGACTGATGGAGCACATTTTGCACTATTTTGTTGTGCATTACTGATTCTTAATCTTTGTGTTCCTCTTTAAAATTACATGTTTTTTAAATAAAATAAATAAATTGTTTTTGTAACAAGCTCAGAAAAGAAATTATGTATTATATATTTTGCATAGGGCTGGGCAACATCCAGAATAGTGTCTTTGATTCGGTAATACAGATTTTAAATTAATTTATTAAAAGACCAAGGTATTAAACAAGAACAACCACAACCACGTACAAACTTGAGTGGAATAAAATGATCTAGGACTACAATAAGATAATCTTTGGTTTGGGGCCATTGAAATTATAGGGTAGCTTCTTACCAGCTCAGTTTTACAATTCTATAGGAAATATCTTGACTACATTAACCAACCAAACAACCAACCTATGAAACAAAAGCGAACAAAATCTCTTCTAAGTTTGTGTCCTAATGACATAGGTTCATTGACTACAATAAATGGACCACTCTGGTGTGGAACATTAATGGCGAGAGAGGCTGTCTGGGTGGGGGGTACCTGCTGCTTAATGTTGCTGTGAACTTAAAATTGTTGTAAAATATAAAGTCAATTAAAACAACAACAAATTAAAAACCTGAGCATCCAAACACCTACTGTATTGACCCCATGTGTGTTGCACACTGGATCACTCAGGGATATCTGGTCGTCGCCACCAACTGTCAGCTATGTGCCAGGCCTCCGCCATCATTGCTGTACAGAAAGATGAGCACCTGTGTGTGTTGCCTGATGAGGAGGAACCACAATATACGTATTTTGGCAGAATTTTTTTCCCTAGTGCTGGGGATCAAACCTAGGGCCTCTTGCAGGCTATGCATTTGTTCTTGCACTGAGCTATACCTCCAGCCCTCATGGGTCAGCTGGAATGGACCCCCGGAGGCTCTGCCTTTACCAAAAGCTGCCTGGACTAGATAGAACTCACTAAAGGGTTATGCAGTAGCCTTTAACCAATGGGAAACAAGAAACAGGGAGGATCCAACAGATAAATAGTCCTTCATCCCATCCCTGGGCTGTTCCGCGATGCGCTGATTTCCAGACAATCAGCTGCATTTCCTTGTGAAGATGTGGCCAACAAAATAACACACAATTTTGTAAGGGTTCTCCTTCCTTCCTCATTTTTCATCTCAGTCTTATCCCTGGGATTGTACCCCTCTCTCAAGCAATGGCAATATAACCTCGGGCTCTGTTTTCTAGGGAATCTGAACACCTAGCAAGCATCAAACCCTGTGCTTACTGTTGTGGAAAAGAAAAGACATAGTATTCTATGGTAACAAATGCTCTTTACATATTGTATTTGTTTTCTTTTATATGGCTCACAAAAGTAAAGGCACAATAGAGCCTCCCTCCTACACATGTCCTGGCGGTGCCTTATTTCCTGCATCCTGCTCTCCTCCCACTAATATAGCTTGGAAATTGTTCTGTTTTGGTACATGAAAAACTTCCAGGACATTTTTGGCTGCATAGTATTCCAAGGTGTGGGTACACCATCATTTATTTACTCATTCATTTTAATGAAACTTTAGGCTGTTTCTCTCCAATTCTATTACCAATAGCAGAGAATGAATAACATTGTATATAAACTGATCTTCACACATGCCCGTGTACCTGTAGAATAAATTTCTAGAAAGAGTGTGTAGGTCTGCAGAAGAGTATCTGTTATTACATGTCTTCCACAACACAGTGTCTTAACTAAGATTTTGCTTTTGGCCTCTTTGGCTGGTGAAAAACGCTGTCTCAGCATAAATATCATACTTCTCTTATTATGAGTGGTTAAGTATAATTTCTGATGCTCAAGAGGCATTTGTTTTCCCTTTTCCATGAGCTGCTTATTTTAGAAGAAATCTTCACCAAAAGAACAATTGTTGGAACCTCTATTTTTAAAATCCTGTGTGCCATGTCTCAAAGAAAATTAAATTGGGGACTTTAACACAACTCTCATTATCACTGCTTGAAATACTGTGATTTATGTCATCTCCAAGTTGTAAAGTCTAGTTCCTATATTCAACGAGTTTATAGTCTAGCAAGAAAAGATAGTGGATAGAGGGGGGAAAATCAGGATAATGAGTAGCCATGTGTCCCAGTTATAATGCCCTAAGCATAACACACTAGTGGTGGGGGCTAATGTGGCACCCAAAGGCTCCATCTGAGGGCTGGGTGCACTGCAACTGGTATCTCTAAGCAGCATCAGGGCTAACAGGGAGAGGAAAGGTGATGCCTTGATTCTTAGAACTCCCTAGGGTAAAGCCTGACTTAAGCCAGCAATAGGAAGGGTTGGACAGACAGAGACAACTTTATAAGCTTTACAGTAAAGCTATTTACAAACTTTTATGGAAGTACAAGAATAGGAAGGATTTAAATATCACAAGAAGGCAGAAAGTGAGGTCTAGAAAGGTCCACATGGACATGAGTTTTTACTAAGGCCTTGAAGGATAAGACAGAACAGACTGGCCCTTATATGCAATAATAAGCAGAACTGGGAGACCTGAGATTTTTTTTTTTTTTTAACAAATGTTGAATGATGCCAATCAGAGACCAGGGAGGGCACAGGTCTGTGTGTGTTTGTGTACATGCAAGAGGCATGAAAGATGGGCAGAAGGAGAGATGAGGTCACCCTTTAATTAAAAGCTTTTCTTCCTTAGCTTTCTCAACTGAGCTCAAATTTTCTTATAAATTTTATTTGGCAAACATGAAAAGCTCAGGCATAAACATGAATTGGGATGATGTATCAACAACCTATTTTAGGGAAGACAGTGGGAGAAGCCCAACAGGTCAGAGAGAGCTGGTGCCTATTAGTCACAATCCTTCTTGTTTTCTCTTTAAAAATCAAAAATAAATTCCAGGGTTTGGAGGCTAATGGATATATTCATAAGGACAAAACATCATAGCATTGGGGGTGGAACAAAGCAAAAAACATCTTTAAAAATAAGGAAATGTATATTGCTTTTACGTCTATGGTGATTAGAACTATTGGAATAAAGAACAATGACAGTGTAGCTGTGAAGAGAGGTCAGTGAGTGAAATTAGCTACATTACAGGGCTCTAATGATACTCACTTTCTAAACGCCCATAGAATTTACTAATGAGTACTCCAGAGCCACAACCATTTAAGAAAATCTGCTTGGCTTTAACAAGAAAAATAAATACATGATAATTATTTTTTCAAGAAACATTGCCAAGGTTTATCCATGCCAAAACTGCTGAAGGAAATTTTAATGTGAAATGAGCCACAGAATAAGAGCTGATAATGAGAGAAGCTTACAAAGGCCCTGTCATCGCAGAGACACTGGCACTCTCTATTCTTCTTCCTGCTCCTCCTCAAACTGTTCTCGCCTGATCCTTCATGTTTATATTATCCACCCCCTTAAAACCCGAAACTTAACAGACTCCAGGGATAAAAAACAAGCCTCGAATCCCCAGATCTTTACATAAAAGGCAATGCTAGCAACAGAGGCTCAAACGGCCTCACTAATATCCCACAGGATCGTCCAGCCTCGGCCTGCACATCCAGGCGAGAGCCATATCCAGTCTGCTGTTCTTTGTGTAGTTTTATTTTTTTGCGGTGCTGGGGATTGAACCAGGGCCCCGTGCATTTTAGGCAAGCATTCTATTACTGAGCTACAACCCTAGTCCAGTCGTTGGTCTATAATGCCTGTCTACGTTTTGCTTCCTTAAGGACTCAGGATAAATCCAGACAAGAATTTCCCAGTGGAGTAGGAGGGGAGCAGGGGATGTGTACCCTGAGGTTGAAGTTCCAAGAACTCTGTACTCAGAGTCTGTGGCAAATGCTCCGAGCTCCCTACTCAACTGCCACTCTTCTTCTTACCTGCTGCCCACGCCCCAGGTTGGTTCAGGAACACATGCCTACCACATGGGATGAGCGATGGCAGATCTAAGCCAATCATGGTAAAGTCATCCTCCTTTGTCAATGGTTGGTACGGGAGTAGGCGCGTGGCCCGGTATTGACCAGTGCAAAGTAAGAAGTTGGTTGAGAGCTTGTCGGAAAGTTTTATTCTCTGATGAAAAAATAAGAAAGAGAAACCTCTTTTGCAGCCCTTCCATGGGTTCCAGCTTGGGTCCAGCTCACGTGCTTTTTTGTGTGATGGGTGTTTCCTAGGGTGGCAACCGCAATCTGACAGTCATGGTGGAGAAGCTGCTGACTCACTGAGGAAGCAGGTGGAATTTGCCTTCTTGATAATGTTGAATTACTAAACCAAGCCTGAAGCAAGCTTCTGGTTGAGTAAACAACCAATATTCCTATGGTCTTGGGGCATTATTTGTTAGGTTTTCTGTTTTTTGTAGTTGAAAAAAAAAATCATCCTCTGCATGGTAAAAACCAAGTCAGTAACCAGCAGGATGAGGTCCAAATCATGAGGTGCAGCAGGAAGCAGGGGACACTAGAGAGCATCAGGTGCAGTGTGGGTGGGCTAGAGGTATGGCTCAGTGGGAGGCTTCATGCCCAGCATGCATGAGGCCCTGGGGTTCATGCTCAGCACCACCCAAAAAAAAAAAAATAATGCTGTGTGGGATAAGGCTGGGGAAAGCAAGCCGGGAAGCTGTTGGGGCTGACAGTGTGATGGCTGAGTTTTGGAGGACTCCCTCCCCTGACATGCATCTGGCTGTGTGAGACAAGAGTAATGCCCACGGTTATGGTAGGGCCACCCATTTCCCAGATCTGCTCTTCCTCTCTTCATTCACACAGCATGCTTGAGCCCTGATCCTGTTCCCCTTGCTTGCAATCTTACCCCTGGTTGGCTTCCTATCTTTGGTGTCTCCAACTTCTGACCCACCCTCGACACGATAACCAGATCAGTCACCAGTCATGTCACTTTCCACGTTTTGAATCCCTCAAAAGTTCCCCATTTTTAACATGTATCTTCCTTGGCCTTAGAATTAAAGCTGGCCACCTTCTTGTCACTTATGGCAATCTCTAATCAGACTGTATGGCTTAAGGATGGTTCTATGTCATGTAGCTCTTAGAACACCTTGCATGCAATAATTTTCAATAACGTCATCACAGATATACTGTTTTTTTTAACCTTGGTTCTTACCTTGTAGCTTACTTATTATATTTACGCCCATTTTGAGATCTGTTTTTGGTTACTGGCAATAAAAAATATTCTAATAGATATTTTGGCTTCTCTCTCCTAAGATTCCAGCCTGCTGCCACTGTAAGGACTCATTTTCCTAATACCTGTAGCATTCTTTGAATCTCGACTTTCCAAATCTACTTTCTTCAAATGTCAGAGAACATCCTTACTACAAAGAACAGTTCTCTTATCTCTCAGTTTCTCACTTCTGTCCTCCAGTGTCTCCTACCTACCACTTTATAACAAAAATGCCCACTTAATGAGTTTCCCTAAAGAATTATTCCAGGAGATTAGATGTTAGAGACCAGGGATCATATTACCCAAATTTGGATCATAATTCCATGTCTTACTAACTGCATACACTTCAACAAGCTTTTGATTTTTCTGAGGCTCATCTTCATCTATCAACTGGAAATAATAATTGAAGGGTTGTTACAAAGATCAAATGATGTGATCATCCACACAGAGACTTTAGAACAGTACCCAGTATTTATAAGCATTCAAGGAAAAGGCTCTGACTGGAAGTGAAGGAAACTTGCTCAGGTAGGCAGAAAGGGAATTTTCCATTCAACATGCTAGTAGCTTGGAGAATGTAAAGCCCAGCTCAATAACCAGGCAAAGAACAGTTAAGGACCAGGGTGGCCTTGGGGATCCAGACAGCAAAAAGGAAATTATATTTTTTGATCTTTTTGTTCCTCTGCACAAGATTCAAATTTCTGGGAGCGAGCATTTGATTGGTCCAGCTTGGGTTGTGGGCCCACCTGTTTGCCTGCCTGACGAGGTGCCTTGGCTAATGAGGCAGCCAGACTATCTCCAGTAGTGTCCCAAAGCAAACTTGGATTACTGTCACCAGAAGGAGAAGTGAAGGGAAAAACAAACAAGCAACATAACTATGTTTGCTACTCTGTATATGTTACAGCACATTTATAAGACAAGGACTATGTCTTATCCACTAGCTTGCCTAATACCCTAAACCAACCATGACCAATAATCTAGGTTTGTTGGTTGGCTTTTCTTATATAAGTTGACTTGTAACATCGATCATTTGAATTTAAAGACAATCCAAAAGAAAGTACATGTTCCTTTCTTGGGTTTTTTTTGACTGAGAAAGTCTGTTGATGATAATTTTGAAGGGATGTAACAGGGCTGGTTTTGAAGGGTGGGGGAAACAGTGTGAGGTTGTTAATCAAGAAGACAGCTATACTAAAGCAAAACAGTGGAGTGAAGCCTAGACGATTGAGGACCCAGCTGATGGCCCGTCTTGTCTTCTCTGAATTTTGCCCTGATTTCAGTCCTAGCGGGAGAAGTAAAGGGAAAGGAGAAATTGGTGAAAACATCTCAATCATCTAGTCAGGTATTTTTGCTGAATGCTCAAAATGAGTGCTTATTTGATCTCGAGCCTAGTCCAAAGGAAAGCTGCATGCTGCATTTATAGGCCCCAAATACCAATTGGGTCCATTTTTCCTTATAAATATTTTCCCTGCAAATCCATTGCTGTCCTCAGAGACAGCCTGGAGAGCGGTCACCTTGTGCCGGGACTGCCGCCCCGGCCAGTTGCCCAGTAGCTTGTTCTTGCTCCATTCCATTCTGTGAAATCACAGACTGAGTCAGCTTCCTCAAGCATTATTTTGGCCTCATGCCTTTCACATCCAACTAAAGCTCCTGGTCCAGATGTGAGAGCAATCTGGCTGAGACATCTGTCACCCTTTGTTCATCAGCGCTGATTCCACGGATCTGACTGGTGAGGCAGATGTCCCCCTCCT
The DNA here is from genome assembly GCA_028451465.1 of Erethizon dorsatum. Lineage (NCBI taxonomy): Eukaryota > Metazoa > Chordata > Mammalia > Rodentia > Erethizontidae > Erethizon > Erethizon dorsatum. Next base: position 10,982,535 of record CM051834.1, read on the forward strand.
TCCCACAGCTCCATGTGTAGCCTCCCCTGAGGCTGCCCACGTGGACATGCTGGCCAGCAAACAGGAAGGGAAGCCATGGACTTGGGTGAAGAGGAAAGAGTAGCAAATGAGAGGAGAGAGGGCTTGGGACTCAGTACTGGAGAACAATAAGATTAGGAAATACCAAGGGGTGAGGGTGAGCTCAGAGGAAGCAGAGAAGTAAATGTCAGTAGGATGAAAATGTAGTGTTGTGGAAGCCTAAGGAAGGGAAGGTCTCAGAAAGTAGAGACAGCGTTAACAAAATGTGGCGCATAAAAACAACAGCATGTTATTCTACCTTAGATAGGAAGGATATTCTAACACATGGTACAACATGGGTGAATCCATTAAGCTAAGTGGAATACATCAGTCACAAAAGGACAAATTCTGTATGAATCACTTGTATATAAAGTGTCTAAAGTAGTCAAACTAAGAAACAGAAAGTAGAATTGTAGTTGCCTGGGGATGGGGGAGGCAGGTATTGCTTAATGGTGCAGAGTTCCGGTTTTGGAACACAAATCAAGAGCTGATGGGGTGTGGTGGTGAGACCTGTTCAACAGTGTGAGTGCCCTTAATGCTGCTGCAACTACACTTAAAGGTAGTTGAGATGGTAACTGTTGTGTTATGTGCATTTTACCACAATTTAAAAAACCAGAGAGGTCAGCAGAGTCAGATGCTGGTGAAAGATGAGGTGGGAAGAACACCAAAAATATCCCTGAGCTAGGTGTGGTCCCAGCACTCTGGGAGACTGAGGCAGGAAGATCTCAAATCCTTAGTGACCTAGGAAGACCCTGGTTCAAAATTTTAAAAACATAAATAAAAATAAAAAGGGCTGGGGATGTAGCTCAGTGTGAAGGGCTTGGGTTTGATCTCAAGTACTGGGGGGAAAAAAAATAAAACTCTTGTGTTTAGTGTCATAGAAACTGCTGGTGACGAGACTGAGACAGATCTTGCCTGAGTTGTAGGTGACTTCAAGACTTGCAAGTAAACAGCTGTGCATATTTGCTGGCTCATGACAGCTCTCAGTAAAAGTGAGTCATGTGGATTCAGACCATCTCCTGTCCCTGCCCTCACTTGGTGCATTTTCTTCTCCCTGTGTCTCTACCTCTTCCCTGCTTCCCAACAGTCAGAAAAACCTTCCCTCCTCCTAAGCTTTTGTTCTAGATGACACCACGTGGTGTCATCTGTCTTCCTCTCCATTACCCACTCATACTTGTTATCCTACAAAGAAGAGTAAAATGCCGTTGGTCATTCATTCAACAATTACCTAAGGAATTTAGCATGCCTAAGCACTGACAGGGCCTCTGCTCAGCTCCTTAGAGTAGTCAGAGAGTCACCGCCCCGCCCCGGCCCTGGGTCGCGCCTGCAGTGGAGCTTTGATAGCAGAACTTTGCAGCACTGGCTTCCTCCGCTCCCCTGCACATATTCTATGCTCCAATCAAATGGAATCACCTTCTTTACCCATTTCTAAGATGCAACTGGTGGTTATAAGACATACCATCAATTAAAGAACATTTCAGGGGAAAAAGGAAGCAAGCACCAGGCAGTTAGTAATTCTATGACACAGGCCAATGATACTGATCTGGAAATGTCGGAATGCAAGGGAGCATGAGGGTAACGTGAGCATCTTACCTTCAAGACACACCGCGTTTGTTGCTCTTGGAAAATGCTTTGCTTCAAATATTTGCTTATTCTTTTCCTTTCATTTGGGTTCATCTCTCTTTTCCTTACCCTACCTACAACTGGTCCAGTTTTTAAGGATTTCTCCCTGTTATGAAAGATGTCCTGATTCTACCAACTGGATGTGATCTTTCATTTGTTCATTGGTTCATTCAGCAAATGTATACACGGAATGTCTGCTATGTGTCAGGCTGTGTTCTAGGCATCAAGGATAACATGGCACACATTACAGGCAGACATACAGCCCTGCTTGCTTGGAGCTTACGTTCTATGTGTGGAGACAGAAGAAAGCAAGTCAGTCAACACGGACATAGAGTAGTTAATTATAAATTGTAATTAATACCGTGATGAAACCAACAAGGTGCGGTGACAGAGAACCATGGAAGGGAGTCTCCTCTATGATGTGGAATTGGGAAAGACCTCTGGCAAAGAGGTTAAACAAAATCTGAAAGCTGAAGGGACAGGAGGAATGGTACCTGCAAAGTGGGAGGAAGTGCAGGCCTAGCACAGGGAGCACCATGTGATAAAGCCATGAGGTAGGGTGGAGTTGGTGTGCTTGAGAAACCAGACCTGGTCTCTCTTTGAGCATTTTATGTCTCTATTTGGGGCTCACACTAGTGACTTGTTATTTTCTTATTTCCATTTCTACTCTTACTTGTCAGTGAGTTCTGGAGGGCAAGAATTGAGTCTAAACTGGGTGTGGTGGTGCACACCTGTAATCACCCTACTCAGGAGGCTGAGATAGGAGGCACTCTGCAAGTTTGAGGCTGCCTGGGCTACACAGTGAGTTCAAGGACAGCCTAGACTACATAGCAAAACCCTGTCTCAAAAAAGAAAAAAGAAGGATTGAGTCTAATTCATCTATGTTTTCCTTTACAGTGCCTATGACAGTAACTTGAGCAAAGCAGATGTTCAAAAACTACTTTTTGAATTCCATAAGTCCATAAATTGAGGCCATGTTTACTCAGTCCATTATATAATTTTTAGTTGAGCTACACTTTAATTGTATAGTTTGGATTTTTACCAAAGATTGATACATCAGCTACATTAAATTCACTACAATATTTGCTGTAAAATGTAATTGAAAACATTATTTAATACATCATCCAGCTGGGCATGGTGACACATGCCTGTAATCCCAGCACTTGGGAGGCTGAGGCAGGAGGATCGCCGCAAGTTCGAGGGCAGTCTGGGCTACATAGTGAGTGCAGGGCCAGCCTGGACTACATAGTAAAATCCTGTCTCAAAAAAAATAAGTCATCCAATGTATCCTCTGTGAATTCCTTTTGAAATTCAGTGCTAGTAAAAATTTTACTTCTGAACTGGTTTTCTTCTTTCCTTCTGAACTCAAGATTTATATAATGGATTGTGTTTCGCTTACCACTATGGGTGTTAGAGAACTCAAAATCAATTCTACTATTTTATTTGAATGGTTAAAACCACATATTTATCCATATGGTTATAATGTTTGTGTTTTCCTTTTTCACAGACCCTGACTTTTCTCCTTATAATGATTAATATCACAGCTTGTCAGGCTCCATGCCAAGTGCTTTACATAAGTTATCTCATTTAATCTTCAAAGCAATCCTGAGTTTTACAGATTAAAAAAACAAAAACAAAAACAGGGGCTTAGAATAATGTCAAACAGATAGTAAGTACTAGAGCTTCAGTTAAACCCAGATAGTTTGACTTCTCCATTATGCTATGTTTTAATGTCTTATCCTGTCTTTTAAAATTGTCTTTTAAAATAATTTCAGAAATAAGGAGGAAGAAAAATATATGTATATTGTGTTTACACATATGTATGTATATTTATGTAAAATGATTTGAATTTAGGTATAAAAGAAATGCATAGGTGTTAATGCTCTGTCTCATACAACATTATATTTGGTAGTTATTATGAAATATACCAAGTACACCAACTCTGATTATTTAATACAGGTGAGTAGGACCTAAAGGACAAAGTATTTTAATGCCATTTTAATACATAATTAAATCTAGGATATAAGCAATTTTATCTAAAAATTTCATCAGAATATAAATTTGGATAAGGAATCCCTCAAATTCTCAAGTTCAAATTGTGACACAACCCGTTGCAGTAGATTTCAAAGATAGCATTTCCAGCCGCATTGCAGTAAAATTCCTTAGATAATATGTGTCATGTTTTAATATAAGATCGGCTCCCAGGTGGGAATTGGATCATGGATTCCTGGCTCTTTCAGACCCTCCATTTGAGCTCATCGGAACACTTTTATATAGCTTATCACTTAAATAACTCTGCGTTCCTTGTCAGCCAAAATTGGTTTTACATTTTTATAGAGATAATTTGTAGAGAGAAGGAAGTTATTGGTACTTATTCCCAAGGCAAATGCCATCTTTCAGGGCGGTATTCAGGCTGTCTTTTTTTTCACTTATAGCCAGAGTTTACTACCTCACTAGTCAGAAAACAGGACCTAATGAGAACTGAAATGTTTATTTCCCTTCACCTAAGCCAGAGGCAAGAAAGTTTAGTAGGAGAAGCTGCTTCAGGAACAAAGCAGGAAATCAGCAGGAACCCCTTCCAGGGTGTTCACATTCATTTAGTGAAAGCGATAGCTTTTCATTTGCAAGAAGAAGAGGTGTTCCCCAGAAGAAAAAATAATCCTACAAAATCACCTTGCCAGCCAACACACAAATCGAAAATGACAAAAGCCAGATTACCAAAGCACAATCCAGGAAGGCGGCAGAATACAGCATGATATAGTACGTTTTGCTTCTCTGTCACTAGGATAATCTGATATTATTATTGGGGGCTTGGAGAGGGAAAGGAGTTGTTTGCAACTGGTAAGAAAATTTAGCTCTTCTTTCTCTCTTTCATTCTGGAAAGGATTAATAGAAAAAAGCACAAAGTGACTGCAGCATACTATCAAAGTGGTCAGAAATCAAATAAACAACACTTAGTACAGCAGAAAAAAAATGCTTTCTAAAGATAAGAAAATGATGGCCTGTGACAGTGGCAAAAAGACTAAAGAGGCAGGGGAACTGAAAGACACCCATGAGTCAGCACAAGAGGGCCGCACAGCTCAGGCGTGTGTTTGTCCAAACAAAGGTTTGTTCTACCGGGATTGCAAGATTTTTCTGCCTGGTGTCCAATGCTGTGCCGTTGATGGGATAGGGGTAGAGGGATAACGGATTGGATTCGTCTATATATTTTCCCCTGCAGTGTATTTTCAACAAGTTGCTGGATGTTTCCAGTCCGCTAGATGTTTGCACTCAACCTGGTAAGTGTTTCAGAACCTCATTGGTTATTTTATCACCCAACCGATGCTTACTGGGCACCCACGAACTGCCACACACTGTGCAGGGCTGGAAAGCTACCACGAGGAATAAAACAAGGAATTCAGAAAAGGAAGTGTTGTGCTCAGAGCTCAGAAAAATTATCTCATACAGGTTAAACCCCCAAGAGCCTGTTTAATGTAAAAATGATTCGTCAGCCTATAATGCAAAAATTTAAGGACGTGGATTGTGAATTGAGATTCCATTCCTGATAAACACCATGATGGAGAGTAAGTCACAGGTGACGAGATTCTTTGGAATCTAAGATTCTTTAGAGCAAAGGGAGCAGAATTATTTGAAACATGTAACTTTCCTGAAGAAACTTTTGTTCATCTCTCTTTAAATTAATCCCACCCACCACCGATACACCATATTTACCCTTTGGCTCAGAATCTACTTTCTCTGCTCCCCTACATCCTTCTCTCTCTCTTTTTTTTTTATATGTGGGTACCGGGAGTCAAACTCAGGACCTCGCACTTGCCCAGCAGGTGCTTGTGCCGTTGAGCTATCTCACCAGCCCTCCCCTACATCTCTTATTCCTTCACATTCATTCAGCTTTGGAGTCAAGGACACCTGGGCTCAAATTTCAGGTCAACTATTGGCTGTGTGAAATGGGGCGAATTGCTTAACCTTTCTGAGTCTCAAATATCTCCTCTGTAAAATGAAGGCGCTAATACTCCCTACCTTAGAGGGTTGCTATGAAAATTAAATGGGATAATATATTTAAAACAACCAGTCCAATTAGTTATACTGTATCTGACATAGCTATTATATCCTGATGTTATATATGTTTTCATATCCAAGTAGCATATCATCTTTTGACTCCTGTTTATCTTATCCTCTCCAATATTCTGTTTACTGTTTTTTGGTTTTTTTTTCTGTGGGTACCGGGGGGTCGACCTCAGGACCTCCCGCGCCAGCAGGCGCCCGTGCCTCTGAGCGATATCACCGGCCCCTTTTTCGTATGTGGGATCCGGGAGTCGAACTCGGGCCCTCGTGCTTGCCAGGCAGGCGCTTATGCCGCTGAGCCATCTCACCGTATTCTGTTTACTCTTAATTTGTATTTCACGTTGGTCCTGAAGATATAACTGCATTACAAAAAAATAGGGGCAACTTTTTAAAAATGGAATTTTACTTTGTGAATCCCTTTTGTAAACTCAATGGCTCTGAATTACTTGAAGTGGTTAAAAAGTCAACATCTTTAAGTTAAACTCCAATCGCAAATACAATTTTGAGACTGCAGTGCATACACTGTTTGGCAATGCGTCTGGCTTTTTCTGCTTTGATGAAGAAAGAAGCTCAACACATCACTCTGAGTCATGGCTTTCCACATCACCCTGCACAGCGCATTAAAGTCCCTGCCAATAGTGTGGAGAGGAGTTTGCCTATAGCTGCACAAGTCATCAATTTCTTCTGACCCCAGACTTTGACTCACTCACATTTGAAGAGATTTTTGTCAAGAAATGAAAGCCGTATATGAAATCAGTCATAAGAACCTCCCTCCTAAGATAATTCTACAGGGAAACAGTCGTTTGTGGTCTGACTTATTGCATCGAATGGATAAGATAAAGCTTTTTTTTTTTTCTTTTCAGCATAGATCCTGAAGTTGCCATTTTGGAAACTGACCAAAAAAAAAAAAAAAAAACAAAAAAACCATGAGCACCTTTGGCAAAGTTGCCACTGTGGGAGAGGAGATTGAACTGGGAAAAGACAAATACACAATACCTTTCCCACACTGGAGCGGTTCTCCTTGGCTCCATTCAAGAGTGATGAAACATGTCAATTTCTCATGAGACAGAAATCTACAGATACCTGGAAACCCTACAAAATGCCTCAACAGGTATGCGTGAGCCATTTTCTCATGAGTATGGATAGCATTAATGATAGAGACAACAAAGATGACAAATGCATGGAGATGGAGACGGAGACAGAAGAAATGATAAAACTGTCTCAGTTTAGACTCCTAGAGAAATCCAGTTTGTTAATCTGGGTTTGCTATCACTCATTGCTATCAAAATTAATTTTTTTTTTTTGGCACCAGTAATCAAACTCAGGACCTTGCATTTGCCAGGCAGGAAAAGTGCCACAAGAATAAGGGAAAGAAATTTTCTAGGTTTTTTTTCTCTCCTATGTGAAGGAAATCAATTTCTAAGGCAATAAAATGTGTGCCAGATTGCAGGATGGGGAGAAGTTAGGTGTGTTTTTGTGAGAAAATGACCCTTATCTTTCATCAGATCAAAACAAATAAATAATTCCCCCAAAAAGAGTTAACTACTTATCTAATATGACCATTTTATTTTCTAATGAATAAATGGAGCCTCTGGAACATGAAATATTTACACAAAGTCACAAATTAATAAGTGTTAGAACTGGAATTTGAACCCAGTTCCCCTGATCTAAAGTGACTGGACCATATCGCTATTATATTTCCTCAGTGGTATATGCCACACTCGTACAAGAAAGCTCTTTGGAACCAAACTAAGCCAAACTGAGATGAAACAAGACAAGACAAATCAAAATAAAACAAACAAAACAAAATGAAACAAAACAAAAGCCAACTAATCAACCACAAAATTTCTGTGAAAATGAAGTCTTTTGTTCTAAATGTGTGAGTGGCTATCAGCTTTGCCCAACCTTGACTTCCCACCTGTCTAGACCTGCACTGATTGCCAGCTGCTTGGAAAATCCATCTGCCACCTCTACTATCTCAGTCCAGTTTGATTTTCTTCTTTGATGACAGATGTCCCAGTTTCAAATCCACTAGCTGATTTAAGCATCTTAAATAACCAAAACTTGCCTTCCCTTGTGTGTGTCACTATAGTCTAAACCCGATCCCTGGCTTTTGGCATTGCTTGAACTCTGTATACAATGCCTTATGCTGGAGTTTATTGAGTCCTTTGGGCATATGTTGAAATGGACCTTTTGTGTAAGAAAGAAGAGAGAAATAGAGAAAGAAAGCTAATGTAAAGGCTTTTTTTCCATTTTTAAGTATATAAAAGTCATGTATTTTCCATGTTTAATTTAATGAGCTATCTTTCTTATAAAATGAAAAAAAATTTTTTGAGTTCAAGAATTTTTCTCAAGTTGTTAATCAAAACAACAAAACGGAGCTGAGATTTTTCACTCTTTGTCAATAGCTCCTGCCTGCCGTTTGGAAGAGAGGGTAGACCATTTGAATGAAGTCTGCTATTGGTTTATCCAGATGCCCCATAAGCAGGAACCCTTAAGGTTGGAGTAGCAGCTGGTAAAATCAAGGCAGGTTACTTTGGAGAGTAAACTAAAGCAGAAGTCCTACATAAGAAGTTGGTAGTATCCAAGGACATGGTGGCACAGGCAGCGGCAATGTGGGCAAACTCAGTGCTAGAGTCTGGATCGGAACACCCCCCAAAAGCCAACGTGTTGAAGGCTTGGTCCCCTGCCTTGGTGCTGCTGGGAGGTGGTGGGAACTTTAAGAGGCAAGCTCAGTGGAGGTCTTTGGGGTATCCGGAGCACAACCTCAAAGGTGATCATGGGACCCTGTCCATTCCTCTCCCTTTCATTCATGGCCATCAGGTGAAGGGGCTTCCTTCAGCACATGCTCCCACCGTGCTCTGCAGCACCACAGCTCCAACACAACAGCGCCCATCAGTCATGGGCTGAAGCCTCCAAAACCGTGAGCCAAAATAAACCTCCTCTCTTTGTAAGATGATTATTTTAGGTATTTTGTTGCAATGATGGAGAGCTGACTAACACACTCAACTTTCCTGAGAATATGGTGATATCCAGCAATGGAGAAGGAGAGTAACATTAACTCTATGGTGCATGACTGAGCAGGAACCCAACCAAGTGAGGCACATCTTCCCCCAGTGCCTCCCAGGCACACTTTGGGAAGACGTTACAGGGAGGTGGAGAGGGCGCATGAAACACAGGTCACAGAGTACTAATTAGGCAGCCAACAGACAGGGTAATCACGAAGATTCTAGTGAAAGGAATAGGTGCATGTGTGTGTGTGCGCATGTGTGTGTGTGTGTGTGTTTCAGTACTGGGGATTGAGCCCAGGGCCTTGGCACTGAGCTACACCCACAGCCCTTTATTTATTCTTTGAGATAGAGTCTCACTGAATTGCCCAGGCTGGGCTCAAACTTGTGATCCTCCTGCCTCAGCCTCCCAGAGTGCTGGGATTACAGGTGTGCGCCTCTATGCCTAGCTTGGAATGGGTGTTTATAACAACAAGTGAAGAATGAGTACAAATATACCCGTGTACTGTTAAAATGTGTAAATATGAAAGGAAAGCTAGAAAGAAACATCCCAAAATGATAAAATTAACTGTATTAGAGTAGTGATGATTCAGATTATTTTCTTTCCTTTTTGTTAAAAAAATCTTTTGTAGTATTGTATAATTTTTAAAGTATTTACCAAAAGAGTCAAAAGGAGAAGAAAAAAAAAAATCAACATTTCATATTCTTTAAGAAAAACAGAAAGTTCTTAAAAACCTAGTAATTTAAGTCCATTTTCAAGCTTATTCTCATTCTGATTCATTCCTTGTTTTGCACAAAACAGATACCTCCCCTGGGGCTTGGTTCTTATATATCTTGAGTCTGTTGTGTTTTGCTGGCTTGGTGTCACTTGTGCCAACCATTCAGACTTGCCTAAATTTGTGTTGGAAGTATATTACCCACAGAAAAAAATCTGAGCTATCCAGCCTGTACAACAGTAGAAGGCATGAGTGAAATATGAAAAGAAAGGCAGTATTTCTCAGGTGAACAAGTCAAAAACCTGAGGTGCCAAAATTGGAGAATAAGGCTGCTTCAGATAGGAGTTGGGAACTCAACAGTAGGGAAAGAAATAGAATATTTCACATTTAATGGGTTTATAAAATAAACAAAACTAAGCTTATTTCTGAAGATTAAGTAGTTAAGGATTTATAGTACTGTATGTCTCTAATGTGAAATAAAATGCTTAACCTTTTTAATGAAAGTTTAATATTTACCTTAATCTCGTTATGTGACTCTAAAGTCATAACTAAACTTCATTAATGCTTTAAAAGCAAGAGCACAGGCAGAAAACAAATAACTGTTTTAAACTTTAGGTTTTCTAAATATTGTCATGCAGCCAAGATTCATAGAGTGACCTGCCCCATGTACAATTTGGCAAAGGACTGGAGACTCTCTCAAGATGTCTTGATTTCACTTTTTTTTTTTTGTTATCTGTTTATCAAACCATTTATGCAAAAAGAGACAGCTGCCTTTTATCTCTACATGTAACAGACTGTTTTCTAAAACTGGATTATTATTAATAAACAAGTGATATTTGAAATAAGTACATGAGAAACTATAGAAGGAATACAAGTACTCTGCCTGTCTTGCAAATTTTACCTAGTGCTAGGATATTTGCTCAAACCACATGTTGTATATGCCATGAGGCCAGGGATGATGACTTTAAATACTTCTTGATTATCTGGCACTCAATGCTAGATTTCTAATTAGTCACCAAAAAGTACTCGTTGACTTGTCTTATGTGAGTAGCACAGCCTGCTTTGTTTTCTTGCTCTCTTCACTTCTCCTAGCCAAAAGACCTATTCTTCCCCTGAGTAACACATCCAGACTTGTACCTTAAACTGTTAGCCCCTTCTGAGATATGGCCAGGTTTCCTCCCAGGAGACACTGTAAGCCCTTTGATCACAGGGACAGTGCCTTTGTCTTTCCATTCTTTACAGTGCTTGGCACATTGTAGACATGAAACACAAACTGGATGAAGAAAGACTTGACCAAAATGGTAGTGGAAGAGTAAACATGAGAGTTGGATAACTTCTAGTTCCCAGCCCTAAAATTGCTTAAGTATCTCTGATGAAAAGAATTGCTATGTATATTTGTACTTGTAAATGCACTGTACGGAAAGTGGATATATAAGAACCTGTGTTCAAGTGATTTGTTCCTTATAAGAAAATTTTTACAGATCAAAAACTGCATTTAAAAATTCATAATAGTTACTACAGGCCTTGCTCATTCTGAATGTTAGGTAATACTAATGTTATGATGGATAGTACACTAAGATATAAACATCTATTTTTTTTTTTCTAAATGGGGCTGCTAATCTTCCATCAAATATATTTATTTTTCTCCATTTCTTTTTTCTAAATATTGTAATGCCTCTCCATAGAAGACAAATTATTTCTCTTGAGCATTGTAAACTTAGATCTCTGCCTTCTTAGATGCATTTTCATCAGAGTATTTTTCCATGACTTTTATAGCAATGATGTGCAGGAATGGAAAGAACACTAATAGTCATTCGTTGCCTGCTAAGTGCCAAATATTGTGTTAAGCCCTTTTGTATTTGGTATCTCCTTGAAACTTCATGAAAGGTCCCATAAGGTATGTCCATTTTACCTATAAATAAACTAAAGCTCAAAGATAAACTACCTTCTCAGTATCTTGCGCCAAATACATATCAGAGCCAAGGTTCAAACACAGGCTCATTTTATTTTGAATCCCATAGTCTTTATACTGCATCATGGTAAAATATTTTACAAACATTTGCACAAAATAAGAAGAAAGCCTGAAATACTGTACTCCATCCTGCCTAGAAGTGGGTAGAAAGTAGTAAGGAATGAAGCGTGATACACAGAGAGGCACTGATGACCATAACAATCGGTCTAAATGATGAGAAAAGAAAAGAAAAGGAAAAAAACCAATAGGTTTATTTACAATAATGAGAATTATCCAAACCCAGAAAATGCCTTTTTTGAAACAGACTACATTATTAAGTTTTCGAGTATGAGGATGTTATCTTTTATTTTTATTTTTTTTTTTTGTGGGTACCGGGGGTCGACCTCAGGACCTCTCGCGCCAGCAGGCGCCCGTGTCACTGAGCGATATCACCGGCCCTTTTCTCGTATGTGGGTTCCGGGAGTCGAACTCGGGCCCTCACGCTTGCCAGGCAGGCGCTTACACCGCTGAGCCACCTCACCGGTCCAGTGGATGTTATCTTTTAAACAACAACAAAAGCAGTCTTTGCAAAACGTCTTTGCATTTTTTAGGTATATTAAAGGTGTTATGGTTTACATCTAAAACGTCCCCCAAAAGTCTCACAATGGGAGCTGGGGCCTGGTCAGAAAGGGTCACTGGGTGTGACTTGGAATGGTGTGTTCTTGTCCCCGGCTCCTCCTGTCTCTGCTTCCTGGCCTCATTCATGGAATGAGCAGCTGTCCTCTACAAGGCCCTTCCACCATGTCGTTGAAACCAGTGACTTTGGACTGAAGCCACTGAAAGCCATGAGACAAGTAAAACTCTCCTTTAAGTTGCAGGCGTCTGGTATTTTGTTCCAGTGACGAGAAAGTCACTAATACAAAAGACTAATACTGAAATGTTTAGTACTTCTGATGCTTTCCAATGAACTAGAATTTGAGGGTAGGCAATTGGTATGAGCTCTGGAAAACAATTTCGTGATCTAATAGCTTTGGTGTCACGCTTCTAATAGAAACAGGATGTCCCAGCCAATGGTAAGCTTGTCTTTATTTCAAGGGAAGGCATCATTAATTGCGCAGCTGATCTATATTTCAGATCAGGAGTATAAAAAGAGGAAACATTTATATTACATCTAGCTCAGTGCAATATATGAGAAGAACAATATTTCAAAATTGCCAGATTTTTTCCACATGGAGGAGGTAGAGGGAGAAGAGAGATGACATTTATTGTATACTCTAATCTGCTTTAATAGGATATCCTGGGTTTACCAGGTCAATATTTTATATAGGGGCAAGTAGATTTCAGGTGTACCTCACTTGCAATTGCCACCACTACACTCCTTTGCACTGTGAAAATTTGTCAAGAAAAATATAATCATATTCATAACTTTTATTGGTCTCTTCTTTATCCCTGCAGCTAGAAGCCTCCTATGGATTAAGTGGTGTGACTTCCATATAAATTTAGAGGAAGCCTGCATTTTCAACAGTATCGGAAAGTTCAGGCTTGTACAGACAGGTCTGATAATAATTTCAAATGTCATTAGACAGCACAGTGTTTTTCATCTATTCTCTCTTTTTTAGTAGTAGTATTTTGGTATGATTACATATAACAAAGAACACGTAAGTATTCAATTTGATAAGTTTTCACATTAGGTATACACTTATGATGCTCTTTAGCCATTTGCATCTTCCCTATTCTATCTAGGCTGGTGGGACCCTTCTGATTAGAGGGGTGGACATGTGACCTAGGTTGGGCCAATCAGAGTTCTCCCCTGGGATTTTCTTTTTTTTTTTTTTTTTTTTTTTTTTGTGGGTACCGGGGGGACGACCTCAGGACCTCGCGCACCAACAGGCACCCGTGCCGCTGAGCGATATCACCGGCCCCTTTTTCATATGTGGGTTCCGGGAGTCGAACTCGGGCCTTCGCGCTTGCAAGGCAGGCGCTTAAGCCGCTGAGCCGTCTCACCGGCCCTCCCCTGGGATTTTCTGACTGGCCTTCCCCCCCATGAATTGTGAACTGTATTAGCCAGCTTTTTGTTACTGTGACAAAAATACCTGAGATAATAAACTTAAAAGGAGGAAAGGTTATTTTAGCTTATAGTTTCAGAGGTGTTAGTCCATGGTTGGTCGGCCCCACTGCTTTAGGCCTGAGGCAACACAATACTTCATAGCAGGAACACATGGCAGAGAAGTTCTGTTCATCCTATGGTTGCTGGGAAGCAAAGAGGGAGGAGATGTTGAGTCCCAGTGTTCCCTTCAGTGGCGGGCTCACAGTGACCTAACTTCCTCTCAGTAAGCTCCACCCCTTAAAGGCTCCACCACCTCCCAACAGCATCACAGGCTGAAGACCAAGCCTTCATTCAATACAAGGGCCTTTGGACAACAAATACCCAAACCATGTGGGAACCAAGAGTGTGATTTTAGACCTGTCAGGGAACTGGTAAAGAATGAGGGAACTGGCAAAGAATGAGGCTGGCACACAGACTAAAGCCCAGAAGAGAGACAGAGCAATCATGTTCTGAGGCAGACTTCCTGGAAACAGCCGATGTTAAATCCCACTCATCTCTGTTTTTTTTTTTTTGCATTTTAATTAAGTATTCTGTATCTACTGTCCTACTTATGGTAGGGCATTTTTTTGTTTGGGGGGAAAACTGCTCTTCCCAGACTCTCAACACATGTGATTCAGGTAAAGGGGTAAAGAACATGTCCAGGCCCTTGCCAGCCATTGAACTTCATTGACCACGGTAACCATCAGTAACTCTAGCTGAGCTAAGAGCTATGGTTTGTGCTACTGGGAATGTTGCTCCTTTTTTCTTTGAGATTGTAACCTGGAGGAACACAGTTACAAATATTGCAGCCATCTCTTGGCCTAGTAGGTGGATGACCCAAGGCTGCCAAAGACCGCAGGAGAGAAAGCAGGTCACGATGATATCATGCGGGCTGTTGGCTAAGATGTTGCTGAAGCCTACACTACCCCTGACCTTTTCAGTTATGTACACAACAAAATTCCCTTTCAATGTAAGTTATTGGTGATGCTGTTTAGGTCTTTACAACAGAAAAAGTTGCAATGCAGTGTGTTACATTCATTATCTCATTTAATTCTTACAACATGACAGGGAGATTATATATGGGGAAATTCTCAGTTAAGTAACCTACCAACCTCTCACAATGGCAAGACTAGAACTCCCATCCAATCCAAAGGATTGCGAAGCCCAATTACTGTGTAACAGTGCTTCACGGCTACTACCCTTACTTGGCTTGGCCTCATGTTTTTTCCTATTCTGTTTTTTCTATTATATGAAGTTTACCAATATTAACATTTGCAGCTTCCTTATTGCTAAAATAAAATTATGTTTGTAAAGCTTAATTCTTCTCTTGCTTTTGCCTTGTTTCCTACCTTTCTTGTCCTTTTTCTTCTTCCTCATCTCCTTATTTTTCCATTTTTCCATTTTCGGAATACCAAATACTTGCTCTAGTCTCCTCCTCATAAGTCAAATCAGTTCTAAAATGGTCCTGTGGGTCAGTGCTGGCTTGGGCAAAGCAAAGTTCATTCACTGAAAACTTCCCCTTCTGACTAATAGCTGAAGATGAGACGATTATAAATCAGTCTGATCACCTGACCTGAAGGCAAATCACTGGGCCAGATTTCAAAGATGACAAACCATGAGGCCACTGCTACTCCCCTGCTTCATTCATTCTGTGAAAGAATGATGGAGGAAAAAAGAAAGGTCGAAGTTTATTGATCATTTGCCTCTGGGAATATGGCCAATTTCCATATTCTTGTTAACATGCCTAACCAGGTAAAACCTCCACTGACTGCCCCAGATTATAGTTATCAGCAACGTATTTTAAAAAGGAAGGAATTTGTTAAATCTTAAAAGATGGTTTCATTTTTCAGGAAGCTCAAATAAGCTTTAAATGTATTCTATTTTATTAAGAGCCCACTTCTTTTACCTGAGTAGAAAGAATATCAGTTGCCAGGCATGGTGGGGCACACCTGTAATCCTAGTGCTCAAGAGGCCAAGGTGGAAGGATCACTGTGAGTCTGGGGCCAGCCTGGGCTACATCGTGAGTTCAAGACCAGTCTGAACCAAATAGAGAGACTCTGTCTCACTGCCCACCCCAAAAAGAACAGCAATCTAATTAAGGAAGGAAGGAAGACATGTTTAATCCTTCTGTAGTCTCTTGGTAAAGCCTTATATGGAGTCTTACTAGAAATCTGGAGACGAATGCTCCCTAAACACTTGTCAGCAATAGAGAACAATTTCATTTTAAAACAAAGCGTTTAAAAATTATATCCTCCTTAACTGCCAAGACTGTGTTTGGCAGTTCATTTTCCTCATTAGGACACATGACCTCACAGTCTGGAAAATTTTTATAATGCTTGTTGGCCTAGAACAAATATTTCAGATGTTATCAGTTCTCTAGAATTGAATACAGTACTTCAAATTTGAAATTTTACATGAAATAGGGAAGACATTTCCCTCTCCAAATCCTTAACTTGTGAGTCCATGGAGATATTCTGGTAATGAGTTTAAGTAGATCTGTAAACTCTCTACAGTTAACCTTCAAGAGGTTGTCTACAAGTATGTCATTATGCAAGGGTATACAGCTGTTTTGTAGGTGTTAGGATGGTACAAAATATATTTAAAAATAAATGTTAGGGTGAGGCTGATAGTTTCTTTTCAAAGCAGGTTTAAAAAAATCCATTCATACAATACTCTTTTCTCACCTATAGTTTCATTTTTACCAAATATAAAATTATTTTGCTCAAGTGATTTCAGGCAGAAGATAGTCGATTGCTACCCTTAGCTTTATTTGCTTCATTCTTATTGCAAAAAACAGCACAAAACAAAAATCAAAAGCAGGGCCAGTGAGATAGCTCAGCAGCTTAAGTGCCTGCCTGGCAAGCACGAGCTCCTGAGTTCGACTTCCGGTACCCACAATAAGGAAAAAAAGGGCCGGTGATATCGCTCAGCGGCACAAGTGCTTGCTGGCAAGCGCGAGGTCCTGAGGTCGACTCCCAGTAATCACATAAAAAAGAGAAAAGAAAAGAAAAAAAGCAAAAGCAAAAACAAAACAGATTTTTCTCTATGACCCAGTCTAACAAAATAGAGAATGGATCTAGACGGAAAGAGTTTTCCCAGTTTGGTCAGGTAACTAATTTCTTCAAAAATTTTAAACAATTCAGGCATTCAGATATGTTTTGAAGGTCATTAAACTTTGGACATTATACTTTGACATGCATCTCCAAATTTGTTTTGTAAGTAGATAAAGGTTATGTGTTGATGCTATAGAGAGCAGTGATTCTCAACCTTGATGCCGTAGTAGTGGAATCGCAGAGGACTTGGTAGTACAGTTTGCCGGGCTTCGCCCTCCTTTCCTAGTTCCGCTCGCCTGGGGCGGCACCTGAGAAACTGTATTCTTAGGAAACTTCCTGGTGACGCTGCTGTTGCTGACTCCCAGACGGCACTTTGAGAACCACTCATGTATATAGCAGCTGAAAACCAACATGTTTCTTTTCCACATCTTTTTTTTTTTTTTTTTTGTGGGTACCGGGGGGTCGACCTCAGGACCTCGCGCACCAACAGGCGCCCGTGCCACTGAGCGATATCACCGGCCCCTTTTTCGTATGTGGGTTCCGGGAGTCGAACTCGGGCCCTCGCGCTTGCCGGGCAGGCGCTTACGCCGCTGAGCCATCTCACCGGCCCTCTTTTCCACATCTTATCTGAATATGTTTCATATTTGCTTCCCAGGCAATGTCACACTTAGAGTATGAATCATGGCAAAAACTTTCTGTCTCCATCCCCCTTTACTTGCAATGTCCAAAGTTTAATGACCTTCGAATTCTCTCCCTGATATTTTTATATGTCCCCTAAATATGATATGGTTATGCTATGGTGAAAACATTTTGGGATACACTGATGTCACTGGGAAGAAAATTGTTTTTCATCACAGAACTTCTCAGAGCTCTAAATATGTAAATGTATGTCGAGACCTTCCCAAAGGGAGATAAAATATGTGGTGTTTCCCAAGTGGATTTGAACTTGGAATTCTTCCTGAACCCTTCTTCTCCACAAGCACTAGGGAATATGTATTAACAAAAATTTGGGGAATACTATAAATAAATAGCATTGTATTTTAACTTTTTTTTCACAATGGAAAAAGCATCTATATTGCAACCTAGTTATAAGACCAACCAACATGCCCTAAATACCACGTGTGAATTTAAAATCAATTTAGAAAACTATTTTTTTTTTTTGGTACCGGGAATTGAACTCGACCTTGCGCTTGCTAGGCAGGCGCTGTGCCGCTGAGCTATATCCCTGGCCCTAGAAAACTAATGAAATGACCCCATCCATTGATTTTTTTTTTTTTTTTTTTTTTTGAATTGGGAATCAAACTCAAGACTTTGGGCTTGCCAGGCAGGCACTGTGCCACTGACCTATACCCCCGGCCCCACTCATTGATTTTTGTGTGATCTTTTCTTGATCAAATCATTTACTGAGTGATACAAAGAAAGATCCCATGGCTTTACCCCCTGATAATCAGGCCTTTCCTGCTATTACCATCTAAAATAACCCTCCCTCCTTCCTTTTCCTTAACAGTTTCATTGTCTTCAAAACACCTCTTACTGATTACGGATTCTTACCAATTTGTTAAGTAATTTACATGTCTATTGCTTGTTTTCACCCCTAGAACAGTTCCATAAGGGCAATAAATCGTCTATCTTATTCACATCTACTTCTTCAACATTTAACAGAGTGCCTGACACACGATGTACAATTAATATTTTCTTACTGAGAGAAAAAATGGTTAATAAAATAATCATCAAAGTTCTGATGATCAAATCTATATTACGGTAGGGAGCGGAGAGGATGCTCTTAGCAGCTTTGGGTGAGGCAGCTTGAATAGTACTTTTATTTCTAATGTAGTAATTCCAATCTAATGATATGAGGGTGAGAGTATCAATGCTGAGACTCAGAATACAATTTTGTAGACCCTGTTTTGGTGATTTTGAATGTTTACTAAGAGCCCCCCCAAAAAGGTAAGTATGTAAAAATGCTTGGTATATAAGTAGATCTTGTGAAACATTTTTCTAACTTAAAAAGAACTCTGAAACTTATGCTATATTTCTTTGGCTTGAACGAATCTAAAAAATGCCGTGTTTTTTTTTTTTTTTTTAAGCACACTTATTCTAAAGAAAAGTTTGTTATGTATGTTTCCATTCTTCCATGGTAAACAGGTGTTAAGTATGTGTAGTACAGCAAAACTGCAGCCAATGTAAGGTTCTGAAAGTTTGAGAGGCATGGGAGAAGCCTGATTAACTATGATCTTTGGATATTACAGTAGATGCATTCAGCTTTGCCCAGCAAAGTAAGAGAAAGAAGTCAGCGAGGAATATTTTCAAGAGAAAAGGATTCATGGAAGAACACAACTGTTGGAAGTCGTTAGAACATAATAGGACTTGAAACTGCACAGTGTGCACACCTGAAATCCCACCACTGTGGGAGGCTGAGGCAGGAAGACTTGAAAGGTCAAGCCCAGCTTGGGCCTCTGGCAGACGGAGTCTCACCCCACCCCACCCCCCGCCCCGCTTCCGGGTGTTAAAATGGAAAACATTTTATATCTCACTTCACAGATCTTTCATGTGGTTAACATTTTTTTTTCTTATTTAGGCTGTCTATATCCGGTTCCTATTTTCTTCTTTCAATGTTCTTATTACAGTATCTCCTTCTAGGGGTTTAAGTTTGCTTTTACTTTACGCTTTTATACTTACTTGTGGGGAAAAAAAAGTGGGTCAGTATTACTTTAGTTTGTCTTCACTTTCACTCTGCTGTTTATTCCTGAACTAGCTTTTAGCCGCTGGGAAAGAAGAAAGTAAAAACATTTACAGAAAATGGGCCAACCTCTTGCGGCCTGCCTCCCCCAAGAAAACAAAACCTAACCAACTGCAACAGTAGTCCTTATGTTCTCCAAGCAACTCCAATTTCCCCTCTCACAACGCTCAGGTTTTTTGTGGTTTGAATGTTTTTTACATTGTCATCTTTCATTGCAGCTAGACCCTTGTCCTTTAACGACCTAGCATGGTACAAAAAATATAAGAATTTATAAAAACACTGTAGTTTAGATCAGTACATGCCACGTACAGGAACGATAAACTAGCACCCACCCACTCACACCGGAGAACAGATGCGGCGATCAGCTTGAACCAGTGTGGGTGTTTTGACATCAGCACCCCCAGAAAGCAGCAGAGGACTGTTGCATTGTCACTCTGTGCAATAATTACTTGGATCATTCAAGCAAGAATTTTGGTTTTGCTGGGAGAAAGATAAGGAGCTGCATTATTCAGAGAATTTCTCCCTTCACCGTGGACAGGTGCTGCCTCGCCTTCCCGCCCCTGAGGGGTCTCCTCGCCCCTCGCGCAGCCACCCGAGCGAGGCCGGGGAGACCCAGGCCCCTGGGCCGGCTGGGGTTTTCCTGGGGATGCCCGGCCCCGCCCACCGCCGGCCCCGCCCAGGCCCCGCCCCCAGCGCCGTCGCCAGCAGGGGTCGCGCTGCGCCCTGCCCGCGGCTCGGGCGGGGGTGGGGCGCTCCCGCGGCCGGCCGCTTTTCTTCGCCGCCGCTGGTTGGAGCGTTTCAATAAAAGTCTTTTTTCTCGCTCGCTCGTTCTCCGGGGAACAGGCGGAGGCGTCAATCCGCAGCCGCCGAGTGCGAACGCGACGCGCACGCAGCGAGCGAGAGCGCCCGCCCGGCCGCCAGCCGACTCCTCAGCGCCTCGCGGTCCGGCCGGCAGCCGAGCAGAGGGAGCCCGCACCCGCCCGCCTCCTCGGGGCCGCCGCGGCTTTTCGGCGGGGCAGAGCGCGCCGCCCGCGCGGCCCGCGACCCGGGAGCCATGTTGACCAGGGGGCCCGGCACCGCGTGAGGCGCCGCGGGCCTCGGAGCTCCGCGCCCTCGGCAGCCCGGAAGGCGGCGGCGAGGAGGCCTGCGCCGCGGAGGCGCTCGGGGCGGCCGCCCGAGGCCGGGACCTGCATCCGGTCGCCGCGGGGGTCGCAGAGCCGCTCTCCTTCGCGTCGCGCCCGCCCGGGACGCGCTGCCCGCACTTGCTGGTGAGTTGGCGGACAGACCGCGCCGCGCCGTGCCCTGTCGCCCGGCCGAGCCGGGGGCCGAGCGGGTGCGTGGGGCGGAGGGCGGCGGGGGCCGGGAAGTCGAGAGCGCGGGGAGCTCGCGGACGGCTGTCACCGCCGGGTCCGCCGCGGAGCCTCGGGCATTTCCGGGGGTGGGTGGCGTGGGGTGTCGCTGGGCCCCGGTGCCTGCAGCCGCTCGGTGTCCCCGCGAGGAGACGGAGGAGGGGAAGAGGCGGAAAGTCCCCCGAGACACAAAGGTCCCCTCGGCGGGGTGGGGCGGCCGGGAGGGAAGGAAGGGGCGCGGGGCGGCGGGAGGCGGCGAGGGGGCGGCGGCCGCGGCGCTCGCGGCTCCTCGGAGACGGGGAGGCTGCGCGGGCGGGGGCGGCGAGGGAGCGGCGGCGGGGAGCCCGCGCGTGGGGCGCGCGCGAGACAAAGATCGGGGCGGCTTCCCGTCGGCGGGTCCCACCCCGAGTGTCGGTCAAGAGCGGGGGAGGGGGGAGTGTGGGAAACCCAGAGAACGGGGGCGGGGGTGCCCAGTATTGTCGCTGTCGTTCTTGGCGTTTTTGTGCCCTAAGCTTTTGCTCCCTAACTCAGCTGGATAGCTCCAGATTCCCTCCCATCACCCCCACACTGCCACATTGACTTTGCTGTGGCTTTCCCTATCCCCCCCCCACTTTTCACCCGCTCCTTTTTGGGTAAGCAGTATTTTGCCTTCAGCTTGGGGAACGCTGGGCTAATGACAGGATGCCTGAGCTTGTTCTGACCCTGAACTGCCTTGAACTCTTCTCTCTTCCTCCCACCCTTTCCTTTCTGGGATCTATAATGTCACATGACCACCAACAATTAGCTTTTCTTCTGCAAAAATGGCAAAAGCATTTAGCTGAAATCCATGGCGCCTCTCCTTAATGTTAACATGTCTCTCGAAGACTTGGTCGTGTTTTATCGCCTCTCAGCCAAATTAATTCTCTAGGTACAGCAGTGGCAAAATTTGAGTCTTGGCGGTTTCTAGGGTCAGCAAAGTATATTCCGCACAGCCAGACCTGTCACTTACTGGGAAATGCTTGACTTAAAGACAGACAATTCTTGCCTCAAATTTTACTATTTATCTTTTTGAATCTTTGTTGAAGGATTGATTTTTCAAAGACATTTGTGCAAGAAAAAGTAACAAATATGAGTTACTGTGTTTTGACTTTATTAGCCATTGGACAGAAGAAAATGAATGGGATTTTAAGACCTTTGATTTCTTGAGTTGACCCAAACCTTCCTAGAAGTAAGCTATAAGGCTAAACTCAATTTTAAGGGGAAAAATTGCTCGTGGTAGTATCACTGATTTGGTTTTGTTCTTTTATGAGTCTGAGCTGCCTTATTTATTAAACATTGAGCTGCTGCTTTGTTAATGAAGTAATTTCAATCTTTGTAATTTTAACGGCTTCCATCGACAATGAGTTGGAACAAAAGAGAAAACTGTGACTGTATTTAAGGAACATGCTTTTACTTTTTATTTTTTAATGTTATGAGAGAGAACACTGGAATGTAATGAGTGTTATCCTTTCATCTGATAAACCATGTCATAGGCCAGAAGCACGAACAGTTTGAATGCTGTGCTCCACCCCCCCAAAAAGAACAACTGCTGTCTATGAATTTAAGCTATTTTAAAATTACTATGCAAATATAATTTATCACCTTTACAATGAAAATAAAAGCATAGCTGAAATGTGGATGGGAAGAAAATAAAAGTAAAGCCTGTTTGATGTAAGGACATTAATGTTGGTTTCTCTGTGAGAACAGTACTGCTTTGCTGCTTGTTGCCATTGAAGTGTTGACACGGTAAAAATGGAGAGATGTCCGTTTAGGAACCAGTCTGTGAATTTTCGAGACTCCCTGTCCAGCCCGCTACTTAGAACATTTGAGAGATCTTTGTGAAATTAACAGGTTGTTTTATTAATCTATGTTTTAGATAATGTTTATCAATGGGCCATATTGAGGGTACATTGATTTTTTTTTTTTTTTAACTGTATATTTCTTAGAGTCTGCTTAGAACATCAAGACGCGTGTCACTGGAAGGCAGTCTCCCCAAAAAATAACAAAGGTTTCTGGATGGCGGGACTTACTGGTGATTAAAAAATGTTTTCCTCATATTTTACACATTTTCACGTTACTTTTACAATAAGAAAAAAAGTAAATGTAGAACTAGGTCTTGTTAATATTTTAATTGGCCTATTACTGAAAGAAGATTTAATAAAAGTTTATTCTCATCCTTGGATTCGGGCCCACAAAGTAATTTTTAGTGTTTGGTATTTAAAATTATGTACCCTGTCATATGTACTTTGGTAATCAGAAGGATTAAAGAAATACATAGTAAGGAAAGATGGAATTGAACAAATAGATTCAGTGTGTGTGGTAGCTTTGTATACTACTCTCTCTGTAATAACTCATTGATTTTACAACAGAAAATGTAAATTCCATTTATTCTAGAGCATAGGGTAGCTGCGTTGACTAAGGAGATTTTGATACATGTCTGATATTTAATTATCAGATACTGGTTCAGTCCCACAATTATAATGGGAAGAGAAGGCATATAAAATCATTTGCTTTGTCTGTCAAGACTTGTTTTTCCTCTTATTTTCAGCAGTATATTTTCCTTCATTTCCTTCATTGGTGAAATAGTACTAAATGAGAAACAGTTCATACATTTTATCCTGAACAGTAGAATTATAATGGTAAATGAAGAAGCTATTCAAAAGTGAAGTTGATGTCTCTTAATATTAAAAGTTATCTGCAAATACACTTTTTTTGCCCATTTTCTTTGTTATTTTCTTATAGTGTTGAATATTTATAAGATATTTCATTTTGAATCTTCATTGCTATTTGATAATTTTTATAAAATTATTGCATCATGGCCTGGCATTCTTCTACATAGCTTTTATACTTTCAGGGTAGATAATTACTTAATGAATTGATTGCCGCATTGGCAAAAAAGCTATTGTATGTTAAATCCAACTTATAAAAATATTCTCTAGGGTATTTATTTTACAGATTGTCTCTCCTTTCACACATGGAAAGGAAGAATAATTTTAGGTTCTTTTGAATTTTGAATGGTAATTTTTGCTTACATTTTAAAATGGAAAATAAAGTGCATTTTATAAAGTGATTATGGCATTTTGCATTTAAATGCATAAGGTAAGCAGTAAGTTTATGGTATTTAAAATGTGCTTTATATTCCATTTACGAAGTTAAAAAACTGCTTATATTAGAAAACTTGCTGTAACAAACTAGCATTCAACCTGTAATGTTGCTAGTTTTTTGAACTAGTGGAGATAGGGCCAATTAGACTAAATTTTAAGAATTCTTACTGTCATTAGTAGATTCTTCGTCATTGTTTTCCTCACAGTATGTACAGCTAGTTGACTTTTACTTTTGATGTTAGCACAATACTGACTTGGAAAGAGAAATTGCCAAGGACCATAAAAATGTACTGAGTATGACTTCAAAACAAAAGTATTGAGTGTAGCTTTCTTTTTTTTTTTTTTTTTTTTTGTGGGTACCGGGGGGTCGACCTCAGGACCTCGCGCGCCAACAGGCGCCCGTGCCGCTGAGCGATATCACCGGCCCCTTTTTCGTATGTGGGTTCTGGGAGTCGAACTCAGGCCCTCACGCTTGCAGGGCAGGCGCTTACGCCGCTGAGCCATCTCACCGGCCCTGAGTGTAGCTTTCTGTTCCTATCCTATTTTGCTCTCCTGTTGACCATTTTGGGAAATCAGTAGACACCTACCAGTAAATCTAATAATGCTGTGTTCTGCTGTAGCGGATACTGTATTTGAGGAGGTAGATTTATAGGTTCATGGCATATTGGGATCATGTGAAAATTATCTTGTTTTCCAAAATCTCATTTTAAAAATATTTTTTGATATAACATCTTGGTCTAGTTGGGCTGCCAAAACAAAATACCATGCACTGGTTGGCTTGAAAAGGAAAAATATATTTTCTCACTATTCCTTGAGTCCAGAAGTCTGAGTTTAGGGCACCAGCTTGGTTGAGTTCTGGGGAAGAGCCTTCTTGCTTTGTAGATGTTTGCCTCCTGACTCTGGTCTCCTGGCCTTTCCTCTGGTATGTGCAGGTGGAGGGGAAGAATGAGAGAGAGGGAGAGGAAGAGGGAGGAAAGAAGGGAGATCTTTGTCTCTTTGCCTTTCAAGGACATTAATCTCATTAGGGACCCACCCTTGGTACCGAAACTAAACCTAATTACCTCCCAAAGGCCCACCTCTAATAACCATCACAGCGGGAGGTTAGGGATTCAACATAAATTTGTGTGTGGGTGCTCGGACACTTAATGCATAGTATAAAGTACGTGAAAGAGGTTACCATAACTTATCTCTTCTGCTAGGCCAGTGGTGGCGAACCTATGGTGTGCGTGCCTCAGTGGGCCATTTGTATTATTGAAAGCTCTGAAAGGTTCACCATCACTGCCTCAGCCCAATGCTGTTAAGTCATCATGCGAAGCTCATCATACAGGTGTAACTGTTTTCAAATGAGGAAACAAAGGCCTTAGGTTAAGTAATTATATCAGGGTTGAACCACTATCATGACCCTGAGATTCCAGTTTAAGCATTCAAATCACTATACCACAACACCTCCACAGGGATTGGATGCTAAAAAGTTCATTGTTAGTGTTCGTACTCTATAAAATGTAGTACATTAGGAAAACTTGTCAAAATTAAATTTAAACTCCATTGGATAGTTTTTAATATATTAAAAAACTGAACTGTACAAAATGTGTAAGATAGGACATGTTATCACTCAGCGAATTCTTAGCATGTTGTTTGTATTAGCTTTTCGTTGCTGTGACCAAATATCTGAGAAAAAGGAGGAAATATTTATTTTGGCTAATGGTTTCAGTCAGTGGCCAGCTCCTGCTCCACAGCAGACACATCATGGCTGAAAGACATGGCAGAGGAAAGCTATTCACTTCTTGGCGACCAGAAAGGGCGTTGGGGGCCAGTGATCTATTTCCCCCAGCTAGGCCCTACCTCCTAGTAGCTTATTCAGCTGTGGACTTATCAGAGCATTCATTGTTAGCTAGTGTCCTCAATACATGAATCTTGGGGGGGGCATCTCATATTTAAACCGTAACAGTGCTAAAAAGATATTTAAGGTATTTTTAGATTTATTTCCAGTCATGGGTTTATCATAGTTCTTTGTGCATAAAATGAAATGAATATGGATGCTGAAAAGCAAAAACAAAACAAAACCAAAAAGCCTTGGCATAGTGGTGCAAGTACATTCTTTTTTCTTTTTTTTTTTATGGTGTTTACTCATTTTGACTTTACATGTTTGAAATTTTATTATTTGCACATGTACCATCAACGGGGAGACTATTCAGATGCATGATGGCATATAGGTTGCTCTAGTATTGGGTGAAATTTCTGCCTTAAGGTAGGTAAATTTTAAATACACACATACACATACTAGTTGACTTTTGGTATCAGTGGTATCAGTATTACTTATTCTAAGTAAGGTAAAAATTTGAATTTATGTTTGTATTCGTATGTATACCACTGAAAAAGAGAAATATGAGATCAAATTGTACATTGTTTATAACTTTTTTCTGTTAAAAGCTGCCCCATGGCATAAAAATCGCATTTTTTGTGTATATAACTGTGCTTAAGTGAGAGCTACCTTGTCTCATAGTATTTACTCTTCAGAAATGAGTGTGTTTATTTTATTTATTTATTTTTTTTCCCTTAGCATTTGAACTCTTTAGATCTTTCTGCTTTGGAAGTTTCTTTAAAAAATAAACTTCGGGGGCTGGTGAGATAGCTCAGCGGCATAAGCGCCTGCCTGGCAAGCACGAGGTCCTGAGTTCGATTCCCAGTACCAACATACGAAAAAAGTGCCGGTGATATCACTCAGCGGCACGGGAGCCTGCTGGCGTGCGAGGTCCTGAGTTCGACCCCTGGTACCCACAAAAAAATAAAAAATAAAATAAAATAAACTTAGTATTTTTAACAGAGAAGTCTTGTTTCCTCTATTGCTCCCTCCTTCCTATTTTGCTCCCATACCTCTCATAGGTAAATGTTTCCTTTAGTATCCTGCTTATACTGTACTTCCTATGCCGCTTTTTGCAAGTATAAACAAATAACATATTTTATTCAGGAGATTTTTCTGTATCTAGATTTATTTCTCTTCTTCCCCCACCCCACCCCTCTTCTTTTCCTTCTTCTCCCAGTACTGGTCAGGCCTTGGCGCTGAGCTACATCTTCAGCTATCCCCCCCCCCCGCCTGCCAGATTTTTTTTTTTTTCTTAAAGATAGGGTCTTGCTAAGTTGCCCAGGCTGGGCTCAAACTTGGGATCCTTTGCCTTTGTCTTCTAGAATCCTGGGATTACGGGCATGTTTCACCATGCTTGGCTATAAAGATCTTTCTTTTTGATACTTACATAGAATTTCATTATGTGGAATCCCAGTAGTTTGGGAGGTGGAGGTAGGAGAATCACAAATTTGAGGCCAGCCTGGGCAACTTAGAGAGACTGTCTCAAAATGAAAAGGGCTGGGGATGTAGCTCAGTGCAGAGGCCCTGATTCAATCCCCAGTACTGCAAAAAGTAAGTAAATAAATTTTAAAAATTTCCTTATGTGGATGTAATATAGTTGTTTGATCCTACATCGACTCTGGATTGTTTACTGTCTTTTCCTCTACAGTGCCAAATGCATCTATCTGTCTGTCTATAAAATTTGTACCTGTACAAGAGAATGTGTGGTTCGGATTCTGAGAATGAGTGTCTCTAGGTCAGGTATTTCCTTGCCGTGTCAGCTAAAAGGGCCCCGAAGCAAAAGATACCTCAGCAGCAATAATCATACCTAATACGCAGATTTTAGTTTCCAGTGGCATTCCCCAATTAAAGGAACCACACTGTTTTTGAGAAATGGTCAATTCTAGGACTGGGGCAGGAAATAAAACATAAGATGGGCCTGGAGCATCATGCAATGTTGGAACGTAAGGACTATTCAGACAAAAACGACCGTGGGCTATGTTGAAGGGATACAGCCAACGGAAAGAACTCCCAGTGGCCAATACTGGAAAAATTTAGGTAGCAAAATGAAATAGTACTGGATTGTAATCCAAATTGTAAAATAATATCCATCGGTTCGTAGTCATATAAATGATTGACTACATAAATGGTGAAGAATAGACAGATCTGTGCAGAAGATTACTAAATAATCTGTGTAGATACACAGTCCTCAGTGACGCATAGTATAACTCCTCACTCCTGAAGTGTAGGCTACACAAAGTCACTTATTTCTAAAGAGTATAGTTGGAAAATTGGGAAAAGAATAACTTAACATAGAGGAAACCTGACAGATACTATTTTAGTAATGTGATCAAAGTGACCATCAGTTATAAATCATGTTGCAAGTATGATGTGATGAGAAAGGCACTTCACCTCTATGGTCTTCCTCCCCCAAAATCATAACCCCAGCCTAATCATGAGAAAATATCAGATAAATCCCAATTGAGGAATTTTCTACAAACTGCTTGACTAGTACTCCTAAAAACTACCCAGGTCATCAAAAACAGGAAAGTCAGGGGGACCGTCACAGCCGAGAGGAACCTATGAAGACGTGATTATTACAGTATAATGTAAACTGGATAGACTCCTGGAACAGAAAGTGCATGAGGGTACAAATTAAGGAAATGTAAATAAAATATGTACTTTAGTTAATGATGTATGTGTATTGTTTTATTAATTGCGGCAAATTACCACACTAATATCAGATCTTAAGAGCAGAAACTATGTAATACAGGGGAACTCTGTTTCTATTTTTTTGTAAATCTAAAACTATTTTAAAATGTTATTTCAAAAAAAGATAAATGCCCCGATAGTTCTGGCAGGTAATGCTAAATTGCCAATTTGTACTACTACCTGAATGTATTGAAGGCCTATTTTCCCATACCCTGACCAGTTGAACGTGTCGTCAGACTTTGGGAATGTTGCCAGTTTGATAAATGAGAACTAGTGTAATTCAGGCTATTGTGTTTCTCACTTTATCAGTGGTGGGTATTTTTTCATATGTTTAAAGGACATTTCACTTTTTCTCCCTTCAACAAACTCACATGAACCTTTTTTTTCATATTAGGTCATTGGTCTTTTTCTTCTTGGTTTCAGTTCCTTTAAAGGGAGATTAGCTCTTTATATGTGATATGTGTTACAATTTTTTATGTTGTGTTTTTGTGTGTGTTTACAAAACTTTGTTTTTATGCAAAACTTTTCATTTTTATATGGGGATATAATTTTTCCTTTTATGTTCCTGAATTTGGAAATAGAAGTCTCCATCACAGTAAGGTTTTAAGGGAGTTCATCCAAATCTTCCAGTGCATGTGGTTACCTTTTTCACATTTAGATCTTAAAATTTGAATACTTTAGTTCCTCCCAGTCTTTGAGGTATATTAAATGCTTACCCTTTTCTTTCAAACTATTTCTACATAAGGATGTTTGTGGTCTTCTAGGTGCTTTAAATGATTTATAGTAAAAGAAATGCTTATGCATTTATTCTTGGTGGAAGTTTCTTTTCACTGTTAAATTGTGGTGTATTTCATAGTATATATTAAAATTTTCCCTATCCTAGTTTGTCATACATTCTTGCTTAGGTTATTAGTCTTGCGTGTAAGCTGTTTCTCAACTTCCTTAGATATCGTGACCTCTCTGATATTGGTAATCTCTTTATTTGGTATGTAGAAATTTGATGAGTGAGTCAGTCTTTTTTTTCTTGTTTCTGTACTGGGGATTGAGAGATTGAACCTAGGGCCTTTGCAGCAAGCAACATTCCCAGCATACCCTTGCTTTTTTTAAATATTGAGACAGGGTCTTGCTAAATTGCCCAGATTGGTTTTGAATTTGCAGTCCTCCTGCCTCAGGCTCCCAGAATGCTGGTGAGATAGGACCTCCAAATGATAAGGGAAATATTATAACTCCCAACCTGCTAGATGTCCAATACACCAAGTTTGTGTTCCCCAAAATTGAGGAATGAATTATAAGGAACAACAGAGGTAAGAGTAGGGAATTTTGTTGAGGGAAAGACAGCTCCTGAGAGACAGGAGGGGGCCCAAGTGGGTTGCCAACGAGCCCGCTTCTCAAAGGACGTTTTATAGAGCAAAATCACAAGGTGGGTACAATGTGGGACAAAACTACGATCAACCAGTAAGATTATAGGTATAGCCGCTTAGTTAATGTTGATTCAGTGGGGAAGCAAGTCCCATAGCAAGTGTACATGGAAAGAACAAGGGCCTTTTTTGGAAGAGATGAGTCAGGAAGTCCTGGTCACCCACTTGGGTGACTGATGTCTATCTAGACTTCATTGAACCAGGTGATACCAGTTATAGTATATTGCTTATCCTTGGGGAGGCGTGTAGGCCTGGTCATTCCATCTTTATCCTGGCCTCAGTGGATGCTCCTCCAGCCACAGTTGTAATGTGTTTTCATCCTCTGCACTGCCTTCCTTGAGGGCCTAGCCCTGTCTGACCGCCTATAATATTTCTACCTAATTTAGCTGTCTGTAATACTGGGGTTACAGGTATGTGTCAACACACCCAGCTTGCTGAACTAATTTTTATTTTATTTTATTTTTTTATTTTTTGCAGTGCTGAGGATTGTACCCAGGTCCTTTGCACTGACCTATATCCCCAGCCCTTTTTATTTTTTATTTTGAGACAGGGTCTTTCTAAGTTGCCGAGGCAGGGCTGGAACTTACAATAGTTTTGCCTTAGCCTCCCAGAGTGCTGGGATTGTGGGCGTGCTCTGTCATGCCCAGTTGAACTAAATTTTTAATAGACATTTCAGAGCCATCTGGTACTGTTGTGGAAAGTTGGCTTCTGGAAATTACCACAAAAAATAACCTGCTGCTCATAGTAGGAAAGGAGAGTACTGCCACTTTTAGGGCTGGTAACACCTGCGAGGTGGAGGGAGCCGCGAGGGGTGGTGGTGGTGGTGGTAGTAAGAATAGCGAAGAGGGAGGGGCAGCAACGTTGGGGTATTGAGGGTTAGACATCTGGTTTAAGGTAGGTACTACCTCAATGCAAAGCTTGATTGGAATTAGGATAAGGATTATGATATAATAGTTTAGGATTGACATAACAAGGCAAGGGTTTTAAGGTAAGATTTTCAAAGAGTCTTGGAAAGTGAACAGTCATTTACTGATATTTATTGAAAAACTGAATAGTCTGATGTTGGTTTATGTAGGTTTTTCAGGAAGTTCCTGAAGTGAACAATGAAGTTATTTGCAACTCTTATCTGCTTCAGCAAGAATTTCCTGGAATAGTAGAGTTATTTGTTGAAGGGAGCTGAATGATAGTTAATGTAGGCTGTAAATTCATTGTAGACAGTTTCAATTCTCAGTGCCCATTCAGAACCACAATAAACTTCAAAATACACAGTAATTATAAAAAGTCTAACTCTTGGGCGCATCTACAAAGACAATGCATTCTCTTGGTGGACGATTTGACTTTGAATTTTTTTCCCTGAAGAATAAGGCCTAACTTTGACAATTAAGGTATCTAAGATACCCAAGTACACACTTGGATATGAGTCTGTAGCTCTATAAAAGAGTTTAGGATTAGAGATCAAAATTGGGTAGTTACGTGAATGCTGTTGAAGCTGTATGCCTGGATGAGCTTGCTGAAGAAGGAAAAAGTGAGAAGAAAAACACTTAGGGTTTAAGAGTTCTAATACTTAATAGCTACTCTGGCTGTGTGTGTGTGTGTATTTGTGTCTGTGTGTGGCTGTGGATGCGGACAAGAGAGTTAAATAGTGGAATAAACCTGTGAAGGAGAGGCCAGAGAATTTGAAAGAAAACCAGGATATGGTTATAGTGAAGTTAAGGAAAATTTTTTATTTCTCCCAGTAATAGGGATTGACTACATCCCCAGTCTTCTAAAAATTTTTTAATTCTTGAGACAGAGTAGCTAAGTTACCCAGGCTCAAACTTTCAGTCCTCTTGTCTCTCTCAAATGGAAAGTGTTTTTGAGGATGATGAGAAAGTGATGAAACTTATAAAATAGTGAAGGAGAGGTGAAGATATTGGTGTGGATGGATTTAAGGAAGTTTCTATATGAAGGCTTCTGTTTTTCACATTGTGTATGTGTGTGTGCACATGTACAAATGCATTCAGTTGTGGTTTGGGGGAGAGGTTATGTAATTGTGGATAGTGGATATAGTTTGAAGTAGACATTGGGGAAAGCGGGGGATCAGCTCAGTTGAGAAATACAGTGGCGTTGTTGGTCAGTGTTGAGGCTCCTTTTGGTTCGTTGATTGAAACTGCTCTGCTGTGACTATTCAGCAGTGCTGATGGGAGATGTGCAGGTGTGGAGAAAGTGTTAGGTAGGTCAGGATTGGGATGAATAAATGTACACAGTCATGCCTCAGTTAATGACAGGGACACATTCTAAGAAATGTATCATTAGGAGATTTAGTCATTGTGCAGACATCAGAGTGTACTTACACAAATCTGTATGGTGTAGATCTCACTTAATCTGGCTTCTTGATGCAATCACGAGATTGCCAACAAGATGTATGAGGTTGCTGCTGGTGTACCATGGCATACTGTTAAACAGTAAACTTCTTTTGTAAGTAGAGAGGTACACTCTAATGAGGAAAATGTGTAGTAAATACATAAATCACTAATACATTTATTTTCATCAAGTACTAAGTACTGTAACTAATTGTATGTATGCTTTTTTGTGCCTGGCAGTGTGGTAGGCTTATTCATAACCAGCAAAGTCACCTCAAACACATGAGTAATGCATTGCTCTATGACATCATGAGGTGATGGGAATTTCTGAGCTCCATTACAATCTTATGGGACCACCATTGTATGTGCAGTTGACTTGTTGACATAAATGGTGACACATGACTGAATTTATGCTTTGGAATAACATAAGTACACATGCCTATTCTTGGCTTTTGGAGTGACTGTGACAGAGTGGCTTTGCTGTGCCACTTCATTTCTTTCTGATGGGTATTGTCACATGCCTTTCTCATTTGCACTTGTACAGTACTGCAATACTGCCTGATATTCAGTATGTCTGAACTTACTGACTTACAGGTCACTCCACTTCTGTGGAGAAGTAAATTAATTAGTTCTTCCCTCTCCCTGGTTTTCACAGGTCCTTGAGATCTCTGATACTGCTTGTGGAAGAAAGGTTTTTTGGTAAAATTATAAAGAAAGAGTAAGAGTTTGCCAGGAGGACATAGGATGAGACGAAGAAGGGAAGGGGCTATTTTTTCTAGGTGGAGGAATGTGTTTCGGCAAAGCAGTGAGGCCTGAGCAAAACACCATAAGCTGAAGGGAATAGAAGCTACGAATAATTTCCTTGAGGTGATGAAATACTCACTGGAAATATGATCTCAGATGGGCTGAGAAATAACAGGGTCAGCTCAAAAGCATCGTATGCCTAGGTGGAGAAAGATCTGTTGGCTCTTGTGATGAATTTTTATTTAACAAGTTTTCTGTGTGTGTATGAAATACAAGCTCTACAGAAAACTATTCAGTTTATTTAGTTTGATAAATCGAGAATATTTTTGTAGAAATAATTTTACCAATTGGCTCCCATGTTATACCACAAATTATTTACTCTTTTTGGCTGTGATTGGGGAAGGAGGGCGTTAGTGGTGTATAGTCACAGTGTTTGTATTTGATGTTCATAATTCGGGAGTGTAGAGTGGAGGAAATAACATTGAATGCTTAGTGTGTGCTGCCCCAATACATACAGTCTAATTTATGGCTCACAACCTTTTGAGATAGCTGGTAATTCCTTTCTCTAAAGAGGAGAGGAGAGTAAGCATGGTCTTCTCCATCATCTTCCCACTACTTCCAGTATCCAAAGGAAGAAATCAGGATTTGAACCTAGGTTAAGCTTATTCTAAAACTTGTTCTCTGTCGTGCAAAGTGGACATCATTTATGCTGTAACCCTTTCATCACTAGTGTCAAAGTTATATGTAATTAGCATTTCACCCCACAGGTGTTAATTAACTATAGAAATATGTTACCGCTCAGCTTTTGAGGATCAAGATTGAACAGATCATGAGCAGTAATGAAGTAAAGAGAATCTAGGCCCTTATAGCCCATCTTTCATTAATTAGAATCCATTTAATTCCTTTTACTGGAATTAGATAGCCAGAAGTATCCTGTTGAAATTCTTAATTCAGGTGTTACTGTTTTAAAATGTTTTTCTGTGTCTTCATAGGAAACCTTTAAAAAAATTTGTCATTTGTAATGTATATGTGTGTATTTTACCATCTTTTTTTCCTTACTTTATGTTAATCGTCTCCAGTACATTTCTATTCATAACTAAGTGGAATTATTACAGTGGAACATCTTACAAATAATATTGAAAACCTTTTGGAAAAAAAACAAAGTTCTGGCTATGAAGTTTAGTCAGGTACACATTTTCTTCTTACTATTTTGATTGAAATCTTTTAACCTGGGCTTTATTACAGACCTTATAATGAAAGTTGAGTATACTTGTTAATTGGCCTATGGTTACGTTCCCTCTATGTTAGCATTGGTATGTGAGCAATTTCTGATTTTCCACTTAGCAAGTAATGTGGAGGATAAGGGTGATCCCCATGCCAAAAAAAAAAAAAAAAAAAAAAAATCACAAAGCATTTCTGGTGATGGTAGCTTTATGTTTTAAGGTTAACAGACTCAGCCTTAGACTCCTTTTTGGGAAATATTTACAGTATCTTCAATATTAATTGGCCTGATAAGAGTGGTGCGTTTCTTAACTGCCCTTCCCTTTCCACAAAGAAAAACTTTATTAGAAGTTTGAAGAGTGCTTGCATTTTTAATGTGTTGCCAAGTCTTCCACTGTTGCTGAGGAAAGTTGGCCACTATCCAGTAGAATTTGTCTTACAAATGCTTTAATAAAATGTTAGTTTTTAAAAATGTAATAAGCCTTTATTGTGCCATAAATTATAAAATGACAAAATAGCATGTTTAGTTGTCCAGTTCAGATTTTTCTTAGAGACCAAGGCTAGAAAGTTGCCTGCATAAACATTTTTTTCTTTTAAACATGAGAAAATTCATATTTACCTTGTGCCAAGTATGCAGATATTCTCATGGAAACCTATATGAATATTTAGAAAGTAGGTTTTGTGAGACTTGTACTTTAAAAACATATAAAAGACAATACATAATATTATTTGGTCATGATTGAAAAATGTCTTATGATATGGATTTAAATTATTTTTGAAGGGAATTAAAATTTCATTCTTATAGTAACTATAAGAATGTGGCCTTTTAGATATATGAATGTTATTACTTAATTTTTCATACTAAAATGAGTTTCTAAAATACTGTCTTAATTTCTTATTGTTGGAGTTCAGGAGTTGATTAAGAGGGTGAATGATTAGCTGGACTTCACAGAACAGACTGTGTCAGTATGATCGTCATGTGTCAGGCAAAGTCTTCTGTTCATTTTGAGGTGATGCACTCTTAGAAACTTTTGTGCTAATTAGAGAATAAAGTGTAGTGTTAATTTAGAAGTACAGTACTGTGTACAATGAGAAATAATCTGGCTTGATGAAACAATTTTTTTTTGTGTGTGTATACATGGTGTGATGGGGTAGGGAGGGACAGAAAGGTTAAAAACAAGTTTGTCCTTGAAAGGATTATACCATGGGGAAACCCAGAAAGTTTTTATTTGCATAACCCACTTACTCCTGGTGAGTGAATCAATTTAGAAGACCAGATTTTAGATCTGAAAATGAGTTAAGACTAGCTTTAGAGCAATCTGCATTTTCAGCCTCCTCGGTCTGAGAACCTCTTTCAATTCTTAACATGATTGAAGACCCTTAAGAGTTTTTGTTTGTGTGAATTATATCTGTCTATATTTATTGTATTATAAATGAAAACAAGTTTAGTAAGAAATTATAATAAATAAGAAATTGTAATTTAAAATAAAAAATACAAGTTAACAAATATTTTAAAAAGAGAAAATAGCTATTTTTAAAACAATATGACCCGGTACCCAAATACAAAAAAAGGGCCGGTGATAATCGCTCAGTGGCACCAGCACCTGCTGGCATGTGACGTCCTGAGTTCGACCCCCGGTACCCACAAAAAAATAAAAATAAAAATAAATAAAACAATACGAAAAGAGTACCATTGTTTTACATACTTGCAAATCTCCTTAATGTCTACACCATACTAGAAAATAGCTGGGTCCTCTTATGTACTTCTGCATTTTAGTCTGTTGCAATATTCTGTGCAGCGTAGTCTCTGGGAAACTCCCCTGTACACTCGTGGGAGAAATATGAAAAAAGCAAATCACTTCTTAGGATTATTATAAAAATTCTTCGCTCTCAGGACCCCCTGTAAAGATTCCCCAGCCCATACTTGGAGAACCTCTTCTGTAGAGCAAAATGGAATTGTATCCTACTCTTGTCCTGGAATCAACATTCTTAAGGCTGTTTCTGTTGAACCATAGTAACCCCACCTAATTTCATTTCTTGGATTTATTCTTAGGTAGCCTTTACCATGAATAAATAGCCTTAGTGTGGGCTTTGGAAATGGCAAGGCTTGCTAGCTGTCTGACTTCAGGCACATTCATTAACATTTTGGAGACTGTTTTGCTTCTGTAAAATGGATAGAACAATACTGGTTCATAAAGCTTTTGTGAGAATCAAGATAATTAAAGCAATACACAGTTGCCAGTCAAATCTTACTGTTAATAGGGTTAACAGAAAACACTACCTCAGGTTATTTGCCAGTTTTGTCATACACATTTTGGACTGTTTGATTATATTTGCAAAATACTGAACAATTAAGATTTGTATCGCCCTTGTTTATAAGTTACTCTTATAAAATTTATAAAAAGTTATAAAAGAGTGACTTTTAAAAGAGCCATTTTCGTTTCTCCATCCTCCTATCTGGCACTTACTGTACTTGGTCCTTTTAGGATCCTTCACAGGTAAGTGGGTATTTTAAAATACAAATAGCAAAATAATCTTCTCTAAGGTGTTCATAATCTTGTGCTTAAACTAGTTAGAAACAAAAAAAAAGGAAAAACCAAACTAGTTAGAAATAATTAGGAAGATGCTATATAAAAGATACATCTGAAGACTGTGATTTTGTAGGGTGTGTAGGGAATATCAATTCTGTCTAGATAGAGAAGTATAAAAAGGAAAGGAAGAATTAATTTATATCTTTTCAGCCACTGCTTTTTATAACCCCTAGAAGAAAGAAAAACTTTATCAAGGACTCAGCCAGTTTGTATTTATTGAGCAAATACATGTGCTACCCTATTCTGGGTGATACTATGTAGTGGCTGACATTATGGACCAGGGTTGTTGTACTGCTTGGGTTCTGAGTGGCTTGGCTGCTTACTTGCTGTAACCTTCTGTGAGTTTTTAAACTGTTCCCTGTTTCTTCATATGTAAAAGGGGGATCATTTTAGTAACCTTACAGAGTTACTGGTATGGTTAAATGAGTTAATGTATATAGTTTTCTACAACAGATTGGCACATGATATTGCTTAACTTCTTTTTCTATTATATCTACATTAAAAAGGGAAAAGACAATTGGTTTGACAGTATTAACTTATAGTAGTCCTGCAGAGATCATACATTTTTAAATGATTACTGAAAAATTACATAATGTGAAAAGTTCATTTTATCTTTTTTCTACTCCCTTGTTATTTGCACATTACTTTGACCTACACAAGAGGAGAAAATTGATAAAAGACCAGACCTTTTAGTAGTTAGAATCTGTTCTACCTAAAATCATATCAAATAATTTTTTAAAGTAGTTTCCCCCCTTGAATTTATAGGTACTTTCTTAGGTGGATATTGTGGATAGGGAAGTACCTAAACTTAAATCTTACTTATTGAGAGAAAAATTGTTCATAATATCCGTAGATACGAATCATTTTCTGTACATTTTTTTACTCCTTAAAAATATGGGCTAGTGTATAGCTTGTGAGTTGCCTGGTTCACCTTTAAAACAGAAGATTGCTCACATTTCAGTGTTGAGACTAACTGAATATATCTTTCAAGTTGTCCTTGGTGTGTTAAATCTTGGGTTAAAACTAGTGTCAGGATAGTCAGTCATAAATGTTATTGCATTCTAGGGCAGTAGTTATTGAAAGATAAGAACTTTTTGGAGAGTGAGTGAAAGTCATCATTAAATCTAATCCTTACTGCAGAATAAAAAAGAATAGAAGCTTTTCTCTGTCCTTTGTGACACTGAGGATAGTGAGTAAATAGTAACGTTTGTGAAATGCATATGCAGACGGTAGATAAATATCGGGGCTGTAAGAAAAGCTTAATTGGAGTGATGCTTGTAAGACAAGAGATATATGCTTTCATATTTTCATTTCTAGATTGAAAATCAAGTCAGAAAAAAAGGTTTTGTTTTATCCTTGGTGAGAATAGTCCATATATTTTTGAAGGGAATTGGAACCACAATAGAGGGTTTACTTTGGACTCCTCAAGAGGCATCTTCATGTTCTGGCACTTTTTTCGGTATATTTAATTGAACCTTCATACCTAGTATAATCAAATGATGATTTCTCCTCCAATAATTCAGTAAAATTAGTGAGAATAATTCTGGATTGTATAATGATAAATTTGTACCCATTTTACTGTCTCTTACCACTTAGGACTTCGTGAGAGCCTTGCTGTAGGCCATACAATTTTCTTTCCTATTGATTGTTTGCACACCTAATGACTTGCATTTAATCAAATTTGAAGCAGGCTATTATGAATTCATTTGTATAAATGAACATGAAATCAGGTGCCTAGGAGCCGCTGTAAACCTTGCCCCCAAAGCATGCTAAAGACAGGAATTTATTTTCTATCATTAGGTTAAATCCTACAGTAAATATTTTTTACTTTCTATGTAAAGTAAGCAATACATCTTAGCTGATGCCTACATGTTTCAAACAGTGTTTGTTGTAAGAGTAAAATTTGTTTAGTTTACAATATGGGGTGACATAAAGGACTCTGTGCTTACAAAGACCATTGTGTGTAGCATTTAAGGTGAGTGGGAATATAGAAGCTCTTTTAACAATCTGATTAATTATGGCTTTCCCTTTGTATGACTGATTGATGGCCATGGCATATTTAGTACTAACTAGTTAGTGGATAGTAGGCTTTACTCTAGTTTATCTTTAAATTTCTTTTTCTATAGGTTGTTTGTCCACTTTATTATTGTGCTTATATAATTTGATCAGAAATTACCTAAACTAATACCAGTGCACAAGGATAATGATATTTTGTGAAAATTTTGGAAGGCAGGTTGCCGAAAAATAATCTTGGAATTAGATGTAAGGAAGATGACTAAATGCCTGGAAAGATCCTACAAATTTGGAAGAGCTTGGCATTCATTGCTTTACAAGTATTTTCAAAGTTCCCTTTAGTCTTAAGGAATTCAGCTAGAAATGGTAGAGTCTGTCGGTGTGTGTTTTATATAAGGAATTCCTATCATGGATTCAGACCTTCATCTCACAAGAAAGGATTGGTCAGCACATTTGAATGTTTTAAGTTAAAATGCTTATGGTAAATAGGTATAATTTTTTTTCTTTTTGTGGTTCCCTGAATTACCTACTTGGTTAGTGTAATATCCTTAGTTCATTCTTATTTTTAGTGATTGTACCCTTCTATCTCAGGGCTTTTTTTTTTTTTTTTCTTTTTTTTTAGAGCTCTTGAAACACTTTCTCAAAGTTTTTAATATGGATTTCATAGAAAATTAGAATAATACATTGATCTCATATTTAGTGCCCCTTGTTGTAGTTTCTAGCAACTATCATAAAATTTTATATCCAACCTGTTTCTTTTAAAATGGCTGTGTGTAGTTACATGGATATGGGACCCTCTTATGTTCCCTTCCAGCCTTCTTAGCTCCGTTTTGTTTTGTTTTGTTTTGTTTAATAGCTAGGCTTCCTTTTAAATTTCCTTTCTTAACATTCCTTCAGCTGATGCTTCTAAGTCAGACTTTTGAACTTGTATACTTGTTTCATATACAGGTGTCAAAATATTTCATTGCCTAGTGAATATCAGGCTAAAATGTAGAACACTTCCACTATTGAAATATCAAAAGGAGGATATTTCCTATTTATATTTATTTTACTTATGTTGTGGAGCCGAAAATACCTTTTAAGAACAAGCAGCAATATTGGCTTGCACTCAGATTTTAGGAGGCACAGTGCCCTGAGAGGGCTCCAAAGCTGTTTTGCTGGCTCCCTACTCTGGAGCAGCTGACTAACCAGTTGCGGAGCACATTGATCTGGTCATGATTGCTTTCATCCTAGGGCAGAGCACGTTAGCACAATTTAAATCAAGAGCCACATTAGAGGCTCCTGACCTCCAGATAACCATTTTTCCTACTTTTGAAAGGGGGAACAATTCCAGTCACTTCCTAACTTATAGCCGCAAAAATGCATGGGAACATATAGCCATATCTAAAGATTGTGACTTCTTCACTTTCCTTTTGCCTTCTACATGTAGACTCGGAATAGGTTCTTTCCTTTTACAGTAAAAGGAAGGTTAGTCTTAACCTACTGTGCTATGTTGAATAGTCAATGTCATTCCTTCTCCACTCATTTTTTCCTACAATATTGGAGTCTTCCTTGTCCTTCTGTAGATGCAGCACATAAAATTGACCTGGGACTGTGTTTGTAAACTCAGCCTTTTCCTAAAAATACATATCAGAATATGACAACTCTTTTCTGTATTAAATAGCATACCACTGTTTTTTGATACATACTTTTTTTTTTTTTTTTTGGTGGGTACCGGGGGTTGACCTCAGGACCTCGTGCGCCAGCAGGTGCCCGTGCCGCTGAGCGATATCACCGGCCCTTTTTTTGTATGTGGGTTCCGGGAGTTGAACTCGGGCCCTCGCGTTTGCCAGGCAGGTGCTTACACCGCTGAGCCATCTCATCGGCCCTTGATACATACTTTTAAACTCATGTTTCTTTTGTAAATCTGGGTCTCCCATTCTTTTCTGAATAACCCTGCAGTCACTATAAAGGTTCTACTGAGTTTTGTTTTTTAGACATTTTCAACTTCATTTCTGTTATAGCTCACATGACAGGATAAATAATTGTACATATGGAGCCCTGTAAGTTAGTGTATTGATAAAGGAACTGAGGACAGTGATCAGTTTCTGCTTTATAAGTTGTAAATCCATTCTTCTCTTCCATTCATTACTGAGTGACATTATGGAGTGACCCTGAATCTACTCTTAGTTCATGAAGTAAAATGCACAATTTCTTATTTCAACTGTTACTGACAAATTCAAGCACTCAAGATATGAGCACCAATTATTGATTGAAGGAATGAATAAACCACAGAATTGAGAACTGCTATTTTATTTTGTCAGATCTTCCAGTGCTAAAGGAACTAGCATCATACTGGAGGTCTCAGTGCTTGACTTGGAGGACATGTTGAATTAGAGCAAAATAACAAGGAAGAGCAGAAATCATTAAAAATGCCAAGAAATGAGGAAAGAAAGGAAATGAGGTTAAAAAATATATGTAGGTATTTTGCTAGTATTAAAATTTTGTTGGGCCGGTGAGATGGCTCAGCGGCTTAAGCGCCTGCCTGGCAAGCACGAGGGCCCGAGTTCGACTCCCGGAACCCACATATGAAAAAAGGGCCGGTGATATCGCTCAGCAGCACGGGCGCCTGCTGGCATGCGAGGTCCTGAGGTCGACCCCCCGGTACCCACAAAAAAAAAAAAAAAAAAAATTTTGTTAATATTTTTGTACTCAAAAGAAACCTAAAAGGATCCAGATATTTAGCTAAGGTCATACACATTTGAATTGTATACCTTCCTGATAATTGATGGTATTGAGCGACCTTTAATCTTGGCTCATAAGACCATTGACATCTATTTAACATTTCCAATTGGCCAGACTTCTGAGTGCATTATATCCATGGTTGAAAATCTAACTGATGTTTATAAAGATCAAACGGTGGGTCTTAGCATTAGCTAAATACTTTGTAAAGTGTGAGTTTAATTATAATTTATAAGTAAATTTATTATTATTATTATTATTATTATTATTATTATTATTATTTTCTGTGTGGATACCAGGGGTCGACCTCAGGACCTCGCACTTGCCAGCAGGCGCTTGTGCCGCTGAGCAATATCACTGGCCCTTTTTTTCCTTTTTAGGTGGGTTCTGGGAGTCAAACTCAGGACCTTGCGCTTGCCAGGCAGGCGCTTATGCTGCTGAGCTATCTCACCGGCCCATAATATATAATTTATAATTTCAGTTATTTTTCAAAGATGACTTTTTCCATCTTCATCCTTTTTTTTACCCCACATCTTTTGATACAGTAGATTTAATTATATATCAGATACAATTAAACCTGGAATCTAAAAGAGTGCAGAGTCCAAAATTTTGAGTGGAAAACCTCACACCATGAAACTTTGTTTCATGTGCAAATTTATTAAAACTGTTACCTTCTGGAATATGAAGCATAATGAATTTTGTATTCAGATTTGGGTCACATCTTCAGGGTACCTCATTCTGTATAATGGAAATATTCCAGATTCCATAAAATCTGCAATACTTCTGGTCCCAATGATTTTGGATAAGGGCAGTTCAACCTGTATATGGTAGTAGCTATGATTTATTTTACCTAGAATTAAAGGAACTTCTCTTGGATTTTTATTTTACTTTCCCTTATACAAAGGACTGGGCCATAATGCCTCTCAAAGAAATGACTAAATTTGCTTGCTGGGTAGGAAGGGTGACATCTGTGTTCATACAATAAGTGGATGTGGCCT
The DNA here is from genome assembly GCA_028451465.1 of Erethizon dorsatum. Lineage (NCBI taxonomy): Eukaryota > Metazoa > Chordata > Mammalia > Rodentia > Erethizontidae > Erethizon > Erethizon dorsatum. The sequence goes on from CM051834.1 coordinate 11,024,905, forward strand.
AGTTTTCCTGTGGAATGTCTAACATTTGCCAGTACTGTCCTCAAAGAGTTTATAAATACTTTTAAGTAACTTAGATTCATTTAAAAATACATTGGCGGGGCCGGTGAGATAGCTCAGCGGCATAAGTGCCTGCCTGGCAAGCACGAGGTCCTGAGTTTGACTCCCGGTACCCACATACGAAAAATGGGCCTGTGATATTGCTCAGCGGCACGGGCGCCTACTGGCATGCGAGGTCCTGAGGTCGACCCCTGGTACCCACCCAAAAAAAAAAATACATTGGCAAGGCTAGGTAGCAGCAGAAACTATTTGTTACAGGCTTTCTTTGTGTCCGAAATCTCAGAACTTAACAGTTCAGGAGTAGTTGAAAATTTTTTCTAACTACTTGTGGAATTGAGGTGAAATTTGTCTTTATGATTCTGTCCAAAGATAAAGGCTCACAGGTTTATTAAAGGAATGTTTACAGTCTCCTACAGAGGTTCTAGAATATATGCTTTGTATAAACCTAGTTATAAAATCACACACGCAGACACGCAAATCACATGAGGTGCCTTCAACAGCAAATAATTTGGTAAGCACATTTCGATAGCACAGTAAATGAAATTAGTTGACTTTTAGATAATTTGATATTGTTAAAATTGCTTTAAGGTATGGGCTTTCTTTTGTGTAAGATTATCAATGATCTGACTTACTCTATTCAAGCATATTATCTAATTTCACAAAAACGGAGAAGTTTGTGTCTCACTGCTGATATGCTCATCAACCAACATATTTGTATGTAGTTTAGTGAAAGAACGTAAAGTTTGCATTTTGGCTTTATTAGGATTTACTTAGTAGTCTGAAGGACTTGGATTAGTCCCTTCAGTTTTGAACTTTTTTGATTTCTCATTTGTGTAACAGGCATGATAAATAGTCTTATTTTACCTCACAAAATTGTTCTGAGTCGAATAAAACGATGGATGTGAAGACTCTGTAAACTTCATAGGACCAGGTACATAGTGATGTTAATCATGTTATTATAACAATAAATTGGTGAATGAGTATCTGTGTTGAGGCATGTATTATTTTGGCAGTTGGAATAGGGAAAATAACATACTTTTACCAAATATCTCATCTTTGAGGGGAGCATCTTTAAAATTTAATATTGATATACTTAAGGACAGTTTTAGACTATCGAGGTCATTAGATTGGCAAAAACATTTTTGATATATAAATAAGCCAAGGTTTGGTGTTTGAAAAATATTTCCTTATAACCAAGTACTTTTACAAGTTCAGTACCTTTCTTTGTACCTTTTTCCTATCGCATATTCATGATGATCTCCTAAGTCCTTGAACACGTTACAGCTTTTTTCTTTGATGAGACTGAAAGACCAAATTACCAGCCCTCTCCTTAAAAGGAGGGAATAATTTACTAATCGTAATATTTTATTTCAAAGTAGTTTTGGAAGTTTATTTGTGAAATATAGAAGACATTTCTCCTTTTTTAGGGATAGTGTAGAAGACCAAGCATAGTGAAATGATTTCCTGTAATACTTGCTATCTTTCTTGGTATTACTCCTCTGAGAGGGTTGTTGTAAAAAAGATAGGGTTTTTTTTTTGTACCAGGAATTGAACTCAGGACCTCACGCTTGCCAGGCAGGTGCCACACCACTGAGCTATACTCCTGGCCCTAAAAGATACATTTAAAGCACAAAAAATGGAAAGAAACAAGACAGCATTAAAAAACAAATGGAACATAGCCAGATGATTTACATATGTATAATTGGAGCATTTGATGAAATTAATGGAGGAAATAGGTAGAGACAGTATTTGAAGACATGATGACTATTTTTCAAAAATATCAAGACATTAAACCACTGATCTCAAGAAGCTCGGTTAGCCCAAAACAAAATAAATAAGAAAACCATACCTTGTCATTAACTTTCTTGTTACTAAACGGTACCCTTAGTGTCTCAAGTGACTTTTTATAATACTCTTCTACTCTGTTAGCTTTCCTGTTGTTGGGACACAATGCTTGACACCTGCAACTTAAAGGAGGAGAGAAAAATTTGGCTCATGGTTTCAAGGGATTTAGTTCATTCTGGCCCCAAGGTAGGAGCATTATGGCAAAAGGCTGTGGTAGAGCAAAGCTGCTTATTAGTTCATTGTGGCTGTGAAGCAGAGCAGAGGAACAATGCCAGAGAGGAAAGAGCCAGGGACCGTGTATGGTACCCAACGTCATGCCTCCATGACCTGCCTGGACAAACCCAGAAGTGTGCTCCACCACCCAGTCAGGAAAGCAAATCCCCCTCCCCAATCAGGAAAGCAAAGCCAGTCACGTTGACACTCCATCATGGCCACAACCACTAAACCAAAAAGAGGTGACTATCATAGCAGTTGTATGTATTAAGTAGTTAAGTCCAAACAACTTAATAGTGGTTTTTAATAAAATGTCTGGCATTTTAATAAAATGTCTGGTATGTTTCCCTCAACACACAGTTTGGGAATCATGATGGTAAAATCTTCATATACGGAGAAAATCTTATAACAATCAAATGGGAAAAAGACATGTTATTTATAGGGAAATAACAGTAAGAATGAAAGTTGATTTCCCAGAAGACTAGAAAACAGAAAACAATGGAAAAATTTCTTTAAACTGTTAAAAGAAGAAAATACTTCCAGCACTGTGTGCTCAGTGGAAAATCCTTCAAAAATTAAGATGAAATAGAGATATTCTTGGATAAACAGAAGCTGAGAAAAGTCATCAGAATTGTGCTTCAAGGAATACTAATTTGGTTCACCAGGCTAAAGAAGAACTTCCCAGATGGAAGCATGAAGGAATGAAGAGCACTAGAAATGCTAAATATGGTTAATAGGACTATTTACTGCATAAACCAACAGTATTAACAATGTTTTGCTGGCTTTATTACTGATGTAGGAGTAGATGTATGACTGTAGTAACAAAAAGAAGAAGTAAACAGAGTTAAATTGTAAGACTCTATCATTGTTCAGAACATGGAATAAGTACTAATTTAAGATAGAAAATAATATATTTTTGTATCCTTTACAATAGCCACTTGTAGTCAGGGTTTGCAAGAGAATAGATTGAATACAGGACACATAATTTATAGGATTATTTTATAATATTTGCCCAGAAAGTCAAATGCAGAGGAGTGCAAGAGATCTGTCCACACGCTAGAGACCCAAAGAATTCAGCTGATGGCCTGGATCCCATGGCAATGTCCTGTGTGAATCCAGCTGAAGACCTAGAGCCCATGACAATGTCTCATGCAAATCTGTATCAAGCACCTGCACTGGGAAGGCCCAAAGGTCAGTGGTGGGAGCTAGAAAGTCCGCACCAGTGGGGTGAAGGATCTGCACCAGAGCCAGGAAGCAATGCTCAAGGTAAGGACCAGAGCTCCCCCAAAGAGAACCACAACCATCCTCAGCAACAGCGAGGACCCAAGCTCTTCCGATGATAAGAACAGCTGAGTTCATATCAGGAAAACCAGCACAACAAGCTTCTCCAGCAACAGCACACCATCTTCCCCTCCAGTTCTCTTTTTATGCTGTTGGCAACAATCCTCAGGTGGGCCTTCCACACCCAGCACCACACGGACTCGGTTCAGCTGGGTGTTCCAAGTTAATCCACCATACCACTTAAATATTTATGTGAAAAGATATTATAAACCTATAAAATATATAACAGAATAATAAAAAATATTTCTATTAACACTAAAGATGGAAAGAAAGGAAACTAAAGAACAGTGGAACAAATGCAAAACAAATAGAAAACTGGTAGACTTAAACCCAATAGTATCAACAATTAAATGCATATGGACTAACTAAACATATCCATTAAAAGACAGATTGGGGTGGAAATGTAACTCAGTGGTAGAGCACATGCTTAGCATGAGCAAGGCCCTGGGTTGAAGCCCCACCTACCCAAGCAAAAAATATTATCAGGCTAACTTAATAGAAAATAAAAAATCCAACTATATGCTACTTATAATGCATAGAGAGGCTCATAGTAAAAACAAAACAAAACAGTACTACATAACCATTAACCAAAAGAAGGCTAGCGTGCCTATACTAATGTAAGACACAGGGGCTTAAGCTTAGAAACATTACTAGAGGCGAAAAGGGAAAATGCTACAAGGGTCAGTTTGTTAGAAAGATATGCCTAATTTGTATGCAGTGAATTACAAGGCTTCAAAATAAAGCAAAAAGTACCAAATTAAAAGGATAAAACAATCAGACAGTTGTAATTGTGGCTCATAGACTTCTCTAACAAAAGAAGCATGGAGAAAAATAGTTTAAAAAATTGAACACTGACTCAACCACATGCAAAAAAATAATTCAAAATGGACAGTAAGCTTAAACCTAAAGGCTAAACTGTAAAAATTATGAAAGAAAATGTAAGAAACTGTTTCTGGTACCAAAAATATTGGTTCTTTAAAAGACACTATTAAAAGAACAAAAAGTCAAGCCACAGATTGTGAAAAAGAAAAAATTACAGTACATGTATGTGTGACAAAGGACTTATAATCTATAACATAAAGAAATCTTTTTCTAAAAAGTCTTAATAATAAGACAGCCCAATTAAAAATGGACAAAAGATGCAAAAATATGCAGCAAATGGATAATAAGCATGTGAGGTAATGGGCATTAATAATCACTCAGAAAGTGCAAATTTGAATGACAGCACTCATTGGAATGACTACATTTAAATACCAATGTTAATGAAGATGTGAAGCAAGTGGAAAGCCTACCTTGTGGGTGACAATATAGAATGGTGCAGCCACTTTGGGAAACTGGACATTCCTTGCAAAGTTCCATACATCTACCATATGTCCTAGCAGTTTTACTTAGGTATTTGCCCAACAGAAATGAAGACATATGTCTACAAAAAATTTTATACAGAGGTGTTTGCAACAACTTTAATTACAATATTTTAAAAAACTGGGAACAACCCAAATGTTCATTAATGGACAAATGAAGAAAATGTGGCATATCTGTAGAGAGGAATACTCTTCAGGAGTAGAAAACAAACCACTGAGACATACAACAACATGGATTGATCTCAGAATCCTTATATTGAGTAAAGCAGTTACATGTGGAAGAAAACATACTGTGAGGTGGTTAGTTTATATGAAATTCTCAACGGGTTACTGTCTCAAGGGCTGCAGCACAGGAAGCTGCTAATAGGACTACTTGGTCACCTTCTGGCACAGTGAGCTGGATGTACAAAGTTGAGAAAACTGTGCGTGTGTGTCTGTGTGCGTGGTTTTTTAAGTCACAACATCTTGAATGAGTAGCACCTTACAGAACCCTAGACTTCTGTGGAATCTCATTTGAAAAACTATGTAGGGAGTTTAATTATTATTATACTATTGGTAATACTATATAATATTTACTTCCTTTCAAAATTGGAGGTGATATGAACTTTGATTAGGTATGGAGAGTATATATGTGAGTCACTTCTGTAATTGTCTTTGTTCCTTGAAATATGGAAGTGAATAGCATATGAATTATGAATAAATGTCTGAGGTTTTTCTTATTCACGCACCTTGGATGCTGAGATGATACATCTAGAATATTTGATTTATGGTGTAGAAATAATTTTAGGCAGTGAACAACCCTCCCATAACTCTAACCCCCACCCAGGAGTATAGGAGAGGTTATATGAATTCCTCCAAGACCAAAACTGTTTTTGTTTGGTGTCTCCTAAATAATATGTAAATATTTTATGTTCAGTTAATTGTTTATTGATGTGGGAAAGCAGAATTTATAAATAGAATTATTTTAGCACCTTAAATGAGATAATTTATATAGTAGAAAGCTCCCCCCTTCATATGTACAATTTAATGTTTTTAATATATTTACAGCTGTTTAATGACTCCTCAATCTAATTATAGGAGATTTTCATCGCTTCTGAATTTTCATATTCCTGAATATGATAGGTGAAATCACAGTTGGTTCTGGATATCCATAGGTTCTGCATCTGTGGATTCAACCAACCACAGATTGAAGATACTCAGGAAAAAAATTACATCTGTCATGAACGTATACAGACTTTTCTTTTTTTGTGTGTGGTGCTGGGGATCGAACCCAGGGCCTTGTGCATGCAAGGCAAGAACTCTACCACTGAGCCACATCCCCAGCCCCATATACAGATTTTTTAAAACCATTATTCTCTAAGCATCTACTTATATAATATTTACATTTTATTAAGTTTTTGTAAAACATGGGAACATGTGCAGATGTGTAGATTATATGCAAATAAAACACCATTTTACTTAAGGGACTTTGAGCATCCATGAAGTTTGGGATCTACGGGATATCCTATAACCCCCCACAGATACCTAGAGATAACCTTATTCAGGTCACTCATTTTTGGTCGGGGGGTGTTGAGACAGGGTCTCACTTTGTAGCCCAGGCTGGCCTCAGACTTGCAGAGATTGTCCTGCCTCAGCCTCCTGAGTGCTGGGATTACAGGTATGCACCACCATGTCCAGCAGGTCACTCATTTAAAATTAACAGAAATGGACTGAAAAAAAAAAAAAAATCCTTGTGTTCTCTCTGGAAAAGGATTTGTTGAGTGAATGATAAAGTAAACAAAGCTATAAGAAAAATAAAAACAGTAGCTTAAGAAATCAAAATATTTATGTGCACTCTGAAAAGCAGTGTAATAGCAGGTAGCAATTTTAAAAGTTATTTTAATCAAAGCTGGGCTTAGTGGCACATGCCTGTAATCCCACACTTGGGAGGCTGAGGCAGGAGGATGGCTGTGAGTTTGAGGACAGCCTGGACTGCGTAGCAAGACCCTGTCTCAAACAAACAAACAAACAAAAGTTACTTAATCAGAGCATTTAGATTATTAATGTAAGAGAGCCTTTTCACATGACTGTTTAAGTCTGTGAAAGGATACAGGAAATAACAGTGTTTTCTTTTTTTTTTTAGCGGTTTGCGTAATAATGTTATGTTCTGTAACTGATGGTATCTTAGATTTGGTGAAGTGTTTAAAATGGTATATTTGAAATGGTAAGCATAAATACTAACAGAGAGACTCAATATTTCAGGTAATGAAATATTAAAACAAATTATTAGAGTTTAGTCTAAAGGAAAAAGCTCCTTATGTTTTAAAGTAATAGAATAGCATTAATCTAAAAAACTAACATTTCAGACCTTTCACTAATCCATTTAATCTTTTCCTCTGATGATTTTTGAATATTTGAAAGTTTAAAGTTGCCAATAGATGCCAAATTTGGTCTTAAGAATTTTTCCAATTTTTGAGTTAACACTTTGCTTTTCTAAGATCTGTGCATTGCTTTTATTATAAAGTACAAGAGTTATTCTTTCAAATAAGTACCCTTATTGTATTATTTATATAATTTCCTCAGAAATAATGAGAAAAATCAAACATACTAGTTTAACTAGCTCTGTCACTATTTAGAAAATTTTAGTTTAAATATCAAAAATGGAGATAAGATCATACAGATAGTTTTTTAGCTTCAAAGTTACTCTTCTATATTTTACTTTGTAGCATAGGAGCAGGGGTCCTACCAACTTTCTCTTTTGCAGGTGGATCCCGATTCTGTTCTGCCAATAAAAGCTGTCTGTGGAAGATAGGAAAGCAAAGGAGAAATAAAGGATTTTCTCCTTGTACACTTCCTTTTCATTTCAGTATCTCTACAGCAGGAAGGCTTTACCCTAGCAGGAGTGCCAAATAGTTACAATCTGCGGTTTTTGCTCTCCTAGAACCATCCGCGGGGCATCCCCTCGGAGATGGCGGCTCCAGTAGTCATTTCCTCTCTCTCTGGGAGCGGGGTCTGGGCTTGGCAGGCGCCCTTCCTCAAGCTCTTGGCGTTTAAGGTCCTTGCGACAGTGCCTCCTTCTCAGTTCTGAATCACCTTTCATAGGGTTTCTCCTTCAAGCCTTGGGTTTTAATAATTCCAGCTACTTTCTTTTGTTTCCCTCAGCTCCAAGGCTGATAGTTGCTTCTTGAAGTTTCTACCTCTGTGATAATCTGTGTTCTCCTTTGTGCCTTTCAGTTCTTCAGTTCCTGGGTAGTACCTTATGTTAAATTCTCACTGATAAAATTATGGGTGTAATTTTTGTCTTTTGACTGAATCCTGTTTAATTTACTGGCCTTTTCCAGCCAAAGTGCTGGAGATCTCATTAGACTATCTTTAAGTAATACCGAGTATTTCTTGTCTCAATGTCAGTGGGAGTGTTTTTAATCTCTGTTTTTAGTCCTTAAGGCAGAAATTGTTTACACTACAGGTTTAATGAGTACTTTAATGAACATCTTGTAGACAATTGTAAAGGGTAGAAATGATAGAAATTGTATGATGAAGGGAAGAATCTTCGGTAATTTTTGGCATCTGAGGTTCCTCAGAATGTGAAATGTTTAAACCAAATCTTAATGTGGCATCAGAGATTCTGTGATACCCCTCTAAAAGTCACACATTCCTCCAAAAGTCACCGGGCCTTTCTGGTTCAGTTGTTTCTGAGATTGAATATGCTCATTTTACCATATCTTCATCAGCTCTTGTAATACTGTTCCAGAGAAGAATACAGAGCCATCTGTTATGATACCTTTGATATTACTGGGCGTCTGCCTGTCATACCTTATTTTTAGTTAAGCTTTCAAACATTCCTTCTCTTTTATCTCCATTATGCCCACAAAGCAAACTCTTTTTTTGATATACTTTTATCACTAGTACTTAAAGGTATGTTGGATTCAGGTTCACACAGAGGCTTCTAGCTATACTGATTACAGTATTTTTCCTAGTTGTACTGATTGCAGTGTACTTTCTAGTATTTAGGAGTGTCACCTTGTCCCACATATATTCCACTTACAGATCCTTCCCCATCATGGAACATGTTACAGGCTTTCACATCATTCCTATCATTATGTCCTTTAGTATAAGCTACCTCCCTGCAAGTATAATTGCACTTCCTTAGCTTTCTGTTACTGTAACAAAATGCCTGAGACAATCTACTCAAAAAGAGCAAAGCTTTATTTTGGCTCACAGCTGGAAGTTTCAGTCCATGGTAAGTTGGCTCTGTTTTTGCACTAATAGTGAGGCAGTACATGGTGGCAGAGGAAGTCCTTCAACTCATGACTGAAAAAGAGAAGAGAAGGTTAGTCAGTGCTTTGTTTGTGGGCAAAGTAATCACAAGTGCTAGATATGTTGGTGGGCAAAAAAAGAAATGAAGAAAAGAGTGTTGATGCATCTTCTAAAAGAGGCCAAATTTCATATCTGACGACATCAAGTATAGGTCATTTGTTTTAGGAGAAAAGACAATCCATCTGACCATGGTCAAGTTTGGAAACTCAGCTGGTAGGTTGCTAGCCTGAAATACGCAGCTACTGGTTCTGTGTCCTTTTAATAAAATATGTCACTTATTCCCTTAAGATTTTTAAATCCATTCTTTTTAATTATGGCTCAATTTTAATTTCTAAGGTTTTTGTAACTTATTTTTTTTTCACCAGTTACACAGAATTATATTAATCATACTTTTTGGCTCATGGCATATTATCTTCACTGACCCCTGCATGGTCTGCATATCTGTGTAAGTAGGTACTTACATATCAATAAAATAGTTAATGCCTGTGAACTCTACTTCTTTTTTTTTTTTTTTTGGTGGGTACCGGGGGGGGGGGGTCGACCTCAGGACCTCGCATGCCAGCAGGCGCCCGTGCCGCTGAGCGATATCACCGGCCCTTTTTTCATATGTGGGTTCCGGGAGTCGAACTCAGGACGTTGCGCTTGCCAGGCAGGCGCTTATGCCCCTGAGCCATCTCACCGGCCCTCTACTTCTTAAACATTACCAAAAACTGACTTCTTGTGTATTCTTCTTGCTCTCCTTGCTTCTTGTTATCATCATGAACTTTGTATTGAAATCTTTTGCTTGTTATAAAAGTATATATACACACACACACATATATGTATATATATAATATTTTGTGCTTTTGTTTTTATAGAAAGATTTTTACTGTTATTCTACAAGGCTGAGGGTATAGGGACTGTACATGAGTACAGCATATAGCAACATGTACATGAGTGCATGCTTAATAGAGAGTATCATGTTTCACTTGCCACCAGAGATGATGAATGCTTTTCAAAAGTAAAAGATAATTAGTTGCCAAAGCAAGTATTTTTCTTTTTTTCTTTTTTTTTTTTTTGTGGGTACCGGGGGGTCGACCTCAGGACCTCGCGTGCCAATAGGCACCCGTGCCGCTGAGCGATATCACCGGCCCCTTTTTCGTATGTGGGATCCGGGAGTTGAACTCGGGCCCTCGCGCTTGCAAAGCAGGCGCTTACGCCGCTGAGCCATCTCACCGGCCCCCAAAGCAAGTATTTTTCAAAACAGATCTTTGTATCACTGAACTTCTGGCTTTATAGTTTAATTTAAAGTGCCTTTTTTTTTTTAAATCAGAATTTGGTAAAATAAATATAGCTGGAGTAAATAAAGATAATTTCATTTATGAATAAAAATAGATAAAAATTAATGAAGTCTTACAGTTTTCAGAACTTTTGTGTATACTTTTTTAATGGGCTTTTTTTTTTCTTTTTATGTGTGACTGTTTTTGTATCAGAATGAGGCACTAACTACCTCAAGTGATTACAATTGCTCTCTTGGTTCATTCTGAGTGAGACCATTATCAAAAGCATCAGATGACATTTCTGATAGATGACTTTCTGAATTCGCGAAACTGAACAGCTGTTTAAAACAAATGCCCTTTTTGTAGGGATTTATCATCTGCAAATCAACTGGTGATTATTCATGATTTAAGTATCCACATTGTCAGTGATTGTTAAAATCAGATTTAAATTATATTTTGAATTTTAACTTCAACAATTCAAAAATATATGTAAAGTACTTAAGTTTTAGTAGAGAAACATTATCTTCCAAAAGGCAGAGGATTTGGGGGTGCAATTTGTACAAATAGGTACATTGAAAATGCTTATAATCTTGTTAGAAACTTTTCTGTGACCAGTAGGTTTTGTCAGTTCCTATTTAATCTGTGAGGTAATGGATGGTGATGTAGTTTCATACCTGTAGAGGCTAGTGTAGTGAACTATACATCTTGATTTCTATAATTTTTTTTTTTTTAATGTGGGTACTGGGAGTCGACCTCAGGAGCTTGCGCTTGCCAGCAGGCACTTATGCCACTGAGCGATATCACCGGCCCGTTTTTTCCTTTATGTGGGTACGGGGAGTTGAACTCAGGACCTCGCGCTTGCCAGGCAGGTGCTTATGCCGCTGAGCTATCTCACCAGCCCGATTTCTATAATCTTAATAAAGCCAGCCAATTAGATTTTACTTATATTGTCACATTAGTGAAATAATTTTCATTAGAAGTGCAATTTGAGTAATAAGATATGTGTTGATGAATTTTGGTAATAATTATAAAAAACACTTAATATATTAACCTGGAGTTCTTTCCCTTGGAATAGTGTAACTTCCTCTTTGTCAAATATAAGTTTATAATGGATGGAGTTCATCTCTTATTTTTCTTTCCACAGTGCTTCCTGTACAGCTTGGGTCATAGTAGGGCCTCCATGTGAAAGTTTATTAAGTGAATAAAACTTCTTAGTATGTAGGAGAAAGCCTAACATAGCATTCAGCATGAAAGTAATCTGAAACTTTGCCAGTTAATAGATAATTAGGGAGAAAGCTCAAATTATAAAAGATGACTAATCCCCAGCGTTGCTATTCCCTGTCACTCATTCATCCCACAGGTATGTATAATTGCTTATTGAGTGCCTGGTTTTGTTTTAAATGCCAAAGATACAACAAGGAACAAAACATATTAATTCCCAGCTCTCAAGATTGCATTCTAGTGGAGGGAATAATAATAGGCCAGTATTTCGAATGTCAGGCAGCAAGGCTATGGAGAAATTTAAAGCAGTTAAGTGGGATAGAGTGTGACCTAGGTGTACGCTTGTTATTCTTGTTCAGGGTGACCAGGGAATTGATGTTTGAATAGAACCTAGGAGTGAGGAAGTGAGCTATTAACAGATCTGGGAGAAGTGCATTCCAGGCAGAGGACGGGCAAGTGTAAAGGCAAGAACAAAAGAGGCTGCCCAGTTAGAGTGGAGTGGGTGGAAGTAGAATGATAGAAGATAAGGTTAAAAGAGAGAGTGTCATCCAAGTTATATGGGGCCTCATATGCATTTTAAGGACTTTAACAGTTGAATAAAGTCCCAACATGGTAGTTCTGAAGAAGAGAGATGAGGTTATTTATGGTTTAATATAATTGCTCTGCCAGCTTTATAGAAAGTTCAGTATGGGCAGTGGGGCAGGTAAGGTGGTAGTGATGAGGTGGGAGCAGGAAGACCAGTTAGGATGCTCTCTGTGCCAGAGACAGTGGGGCTTGGCCTAGGATTTTGCAAGTTCATGTGGTCAGACTATGGGTATATTTTGAAGGTTTTGATGATGTGCTGATTTTGAGGTATTAGAAAAGGGAAGAGCAGTGTTAGACTGAACTGAACGATTTACTAGAAGAATTAGACTGCAAGAGGAACAGTGTTTGGAGGAAGTAGAGGTGCATGTATTATTTTCTACACTTGATATCTGCCCCTGATGTTAGAGTTTAATGGTTCTGTAGAAGTTGCTTCCCGCCTCTCTGGAAATTTGGTACTATGGCAGGAAAATGTAATTGGAATCCATAAAGGTGGATTTTAAGACCTGACCCTTTCACTTTTGGACACTTGGCCCTCACTTGGTTTTTGAGCTTTCTCTGTGGGCTCACAAAATAAATTGGTTGGCCCATATTCTCTGTTATTCCTTCAGCTGTCAAAATTTGTATCTCATTCATTCGTTTTGGAGCTCCTTTGATAACTTATTAATTATAGCATTCCTGAAGCATTGAAGCTGCCCTTTTATTACACATATTCTTTTTAACTTCTTCAGTTTTATAAGTACAGCTCTTAAATCCAGAATTTAAACATGGACTTTTTTGCTGAGTTCTAGGCTGAAGTTTCTTCCAGTAGCTTCAATCTTAATTTCACCCCTCCATACTTGCTCTTCTTTCTGTGCTTAGCGGTTGAGTGTTGTGATTATGATTACTACTATTATTACTAGACCATTAATCTTCCTGTTAGATTCTTAATGTTCAGTTTGGATATATTTAGTTGGAATTAGGTTAGGAACACTATTTCAGCATATATGACAGCATAAGGTCTATGATACTGAGACCCTTTCAGGAAGCCTGCAAGATCAAAACTTAATTTTCATAATACTGAAATGTTATTTACCTTTTTTTTTTTTTTAAATAAAAAGCATGTTGACATTTGATTTGATGGTATTTATGCAGTATGTGTAAAATTATTGGCTCCTTGTTGCTAATATGGCCATGGCATTCTTCATGAACATGTACTTTCACAGGAATAGAAACCAACAGTCCACTTACTACCCTTCAGGAAGCAGTAAAATGTGCTGTTTTAATTCTCTCCTCTTCTTAATTATCTCACCATGAATTTCTTACTATTCTGTGTGATGGAACAGGAAGCAAGAAACATTTGTGCTGCATAGTACAGCCGTAATGGATAGTGAACATCTACTTAAAAGGATGATGTATAGCTAGATTCATTTATGTAAATAACCTCCATGGTATAGTTGAGAGGGAAAGCTGAAATATAGCACTTCATGGGAAAAGCTTATGAGATGGCATGTATAGCCTGATGTAATTGATGTGAACATATTTGTCTGTGTTCTATGGGATGTTAATATTAGATTTATAAAATATTAAAATAGTGACATGTGGCTAGTATATTAAGTCTTATAGTTTTCTATTTTGTTTTAGCTTTCCAAAATTTATTAGAGCTGGGCACTGTGGCATGTGCCTATAGTCTCAGGTACTCGGGAGGCTGAGTTTGAGACCAGCCTCCACTATGGGCAGTGTAGTGAGATCTTAGCTTTAATTTTTTTTTTTTTTAAATTTGACCATGGAATACTTTCAAGTAACATATTTTAGTATCTTGAGGGATCTCATATTCCACAGATCATTGTATGAGTGTCACTTACACAAAGAGACATTTTGTTGACTGAAATGTTAATAGTAGTAGGCAGCATTGCTTTCTTCTGTATAGTAACATGTAGAGTATGGATTTTGTATACCCCTTCTAATTTTTTATATGGAAAATGAAAAAGTATCATAAAAAGCATATACTTAATCCAACTAAACTACTTTATAAACCCTAATACTTAAAAAATTATCATCTGAATAGCAAAGTAAAAGCCAATTGATATATTGATGCTGAAACTTACTTTTTTTGTTGTTTATTTTATTTATTTATTTTTTTTTGGAGATAGGGTCTCACTAAGTAGTTCAGGGTGGCCTTGAACTTGCTATGTAGCCCAGGCTGTCCTCGAACTTATGGTGATCTTCCAGCCTCTGCTTCCAGAGTGTTGGGTTCCAAGCATGTGCCACCATGCCTGGCTCTTACTGGATTTTTGTTGTTGGTTGTGGGTCATATTTTTCTGTTGCTTGGTCTCTGATGTCAGACATTGTTTGAAGCAGTGCAGACTGAAGAATTCTGTCAGGGGCCGAGTCAATCTAATTGAGTTGGAACTTTGTAGCTTTAGTGATAGTGCTTAGTTCACACTGGTATCCGATGTTTCAAGGGCAGAATCAGGACTTTCCCTTCATTAGGGTTTGGGATCTGAGTACTTACGAGACTCAGGAAATCTATCTTTTATATCCCAGCCAGCAGTTTATTGAACTATGGGAGATGGTCTTTCCCTCTTTCTCATAGCTCAGCTACTGGCATTTTGAGCAGGTAGACATTTTCTTTTCTCTCTAGCCCCACCCATGGCTTTCCTCACCTCTGGGAAAAGCACTGATTTAATATAATACACCGCTGCCTTCCTTTGGTGGGCGTGGCCTTGCATTTCAAGACTGAGCTGTGCCAAGATGACGGGGATTTCTCTCAACTCTCCATCCCTGTCCCCAGCATTTGTGTCCTATCTTCTCACCCCTGTCCCCCATGTAGCCCCAATATTTGGAAAGGATCCTTTCTAAATTCGATTTGCTTTGTGCACGAGGCTGCTCAGGAGTTTAATCTGTTTTACCAACCCCCTTAAAGGTTGTTAAAGGGAGGCTACTTTCCTGGTTTTATTGCTCACTTCTTTTACCATAACCCTAGCACAGTGACGGTGAACCTTTTAGAACTTTCAATAATACAAACAGTCCACTGCAGCACACGTGCCATAGGTTTGCCACCACCACCCTAGCCTTTTTTTCTTTCTTGGAAAGGAATTGTTCCTTCTAGAATATTGCTCTGCATCCTCAACACTGAGTTGAAAAATAGAAAGATTCTTTATAGTCTGTTTGGCTTCTTATTGTTGAAATGAGAACAACTCCGTCTGTCATAAATAGTAGTTCTGATGATAATTGCTGTATTCAACATAATTGATATAGGTTGACTTTACATTGAAATAATTTAGCCAATTCCTTCAATAAAATTATACTTAAATCAAGTGTTAGCCATATTTAGATTTGATGAAAAACTGATACACTTACTGACACAATGGTTAAATCTTTAAATTGCAGCGAATATGTATAACAAAAGTCACTGTTTTAAATATTTTGTAGCGTACTGTTCAGTGACATTAAGTACAATCAAAATGTTTTACAATTGTCACTAACAAAAGTGGTATACTAAGTTAGACAATAACTCTCCAGTCTCCCCTTTCCTCAGATTCTTGGTATAATCCGTTGTACTTTCTGTCTTTATAATTTGCCTATTATAGATATTTCATAAAAGTGTAACTGTAAAATATTTATCCTTTTGTGTCTGACTTATTTTACTTAGTTTAATGTTCTCAAGGTTCATCCTTGTAGTATGTCAGAACTTCGTTCTTTTCTGATAGAATAGCATTCCATTGTATGTGGTAATGTATATGCCATACTTTTTTGTGCATTCACTTTTTGATTAACAGGTTGTTTCCACCCCTCATCTGTTTTGAGTAATGCTGCTGTTGACATTGGGATACAATTATCTGTTTGAGTCCCTGTTTTCAGTTCTCTTGAGTTTATCCATAGGAATGGAAATGTTGGGTCATATGTTTATCCTATGTGTAACTTTTTGAGGAACCACAGTTTTTCACATTGGCTGCAGTAGATCTGATCTGCATTTCTTGGATAATAGTGATGTTGAGTGTCTTTACTTGTATTTATTGACCATTTACATGTCTTCTTTGGGGAAATACACATTCAAGATCTTTGCTCATTTTGAAGCTGGGTGGTGGTGGTTCTTGTTGAGTTCTTTCTGGGTATTAAACCCTTATTGGATATATGGATGCACAAAAGTTTTAAATTTATAAAGTTTAGGTTTTCTTGTATGTGGCCTGTGCCTTTGATGTCATATTTAAGAAATCATTGCCAAGTCCAGTGTCAGGAATATTTCCCCATGTTTTAAGAATTTTATAGTTTTAACATTTAGCCCTTTGATCCATTTTGAGTGAACTTTTGCATGTGGTGTAAGAGTCCATCTTCAGTTTTTGCGTTAGAATTTCTGATTTTTAGAGCACCATTTGTTGGTCTTCATCTGTTCTTCATAGTTTCTGATGAGACATCAGTTACTAATCTCATTGAGGAGCCCTTGTATATGTTGCTTCTTTCTGCTTTCAGAATTTTTTTCTTTGTATGTCTATACTTTGAATATAAAATGTCACAGTGTGGATGTCTGTGTTAATTCTTAGATTACATTGAGGTTCTTAGAATTGTATATTCATGTCTTTCATCTGAGTTGGAAAGTTTGGGGCCATTATTTCTTCAGAATTTTTTTGTCTCTACTTTTCTCATCTTTTCTGGGTTTCCAGAAAACCTCTGATACTTGTGTTGGCGCACTTAATGTTATCCCAAAGGCTTCTCTGCCTCTCTTTGTTTTTTCTTCATTATTTTTCTGAGAGTGGATAATTTTGATTGTCTTACCTTCAAATTTGCCAATCCTTATTTCTGCCTGCTTAAATCTTGTTGAATCCCTCTAGTAAATTTTTCATTTCACTTATTTTTCTTTTCAGCTCTGAAATTTTTGTTTGGTTCCTTTTAATAATTTTGGGCCGGTGATATAGCTCAGTGGCATAAGCGCCTGCCTGGCAAGTGTGAGGTCCTGAGTTCGACTCCCAGAACCTGCATATAAAATAATAATAATAATAATAATAATAATTTCTTTTTATTGCTATTTTCATTTTGTTCCTACTTTGTTTTTCTGATTTCTTTCAGTTCTATCCATGGGTTCCTTTTAGCTTTATGAGCATATTTAGGACAGTTGATATTTAACTACTAATTCCAAATTCTGGGCTTCCCTAAGAATGGTTCTCATCAAGTGCTTGCTTTTGCTTTTGTTTTTGTCCACCCCCACCCCAACCTTTGTTAATGGCCCCGCTTTCTTGTTTGGTTGCATGCTTTATTATTTGTTGAGACTGGTCATTGTGACTATTATAATGTAGTATGTGTCAAAGTCAGATTCTCCCATTCCTTAGGTTTTTCTTGCTAGCTGAGGGCTGTTGCTTTACATCTGTGACTTTCTCAAGCTATTTTTGCAAATAGTATATTTCTTACATGTGACTACTAAAGTTTTATTCCAATCTGTACAGTCAGCCAATGACCTGACAAGGTCATCAAAATATCTGACAAAAAAGGTTCTGTCTCTTTAAATGTTGTCATAGATGAGGGCAGAGCGACTAATACCACCTGCATTTCTAGGGGGCCTGAAGAAGGCGAGCATCTCTATTTGTACCTGTCTCTCAGAGATCTGCCAGGTTGAGCAAAGCATGCAGCTGAAGTTTTTGGAGAAGAGGATTCTCCATTGCCTGTTTTAGTGCTCCCAGAATGCAGACTGCAAATCCCCACCACTATAGCAGGGCTGAGGAGCAGGAACTAGTAGCTGCTGGTTTGCTAATTTGGTTCTCCTACCACGATCTGCAGATTCTCCCTTCAGCAGGCAGTCTCCTGGTTAAGTGTCTGGTCAGGTTCTACAGTTGACTCTGGTTGTTTCTCTGGGACTCTTGACATTTTGCATTACAAGTTTTACAGTAGTCTTACATTGTCCTTCTCATGTGGTGTTTATGAATAGGGGGAATCTTTGCTGTTTTTGCTTTGTGTAGTTCTCTATTCATACTATTGAAGAAAAGGAGTCAGCCTTGGATTTGAGCACATGAAGGATTATGATGTTTAAATGTTTGTAGAGAAAAATCCATAAGCATGATTGAAATTTTAATCATCTGTTTAATTATGCCTTGTTAGTGTTTTATATAATCATTTTGTGTTTTATATGAAAAACAAAGTTGTATGAAAAACACACAACTTAATTTTTATCAATTATTTCTTACTCTGTGTGGTTAGCTTATGTATCCTTGAGAATATTCAGTGTTTATCATGGCTCAATCATTGAAATATGCAGAAATATTTAGAAAAATAACTGAATATTATGCCACTTACTAAGTTCACCTAATTACAATAGGTTTTATTTAAAGCCAGAGCGATGTAGGAAACGTTATAAAGAAATAAATAAAGCTGTCTTTATGATGAAATTATATTGCTTCACTTGATATTTGAGAAAGATTGGCAACAGCAAGAATAAATGGAGAAACATGTTTTCCTTTTCAACCTTAGATTTTAATCTTAAATGCTCAATTTATTGTACATGTCAATTTTACTTACTTACATAAAGGCTCATTCTTGAGGCATTTAAAAAACAATGTTTAATCTTGTTTTTTTCTGCTACTAACACAAGGCAATTTTTAAAAAATATTAAAAAAAAAAGCAGTAGATTGCTACTGCAATAAATCCTTTAATCTGTGTTTGAATATAAGGTAGGGCCAGTGAGATGGCTCAGCGGCTTGGCCCGAGTTCGACTCCCGGAACCCACATACGAAAAAGGGGCCGGTGATATCTGCTCAGCGGCACGGGTGCCTGCTGGCGCGCGAGGTCCTGAGGTCGACCCCCCGGTACCCACAAAAAAAAAAAAAAAAAGAATATAAGGTAAATTTGTGTCCAAATTTTGTTTTTAGAACTATCAAGAGGGCGAAACATAGCACCATTTTTACAAGTCAAGACCTATAGATAAGGGTTTACTTTGGGAATGTTTATGGTTGTCTTTTTTAAAAAGTGTATGTGTGTGTTTGTACATGTGTGCATGCATATGTGTGGGTATACGTTTTTTCTTCCTTGGGCAAAACTTAGTTGGCATTTCAGCATGGCTGTTTGCATTTTGTAAGTAGATAGAATAGTTCGTTTTCAGAATAAAAGAAATGTGAAATTTTTTGTTCATTGTGTAGCAGATAATCCCAGAACAAGTTTAGCCTAAGGGAAATACGATGATGCATTATATTTCAAGTTCCTTTTATGCATTTATAATTGGGAACTGATATTGAACATTTTCAGTTGCCTATGTATATAAACATATATATATGTGAAGACTTATGCTGTCATTTTGTATCCATTTACTGCCCTTTTACTATATTCACTTTACTCTAGCTATGATTTAAAAAGCCAGAGGTATTTTTGACAGCTACAAAATGATAAAAGTTTGTTTTGCAGTATATATACACAATTTTATGTATATAAACATGTATCTCTCTCATGTGCAAATATATATATGTGTAGGTATGTGTAATATGATATGTGATACCTAAAAATGTAAGTAGTATAAAGAAATAGAGTTAAGAAAGGACATCTGCGCTGAAATGTGAGCATTTAGAATAGTACACTAATTAAGTCTTTAAAATATTAAAACAATTGTGAAATTTGTCTTTAGGGATCATTTTACATTACAATGTGTTCACTTCAAGGGTGAAAATAGCTTTTTTAGTGGCATGAATTAAACATAAAACTAACTTAAAACTTAGACACTATAAATTACATTATGAACTTGTCTTACTATTCATAGAAACAATAAAGTGAAGATTCTAACAATCCCCCAAAAATATTTTAATCAAACTCTTAAGGGATGTCAATGAGCCAATTTCATTTGGGAATATTTTTTTCATTAATAGTGATTTAGGCTGTTGTAATGAAATTCTCTACCATCTGTGTCTAGTAATCATTGTTACTTAATTAAAATGTTAGTTGTATCCAAGCTTAAATATTGCATAACTTCTCTTATATGAGAAACCCAAAGTACAAATTTTGAAAAAGAAATACAATAGGAAATAAGGAGATAGATTGTTTGTAAATGGGAAAGGGATCTAAAGACAGTTGGAAGGGAAATAAAAATAATGAAGATATGTCGGGTACATGTACCTACTCTCTAAGATGGATGTAAACATTATATACTGAAACGTACTCATAAAAATTTTTTAAAAATGTTAGTTGTATCATAGAACAAAAAAGGGACCTTTTTGGAGATGTGCTTTTCTTTGAAAAGTTTGTATTAAGGTTTAACTTCATAATAAAACATTTTCTCTTATTTAATGAACTACAAATGTTTTATTTCTGACAGAGTAGAAAATATCTTTAAAGTTACTTTATAGACTAGAATTGTCATCACTCTTTGCAAAGTGTCATGTGTACCACTCTGAGTTATAAAATAAAGTTCCTGGATATGTACTGTTGTTCAAATGCATCATATGAGGCAAAGAGGCTTATGAGGCTTATGTCACTCATTTTATTTTTTGGCTACCCAACTTAAAACCACCAAGATCTACTTGATGCTGTGTACCAGCATGTTCAATAGAAATGCAGTATGTACCTTATATGTAATTTTAAAACATTTGAAGGGATATTATAAAAGTGTTTTTAAAAGATAATTTTAGTAATATATTTTACCTCATCAAACATTTCTGTTTTTCCAACATGTTATTAGTAAAACAGTTAAATTTTTGTGAGATAATAAACAAGGTTTTTCCCTGAATTTTAAAAAATACATATAAAATTTACTATCTTAATCAGTTTTCAGTGTATAATTCTTTATTATTAATTCATATTGCTATGCAACCATACTACTACACATCTCTAGAAGTCTTTTTGTCTTGGAAAACTAAAACTCTTTACCCTTTAACTCTTTATCCATTCCTATCCTTCCCTCTCCCCCACTGGCAACTACGATTGTACTTTCTTTTTTCTATAATTTTGACGATTAGTACTGAGATATTTTTACATTCTTTTTTTTTATACTAAGTCTTTAAAATTTAGCGTATATTTTACATTTACAACACAACTTAGTTTGAACCAAGCACTTTTCAAGTGCTCATTAACCACATTTAACATTTGGCTGCTGTCTTAGATAGCTGAACTCTATACTATAATATATACTGAATCCATATATAATCAAGTCTATACTGTATTATGTGTTATGTGAATAATTCCATATCAACATTTCTGTCATGCGTTATTTTGTCATCTAGAACAATAAACAGGTCCTACAATCGGCAAATTTTCAAAAATGGTATGCCACGTTTCTGAAGTAATGTTAATATAGTTGGGTGGACATTTGCGACCATATGACTATGTTGGAGAAGGCTGGTGTCTGAAGTTGGTAGTTATGAACTGCCAGCTCTTCAGGAGTTTTTGTTTGGACATACAGTATAGACTTCTTGAACTGTGTATGTTGGGGTCCTCAAGACCAAATCTGGAAGGACTCAGAGAACTCAGAAAACAGCTTTTAAACTCTTCGTTATACTTTATAACATCTAAAGAAATTCAAGTTAAAATAAATGAGGAGAAGATATTTTGGGTGAGCCTAAGAGAAACCAGATGTGAGCTTCCAGTTGTCCTTTCCTATTGGAATTGCACAGGTAGCACTTAATTTTTCCAATAACTATGTGTGTTATTATGCACAAAGACTGTCACCAGGGAAACTCACATTAATCTTTGGATCCATAATTTTTGTTGGGGGTCAGTTAGGTAGGCATGGAGTGCCCATATGACTGATTTTAGCTAACTACTTAGTCTCTAGAGCTCCAGGCATACAAAAAAATAGGCACTGATGGTAATTCACATTGTTAACGTGAATTATCTGGTGTGAGTCTGGGGATGAGTTCAGTGATAAAAATTTGCCTAGATTTGCAAGGCCCTAGATTTGATCCCTAGCACTGCAAGAAACAATATGTCTGGTGTGATCCAGTCTCAGGTATACAGATACATTCTTTTAAGTAGAATATTCCAAGGACTTATAGTTTATCCTCCAGAGTACCTTTCAGGTGAACCCTTTCTTCATCATGTCCAGAGTTTAAACACTATGAGCCTGCTGAGTTGCCTTTTTACTGCACAGGATGATTCTAAGAGCCTTACAAAGGCGAGTATCTCTAGAGTAAAGTTGCAGAAACAAAAGGATAGATGAGAGTGACAGTAGTCCTATTTGCCTTAAATATCTGATATGTTTCACCAAACGTCATGGAATACTGACTGTCAAAGTGGAACAATAAAGGTTGACTATCAGAAGTGAAGAATATAACATTTAAGATGTGCTACAGTTTTTTTGTTGGAATCAGCTCTTGAGTTTACTATCTCATAAATTCGCCTGGCTTGATGAAACATGAATATTATCTTTTCTAAACTGTATCAGCCCCCTCCTTTTTTTTTTTTTTTTTTTGGGCCTATGATGGAGTAACTTACAGAAGACTTAAGTTCCTGTCGAAACTATTAAAAATACTAGGGAAATAAAATACTTTTGAAGGCCTTTTAGTACTTCTGAGTCAGCCAAGACTTGAGAAGTCAAGATTCAAGAGAGAAAGGAGATAGATGGACATGTTTTGTGTTGGGTTTCCTCTTGCATTTTCCAGTGATTAAACTGCTTTGGATAAGGAGATAAAAGCTGAGTAGGGCAGAAGAGATGAACAAAAAGCAACTGAGAAAGTTGAATGGCGCTTTGAATAGCTTTGTTGTTTTTGTTGTTGCTGTGGCTGTAAGTTTACTTTTGAATTCCCTGAAGGGCCACACCAGATGAGTGAGAACAAACCAGTGGCCAGTGTTTATAATCTCTGAAACTCAGTAGCAAGCAGTCTGATTGGACTGAGTTGACCTGTTGATCTGCTCTTACTCTGTCTGCTACAGAAAATTAAATCCTCTATGAAGGAAGGTGACAGCATCCAGAGACTAAATTTTTTCCATAGACATTTTCATGTAGTTATTCACATACAGTCTGGCATTCAAAAAAAAATTGCTAGGCACAAAATAAGATCAGGAGGAAAACATTGACAATAGAAACAAATCCAGATTATGCAGACTTTGGAGTTACAGGGGCTTTATAATTTTATAACTGATCTGTTCATGAAAATAGATACTGAGATTGAAAATTTCACAAGAGAACATTAATTTATAGAAAAGAACCATGAAATTCTGAAACTGAAAATATGGCAACTAAAATTAAGAGCACGATAGGTTTAACTGCAGGTTAGACACATCTGAAAAGAGTAATAGTAACCTAGAAGATAAGTAAATAAAAAATATTCAGCAGCATGGATTTGTCTTTTTGGTGTGACGACCAAACCAAATTAAAGTATAGGAACTTTTTAATATTTCACCAAACCAAATCTCTTATCTTACAGCTTATGGGTGAAAAGAGTCCTTATTTGAGTGTAGTTGCAATTCTTGCTATTTTAATGTGTGTGGTTTTATATTTTTACCATAGTGGTTTCTTTTTAAAAATACATTAAATATGTATTATGGAGAAAACATGGAATTATTTGCATTTATAAATTTGTACTTCATACCCTTCCCTTAGTGTTTGAACAAAAATTGTTCCATGACTGATAATTTTATGCAGAAATCACCTGTTCTGTAAACTTAGCTGCTTAGAACCTTAAGATAAGAAAATAAGCAAAATACATATGGAAAATAGATAAACAGCTGGATGGTAAACCTCATGTATTTTAGCATCGGGGAGTTGTAGTGCCCTTATTCTTACTTGGGATAATGGTTACAGTTTGCATGGTGATTCGATAAACTATCACTAGTCAGAAATAGCAATTTAGGAAAGTTATGGGTAAATTGTTGAAGAATTGGTTTTATCAAGTCTCATCGTGGCTAAGACTCCACTCTGAATTGTACCATTAGTTTACGTAGCTCTAAGACAGAAAACGAAAAAATGTTGTCAATTATATCTTGACATCTCAGTAAATGAGTTACATCCTAATTTCAGAAAAAAATTGTAATGTGGAGGAAAAGCTAAATGGTAATCCTACTTTAAAATCGTAGTTCCATTATTTAGTATTTGTTTGACTTGGGTCAAGGAAGTTCTTCGAGCATTTTTCCTGACCTGAAAATGGGATAGTAAAGTGTCATATGAAATTCTTTATCTTCCCCTCTCACCTCTTCTGACCCCTAGTGAAGTCTGTAAGATGTCACTGGCTGGTTCCTGTAGGATGATTGAGACTTGTGATAGAATGTAAGCATCAAGCTAGTATTGATATTTCCATTATGTTGGTTGTTTTTTTTTTTTTTTTTTTTTGTGGGTGCCGGGGGGTCGACCTCAGGACCTCGCGCGCCAACAGGCACCCGTGCTGCTGAGCGATATCACCGGCCTCTTTTTCCTATGTGGGATCCGGGAGTCGAACTCGGGCCCTCGCGCTTGCAAGGCAGGCGCTTATGCCGCTGAGCCATCTCCCCGGCCCCATTATGTTGGTTTTTAGAAAGCACATTCTAAGAAAATTTGCAGTTCTTCTAAATTTAATTATTGCTGGGCGTGGTGGTGCACACCTGTAATCCCAGCACTTGGGAAGCTGAGGCAGGAGGATCGCCATGAGTTCAAGGCCAGCCAAAGCTACTAGTGAGTTCCTACCAGTCTGAACTGCATAGCAAGACCCTATCTCAAAAATACAAAACAAAACAAAACAACAACAAAATAAATGTAATTATTATGCTTACAATCTCAGTCTTCAGTTATGTAGAATCCTGCTCTTCTGTTCATACAAAATAAGTAAATAAATAATCAGAGTGGATGTGGTCTTTTTAAATAAAGGGTTGAATTTTGTGAGTTCAGTAGAAGTAAGAATCGCTCGCTATATTGCTGTTTTGAACATTTCCAGGAAACCCAGACTTTTTTTGAGCAGTAAAATATTTATAGTTTTAATTTTGTGTTCATTCTTTACTTTCAGGATTTTTCAAGCCACATTCAATTGATAGGATGAAAAAGTTTAAGAGAAGGCTGTCCCTCACACTTCGAGGAAGCCAGACTATTGATGAATCATTATCTGAACTGGCTGAACAAATGACTATTGAAGAAAACAGCAGCAAAGATAATGGTAAATATTTGGGATGGGATAGATGCTCCCTATTCAATTACTTTTTAAATAGAATGTAAATTTACTGCCCAGATAGATTCCTAATAGCATCCTTTTGTTTCTCTCTCTCTCTCATTCCCTTGTTTTTTAGGAAAGAAAAGATTATATAACTTTTACATACTTACTGGACTGTTCCACAGTCACTCCAGTAATGTTACTGTACTTGGTCTCAAACCCTGATAAGTTATTCCATCCCACATATCTTTCTGTTTTTCACTAGTTCATAAGTAAGAATAAGTTGTATAACATTATGCTTACTGTTATGCTTCAAATTACAAGGGATAATCAAAATAATGGGTGAATGTTTACATTTAAAAAGTTATACTAAAAGACACCTTGTTACTAATTCATACTGCTTCTTAAAGCAGGTCTGGAAGTCTTCTTTCATGAGCGTCTTTATGAGGTCTGATCAAAAATATGGTGAATACTGCTGTTGAGTGCCATTTAATGAACAGGCAGTCTTAGCAGTCTCGTAAAAGCATTATGGTTTGTCCTTTCTCACCTTGTTCACTGGTTCTGGCGTCTGTGACTTATGTTTCTTCCCCAGAGTCAAAATAACCATGAAAGGTAAACATTTTGAATTGATTTGAATTGATAATAGTGCAATTAAAGATACAAAAGAGGATTTCTACAGCTGTTTCAGAAAGTGGCAGGAGTGATGGGATAAGTGTGCTTGAAGTGAAGGGTTGTTTTGGAGGAGGATTAATAGTAATGTATCTTTTACTGTAACAAATTTTTAAGCAAATGGCCACTGTATTTTTTGATCATAGTGTATTTTTCAGTCATTTTTGTTATTTTTATAACCTGAGTTAAAGTGCATAAGAAATTTGTGAAATTCCTATTTGTTACTTTATCATAGTTTTACAACCAACTATATATATAGGGACTATCCATATAAGTTGCAAAGTTCATCACGAGTGTATTTTTATTCTTCTTGTATTTTGTGTTTACCAGAGTCTATCCATAGTTTTGAGAGCACTTAAGGCAGGTAGACATACAATGTTTCATGCATTTGACAGTGCTTTTTACAATTCAAAGTAGTAATATGTTAATATAAAATGAAAGAGCTTGTTAAATAGAATGAAAATGCAAACTTGGTGAAATTGTTAGAACATGGCTATGTACTTAAAACTAAAATAACCCTAGGGATGTTGTAATAATCAGGAAAGAACCTACATGAATGGCTGTCAATGTGTAACATGTAGAGTATGTGGCAAGCCATCATTGCTTGTGCCTTGAAATTCTGCTCTTACAGATTTGTAGCAGTGGGTAAAAATATGAACACATTCACCCTCCCATTCCATGTAGATGCTTGTGTTGTGAGAGAAGGAAAGGTATCGTGGGAGGGGCTGCATTTTAAGTTACAAGTCTTGGGTTGTGATTTGGAATACACTAATATGTATACTGAAAGATTTGGTTGGCTCTGGATGTCATTTATCTTACTCAGGCTTTAGATACCTTGTTTGTTTTTTTAAAGAGGGTAATATTTACTCAAGCGTCCCCAGGTTGTTGGGTGACTGTTGGCACAGTCAGTACATTATACCTTAGGTTTCTTTCATTCAGTCTACAGCATCACATCTGTTTTCTCAAACCTTCTTGGTTTTGCTAATGTTTTCCTTTGACATTGCTAGTTTTGTTTTTAACATGGGGAGAAGAGAGATGGGCTCAGTAGGAAATGTAAAATATTAATTAGGGTGTAATTATATGTAGAGGGAAAAATTTTACATTTGGGTCAAATTCTAAAGATGATTTTATAATATTTTCTTCCTATTACAAGCTGATCTCTACTGGATACATGGAGCAATATCCAGGCTCCCATTGAAGAGTTTATGTAAATTAAATCCAGTGTGTTCGTTCTTAGGATAGAAGAGTCTTACCCTTATGTTTGCCAGTGATGTTCAGGAGTAAAATAAGTACAGTATGCATCTTGGTGAACAGTTTCTAGGACACATTTTTAATGTGTATTTTACTACAAGGCAAATCTCTTTTTACATTTTTTAAAACTATGACTCAAAGAAACACTTTGAAGAGCTGTTATTTTTTAGACTAATTATATATTTTCTGGAATATTTTAATATTAATTACCTTAGAAGACACATAGTTTGTAACAAATAGTGAAATGTTAAAAATACCTAATTTTTTCAAGTAGTTTATATTATTAAAACTTCCTTTTATTATAATAGTAATTCTAATAGGTAAAAAGAGAGAACAGGAGTTCTGTTGTTTCTTTTTGGCCTGAGTTGCTTGAAATAATACTTGAAGACCTCATAATAAACATTGCTGCTTCTTGGGTTGCAGAGATTGCTGGTAGCATTGACTACTGTAACCTGCTGTTGCTTATTCTCTTTATTAACAACACGGATTTCATGAACAGCCTTGGCAGAGATTCTACATCTGATTGGTCGCCTACCAGTGCCTGATAACTGGTTCTATCCAACACATTCTCTCTTTATGGAGTTTAGTTTTTTGTTTTACTTTTTTAAAGCACAAAAAGCTTCTAAGATAGGTCATGCACAAACATAGTCTATGTCTAGTTGTTGTGTGTGATAATGCTTTCTGATCTCGTACATGATATAATGAGTTTATAAATCAAAAATGGTCTTTGTCTCATGTCAAATAATGACAATGGTAGTATGGAATAAGAAGAATATAGTTTATTATTTCCCTAAGTAAACTCTCTTTGAATCAATTTTTGATCTCCTGTCTCTTACTTAATCACGTATATGACACAATCCTATTATTCTTGCATTATATATAGTCATGTAGTTCGTGTATCTAGAACCAATTGAATGGGGAAGTACACACTTCAAGAAGTAGTACTATAAAAATCTTGGAAAAATTACAGTACATATGATGCTTTTGGTTATATATATGCACATAGTTTCTCACTGGTACATATTCCTCTTCCTTTCAAATGGATTTTGAATTAATAGTTCTGTCATTTTGATAACTGAGCTGCACTGTGAAGTTTTAAACTCAGTTATAAATGTATTATTTATTTAACTTGAATGTTTGCACCCTGATAGGTGGATTGAATATAGGGAAAGATGAATCCTGAATTTGTAGTCAGTGTGTTAAAAATAAATTGAAAGTTTACAAACTTGGTTGATTTAAGCATGCTGACCCTGACTTAGTACAGCTTTCCTTAAGTATGGAATGAAATGTTTGCACAGAAATTTATAAAATGAAGTGTAAAGTAGTTTTTCTAAAGTATCTGTAAGGAAAAAGAATTACAAGCTCATCAGATTTCTTTTAAATGAAAATGTATTAAATGTTTAATTTCTTAAAAACTAGCAAAAATTAATCCATCTCATTTCCTCAGAAAGTTAAACATAGAACCATATAATCCAGCAGTTCCATTTCTAAGGATATACACAAAAGAATTAAAACAGACATTCAAGCAAAATCTTACTCAGATTTTTTCCCACTTAAATAATTTTGAGTACTGTATTTGGATACTTTGTTCTTTAATGAGTTTGTAATTTTTTAGACTCCTTATGTTAAAAATTTCAAACTTGGCCGATAATTTCAGAGCCTCTATATAGATGTACACTTAAATATTTCTGTTTTATTCACTAAGTCAGTACGTGGAAGAGTAGTGTCAAAACAATGTTAAGACATATTAAAATAAGCAAATAAAAAACTGATAGGTTACATTAGTAGTTTGGTGATTGTTAATTTTGGTTGTATAAGAAATGGATAGGTAAGTTATTAGACCAACTAATTTTCTATAAATATTTTTCATAGAAGTTACTTTAACTTTAGTATTTGTATTAAATAGCCAAAGAAGTAAGGCTAAATATAATGATCTCTGTTACAGCATTTTGTTTTGTTTTCTGTTTTGCTTTCCCAACCCTTCTCATGTGATCCTGAATCTTGGGCTGGCGATGGAATGATTTTTGGATACTGTGAACCGCAGAGCCTATCGTGAAGAATGGCAGGCCGCCCACGTCTCACAGCGTGCATTCCTTCCTCCACCAGTACACAGGGTCTTTCAAGAAGCCCCCGCTGCGGAGACCCCACAGTGTTATTGGAGGCAGCCTTGGCTCCTTCATGGCAATGCCCAGAAATGGAAGCAGATTAGGTAATTTGGTTATTTCCCTACTATATTTAACTTCCTGATTGTAGGACATGTACATATTTATGTTTTAGTTTTATGGATGTCAGTGGACCTTTATTGTTTGATTTCACTTTGTCAGATAAAAACCAAGTTAAGAGTAGGAAGGACGGCAGAAAGAGGGAGAGTTCTAAAGAGGCAGTACTCCTGACACCATGGAGAAGGACAGTGATATTTGGACACCTACAGTAGAAAGAAAACAAACCCTGTAAGAATAGATGCAAAATATCAAGATGAATGGCTGCTTAAGTTGGTGCTTAATTTAGAGTCTTAACTCAGTAACGCTTCAAATCATCACCATTTGATAGAATAGTACAGTAATTAGATTATTACTTGAGTTTTTACTCTTTTATCACTATGTTCTTTTAAATATCCAGGGAAAACATGTATCTACAATTATTTGTTTATGATTATTTCTCTGATCTTTTTTGTTAGTATGTTACCTGTCATATTTTGATGTTAAAAATCCTTTTAAATGTAGCTATTTTATTGTCTCATTAGATAATGGTATTTCCTGAAGTTCCTGTGCATTTTATTCTACTGCTTGCTTCATTTCTTGCATGGTAGATTATTTCTTGGTGTGCTACGTTAATCTGAGAGTATAAGCTTATCTACACTGAAGTGGTGTCTGTAGGAAGCGTGTACAACCTTATTCCTGTGAGTGCAGCCCTGCACATGGTGTGGTGGAATCAGCTCTCGCTAGTTCAGGAGAGATGATTGTTAAGTTTTCAGGAGCTTTGCAAGTTAGTTGTTCAACACAGCTATTAATAATAATAGCCATTTTTAAAAATAGCTATTTTTAAATCATATATAAGCTTACACTTATATAAGCTAATATTATAAGCTTATATACTGATATATAAGCTAAATTAAAACAAAGGTAATGAATACTCAAGTCATTATTTCCTAAAATCCTTTTACTACTTTTTACTGTTATCTATGAGGTGAGGGTTATTTCTGTTATATCTCTGTAGCCAAAATACTCTATCACAGTGCACTGCTGCACATTTCTTCCAAATGTTGAATGTTCAGTGCTGTCATGTTGGTAGCTTGAAATTGGCCATAGAGGGGATGTTTACCTCATGGAGTCAGAAAACACCGTAGATCAGAGGGGTTTATTGCTTTGCTAATTGACTAGACTGAAAGCTGGTTAGCAGGAGCCGGTGAGATGGCTCAGCGGTGTAAGCGCCTGCCTGGCAAGCGTGAGGGCCCGAGTTGGACTCCCGGATCCCACATACGAGAAAAGGGTCGGTGATATCGCTCAGCGGCACGGGCGCCTGCTGGCGCGCGAGGTCCTGAGGTCGACCCCTGGTACCCACCAAAAAAAAAGGAAGAAAGCTGGTTAGCAAATTTTTTAGGTTTTATGGACTGTAGTCTCTGTCGCATATTTTTTTTCCTTTGGCTGGAAAGTCTCTAAAAAGATATAAAACACCTTTTTAGTTCAGTGGCCGACATCCATTGTTGCTGGGCATGATGGTGCATGCTTGTAATCCCAATGTGTTCTGGGAGGTTGAGCCAGGAGGACCTCAAGTTCAAATCCAGACTGGGCAATTTAGCAAGATCCTGTCTCAATAAGATAAGGGCTGGGAGGTAGCTCAGTGTGAAGGCCCCCAAGGTTCAATCTTCAGTACCCAAACCAAACCAAAAAAAAACAAACCAAAATCCAAAGCATCCTTTTTTGTTCTAGATTTAAGAAAGTGATGTTGAAAATATTAGTAATGCTGGTAAAATTTAAAAGTGTATTGTGTCTGAAGCTCTTACAGTTGTGTGACCAGCCCAAAAATTGAACAAGTATTCTTTTAGTTCTTAAAAACCACCACCTAATTCAGCAAGGAAGTTCCTTACTCCATTGGCAAATGAGTAAAGTTCTGACACAGCTGTCATTGTTTCACTTTTCTCTCAAAGGAAACAAAGCTACAAACCAATAGAAGTGTCAAAACTATACCTGTTTGTTAATGATGTGATTTCTTGGTTGAGTCAGATGGTACTCAGTATTTGTTCAGTCTGAGATGAATAAATTTCTTTTGTAACACATATGCAACAAGGCTTTTAAAAAAATTCTGCCCTGTATGTCTCAAAGGCTTTGCACTTTAAAGAGTTGGGGCTTTCTATGAGAAAGTCTCAGTTGCAACTCAGGTACCAAGGTTTTTTTTTGTTTGTTTGTTTGTTTTCTTTTTTTTGTGGGTACCGGGGGGTCGACCTCAGGACCTCGCGCGCCAACAGGCACCCGTGCCGCTGAGCGATATCACCGGCCCCTTTTTTGTATGTGGGATCCGGGAGTCGAACTCGGGCCCTCGCGCTTGCAAGGCAGGCGCTTACGCCGCTGAGCCATCTCACCGGCCCAGTACCAAGGGTTTTGTCTTTAATCCCATGGTGGCACCTAAACCCAGACATCTTCATACCAAGCTCAGAAACCCCTGCCAAGAAGGTGGCAGAGTCTGTGCATAAGAGCTTTGGGTTTTCAGTTCTCTCTCTATTTTTACTTCCTGGGTCTTACCCATACATTCTTGCAAATTTAGCTATACACTTTAAGGTGTTATATTTAGTAAACATTTCCTTGAAGAAGTATGTTTTTAGATTTTGCTAGAAATGGAAGGCTTAGTTAAATTGTCTCTTGGCACTTAGAAACGTGACAGAAGGGCTGGTGATATAGCTCAGCAGCATAAGCGCCTGCCTGGCAAGTGCAAGGTCCTGAGTTCGACTCCTGGTACCTGCATAAAAAAAAAAAAAGAAATGTGACAGAAAAGAATATGTGACCTTAGATTCTTTAGGTACCAATTTTAAGAGATTAGGAGTCAGTCACCATTACATTGACTTTTGTTGCTAAGTTAATTTTTTGTTCAGATCTTACCATAAAATTTCTCCAGAAATCTCTATAGAGTTGAAATGTATTCTATTATCGTTTATAACTGCTTATGACTAGGAATTGGAATTTTCTCAGTATTAAGTTACCAAGCCAAAAATACTGAAATGTTGATTTGCTGAGACCCTTGAGTTCAATCTTTCTTAACCTGAGCAGTTCTCTCACTTTTGTAAGTAAATACTATTCATTAAGTTTAAATTTATACTTATAGCATTTCATTTAAAAAAGAGGTCCACTTATCTAGTCCATTCCTTGATTTTTAGTTACTATTCAGTTCACTGAATATTGAGGACCTTCTAAGTGCCAGGCGCTTTAAGTTCTGAGAATACAAAAGCAAACAAATCCTGCCTGCAAGGATCCCGTAATGTGATATAAAATCATGTGAACCCAAAAGTACTGTTCAGTGCAGCCGATGCAGGCGTAAAAGCCACCGTGTCTGAGATTTTAAGACTTCAGTGAATGGTGACATGTGAGCATAGTTTTGAAGAATAACTCTTGAGTTTTCCAGGTTCATATAATGAGAGGGAAGAAAGTATGTTAAGACACTGCAGCATGAAGCAACACCAAGACTCTTTTAGGAATGAAAAATTACAGAGAGGAATAATGGTGAGAGACGGTTCTAGACCTAGCTTTTATTTCTATGAGCTACACTTGCTAGATAAGTTAAAGAATGAATGACAAATGCAAATATAAAAACAGGTATGTAAGTATACATGTTTGTTTTTAATATTCCCAGGTGGAATTAACCTCCTTTCTCTCTACTTCTGTTTTTTTATCTCTATTAAAATACATAGCATAACCCATCTTGAATTGTAATATATGTTCTTCTTCTTAGCAGATTTTTGAGCTTTGAGAAGTCATAAACTTGTTTTTGTAGTTTGGTACAAAACAGATATTCAGGGGCCCTCTACCCACCACTCCTTCCCACAGTACTGAGGATTGAACCCAGGGCCTTCACACTGAACTATGTCCCCAGCCCTTTTACATATACAATACACTACATACATATATATGTGTATATATATATATATATATGTATATATATATGTGTGTGTATATATATATGTATGTATATATATATTTGTTGTGTTGTGTTTTGTTTGAGACAGGGTCTTGCTAAGTTGCCTAGGCAGGGCTTGAACTTGTGATCCTCCTGCCTCAACCTCCCAGAATGCTGGAATTACAGGTGTGCACTGCCATGCCAAACTCAGTGAATAATTTTTGAAATGTTAACCCTGGGGCCTGCGGAGGGCAAGCTGGATTAGCAGCTTTTAAAAAGTTTTTAAAAGAATATTCTATAAACTGACTCTACTTTTGTCTGTGGACCCAGTGATACATTATTTAATTGAAAGAATACTAGACTAAATGAGAGGTAGAAGACCAGGTTTCCAGTCTGCTCTGCCTTCAGGCTCTATTACCTTTCAAAAGTCAGTTAATCTTCCAAGTCTCAGTTCTCAGATCTGGAAAAAGAGAAATTACTAATCCTCAAGTATCATTTCCAGTCTATAATTTCATTCAGTGTCTTAGTTACTTTTCTTCTTGCTGAGATAAAATACTCAACACCCAAAGTTAAAAGAGGAAAATGTTTATTTGGCTCACATTTCATAGAGGTTTTAATTCATAATTGGGTGGCTCCAAGACAGCATGGCGTGGAAGATGGGCATCACAGAGGGGAAGTAGTCCATGGCAAGCAGACAGGCGAGAGCAAACAAGGGACCTTAGCAGCTTCTTTCTGCCCCTTTTATATTCTATCTAGGCTATGGGGATTAGGATAGTGCTAAACCAGTGGACTGATTTAGTAATCACACAGCACCACACTCTCTAGATCCAGCCGCCTCTGAAAAAGCCCCACCTATGACAGCATGAGGCTTTGGGGGACATCTAGACACAAGGCATAACATTTAACTCTTGGTAGAAACTTGAATGCTAGTTCTTTCATAATTTTTCATAATCAGAATGTAAAGGTATTCCTTACTATTTTAAGACAATTCAAATTATGTTTTAATCTATTGATTGCACACCTATGACTTTTAATGCTATAATTTTTGCATGCTGACTATATATTTTACCTGTAGTGATAAATTATATGATACAGTAGGATATATTTTCTCTATGGTAAATCGTGTCTCATTTTCTGATACAGATATCGTTCATGAGAATCTAAAAATGGGATCAGATGGTGAGAGTGACCAAGCTTCTGGAACATCGTCTGATGAAGTCCAGTCGCCTACAGGTGTTTGTCTCAGAAATCGTATACATAGGCGAATCTCAATGGAGGTAACCGTCTAAAAAATTTACAAACACCTTTGTGTGTGCGTTTGTATGTCTAAACTAACACACACATATTATATATATTAAGCAAATAAATGCCGTTTGAAAATTTTTATGATGGCAAGTGATATTTGTACAACTGTTCCTTTGCGTTAGTGTGTTATATTCTGTGAATGTTTGCTTTTTTCTAATTAATAGCCCAAAACACGTATGCATTAATTATAGTTGTTCCTGTTTTGCAAAACAGTTTTAGATTCCTTATAAAGGAAAAGTGAACTTTTAAAAATTCTGGAAATCTAGAATGATAAATTACCAGAGTCTTCTTTTTAGAAAATAATGATTTTAAATATATCTTTTTGAGATTCATATGGGTGCTTTTGGGGGGAGCAGGCTAAAACTAGGAATTGAACCCAAGGCCTTTGCACTGAGCTGTATCCCTGGATTCTTTTTAATTTTTTTTTTTAATGTATGTACCGGGAACCGAAATCAGGACCTCGCGCTTGCCAGGCAGACGCTTGTGCCGCTGAGCTATATCACCGGCCCTCTTTTTAATTTAAAAAATTTTTTTTAATTTATTTTTTAAATTTTGAGACAAGGTCTCACTAAATTGCTACATTACCCAGGCTGGGCTCAAACGTCAGTCCTCCTGCCTCAGCCTCCTACAGTGCTGGGATTATAGGCGTGTGTCACCACACTTAGCTTCACTTCATATTTTATATATTTTATTTCAAATTTTAAGACACATGTATAAAATAAACACCAGCTTTCCCCACCTTGCTTTGTAAGTATGGGTATCATTTCCTTTGTGGTTCATTGTACCTGCAGATCCCTATAGCACATTTACATTATTTCTCCATGTAACAGAATACAGAATGCATTCCCCCTTTCTTTACCAGTGTTATAACCTGGAGGACAGAAGGTGATTATGACTATTACTATTTTAGTATAACTGTAGATTAAAATTATTTTCTGCAAAAAAATTGAACATGTCTTAAATAAAAATTTGGGTTTTTTTTAATTTTGTCCAGACAGTAGTGATTGGAGTACCTGTCCTGTTGGCTTGTTGAGTTTTCCTTGTAAAAAGATTACTTCTGAATGAGTTCAAGAAAACAATATTAGTTTTCTAAGTGATAAATTAATACCTGCAACTTTCAAGATCATCATAGTATATATATAACTGTATAGATATCACAGTAATATAAAATATTCCTTATTTTTCTTTATAACATGTAATTTTGTTATATCTTTAAAATATGTAAGCATTAGGGTCTATATCTGGACTTTCTAATTCTTTCATTGACTTATATGTGTTTTCTCAAAGATGACAAAATTCTAGGTTGTATTCTTTTTAGTTTTAGGATCTGGAGAGACCCGCATATATATGCAGGCAGTCCCTGACTTACCATGATTCATTTGATGAGTTTCATCTTTACAGTGGTGCAAAATCAGTATGCACTTAGTAAACACTGTACTTCACATTTTGAATTTTGATCTTTTCCTGGGCTAGTAATGTATAGTACGGTACTGTCTTGCCTTGCTGGGCAGTAGCAGTCCCACAGCTCCCAGTTAGCCTTGCAGTCATTGTGTACTAAACTAAGATGTTCAGTAAGTTAGTGTATTAAATGCATTTTGGACTCATCTGTATTCTCAGTTTAAAATGTATTTTTCAGGACTTAATCCCATAGCAAGTCACAGAACATCTGTTCTCTACTTCAGAATGTTTTTGGATATTTTTTCTATTTATTTTTCTAGATGAATTTTAGACATGTTCCAAATACATTGTGATTTGTATTTTGGGTCATGAAAAATATATAAAATTAATATAGCGAAAATCAGTATTGTTTCATTATTTAGTTTTACCATCTAGGAACATGGTATGTCTGTTTAAATCTTACGTGTCTCAAAGAATATTTATATGTTTCCTGTACATGGTTTGATTACTATTATGAATAGAAGGGATTTCTTTTTATAGATTTATGTTTCTTGATTTGATGACAAAGGCACAATTCCTTTTCAAGTTTCTCCCATCTCACTTTCTATAATGAAATGAAATAGAAGTAAGGAAGTATATTAATTTTCTTTTACCATATTGTATACAAAATCATGTAATATCTACTTGTTTATTTAAATTGACTACATTTTGTGGCAGTCTTTGCCTATTCCTACTCTATACAGATGATACTATAGGCTATAATAATTCCAAAGTAAATTACGAAAGAAAGGACTCAGAAATAACTGGGTCTTTTTTATTATTTCTGTAAAAACTACTAAATATCTTTGCTTACAGTAAATATTTTTACCTTCAGTGTGATATATGTAATTAATGTGGGTAACTTTGCAACTGCAATAAAACTTACATTACTTATCACTAAAAAGTAATAAAGCACATGAATTCAAAGGTCTTTTCTATATTTGATAACCTAAGTTTTGTTGTTGCTGTTTGTTTTTTTCCTTTTTGTAGGATTTAAATAAGCGGTTATCCCTGCCTGCAGATATCAGAATACCTGATGGATATCTTGAAAAATTACAAATCAGCAGTCCACCATTTGATCAACCGATGAGCAGAAGGTCTCGTAGAGCTTCCTTAGTAAGTTTTTGGTCTCCTGCACCTGCAACCATCAGATCTGTTTATTTGATTTTCTGAAATGTTTATTTCTTAGATTTTTTTGTAGTGCATGCTAGGCAAGCAGTCTAACATTAAGCTATACATTCAGTCCTTAATTTTTATACATAACTTTTGAGTAGATAAAATTAATTACATTATCTTCTAGAGTTTATCATTTTCCATTCTTAAGAGTTATTAAAGCTCTTAAGATACTCATATATTAGAATAGTACCCAAACTGTATTTTATTTTTGGTAAATTTTATTGATACATGCTAGATGTACAGAATATGTACTAGATCTGTCTCCTAGATATATGTACTATATGTACGGATATATAAGCATATATAATATATATTAGATTGTACACTGCAGTACCTACTTCAACCATAACCATACAACACAGTGTGTTTTTTTTTTTTTTTTTTTTTTTTGTGGGTACCGGGGGGTCGACCTCAGGACCTCGCGCGCCAACAGGCACCCGTGCCGCTGAGCGATATCACCGGCCCCTTTTTCATATGTGGGATCCGGGAGTCGAACTCGGGCCCTCGCGCTTGCAAGGCAGGCGCTTATGCCGCTGAGCCATCTCACCGGCCCACACAGTGTGTTTTTGCAATGTTAATATGCCTGTGTAACCAACACCCAGGTGAATAAAAGAAAATCTCAAAATGTCCCAGAAACCCCCTTCTATTACCTTTCTCTTCACTTGATACTCACTTCCTCAACTGCAGTCATAATCCCTGTCTACAAATCCCAAAGATTAGTTTTGACCATATGGGCCACATTGTTTTCATGGTATTATTTTTATAGTTCATTTTAATATCTGAATCATCTTTATTCCCATCCATGTACACACATTCTTATTTTTAAAATATATGTTTTCTGATTTTTCTT
Source organism: Erethizon dorsatum (assembly GCA_028451465.1). Lineage (NCBI taxonomy): Eukaryota > Metazoa > Chordata > Mammalia > Rodentia > Erethizontidae > Erethizon > Erethizon dorsatum. Next base: position 11,062,874 of record CM051834.1, read on the forward strand.
AAACTTTTGAACTTTATATAATTTTGAATATATAAATTACTAAAATATCTTTTATATGAATATATGGAAATGTATACTTACACAAAGTTTTTATATATATGAAATGTAAAGTGTGTCTCAGTATTATGAAAGTATATAAAATATAAAAGTCGGTTTCTTTTGCTCATTATTAGGTTGGTGCGTGTGGTCTGTGTTGCTGCATGGTCGTATGTGGTCATGCTTTGGAGGGGTGTATTATCCATTCTCTTGTTGATGAACATTTGGCTTGTTGTTTTTGGTTTTTGGCTATTACCAAGTTGTGGTTCTGTTGCCATTGCTATGCATGTTTTTTGGTGAGCATGTGTAAAAATTTCTGCTGTGTGCGCACCTCGGAGTGGAATTATTGGATCATGTTGTATGCATGTGGTCAGTTCTCCTGCGAACAGTCAAAGTGGTAGTACCAATTTATACTCATCACCAGTGGATATTTCTAGTTGTTTTCTTTGCCAACTTTTGTTGTCTGTTTCTTTTTTTTTTCTTTGAATTTAAACTTTTCTTGAAAATAGTGGTCTTATTATGGTTTTATTCTGCATCTCTGATGACTAAGTTGAACACTTTCAAATATTTTTGTTGCTCATTTAGACATTTTGAGAATAGACTGCTTAAGTCTGTTGTCTCTGTTCTACTGAGTTTTCTACCTTTTTCTTACTGATTTATAGGAATTATTTATATATTCTCTTTAAAGGAGCCTTGTCAGTTTTATGTCTTGGAAATTTCTTCTAGCGTGTAGTAATTGGGCCAGCACTTTATGGAAAGGAGAGCTTTCCCTGTTGCACTGTCACCTTTGATATAAATTCAGGCGACCACATGTGTGAGCATGTCTTTGGGTGATGGTAGTCCTATACTAGAGATATACACCAAGTGCCGTTGAATAACAGAAGAGGCAGTGAGTGAAATATCTGTGAATCACAAGCTTACAGAGAATGTTACACTTGAACTGACTTTACAAGGATGGTAGGAATCTTTCAAATTGAAAATGGATCTATGAATTAGAGCACTTGTATGTTCTAAGCAGAGGAAACTTAATGTACTAAATGCAGAAATATGAATGTATATGTCAGTTGGGGATAATATAAGTGATATGAAAAGCAAATGTGGAATAGGGCTTGAAAGGGTAGGATGGGTCCAGATTATAAAAAGCCTTAGATGTCAGGCCATGGAGTCTGTACTTCTTCCCATGTAATGGGAGAACATTAGAAGTATCTACTTAAACAAGGGTTAACATCACATTTTTATTTCAAATGATAGCTTCAGGAAAATTAAATGATGAAGTAGGGGTCAAGAAAGGCTAGAAGCATGGAGATGGATTAGAAATTTACTCAAATTTAGGGATAATGTGGCACTCCTCTGGATATAGAAAATAGACCATACACTCTAGGAATCACATAGAGATAAATAGACAGGACCTGGTACCTAGTTGAACAGTATACCTGAGGGAAAAGCAAGTGATGATGACTTCTGGATTGCCAGCAATCACATATTATATGATGTAATTTTTTTATTCACCAGTATCTTCTGTTTTGATGAGATATTATGAAGTAAACTTACTTTATTCTATATACATTATGAGCATATTCATTAAATGTAACACCAACTTGATTTTGGTATAGGTCTATGATCATTATAATTTTGCATCACTGCTTAAAACTTATTGAAATAATTTTGTTACTTGATTTTCTGGTCAAGGGTTTTCTCTCTCTCTTTTTTTTTTTTTTTTTTGTGGGTACCGGGGGTCGACCTCAGGACCTTGCGCGCCAGCAGGCGCCCGTGCCGCTGAGCGATATCACCGGCCCCTTTTTCGTATGTGGGATCCGGGAGTCGAACTCGGGCCCTCGCGCTTGCCGGGCAGGCGCTTAAGCCGCTGAGCCATCTCACCGACCCCTTTCTCTCTTTTTTTTGAGACAATGTTTTGCCATTTGGTTCAAGCTGGTCTTGAACTCACTATGTAGCTCAGGCTGGCGTTCAACCTACAGCAATCTCCCTACCTCAGCCTCCTGAGTGCTGGGATTGCAGGTGTGCGCCACGTGCCCCAAAGATTTTCTTTGACTGTCAATTTTTATTGCACTTAGGATAAATTTTGAAGTTGTGTTTGTTCTGATAGGGAGAAAAGTATGATTTAATCACCATGCAGTTTTTCTTTCTTTTTTATTCTTTCCATCCTGTCCTGTCCATCAAGCAAGGGGCCTCCCACATACTAAGCAAGCACTGTGCCGCTGAACTGTACCCCCCTGCTGTCATCAGACAGTTCTTAACACCATCATCGAAGAGCGTTTTTTTATCTACATGAAATTAAGGAAAACAGTGCCCTCTAATGAATGTTAAGTAATTGGAGCTTTTATTATATTTGCCTGTTCTGTCTTCCTCCCTTGGTTTTTGGTTTTGAAATGGCTTATATATCAAAGATAAGTCATGCCAGCTGTGTTTTGGTTTTTATCTCAGGATCCTTTTCATTCTTCATCTACCATATTAAAAGCACATTGTTTTGAAATATGTAAGAAAATTATTCTTCAAAATGAAAGTCTGTACCCTAGGTATATATTTAAAAGCAGGCAGCAGAGGGGAGCATGTGAAAGTTAGGAATGGATGGAAAGGATAGTTAAGATGTTCATTTTTTTACATGTGCTAGAATTCATGTTTCCACAGACCATATATTCCCTTTTTTTGTTTGTTTGTTTTGTTTTTTCAGACAGGCTCTCGCTATGTAGTTTAGGCTGGCCTTGCACTCCCTATGTAGCCCAGGCTGGCCTTGAACTTGCCACTGTCCTCCTTCCTCAGCCTCCCAAGTGCTGGGATTTCAGGCATGTGGCACCACGTCCAGCGTAGACCATATATTCTTTAAATAACTTAAGAGTAAATTCTTTTTCAAGGAGATCAGTTCTTCTTGATCAATCTTGAGATCAATTCAAGGAGAGCAATAGAGAAACCTGAACCCTAGGATTTATGTATGAAGAGTGTGAAGGTTAGGGGCAGATGAAAAGCAGTTGAGAAAAGACAGGTAATCTTACGTATGTTAGAAGAGTTCATGTTTCCACGGATAGTATACTCTATGGAAAGATAATTTTTTCAAGTTTAAATATAAAATTTTAGCCTTATCTTTCTAAAGGCATAAAACTTTGAGTGTATTGCTTTCATATTTTCCAATAGCCATATATAATAAGTAGAAAAGTAAAAATGACATAAAACATTTGGTTACATAGGAAGTAAGAAACAAGTCATAGAATTCAGTTTTGCTGGAGTCATAGGATAACTGGTTGGATGTACTGTAAATTCATGATAGTCAACCTCAAATGGTCTCAGTATCGCCGGTCTACTCCGCTGTCTTTCTCTGATTAGTTCACCTTTTATTCTAGAGGTGATGTCTTCTCCTGCATGATAAAAGACATAGAAGCTACAAACCAGAAACTCCTCATTTTCTGAATAACAAGCATGCAAATCTACCCACAGTTCTTCCAATCTTTTTCTTTTAATATTGAGAAGTCCTGCTTCTTCCTACCTCATCCTCTCAGGATGCTTAGAATATCTATTATCCTTGTATCTGTACACTTATATTCGGTCTTCCTTTCTTACTCCTTCTCATTGACTCTATTTAAACTATTAATTTTAGTTTTAGGTTTACAGAAAAATCAGAAAGATAGTTTAGTGATTTCTCATGCACCACATCCAAGTTACACCTATTATTAACATTTTATGTTACTTTAATACATTTGTCACAACTAAGTAACCAACATTGGTACATTGCTATTATTAAACTCCGCATTTTATTCACATTTCACTGGTTTTTCACTAACATTCTTTTTCTGTCCCGGGATCCCACCCAGGGCACCACATTACATGTAGTCATTATACCTCATGTTAAACATACTGGTTATTGAACTGGTGAAATGGTATTTAGTATTTCTTTAGGGTTGGTAAGAAATGCAGTATTCTACATCTTAGCATAGTTAACATAGTTAAGAAGTAGATTAATGGAAAACCTACGTGCAGATGATCAGGATTCACCAGAAAGCTTTGTTTTACTTAAAATAATGGCATACCCAGCAGTTTTATGACAATGTTAAGTATAACATCAGTAGAACGAAAATCTATATAGTATGTGAAATTTGTCTCATTATATTAAAATTGTAGACTGTATGTATTTCAAGAGTTTACTTCTTCCCAAACAGTAAGTTCCAATCCCTCATTCATGGGTTTACCAGTATAGATCATATGTAGTCTTTTCTTATTTATAAGAGTAGATGAAGAATGTCATCTCAAAATAGTGAATATATTATAGAGTGTGGAAATGGAGTTTCCGAGTCACCATATAGTTTGCCTTTGGCATATTAAGTACAGGATTGTCAGGGACCTGGCCACGATCCCCACCTGCCTGTATGAGGGGTATGGAAAAAGGATGAAATAAGAAACAGACAAATTTAGTAATACGTGATCAGGGGCTGGGAGGTCAGTGCCTCAGGATGGGCAGAGACCAAGACCTCTGAGCTAGCCACTGTTTATTAGCCAGTGTAGGGAAGAGGATAGGGTGCTTTTCTTGGAACCGCGTAGAAGCAGTGGTAGAATGGGCAAGTAACATCATAAAGGGAACAAGCCAAGAGCCATCCCCACACCTGGGTGCTAATCTCACTGACCAAGAGGGGAAGGTGATTTCCGCATTCCAAAACCGGCCCACGAGGCAGGCAGGGTAAGGAGAGCCTAGTACATACTGTGTCAATTTACAATTCCTGGTCCCTAACACAGGATTAGCAAGGATCATGGTGATGGTAAATTGCAATTTTTGTAAGACAGAATGACTCTAGCATTGGTCTCAGTCTCTTTTCTGCTACCATATGTCTAAGGGATAAAACCCAATGCTGTCAGAAACAGTCACTCAGTACTTCTCACAGAGAAATGGAAATGGGTACTTGAGAAAACCTTCCTCCACCCCCAGTGTTCCTCATAAACCTAACTTACTTTTGACATGGCATCTATAGAACTGCTGCATGTACTTCACTTGTTTTGAAACTAAATTAGAACTGCATCTCCAGCATGTTCATACGTCTTTCTGTGACCCAGTAATTATGTTGCTAGATCCTATAATGCTTGCTACATTTACAAGTTACATTGAATTATAAGTAGAACTTTTATAAGATTATTTTATGTATGTGTATTTTTAATATTCATATGCTCTTGCTGAAAGAGCCATCTGAACAGGAATTTGCTGCCAGAAAGTGAAGTATTTTCTTGGAACAATGAAGTATCGGGAAAAAAAAGTATCTTCATTTGTCTGGGAAGCAGAATTAAGACAGTTTATATATCAAAGTACAAAGTTTATTGTGCCATTTTTCTTTAGCTCTCATTTCTAGCTTTTTTTTTATGAAATTGTTATAGTTCTTAAGTATTCTAAAATAATCTAAGGTAGGACTCAATCTAGAATGTGAACTCATGAAAGGGAATCACATCTGTCATCTTCACTGTATACTCAGCACCTAACCTTGTGCTTGGTAAATGTTGAATAAATGGGCTTTGTCCTTTGTCCTCTGAATAATTTCTGTAGGAGCGCATGTCAACAAGCTAGTCATTATATCTATTGTTAATCTTGTCATGTTCAGCAGATAAAAGTGCAAGCAGATTTTTCCAAAAATTCCATTTAAGCATTCACTAATTATTCTTTGGATGTAATCATTAAATCCTTAAGGTTGGAAATTATGGATATGGGGGTGGGGTGGTTTGCTCTACTCCTGACTTAGGATGTGACAGGCAGTTCACTACCCTGTGTCTTTGTCTCAGCTGTCTGGCTGCCTGCATGGGTAGAATTCAGTAGTGCTGTTTACTTTATAGACCAATTATTCAAATTTAAGTTCATAACTATAATACAACATATTTCTTAATTATGGTATAATATATTTCTTTTTTAGATATATATTTTTATTTTTCTCTGACATAGTTATACTTATTTATGGAGTACAGTGTGACGTTTCAATACATGTATACAATGTGTGATGATCAGATCAGAGTAATTGACACATCTGTCACCTCAGACATTTATCATTTCTTTGTATTGGGGACAAAGTCCTCTCCATTAGCTATATAATTTTTATCAACCATACTTTCCTTTAGAAAGCAGATTTTCAGCATATTCTAATAATGTTACTAAATTTCATTCTCTAAGCAGTGACTTTTTAATATTAAATGTTTGATGCATTCTTTAGAGTTCCCTCCCTCCCTTCCTTGTTTGTTGTTGTCGTTTTGGGGTTCTGTTTTTTTTTTTAAACGTTGCTACGGCCTTCACACTGAGCTACTTCCCCAGCCCTTTCTAAAAAGTTTTTATTTTGAGACTGTCTCACTAAGTCACCAAGTTGTCAAGGCTTGGGCTTGAACTTTCAATATTCCTGCCTGTAATTGTGAGCCACCATGCCCAGCACAGTTTATTTCTTACATACTTTATATGATGGAGTAATCTCTAAATCATTTTTATCTTTATAACCATTAATTTATAATCAAGCTTCAGAGCAAACCTCAACATTTTTGTCAGGATTACCGTTGGACCAAAGTATATACATATATATATATATATTTTTTTTTTTTTTTTTTTTTTTTTCTCCCCATGGGCACCAGGGGTCGACCTCAGGACCTCGCGCGCCAGCAGGCGCCTGTCCGCTGAGCGATATCACTGGCCCTTTTTTCGTATGTGGGATCCGGGAGTCGAACTCGGGCCCTCGCGCTTGCCGGGCAGGCGCTTATGCCACTGAGCCATCTCACCGGCCCCGGACCAAAGTATATTTGAACCTTTAAGAGCACACTAGTATTCATTTATTTAAGGTAAAAGGATAAGAAAAGTTCTGTACTTCTGCAAAGAAAATGTTTCCTAGCTTACAGTTATATTTTGTCATAGTTCTGTCATAATGACATTTTTAATATTTTTTCAGGAATATTGTTTTGTTCATACTAGTTTCTATTTATTCTCAATGTAATACTTTTTCCTCTGTAAAAGATGACACAGAACTTAAAATTCATGGCAAAAGTGCAGCATTTCTCATATTCATTAAACAGCTGAATTCCAAAGATAGGTATAAGAAAGTACAGACATTTCTGTGACCTTGGCAATTACCCTTTTTATATAATTACATAAAGCAAGAGACTGTTTAAAATCAGGCTGTCATCTACCACACAGTGGGCTATTTTCCAGTTCTATACTAAAATTAAAAACTTCATTTGTATTTGGGAAGTTATCTTTTGCAGTTTTACCTCATTATTCTATGTGGTTATTGATAGTAAAAATCAAGAAGTTAATGCTGAGTCACATACAAGACAATACCTGGGTGGATAGTGTATGATGGTTCCAAAACTTCATTTTTCTTAATTTTTTTCATAAAAAATACCATACACACACAGAAAGAAAATATGAAGAGTATGAAAAGAAGCAGTTTTTTAGTCATTCAATAATACTACCTGTGACCAAAGTTTTAGCTTGCAAAACCTTAATTAAGTACTACTGGACGTGCAATTTTCCGTGTGAGTTTTAACATGTTTAGTATTGTAACAAAAGGATAGAAACACTTCCTTTGAGGGTCCTTGGCTACTTTTGGCCATTCAGCGTTGGATAGTTTTATTATTCTGTGTCTAAAGTGTTTAAGACAGGCCAAGTCTAATCATCAAGTGCATTTTTTTTTTTTGGAAGTGCCAGAAAAATTTCATATTTGATCCTGACCATAACATAGGAGTTCGGGGGAGGCAGTACTGGAGATTGAACCCAAGGCCTTCCTACTGAACTACCCAGCCCTTCCTTCCTTCCTTCCTTCCTTCCCTCCTTCCCTTCCCTTCCCTTCCCTTCCTTCCTTTCTCTTTCTTTTCTTCCTTCCTTCCTTTCTGTTTCTTTTCTTCCTTCCTTCCTTTTCTTTTCTTTTTTTTTTCTTTTTCTTTCTTCTCTTCCCCTCCCCTCCCTTCCACTCCCTTTCCCTGCCCTCTTCCTCCTTCCCTTCCCTTCCCTTCCTTTTCCTTCCCACCTTCCCTTTGTCCTCACCTTTGTTTGTCCTTCTTTCCTTCCTTCCATCCTTCCTTCCTTCTTTGTTCTGAGACAGGGCTTTCCTAAATTGGTAAGTTACCCAGATTGTGCTCAAACTTGCCATCTTCCTGCCTCAGGCTCCCAGAGTGCTGGGATTACAGGCATGCACCACCACACACAGCTATCACAATTTTTAATGATCTAATACAATTTATACACCTTGGAGAACTAAAATTATACATTTTCTTTTACTAGCATTTAAGACCATTAGCACCATTTAAGCAACAAGTGGACCTTTAGGTTATTATTGCCTTTCCTATTTACAAATGGGTTCTGAAAGCAATTTTAAGGAAATTCTCACTCTCTTCCGTTTACTTCTTTTTTTTAAATTTCTATTCTTTCAGTCTCAAATTTTTACATTTGTCTATTTTTTTTTCCTAAATCTTCCATAAATGAATTTTGTTTTCCTTTTTAAAAAAATATTTGTTGAATATATTAGGTTTCTAGTACATATTTGGGTCTATTTCATCTACTTCAGTTATTGACACTGTACAAAACAGGCAAGCTCATTAAAAGTTTAAAAGCAAGGGTTTGAAAAGAGTTGCCCTTAAACCTTTTTTTTTTTTGCTACAGTTAGACTTAATTGCTGCTCTTGTATTTGCTGTGTCCTGATCCATTAAAGAATGTGATTTTGTTGTATTTTTTTTTTAATTCTATTTTTATTGGAGAGCCTGAAAAAAAATAGTTTTTTGTTGTTTTCCGTTTTCCCTAAGGAGTTCAAAGACTGGAGAAAGCAAAAGTTAGAAAAATTATTTATTTTGCACTTTTGTTGAAAGAAAAACAAAGTAGTTTTCTAAGATTCTTCAGTATCATAAAATGTTCATAGCAGAAAGTTAACCAATTCATATGCAAAGTAGATTGACAGTTAATTATGAACTTTGATGTTTTTGACCCTTTTAATGTTCTAAAATTGAGTATATTTTTTGACAGATGTTCAGCAATTTGATTATAACCAGAGGTTTTTTTTTCCCTAAAGACTCTAGAAGAGTTGTACAAGTGGGGAAAAAAAAAAAAAACTAATTGAAATTTGAAGAATAAATACTGAATTTGTAATTGTTTGCTTTCAGTCAGAAATTGGGTTTGGGAAAATGGAAACCTACATCAAATTGGAAAAGCTTGGAGAGGTAAGTAAATACTTAAAAAATGTAAGACTTTTTTTTTCTTGTTCATCATCTGAACAACTCTGTTACTCTTTAGTTTTTGCTAATCCGGGGAAAAAAAGTATAAACATGGTTGACTAAAAGATTGTATCTTGTTTTGAAAAGTAAACAGAAAATTAGAAGAAATAAGGCCTTTCAATCCTTGAAATTATCCCATCAGTTTGAGAAGAAGTTGAGTAGTTTTTATAGGCTCGTTATAATTTTGAAGCACAAGGTATTGTGCTTTCTGGGTAACAAAATAGGGTTATGTCTGTTAACCTTCCTGCAGTCCGCTGTCTGCGCTACCATGCGGAGACGGTGAGTTCCAACTCGGGAACAAATGGTGTCTCCGTGAAGGATGAGGGAATTCTTAAGGCCTGATGTTCTTGAACTTGCTACTGATTGTAGCATTAGTAATTTAGAAACCACCTGCCTCCTCTAATAAGAAAGAGCAAAAACTTAATAAATGCAGTTAAATGGGAAGCTTAAGGGAGTTTTTAAAAGGAGAATTAATATATAAAAGATTCTGAAAACAGGTAAAAATTTTTATGATTTAACAATATAATTATATTTTAATTTACTATGCTCAGTTAATGTCCTTTACTTTTCATATCCCGTTGCAAATAAAGCACTTCTGATTTTAAAACTATTGATCCAACTGTTAATCTTAAGTAAATTACAAAAGGTAAATTACCCTCCGTATGTTTCTGTACTTTCGAGACACTCTAGTGTTATAAGAATATGGAAGCTGTATGTTAGGGAATGGACAGTCTTCTCTGCTCTAAGAAAATTAATGCTTATCTTTGTGGAGTTTCTTTGCAAGATATAATTGGACATGGTTCGAGATTAGAAACTCACTTATGGCTTTTTATTGCATAGATGGTGTTAAGACTCATGACAGTTTTGATGTATCCTTCAAAAATATATTTTATAGGGTACATATGCAACAGTATATAAAGGAAGAAGTAAATTGACAGAGAATTTGGTGGCATTAAAAGAGATCCGATTGGAACATGAAGAAGGTGCACCCTGTACAGCTATAAGAGAAGGTATAGTATTTATATTAAACATTTTAAAATCAAAGCTGTATGATATTTTTTAAAAAGAGTTCAGCTATAGAAACAATAAGTGACTAGAAAATATTAGACATTGAAAATTTTAATTTCTAAAAAATATTCAATATAATGGAATTATTGTATAGCTTATGAAATCATTAAAAACTATTGACAAATACTTGACATGGAGAAGTGTTCTGTATTGGTACATAGGGAACATGGTAAGTAAATTAGCTGTATAGATTAATAAATGTAAGGAAAAAGGCAGACATATCAAGATACTGTTTTATAAATAAAAGGTGAATTATTCAGAAATGGTTTGAGAAAACCGATCAACAATGTGGAGGAAGAAAAGGCCCTTTCCACTTTTTGTTTTAATTAATCCCAGAGCCTAAGGAAGTTAATATTAAAGACAAAACAGAAGATGGGGAATTGTAATATTGAGAACAACTTTAGGTTCTGTAGTCTCAAACCGAAAACCAGAAAAGAAAAGAAAAAGAAAAAAAAAATGTACGTTTCCAATCCCCTTGGTGAATTATTGTTTTAAATTTAACATACAAATCTTAAATATAGTCAGTTCATATGTTACGTTAATTCAGGATTTTATGAAGACTAGCTACCAAAAAACTAAAGACACTTTTTTTTTCTTGTTTTACAGTTTCTCTACTAAAGGATTTAAAACATGCAAATATAGTAACCTTACATGACATTGTTCACACAGATAAATCTTTGACTCTGGTCTTTGAATATCTGGTAAGCATTTAATAAAAATTTAATAATTTAATTTTGCTTTTTAACAGCCCCAGGGACATTATTATTGATGTTTAAGTGAATTATTATGTTTGTGGTACATCCTGTATCTTTCTTGAAAAGCAGCTTTTTTGTAAAATTAAATACTATTAAGTGACTCGGCCATGCATTCTGAAAAGTATGTATCCCATAGTAAAGTGCTGTGTTTTTCAGGATAAAGACCTAAAACAGTACATGGATGACTGTGGGAACATCATGAGTATGCACAATGTAAAGGTAGGTTTTTCTGTACAATTTTAAATTTTGTTAAAAGCATAAATGAACTATATTACACAATAAAGTGTCCAGCTTTGTAACTAATTCAGAATTTTCTTCAGCATTTTAAATAGATTGTCTTCTCAACATATTTAATCAACTTCTGTTTACTACATTATATATATAGCTTTCTTGTGATTAAACTTTTTTGTGGAACTGCTTTATTTTAAAAGTTTAAAATTACTTTTAACATTTTCTTTTACAACTTAACTATCCTACATGTAGAATACATATATTAGTATATTCTGCTTTGGAAAAAAAGTTTAAGATAAATACAAATGATGGGTCCATTTTGCAAAAGGCCTCCTTTAAAGGGTAATTTTCCTTGATGTATCTTAAATGGGATGTAATTATAAAGTAACAGCTTTTCAGGGTTCTAACCTAATGAATAAGGTCAGGAACTCAGAGGTATTAGGACTGCTATGCTGGAAATACCTGTTTATTATTGTGAAAAGTAAGATACTTGCGTTTTCTTAATATAACTAAGAATTCATGCAGTGCTAGGAATTTTTGCTATAATATTACCAGACGAAACTTGAAAGTTATTAGTTGAGTAAGATCATTTGATATAATTGTGTTTTTGCAGTAATAAGAACTACTCACTTTGACCTGAATAGTATAGTCCAGACTTACCAAAGATTTATTTATCCAAACTTGGTCAACAGTTTATGAGAACCTGTTTTGGCAATAGGCTGTCCCATTTGTGTGTTTAAGACATTTTTAATTCTGTAGGTACTAAATTTAAACATATGTGTCTTGTTGCTTTTAAATTGGAAGCTTGGTAGTTGTAAAGGTAAACCAGTTTCTGTTACTAAAAGAGAACTCCGATCATATGGGTAACACATTGCTAAGAATTTTAGAACAGGGCTTTAAATGTATTTTCATACATATTCTGTGAAGATTGTTTTCATCATATTGTATATTTTGTTTTGCAAGGTATTGTGAATGTCATTTGTGTATCTATTTATTTTTCCTGCTTTTATATTAGCAATAATTTGGAAAGAAAACAAAGTCCTTAATTTTAATAATTTGACAAAGGTCTGAGGAGTTTTTATTTTTTAAACTCAGATCTATATGGGCTACGAAAGTAGGAAAGCATTTTATTATTTACTTGTTAAAACTTTATTTATATTTTTCAAACAAAATTTAACAATATATTGAAATAGTAATTTTAGAGTTTTCAAAATACATAAATATTAGAGTCTAGAAACTCTGATGCTGGCCCGGGGATATAGCTCAGTGGCATAGCGCCTGCCTGGCAAGCACAAAGTCCTGAGATCAATTCCCGGTACCAAAAAAAAAAAAAGAAACTCTGCTGCTTAGAATTCATTCAGGCAATCATACACCTCTTGCCTTGGCTTGTTCTTGGTGTTCTAATGCCTGTTTTTCACCTGCAAGTGAAAGGTATGGAAGGTGCCTCTTGAGTCCTCTGTATTTCAGGTTATTTTTTTGTTAACCCCAAAGAATCAAGATTGTTCCATATCCTACTTTCCACCAAAATCCACTGCAAAACCTCTTCCATTAGCCATACAGGTACTACTTTTTTCAGAGTTACTCAGAGGACTGTAGTGCTAATGCCTCTTTCTGAATCAGCAGGTTTTCAAGACTGAGTAGGAGGTGCTGAAAGTACAGTACCTGGGAGGTGGGTGATAGAAGCTGGTTAGATTATTTTTATAACAAGTAATTTGCCAGAGCGATATAGCACCATTCTCTATAATATTGACACTTTTCGTAAAACCATCAGTGCCTTATTTTAAAGACACTTGTCCAAATCAGGTACGGGGTTTTTGTTCATTTGTTTTTTGATTGATTGTGGGTTTTTGTTTGTTCTTAGAAGGATGGGTATAAGTGGCAGGGGCTAATTTCTTGTTAGGTCAGGATTTTAAAATCAAACTGTAAGCCTTAGTAGGTTGATAAGTTCGTAAGAAATGAACTGTTACTACTAAGACAAAGTTTCGTTTTATTTATAGTATCTGTTTTCCTAGATATTGTTAGATCAAAAAGGCAGATACTTCAATGTGATTAATAAGCTGTAAAATTCAGCAAACAACTATAAAAGGAAAAGGTATCATTCTTTGAAGGATAAAATTACTGGATTTTTTTTTTCTTATACTATTCTAGACCAGTTGCTTTTCTTGTATTGTAATTTATGCTTATGTTCCTTATCTGTAGGACTGATTTTCACTTATTTGTTTCTGTAGCTATTTCTATACCAAATTCTACGTGGCTTGGCATATTGCCACAGAAGAAAGGTGTTGCATCGAGACTTGAAACCACAGAACCTCCTCATTAATGAAAAAGGAGAATTAAAGCTAGCAGATTTTGGTATGGAATGATGAGATATTTATAAGTACTTCTAGGTGGTTAAGTATAAAAAGAATAACTGTTGTCACAGTGTGTCATCACTTTCATATGTGGGTTTGGAAATTGTTTCCGTACCCCCACAGAATAAGATATTTGACAGAATTTTGGTTGGTGTTTGATGTTGGTTACTAGCAGCCAATACCAAAAGCCAGGAGTTCTCAAGTTGTAGTCCATAAACCTCTGGGGCTCCTGAGGTCCTTTCTCAGGAAGAGAACTCCAAAGGTAAAATATATTATCAAAATTATACTAAATGTTGTTTGCCTTTTTCATTGAGTTAATATTTGCAGTGATGATTCAAAAATAATAAAAAAGGGGAAACCTACTATTTACTTAGTATATGTCAAGTCAGTGCCACCAAAGTGTATAGGATTATATTCTTTTACCAGCTGCACATTTTTAGGAAAATTAATTAACGTTATTAAATCTCCATCCTTGAGTACATATCTTTTAAGTGTTTTTTGTAATGAATAGGAATTACACATAAAACACATTCGTTGTACACAGAAATACTACAGTTATCTCAAGAAAAAGTGTGTGATTATTTGGGTTCAAGCTGAACTAGACCCCCTTTTTTTTCTTTTCAAGAAATAACAGTTTCACATAGTTGGACCAACAGGCAACTATGGTTATTTATTCAGACTTAGATATTTGGTAGAATTTTCTTGAAAATGAATGAACTGAGCCTGTCATTTCAAGGAAAACAACAAAGTATTTCTTGCCAATAATAACATTCAAATTTTCAAACAAAAATTACAGTTTGAAAATTTGGATCTGCTGCTTTGGACTTAATAACTTTCCAAAATCCAGAGACTTTTCTAATGAGATCAGTGTTGATATTAACAAACAGGATTTTTTTTTGATATTATGAACATTTATAATATATATATAACTCAAGGAACCATCATTTTCCAAATTATCAATGCATGATGATATTATAGATTCATACATGGGTAAAAAGTTTATTCAGAGTGTAAGATAGACCAGTGGATTTTAACAGAAGTACAAGTTCATTGATAAAATTTCTGTTACCACAGACAAAAATTGGCATGTATAATACTATGTCACATTTAATTAACTCAGATTGGGAGAAATTGCTTATTTCACTTCATGCCACTACCAGAATTTCATCTTAAATTTAGATTAACCCAGACATTGTTTGAGGTACATTCATACACATAAAAGTAAGCTTATTCTCTGGTTGTGGAATTATTGTAGTTTAATTACTTAAGGATTTGCTGGCCTGGGAATTTTGTACTCAACAAAATTCATAAAACTAATTTTGTTGAAGCTTTAAGAAGCCATGGAATAGCCATCTCAGGCATCCCTTTGAGTGGAGTCATGTTGGGGATAGGGGCTGAGAAATCCATTATATTCTTAATGTATTTGAGTATATTTAATTCTTTGTTTTCTTTTGCCTATGAAGGACTAGCCAGAGCCAAGTCAGTTCCAACGAAGACCTACTCGAATGAAGTGGTCACACTGTGGTATCGGCCACCTGATGTGCTTCTTGGTTCCTCGGAGTACTCAACACAGATCGACATGTGGTAAATACACATAGATACTGTTTTAAAGAGCACAGTGGAAGCAGCGAATAAGAATTATGACATGGGAGTCGTAACAGATCTCATTACCTAGATTTAAATATGACTTCTCCCATTATTTGATGGCCTTATTCTAATTATTGGCTTGTGACTTAGTTTCCTCATTTAAGAAATGGGAATTAGTAGTAACTACGTTAAAGTTCTATAAATAACATTAAAAACAACTGAGCTAATACATAAAAAAAATCACTCACAAGACTATGACACATAGTAATTTAAAATAAAATTATTATTTTTATCATTTAATATTCAAAATCTACCTACTTTAAGTTGATCTAAAAATAAAAATAATTAAAATATTATAGCTGCCTCACCACTTTGAGGATCACACTCCTCCACCCAAACGTCTTTGTTGCCAGTGCATTATCTCTAGAATAAAGTGTAATTCCTCGGTGTCATACTTAAGGATATCTAGAAGATGTCTCTAAGGTATCTTTGCCAACTTAGTGCAGACTGTTTCTCACTACATCTGTTTCCTTTTATCCAAAAGGCCTACTCACTACACCTCAAAAAACAACCTGAGTTCTCCCACCTTTGCTTGTGGTGTTTATTCCAGTCTACCCACCTGGCCTCTGCTCCTCTAACTGGGACCTGTGCCTAGTAACCTTCCAAACCCAGCTTTGTAGAACTCTTTTTTGAATACACCCTAGCCTTCAGTGGTAATTGTTTCCTCTGAGCTGTGGTTGCATGTACTGCCTATACTTTATGTCTCTGTACTGATAAGTTCTATACTTCTGTTGTCTTGAACAATTACATAAAATCTTTTATATGACTTCTTTTTAAGTTCTAATATAATGCACATAACAAAATCTACCTTCGTAATCAATTTTAAGTGTATACTCTTGAGACATTAAGAACATTCACATTGTTTTACAATTATCCCCATCAAAACTTTTTTCATCTTACAGAGCTAAAACTCTGTACTGATTAAACAATGCCCTATTCCACCCGCTTTTCCAGTCCCTGGGGATTACCTTCCTTCTGTGAATTTGACTACTCTGAGCACCTCAGATGAGTGAAATAATACAGTATTTGTCCTTTTGTGGCTGGCTTACTAAGCTTATTTCACCAGTGTAATGTCTTTAAGGTTCATCCATGTTGCAGCGTGTGTCAGGTTGAACACTGTACGTATATGCCAAGTTTGTTTATCCCTTCATCCATGGGTAGGCACTCAAGTTGCTTCGATCTTTTAACTATTGAAAATAATGCTGCTGTGAACATGGGTGTACAAATCTCTGCTTTCAGTTCTTTTGGGTATATACTTAGTAAAACTGCTGCGTCATATAGTAATTCTGTTTTAATTTTTTGAGGAGCCACTGTACTGTTTTCCATAGCAGCTATAACATTTTACTTTCTGTATAACATTTTAATATGTAAATTAAATTTTATATAGCTGTAGTATATTTACTAGATTGTGAGCCCTTTAATGGAAGGACTGTATCTTAAACTTGTTCATATTCCCACAGTTTCTAGATGACAGTGTCTATTCACTGAGTCTCCATCCATTTTTTCCTTCACATAGACATATATCCCCACATACCCTGCCCTATACCTACCTATTCTGTCTCTGCTTCCTGCATCAGAGATCTTGAATTATTTGCTTCTCTCTCTCCCTGCTACCCACTGGCTTCTCTCTATCTTACTGCTTCCCAGTGGCTTATGAGGCCACTGTCATTTCGCAGACTACCATAATATTGTTTTGAGTTGGTTTTCCTCCTTCCTGTCTTGTGCTTTCAGGCCATGTCCACCCTATAGCTGATATAAGGATTCGATGACAATAATCTAAGCACTCACAGTTGAAAACACATAATAAGCATTCAGTAACTGTTACTTATTGTGTTCTCTTTAAGAATCATGCACAAGAGAACTGGAAACTTTAAGTGAGAAAAATGAGTTAGCAATATGCAAGTTGAGGCACATAGTATAAAAGTTAACAAATTAGATGTAAAGATACCTCTGCAGGAGGTTTTCTAGCAGACTAATACAAAATTCTTCAGGAGGCTGTCTTGAAAAAATTCTTGTGCTTCATAATATGTAAATAGATTGTTCATTTTTTTTTTTTTCATGATATATTTTAAAGGGGTGTTGGTTGCATTTTCTTTGAAATGGCTTCGGGAAGACCTCTGTTTCCAGGATCAACTGTGGAAGATGAACTACACTTAATTTTCCGACTACTAGGTAACAGAAGAAATCCTTTTCCAGGGATTTACACCTGCAGTTGACTAGATGGATTAACACTGTATTTTTAAAAATATATATTTAAATATTTGATACTGAGACTAACATACAGCTGTTACGTTTAAGAATCACCACTGGCTTAATTATTATTAGACAGATCTTTCTGGATAACTTCATTTGCAGAGTTTTATCTTTGCAGTAAAGATTTCGTGAAGGAAGAAGAGAAATATTACTGAAAATTTAGCTTCAGCATATTATTATGGAATAATTCTAGCTTAGGTGTTACCATCTGGATAGAAAAAGGTCAGGCATCCTCATAGGTGTGATCAAAAAATGCAATGAATATATATATTTTTAAAATTTATTATAGTAAAAGACACATTGCCATCAATGCGCCTCCCCTAAAATACTCTTCCTCACTTCCAACACATTTATCCCATCATTCTTGCCACTTTCTGAAATAGTTCTGGGTGTCCACTTTCATATCAATAGTTGCATTGTTGTGGATACCTTGAAGTCCTGATTTAAGTAAAAATGTTTACCTTTCATGGTCATTTTGACTTTCAGGAAGAGCCAGAACTCAAATGGTGCCACATCCAGTGACTAAGGCAGATGAGACACCGTAAAGATTTTACTTGAGGGCCGGCGAGATGGCTCAGCGGCATAAGCGCCTGCCTGGCAAGCGCGAGGTCATGAGTTCACCTCCCGGTACCCACATACGGAAAAAGGGCCAGTGATATTGCTCAGCAGCACGGGCGCCTGCTGGCACACGAGGTCCTGAGTTTGACCCCCAGTACCCACAAAAAAAAAAAAAATTTTACTTGACAGTAATTGCCATAACCAGTTGATCAATGATCTGATCAAAAAATACAGTTAATGTTTAAATTTAAAAATGTACTACAGTAAGAGACGCATTGCCATTAACGTTTCTCACAGCCCTCAAAATATTCCCCCCATGTTAAACACACTTATCCCATCATTCCTGGCAATGTGTCTTTTACAAAAATAAGTTTGTTTTTTTAAAAATTTTTAATTTTCACTAGCTTTGGATCACCCCTAGTGCTTATAGCATCATTACATAATCCATGAGTAATAAATATGTATTTATCATTGAGTTGAAATTAAATCATCTAGTAAATGTAAATTGTTCCCTAAGATACTTCTTAGTTCTGTCATCTGTGCATATATAATTATATGTATATATAATTTTATGTATATTCATACATATATAAATTTATTTTTTTTAATTCAGGAACTCCATCTCAAGAAACTTGGCCAGGTGTTTCTTCAAATGATGAATTCAAGAACTACAACTTTCCAAAATACAAACCACAGCCTCTAATAAACCATGCACCCAGGTATTTCTTTTTCTTAAGCAAAAAGGGGAAACCCCATGTTACTTTTTTCAATCCTTTGAAATATTTACCTAATAAAGGTTCATGACAAGTATATAATGCCACAATTCTTAAATGTTTGGGGATCTAATTTAATTAAATTTCTTATTATTTTATAATTCAGTGACCAAGAATCACCAAAGTATATAAATAGAATTGAGCTGTAGATAAAATGACTATAGAACATATGTATGAGAATTCTGGAGTTTCTGTAGACAGTTCCTTTTCCCAGAAAGGAGCCATTGATTAATGGCTTATTAAATAGGAAAGGGATGATATATTTCTGTTCTGCTTTCTGCAGAATTGTTCTGCATTTACTTACAGAAACCTCAGTGTTACAGGTAAAATTTTGACTCTGATACATGAAGAGCTGTCAATATTTTCAGCTCACATAGTTTTGTATTTGAAGAATATAAACTCCTCTGACTCCTCAGCAAAACACAAGGTCCTAAGTGTCAGCACAGAGTTTCTCCTCACACCTATCCATCCAAGACTCCCCTTAAAATTTGAGTCAGAATATTTTTACTTGTGGAATATATTACATTTGCAGTAACATAGAATAACAAGCCCTTCTTGACTACATTTTCCATCTTCCTTAAAAAGAATTATTTTTTAAAAGCACCAAAATACCAAATAAGGACATTGGTTTAATCAAAAGCCATTCACATTGCTTACAACATAACACACTTGCTTTGCTTCCGCTTATTCTCAAGCTAAGGAAGGGACAGCAAAATATTTCTGACACCAAAAATATTTTAGAAGTATTTATATGTATTGATGTTCTTTTTGTTACTATAGCAACTAATATCATTCTCAACTAGTCTGTTTTAGGAAGAATAATAATACAGTATGTGCTGGGCTTCTTAGTGTGTCTTCAGAGCAGCATAAATCCTATTTTTGTCATTTATATATTGCTTGCTTTTGGTAGTATTCAGTGCAGCTTGAAGCAGATTTTCCATGGTTTTAGCACCTAGTTTGTGCTCAGGGAGCTCTGTGTATGTGCCAGAAAGGCAAACTACAGAGGACTAGCAGGCCTAGGAGAAGGTTTGGGCTACAGCATCCACAGGACCCAGAGAGAGGCTCAAGGGAAAATATTTCTTTATTCATAGTTGTACTTTTGCCCATGAAACAGAGTGCAAGATAGAATGTATGGTGTCTGATCAACAAATTATTCCATAGAAATAAAAATTTCATTAAAGTACTGTTCCTAGTTATGTCCATTGCGTCACTCTAATTGGCTATCTTTATTGACTATCTGTAGACACTCTAATTGGCTATCTTTATTGAGTATATCTTTGGTTTCTTAGCTCTTATTAATGAAGTTTTATGAAACTGTGGCACATTTAAATGAAACTTAGTATCTTCTAGGACCCATCGATGGGCAGATTATCTTGTAAGACTTTGTTGAATGGCTTGTTTCTGTGTTTATCTTGACCCACAGAGGTATTTTAGGATCTGTCTCTGTGTTTCCATCTCTGTGATAGGAAAATGATGCTGTTGTGTGCTTGTCTTCATTGGAACACTGAAAAATCAATGCAATACTTAAGCTTTATTATTGAGCTTCATTCTTTTGAGACAAAACAGTGACTAAACAAATTCTATAACTTTAATAATTAATTTTTCTTGAATATTCAAAATTTGAATTGAAGCCCAATTACTTATTGTTTGCTCTTAAGCAAATATGACAGATAAGTCTTTGAAAGCTAAAGCAAATTTGAGTCTACCTGAAGGCAACAACAGTGGCCATTTTAGGGCACTTAAATTTAGCAAATGAAAATACTTAAATGAAATAGTTTTATCTGAAAAGTTTCTACCAGCTAAAATAAAAGATTAAATTGCTACTTTTTTGTTGTCGTTGTTTCTAGGTTAGACTCTGAAGGAATTGAATTGATAACAAAATTTCTTCAAGTAAGTTATATCCTATTTTGTAAATGTTCAATGGATATTTAAGCCTTGGTTTCTTCATAGAGAATTGGATGAGTAATAGTGCCCTCAGATATTGTTAAATAAGATTATTTGTTATAGTATCTAGCATGTTTTAGGCACATGCTTAAGTAAAGCATATGTTACATGGTTTCTCTTAATGTGTCTGGGTCTCTCATTGTGACCTAAAACGGTCTGAGGTAGTCGGCTGCTGGCATGGATCAACTATGTCAAGGCCATGTTCTCTGCAATTCACATTCTCTTATGTTCTCTTTTTCCTTATACTTACTGCCTTACAGGATGCTGAACCTCCAAATACCACTCATTTTTCTCCAAAGCAGGAAGAAGAGGGAGGATAAGGGTGGTACCATCCACATTAATTCTTATATCTTGAAAGCAAAGGCTTTTGCAGAAACCCCTGCAAGGCTTCTTCCCAAGTCTCATTGGCCAGAACATTAATTGTAAGAGAGGCTGGGAATTGGGGAGCAGGATTGTTATGATTAGCTTAGGCTTTGAACAGTCATGATTTGTGCTCCATCTGATGGAAGCATGAACACTGAACAAGTCTAGATTGTATCAGCAGGGAAAACAGCAATGGATATTGGGTAGATACATAACAGAATGTCTGCGATGAAGGTATTGGGTGTATTTCCACTAATCCTTTGGTGTTCATGAAGAAAAGTAAGACTAAAGGTTGAATATTTAAGGTTTTTGCCACTCAGAAAATATAAGGACTCTTAAATTTTTTGAGATCCAGCCTTATCTTGGAAATGTGGAACTAAGATACAATCATTGCCACATACTCTCAATAGCAACTCAGATTTGAGTATATCTGGAGTATTCCAAATTGGTGTTTGAAAATAATACTGAGTAATGAAGCCTTTAAAAAATAGCTTTAAATACTAATTTACCCTTCTCTAACTTTTTATGTTAGAGAAAAAGTTAATGAAGCAGTTCTTTGCTTTTCTACAGTATGAATCTAAGAAAAGGGTTTCAGCAGAAGAGGCCATGAAACATGTATACTTTCGAAGTCTGGGACCAAGAATACACGCTTTACCAGAAAGTAAGAGAAATTCTAAAATGTCTTTCTCCCTTTATTTTCGTTTGTCCAGAGTTGGATACTGGGGTCCATTAGAGGTTTAGGAAGAGATGGTTGTTGACTTTTCAGTCATTGCCCCTGCTGTATAAGAAATTCATAATTTTTAAGTATGGGTTATTAATCTTATCGGACTTAAGTTGGAATATACAATCTAATGATGGCATCCTTAGGCCTAATCTAGTTTCAATTTAGTTGTTAAAAGTGGATTTCTAGAAGGATTAATGAAGCACAATGGAAACATAAGATGATTTCCTTGTGAAAGTACATTTCTTCTTTACTGTGTAAAGATGATTTTCTTTTCTTGTGGTCACTCTGACTTTACTATCCCCATGCCAGGGCTGAGCATATTATCAGAATCACTAAAATAGATTTCTCATGCCTGAAGTAACTCTTTAATTTTGCTCACGACATTCTTTGTTTTTTTAATTAGCCCATTATTTTACTTTAAAATGGAGTAAGGTGAATGGGAAATTAGAGTGCTTGGGAATTGAGCTATGAAAAGGTCCCATTCTCATTTAGTAGACAATACTAATTCATTGAAGTTTATGTAGCATTCAGTGACAAAGCTTCCTGGAATCAAAAATCCTTAAGACTTTTCACTTAGAACTTCCTGTATGCTTCTTAGTAAAAGACTGCCTTCTAACAGAGATTAGAAATGAGAGGCAAATTATGAGTGGTTTTTTAAAAGATGTTCTTAAAATTCATTATTTATCCAAGTTTGAATTTGAGGTAGGAGGATGTGGTTATAGAGACCTATTGCTCTTCCCTAATACCTTAATACCATCATAAGGAGACAAAGAAGAAAGAGAAGTGGAACCTACTGATAGACTTTGATTAGGTCTCCCAACCCCAGTAAGTCCTGGAGTAGACAGTGTATATTTCCGTTGGAGAAACACCCATTTGCGCTGTGCTTTAAACCAGAACTGGCAGAAGAAAGGCTCTGAAGGGGGATTACTTCATTTGGTTTTCTTTCCAAAATACAAAAAGGGAGATCTTTCAGCAGGGATATAACCTTGTAAATGTGGTGTAAGTGTTTTATGTTGAATCACTGTACACTTTCTAAATATTTCTCTGTAGTTGGGTTGTATTTGTTTTTAATAATGTTATACTTTCAACTGATCATTTCTGTCTGTGCATTTTAGGCATATCAATATTCAGTTTGAAAGAGATTCAGTTGCAAAAGGACCCGGGTTTTCGAAATTCTTCTTATCCAGAGACAGGTGTGTTTGTCATAAACCATTTCACATGTCGATCATGAATTTTTGTGTGGAACTGAGCTTTTGGTTTATAAGTTGATCAGTAAAAATATTGATGTAAAAACCAGTGTACAGTGCATTCCACGACTGTGTATGTTTAGCATTGCACATACTCACTTTTCTGTATGATGTGGGCAGCTCAGTAAATCTTCAGAGAGAAATCTGACTCAGTCAAGTCAGGGATCCTGAAAGCTGCAGATGGCAGAGACCTTTTACGAGTGGCCTGGCTCGATCACTGCACACGCCATCCCTGGTACCTGAGGCAGAAGACACGTCTCGTGCTTCCCTAGTCGTCAGGTTCATCACTGCGGAGCGTAGAAGCTGTAGACTGAGCCCATCGACAAAAGGGTCATTTAAGACAGTGCCGATCACTCTTACCGTGGAATATTAGCTCTTGCTGGTGGGAACATTAGCTTCCTAGAGTCACCAAATACTGTATGTGGGATAAAACTGAACCTTGAACTGCCTCATAAAATGACTTTATATTTTAGGACATGGGAAGAACAGAAGACAGAGCATGCTCTTTTAAGTGTGATAACATGGTTTCAAGCCCAGCCCCCAGCCTTTCTTACCAATCAAGGACTCAGATCTGAAGGCAGTTATTTCTTTTGGTGGACTTGGAATCTCCGTTTGTCTACACTGTCCTCTTCACAGTGGAGTCTTTTTATTTCAGACCTACAGATTGTTTTTATATTTGTTGTCACAGTGTGACAATTTTTTGTACAGTCGGTTTTAAGGTCTTCTCTGCCATTAGAGCCAGTAGGTTACAACTGTTGATGTAACTGTAGCTGCAATTGTTGTGCAGGACTGAGAAACACAGTGCATTATTTATTGCGGAATCATTGCTGCTAAATAACTACTGTCTGTTTATTTAACATAACAGTTGAATGCCTGAAGAAGTTGCAGTGGCTTTATTATATGTGAATGCATCTGTTTCTCCTCACAGATTGTTTTACTGCTGCATTTTTGTTTGTTTGTTTTTAAAATTAAACTGCAGTGTTTCCTGGAATATATATTTAGCTTTGCTTAACAGTAAAATTAAGTGAGCCATCTTGAACACTCCTAAGTTTGTGCTATATAATTTCTTACTGAACATTGGCAAATAGAGTAGCTAGAGATTGACAACCGTGTTATGTTTAGGAAAGCATGTTCATGCAGAAGTTGATTCAAGCAAGTGAATACCTGACATTTTGGGTTTCTGACATTAGACACCAATAAATTAAAGCACCAAGATTATTTATTGTTAACTATTCCTCATTTTAGAAATGTCTGCTGCATATTACTGGATATTTGTATACTAATAGACTTAACTATTTTACATTGTGCTTTAATTTAGTTAATACTTAACCACATTAGTTCATTTAAACATGAGGGTCTTGCTTGTGTTTAAGTATATTTCTTTTATTAGAAAGGATGATACTTCATAGGGGCACAGTTTATTTCATCTGGGGGCTGTGTATGTTTCAGTACATTCACTTGGAATCAGCATAAAGCTGTAATATGTCTTCGAAATGAGCCATGATAAATTTCAAACAAGAGAAATGAGAACTTAGAGGATTGCTTTAAAGCATCGTGGATATTATCTGTTTATCAGAGATAATAAATATTACAGTTTTAATTATGCATCTCCTTGAACATCATAAACACAGGTTGGTGTTGGTAACAGTGTTTTAAGCATTTGTGTTCACCTTTAAGGACTATTGTTTAGTGCATCTTACAAACTATAAATCTTAATTGGTATATTTTGAAATGGTCATGTAAATTTTTGCCTTATATATCATGAAAATAGTCATAACTTAATTTTTTTCCTGATGTTCACTGTAAAACATTCAGGGGTCCTACCATTTCTGTTCAGGAAATCTTGTAGTTTATTATTGTTATTTAACAGTATTAAATGGGTTTTTGTATATTTCATTTTAACTTTATTTGTGAATAGTGATTGTGGCATGTTTGGGGTATTATTTTAATTTTTCATGATACTGAAATTTTAATTTTTTAAAAAAATTCCTGAAAGAAACAGATTCATGTGATGGTGAATATTGGACCACTACTGCTTTTCACATTTGTAAATTGGTTTTATGTTAAACCCTGTAGCCTAACAAACTGCTGTTTATTTCTAACTGACAGACATGTATTAATATTGTACTTTGAAGGTTATAAATATTATGTGGAAATTCCTCCATTTTTTGTTTTGAAATTTATAATAACAAAACCTCCATGTTGCATAAAAGTGGTTTTGTTGAGTCATGATTCTTTCTTGGGGAAGCAGACTGTGCAGAGTGGACTGTGGCTCTTTCATGAAATAATGAAGTCTGTGCCAGAAGCGGTATAGCTGCTTTGTAACTGTGCTGACCATTTGTTTAGTAATTTCTGCTGTCATTTTATAAACTAGCACTCTCCATAGTATCACATTTATCATTTTATGGATATATATTTAATTTGTTATGAATTTGACCTATAGTTTATCCATAGATTTGGTTCTTGCATATAAAAGGTGACATATTACATATCTAATTGTGACATAAAATTCTTCCTCCCAGGAAGTTCTGGGGGTGTTTCCTCATTTTGTTAAGGAATTTGGCAAGTGAACAAGTGTTTGTGGGGTTGTTTTTGCTTTTGTTTGTCAACTTGAGCACCATTCACATCTTGATAATGTCACAGTGCAGAAAATTGAAACTCAGAAATTTTGAACCTTGAACCATTATAAATCCTCTTAAACTGACAGAGTTCTTAAAGGTAAGAAGAGGATGCCTCTTTTGTTTTCTTTCCAAATGGTGGTAGCAACACACATTGAATGTGTCATTCTGGGTGTATCGAGTGGCTGCACTCTGGTGCTATATCAGCTAAAATTATAAAATTACAGTAGTCTATCTTTGGGACTCAGGACAATTAATGGGTTTTTCCCCCTTTTTATGGTGTGAAAATGGCAATATTTTAATTATTTATAAGTATACAATTCAGTGGCATTGATTATATTCACAAAACTGTACAATTACCATTTTCACTTTCCAAAATGATTTATCACTCCTTGTATATATCTGAACAGTCAGAAGTGAAATTGTTGATCAAACATAGTTCTGTATTTAACATTTTTGGGACTGCCACATTGTTTTCCATAGTAGCCATACTTATTTTACATTCCCAGTAGTAGCATGTGAGGGTTCTAATTTCTCTGCATCCTCACCAATACTTGTTATTCATTCTAATAAAAGTGGAGTGCTATTTCATTGTAGTTTTGATGTATATTTACCATTGATTAGTGATGAACATCCTTTCATGTATTTTGTTTTTGTTTTTCCTTTTGTTTATTTGCATTGAAGAAGAGTCTCTTCAAATACTTTGCTCTTCAGATAGGCTTGTCTTGTTGAATTGTAAGAGTTTTCTATGGATTCTAGGTGTTATACCTTTCTAAGATAGGTTATTTGCAATTATTCCCTTCCATTCTGTGGGTTGTCTTTCACTTTCTTGAAAGTGTTCTTTTTTTTTTTTTTGTGGGTACCGGGGGTCGACCTCAGGACCTCGCGTGCCAACAGGCACCCGTGCCGCTGAGCGATATCACCGGCCCCTTTTTCGTATGTGGGTTCCGGGAGTTGAACTTGGGCCCTCGCGCTTGCAAGGCAGGCGCTTATGCCGCTGAGCCATCTCACCAGCCCAAAAGTGTTCTTTTGTTGTATATAAATTTTTAATTTTAAAAAAGTCTAAATCAATTTTTTATTTTGTTGCCTGTGCTTTTGGTGTTATATCAGAGAAACTATTGGCAAGTCTCTAAGATCACAAATATTTGCCCCTACATTTTCTTTTAAGGTTTTTAGAGTTTTAGCTCTAAACTTAGGGCATAAACCCATTTTGGAGTTAATATTTGTATGTAGTATAAGGGAAGAGTCCACCTTCATTCTTTTGTATTCTAATATCCATTTTTTTCCCAGCACCATTTGTCAAAAAGACTGTCCTTTCCCTACTGACTAATCTCATCAAAGATCAGTTGAGGGTTTATTTCTGTGCTCTTAGCTCTATTCCATTAGTCTGTCTGTCTGTATGTCTATCCATGTAGATAGTACCACAGTGTTTTGATTACTGTAACTTTTTAGTAAGTTTTAAATCAGAAAGTGTGGGTTCTCTAACTTGTTCTTTTTCAGGATTGTTTTGCTTATTAAGGGTCTTTTGAAATTGCATATGGATTATATAGAATGTGTTTTTTATTTCTGCAAAACATAGAAAACAAAAAACAAGCCTTTTCTCCATCAGTTGGGATTATCATGTTGTTTTCTTCACTCTGTTAATATGTAACAATTGCCTTGATTAATTTTCATATGATAAACCACTGTTGGACATTCCTGGGGAAAATCCCACTTGGTTTTGTTATATACTGATTGGGTCTTCATTATTGAAACACTTGGAATAGAAAAGTTTCAGAGTTTTCTGAATTTTGCAACATTTGCATAGACCTTACTAGTTGAGCATTCCTGTTTCAAAAGTTTGAAATCTGAAATTCTCCAAAATCCAAAAAGTTTTGAGCATTATCTGTCAAAAAGTTTCAGATTTCAAGACATTTTGGATTTTCAGATTAGGGATGCCCAATTTGTAATTCTTTTTTTTTTGTGTGGGTACCGGGGGTCGACCTCAGGACCTCGTGAGCCAGCAGGCGCCCAATGCCACTGAGCGATATCACCGGCTCTTTTTTCGTATGTGGGTTCCGGGAGTCAAACTCATGACCTCGCGCTTGCCAGGCAGGCGCCTATGCCGTTGAGCCATCTCACCGGCCCTGTAATTCTTTTAACAAGCTGCTAAATTCAGTTTGTTAATATTTTATTAAGGATGTTTGCCTGTATTCTTAAGGGATTTGGCTTGTATTCTTGTCCTGTAATATCTCTGTCTAGCTTTGGTATCGGCATTGCTGGTATCATGGAATGAGCTAGGGAAATGTTCTTTTCACTTCAGTTTTTTATTTTTTATTTTATTTATTTTATTTTTTATGTGGGCTCTGGGAGTCGACCTCAGGACCTTGCGCTTGCCAGGCAGGCGCTTATGCCGCTGAGCTGTCTCACTGGCCCTCACTTCAGTATTTCAGAATAGTTTGAGGATTGACATTCATTCTTCTTTAAAGATTTGTTAGAATTCACCAGTGAGGTTATTTGGTCCTAGGTTTTTATTCATTGAGAGGTTTTGATTAATGATACAATCTCCTTACATGTTACAGTTTTATTCAGATTATTATTTCTTCTTGGGTCAGTTTTGGTAGTTGCTATGTTTCTTGAAATTTATCCATGACATTGGTTTTATTCAGTTTACCATACAGTTGTTCATAGTACTCTCTTATAGTCCTTTTTATTTCTGTATATTCAGTAATAACATTTTCACTTTCATTTTCTGATTTTAGTAATCCAAGTCTTCTCCCCCCGACACACACATCAGTCTTGCTCAGTTTTATCAATTTCATTAATCTAATAAAAGAATCAATTTTTGGTTTTGTTGACTTTTTGTTTGTCTGCACTCTAATATTTCTTTCCTTCTTCTAGATTTGGATTTAGTTTAGTTTTGTTTTTTTCTGTTCCTCTGTTCCTTTAGATGTATCATTAGATTATTGATTTGAGATTTTTCTTTCACTGTAGACTTTCAAAGCTGTAATTCTCTCTCAGCTGTGTTTTCAGCATACCCCGTAAGTGTAGATGTATTGTTTTTGTTTTCATTTGTCATCAGGTATTTTCTAATATCTGCTGTGATCTGTGTGTTGGCTTAATTTCCACATATTTGTGAATTTTTGTTTTCCTTCTCTTACTAACTTCTGATTTCATTCTGTTGTGGTAGGAAAAGATTGTATGATTTCAGTTTTTTAAAAATGATTAAGATTTGTTTTGTGGCATAACATGGTATATTCTGGAAAATGTTTCACGTGCACTTGAGAGGAATTTCTCATTCTGAGAGGAACGTTGTTGGATGAAGTATATTTTACATGGTTGTGTCTAATTGGTTTATAGTAATCAGTTCCTCTATTTATTTATTGATCTTCTGTCTGGTTTTTTTGCTCATTATTGAAGGTAGAACATTGAAATTTCCAGCTACTATTGTAGAACTGGTTCTCCTTTCAGTTCTGTCAGTGTTTGCTTCCTGTGTTTTGGGACTGTGATACTGGACGCATAAAAGTTCATAGTTGTTACATAGCTTCTTTGTGGATTGAACCTTTCATCTCCTGTAACTTTTTTTAATACTAGCTCAACCCATTTTTTTCTGGAAATGTGGCCACTCTATTTGTTACTATTTGGATGGAATATCTTTTTCCATCCTTAAACTTTCAACTTCTTCGTGTATCTAAAGTGAGTCTCTTGTAGATAGCATATTTATGAACTATATTTTAAAAATCCATTCTGTTAGTCTGCCTTTTAATCTGGAAACTTTAAACCTTTTATGTTTAAAGTAATTACTGACAAGGAAGCATTTCTGCCAATTAGCTATTTGTTTTCTGGATGTCTTACATGCTTTTTTCTTTGAGTTTTCCAATATTACTTTGTTTTATATTTAGTTGGCTTTTTTTGTAGCATATGATTTTGATTCTCTTCTTTCCTGTATATATCCACCTGTTTGGGATCTTGTTGTTGTTGTTACATATATGTAGTACTGGGGAGTGAACCCAGGCCCTCACAGTGAGTTACATCCCCAACAATCCTTGTGATTTCTAATTTTTAATTTTAATTTTAATTAATTATTTATTTATTTTTTTTTTTTTTTTTGAGACAGGGTCTCACTTAGGTATTCCAGTCTGGCCTCGAACTTGTGGCAATCCTCCTGCCTCAGCCTCCTGAGTGCTGGGATTTTAGGTGTGCACCACCATGGCTGGCTTTTAAGATTTTTATTACCCACAACTATAATCCCATTTAATTTATTATTTTTAATGTCAGTGGTTCTATTTTTAAAATATTCTAATCTTGATTCTTAAGTTATTTTTTTCTTTAACAAGTTCATATATCAAAATGTTAAGTAATAATCCAAGCTTATGAGCAGGCAGCTGAAAAATTTGAACACCTACATATGCACACACTTGAAGTCTCCAAAATATTTAGTGCATTACTTTAGACCCAAGGACATTATTTTCCCCTCTTGTTCAGTTCAGAACTAGAATTTTCTGATACCAAGTTCAGATTCTGTGTTTAGTTAGATAGGCAGGAGTTTTACATTAGTCATTATCATTCTTAGGTGAAGTCAATAGTTTCTGTTACTGACCTAGAAAACCACTGAAATTACCAATTCATTCCCTCCCTCTCTCTCTTTCCTGAGACAAGGTCTCACTGTGTAGTTCAAGCTACCTTTGAACACTCTGTGTAGCCCAGGCTGGCCTAGAACTGGAGATCCTCCTGCCTCAGCTTCGTGCATGTTGGGATTACAGGTATGCACCACCATGCCTGGCTGAAGTCATCACTTTTCTATCCAGCCAAAACAGGAAGAATACAGCCAAGTTACTGATGATATAGCTGATTGGATTACAAAGGAACATAAAATTTTTATCTGTGATGATGGGAAACACTTAATTGATAGGAAAATTCAACTTATTGGAAAAACTAGTATTTCTGAAAGGTTAGCACTGCAGAGACTTTAATTCAACTCTTGCTAAATGGAGTGGGTAGGAGGGTAGATGTGCAGATGTACATTTGTGACAGGGAGACAGAAAAATAGATAAGACTAGGATAGGAGCCGTGATGGCTGTCCCTGCTGCTTTCTCCCGCCTCCGCCCTCCTTCAGTGGGGAAAGAGGTGCCTGGGGCACACCATAAAGATGAGCATGAAGATGTGGCCGGTGACCATCTGGATGATACGGTGCACTGTTCAGAATGTGAGGAGAGCCCAGCGTTTGCCAGCAGTCCTGTGTTTCCAAGAGGATGGCTCCACGGGGCTCTGCGCGAGACCTAGAATGTCACTGAATACAGGCTGAGGACTTGTGTAAGAGTCTTAGAGCCCTTTGAACCTCCTAGAACAGTGCGACTGAGAAGAGCCACGAAAGCTTCAGCCTTTTCTCCATCTGTATTAACAGTAGTCCATTCTTAACGACTTTTATCTTGTTTCCTCTCGTGTATGTTGAGAGCTAAGGTTGTCAAGTGATGAATGGATGACATGGTGATGTAGACCTTGTAGTGCATCTCTGGGTGATGGTCACACACGTTTTACTAGAAACACTGAAAATCAGCAAAAGATTACAGTTGGGTCCAGTCCGGCCGTCTTCCTCCCCCTCAGACTCGAGCCAGACCCTTCCCCATTACTCATCCATTATCTGCAGGCTTCTGCTTTGCTTTTGCATTTATACCATTGCTGCTTGTTTCTGCATTACTGTCTCATATGCCAGTGAGTCCTACCAATGAAAGCAGTCCTTCCTGTGCCAATGAAGTGAATGATTTCCCAGCACACCTACAAGTGTGTGTTACAACTACACATATACAACTATGAAACCTGTGACTCTGTAGGCGCAGTATTGAGACTGAACTTGTCAAGCACCATTTCCATTAATCCACTCTTTCTCCCTTCCTCCCCTCCCTACACACACACCAGTCCTCCTGTAGCAAACCCAGGTGGAGATGGCATCGCACTCGCCCATGAAAACCAGAGCCAGGTCAGCCTGAAAGTGAGACCTGGGGGAATAATAACCTTTGTCACCAAGGCTGGCAGTTCACATTCCCCTTTGTCAACAAAATGGCTAAAAGGAAAAATGGTGATTTGGTTTTTCCCTTCCTGCTCATTTCTCAGTACAAAGCAATTGATAGAATTTAAGATTTAAAAGATGAGGTGGACCACTTTTCCAATTCATTCCACTCTGCCCCCCAATTCAGCCTCAGTAATTTAGCTCTATATCTGTAATCTAAAGCATTTTTTACATGCCTGCTTCAGGGTAGGTGACAAGACAGAGTGTTCAACTTGTTTCCACATGAAAAAGTGAAGTTTGGAAATGGAAATAAACCAACTCACTTGCCTCTGACACACTTTTTATCACAAAGTATTTATTCAACAAAAATAATATTACAGTAAAAATGATACATATATGAAAGAATGAAAATTTGCAATAATAGAAAAGATGTGTACAAAGAGACCAACGTTCAGATTATATAGTTCTAACAAACCTTAGCTGTGTCAGTTTAACACTGATCAAACAAACCTAAAAGAGGAAGAAGTTAATAGTTTTTTGGAACCTAAATACACACACACGCACGCAAGGCAGAGCTGTAAGTTACTCTTCAATACCTCCAGTTTTGTTTGCATTACAGCAAATATTTTGATCCATTAAAAAAAGTGATGCTTTTTCATTTCTAATAAATGGATCTAGTATATATGTTTATCACAGTATTTAGGGGAAAAGAAAATAATCAGATTTGTAGTCATTTATTTCCAATCAACATTGACATTTTAAATCTATATTAAAAATATTTTCCATTGAAATTTTTGCACATTAACTTCCTTAAGTTCCTTTATAAGAATCTTGCATCTTGGATGTGTTCATGTGGTTTTTTACCTAACATGTAATTTGGACCAGTAGTTACTTACAGCTAGGCTTCAGGGAAACAACGGAGCATTGTTAGCACCTGCCGTTGCTCTGTCTTCCATGAGCTGTGCGGCTCTAGGCAACTCCCAGCTGCTTCTGGAACCAGGTAGAAGGACCCTTTCTCAAAGGCCCCTTCTAGTCTAACATTGCCGTTCTGTAATTACCAGTTCCTCTGTTTGAACCAGCTCCTTTGTTTCATGCAGGATTATTACCCTATAAGTGAGGGACATAGTCGTCTTATTTGTGGATTTTGGAACCAGTCCCATTACTTTATAGTCAGAAGTGTATTAGAGTGTTTGGAATTTTTTTCCCTTGGTGAGGGCACACATGTCCACATATAGAGGTGTTTGATTCTGACAGAAAATTTATTGTGTAAATATCTAAACATAATTTTTAGATTTTTTTTAGAAATTTGTTTTCATAATCCCTGACTTTTAAATGCCTGGTTATTTTATTTATTTGGATCAGTTACTTAGTCATATTTCAAATTGGTTTCTGTTAGTTACAGTTAAGGATTATAGCTAACCTAGTTTTGAATTTAAAGCACCGAGCACTTTCTAGTTCTCCTCTCTTGATTTGGGCCTTTCCTATTTCATGTACAGGTAGTGCCTCTGAAGTGATGCCTACTGATTTTTTTGAAAGAACAGAAAATAAGTTTCTATTATCACTGTTCTAAACTACACTACACAAAAGAATAGACTGCAGAGTATTCCAAATTGTTACATAATCAGTTCAACTCCACCATGATGAGGTTCCTGAAGAATTTTTCTTTTATCAGATTTCCTTCATTCTCACTATAAATTCAGTAATACATAAGACAGTGCATCCTGTTCCAGTCTCCACAGGCAAAGCCTCCAGGACCTCTAGTTCTGTATTCGTGATACAGCTCAGTTTATGATCCATCAAAAGTTGTGAAAATCTATACATAAGATTACTGGTATGCCACAATTGCTTCTTCGTTGGAATTTATTACCAGTCTGAGCCTCTTCCAAAACACTAGATTTTTTCAAAGTTGAAGTTCTAGGGATTTAGAGAAACTCTGACTCCCACTGACTCAGCATCTGAGTGTGATTCTCTATGGAAAATAGGGCAATCAGGGCTAATTTTTTAAAATAACATGCTAACCTAGGAAGTATTCTGGGAGTTTAGATGGTGTGGACTTGTAGCTTTTAGTTAGGACAAACAGTTGAAAGGCTACCCTTTCAAAGTTCTGTTTTTGAAAATGTACGTTAGAACATTTTCATTTATGAGGGTTTATTGTCTAAATATGGCTTAGTTTACTTTTATAAAAACATTTGGACATTATATTTACTGAATTTCAGTTCAAAAGAGGTTCTAAGGCAATTCTACAGTTGAAAGCAAAAAAAAAGTGATATGAATATGTTTTCATATTTTGCCTACTTGTGAAAAATGCCATTCTACTAGAGATCTGTTCAATACTAATTTTTGTCTTTCAAACATTTTCTCTTAATACTAAAAAATATATAAATCATTTACATAAAAGTAAATGCAAAGGAAGGCACAGCTGGCTATAGTGTGTATATAAGCACAGTTCAGCATAGGCAGAATTAAAGAAAAAAGCTTCACATCCTTATTAGTTATACTGAAAACATAAGAATAGTTCTTCACTGTCAACAGTGTTCAACACTTAAGAACTAAGAGGATATAAAAACAAAAACATTAAAATTCACTTAATGTAAAACAGATTTTCATATATACTTGAATATATAAAAAAAAGTTTTTAAAATGATAACACAAATCTAAACTATCCATGTTATGAAAAGTGCAAACCAAATTAACAGAGGGTTTCACAATGTCCTTCTCATGACACAGGTAAACTAGCCCATGGGGACAAATTTGTTTCCTCAGTTAATGAGTCCTTAATGGTGGCCAGACGTCATCAGGATTTCTGAGAGCTTGACGAGAGCAGTACTGGAGAAGCAGCTCTGTCCAGACCGGGGATTGGCACTGGCATGTGGCCATTGAGCAGTGTGGGGAACTGTAGGGAACAAAAGAGTTTGAAGATCATTATTCGAAATCCACCGGGAAGAACTTGGATTCCCTACGTTCCTGGACAGGTTCTCTCATCACCTCTGTCATGGAAGTCAGAAGCCAATCTATTTTACAGAATAGCTGGAAGATTACTGGGACAAACAGAGGGGCAGGCCCAGCAAATGTCTCTAGTTACTGTATATTCATAGGCTACTAGAAAAAAATACTAAAGCATGCTCTAACACAGTTTTTAAACATTACAAGCTATTTAGAATTCTGATTTGCAGTTAGGAAAAATTTTTGAAAACCAGATTCTACGTGAGTCACTAATTTCTAATTCCATATTTTGAAATTTGCCATCAGTTTCCCCAAGTACTACAGAGATGTTTCTCAATAACTATTAAAAATTGAGAATGTTTTTATCTTAAAAGATTTTAAATAGAAACAATATGGTTATTTTGGAGCTGAAAGAGTATTCTTTCTTTGAGAAATAATACCAAACTTAATGGGCTACCCATCAGTGACAAAGATTAAAATTAATGTCTCCATAGTTGGCAAGTTGATATGATAAGAGAGCAGGTCTAAAGGCATATGCTTTGATAACAAGTTTCAGGTCTGAAGCATGTATGTCAGCCATACTCCCAACTGAACAGGACTAATAAATTCCTCCATTTAACACGTGACTGCTTGCAACTCGAATTTTCTCATAGGCTGGGAAGATATGTGTCAAAATCTCCTAGGCTGTCTTATAGCTTAATTCCTATTTAGGCCAAGTAACTTAAATATTAAACTTCAGCACTAAATGCCAAACTACCTAGCCTGGCACAGGTTAGAAAGTACAACAAATATTTGTAAAACAAGTAAATATATTTTTGCAACTATCAAACTATTTCAATAACTTACATCTAGTGCTTTATTGTTTATCAAGGGTTATCTTAATATCTAGGAGCTATAAAGTCAGTTTTCTTATTCCCATTTTACAAATGAGCAAACAGTTCAAGTAAGTTCCAAATAGCCAAAGGTCACAGCTAATAGGCAGCAAAAATGAGTTTGAATCTTTGATTGAAATCATTCTGTACTAAACTGCCCAAGTTTCTTTAATAGTTATTAGCATAGTCAAGGTTTCTTTCTTTCCTGGCGCTTTGGAATT
This sequence comes from Erethizon dorsatum, assembly GCA_028451465.1. Lineage (NCBI taxonomy): Eukaryota > Metazoa > Chordata > Mammalia > Rodentia > Erethizontidae > Erethizon > Erethizon dorsatum. The sequence continues at coordinate 11,098,683 of CM051834.1, forward strand.
TTTATTTCTTCTGGAATTTTACCAACTCCAACTATTTACATAGAGTTTATGTTCTTGTATGTAAGCTCATGTTTGCTCCTAAGCACTTTTCCCACTAACTAAGAAGGAACACTGGAAGAATTCAAGCAGGTCTTGAATTTTTATTCTTTCATAGTGTTTGTATCTTCTTCTTTTCTTGGCTTTTGTTCATCTTATTGGTGCTTTCAAAACAATCAGCTTTGGTTTTGTTAGTCTTCTCTGTGTTTTAAAATATATTACTGATTTCTGCCCTGGCAGAGAGTATATGTCTTCAGTAAATGTTAACTACTGTTATTAATAGCATTTCCCATCTTTAACCACTTAACCATCTTAACCACTTACCTGTGCATTTTCCTAATTTTCACTACTCCTCACTTCTCAAGCCATAAAGTCTTCCTCTTAGTCTTACTTCTGAAATGTCTTCTAAATGTTTCCTGTGTTCCCTGTCCTAATCTAAAAGATGACTGTCCCTTCAGTAATTGAAGTATAGTAATTTTCTATCGTCCTGCTCTACTTTTTCATTTCTTCTCCCTCATGAATAGCAGCAATCCTTCTCTAAAAGAGAGATCTCCTCTTAACGCTGGTATAAAAAGCTTTAAGGAAATTTAACAACAGATTAAAAGGGGGAGCAGTCCTGAGCACACTTTCCAAGGCCTGCAGCTGCTTTTCTGACCTAATCTGTCACCAAGTCCCTTCCTGAACAGACTTCCATATTCAAACCATCCAGATCTACTAAGGACTAATTATGCTGTCCTCTTATCAAAATCCTGTCCCCTCCCAGTGGCGCTTCTTCCTTGGAGCCTAAGTCCAAGTCCCCAGCGAGTAAGAGCTACTCTGTCCCTGGGATTCTTACAGCACCCTGTTTACTCTTCTGTTCGGTACTGTGTATCTGCTGCTGTCCCTCCTGCAGAGCACTGAAAATATTTGCTGGGTTAGATTTGTTGAACTAAAGAACAGTTTCTCAACTGAAAACTTCTAAAGTTGGAGTGGAACAGACATCCTGTAGATAAGCTCAAAATGCCAAACGATCCAGTTGAAACAGACATTTTACTTTATTTATAAATCAAGGTTGTATATTTACACTTGGTACAATGTCTTTGGCACCTCTCTTTACTAAGGCATTTCTTAGTTAGAAAGTATACCTCTTCCAGAAAGGCTAGCACCTTGTCTTCTCTCTCTTTCAAAATTCTTCAATATCAATTATTACCTACTATAATAATTTTATCAGGGGATATCCTGTGCAGAAATGCCTTAGCTCTGTCCACTATTACCATATGAATTATGACCTACCTTTCTAAAATCACAACAGGAAACTCGCCAACTTATCTGAAAATTTGCTGTAGGCCAAGTCTATTTTTTTCCTTCCACCAACACATAGCATATGTGACAGAGGTTTGTCATTTTTGAAATAAAATTATTATTTTTTATTTAAGAGGGACACAATAGTGACTTGAATTCTGAAAATCAGTTGTAATGTCTAGTCTAAAAAATCAGAAAATCTTAATTCCTTTTACCATGTTTTGTTGTTTACCATTTTTAACACTGCTGCCTTCAACTTTTACGATGCTCATCTGCTTTTTCTCATAGGAAGAGTAATAATGTTTTAAAAGGTAGACAAATGCTTTCCTTAGTCTGATGGATCCAACCAGAAGAAGGCGGCCCCGGACATGCAAACTGCCAGCCATCTAGACCAAGTTGTATTCCCCCAGCAGTTTTATTTTCAGTGGCTCCAGGAGAGAAACCAGCTCTCTTTGTTGAAATTAAAATTGAAACTCCAAGCAGGTAGCTCTTAAATGCAGTAATTTATTCTGCAGAATTCTAAATGTAAATTAGGAACCACTCACTGGTCTGCAGTGGTTCTCAAAGTATGGTTCCTGAACCAGGGACATCACTAGGAACTTGAGATTTTTTATCACATCCTACCCAAGGCCTAATGAACCAGAAAGTCTGGGGGTGGAGCCCAGCAATCTATTTTAACATATCATCCAGGTGATGCTGTTGCATGCTAACTTCGAGAACCACTGGGAAGACACATGGCCCAACTCTCAGAGACCCTGAAAATGTATAGAATCATTGTGGCCATGAGCCACACTTACTGTTAGGAATACTGGACTATAAAAGTTTAGTATAATTCTAGTAGCTCCCCATGGCTTTCTTAAAAGGTCACCAAGCTCGGTACCAATCAGGTGGCAGAATTCCCAATACAGAGGGAGGTGAGAGGCCGTCAGTTTCACAGATAACCTACTACAGAAGCTCTGTGTTAGATTCTAGACTTGCACAGAATCGCAGTCCTAGCCCAAGGAGTTTAGCCATACAGTGCCTTTCTGCTCTACTTACTACTAGAATACTGCTGCTCTAATCTTGAGACTTTCAAGAAATGAGGTCTCTTATCTCCTCTCCAAAGCATTAGTATCCCTGTTCTAAAACTTTCCAAATACTGCATTTGCTCATTGCTTTTTGCATGCTATGTCTAGTTTTTGCTCCCCTGCTCAAGTTACAGTGGTTAAAAATCAACGTGTTGGCTGTGGATGACCACAGCTCAATTTCTTGTGATGGGAATAAAGACCAGGGAAAGGAATGAAGCCTGATTACTCCAGGGATATAGTCACATCATGACACCTTACCCCAACCCTGCTAGGAAACCAGAGAAGCAAGATAGCAATCAGAACCTCTTCAGTGCCACCATTGTTCCAGTGAGACCCTAAATCCCAGCATGTGCACATGCTCCTGGCACAGAGGAGGCACTCAGCAAATACTCACCTTGACAAGCAAAATGACCAGCTCAGAAGAGAGAGACTTGTTCTTCTTAACGCTTACCTTTTGTTCACCTCTCATCACAAATTCTTTGAAATGCTTTCATTTTGCCTGTCATCCATAATTCCCTAACATCATTTTGTCCCAAGCAATGTGCTGGATGCTGGGAGACACCACTGTGGACAGGATACAGTTCTGGTCTCTTAAGGACTCACAGCCTAGCAGAGTTGGGCAGATCTCCAGGCAGTCATAATGAAAAGTGCTAAATTCAAACAGGGAGGATGGCGGGGAGAGCCAAAGAACCGCAGCTAGCTTGAGGTGAGCCACGCTAGGGGCCTGGAACGCAAGGTGAATGAGAGAAGGCAGAATTAGCTGGAGGTGGAGTTCATTTCATGTTCTGCTTGGGTTGGTGCGGAACAATCTTTGGGTCTCTGAGAGAAACTGCTGATATCACATAATAGCATGCTACTGCAAGATCCAGCATATGAATGAATAATGAATAATGTGCTCATTTAATATCGAGAGTTCTGCAAGCTAAAACAGCCAAGTCTTCGTTATTTTTTAACTGTAATTCCCTGGACACTGTTTTTTTTTTTTTTTTTTTAAGAGAACAAGGAGAATTTGATTATAACTTGTAGAATTATGCAGGAAACTTCTATTTCAGCAAGGAGAAACTCTTAACTTTTTATTTTTCATTTTACTTCAAGTGAATCACATGCGTGAACTGCAGTACATTGGTAATTGGATTAATATTTTAAAGTCTTTTAAGAGCTTTTATAAAAAATTTTTAAGTTTCATCTTTTCCTTAATAAATTTCCTGTTTTCATAATCAAATGAAAATATCCAGAACACTTATAAGAACTAATTGTTGCCCAGTGTGGTGGCACACATCTGTAATCTCAGCTACTTGGGAGGCCGAGGCAGGAGGACTGTGAGTTTGAGATCAACCTGGACAATTTAGTGAGACCACATCTCAACCAAATAAATTTAAAAAGACCTAACTGTTCCATTTATGGATACCTGATAGGAGTACTCCATTTCTGTCCCAGTGAAAATGTCTTCCTGTAACAGGGCGGGCATCCCCATTCATACGAATTGTGGAAACTTAACATATTAACCAAATACGTGCAGGAACCATCAGAGCCTTTGCAGGATTTAGGGAAAAGCCGTCCCTTGAAAGTTCACTTCGCAATGCTCACCTGGAACAGCGTGTTTGGCCCTTGCAGCCGGGCAGGACTCAGCGGAGCGACTGGACTAAGGCTGCTCCAGAAATGTATGCTGGAGAGCAGTGGACTCGGGGTCAGAAGCAATCCATTTGGTGTCTGGGAAACAGAGCAGACAGACAGATCTTGACAGGGGTTCATCCGACTCCAGTGGGGATCGACAGCACAGCACAGCACAGCACCGGGGCTCGGCGCACTGGCCACGGACCAAGCAGTGAGCCCACCGTCTCAGGAAAACCCGGCTGGGAACACTTTCATTGTAATTTTTTTTTTTTTTTTTTTTTTTTTTTTTTTTTTGACACAGGTGTCACTGTGTAGTTCAGGCTGGTCTTGAACTCACTATGTAGCCCAGGCTGGTCTTGAACTCACACGGTGATCCTCCTGCTTCAGCCTCCCGAGTGCTGGGATTACAGGCATGTACCACCACGCCTGCCAACTGTAATTTTCTTCAGTGCTAATTTTATTAGCAATGTATTAAGGAAAGGGGTTTTCACGAGTTACCTTTCCTAAAACATTCTGATGGGAAACTCAAGTCGGTAGCAACTTTTCTCCAAATGGTTTCTTTAACTCGCTCCCCTCCCTTGTCCCAGATTAAACAAAATTTAGTGTACACGCACAACAGGACCCTATAAAGGGACTTACTTTCTTATCTAATTATTTTTCTAAGATGGACATTTATTACTTGGGTTACAAGTGAGGGCACACACCCATGTTTTTAAAAGGCCTCTGGAGCTTCACTTTCCATTATGAAGGGCCTTTTAATAGTTGAGAATCTGCCGTTAAAATACACTATAGTGGCTTCCTGAGAAGCTCTGAGCTGGGTTTTCCAGATTTCACTGCAGATGCAGGGCTGCTGAGAATGCATGGCCCTGTAATGGGGAAGGGGGCTCTTTCTTGTAGGGCTGGGTGTAAAGCCAACACTCGGTTTCCCTGGGGAGTGCCAAGGCCTACTCCCTGGAGAGTCCTGGCCCATAATCCGGCTAGAATGCAGAAGAGACAACTCACTCCAGCTGGTAAATCTGCACGCTTTTATTCTCAGCAGGGGAGAACTTCCTGGCCCTGGTTCTGCACCTTTGGTGACTGGAAGGAGCCCCTCTGTGGATTTGTGATGTCAATGAGGTGCTTTGTGCGAGAAGAACCATGGCAAAGGCACCAGCATTTCGGATTGCATCATGGGTGGATGCTCAAGTGTTATTTTTCCTCAGGATTGGCCTCAATAGCTTCATTAATTATCAAGAGTATTTGGGTTTAGACTGAAAGGTCTGGTCTGTTCAGGGGAATGGAGACAAACATCCAAAGGTCTTTGAACTGGGAAGTGCTGAAAGGTGAACGTATACTAAATTATTTGAAACTTTGGTTTAATGGTATTTCCTACATACAGAATAACCTACGCGGTTGCTAGGATAAGTACGTATTTCAGTAAGCACTTGTTCTCCCAGGTAATTTCACAAGGATTCCAGGCCCATCTGGCCTCACGGTTAAGGATTAACAGCTCTGCATGAGATCTGCTGGGGCTCCAAGCTTAGAAACACTACTTACTAGCTAGGTAACCTTGGGCAAACTACCTAGCCTCTCTATGCCACAATTTCCCAATCTCTAAGATGGGGAGACTAAAAGTGCCCACGTTACAGGGTTGCTGGGAGATTACGTAAGACGATGCTCTATCTAAGCCTATCATGTGCCTGACGCACAGAAATGTGCAACAAGTATTAGAAACTATATTCACTCTACCTAATAAATGTTCTTGAGTGAACAAATTTGTAATTGACTAAAAGTGTACCTCACATGCTAAATATATTTCATCTATCCATGGGAGAAATTTTCAACTGTACCCAGAAAAGTACTTAATGGTCCGAAACAGATGGACTCAGATGAGTCAGCCTTCCTTTCCAGCTCCTCTCAGCTGTGTCAGGCTCAAATCCACAGACTCAGGTGAGCTGAGAACTAATATTTGCACGTCACTCTGGAGCCAGGTTCCAACCACAATGTGTCACGTTAACATTTAAAAGCCAGTGACGGATTCTCAGAGTCTGAAGAGACATCCTCTTAACCACCAAACACAGCTACGATTCTCTTATCCAAGGCCATAAATATACACCCTTTCCTTTTTAATCCTCTGGGCAATATGTATGATTTAGAATTTAGATTCCATAGTCTAAAATTGTACCTATATCTGGATTTTGATGTTTGCACATTTGTTGCCCAGGGATACGGGATGTACTCGGAATACAGTGGCCTTCTGTTTCTTGTGGTTAACATGTTTGAAATGTCTCCTATAATATATGCAAATAAACACTGTGAAATGACTTCATCTACTGCTCTCCCTCCCATCCCTTACACCTTGCAGAACCTGTGGCCTTAAAGAAGGAACAATTGGTTACTTTTTAAAGGAAAGTTCCTATACAGGCTCCCTTGGATTATCTTCAAGACGGTGTACACTTCTAAAACCTCTCTCCATGTGCTTCTGCAGCCAGGCAAAGAGGGCTAAAAAATGAAGCCACAGGCAAAATCCACACTTCCTTTTCCTCCACCTAGGCATGCTCCTCTTAACAAATGGCCAGAGGGCGCGATCCTGATGCCCCAGGCTGTGAGGGAGGGAGCCTCCCCAGGGCAATGGGTGTCCATTTCCAAGGGCAAGAACTCTCCTACCAGCATCTTGTTTTTTATCTCGCCACTCATTTCTTTTCCACTTAAATACTGACTCTCCTAAGAAATCCGCCCATGTGAGTTTTAAGGCGAGCTGACCTCCTGGTATGCCCTTGTTCATGACCCTTTGCCTGGGTCATGCCCTCCAACCACCTTCTCTTTTCTGCTTCTACCTCCCTTTACCCATCCAAATGCCACCTCCTCAAAGAAGACTTTCCTGGTCTCCCCTCAACCAGATGGGATTTCTCTTTTTTTGCTGAATCGTTAGAACACTATGTTACCATTTCTCTTCTTAACATTTAACATGTTCTGCCTCCTGTTATGGTAATCTGAATGTCTTTCCAAGCCTCTTTCCGCAGTCTTTAAGGTGTTTGCTCATCTTTATTTCTTCTAGAGTACTCAGCCCCTAAATACTCCATGAGATGAAACCATGTGCAACTCTAGGTGTGTCCTGTCCCCTTACTGGTCAGTGGTTGGACATCTCCACTTGAAGTTCCCTATTTGTTCAAACTTGAATTCATCACCTCCTTTCCACATCTGCTGTTTTAGTCTTTTCTGTTGACTGTACCACCGTTTACATAGCCCATCAACAAATACTGACTAAGAGTGTCTGCTGGAGTGAGATAGACGATCAGCCCTCCGTCTCCTAAGGCGCTTCCTCTCTGACCCTCAGCATGAGCCATCTGTGTGCGTGCACACGCACGCCTTCTTACGGCAAGGTCCCGAAGTCATAAAAACAGGCACTTGAACTGTCCTTTCTATGTCTTGCAAAAAATTAACACAATAATTATTTTTTGACTGATCCTAATAAGAAATTTTTGCTTCATCTGACATACACCTCTAGAAGCTGTTAATTTCCCATCAAAATAAGTCTGAATTCCTCAGGCATTTTTCAGGGTCCTCCATATGTGTCACCCTAAATTATATATTGCCCCATATTCTTTACTTGCTCAACCACAACCTGTAAGCTCATGAGAACAGGAACTTTGTCTCTCCTGCTAACCTCTGTATCCCCAGGTAGCTGCCAACTACCTAGCGATTCAATGATTATCTCCCAAGTGAATTATTTTAAAAGGGTGGCCCTGTGTAAACTTGATTGACTAAAGAGGATATGAATGAAGTATCCTACAAGAAGTAATTGCTGGGCCAGTGAGATAGCTCAGCGGCATAAGCACCTGCCTGGCAAGCGTGAGATCCTGAATTCGACTCCTGGTACCCACATACGAAAAAAGGGGCCGGTGGTATCGCTCAGTGGCACAGGCACCTGCTGGCACGCAAGGTCCTAAGGTCGACCCCCGGTACCCACAAAAGAAAAAAACAAAAAAAGTAATTACTGACTACTCGATTTGATGATTTGAGATAATGGTAAATCATTCAGCCTTTAGGAAAAAGAAAAAAGTCACAATGTCTATTGAGCTGGTTGTATAAACATCTGTAATTTCAAACTCACATAGACATCAACAGAATCCATGAAAATGCCACCTTGGGGTTAAAAACAATCTCAAATAAAAGGTGACTATTCATCTCTAAAAGTCCCTAGAGCTGTAATTTAAATTAAGGCATGGTTTTAAGAGCTTTAAAAGAGGAATAGAATTCCACAGAAGTTTGTAGCACTGATCTTAAAAGAGAACAAAATGGAGAGGCTCGCTGAGGTCTTGGTAGGTACCAAAAGTGACAGGGGGAGATCCAGGGACCTGATGGATGAATAGAAGCTGCAAGGAGGGGGGTGAGGAGGGGACCCCAGGGTGGAGAGATGAGGGCAACCATAGCTGGAGGAACCAAGAAACTTTGCCTAGAGTGATGTCTTCTACGAAGAGCCCCTATAAGGATACTCTCTGCCCAGTGTGGAGAGGGCCCAGGAAGTGGTACAGAGTCAGACGAAAGCTGGGTTTTTTCCCTTTAAGAATAATAGCAAAAGATACAAGAAGATGAAACCCACACCAGAGCTAGGCTAGGAGGGTCCATACCCTGACTGCTCCTCCCCACACACCCACGTTGCTCCAGATCTCCACTTTCTGACTTTGGCTCCAAGCTGTTTCGCCAGCCACTAGTAAAGGATGGAGGTTTTAGCATTTCAGACCTCAGCGCTGTCTGCACTCCATTAGCACTAATCCAGACTGCTGCTAACAAAACACCCTGGGGCGCACACACTCAGACTCCCAGCGCCCGCGCACATCCGAGTCCAGCATCTCGCGCAGCACGAGTAAGATGAACACAGATCTTGGCAAAAATAAGGGAATTCTAAATGCATTTCCCCTAATTAAGGTAAGTGGCAGGAGGGACTGAATAGAAAAGACAAATGAGAGGAAGAGGGAGCAATGATACCAAGATACAAAAGACACCAAGAATTGGATGTTCCAGCTGGCACCTCTCAGGCTACCATGGTGCCTGGCCAGAGCCCAGGAGGGCTTCACATGCTGGCTTCTCCCCATCTCGATTTCAGTAGCTTGTGCCAACAGAGACACGGCCTTGCTTTCCAGCAACACTCAAATGTGACCTCGGCAGCCGAGCTGCAAGGTCGTCACTCCCTGGTACCCGTTGGCTTTTGTGTTCAAATTTTTTCAGTTCCTGGTAGTCCTGTGTTTAAGGGGTCTTTGAGTGACCAGCCTGTCTGCATCAATAATCTTTATTTAGTACAAAGTGAAGGACTTTTCATAAGGTCCCTGGAGAGAACCAGTGCTGCGTGATACGGGTCTGGCCAAGACTCTTGTATCCTGCTCCCTGCCGTGTTTCAAGCTGGAAATAACCGATCTTGGGATTCTCATTTCCAGGCTGTTGAGTCCATTATTACAGCACACCTTCCTCCGCTTCTCAAGCTGGGCAAAGTTTACAGGAGCATCCCGCAGATTCCCAAATGCCAGGCTCTGACAGCACAGGGCCAGCCCACAAGAGGAAAGGAGCATTTCTGTGGCTGAAAGAGCCCACAAGCCATCCTCAAGATCCCTCTCTCAGGTCAAGGTCCCCCACTGAGCCCCACCCAGGGGAGCCTGCCCCAGTTCACAGCATCCAGGTCTAAAGCCACAGGGCAAGTGGGGGCTTATGTCCTCTAAGACAGACAGGGCTGGCATTGGTGCCCCCCATTCAGGCTCACAGAGCCTGAACCAAAATTGAAATTGGAGCCGGCCTTGGCCTGGCTTTAGACTCTTCTTGACCTTACTGCTCTAAACAGAGGCCAAGAAGGAGCTGCTCAAATTGTCCCCCAGGCCACCTCTCCAGTACTGCCCTGAGCTCCCAGCCTTTCACCGGGTGGTCCTGTCACTAGGCAGTCCCACCTCCCTTCTAACCTGTCCATGAGGCCTGGGCCCTCTGTCACAGAACCCTGAGAAGTCGTGGACTGGCAAGTCGTAAAGAGCTGTTTGGCTGTTCTGCAGACCCACAGACGGCATCACGGCCAGGGACAGCTCGCTTCGTCCCAGGGTGGGGCGTGGATTCTCAGGGCAGACTGCCTGCACCCGAAGTCACTTCTCCTACCTCCCAGCAGTGTGACCCTGGACAAAGGGCTTCCCTCGGTGCCTCGTTCTCCTGGTGCGGTTATGCGACAACATCTCTACTGTGGGCTGCTGTGCCAGCTGTGGCCAGGCCCAGGCATCACGAGGACAGGGCCTGCCACACACAAGAGCTTGGTGTCTGCTGCTGCTGTTCATGAGGAGGAAGAGGAAGGACACAGACACATCCCAGCTACCTAGTGCGTGTCGCTGGCCTGGGACCCCAAGCGCCAGCCTCACAGTCCTTGCCCGTGGGTTGGAGCTGACTCACGCAGCATGGCCTTTATCCCAGGCTGCCCTCAGGACAGACTGCAATGCCCACGGCCCCACTCCTAGGAGGCTGGCTAGGAGCTGAGTCCAAGTTCACAGCCCCCAAACCAAAACTCACTCTCTGCCACTAAACCACGTCCAGTACTCAAGTGCAAGTGGAAATGTGGTTTGCCAGCACCACTTTGCCTTTGCCCTGCAGCTGTCAGCTGGACCAGACGGGGTCACTGAATGTTTTAGTTTTTATTTATTTTGGGTTTTTTTTATTTTATTTATTTATTTTTTGGAGACAGGGTCTCACTAAGTCACTAAGTGACATAGGCTGGGTTCCAGCTTGCGATCCTCCTGTCTCAGCCTCTCCGAGTGCAAGGCGTTTTACTTCAAGGAAAAGGCCACCTTCTCCTGGGGTTAAGAACAAAAACCACTTCTATGCTACCCAAGTTTGTGCTCCGCTCCTTGGCGATGTACACCTGGACTTCCTCACTGTTGACCTGCATTTTGTACTTGGTGTGGCCCTGGCATTTCTTACTACAGAGCGACACGACAGCTCCACGCTACCAACAGCCATGGTGGTGTGTGTGAACTTCTATTTTCTGTTAACAGAAGACAAGTGGCTACACTAAGTACCCCAGAGAGGCCTCTGCCACAGCACATCCCTCAGGCACACTGCCTCCCGAAGTGTGAATCTCCCCTCCCTTAGCCTCGGAATTCACTGTATGGATCTTCCCTGGTGGCTGGTGTGTTTGTCCCATCTTACAGTCGTAAGCGTTTTCCCATTCTGGGCTTAGAAGCCCATCCGGCAACCCCTGTCGCCAGTGTGCCCAACCATTGCCCTGGATGGAAAAGTAACTTCCCTTGCCGTTTACGCCATGACTTGGAGACCTGGGTCCCACTGGGGTGATCCCTTGAAGGACAGCAGGAAGTGGCTTTGGTTGCTCTTCCTCCTTTTTGCTAAGCCTGGACCGCGGCGGTGGCTCTTACCTGCGCGGTGAAGAAGGCCGGGGTGAGGGACCCCGAGGGGAGCGCTGGGCTGTTGAGGGCGATGGAGCCAAGGTCGGTGCCCGAGAGCACCAGCGGGGGTGCGGAGATTTCCAAGCCTTTAGGTTTTTTGCCTTTGGGGGGAAGAGACGGAGACTTGGTCTTGGAGCCCGATGACAGGTTCAAGGGCTCCAGGGAATCCGAGTCTTGGCCGCTGGCCTCCAGGAAGAGGCTTCTGTGTTCGGAAGGGAGGGGCGAGTTGGGGGACAGGGACGGGGACCGAGAGGAGGAGGGCGACGTGGAGGAAACGCTGGCGGCATTTGGCAACATTAGAGAGGAGATCTTGGCTGAGACGGACGAGGCCAGGAGGGCGGAGGCCGCGGCGGCCTCTGAGGTGGAGGCCAGGGGCGCCACGGGCCTGGCGACGTGCTTGCTGCTTTTGTTGGCCACAAACCTGATCACTGTCCGGACTTCTTCCAGCGGGGGGCTGTCTTCGAGGGGCTCCTCCGGCGTCTCCGTCTTGATGGCCTTGAAGGCCTCCGGGGGGTTCTGCAGGGAGTTGATGGTGAAGGATGAGTACAGCCCCGAGTGCAGGTACTCGTTGCGGCTCGTGCTCTTGAGGGCCGACAAGCCGTGCTTGTCGGGGGCCACCTTGCAGTCGCTGTCCTGCAGCAAAAGGCTCTCCCGGCTGATCTCCACCGTGTGAGGATCCATCTTCAGGATCTCGGGGAAGGAGACGAACTTGTACACAAACTTCTGCCCGATCACCTTCTTGATGATGTTCTGCGAATACAAAAGGAGACAGTCAAGGTGTAAGCGCCCCTGACGGCGTGGTGAATGCTGCTGGCAGAAGCACCGAGACGGTCCCCACGGGCACATGCGGCAAGACAGTGAGAAGAGGAGCCAGGCTGCAGGCTGAAGGACCAGACCTGCATTCGGCTCTGCCAAGCAGTCAGGGCGAGGCCCTTGGCAAACCGATGGCCGTTCGTGCTCTGTAAAGTGAGGATTATTATTCCTAATAATACAGTACAGTCGCCATGTAGTAAGCCCTCAGTTTGTGGCTGGGATTTTTCATATCTTGCTTTAGACAATCTGTATAGCAATCCTAGGAGGAAGAAGTTGTTATTCCCATTTTAAAAAATAAGAGGGCTGGGGATGTGGCTCAGTGTAGAGCAACTGCTTGACATGCCCAAGGGCCTGGATTTGATCCCAAGCACCAACCCCCCCCAAGGAAGGAAGGAAGGAAGGAAGAAAGAGGGAGGGAGGGAGGGAGGGAAGGAAAGGAGGAAGAAAGGAAAAGAAGGAAGGAAGGGAGGAAGGAAGGAAAGAAAAAAGAAGGAGGGAGGGAGGGAAGGAAGGAAGGAAAGAAAAAGAAAGGAAGGAAGGAAGGAAGAAAGAAAAAAAGAAAAAAAGAAAGAAAGAACCTTAGAGTGCTTAAATAACCTATAGAGCCACGTGGTAGACACGAGGTAAGGCAGAATTTCCTGGTATTCCAGTACTGTCTCGCCTACCTCAGAGTGAAAAGAATGTGATACCATCAGAATGGGAAAACGCTACAGAAATGTAAGTTACCATCACCAAATGCCACGTTTTCTTAAGTCATGTAGCCATTTTTGCCTTTTTCATTTTCTGCCAAGAAAGCCACTGGAGGAAAAACGAATTGTCTACTCGGATATTTATGACATCCTTGTAGTATTTTCAGTAGCTAGTATCTACTTCTGGCTATTCAGTTTAGGCTCCAGTCCACAAATGTTAGAGATGGAAAGGGACCACAGTAATCACTGCAAATGTTTCCACAGTGCTTTGGAAGCAGGGATTTTCTATGAAAGGCTGGACTCTCCTTGAGGATTATTAAACTGGTGCATTAATTCCCTGTGGAATAGACCAGAATCTGTATTTGTCTGTCAGATGCTTGCTGCTGCCACACCCTGCGGTTTGACTTGCAGGTCCCAGGTGCTCGAGGGAGACAAACATGACCTCCCTTTTGCACGCACCATCACAGCCCTATGGGGACAGGACTCTGAACATCTCCTTATAAACTGTTCCTGCTGAAAGATGAGTAGAAATGAGCATAAAACCAAAATCTTTTGGGGAAGAAGCGCTCCAGAAGTACCTTTCTGAATCAAGTAAGCCACCTCACAGGATCCCCACACCCACCCTCCTGGAGGGCAGAAGGCATCATCCTTCCACCTCCAAACACGAGCAACTTCAGAGGTGGGGGGTCATGTGCCCAAGAACTGCCAAGAGTGACTGGCTCTGCAGCCTGAGCTTTCTCACACCTCCACACAAATGTGGAAGGACAACATCAAAAAACCCCCCAGTAGGGGTAAAATGTCATTAAATTTAAATTTGTGACCATGTTTTGGGTCTAAACATAAGCATGTTAGGTAACGTACACTCTACCCCCACCCCCGCCCTGCACGCCATCTTGTTACACAATGGCATTCTGGTTTGCCTCTTGCCACTTAAATGGCAGGAGGGAAGGGCACATTGACCACGTCACTGGGATTTTCAAGAAGGGAGGGACACACAAGGTCCCCATTTGACACAGGAAATCCCAGTCCTGACAGTCCCACAGAAACCTTGCCCAGCACGAGCCCAAACTGAGGGACACATGAGATTAGGTTCAAAGCTGAACAGTTGTAGTGGCCAGCATTTTGGGGCTCAGGCCTGCAACTCCCCACCACCAAACCCTATTCCTCCAGCTGATTCCTCTCAGTCCCACACCCACACTGGCAAACCTTCAGAGAAATTTGGGAAACTGAAAAGTTCCACCTGGGCTTGCTTGGCTGAGTCTCTGCCAAGTGTACATCAGGCCTGAGTAGAGAATGTGCCAGGGAAAATCAGCTCCCAGCAGGGAAAGATTAAACGTGGGTGTCACTGGGCCCACATGACCTGGAGTCAGACCCTGTTATAAAGTGTGCTGGCCCAGAGTGCGAAGCTTCCCCTGCTAAAATTCTAGGGTATTTTTGTTTTCACTTTGTAGTATTTTCCTCTCTGGGGGAAAACTTCTATTTTTTTTCTTAGCCAGTTGGAACCCTCATCTAAATTGACTGAATTTTTTTTAAGCCTAAGTAATTATACGGAAGAAAGGAAAAGAGAAACTGGAGAATTATTTCTTTTGGCAGGTCTTATAAACTAATTAAAAAAAAAACTTTAATTTTCTTACAGGCTCAGAACATAATGTGTGAGGAGGGATTATATTCCTGAACAAACCAAGAAATAATTCAGGGCTGTGATAAATATGATTTTTAAAAACATCTCTCCTCCTTAAATAACGGTCAGGAATGGAAAGGCAGTCAGATACAGACTGGGCCTTACTGTGTGAAAAAGAACACGAAGAACGTCCACGTATCTACCATGGACACGTGGCTTCGCAGATGTAGTGGGTTCTTACCGAGGAACGCTAGCCACGGAGAGGAAGGAAGCCCCATACCCACGACAGCGTGGACGCACCTAGCATTCGTGCTAAGTGAAAGAAGCCAGATACTGAATCATGAAGGCCACATATTACATGATTCTATTTATAGGAAATGTCCAGATAAGCAAAATCCACAAATCAGAAAGTAGAGTCTGGCAACCTAAGGCTGACAAGTATAAGGGAGTCTGGGTGGGGCAGGGGTGATGGCTGAAAAGATATGGGGTTTCTTTTTCAGGTAATGAAAATGTTCTAAAATTAATTATGGGCTGGGCCAGTGAGATGGCTCAGCAGCGTAAGTGCCTGCCTGGCAAGCACGAGGTCCTGAGTTCGACTCCCAGTACCCACATAAAGGAAAAAAAGGGGCCGGTGATATCGCCCAGTGGCACAAGCACCTGCTGGCAAGTGCAAGGTCCTGAGTTCGACTCCTAGTACCACATTAAAAAAAAAAAAGATCAATTATGGGGATGGATGGATCTAAATATAAGCAAAACCACTGAACTGTATATTTTAAATAGGTGAATTGTACGGTGAGTGATTTACCTCTCAATAAAGAACACGTGCGGTAGTACACGCCTGTAATCCCAGCTACTCAAGAGGCTGAGGCAAGAGGATCACAAATTCAAGCCCAGCCTGGGTAAGTTGTCAAGACCCTGTCTCAAAATAAGAGAAAATAAATAAAAAGGGCCGCGGACATGCTCAGTGCTCCCTGGGTTCAACCCTCAGTACCCTCCGCTCACACACACCCTACAAAGACTCTTTAAGTATTTTCCCTGTTTTAAAGGAAGACAGCACTTTCTACAGCTAGACGCTGAGTGCCATCAGGGGCTAACTCTTCTTGTGCAGATAAAAGGAGGCACAGGGAAGGGCCTGCATCGGCCACCTTGAGAGGTTTCCAGGGGAAGTTCAGGCAGTGGTGGGGGAGGCTGAAAGGAGGAAGCGGTGGTTAAAGCCTTGCACTTGGGGCAGCCAGGTGGCATCAGACAGTCCGGCCCCTCCACCCCGGCCACTACGGAGGATGACACGAATCAGCTCAGGACTGGGGTAGGGAGGGCTCTTGCTACGATAAGTGACAAAGATATTTAGAAACAGTCTGTTTTTCACCCCTTCCATCCCAGACTCCCAAGTATTTGTTGCTTCCGGTTGCCTGGTAACCTAACCGAGGCTGGTCTGCCTCCCGCGGAGCAGTGACTCAGTGTGGTTTGAGAGGGACTTGCACACATCTGCCTCCTTCACGCACGCGGGTCCAGCCTCCCTGTCACCTCCACCCAATGTGTGCTCGCGACCAGCCCAGACGCGTCACCCGGTTTCCCCGTCAGTCACAGGCAGCAAGGTCGGCACCCACGACAGACCCCAGGGAAAGGAGGACAGTGGATTCCAAGACGAATGCATTGTCACCCTACCCATGTTGTCATCTGACAATGCAGGAGCCTCAGGTACAGGCAACCCAAAGGGGACAGGAATATGGCAGTCTGGGTCCCAGGGCCCTTTCCAACTCAGTTCCCAGGAGAGGATCCCAGTTATTTCACCCCAAAAGAGAGAAAACACCGATTTCCATTTCTCACAGTGCTGTCTCATAGGTTACAGGTGCTCCTGGAAGAACAGGTGTGTCCATGGGTGTGTTGAAATATGCTTGTGTGTGTGTGCACATGCGCGCACACACACACACAAACACACAGAGTCCGCTCTGCCTTCTGTCTTTGAAGAGGAAAAAGAAGCCTGTGTAAAGAAGCCCAAATACGCCACCCCCAAACCCGCTCACATCCCTTGTATTACACAATGGCATGGTATTTACACACCTGTCTTATACTTTAAATCAATCTCAGATTCCTTAGAATGCCTTATACAATATAAATGCTACAAAAAATGTTCTACCATATTTATGGAATAATGATAAGGAATAAAAATCTGCACATGTTCAGGACTGATGCAATTTCTTTTTTTTTTTTTTCCCAAATGTTTCCCCTTCCCAAGTTGCAGTGGGTAGATGAGAAGCATTTCTATTAAATTGTATAATTTTTTTTTAAATTGTATACATCCCGGTACCAAAAAAAAAAAAAAAAATATATATATATATACAGAACTAGATAATGAAGAGATGCTTGTGGAATTAAATTTACCTTCTCTTCATAATTATATGGTGTTAAGGTGATACTAAAACAAGTTAACTAAATGTTCGTTGAGTGAGTGAGTATAACTAACTGCAGGGAGAAGGGACCCACACGGGAAGCCCGAGGTTTAACCAAGCAGACGCGTGCTCCTGAAGGCTAATTCCCAGGCTGGCTAAAGCTCTGTGTGTTGGTGAGACCCGCATATGCTTTTTTGCTGGCATTTTTAAACTGAGCCATATGCACATCCCTGCAGCCTACAACCTCACACCTCCCTAGAGAGCTTAGTAAAGTATAAGGTCACCTGCCCACTGGCTTAGCACACATGTTCCCGTGTGTCTGTCCATCTGTGCTGGTCAGCTGAATCTCAAGCCATGTGTCTGGCTTTCGTGCACCCACACTTCTTATCCACTCCCCCATCTCCCCCCCAGGAGAAGCCAGATCTTTGGGGAAGGGGTCCCCCAGGACTCAGCTCCCATTCCCTTGATGCTCCACCTTTAAGGGCTCCCCAGAATCACAAGCTTCCTGCACCCTGACTCTGCAACTGACCCCACCCCCACTCTCACAACCAAGAAAGGTCAGCAGCTCAGGAAGCAGGTGGGAAAAGCTCCTCGGAAGGTTCTTCCTAACCCCCACCAGCAGCAGGACTGGGTGGGGCGGGCAGCACAGGGGAGACCTTGCTACTGAACGCTTACTCGACCCCTTCACCAGGGCTGCTGCTGGGATTAAGTTCAAAGGCCACCCCCGTCATACTAGCCATGTGCCTCAGTTTCCTCGTCTATAAAATGGGGACTGGCCTATCTGCCTGCAGCTGGTAACAGAATCCTGGCTACATCTATACACGATACCTGTAATATATACTGTGCCAGCTCTTAGAATTATCATCGTTATGCTTACACTCCCATTTAAGCACAAGAAAAACATAACCATCACCTCTGTCAGCCGCAATAGCAGGTGAATAGTACAATATCAGCCCTGTAGAAGCTGCGCGTGTTCCCCTGGTGTTATCCATAATTCTGGTAACACCATCCGCAGTGCAGCAGCAGAGAAACATCTGCTTTGGGTATTTTGCCAAGCAGGAGAAACATGATGTACATCGTGCCTAACACGGTGGCCAGCACTTGATGTCCACCGTGAAGAAAAGCTCACATAATCCAAATTAATTGCCAGGGTCAGGGGAGGAGAGGGGCAGTGTCCCCATTTTCCCATGTCCGTAAATATCTGTTAGGTGCAAAATGACTGCCTGCACCAGATGTCATTATTATTATTATTATTTTTGTGTGTGTGTGGGTACCGGGGGGTCGACCTCAGGACCTCGTGCGCCAACAGGCACCCGTGCCGCTGAGCGATATCACCGGCCCCTTTTTTGTATGTGGGATCCGGGAGTCGAACTCGGGCCCTCGCGCTTGCCAGGCAGGCGCTTAAGCTGCTGAGCCATCTCACCGGCCCAATGTCATTATTATTTTAATGAACTAATCTTCTATATAGGTACATCTATGTTTAAACAAAAGGAGGAATAAAAACTAATCTTGAAAGGTATATAATAAAATTGAAAGGTGATTCTGATATTTCTTTTTGCTTCTCTGCATTTTCGCCTTTTAAAAAATAGTATTTAATATGAGTCACTGGTCCAGTTAAGATCACACCGTGGAGCTCAGTCTGAATCCAGCTGTAGCCAGAGCCAGGCCCAGACTGTTTCTGTTCGGCACCGCACCCTCTTCCAGAAAAGCTGCACTTGGCCAACTGGCTGCTGCTAAAGCTGACTGCCAGGGCCGAGGGAGCCCAGCCTTCGGGAGCAAGAGCAGGGCTAACTGGGATGGCCAGGAGGAAGCCAGGCCCTTGCTTAGAAACAGCTATTTCCAGTTCCTCACAAGGAAAAGGCTGCTCTTCCACAGGGGCTCTGCTTTAACCACAAACAGAACCGTCTGCCCAGCCGCAGGGCAGAGCAGGCACCTGCTTTGACGGCACACCCAGGCTTGCGACACCCGTGTCTAGTCCCACCCCACAGACTGGAAGGACATGGGAGGCCAACCAGGAAAACAACAGGAAACTAGCACCACCCTGGCCTAGCTGGTTTGGCCCCTGGACCTCTTCCTCCAAGCGCCCACAGCCTGAGCAGAACAGCAGCTCACACAAGGAGCTCTGATGGGCCGGACCTGGAGCCAACACTGGCTTGGACAGACATGGGTTCAAGTCCCAGACTCTGAACTTACTGTGGCCTTGGAGAAGTTACTTAACATCTGTAGGCCTCGTTTACCGACTCCTAAAATAGAGTAAAAACACCTGCTGCAATCTCCTATGTGCCCTTGAAATGTGACGCCTTACCCAGAGGTCTTCTGGTTCACAAGCAATGATCTGGTCACACTGTCTTATTTTATTCTGGCTTTGAACAATCAGAATTCCTTAGACAGGACGGCACTTTACATCCAATAAAGGGCTTACACTTGGATACCCATTTCACAGACGAGGGACCCGAGGCTCTGAGCTGAGGTTGTCACCGAATGGCTACTGCCCAGGCCGCCAGATCCCCTGGCAACACCCTCTCTTCTGCTCCTCATTTGGGTTTCCTTTCAGACCATGGTCTGACTCACTCTTTCCTGACACAAACCCTGAATCGCTGGCTCTCCGAAGTTAGAACAAGTAATTCCTGTAGGAGTCGTGCACTGAGGTGCATAAGGTCCTTCCCCATGACAAGCAAACCTCTTCCGACAACGCTGAGTAGTCATCTTGCTGTGTAGTTCAAACTGCCCTTGAACTCACTATATAACCTAACCTTGTCTTGAATTCACAGCAATCCTCCTGCCTCTGCCTCCCAAATGCTGGGATGATAGGCCTGCGCCACCACACCTGGCTTTCTGACCTGAGCTGCTCCTAACTGGGACAGTCTCCCCCCTTGGAGTGAGCTGGTGTCCCCCAAATTCATAGCCACCCAGAACCTTAGCCTGTGACCTTGTTTAGAAACAGGGTCATTGCCGATGTAACTGATTAAGGATGTTGCCATGGAATCATCCTGGGTTCCAGGCAGGCACTAAAGTCAACAGCTGGTGTCCTTATCAGAAGGGGGCAGACAGGTACCAGCCAAGGGACATCACCAATTGCCAGAAGCCATCAGAGCTGGAAGAGACAAAAAGGTGTTTTTTGTGGAGCAGTCAGAGAGCACATGGCCCTGCAGGCACCTTGACTCCGAACTGCTGTATTCCAAGTCTGTGGTCACCTGTGAGAGTAGCCCCACAGGATGATACATTCCCTTCTGCAGTCACCTCTGCTCCGCAGATAGATTGGGGGAGCCTTGGTTACCCTCCTTTGGCAACATGGTCCAAGAGTCAGACAAGGGCGACCCCAGCCGTCCTGTCTAAAGCTTGAGCTTGAAGCATGTGCACTCACACACACCCACACACTCTCCGCTACAAACTTCTAAGAATAACACGCTGCCCAGAAAGGGCTCTAGCTCTGTCTCCAAATTGCCGCCTCCTAGCTGCAGTGTGAGCTGCCTCACCGAATTCTGTACCCCGACCTGGGCTGCCTGCGCCTCGTACTACCCGGAGGGTGCTCAAAGGGGCGGAGCAGCCTGTTGGCCTGGCAGGACAAGTGGCACTGGCTGGTCACGAAGGACATTTTCTACCCCTTTTCCTTCTTGGCTTTCTCTTGCTTCTCACTGGAAGAGTCCTCTCTCGCTTCCGCTTCTTTCTAAACACTCGAGGGCATCTGAAGTCAATAAACTAAAACCTAAATCTGCTCCCCCAGTGCAGAAATTCTGCCCTATGTCCCCTGCTGGGGGAGGGCACTGCTGCAGGACTTTCCTCCTAGTCGGAGCGGCCACCTCCACGCTGGCAGATGGCACGGGGGTGTAGGGGCCACGGGGGTCTGGGATGGTTCTCAGCCTGGCTTTGCCACCGAATGCCTTAAAAATCATCTCCTGGGCTGGAGATGGAGCTCAGTGCTAGAGCCCTGTGTTCAGTACTAAGTACCACACCAAAAGAATAAAAAAAGAAAAAGAAAAATCTCCCTTCTTGGAGCGTCCTGCTTTAGCAAAGGAGGGGCAGGGCGGTGGGACGGTTCCTTGGCCCTTTTCTAGGCTGCAGCTCCCTCAGCCCAAGCACAGGTCCAGACTCCAAAGCTGAAGCTCGCACAGACCAGCTGCTTCCCCTGGGGCTCGACTCAAAAGCTCTCCGACTCAGCCTCCCCATCTCTCAGATTACTGACAATGCAGACAGGCATATCAGGAGCCAGTAAATGAGCGAATACATGTAAAACTACCAAATGCAGTGCTTGACTTAAAACAGAATGCTCCGTCCATGTGAGGCTCCCTCCTCGTGTCACCGATGCGGGGCAGGAGCCGAGCGCAGGCGGGAGGTGGGAAGAGGCCACGCAGAGGAGCAGCTGGTGGCTGGTGGGCGGTGGGCGGTGGGGTGGGAATGCTGGGGTTTCTGTCAGTTTGTCTACACAACCCCTACTCTTTCCCACGGTGAAAAGCCCAGGAACAGGAGCGCCGGAGCTGGCACAGGCAGACTCGGTGTGGGCTGGGGCAACAGCCTGACGCAGTGGATTTGGCACGGCCGCGGGAGTCTTGGCAGCCGCGCGCCGAGCGCAGAAGCATCCTCATCAACACCGCGTCGCCCGTGCTCCCTCCTGGGCCTCTGCTCATCTTGGTTCCTTAGCAACCGCCCTATTTGGGAGAACGCTGAGTGCCACGGGAAGCTGGCTCGGGAGCTTGTGGAAGGCAGGAAGCACCCCAAACAACACACAGGGCCCGCCCCTCCCCCTGCAGCCTGGCCCCCTTATGCTGCTATGATCTCCCCAGGCAAGGGGACCAGACTGGAAGCCATCCACGAGGCGGGCAGCTTCCGGGACCAGATCCCTGCAGAGAGGCCCTGGTTGCCTCCTCTGCCCCCAGACAAAAGCCCAGTTGCCATCTGCTGTCCTACGAACACCACTGAGCAGTTGACGTGGTACAAAGGGAAGAAAGACACCAATGGAACACACAGGCTGTCGACACTCGGGCACAGGGCTGGGCACGGAGGGCACTGCAAACAGAGGCCAGGAGGGCTGGACGGTCAGTGGGATCCCTCAGCCAACCGAGGCCCTCTGCAAAGTTTGGGTGTGGACACAGTATATCGTTTTACCTTCACCAATTTTATTTTGGGGAATTAAAGAATTCTGCCAGGGCTGTTCTTCCTGGCACCAGCAGTGGACCTCAGCTATGGATTGGTGCTCCTAACATTTTCCTGTCATGATCAGACACCCAATTTAAAATGAATTATCCTATTAAGTTAAGAAGGTGATGCTCCTTCCATGATCAGGCTGCCAACGACTGCTGTCTCTAAAATCCCTTCCAGTGAGGCTCAGGCTGTCGGGTGCAGCGTGAACAGAGGCCGGGGTGTTGCTGTGGCCACAGGAGGACTTTTCACCCCATCTCCCATGTTCACTTGTGTCAGCCACCCCTGGGATGGACATTCCCCGCCAACAGTAACGGAACTAAAGTTCTGTTAGGTGGGAAAGGATGGGTGAGTGAGCATCTTTCTGCAGCAACCTGGAGAGTTCGTGTCTTTGGCTGCTGAGGGCAGGAGACAGCTGCCCGCCTTCACCAACGCCACTCTCCACCCACCTGCTCCGTGTACCCCAGGGTCCCGGGGTAGCCTGAGGTCCTGGTGCTGCAGGCTGATGGGCTGACTCGCCCAGGGAAAAATGGGCTCCCAGGAACAGGCCAAAGAGATGCACGCTGCAGGATCTAAGTGCCAGGCGGTCAATGCCAAGAAGAGTAAGAGGAGACACAGGTCTTGATTTTAAAATGCAAATATGATCATGGCACTCGCTCCTTCAACACATTATTGGCTCTCACCAGAAAGCATTGGCTGTGGCACAGTTCAGTGTTACGTGCCACCGTCATCTCTCCCGCAGTCCCTAAATAAGAACACCTGGCTTGGAAAAGTCCAGCTCTTCCACACTCCTTGCCTTTGCACATGCTCCTCCCAGCTTGGTAGATTCCGTCCTATCTTTTCCAGCTGGGAAACTTGTTCTCCATCCTTAAGACCTGGGTCAAGTCCTCCACATGCCTCTCCGCTGCCTTTACTTCCGGTCTCTCCCAGAAGGAGCGAGTATCCTCTCCACTCTAGCACTGCCCATGATTTGTTTTTGAGACAGGGTCTCACTATGTAGCCCAGGCTGGCCTTGAACTCATTGAGATCCTCTTGCCTCAGCTTCCCGAGTGCTGGGATTACAGGCTTATGCCATGTTGCCTGGTTCCCTTCCCAGGATTTCTGGGGAAAAACTGGCTTCTAAATCTGTCTCCCCACTTCAACTGCTGAAGCCCTTGAGGTGAGCATGTTTCCAGTGGAAAGGCAGAGGTGAAAGAATGGGACTATGTCAATTGGAGGCAGATGCCTAACTAAAAACAATCCCAAACTTACTTAAATGAATAGATGCTATGAATCACAGCAGGTCCTCCTGTCCCTTAGCCTGGGCCCATTGGTGTGTGCCAGGTGTCAGGGCCAGTCACAGGCAAGTGTTGTGCGTTGGTCCCTCTCTTCCCTGCCCCAAGATAAATGATTTAAAAACTAAGCCTTCCCAACATTGTTAAGGAGTGGAAAAAAGAACTGTAGTCCATTAAGAAATAAACCCTCTGACTGCATACCCATGTTGGCCAAAGCACAATTCATAACAGCCAAGGCATGGGGTAAGCCTAGGCGTCCATCAACAGAGGAACAGAGGAAGAGAACGCGGTACACATACACAGCTGAGCACCGCTCTGCCGTAAAGAAGGATGAGATCGTGCCATTTGCTGGAAAGTGGATGGGACTAGAGACCGTCATGTTAAGGAAATAAGCCAAACTCAGAAAGACAACTATCGTATATTTTCTCTCATCTGCAGAATCTAGGAAAAAAAAAAAAAAGATGACATGAAAGTAGAGGGGAGACTATTAGAGAAGAGGAAGGGAGTCAGGGGAGGGACAAGGAGGGCCAGGGTGGATAATGGGGTGGGGAGAATACGATCAAACTGCATTATAGGCTTGTATAAAAAGTGGCACAACGAAACCCATTGCTCTGTAGGATTAATATGCACTACTGAAAAATACTATCTCTGAAAGACGCCTCACAATGACATCAGTACGCTTATCTTCTGAAAAACTCAGTTTAAACCTAAGGAGGGAAAAAAATCCTATCCCAAAAATCAATTCATCAGAGCTACATCAACAAACCCTGACCCGGGACCGAAAGCAAGCCCAAGGAAATCGCACTGTTCGGTGACGGCTGTAAAAGGCCCAGCCGCAACTGCGGGCCTCGATGAGGTCTCTTCCGCCAGCCTGGGCCCAGACCCGGGCGCTCCTGCTCCCCACCAGCCGCGCGAGGTGACCAGAGCCTTTCAGTCCCCAACCCTGGGCAGACCAGGCATCGGTCCCAGCAGGAAGAGCTGGCTGGGCACCCTGCACGGGACACCGCTCCCATCTGGCCAGGCTAACTGGGTCTGCCCAGCAGCGCCTTCAAGTGGGGAAGGAGGCCTCGCTGCAAACCCCGGCCCTCAGGCCTCAGAAACAGTGGAAACGCAGCCGGAGAGAGGAGCAGAGGACAGCGCAGGAGGTGGCCTCCGCCAGCCCAGGCTTCTCACTTCAGTCTCTTGCCGTCCCAGATCAGGGCACTGCTGAACTCCCAGAGACTCTGAATCCCCCCAAACCAGGCCTCATCTTCTTCCCCTCTGTCCCCACCCCAGGGACCTGGCGCAGTGCCGCGGGGGCCAGCGTCGCTGCGTCTAGCATCTTCTCTGTGGCTGAATCTAGTTGCTGTACACATCTTGGGGGCTGTTTGTTTTTAGGATTTGCTGAATCAAACGCTCCTCTCTGAGGCTCCCCCTTCTTATGTCAT
This sequence comes from Erethizon dorsatum, assembly GCA_028451465.1. Taxonomy (NCBI): domain Eukaryota; kingdom Metazoa; phylum Chordata; class Mammalia; order Rodentia; family Erethizontidae; genus Erethizon; species Erethizon dorsatum. Next base: position 11,123,437 of record CM051834.1, read on the forward strand.
TTTAAAATGCCACACGCAAGCCCAGCCGTGTCTGTAATCTACATACGGGTTACATGGCAAAGGTGTCTCCTGCTACCGGCACCTGTAACTGCACAGCTGCATCGGCCTTGGCCTCATAAGGTGACACAGAGGGAAACATGGATACAGAGCCACACAGCGCTGCGGCTGCAAGTCAGGGAACACCGAAGGCCGTGGCCACCCCCAGGAGCCAGGCAGAGGTAAGGAAGGCCTCCGCCCTGCGCCTCAGAGGGTACCCGCCCCCACTGAGACAGTGACTTTTTCTGCCAGTTCCAGCTCTAGAACTGACAGAATACATTTCTGGTGTTTGGAGTCACCCTCAGCCTTTGGCAACCTGTGACAGAGCACTAGTTGTCTAACACAATAACCGAAAGGCAGTGAGTTTTTCCTTAAGTTTATGTAACTTTCACTTACATAGGTGATTTGTACTTCAGTAGTGTACACTTCCATATTTTACACATTTGTGCCTTTGTCTAGCTTTTACTGAGCAACTATTATGTGTTGACACCAGGCGAGGTAGGCGCTCGAGCAACAAGCGTGGTTCGGAGAAGATGCATCCATACAAACAGGTAACTGTAACATAACACGGTCGGATCTATGCACGCAAAGGATATCACTGGCTCACATCCATGCAGTGCGTGCTGCCCGGGCCTGCTGCTGTGCTGGGCACCCTGCACAAACCCTCCCTCCTAATCCCCAGGCTTTGCCCACTATCCCAGGTGGGCTGAGCTGGCTGGGCTCTGCCTCTGCAGGGCCGAATATAAAGCCCATGGGAGCCACTGAAGGGGTGAAGGAAAGACCAGGAGCTCCTCCAATTTGGGGTGCACAGGGACATGTGCTGGCTTTGATTATGAGCTGCAGGGAGAGTCACTGAGATAGGAAAGCATCTCAGTAGTTGAGTTCCGAGCAGCTTAAATATACAGAAATAGGTGCCTGGCAGAAAAGCTGTTGTCATCCATCTTCAGCCATGAGGAAAGCCTCCTGACAATTTCTAAGTGAAAGAACCATCACCCCCAGGCCTGGTCTCCCAACTTCCACCTGCCCGGGCAGGGGTGTGGTATGAAGGTTTTACTTTTCTTCTTTGCACTTAATCTTAATTTGTCAAAATAGTGATTGAAGCTGGGCATGGTGGTGCCACAACTGTAATCCCAGCACTCGGGAGGCTGAGGCAGGAAGATTGCCACAAGTCCGAGGCCAGCCTGGGCTACATACTGAGTTCAAGGACAGTTTGAACTACACAGACAGACCCTGGCTTCCCCTCTGGTGTCTCCTGCACACTTTCGCACACATTTCCATTTTTTCCCCTCTGTCCATTTTTAAAATTCTGGAACGAGCTAAAAATACACCATAGAACATACAAAAAGAACGATATTCCCATGCTTGTCTATTCTGGCAGGGAAACTTCCCTATTAGGATAAACCAAGGGACATGTGACTTGCAGCCTAGAGTGAAAGGGTGACGCCGCACAGAGGACAAAATTGCCAGATATCAGATACTCGATCCACTTCCTTTTCCACACATCATCCTGGAGTTATGCTGGCTACATTCAAAGTGTGGACCCTACAGTGAAAGGAAAGTGCTTTCCGCCACCTTCATTCTGTATCTCTCCTCCTCCTTCCTCTTCCTCCCTTCCCTCCCTCTTCTTCCTCGTCTTTTCTCTTGAAACTATCTGACACGCTTCATCGCCATGGGGCAGTGTTGGGAGGAGGTGGGACCCTAAGGAACAGGGCCTATGCACTAATTAGGTCCCCAGGGTTGCCACCCGCCCGGGGAGAGGTTCCGGTTCTGTGGGACCTGTCCACCTGGGACAGGGGTTGTTATACCAGAGCCAGCCTGACCCTGGGTTTCTTCGGCTTCCTGTCTCACTGTGCCATCTCTTCTTCTCACACATGCTCCTGCTATGATGTCCTCTCTGGTGTTGTGACACAGCCCAAGCGCCATCAGTGGTGGTGCCATGGCTCCTGACTCCCTACAGCAGTTTCCTAAATAGACATCTCTCTCTCTCTCTCTTTTTTTTTTTTTTTCTTTTTGAGACAGGAGTTCACTATGCAGTTCAGGCTGGCCTTGAACTCACTTTGTAGCCCAGGGTTGCCTAGAACTTGCAGTGATCCTCCTGCCTCAGCCTCCAGGGTGCTGGGATTATAGGCGCAAGCCCCCACACCTGGCATCTCTTCTTTACAGAGTACTCAGCCTCGGGTTATGTTGTTATAGCACCAGAAAATGGGCTGATATAGAGTCTTTCAGTCTTACACAACCCTTAAGGACATTCGTTGTTTTGTTTTGTTTTGTTTTGTTTTGAGACAGGGTCTCACTATGTAGTTCAGGCTGCCCTTCAATTCACTATGTAGCCCAGGGTGGCTCTGAAACTGTGGAATCCTCCTGCCTCAGCCTCTAGGATGCTGGGGTTACAAGTGTGCACCACCACACCTGGGTTTAAAAGTTCTTGATAATAAACAAAAGTCTCTTAGACTGTAAATAGCCTTTGGGCGCATGACTGCCAACCTGGAACTCAGATATTCAAAGGCAAAGGAAATGAAGATCGCAGAAGGCAGGGGGCGGCTGTGTCTTCAGCAGGAGCATGCTCAGACCAGCTGGGTTGAAATCCAGGCTCTGCCACACCTGGCCAAGGAACCTCGGCAGGTTTCTCAGTCTGAGTTCACATTTGCATAAGGAGCAGCCTGGCTGAGGCAAAAGATCTGCGATCTAAGATCAGGTGCAAGGGATCTCGGTAGCAAGGGCTCTGTGGGTCTGAACGGTCACTTCTGTCCAGCTGGAAGATGCCACAGAGCCACACCCCGAACCCCAAGGCCCTGGCATGCAGAGAAAGCAAGACTTCTTTTCTTTGATACCTTGACTTTGAACAATGGAAATGCCAAGCTTCTGGGCGCCCTGCCAGCAGGCACAACAGACAACTCGGACTGTTTTCCCCGCGGCCCGACTCCCAGGGGATAACTAAGAACTTGGGGGGAAATGCAAAACAATATGCCATCTGCTTGGCTTCCAGACAGTGCAATTAGCAGGAAGTGCTTTTACATCGTTGTGGGGCTCTGCATTAAGTCAGGATTAATTAATTGCCACATTAAAGGAAAGCACCTTTAGCATTTCAATGGCATAATCATAAGCAATTACGATCATACAAAGACATACTTTATAATTAATGATGTCTTCACTTCCTGAAATGTGTAATCCTTGTGTCTTCAATTCCAAAGAGGTCGGCAGAGAGAAGGCACTAAATATAGATCAGGACCTAATATTTAAATCAGTGTTTAATGCACCTTTCAATATGAATGGTAAAACCAGAACAAAAGTGTGTGGTTATTATGCCTCTCAGCCTTCTCGTCTATGAGGCTCAATATTCAGAAACAACCGATTCAAACAGAAATGGTCAACAATTACAGGCCTGATATGGTTATCCTAGAGAGCAACAATTTTGCTCCAGCAGGCCCATTATTTATTTTTCAGAAACGCATCCAACTCACTCCAACTTTTCTGTCTTTGGCAACTATGGCCTATTTTTTCTTAGCAAAGCACTCTTCGCATCTCTGTGATTTAGAAACAAAATTAGGGAAGTTTCTCACCAAGCTACAAATCCCATCCACATTATTATTATTATTGTTCCCATTTTATGAATGGGGCACTAAGATCCATGGGTTTAAGAGCCAAGGACCTAGGCGGGTGTGGTGACGCATGCCTGGAATCCCAGCACTCAGAGAGGCTGAGGCAGGAGGATTGCAAATTAAAGCCCAGCCTGGGCAATTTAGGGACTTAGAAAGATGTTGTCTCAAAATAAAAAGTAAAAAGGAACTGGGGATGTAGATCAGGGCCTTGGGTTTGATCTCAAGCACCACAACAATAGAAAGAAAGAGAGACAGAAATAGAGTGAGAAAGAATAGGATGGAAAGAAGGGAGGGAAGAAAGAGAAAGAGAGAGGGAAAAAGAAAGAAAGAAAGAAAGAAAGAAAGAAAGAAAGAAAGAAAGAAAGAAAGAAAGAAAGAAAGAAAGAGAAAGAAAAGAAAGAAAGGAAAATTAGAGAAAGTAAGTTAGGAAGGAAGGAAGGAAAAGTGGCCCTTGTGACAAAATTACAAAGAGGATGCAATTGTCACACTTTTTAGACTTTAACACTCATTCTGTTTCTCAAGTAAGGGACAGTGAGGGAAGCCCCGGAACTTCCTGACATCTCATTTCAACTACAGGTGAAAAAGCTGTAGGAAGAAAATCTGGCCCATAATAATATCCAGAGAAGGAAAAATAAAAACCCCAATACAGCACCCCCTCCGAAGGAGAGGAAAAGGCCTTCACCCGCCTCCGTTTCATTTTCCAACTTCATTCCTAGCTCATTCCGTTATCTCCTTCCAGCAATGAAACAGACGGGGTCCCCCGCCCCCGCATGCGATCCTGGAGGGCTGGCGGGCTCACCTTGTCATAGTAGTAGCGCAGCGCTCTGCTCAGCTTGTCGTAGTTCATATTTGTCTTGTTCTTCCGGAGTCCCCACAGCTTGGCCACCTCCTCTGCCTTGAGGAGCTTGAACTCACCATCGTTGGAGGTCCAGCAGATGAGGTGCTCGTGCTTCTGGTCCAGCAGCAACTGCAACAGGAACTGCCACAGGGTGATTGCACTCTCCATACCTGCGGGGGAGGGGCAGGTCAGGGAGGGACGCCGTGTCCTCACCCCACACCACTGACACGCATCCCCTTCCACCCCGGCGGGCGCCCTGCATGGGCAATTTCTGGCTGCATTTCTGTAAGCAGCTTCTATCCGGAACACGAGGAATCCCCGGGACCCTGCGATTCACGACCCGCATTGGGACGACAGGAAAAAGCAATGAGTGAATGAGATGAGCGCTCGGAAAGGGTCCATCCCAATCCCCCTGCTTGACCCAACAGTGCTGCCCGCTTGCCCAGCGGCTCACCTTCGCTGGTGATACCTAACCCATTTCCTGCCGAAATGCTGGCCCCCAAGCTAAGCGCATTCAAAGGGGCCCAGGGCAGATGCAAGGTCCCTTCCTGTCACACAAGCACCGTGAAGAAGACTTCATCGGATCACTCAGCATGGCTGGGAAGCTCATATCGTGGCACAATGACGAGTGTCACAGGTGACAAGTTAATAGATGCTGGTGGCACTGAAGAATCAGTCACTGCCTTTTGAAGAGACTCTCACTCTGCCAGGGACATGACAGGTTACAGGTGGCCACAGGGTTTTTTCCCAGGAGGAGAGGAAAGCCTACAAAACGTTACCTTTTCTTTCTCTTTGTGACCGCTGTAGACTTCGTAAGAGCTATTCCTTCCACCTAACACGCTTCCCTAGCTTTGGAGCTTGGTGAACTCAAGGGCCCTGCTGGAGTTCCTCAACGTCAGGCACGCAGGAAAATATTCACAAACTTGAGTGCTGACTCCAAAATATTCATAAACATGAGTGCTGACTCCAAAATATTCACAAGCATGAGTGCTGACTCCAAAGCAGCCCTCCATGGCAGGGACAAGCTGATGGAACCAGAAGCATCGCCTCTCAGAGCAGGGGACACAGGGTGACAGCAACAAGGGCACAGTCAGGAAGACGTGCACAGCGAGACCTGGGAGCCAGGACGACAGCCTCCTGGGGAGGGTCCTCACTCCACAACCCCACACACCCACCGCTTCTAACGGCGGCTGTCAGATTCTGCCATAGACTGGGCCCTCCCTTCCCGCCACGGGAAAACACCTCGTCTCCCCATAAGGGCCCAGATCCTTGTTATTTCCCTTCACATGTTCACCCCAAAGCACGTTCCTATTTTTTTGAGCGTCACGGTGCCACCCGAGTGCCTCCATTAAACGACGGCAGATAGGGAATGCCCTCCAGATACCCACACGGCACTTTACTCATGGCTCTCTAAAGGGGAGACTCCTTTCTGAAATCAATATTCAGCACCATGGCCACTCGGTCTGTGCAGCAGTAAATCATTTCACTGCTCCCCACATCTGGAGTCCCCAAAGTACAAGAGCTGGGCCATGGGGGCCCCATCTGTGAGCTAACAATGCCAACCGCCCCGCTGGTGGTTTGAGCACAGCCGCAGACTTTCTTCTCGCCCGCCCCTGGCTCTCAGTTGTCTCAAATTCTTGATGTCTTCTTTGCCAAACACTTCAGGCAGGTGGTTAAGCTTTTAAATACCTTTGAAACTAAACAGGGCATGGTGGCACACATCTGTCACACCAGCACTCAGGAGGCTGAGGCAGGAGGATCACTGCAAGTTCGAGGCCAGCCAGGCTACATAGTGAGTTCAAGGCCAGCCTGGACTACACAGTGAGACCCTGTTTCAAAAGACCAATAATAAATACATAAATATCTTTGAAACTTTAAACAAAAGAACCATTCAAGGGGGCAGAGCTGCTGGGGAGCATGGTGCTGTGGGAGGAAAGTGCTGCTGGGCCTCTGGCTCAGGTGACAGATGGCAAAGTGCCCAGCCACCACCTCCCTCTGGTACATTCCCCGGGGTCAGCTGGGGGACAGAAGGACCCACCCGTGACTACCTCGCACTCCACCAGCCAGGCTCTGTGGAGCTCCACTGCACCCTGGACCGCTGTCTGTGGCGCTCCAACCCCTGGCATCAGGGCCTCGGCTGCTGGGTGCAGGGAGTGAGGCCGGAGGGGGACACACCCAGGGTCCCCAGCTCTCTGCTCCCTGGCTCTGTTCCACACCTCCCTCCCACCCTACGACATCTGGCTCTCCCTGGGACCCGATTTGGTATAAGGGACAACGGGCCTTTTCTGAGCCAAGTCTGAAGAGGCGTCAGCTCTGTGCCACCCCTCCCAGGCTCCGGGGCTGCCCCGAAGCTGCTGCCCCAGAAGCAGACGTGAACCCAGCCCAGAGCCGAGGTCCATCAACCCTGGGCCAGGAGCAGCATCCCTGCCTGCGAGAAAAAAATACTACGTGCCGCTGTAGCCAACAACTCTGGATGGCTTGTTACACAGTCACGTCGCAGCGAAAGCTGTCACACACCCACGTCACAGGAGAGCTCAGATGCATGATGCTGAGGTGTGTCTCAACTGGAAAAGCCAGCCACCAGATGAAGGGGACTGCAGAACACCCAGGCTCAGAGGTCACGGGGTGAGTGGCAGTCTCAGGGATTCTAAGGCGAAGGCAGAAGGAGTGGGGAAGGAAACAGGCAAGGTGGCAAGTGGGAGCCCCGGCGCTGCCCCGGACAATCCCAGCCCAGCAGAGCTTGGGTGGCAGCCAGGTGTGCAGGTGGGGGGACTAGTCGCAGGGGGTGCCTGGGAGCAGTCTGCTGGCTGATGACTAAGAATCAGGTGCCCGCCCAGGGCATTCACCTGGTCCCCTCCCCCACCACCATGCTCACAGCCACTCCTTAACCAACTCAGGCCCCGGGTTCCGCGACTGTGCACGGACATACAGCTCGATTGTTGCACGTCCCAGTCACACATTACTCAGCGATGAGTCTTAAAAATATTTCCTCTGAGCTTAGACTCCTGTCTACAAGTCCAGCCACTCCTTTCTCTGCTCAGCAGAAGTCACTGGGGGATGTCACACGTGCACCCCGGACCTGCCACCCTCGCCAGCCACAGCCCTGGGTGTGATTAAAACAGGCTCGGCATGGGCAGCACGGGAGGGGACCCGGCGGGCAGGGAGCCACCAGCCATTTGCTCTGCACACATCCTCTCCCTTTGAGAGCACAAACTGTTTCTTTGACTTTAGTTGCACTGTTTATTTTAATTGTGATGAAACTGAGTTTCATAATTTACACTTGTTTTCCCATACAACTGGGTATTACATTCTTTCACACCTCTGCAGCCACAGATTCTGCCCTTCGAGATGCTGGAGAAGGAAACAGTTCTAACACTGCGACTGGGAGCACGCCCTTCGGTGACCGTGGCCTCCGTGCACATTCGCAAATCCAGGAGCACTGCTCACCAGGAAAAGATAGATTAATTCCTTGGTGCCTAGAATCTTAAGTGAACTCTGATAATCATAACACACAGGTACAATAAAGTCCAACTTATCTAGATGCCACTTTAAAAGAATATAATCCAGCCAGTGACTGTGGCTCTGATAAATGAAATGCTCAAGAAAGTGTTGCTACATGAGATTTATGTTTCATACTCTGTCTGATACTTTCTCGTGCCTACCGAAGCCCGCTTTAAGTTACACTGTTTCATCAGTTTAACTTCATTTAGCTCACTGCCCACAACTCTCAGCTTCAGATCTGTAGAACACGTGAAAGAAATATTAGAAATCTTTAAGAAAAACTCCCCAAATCAATTTTTTACATTTTTATTAACGTGCCTTACTTACACATACTGCTAGGCTTCGATGTGATATTTCAACACATGTACAGAGCGTACATTAATCAAATCAAGGTAATTAGCATTTCCTTGTCCTCATTTCTTTATGTTCATAGCCTTTGAGCTCTCTGTCCTAGGTCTTTATAAAATACACATTGTTCTTGTGGACTAAGTTCACCCCTCAGTGCTGCAGAATCCAAGACCCATTCCTTCTCTCCATGCGTATCAGGGTCCCCTACCCAGCCTCCCTCCCCCCAGTCCCCCAACCTCCAGTAATTGCTATCTACATTCACGCCAATTTTTTAAAGCTTATACATATGAAAGAATCAAATTTTTATTCTAATTAGAAAGTGCTTTTCTATTCCTTTCCTCTGTCCAAATCTAATTTTGAATGTCTGAAATTTCATCAGGTATTTTAATGCCTTTCTTTACGCAAAATCAAGCTCTGTCCTCTGGAGGACAATCAGCCCACCCTGAAAGGCACACTGCTCTGTCATAGTTTGGATCTAGAATACCCGCGAAGGCTCCTGTGTACACGGCTTGGTACCTAGCTGGTGGCACCATTGGGAGGTGGTAGAAACTCAGCAGGTGCCTGGTTTGAGGACACTCAGGGTATGTCCTTGAAAGATATGCTGGACCTTGGTCCCCCTCCTCTCCCCACCTCCTTCCCTTCTCTCCTGCCCTCACCCCGATCTTTCTTCTTCCCAGCTCACCACCCCCCTTCTTCCCTCCCCTTCCCCTGCTCCTTCCCCTCTTCTTCCTGGCTGCCATGAGGTGAACAGCTGAAGGGTTTAGGGCCTCACCTCAGGCTGTGAACAATGGGATCCAGCAACCATGGACTGAAACCTCTGAAATTGTAAGCCAGAATAAATTCCTCCCTTTCAGGCTGATTTTCTCAGGTATTCAGTCAGTGACAAAAAGCTACCAAAGCCCCTACTTTCTGTCTTCCTCTACACTCGCCTCCATCTTCTGCCATCAGGGCCTCTCCAGCTCTGTCTGGGCTTCTCCCTATTTCTGCCAGCACTGAGCCCAGGCAGAGGACACAGCAGCTGGCTGAGACCCTACAGCTCTCTCCTAAGAACACAGTTACCTACTATTTATCCCAACCACACATTTTCCTTTGTAATTTATAGCCAAGATCTTGCTGCGGTACAGTTAGGTGACTTGGTGTAGCTTGTCAGGTGCTGGCCGGGCTACGGAGAAAGAGGAGCCCTTACACACTGGTGGTGGGAATCTGAATTAATGCAGCCACTCAGGACAACTGGATGGGGTCCTCAAAACAGTGAAAACAGAACTATCATGCGAACCAGCAATCCCACTGCTGTGTATGTAACCAAAGGAAATGAAGCCAGGATGTCAGAAAGAGATCTGGATTCCCATGTTTATTGCAGTTTAATATTCATAACAGTTCACGATAACCAAGATACAGACTCAACCTAAATGCCAATCCATGGATGAGCAGGTAAGGTAAACAAGTAACACATACATATATGGCAACGACTGCTTTATATATATATATATATATATATATATATATATATATATATATATATATATGAGCAAATGGAGTATGGTACTATTTAGTCATGAAAAATGAAATCCTGGCACTTACAATGACACAAAAGGTCCTAGAGGCCATTATGCTAAGTAAAATAAGCCAGGCACAGAGAGACACATACTGCTGATCTCACTCATGTAGCCACTAAGAGTCAATGGCAATGAAGTGGGACAGGACAAGTGTCACAGCGGCTGGGCAGGGAGGGGAGGACAGGAAGAGGCTGGTCAGTGGGGACTGAGTTACAGGTGGACAGAGGGTGGCTACAGCCAGCAGCAGTGGATTGTGTATTTCCAAGCTGCTGGAGAATATGTGTTTGGTGCAGTAGATATGCTAATTATCCTGATTTGATCATCACCTAAGGTATACATGCATCAAAACAACCCCCCGCACCTGATAATCCATGCAATTTTGATGTCAATGAACAATGATAAAAAAGTAAAAATTGTTCATCAAGTCTGAGTAATAGGCACACCTCCTTTAAAGGAGCAGGGAAAAGATTAATACATTTGCAGTATTGACGAATTATCTTTATTACCATTTTTTATTGTAGTCTATTTTAAACATAAGTGACATAACTGGGTAGAAGCTTATCAATATATATAACCCTTGCCTAAAAGTGAAAAGAAAGAGACAAAATACTTTCCTTCTGTACTTCATTCAAATTAGTGACTGATTTCACACATGACAGATAATGTTTTATTAAAACCTGTCCACTTCCTACCAAAAAAGTTATGGCAATGACTGCTTTAACATTTTGATTAAGGTGTTATGTTTATACATTATACCTGATTAAAGACTCAATTCTCTTTCCAATTGTGTTTTCTTTTTTAATGTTTATTTACTTATTTTGCAGTACTGGGGACTGAACCCCAGGCCTTCCCACTGAATTACATCCCCAGCCATTTTTTTCTTTTTTAAGGCAGGGTTTCACTAAGTTGCCCAGGCTGGGCTTGAACTTGGGATCCTCCTGCCTCAGCCTCTCAGAGTGCTGCGATTACAGCATGCGCCCCCATGCCTGGCTTTTGGTGCCTATCTTATACCAAGACACCATCTGAGTATCCGGAAGACATCAGTAATCCAGGAGAAATTCCGTCCTTACACCCCTGAGAGAGAAGATAGAATTAAATGACATAGCAGGTTGGAAGAGAAGGACTACGAAGAAACGAAACTAGAGCCAGGTAAGGGGCTGGGGAGATCAGGATGTCACGCAGGGTGTGGCAGGGGTGTCGACGTGGTCACTGAGAAGTTGAGAGGGGAGAAATTCTTTTGGTAAAAAATAATTTTCAAAATAGGGTAAAATTATGGCTGTCATGTGACAGAAAAATGAACACGTCGATGATGCTGCTTTACCCGTTAACCACCAAGAGAACCAGGAAGATGTTATGAGGGTGCAAAAAAGAATCTGAATAATAGAAGCATTTATGGTCTAGGAATAGGAAAACGAACATGGCGACAGAGACAAAATGAGGTGAGACGTCAGCCAAAAAGCAAAATTTGCATCTCTACAGACAAGATTTATTCTGTGGTCAGTTCTCTATCATTAACACAGCCTCCATAAAATCCTAATCGAGTCAGTCAGAGGGGCCGCCTCTCCAGTCCCAACAGTACAGTTCTCCACTGAAGCACAACCGTTTTCTAACCTGGAAGTGAGAGAAGGAAAAATTTTGTCTGTTTGGGAGGCTACGGAGTGGGTAAGAGAAGATTCTAGAGTCAGACTTTTGGGACTGAAATGCAAGCCCGAGGCCTACCTGGCTGTGTGACCTAGGAAGTTACCGACCCTCTCTGTGCCGCAGTATCTGTGCCACGATTATGACACAGTAGTTCCCTCCCACGATTACAGAAGTCACACCAGACCTGGTACACAGTAGGCGCTACTTAAGTATTAACGGCTATTACTTTTCAAGCAACAGAGGGGACTTCGCTGCAGAGCATGCTGTGAAATCATGGCCGGGCTCAAAGAATCATTCAGACATCATATCCACCTTGGCTCTTTGTTCGTTAGACAATGAACAAAGGCACCGAATCCAGAAGGTGACTTGGAATATGCTTATGTTTGTTTTTCAGAGAATTTTTAAAGTCTTGTAGGTAACACAGATCACCTAACACCTATTCTGACTGCAATTTAAGAAGCCAAATGTAGCCTGGTCGTGGCGGTGCATGCCTGTAATCCCAGGATTTAGGAGGCTGAGGCAGGAGGATCACTGCGACTTCAAGGCCAGCCTGGGCTATATAGTGAGTTCAAGAAAGAAAAAGGGGGGAGGGGAGAAGAAGGGAGGGAGGGAGGGGAGGAGGGAGGAGGAAAAGAAGAAAGATACTGCTTTAAGATGCAGTGCCAGAGGCCGCTAAGCTGGGTGACCTCAGCAGGGAGGGCCCTTGGGTGCTCACAGGCGCAGTGGCTCCTAGGCCAGCTGGTTGGGGCGAGACACAGCACAGAGTGGGCGGACCCCAGCACCCTGGGGAGCCGCCTTTCTGCAGCTCGAAATGATGTTTTCCACCCTCTTTCTGAGTTTTTAACTTTGTTTTTTAAGATTGCAAATAATATGCAAATAGCTTTGTGCTCCTCTTAATCTTTTTTTCTCGTTTTTTTTTTTTTTTTTGTTTTTTTTTTTGTTTTTTTTGTTTTTTTGTTTTTTAATCTTTGATTTATGGCTGGGGATGTAGCCAGGGCTAGCACGCTTGTCCAGCTTGCCCAAGGCCCTGGGTTCAATTCCCAGTACCAGCAAAAAGACATTATAAAAATCCTCGATTCATTCTTTAACCTGCACAGCCCCTCAAAGTGAAAGATGCTACAGATGGAATGCACCGACCCCTGTCACGGTCCTTGTGCTCGCTCCGCGGGTCACACACGCGTCGCCTCTCAGCTCTAGGGTTGCTAGAGGGCACGTCCCTCTTCTTGGAGGCGGGCCTGTCCCCCGTCGGCCACAAGGTGGCGCCACGCGTCCTAACGTGAGGCGGCTTCACGGAGTCCTCGGCGAGGCAGGTTTTTGCTTCCATTCTTAGAAGTGGAATTAAATGCCCACTTGTTTGTTCTCTCCGTCAGTGGACACCTAAAGCGCCCCTTTGCAGGCTCTCGGCTTCATTTTTAAAGTTGCACTAAGGTGGCAGTTGAGGGGCACGAAATCGCCTCTGATTTTCTTAAGGTTATACTAATGAAATCAGCCAATTAAAAAAATAGAAAAGCCAGTCCAAACATAGAAGCGCACGGCTGCGTAAGGAAAAACACAGTTCCCCCAGCACGTAGCTTTGTGTTGGTTAAAACTCCCACAGTTGGAGAAATGAGGATGAATCTGAGCTCTTCTTACTGAAGTCTCTGCTGTTTTTGTGAGGTGAAGCTACGATTATTACAACTTATTTTCAAAAACTATTTTCATGACTCTCAACCACCATATGCAAAAATAAATGCACGAGGCCAAGTCTGCATCCTCTGAAGATTTTTCCATCAATTAAATGTTTGCCTTCTCATTTACACTGCAAATATCTAGATTGATCATTTTTTTAAGGGACAAAGAGAATAGGAAAAGAGCGGAATGGAGTATTCAGCCTATTGATCTGCCCCTATTTACAGTCTGTGATATTTTCTAAGCAACTCTTTAGTCTGAGGAAAGAGGAAGATTTTACAGAAGAAATCACTGACAACCACTGTCATGAAAAAATATTCAATTTACTGTGTGCGGACCACTCCTCTCCTTTTGAAATCCGTGGTGTCTCTGTGTAAATTAGAAGCCACTCAAGTGACTCAGTGAGTGACTTCATCTATTCATTTATTTATTTTTGCAGTACTGGGAACTGAAGCCAGGCCCTTCACTCTGAGCCAATCTAGAGCCCCTTTTTGCACTTTGAGACAGGGTCTGGCTAAGTCACTAAATTGCCCATGCTGGGCTTGAATTTGTGATCCTCCTGCCTCAGCCTTCCAGAGTCCTGGGATTACAGAAATGCACTACCACACCTGGTTCATTGGTGATTTGTACATGGGTGAGGATTCTTTGAGAAGTAAATGCATAGCTACCTTGACTCTGGCTGGGAAAGTGTCTCTGGGCCATTCTACTTCCTCCCACATCTGTAAATCCATGCTGTTTCCCTCCCCACCCCAGCACCACACAACCCAGCCCTATCTTACCCCACAATTTCAGCGGAGGCCCACAGCAAGACGGGAAGGGGCCCGTCCTCACTCCGGGCTGCCTCGCATGGGCACCTCTTTGATCTCTAACTTGGCAACATCCCAAAACTTCTTAAGGTTCCTGGTATAGTTTGTTCTTTCTGGGCGTGGAGAAGAGGTGGTCCATCTGCAGGGTCAGTAACTGGCTGTCCCAGAGGCACACACCCCTTTATCTATACCTCAAAAAATGCACGTCGATTTCAATGAGATGTTGTAGAGGAAAAGCTCAGAACAGTGCCCTGTACATTACAAGCCATCATCAACAAGGTTTCCACAAATGGAGCTATTTCTTTTTAGCCATTATTTTCATTTTTTGAGACAGAGTCTTGTTATGTATTCCAGGCTGGCCTTGAATTCACTAACTCAAACTCACAGCAATCCTCCTGCCTCAGCTTCCCCAGTGCTAGGATTATAGGCACGCGCCACCATGTCTGGCTTATTTGTAGCCATTATTTCATTAGCATCAGCCAGCAGCAATTCTAAGCCAGCACCTGACAAATACTCTGTACAAAAAGGTGTGCGATGAATTACAACCTCTCTCGATCTCAATTTGTTTACCACTGAGGTAGGATTGTGCTGACTTCACAAACTCCTAAAATGAGTGAAAGAGCCTAGATGTTGAGTCATTTTTCCCCATCAGGCAAAAGATGCATTTGTTCACATTCTCCGGTGTCTTCTGACTGCTCAGATCCCAGCGGGCCACGTGCAGCATGCAAGTTGCTGTCTTTGACACACACCTCCAAATAATCACTTATTTGAAAACATCAGGCAGAAATTTTACTGGGCAGTCAAAGGAACATAATCCTGCGGATCAAAGCAGGTGACTGGTCACCCTGCCTCCCCAAACTGGGGCTGCAGTTCATTACAGCCAGTCGGTTAACCACATCCACCTCCCTCACACATTAACGTGCCCAGGAAACAGATTCAGAAGCTCCGGGCTCTGCAGGGAAAATCTTTTCAGGTAACCAACCGTATTACAACAGCAGGCCACGTCTTGAGAGGTGAGCAGGGCTGCAAAAACCAGCGGTTCCTGCAACCTGGGCCAGTCTCTGCCCCCACCTCCACCTGTGTGCAACTGCAGGCTCTGTGGATCACGCTTTTTCTTTAAACAGATGGGCTGCTCCTTTCCGGATATTCTGGGACTAAAACCTGAGCATTCACTTTCTTTGTGATTGTTTTTGCTGTCTGTGTTGTTTGCACGAATCTTATTTCTGGCTCGAAGCACGTCTCCCTTCAGTTCTCATACTTGGTAACATTCAGCTTCCTCTTCTGCAGGTTGCAGGCAGGAAACTGGAAAATGGGCCACAGGAAACCTGGCCTCCTACATCTGTCCCACTTTGTAACTGCAGCTCTGGTTTCATTTGGTCTTGGGTGTCGGCTCTATTTTAACCCTGCATACGACGGCAAAGCTCTGCTTTCTCCAAGGATATCGATGTCCAACTACCCAAGAAAACTCAGAAAATGTCTTGCCTCCCCCAAGTGATTAACCCTATGAATTCATCACAGAAAAAAACTACTAATACTAAGCAGAAAAGGATTCATTAGATGTGATAAAGCTACCAATAAATCCCCAGAGAAAATTTCAGACTATTTCTAACATAAGACATGAGACGTTATTTCAGATAAATACAATTACTACCAGTCCAAGGCTGCCTAATAAATTTCAACTTGCTAGGTTTTGATAAATAACATATTGAGGTAGTATCCTAATGATTATACCTTTTTAACTTGAAGTAGTATCCTAATGATTATACCTTTTTAAGTTATGTTTTCTAACAATATCACAGTTTTCTAACAATATCATGAGGCTGAGCCCCATGAAATTATTATTTCTATTGGTCAAAAACAGTTCAATATCAACAATATCATATGCTCAACCGAAAACATAGAACCATACACACAAAGTAGATATAGGCACATACACATACACGTACACACACACACGTACAATCACAACCCCAGGGCAGGGTCTTGTTATGTTTGGTCCATGGCCCCTTTTGAGAATCTAAAACTCTCTAGGGAAAATATACACACATCCACATACACATCCACACAAGTCCATATATGTTCATACACATCCATACACACACAATACATAATTTCAGCAGGGCTTGCAAAACTCTAAAGATAATTTATAAATTCCAAATCAAGAGCCATGTTCTGAGGAAACCGAGTTACATCCTCAATGCCAGCAATAATGAGATTCAATGGAATTCTCGAGAATAAGGTTTAGACCAAAAAACCCACTTATGTCAAAACTTTTCCGATTTAATGGTAACATCTGATGACCACTTACATACCAGCCGTGTGCTGAGTGCTTTGTACACACTGGCCAAATTTCATACTCTCAGTTCGCCACGCCCGCGAGGGGGCCACGATTTAAAAATGCGAAGCCAGATACTCATGGTCACAGTTACGACAAAGGCAAACAGAGACGCCTGCCCGGGAATATCTGGCTCCAAATCCAGTTCTCAGTCACTTCTTCCGTGCACACCTCACTGTCCCACTACCTAAGAAGGCCATGCGACATCCCCCTAAGGACCAAGTCAGGAAATGTCCGCGTTCGCTCCTGGCCTTGTCTCATCTGTGACTCCAGTTATTCCAGCTGGGTTCTGCTTCAAGAGAGAATCTTTGAACCCATCACTCCACCATCTTTTAAACCAATTTCCCTGTTAAAAGATGGGGATGCAGGTTTACACAGGCTCCCAGTTCGCGTCAGGCTAAATGTCAAGGTTGGCTCTCGATGATGAAATAGGACATGAGACGCTCTGAGCTCTAGAACCCAGTTCCTTCTGGGACACGCAGGGACTGGTCCTCCTCCTCAGCGTGTGTACCCAGGGCAGCGGAACAAGGAAATGGAAGTCACGAGTGACCTCGCCAGTGAGCCTGGCCCCAGAGAAGGATCCCAAACACATGTGGATGTCACGTCACTCCGCAATGAATCATGAGAACCCCTCCATGTGGGAAGAGGGACAGGCTGGGAACCCCACTGAAACTGCGTGTGGCGGCACAAGCATGGGACCCAGCACCCGGCGGGGCCTCAGCAACTTCCATGTAAAAATCAATACTGCAGGGCTGGAGAGAAGCTCAGGACAGTGCATGCAGGCCCTACGTTCAATCCCTGGCACTGAGAAAGAAAAGGAGAGAGAAAGATAACACAAGACAGACCTCCAAAGAAGCTGTGTTGGGTTCTAAGCAAGCAGAGTTTGCAAGGATCATGACACGCCCTGAAAAATTGGTATTTTCCGGTCAGTAAGACTCACTAAAATCTTGCCTAGTGTCCTTAAATGTAAGCTTGGATTTAATGAGCCCCTAATCTCCAGTGGGTACACCGCCACCATCCCAATACTCTCAATTCTTGTGTTTACCGCCCTTTGCTCGAGTGGAAAATCTTCCACCCAATTTTTTGTTCTATTAATGTTAATACAATACGATCCTGAGCGTTCAGGGGAAAAGTTGGAACTCAAGTTATATAAATTCTCATGACAGCCAAAGCCTTCAAATTGGAGACCAGGACAGCAATTTTTCTTTTCTAATCTAGTTGCTCGGAAAAGGGGTAAGAACAGCTCCAGCCCTCTCCTTAGATAAGTGTTAGCAAACTGAAAGACTTTTTAAGGTTAAAAGTACTTTGAAAGTAAAAATATGTAGTTGGGCCAGGGATGTAGCTCAGTGACAGAGCATTTGCCTGGCATGCACAAGGCCTTGGGGTCCATCCCTAGCACTAGGGAAAAAAAAGATAATTCTTTGATCAATACACTGGGGAAGTAATCTTTTTTTTTTTGGAGCTGGGACTCAAACTCAGGACCTCGCATTTGTCAGGCAGGCGCCATGCCGCTGAGCTATACCCCTGGCCCTGGAAGTCATCTTCAAAATAAGAATGTCTTTGGCTTCAAAGAAAGCCTTAGCAGAAATGTTTTCTTACATCTGTAGCTGTCTTACCATTAGAAAGGGCTTGTTTACTTATATACTTGAGGATGGTTTTACAAAAATCAAAATACAGGCAATCTCGCATACCGCTTCCACAGAAGGAAGCCGTAATCTTTCAGATAAACTTGAAAGCTTTATTGTGCTAAAGAAGAAGCTGGTAAAAGTCAAAACTTGCACCCTACCCAGTGCAGTGAGAACAGTTTTTGCATGATACAAAGTGATGGTGGTTTTTCCACATCCAGAAACCGAGCCATTTCCTGCCAAAGCATCCTCCAAGCTCTTCCATTGTGTTGAAACTGTAAAATCTTTCTAAATCAGGACTTCCTTCTATTATGCTTCAGAGGCGTCTTTCTGGGAAGGGTAGATCCAAGGCAAAAGGTAGGAATTCCTGCAGCACCACCCAGTGGAAATATCAGAAAACAAAAAGGCAAGATAAAATATGTTCAATTAAAGAAAAAGTCATTTCTTAGCTCCTCTAATTAAACACTGGGACGCTGCTCTTCTTGCCATTGATGACAAGCTGTGATCTGTGCCGCTGACAAGCGACATCTCCCATCACACCTGCTGTGTCTCTCTCACACACGTGTGCACATACCCTGAGCACACCAGGGTCAGGAAGGATGGCGTGAGCCTGGGGAGGAAGGAGTCCCAGGTGGGGTCAGGTGTGAGCTGCGACACCCTCCCTTCCGCTCAGGATTCCCGAGGGACACTGGGGTCCAGGAAGTCTGCACAGCTGTGCTTGACATCCCAATCCTGCTTCAGGGACAGACGGGCGTTTCCTGGCAGAGAGGTACCAGCCATCTGTGCGCCTTCCCTTCTGCTGGCCCAGCTGCATCTGGCCCAGGCCACCTCCAACATGTGCACAGCGATTCAATGCGAGCTGTAGCCCAGAGGGCCACGCAGCCTTCCCTCCCCTGTGGCCCCCAAAAACAACTTCCTCTAGCATGAGAATCACTTCTCTCCTCCATCCTACAAGGCCACCGCGGGCACCAGAGCCAGCCCATAGGTTGTTTCATTCTGTACCCATTTATTGTCACAAACAAAATGTCTCTCTTCACTGCTCCCCGCTTCTCACGCTTGCATAACGCATCAGACTGCAATTTTCTACGGGCCTGGAAAGAGCAATAGGAACCTTTGACCTCTTCCTTCCAGCTTTTCTTCACAGAAAGCACTGGCCAAGGAGAAAAGTCATGCTCTTCCCAGGAAAACTGGAAACTTTCTTTTCTTCTCCATAGAACTTAAAATAATACAGCATTACTTCTTCAATCATTTCTGGATGCCCAAGTCACTGAAAAGCAACAACAAAAAGTCCCCAACACTAGCCCTCCTGGAAAAGTTACCTTTCTCTCTTTCTGGAATAAATCCATTGACACTATTTTTTCTTTTCTTTTTTTTTTAAACGGCACACGGATAACAATTAGTTGATCTCGACTTTGCTTAGAAGTATATGATTAGAGTTACAACTTCGGAGCCTAGTAGAACTACTGATAATTGACAAAGGGCTAGTAGTATTGTAAATCTTTTTTTTCTTTCTTTCTTTTTCTGAAAGTAGTCATTGGCCAAAATGTGTTTCTGGTCCCTGGCAATGTCAAGATTTAGCTGAACAATATTGACACTAGCTAGTCTTTTGGTCCTGCTATCTATAGTACTGTCACAAAAATGGCTGTGAATTACTGGTCTTTATGAACAAGGTATCACCAGTGACATCCTGTTGGAGACTTGAGAAACACAAAAAGCCCCTCACAGGGGCGGCTGCCTCAGCCAGGAACCGGACTCTGCTGGGCCTCTGGGCCTGTGGTCGCTTCAGCTTCACAGCTTTTCTGGGGTGTTCTGCTCACAGCAAAACCTTGTCATGGTTTAGGAAATGCAAATTCTAGGCATGAACTTTATACATAAATCTGGTCTGATAATATATTCACTTTGGAAGGGATCTGTAAAAAGCAGTGAATCTGTAGTCTTCAATATTTCGTCACCTGTTCATGTGGTGGACATCTGTGGGATTTTCGCTGGGCCTAAAGTCAGAAGGTAGTGACTATGGCCTTCAGCTCTTCTCTCCCCACACGCATGTTTCTCTCTTATTTTTCCACATAGATGTCAAGCTTAGCAACCCATGACAGTTCCAGTGCCAAATGCAGAGGGTTTATTCTAAATGCAAATAGCTCCTAATAAAGTTCTTTTTAACATGAAGTGAAAATGTGATGGTGTGAAGATAAAAGGGCTACTAAAAGCAAGAGGCCTCTAGGCTTTCACTGAATCTATTTAAAACCATGCCTGAGTTATAGACAAACCACAGTGAGTTGAACGCATTCAAAGTATTTAGGTGTGCCTAGCAGATATTGTCATCCCTAAGAAAACTGTTGCAAAAACATACATGAGAGATTTCAGAACAGAGCAGTCCTCTCCAATGCTTCATAGTTAAAACCCATTTTAATTAATCACCAGAATTCACCGAATCGGTGAACAAAATAACACTGAAAGAGTCATCAAGTGGCTGACCGATGGATTGCTCACATCAGATGGAGGCTGTCTTCATAGAGGCAACCAAAAACGTGGTCTGGGAGAGGTGTCAACTGGAGGCATCAGCATCAAACTTTTCTCTGTCCCCAAAGGAACCTCACTGCCCTTAATCTCCTCACAGGAATCTGTCGCTTGCTGACTTGGCTAGGCCCTTTTTGAAATGCCACATACGATCTGCTGCTCTATTTCCTCTTCTGATAGGAGGTATGATTGAAAAAATACAGTAAATGTTTAAATTTAAAAAAAATCACTCCAGTGAAAGATGCATTGCCATTAATCCCACTCGGAATACTTGCCCTCGTTTCAAAGACACCCATCCCACTCTCTGCAGCAGCTCTGGAGTCCTCTTTCATGAGGGGCTTTGCTTGCACTGTCATGGCTTCCCCGATGTCCTGAACCGATTCAAAATGTTTACCTCTCACAGTCAGTTTGACTTGGGGAAAAGCCAAACACCTCACGGCACCAGATCTGGTGTATAAGGCGCATGAGGACGCACTGTAATGTTTCTACGAGGCCAACTTTCCACTGGATGGCGCTTGGCAGCAGCATTCAATGTATTTTTGATCATACCTTGTAAAGACCCTCACGAAAGAGGACTTCCAGAACTGCTTCAGAAAGTGGCAAGAATAATGGGATAAGTGTGTTTGAAGCAAGGGGAAGTATTTTGAGGGAGAATTAACGGCAATGTGTCTTTTACAGTAATACATCTTAAAATTTAAATATTCACCATGTATTTCGATTACCCCTTATAATTGTTCAGCATGAATATATTAGCTATACAAAATAACAGTCAGATCTGGATTTAGATAATCGTGTTCATCCCTTATTAAAGAAAATTACCCATTTTACATTTGTATTAGGGAAAATGTTTCAATCAATCTGATGCACTTCAATCTTCAACAACAAGGTCCTCAAGTTTCTATTTTTTTAAAGACATTACCAGGCCTTAATAATTAGGTTAGGAAAAAAATCAGAAGAAGTGGCAACAGCTGAAAGATGCTGTTCTTGTGGTTCAACTCCAATTTAAACCAAAGCAAGGAGCCAACCTTCATGAGAGCAGCAAATCCCAATCTTTTGAGACCCACAGTATACTTGGGTCTGTTTGAGTCAAGACATCTTCAAACACCTTTATTCAAAGGCATTTTTAATACTCTTCAAAGTATTCCATTTACTCACATATCAAAAGTGCAGAATTGCGAGTAGCAGCCACGAAGTGAATTTAGCAAAGCCAGGGGAGGACTGACTCCTGTCAGTGAGGGAAGTGGGTTCATCCGAGCACGGCTCCAGCCTCACAGCACAGAGGCGACCACACACCGTGCCCGGGAGCATCTGGAGGCCCTATTCTAAAATGCTTTAAGAGGGCCGGTGAGATGGCTCAGCGGCGTAAGCGCCTGCCTGGCAAGCGCGAGGGCCCGAGTTCGACTCCCGGATCCCACATACGAAAAATGGGCCGGTGATATCGCTCAGCGGCACGGGCGCCTGTTGGTGCGCGAGGTCCTGAGGTCGACCCCCCGGTACCCACAAAAAAAAAATAATAAAATAAAAATAAAAAAATAAAATGCTTTAAGAAACAGAAGAAGAAACCACCCAATGCCCTCTGGTCTAAATGATCAGTATCTGAGGCTTGGCTTAGAAAACACACAGGAACTCTGGCAGAAATAACTTCCCTACCAAGGCTCAAGAATCCTGGATTCCAAGTCTCAAATCATACCAAAAAAGTGAGGTCGTGCACCTCACGCAGCCTTCCAAATATTGCTAAATGGTTTGGTCCCTTCTTTGCATGTTCATAATGGCACTTGCTGAAATTATCAGGAATCTAATTCCTGGCAATTGTAAATCCAGGTTCTCACCTGACTTCTCATAGTGAAACAATGATTCTCCTGGGTGGAGAAGCTAATTAAACACTCCCAGACGTACCCACCCTCTGTAAAGAACTAGGGCTCAAATTCTACACGGGCAGAGTGGCTCTGTGTAGAGGGCCAGCGGAGACTGAGGTCGCGTACCATCCCTTTCTCTCAGGCTCTTACATCATCCCTCTTGCAAACTTTATCATAGGCAAACTCATCCACACAAGCCCCTGCATGCGCTCCTTTTCCACACCAGTCTCTTTCATTTCTTAATAAACTCCCACAGTAGGGCTTGCATTTCAGCCTCTGAAAGCAAACTTTCCAAAGTCGGATAAGATGTGGGGAAGTCGTATTTCCATTTCAATGAGCATCAACCACAGAAGTCTTCCTCCTAACTTTTAGGGTTAGGAAATCAGTCTAACACTGATGCTTCCCTCTCTTACTTGAGGAGCATTCTGTCCTTCTGGGCTTCAGTACGATCCTTCTGAGGGTGGTGACGACATCCCAGTTCAGGCGGTATGGAATCCCCCCAGTTAATTCCTGAAGCTACCCAGACACATAACCCCGGAATAAACCCCAGGCCTTATTTTCTTGTTGATGTTGTTTTAGTCACTTTTTTCCTGACAACTCAATGCAGGGAGAAAAATCTGCTTCATCACAAATTCTGGCTAACTGAAGTTTGATGAGCAAAAACTGCTCCTTGGCGAAACCCAGGTGAAATTAATTGGCAGAACTAGCCCTCTTTCGCCCAATATGATTTCGGTATTTCATTCTTCATCTTTTCATCATTATCTAGGCAGTCTTTCATCTTTTTTTTTTTTTTTTAATGTGGGTACCGGGAGTCAAACTCAGGACCTCGTGCTTGCCAGCAGGCGCTTGTTCCACTGAGTGATATCACCAGCCCTCTTTCATTATTTTAAAACTCAATCAGAAACATCTTGTCCTGAAAGTTATGGACAGGAGCTACACACAGGTTTTCATGCAAGTGAAGAAGGGCTTTGAGGGGCCAGTGATATAGCTCAGCGGCATAAGTGCCTACCTGGCAGGCGCGAGGTCCTGAGTTCGACTCTGAGTACCTGCATATTAAAAAAAAAAGGGGGGGCTCTGAACTATGATTATAATGGAACTCAAAAGTGATTATCCAGGGGAACTATGTATAAAAACTTGGTCAACTGATGACCTCGATAAAGGACTAATTATGCTTCTTCTAGAACGATTAATTCTAGCATGGAAAGGACCTTATATTCCAATCGTTTCAAGCTGAACTACCCTCTGAATTACTTAGTTCTCAACCAGCCCTTCTCAGCATAATAGCACTGATACTAACAACTAAAGTTTGTCTTCTCAGATACACTAACCTGATTTCTGTACTTCTACTGTTCTTGGAAGTCTAGACAAAAACTATCAAAACTGATATATAAGATCTTCTTGGCTTTTTTTGCTTTAAAAAAGAGATTTGCCTGTTATTAATGTCGGCGGCTTACTGTCTAGTAAAGAGTTAGATTTATGCCTAGAGATAAAGTGCTTTATGGAGTCCAACACAAGGGAAGGGAGGCTGCATTGACAACCCCCTCCCCAGTGCTGATTTTAATTCACAGAGTGCAGGTACTACACAAGTGCTAGGGTCGATACAAGGGCGACAAAGAGATGGGGACCCAGAAGTTCAGAGCCTGATGAGCACCGCAGATATGGCACATGTCACAATATAGGGACCCCTCGTGATCCAAATCTAATGGGTTAGAAGGTTTGGACAGTGAATTCAGAAAAGGTAGGTCACCATGCCATCTATCCCATGTACTTATTTCCTGAGTTTTGGATGGAAAGTATTAATGAACAATGAGAGACAGCAGCCCTATCTCCAGAAACACGTATCTAACTCTGTCTGGTTCCTGGGTCTGACAGTGAGAATGGGAGGAGACCATGGGTAATGAGGAGACCTGTAAGTAAAGCCTGCGGCAAGGGCCCTGCAGGCCAGAAAAGGAGAACTGTGGGATACGTAGCCTGGGGACAGCAAAGGCTTCCCCAGGGGATGACAGGGGGCAGCTGAGAGAGAGCTAATTGGCTGGGCACAGTGGAGGTGACCGATTCTGGGAGAGGGAAGTCCCAGGAGAGAAGGGCCTTTACAAAGGCCCAGTGGCAGAGGGCACAGCATGCATCTGAGGGACGGAGGAAAGGCCACGTGGCTGGCCCAAACCACGGTCCGCAGCTCAAGTTAAGCATTTAGGTCTTTCTCCTGAGCTGAAGCCCTGGAGAAGTTTCAGGAGAGGGGTCACAAGGTCAGAAGTGTACTGTGAAATGATAGCTCCAGCTTCTGATGGAGAAGGGGTGGAGGGAAATGGAATGGGGAGCCCTCGAGATGCAGTGTGGTAGAGAGAGAGAGTGCTCCCCAAGATGACCAGAGGGAGAAGCAGGGACTTCTTCGACACAATGGAAACCTTACCTGGGCCAGAGGCCTCTCTGGCTCCCAAGAATGAGGGGGCTGAGGGTCATCGGAAGTGAGCCCTGCTGTCACAAACCTCAAAGGAGGACAAAAGAAGTACAGGAGATGACACTGCCTTCAGCAGGGTCTTCCATATGCAATAATGAGCCAAGACGAAATGGAAGGGGAAACTTTCAGGGGAAGTCCTTTTCCCACTGTAAAATACTGTACACGTTTCTAAGTCAGCAGTTCGGGGATAACGGCAAAAATGTGCACCACACTTTCATAGCTTGTAGAAATAGTTACTTACTCCAAAAAACTGGTACACAAATAGGACTTCATGCTTGAAGGGTTGACCCAGCCTCTCGGCTTCGGTCATGTTACCATTCAGCCAATGAAACTGAGGCCCAGGAAGATCAATGTGCTCGTGACCTCGTCAGCTTTAAAGGAATGTATTTTTCCTACAGGACACATACTACTTTTGATTAAATTTGCTGGGGGTATCAAATGATGTGGAAGAGATTTTTCCTTTTACTGTATGATGAGGAAATATACATACCCTAGTGGTTTAATTCTTTTTATTTCATGAAAAATAAAATTTCAGACAATAAGAAAATAACAATGTTATACTGCAGTATATCATCAAGGTGTTCTGGGGTTTAGGAATTAACTTGGTAGAATCATGAAATTCCCATAATGAAATAAAAAAACAGTTGGGGAATATTTTGGAGCGTTGGAAATTTTCTCTATTGGAAGGGAGAGATACATGCTTATATACAGTAACACAAGATCTATGTATTTTAATTATGCCTCAAAAAATTTTTTTAAAAGGAGATGAAATACATATGAGTCTTCTTTTTTTTTTTTTTTATTCTATTGCTTGGTGCTCTAATCTCATCCATCTTAAGATAAACAGATATGTGTGTTTTATGTCTATCCCAGCACATTCATATAATTAAGGACTGTTCTTGGGTATAACAGCTTTAAAAATATTTATGACACTATGAGCCTTTGATCCTATTTTTTTATCCTTTTTTATCCTATTTTTGATTACATTAATAAATTCATCTTAGTTCAATTCAAATTAGAATATACTAATAAAACCATCATTTTAATTTCTTTAAAAATACACAAGTAAATCTCTCAACCAAGTTATAAAATAATTCTATTTAACTCTTAAATAATTTAGTAATTACTTTCCAGGAAATTTAAATCAATATGTCAATAAAGTAGTCATAACGTTCATCCCCGTGGCAATTCAAATTTAATGTTTACCAAAATGACCAATTCAAAATTTATTTGAAAACTGCTCATCTGTATGTAAATTTCTAGTAAGAAATGAAAGACTATTTTTCTTTTGGTTGAAGGTAACAATTTGGAGAGTAAAATTTCTGCAAAGAATAGTTTCTTAAAAGATTGAATAACCTACTATTTTTAAAGGCCTTTAGGATTTATTAATGGAAGGTTAAACACAGACAGGCATACAGATAACTCAATTCACCAGGGCTGCATTGTAAGTGGCAAAACCAGAGTATTCATGATCTCAATCAAAAAGCTAACTGACCTCAATTCAAAGTGGCCATGGGCAATAGCAATCTTGAGCTAGAAATCAATTTAAAACGCCAATTTCAAAATTTGGAAACTCTGTTGATATAAAATGAAACAGTAATAAGTAAGAGTTAAAAGCATGAAATAACCTTCCTCTCCCTTCGTAGTATGACAATATCAAGATGTATTTTTGGTTTCTCTTCTTTAATCATTTAACATTCTATTTTGATATGTAGTACCCTATACTTCCTGTTACTACATCTTAATATTCTACTACAAATCATGACTCATTCTTAAATCATAGAGAAACTCATCAAAATCCCAAATTTCACAGCATGTAGGAACTCAGTCTTGAGAGGCAGCATTCTTGGAACATTACTTGAACCACAGAGGACAAAAACACCAAGCAAGTCCCTGTAGAAATTATGTCAATCCATCATTGAGTCAACATGTTTATGAGATCAATAAATACAAGCTCTATGTGTGGTAATTTGGGCCTCCGTACTCCTTGTTAAAATGTGTTACATGATATGTTAAGTGAAAATAAGTTACAAAACAGAAAGTACAGTGTGATTCCAAATAAAAATTTTATGTGTGTGCATGTTCCTATGTGCATGTATATACACATATGCATTTTAAAAGATTGCAAAAATATACAACAGGATGTCAGCAGTAGGATTATGGGAGATGTTTATTTTCTTTTTCATTGCAGTTTTTCTGTATTTTCCCAAGGCAATTTGTGTTAATATTTTTCACAACAGGAAAAACAACGAACCTTTAGAAAATACCTTTAGGCTATTATGCCATGATCAATCTGCAAAGGGAAAGAGGAATTATGGATAACTATGACATGAAATATTTCCCTGGAATATACACAAAAATCTGACAAGCATGGCATCCTCCATGCAGATTACCCATGCCACTCAGGGGTATGGGTAAATGCAGGCCCTTAGAAAGGGGTCAGGAAGGCAAAATTGAAATGAGCAGAGAGCCTACTGCTTTTAAAAGGTACTGAGGAATCCCAAGTCTAGGAAACATGGAGGTCACCATGTCATTTTCTAGAGCTGGAAGGGAGCAAAGGCACCAATCAGTAACTTACTAATTCACCCCCAGTTAAAAAAAAAAAAAAAAAAAAAAAGACTACACCAGGAAGTCACATTGTTGGACAATTTTTTTCTTAAGTGCTTTGGGTTTGCCACCAGGCCGTGTTTGGTAACCCTCACAGCACCATATTGATGATCTGAATCAAACAGATACACAAACATAATCGGGTAGCACAGAACACACAAAATCCAATATCTGACAGCTGAGAAAGAATATTATAATTTATATACGCTGCCTGGAAGTCCTTTAAAAGCAATTTCAGGGAAAGATTCAAGTTCCCAAAAGTTACACAAATATAAATTTGAATATGATCTCAGACTTACATTTACTGTGTGTTAGCAGTTTTGAATTATTTAATTTCTTAAATAAGAAAAAGGTCTTTAATAAATGTTCAGGTAACTTCAAAATTCAGATGTGGCTGAAAATGTGCTGCTCTCCCCGACCTGGGCTACTGCTATTTGGGTCCAGAAGGCACTGGTACTAAGTGTGTGAAGACGCTGTCGTGAAGTTTGGGATGTGGACTAATTCAGGGCCACCACCATGGGGTCAACGTTTGCATGTCATTCTCTTGCATACCACCAACCAAAGAGAAGATGGAAAATTCATAAATAGTATATGAAACATATGGCCCCCGAAAAAGTGCAACTGAGGATTTTTAATGCCCCGTTTGTTGAAGGAAGGCATGTGGAAGAGTTTCTATCACCACGATTAGGGTAAACAAGAGTTGCCCAGTCTAGGCACTACTGACATGTAGGGCAGGGGAATTCTTTATAGGGGGCTTGTCTGGGCATTGTCAGATGTTTAGCGACATCCCTGGCCTCCACCCGCTAGATGCCAGTAGCATCCCCTCTAGTGTGACAACCTAAAATGTCTACTGGTAGCCAAAATGACTCCTGGTTGAGAACCACGGGTATAAGTGAACCTCATGCGTCCCAAATAACAACTTGATGGAATGAGGAGCTCTCGCCACCTCCTTTTTAGTCAAAGGAAATGTACAAGCTCCAGTCTTAGGGAACTCTCGCAGAATGATACCCACCCCTGAAAGCTTTTTCTCATCTATTCAACGTTTTGTTACCCTAATCACAGCTTTGATGCAATGATTTGCTGAGCATCTACTCTGTGCCAGGCATGGTGCGAGAGACACCCCAGTCCTGGCCACTGACTCACCCCTGGTCAGGCTTGGCTGGGCTGTTTGGGGGCATGGTTTGCCACTGTACAAGAAATGCCAACACCCTCAAAAGAGACTACCTGTCCTTGCGGATCAAGGGACCTCATCATACCAATAGGGTTCTTCACAACTCTGCCCTTTTTAGCAACTTTACACATTTCTAGGCAACATTTAAAGGTTTAAAAAAAAAAAAAAGGGGCCAGAGGCCTGCATTATATTTGGCATAGAAAGACCATCACTTTTCCTATGCAGGGGGTCTTGCAAGCAAGACCATTACTGGAAACCCTAAGAACACTTATGGAACAGTCTCCTTAACTGTCTGACCCCATGCCCTCCTAACACAATTTGTGATTTTATAATCCTCATAAATTCAAACTCATAACTGACCTTTTCCAAATAAATGCATGCCCCAGAGAGAAAGAAAGGGAGAGGGATCAGAGGGTATTTTGTTGGGCAATAAGGCTCAGAAATCAATTTAGGCTCATTAATAGATGCCCGGAACATGTTAGGTTTCTCGGACACCCCACCACCACCACCACAAAAAAAACCAAACAACAACAACAAAAAAAACAAAGACAAAGCCCAGATGAGAGGGGATGGGTGTGTGCGAGCTGCCTGGGCAACAGAAAATGCACACACACGCGCGCACACACACACACAAAGAAAAACCTGTAAGCCTGAAATCCAAAATGGCCAAAGTGACTTGAAAGTTTTTGAGTCGCTGCCCTAGAAAGGCTCCTGGGGGCGGAAAAGGCACCTCGAAGTAAATAAGGCAGGAACTTGTCTCCCTCTCCAGCGCTGGGCTCCCCAGGCTGACAGCGGCTGCACAAAACCCCTCCTGTGCCGAGCAGCGGAAACTCCTAATGAGATTAGTTGGTCTGTGTGCAGACATTACTTAGCAATGACTAAAGGGGCTCTCTCTTCCTGCAGCAGCCAGTGGAAAATTCAGGGAACTTTTTCCCCCTGCAGCAGCAGAATCCCTTTAACCCTCTCCCCAGCCAACTCCAAAAACAACTCGGCCTCCCCCTCCTGTCTGCCCCCACCCCGGGGCCGGGGGCCTGGAGGGAGTTAAAGACGGGCCAGGGGCTTTCAAAGCGGGGAGGACAGGAGTGGGCTGGCGGGGAAGGGGCGGGGGACCCTCGAACACTACAAAGGAAACTGTAAAAGGCACAAATACATAAACCTGGGACGGAGCAAACCAGTTTCTTTGTGAGCTCCTCTAGTGAGTCATTTTCAAGATGCTGTCTGCTGCCAGTTTCAAAGCGGAAGCGCATGGCAATTAGTCTTGCCGTTTCCAGACAAGCCAGAAACTCTCCCGACACTCGTTTTTTTTTTTTTTTTTTTTTTTTTTCTAAAAAGCCCCTTTTGCAGTTTCTGAAATAGCATTTCTTGCTCCCACCCCCACCCGCCGCCTAACAACAGCTTGTCCCCCGGATGACTTGGTTCAGAAAACAGAACAAAACCTAGACTCTTATTTTTCTTTTACGTCCCCAAATATGAACTAACCCCCTCCCCATTAAAAGTTACAGTAGCACCACAGGCCAGCAGTCAGCCTAAAGCTAAAGGGGCAGGAGCCCGACGACCATCTCCAGCGCGGTCCTTCCCCCAAACCTGGTCCAGCACCGGCTTGGCGAGGTGGATGGACTGGGCGAGCGCCCGGGGCGGTAACCTGGGCGGGGGTCACCTGCCCGGCAAGAGTGGACGCAGCCCCCAGCCCCACGCCCTCGCCGCCCGTGCCCTCCGCCTACCTCTCCATCCCCGTCTCGCCCCCTGGACCCCAGCGCCGGCGCCCCCTGCCCACCCCGGGGGGAACCGGCAGTAGCCCCCCGGAGGTCAGCGCCGTGTAGGTTCCAGGTGCGCAGCCCGCTCGCCTCACGGTCCCCGCGTCCCAGCGACCCACACCGCGCCGTCCCCAGCTCCGCCCGCCGCGGGGACCCCTCCCCCGGTCTCGCGGAGCAGCCCCGGGCCCGGCGCGATCGGCGGTGACCCGGGCGACGGTGGAGGTGGCGGCTGCATCCCGCGTCCCCTCCCGCGCGGACGCACCCCCCGCACCCACCCACTCCGCGCGCCCCCGCCCCACCCCCACCAAGCCACCCAAAAGAAAGAAAGAGGAAAAAAAAAAAAAAAAAAGGCATCGCAAACGAAACTTTGCAAGTGTCCCAGCAACAGGCAGACGCCCGGCGACCTACCCAGATGTGGGGGAGCTCTCAGATCCTTCTCCGGGGGAATTTCTAGGAGGACCCGGGCGAAAGCCCCCGGCTTTCCATGCTGACAGGCGTCTGCAGACGGTCTGTTGCTCTTGTAATGAGATCCTGATCCCCCCCCCTTTTTTTCTTTCTCTCGCTCCTCTTTTTTTTTTTTTTTTTTTTTTTTCTTTCCCCCTCTGGTGTGTGTGAGAGCAGGAAGTTGGAGCAGTCAGGCCGGGCCGGCTCACTTCCTTTTCTGCACTATTCCCCGGGCGGTGTGCAGGCTGTGTAAACAGGCTTTTCCGCCCCGCGCCGCGCGCCCGGGCCGCGGCTGTGCGCCGGGGCTGCCCGCCGAGCCCGCGCGTTCCCCGTGCCCCGCGCCCCGCGCCGCGCCCCGCTTCCTGCTCGGCCACCCCAAGGGAGGAGCCTCGGGACCCACGGCGACGCCTGGCGGGCGGCCGCTGCCCCTCCCGGCCGGGAAGCTTCCCGGGATGCGCCCTGGACCCCGGGCTGCAGCGGGGACGGGGATCCCGGCTCCTCCTCCCCTTTTGGGGGGGTCCCTGCGCTGGGCACCGCGGTGGGGTCGCGCCCTGCAGGGGAGGTGGCTCGGGAAGCCACCCCCCCGTGGAAACGAGGCCGCTAGACTCGCTGTTTTCTGTCAGCTGGAAGAGTTGGGGGGCGGGGAGCAGCAGCGGAGCCTAGCAGTGGGGTTCAGGATTGGGTTGCTCTGGGAAAGGGACTGCTTTGATTGTGGTCAGGCGTGACTGGGATGAGAAGAGGTCGGATGTGCAGAAGAGGAGGCGGTTTCTGTCTGGGGATGGTGCCGGACACAGTTCTGCCTAGGGCTTAAAGGGAGGGGGGGCGCCAGCTTCAGAGTGGGGGCCCACTTTGGGGTGAAGGATGAGGAGCCACAAGGTGCAAGCTAGGATTCTCAGGAAGGGACCGTACTGGTCACTCACTGTGACTTAACACAGGCCTAACCTTTCCTGTGCTTAGCAGCTCAGGGGGCAGGCAATGCAGTGACCTGCTGCCCAAGACTGGGGCTCCCTGGGGAGGTTCTGTGGTCCCCAACCTGTCCTCCCAGGCTGTGAGTAGAGAGCTCCTGCCCTGCCCCGAGTCTGCGACAAGGGACGGGGGTGCCTGTTGAAGAGCCCCTCACCCTCAGCTCCGTGCACCAACTGCAAGCCTTACAGAACCTTCCAGCCTGCGCTCCAGACCAGGGCTTTTCAAACTTCAACGTGCAGCAGCCTGACCCGAGGGGCTCGTTAAAGCCGGGGTCGCTGGGCCTCACCCCCCAAGTCCCTGACTGTCTGTCTGGGGTGTTTCTCAGCCCTGGCTAACATTAGAGTCACCTGGGGAGCACTTTGAACACTCTCCAACAACATTCTCAACCCAGACCAATTAAGCCAGACTCTCTGAGGGCAGGGCTTGAGTCCTTTCAAAAATACCACATTCTAATATTTCCTACACCTGCCTTGTTTCTATTTTTACAATTTCTCTGAAAGATTATTTGTTTACAAATCACTCACTACTATTACCTCCGAGCTTCTGAAGGGCAGGGATTGCATTTTACTGAAGTTAGTACTTCTTCCCCAGCCTATCAGGGTACCTCACTGATAGGTCTGACATTTTTGTTTCCTGACTGATATGGGTAATCCACTTGGACAGGGGGCCTTGGACTGAAGCAGAGGGTATGGGAAAGAGGTCTGTTTATCAACCTTTGATTTTCCACAGCTAATTTTCCACTTTGGGGATTATTGTTTTAAACTCCAAGTCAGCTTCTCCTGTCACTCAACTGAACTCACACTGCGCCCCTATACGATACAGCTGTCTGTGGACTGAGAGAATGTAAACTTATTATCCTGCTCAGAAACACACACACACACAATTAAGAACCCATGTTGTTTTATTTTAGAAACTGAGGGCTTGGAAGAAACCAGTCTGAAAAGGCTATATACCATATGATTCCAACTGTATGACATTCTGGAAAAGGCACAGCGATGGAGACAGTCAAAGGATGGGTGGATGCCAGGGTTTGTGGTAGAGAGAAATGGATAGCCGGAGCGCTGGAGTTATAGGGCGGTGAAATTGCCCCGAGTGCCTCTATGATGATGGATATTTGTCGTCATGCATCTGTCACAACCTTAAGGTAAATGATGGACTTCGGTAGTCCCAAGGCAGGGTAGGGTCATCATTCCTAACAAACGTACCACTGGGGAGGGGCCGTTGTTAATGGAATCATCCATCGAGGAGGCTATTTGTGTGTGGGGGCAGTGGGTATAGGGGAAATCTCTGTACCTTCTGCTCAATTTCTCTAGTGCTTTGGAGTGTCTACCCCACTACTCCCATCGCTTCATATGAATGAATAATTCAGAAACGACTCTGATCTTCCTCAAAGCCCAGGGAATCGCTTGTACTTTTAGGTGTCTGCAGCTTCTGTTCTTTGCATTCCAAAAAAAAACCTTTGTTTTCCATGATTTCCTTCTCACTATCAAAAAAGCAGCCGAGAGGTGTGGCACTTTGTATTGCATGACCCACACTCCTGGTTCCATACTTTTGTTGTCAACAGTGAGGAATCAGGATTGTGTGCGCTATGAGTAAGGTTTCTTCAGGAGCTCTTTCTAACAGGTAACAGTTTAAGGTCAAACAGTTCTGCTAGCTGAGGGAAAGCTGTCTGTTTGAATGAAAACCGCTTCGAGCTCACCAGACAGGACGCACAAAATCTGTGAATTTGAGAAGTGAGAGTTGGTCAGTGTGATGCCTCAAGGGTACAAAAGAGTCAGCTCAGCTAAACCCTAAGATGAAGAATGGAAGAGGGCTGGGTCTCCAAAAGAAAGTCAGTGCCCTTGTTCCTAAAGAAGGGGTCTCTTAGCCTAGGCTGGGATAATACTGTATAACAAACAGCTCCAAGAGTTAGTTGTGAGAACTTTAGGAAAGCTGAATCTCCAAGAAGAGTTCCAGGTGGCTAATTGGGCCTAAATTCAGAATGAAGTCTGGTAGCCCTTGGCTATTGGGGTGGGGCTGTCTGACATGTCCTCTCTTCCTGGAGTGTTATGGTTTGGATCAAAAATGTGCTCAGGGAAATGAGCGTATTTAGAGATGGGGCTTGAGGAAGGCCGCTGGATCACGAGGGCATCGACTCCATCAGTGGACCAATCCATGTTGAAGGTGCTGTTAGGAGGTGGGGCCTGGTTGGAGTGGGTAAGTCACTGGGGCTGGGCCTTTGGAGGGTAGATCGCTCCTCTGGCTCTTCCCTTGCTCTGTGCTTCCTGTATGCCTTGAATGGAGAGGCTTTCCTCCACCAGGATGTCTTTGGTTTGGAGCCAGCCTGCCATGGACTGAAATCATGAGCCAAAATAAACCTTTTTATCTTTAAATTGTGCATATCAGGTATTTTATCCCAGCAAAGGAACATTGATTAATACTTGAAGGTACCACAAGCTGAACTTTCAGGCCTTTGCATGTTATTTGAACTGCTGAGGTGAGCAGTCTTCTGAAAGTCTGCTCAGTCTGCTGCTCAGACCTGACCAATGAACTATGACCTAAGTCATCTGTAAATATCAGCCAATCAGGAATGGGCATGCTTGCATCTCCAGGGCATTTGCATTAGCAGAGAGGGTGCTAATCGGGGTGGGAAATACTTCTGTGTAAACTGGGCCCTGTCTTTGTTCCTTCAGAGCACACTTTCATTTTGTATCAAAGGCTGTGACTCCCCGTTTGCAAACTTTTTGTTTTTCAGATAAAGCCTTCCTTTTCGTCTTGTACTCTTTGTTAGTGAATTTTGGTTGACAGCAGCAACACAGGCGTCCAGCTTGGGCCTTGGCCGCGCTCTGCAGGCTGAGTCTGTGTCTGCTTCACACTTCTTCTCATTCTGGGCCGTGGGCTAAAGGAACGGACTCTGCTGGGGACGTGTGGTTCTCTGGGTGGATAAAGAGCTTAAGAGGGGAAAGTGGGGCCTAATAACATGGGATGCCTATTAACACCTCGCCTTAGGACCAGCACACTCTCGCTTCTGCTCGCATTGCACTGGGAGAGCAAAGCATTAAGGCCAAGTCTCTAGTCAGTAGGACACGGCAGGCAGGGAAAGGAGAATTCTGAACAAATGCTACAGTATATGATCCGCTGCCCCATTTTTGAAAATTACAGATAGATGAGAAAGCATAGTTAGAGTCGGAGAAGAAAACAGGTTTTAGAATAAAACAAAAATACTCTGGAACAAATAAATAATATTTGAACTGTATGAACTGACGACTTGGGGGTAGGAACTGGAAAGTGGTTTGCCATCATTACTTGGACAACCGCGTCAATACCGCGGGCCGGGTAGGGGTTAGGGCTTGGGGGAAAGTGCACATGTGCAATTGGGAATGTTGGGACCCAGTCCCACACCTGCCTTGTTCTAGCTCTGTGGCCTTGACTGAATTATTCACCCTCGCTGAGCCCGAGCAAGCATTAGTTTTTACTGATTTTTACAGTGAATGCCAATTTTACATTAAAACAACATGTATTATGGGCTAGGATTTTAAAAATGTTCATGAATTTCATTTAAAGGAGTATTTTAAAGAATTTTACAGACTTGCAGGGCGACTCCTCTGGAAATTGGCATTCCTGCCTGTGTATTGTGAGGGGTATTTCCTGCGGGATATTTGAGAAGCACGGACTTGGACCACCTTTTGGCCCTCAGATTGACCACCCATGGGCCAGAAGTTGGCACAACTGCAGCCCACGGGTCTGCTGCCTGTTTCTGTATGGCTTTATGATAAAGAATTTACTTTTTAATTGTAGTTTTAGAAAATAACAAAATTTACCATGTTGACTATTTTCAAGTGTATCATTAAGTTTATTCACTTTATTGTGAAATTGATTTCCAGAACATATTTGTCTTACTCCCTTCCCCCAACCCCAGCTCCTGGCAACCTCTGTCTACTTTTGTTTCTATGAATTTAACGCGATACCCCATTTAAGTGGAATTATACGGTATTTACCCTTTTTGTGACTGGCTTATTTCACTTCACATAATGTTCTCAATGTTAAAGGCTAAACAATATCCTGTTATATATGCAGAACACATTGATGGGCATTGAGGTTATCGTGAATAATAAGAATTTACATTTTTAAACAGTCAAAAACAAATTTTAAAAGACTATTTATTTATTTATTTATTTAGACAGTGTCTCACTTTATAGTTCAGGCTGGCCTTGAACTCACTATGTAGCCCAGTCTGGCTTTGAACTTGTAGTGATCCTCCTGCCTCAGCCTCCCGAGTGCTGGGATTACAGGCTTGCACTGCCATGCCTGCCTCCCCCGCCAAAATGACTAGTATTTGGTAACATGTGAAATCCAAATTTCAGTGTCCATAAAGTTTTATTGGAACGCAGCCATGGTCATTCATTTACATATTGTCTAACATATTATCTAACACTGCTTTTGTACTACAGTGGCATTTTTAATAGCTGTGACTGAGACCATGTGGTATTTAAAGCTGCAAATATTTACTTTCTGGCTCTTACAGAAAGTTTGTCAACCTCTGACATAAGCCAATGAGATTCTGAGCTGTTGTGTTGGTCTGGATTTTTAGCTGCTTTTTTTCCCTTGTTTCAGAGAAAGCCTTTCCTTGCCACATTGGATGAAAACCTTTATGTCTCTCAACTTCATCTTCAAAGGAAACCAACTCCTTGTGCTTCATTTAATTCCTATCTTTGGTCTTCAGAAGAGGTAGAAATAGCTGGTCTCACAGTCCCAGTCCCTGAGAGAGTCTTCCAAGATTTCTCTGCTCCTGGTGTCCGCACCAACCTAAGCCTTGTTCCTGGTGGTTCCTAGCCCTGGTCGCACAATGGAAGCCCACGGGCCAGTCCCTCAGCTCCTGGGGATCTGAGGTGGAGTCCAGGAATCTATATTTCTCTGAAGCTCCATCCAGATAGGATAGGTAAGATCTTATAAAGATCTTACCTATCCCTTACCTATCCCTTAGATTTCCCTCAAATTCATGTGTTATGGTTTCGATCTAAAATGTCCCTGCCAAATCTCATGTGTGGAGGGTGATTGGATTGTGGGGGCACCACACTTGTCAGCACATTGGTCCATTGGTGAGTTTGGTAGCTAAATGTGCAGTTAGGAATGGGGCCTAGTTGGAGGTGGATCACCAAGAGTGTGACCTGGGAGGGTGTATTCTTGTCCTGGCTGCTTCTCCTTCTCCTTCTCCTTCTTCTCCTTCTCCTCCTCCTCCTCCTCCTCTTCTTTCTCCTCCTCCTCCTTCTCCTCTTCTTCATCCTCTTTCTTTTTCTCCTCTCCTCTCTCTTTCTCTCTCTCTCTCTCTCTTTCTGCTTCGTGGCTGCCATGAGTTGAGCTGATTCCCTCCACCATGCCTTTCTGCCTTAGAGCCAACCAACCATGGACTGAATCCTCTGAAAACCATGACCTAAAAATAAACCTCTCTTCAAGTTTCAAGTCTCAAGGATTTTATCCCAGCAATGGAAAAATGACTAATACACTGACCTTCTTTAGGAAGCCTTCTGAGATCCATTAGATGAAGCTCATGACCCATTTCTTCTATACCCCCACAGTATTGTATTTTACCATTATGGGGACCAGTTGAACAATTTGTCCCTGCAAGTCAAATTCTTCGATTGATTCTTCAACTGAACAATTTGTCTCTGTCCTGCAGGTCAAATTTATGAAGAGGGAAATATGCTGTTTTTTTTCTTAAATGGTAGATACTACACATTCACCAGCAATTGGTGATTTGGAAATTGATGGTAACCATTCAGCTCAAATTGTAGATACTACAATTGAATGTAGATACTACATTCAAATGGTAGATACTACACATTCACCAGCAATTGGTGATTTGGAAATTGATGGTAACCATTCAGTTCAAATTGTGCAGCTTATTTTGCAGTGTGTAGTTCAGCCTGGTTTTAGCATTCACTCTAGTTTGTGGGCTATACATAGTACATTCAGCCAATCCGTCGTTTCCATCATGGCCAGGTTAACCCTAATGATACCAACTTCCATTG
Source organism: Erethizon dorsatum (assembly GCA_028451465.1). Taxonomy (NCBI): domain Eukaryota; kingdom Metazoa; phylum Chordata; class Mammalia; order Rodentia; family Erethizontidae; genus Erethizon; species Erethizon dorsatum. Next base: position 11,161,171 of record CM051834.1, read on the forward strand.
CATTCATATTTGACATATTAAAATAGTAAATAAATAAATATCCAATTGGAACAAAAGTAAGCAAAGTGCAGGACCATAAGAGGAGAACAGCTCAATGTGTCGGACTCACTTTGGCAGAATTTATATGGCATGATCAATTTGAAAATAATGTTTTCAGGGGGCCGGTGAGATGGCTCAGCGGCTTAAGCGCCTGCCTGGCAAGCGCGAGGGCCTGAGTTCAACTCCCGGAACCCACATACGAAAAAGGGGCTGGTGATATCGCTCAGCGGCACGGGCGCCTGCTGGCGCGCGAGGTCCTGAGGTCGACCCCCCGGTACTCACAAAAAAAAAAAGAAAATAATGTTTTCAGCTACATTTTATGATATATATTGGAAGAATTTCCTGTTAACTGATATGATGCTTTGAATTTGTTAGTATGTGTCAGTACAAATACCCACGAACATATTCTTCAGTTGAATAAGTTTCAGAAAAAAATTGTTCAATTGATTCCTTTACGGCTTATTTATGACTTGCTTCTCCATGAATTCCACATTTATATCCCTAACACCTGCTCAAAAGTGCTAAATATTTTTGTTGAACCAATTATCAGTTGTCTTACTTTGTCTGTTACTGTGATTTGAGGTAGATTTCCGTTTGTTCGCCCTTGATTTTTTCGATTAGACAAACCTTGTAAACCTTTAGTAGGTTTCCTATCTGTTGCACTTTGGGGAACATCATGGCTAAACAGCCACCACCATAGGCTACACACGTCAGGACACTCGATCATTGCTCTGCTTCTGTTGTCCATTACCGTAAGTACACGTGAACCTTGTCTTTGGCCATTGAGTGCTGCCGCTTGATCTCTGCCTCTCAAGGATCCGATTAAACCCATTGCCCTTAAGTTTCCCAACTGAGTAACCACAGTCCCCACTGTAAGGCCTGGCATACAGAGAAGAGCAAAGACAGGGCTCTTCAGGGATGCCGGTGCACCCCTCATAAATTTGTTGTTCATGGTGTTAGTGCAGGGTACACTTTCTGGATCATCCCAATTTGGAGAATTAGGTTTAACATGACAAATCCACTCCAGCATTTCCATTTCCCTAAGCCTCTGAATCCCCTCATCAACAGTAGACCAAGAGATATCAGGCATCTCTAACTCATTCACAGTGGGCCATCTTTTTACCCATACTTCTGCCAAATAAACTATTAACACCTTTTTTTACTCCATGACTTGCAGCATTAAATTTACACTCTCTACTTTAATGGGTCCACGTCAACAAACTCAGCCTGACGCAGTTGTGTGTTTTTGCCACCATTATCCCACACTCTGCTTATCCCACTCCTACTTGCTCATCAGGCCTTGTCAAGCCTCTGCTTATAGGAGTTAGAAAACTCAAGAAGTTCTTCGGGAGTACAGCAGACCTCCTCATGGGTCACAATGTGTACCTCACCTTCAGGACCCTTCTGTGATTTGAGCCTGGTTATTGGCCTAGAGGCAAAAATGGGTAGTGAGGCTGGGTCCTGAGGAGTGTCAGCACTACCGTGCTTGGTCAACACAGGATTAGTTTCCTCAGGTTCTGTGTAGAAGGAGAGGCCAGCACCATGGCGGGTGGGAGTGGGGATGCCTCCACCACTGTGGGTGGGCCAACTCTTCTTCTGGCAGTATAATCTCATTTTCTATGCATGTTTTGAGCTCATTATTTTCCTTTACTAGTTTGTCCAGAAACGCTAAAAGCAACCAGCCACCATCATTATGTTTCCCACTGTGCCAAAAAAAATTAAAAGTATCATCTATGGAGTCACTAAATTCCTTGCATCTCACAAGTGGTGAATTAGGATACTCAAACAAATCTACATTGTGTATTACTTTAAACAGGTCACGGCATGGACTCTCAGTGCTCTAAACCTCTACACATCATCAGGAGAGATCATGGCATCTTTAGGTCTCATCAAATCAGAGAGCCAACCCAAGAGCCACCAAAGTCATTAAAGAGTTCGTCTTTATAATTCTGTTTCTCCAGAGCCACACCTGGTACCAGAATCTTTATCAGTCAGTGCTCACTGGATTATGGATTTACAAGGTAGGTTGCTTTCACATTCACGTATGGAAGAGAACAGAAACCTGTGTGCGTGCTGGAGAGCCAAAGGATCCAGTCAAAAGTCAAAGGCCAGGAGCTCACTGCAGACTCCTGGCCAGTCTGTGTCAGGAGGCTAAAGGGCCTTTGCTGGAAGCCCGGAGACGGACTTCCAAGGCTCCTCTGAAGAAACACCAGTGAGACTTCTTCTTTCCCCTCTTTAGTCCATCCAGGCTACAAGCCTATTGTTTGGTGCCACTCACACCCAGGATGGGTCTTCTGTCTTCAGAAAATCCATCCAGTCACAGCCAGAACTATGCTAAGCCAACCAGTTGGGAGTTTCTGATTCAAATTTACACACCAGTGAGCTCTGACAATAATCAATAATTAAAGGAATCACTTACAATAAAGTTTTGTAAATGATGTTGTACAATACTAATTGAAACACATGAACAATCACCAGAAGGGAGGACATTGACCTTTGGGGGAATGAAAACTAAACCCAAGCTTCATATTTTTAAGTTCAAAAATTGATTATAATTCATTAACACACTATATCCCCAGTCCCACGCCATATCCACATTGAACCATGAGAAGGCAAGGGAGAGTAAATACATCATTGATAGGATGTCGCAACTCTGAAAGCTGTGGCATCACCATCATTTCCACGTACAATGGAGGACCTATCCTTACCAGCCAGTCACTGGCCATAACCACTTCCTACGTGATATCAGTTTGATAAATCCAGAAAGGCACAACTGGTCTTGGGCCTTGTCCCTTTTGATGATGACTTGAATTCTATACAAATAACAGCTTTGGATGGAAATGTACAGATCAAGAAAATGGAGTGTTTTATGTTTTGATCCTAGAAGGTGTTGGGCAAGACTTTGTAGGAAACTGCAGCCTTTCTTTTATTTTCTCTAATGAAGCAGAATCAGACAGTTACCGGAAGCTCAGGAAACACCATAAAGGGCAGGAAGTCATGTTGTGCATTAATGGCAAAGACGGGAAGGTGTGGTTAGAGGGTTTCAAGAACAAGTAGAAAAAGCTAAGGCATTGCAGGTCAGCTATCATAGTTTTTAAAATCCCTGAAACTCAAATAATCACAGTTTGAAAGCAGCAAAGGAAGGTCTGGGCCACGACCAGGCCTGCAGGCATGAGAGTGGACGCAGATCTTCAGAACAAGTAGAAGTTAGTACACGTTTCGTAAACAATTAGATTCCTCCTCCCTGGGAATCCGTGTGTATGGATTGGTTGGCTCTGCTTGTGAGCACTGGGGCCGAGGGGGTTGTGGTATAAAATCAGAAGGAAAACAATCTGTTTCCTGTGAGGCTTCAGTATATTCTGAACCCAGGTTCTTCCTGCTTTGGGGGCCCAGTGCAGAGATGAGCAGGCTTCCCCACACTGGCGTGGAGTCTGGTATGTCTCGGAACTCAGGAGCAACTAGAGAAGACTGTGCTGGGAAGACGGAGGGGAGAGGGGCATGGAGTTCCCACAAGAGCAGGTAGAGCTCAACAGTGCCATCACTGGGTCATCCATTGTCCTAGGGCATGCTGCATACTCACAGGCTGGTGAGGCGACCAACGGAAGCCAAGATGGAGAAGAGAAACACCAAATGCAGGCTGCTCTCAGGAGCCACCCACTGTGCTCTGGAGGTACAGGGTGCAGGGGTGATGTGATGCTGTTGGACTAGTTTAAACTGATCGACTCCTGCAGGCCACTGTGAGGGCTCTGAGGACAGAAGGAGATGCTGGAGTGAGATAACATCCTCTCCTGGAGAGTGTTAGTGAATACTCTGAGGAGGATGAGTCTTCATAATATGACTTCCTTCTCAAAGTAATACATATTTCTTGCTGGGCGTGGTGGCGCACGCTTGTAATCCCAGCACTCAGGAGGCTGAGGCAGGAGGATCCCCATGAGTTCGAGGCCAGCCTGGGCTACATAGTGAGTTCAAAGCCAACCTGACCTGCATAGCAAGACCCTGTCTCAAAATGAATAAATAAATAAATAAATTTTTTAAAACTTTAAAAAAATTTTAAATGTATATTTATGGAAAAAATGCCATGAATACTCCAAGAGCAAAAAATTAATCATTACAACATATGTATAATGCCTCACATTTCAAGAAGCTCCATTAAATAGATTCATTTGATTGCTCCCTAACATTATTATACTGCTTTACATTGGATGCAACTGAGCAGCAGAAATGTTAAGAGTTTTGGACATAAGATCACACAGGTAAGATGTGATAGGTTTGAAACTAAAATCCAAGTTTTCCGACCTAAATCCAAATTTTTTTTTTTTTATGTGGGTACCAAGGGTCGACCTCAGGACCTCACGCTTGCCAGCAGGCACTTGTGCCACTGAGCTATCTCACTGGCCCCTCAAATCTTTTTTGCCATTATTTGCTGTATTATAATAGAAGACCACACCCAAAACTAAATAAATAAAATAAAATAGAAAGCCCTGGAAGGGGAGTCAGGGAAACTATAATCAGAATACAGGTCCTATTATTAATCTGTATCCTCTTTCCCAGATTCAGCCTCTTTAACAGAAGGACTTTAGATGACAGACTATCTAAGATGCTGGCCTGCTCCACAGCAGATCACGCTCTAGAAGGCCCCGGATGGTCCTCAGCGTTAGGTCACTGTCTTAGTCCATCCAGGCTCCTAACATCAAATACCATAAAGCAGGTAGCTTATAAATAACACATTCCCTTCTCACAGCTCTGGAGATGGATCAAGCCGCTGGCAGATTCAGTGTCTGGTGAGAGCCTGACTTCTGTTTCATAAGATGTACCTTCTTTCCATGTTCTCCCATGGCTGAATGTTCAAGGGGGTCTCTCTCGGGTCTCTTTTTTAAGGGCACTAATCCCATTCTTCAGGGCTTCATCCTCATGACATAATCACCTCCCAACGGCTGCAGTTCCTAACACCATCACCATTGGGGTTAAGATTTCAACATGTAAATTGGCAGGAGGGACAAACTTTCAGACCAAAGCATTATCCATATCGAATCTGCTTAAGAAGCACATGGTCATAGTAACCTGTCTGTAGAGGTCTGGGACATTTTAATCTGCTACCCAGAACCGTGGATTGAGAACTTTATCTCCAACCTACAGTACAAAGTGAAATTTCCATCTAAACCAATACACACCTATATACCGATTGAAACAAGTTTCACAAAACAGTAGGTTTGCCACTTTTATTTTACATCAATTATCTGTGACGTATTTGGATATTTTCTATTCTGTTGTGCTTAGGAGATGTTGGTTACAACCCACCAATTTGATTTCATGATCCATGAATGGTTTAAGACAAAGCTTAAAAAGCTGGAAATTAAGGAGTAGTGATGAAACAAAGTCTGGAGAGGAAAGGGATCCCAGAAGGCAGATGAGCCAAATGGGACACTTGGCATAATAGACCCAGGAGATTGTGTAGCTGCGTGGGAGACTCAGTGTCCTCCCTAACGTGCCCCTGCTCTTTCGCAGTGTCTACCATCTCATCAAGCCCGTTTCTCCTTGTCATGTAGCCTTCTTCTAAAATAGAATATTTGAAAGATACCTTGAACGTCCTAGCTTGGTTGTCAGTGACTTGATTCATCAGCCCATAAGTTTCTTAAGGAGCACTCAATGTGTCCACAGTGGGCTGCTCTATGTAAAATGATGGGATGTGGTATTTTAAGGAGGTCACATCTCAAGGTCAGGGTGTCACCAGGGTATGGTTGATTTGGTCCATGGAAACATCACCTTGGTGACAGTCCAAGCCTTAGCCGACAGAATCAGACATTGGATTGCACCTGTATCTCTAAGCATGGCCATTTGGCCTTGGGCCCCACCTCATAAGGCCTCCTCTAACGTTGTCTTCAAATGGTCTTACTCATGCAGTTACCTAGTCAGCTGTGGTTGGCAAGATCAGAAGATGTTCGTCACACACCTGTAAACGTACATCCCATCCTTCAACCACACTGCTTAAGGTGCACCAGAACTAATATTTTTGTAGGTCTTATAATTATATTGTCATTAGCACAATAACATCGCATTGTATTTTTGTGTTTTAAATATCAAGTTGTTCAAAAGAAAACACTTAAAATACACTACATCAGGGCCGGTGAGATGGCTCAGCGGCCTAAGCACCTGCCTGGCAAGCGCGAGGGCCCGAGTTCGACTCCCGGAACCCACATACGAAAAAAGGGCCGGTGATATCGCTCAGCGGCATGGACACCTGCTGGTGCACAAGGCCCTGAGGTCGACCTCCAGTACCCACACACACACAAAAAAAATACACTACGTTTTTTATAACTGTCTTTTAACTTTTATTCATTCAGTTGTGGGGTTGCTCTTGTTTGTTTGTTTTTGATTCGAGGTATCAAGCCTGGGCCTTTGTGCATAACAAGCATTTGCTGTACCACTGAGCTACACCCCCAGGTTTTCAAATTTTAAAATATCTGAACCTCAAAAAAATAACGATGGCTAGAATCTTTCTCAGCTTTGGGAGGCAGCTTTGGGAGGGCCCGCCCCCAGGAAGACTATATTTCTTGGTAACATTTTTCTTGGAACAGTCACAGGAGTAAAAAGAGAACATTCTTTTCTCAAAGTGGCTGAAACATTGCACCTCCTGTCCTGTCCAGAGGTCCCCGAACACAACCAGGAAGCTAATTTAACGTTTGAGTTCGTTCTCAGTGCCAAGTGATTATCTTGAGGGCTGTTTCCCGCAGGCCATGATGAGGTTTAACGAACCAACTGGCTCTGCCCCATCACAGAGGGTCCTTTCTGGAAACCCAGAAAGCCCCAGTTCCCACGTACTGTGCCCCCCACTCCACGTTCTGCTGGACAGTCAAGAAAGGATGGCCTTTCTCTTCGTGCTCAACCTATTCTTGCTTTAGAAATTAAACTCTAGTCAAGTAGCTATTCCAGACCTGAAAGACATCAGATTTTTTTCCCATCACATGTGGATTTATGAATTTGTTTAATTCCATTTTCAGAAAGAAAACTTACTTCTAAGTTGCTAAAGTTTAGTAAGTGTCCTCCAAAGTCTGTGTGTTGAGGGTTTGGTCATCAGCCTGTGGTACTACTGGGTGCTGGAGTCTTTAAGAAGCAGGGCCTAGTGAAAGGAAGTGATGTCATTAGGGCATGCCCTTGAAGGGGACATAGGGCCCTGCTGCTTCCTGTCTCTGTCTCTCTCTGTCTGTTTCTCTCTTTCTGTCTCTGTCTTTCTCTTTCTCTGTCTCTGTCTTTGTCTCGTCTCTGTCTTTGTCTCGTCTCTGTCTCTCCCTGTGTCTCTCTCTGTGTCTTTCTGTGTCTCTCTCTATGTCTCTCTCTCTCTCTCTCTCTCTCTCTCTCTCCCTCTCCTTCTCTCTCCTTCTAGGCTGGATGTGGTGAGCGGTTTTCTCTGTCTCACATTTCCGCTTTGCCACAGGACCAAATGCAACTGGGCCACTAACCTTGGACAGAAACCGTGAAACCATGAGTCAAAATCAAGTCTTCTTCTTATTAAGTTGATTTATCGCAGGCGTTTGTTACAATAATGGAAAGTGAATACACAAGTCCCAGGAGGAATCTTCATGCAGGCTCCCCACCCTCACAACACAACATGGTACAAACCAGACCCCACGCCGGACCTTGAGAAGTTTAAAATGGAAGCTTAAAAGAGGAAATCTGCTCGATACACATAAACTGGATGCAGGGGGCTAGGGTGGAGAGAGCCACGCACTGAACAGGGGCTCAGGAGTAAGTCACAAACCTTAGCAGGCCATGTGCTACATGGAGTCAGATGGTCCTAGGCTCAAATTTGGCTGTATGACCTTGGGCAAGTTCCTTTATCCCTTCCAGTCTTGTCTGTTTTCTTGCCCATTGAATGGGCTTGATAAGATCTAGTTAGCAGTGGTGAGAGGCTTAGAGCTCAAATGTACAAAGTACCCTACAGGCATTTAGCATTCAATAAACCATCTTCCTGTTACATTCTCAACCCAGAACATCTGTTCTCTAGCCAAGCAGCTGGACTGATCTTCTCAAAATGTAAATCTGTCCTATTACTTAGGAGCTCCTCATGTCCCCACTCAAAGATGAAGATCTCCAGGAGTCCTCTGATGCAAGGCCTCGGGTGATGTAGCTCTGTACCCCCTGCTATGTGCACTTCCTCTCTCCCCACTGCTCCCTCTGCAGTGCACCCCATGCCTCCCTGCTCTTTCTCAACTAAGTTTGTCCCTACCTAAGGGCCACTGCTCTCTTGATTTCCTGGAGTTATTTGTTCCCCACCAATCAGGGTTCAGCTTAAATATCATGGTATCAGAGGTCTTTCCTACCCATATGTTCCCCAATTCATTCACCTCTATCTCATTACCCTGCTGATTTTCTATAACACTAGCATCTATTTTTTTAAATTTTTTTGTTTATTGTCTGTCTCACCTCCTCAAGAATGTAAACTCCCCACAGGTTGATACCTTGTCTCTCTTCTTCAGATTTCCCCCAAACCAAGATGGAGCCTGGCATATATTGGGTACTTGATAAATATCTTTTGAAGGTATATTGTTGCTACTATTATCAGTAGCATTTGGTGGTTGGAATTTATCTGAAGATTCCTTGGGTAATGGATGAACATTTTTTTTTTTTTTTTTTTTTTTTTTGTGGGTACCAGGGGGTCGACCTCAGGACCTCGTGCGCCAACAGGCACCCGTGCCACTGAGCGATATCACCGGCCCCTTTTTCGTATGTGGGTTCCGGGAGTCGAACTCGGGCCCTCGCGCTTGCAAGGCAGGCGCTTACGCCGCTGAGCCATCTCACCGGCCCAATGGATGAACATTGAATCAGAAGAAGAAACTGGTTCCATACCTGAAAGGCAAAGCTGGAAAGGGTGAGGACAAGTTCAGGGATCGGAGGAAGGAGGGTATGGGGCCTGCAGGACATCATTTAATGCAGTGGAAAGAGCTCTAGATTTGGAGCTAAAAGGCCTGAATTCCAGACCTAATTTTATCACAAGTACCCCTGTTTCTTAATTTCTCTGGCCTTAGTTTCCTGTACATATAGATTTAAGAAGGTTGAACTAACCAGGCCTTAAATATTTCCTCATTCTTCTTTTGGTCCCAAGGACTTTAGGAGCCCGATTACAGCAGACATGGTCCAGTCTAAGAATCAGCACATACACCGGTCCCGAACAGAAACAACCTCAAGAAACCCCAGTCACAAAGACATAAATCTGTTAGGGGCTGGACCCCAGGTTCCTGAGGAACAGAGTTTTGCCAACAAGTACAAGTGAGGCCTGAAAAAGCTGCAGGCCAACGAGGCCAGGACCAGAAGTGCATGTGCTGAGGCCATTGAGGCCTCCTAAAGCCCAAGACCCCAAGGTGTGTCAGCCGCAAGCTCCACGGACTTGCTTACATCCCTGGGCTCTGGAAATGTGCTTGTGCCCACACTGCCAAGGGGCTCAGGCTCTGCCAGCCAAAGACCAAGGCCCAGGCCCAGGCCCAGACCCAGGCTACAGGCCCAGCTTCCATTTTGGCTCACACTCAGGCTCCCAGCAGTGTCCAGGCCCCTTTGAAGGCTCCACAGTAAATGCCCCTGTCTGTCAGTGGGAGGACAGACTAACTGGTGTCACTCCTGGGCTGCCGTCTGCATGGGGCTGGTGTCCTCCACTGTTGTTTATACAAATAAACCTGAGGCAGGGAAATTCAGTTGTGAAATTCTATGCTTTTAGGTGGGACCACCTCCAGGGAAGCCCTGAAGCGAGTGTGTGAGATGTCACAGGACAGCAGTAGAGAAGGGAGTCATGGGTGAGCTGCTCTCCATGTAGAGTCATTCAATCTTGTCACCCACCCATTCCACAGTCAGACCTTCCCCAGCCACCTCACTTCCGGAACAGGGTCTGAGACACAAGTGCTGACTGACTGACTGAAGGAATGTCCCATGGAACCAGCAGAGATTGGGAACTGACAACTTGGTGACTCAGGAGAAAGGACCACTGAGTCACCCAAGCCACTTCCTGCCTTGTTCAGTGTCCTCCAAGTCAAGTTCCAAGAGGGTGTTATTGAGACTCAGAAATGATACTCCACATACAGTACTTCGACATGTTGAACTAAAGAAGCAGTCTCGAGGTCTTGCTGACCTTCCCCAAACCCCCTTTCTCATGATCCTTTTTCTCTCCCTAAGAGCAGGAAGGGGCTTTTCCTGAAGTTCCCTTATCTCCCTGAAGACCAGATCCACCAAAAAGGAGCACAATTGGCTTCGATCCTTTTACTGAAACATCATTAACCGAGGCAGATTAAACTCATATCACAGAGGAAGAGACTGAAAATCTAACACCACGCCCAGAACCCAGAGGACCTTTGTCCCAGACTTTGTTCCCAATGCTCATTCATTTCCTTTAACAATCATTTACTCCCCCTCTAAAGTTGTCTACAACCCTGCTACCCCCAGCTTCCCGCTGTCTTTTGTAGAAGGGTATTTAAATTTCCCCTATCTGGCCCCTGCTTTGAGTTTTTATGCTTTGAATGGCTTTTGTGCACATACACATTAATAAATTTGTTATGGTTTTTCTCTTGTTAATCTGTCTATTGTCAGCTTAGTTTCCTAGACTATAACCTTAAAACCTTTGAAGGAAAGGTATGAACTTCCTTATACTGGGAAGCTGGCAGAGTTCAAACTCTAGTGGGTCTACACACAGCAACACGACAAGTGTAGGTCACAAGGAGAGGCCCTCAGGGTCAACTTGGGGGTGGGGGTGAAACAGTCACTAAACCTGTTCTCTTCAACAAACCCAAGCACACAGCTAAAGAGATCACACAGCCTGATTCCTTTCCAAGAGCAGTAACATCACTTTCTGGAACGTCAACCATACGAGAGGTTGTATCCACTGTTTTTTTTCTGATAACAAGTCATTATCGAGTGGATTAAGCCACAACCATTTTATTTTCTCACAACCATGTAGACCAGCAGTTTCCTATGGGTCGGCTGAGTGATTCTCTTGTGGTCATACGGGGATCACTCATGTAACCGCGTTCACCTGGGAATGTAACTGGGATTGGGTGATCCAAGATGGCCTCGCTCTTGCCTCTGATGCTTGGTGCTGGCTGTGGGCTGATGCTCTCTCCCCACAAGACCTTTCACCCTCAAGGAGGCTAGCTCAGGCCTTCTCTCACCACCACATCATTGCGAGAGTGGCAGTGTTAGATGCGGGACTTCTTAATGCCTACACTGAAACATAATGTCACTTTTACCCTCCTATCAATCAAAGCAGTCACAGAGCTAGCCCAGATTCAACAGGAAGGAAACAGATTTTACCTCTTGATAGGAGAAAAGGCAAAACTGTGTAGCAAAGGGAGCAAACACACAGTGAGGGGAGAGAGCGTGGCCATCTTTGCAATCTTCTATGCAGGCCGTGAGGTGCACGTAGTCCTCTGCTCTACAAGAAAACAACACTGAAATGCATATGGCTTAAATGCCTTGGTCACATTCACAGATATTTGGTGGCACATTCAGAATGGGAACTCAGTTTTCCCAATTTTTGGTCCAGTGTTTTCCTACCTTCAGGGACTCCTACCCTGCAGCCTTTCTCTTCTTTATCTGATTCTAGTGACAGAGGCAACCTTCTGAACCATGCCGCTTCCCAGGCTTCCTGTGCCGGGTTACCTGACTGAAACAGCGACAGATTTAGGAACAGAACCCAGGAGTCCTGTTTCTGAGGCTGCAGCCACCTTCATTCTATGAATCTCTTTAACAGGAGAGGAGACTCCACTCCGTCTTCTGGTTCTTTGGAAATCTACCAAGCCATAGCTGGATTGGACAGCCCAGACTCATTTCACTGAATTCTGTCACAGCCATTTCACCAAGTATAGCTTTGAAGGTGTGGAATTTTAAGGCGATGTGTCTCTAGTATATCTTGGAAGAGTTGTAAACAAATGTGTTAGACATAATACCACTCCAAAGAATTAGTTCACTGGCATAGCTTCTGAGGGTGAAGGCTAGAGGGTCCAGTAATATTTATTTCACATTTATTGAGCTCTAACTATATCCAGTGTAATTGTGTACTGGACACAATTACATGCATTAGCTCAGTGAATCCTCTTAGCAGCCATGTGACAGAGGTATTACGATCACCATTCCTACAATTGGTCTCTCAAACATCTTTTTTGTCCAATGGCTAAATCCAAGTTTTTTTTTTTTTTTATTCACAAACTTCAACCTTTTTAGCTCTCTGCATAATTTGAAAACACTTCCTTATTGGTCCACACATTCATTCTCCCAGGTGGTAAGACCTGGTCTAGGGGAAGGGATATAGCAATAAAGAAATCAGAAACATTTCCGCACCTTTCTGTGTGGGGGTCCACAGGCATTGACCGTAACAGACAGCAGGGTGGGTAGAATGAGGGAGCCGGGGAGCCCTCTGAACATGTTTATCTCTCTTCCTTTGGTTTCTGGCAGTTGAAAACTTCCAGATTCTAGTTCCTGTTTCACTGACCACTCTTATGCTGATTCCTTTTCCTCCATGTGCCCTTGAAATCCCAGCATTGCCCACGATTTGTCCTCAGAGGTCTGTCTTCGATCCTCTATGCCGGTCCCACAGATCTGGCCACCACCTTGGCCCCCCTAGGATGTGACTCTGGTCCTCCTACCTTCTGGCTTGCTGTGCTAGACCTGGGCAATCTCCAATTCTCCATTGCTTCGACACTTGCCAAGGAGTCCCAAATTTGCTATCTGCCCCACATTTCTAATTCCTTACAAGATGCTGTAATGGACACAGGCAGACCCACTTTGGCCATTCAAATCTTCTGCCTGACAATTTCAGTTCTGCCTTTATTTATCCTGACCTTTCCAGCTTGCTCAAATCCTCTTCACTTCAGGACACAGTGACAGCCAGCTCTTCTGAAAAGTCCACCCCGCCTTCTTCAAGGGAAGCAAGCGCCCTCCTCCTCTGAACTCTTCTGCAAGTTTCCTCCTGGCCTCTCCCAGACTTCTCACTGTATCCACTAACGTGCATAAATTTTGTGTGGCTGGCTTCTCTGCCAGACTGTGCTCCAAGGGCAAGGACCAGGTATTTATCTTTACCTGCCAGTGTGTTGCACAACAGCCAACATCCATGTGTATTGCTAATTGAACTTGTATTAGTCTACTTTTTGATGTTATCACAAAAATGCCTGGGATAACAAACTTATAGAAAGAAAAGGCTGATTTGGGCTCAAGTCTTGGAGGCTCCAGTCCATGATCAGTTGGCTCCTTTGCTTTCAGACCTGTGATGAGACAGCAGGTCATAGTGGGGATGTCTTACGGAAATGCAGAACAGCTCCCCTCATGACTAGGACACCAAAGAGAGGGAGAGGAAGGGGTTGAGGTCCCACAATCTTGAGAGCACATCCCAACCCTCTCACCAGGCCCTGTCTCATGAAGGTTCCGCTGTCTCCCAGTAGTTCCACCTAGGGGACAAGCCTTTGACACACGGGCCTTTGAGTTGTTGAAATTTTCTCAATTCTCCAGTCAAAAGCAGTATGTTTTCACGGGACTGCAGTACTTCTTTTAGAATTACCTGATTTTAGAATTACCTGATTGTGCTTCCTTCTGTCACAAGACTGTAGGCAAATAATCTTTTTTAAGCAGAACTCCCTCTCTTACATTTTGTCCTTTATCCACCAACATCCCCAGTACCAATCATATGGTGGAAATATGTGCAGTCTAGAATCATTCCATTACCTTGCTTCATTCCCGGTGAGAGAGCCATTCACTCGTTCATGTACTTACTGAGCAGGTACTGAACACCTTATTTGTAACAAGCATTACTCAAAGCAAAGTCTCTGTCCTCAAGGGATTTAAATTCTGGTGAAGAACATGAAAATAAGCAAACATAAATAAATACACAAGAAAACATCAAACCAAATAAAAGCCACGAAGGGAATAAACAGGCTGATGAGCCGGAATGTGACTGAGAGGGCTGCCATTGGAGAGAGAATGGTTCAGGGTTGGTCTCTCTGAGAAGGCAATGTTGGAGCTGAGACATGAGTAGTAGGAGGAACCAGGGACAAGAAAGTCAAGAAGAGACTCCAGACAAGGTGAATACATGTAAGACACCAAAAGAGCGTAGTGTACATCATGTGGAATGAACGAGTGAGACAAGGTGCCGCGGGGAGGTGAGCAGGGGCCAGGTTGGAGGGTCTCACTGGCATGCAGGAACTTTTGATTCTATTAAAAGCAAAATAGGGGTCCATTGAAGGATTTATGCAGAGGCAAGACCTGATGTAATTTATCTTGTAAAAATAGCTCTTTCTAAAGACTGTGGGGAGGATGGAGCAGGAGCAGAAAGCTGAGTTAAAAGAGTTTTCTAACAGTCTTGGCCTGTGTGCTGGGGCTCAGGGCAGGGTGCTGCCTGCAGAGACGGAGAGGAGACACGGCTCCCCTCCACACGTGAGGACCCGTTCTGTCTGCTCTCGCTACCACTGGAGGCATCAGAGAGGCCAGGAGAGTCCTCACAGATGCCACCCAGGGGCCATGAAAAACCCAGACACCGCCAGTGAGAGAGGGCCCACCGTCCTGTCTCCCACTGCCTCCTTGCCCCTTTTCTTCTGGCTCAACTCCACAAGAAGGAGACCCTGCTCTGGACCGGCCTTCTGGAGCCTTGGGGAGACTGGCTGGGCACAGGACTGCCTAAAAGCCAGGAGGGCTGCACTGTTTGGCAGGAGTGGGCATCAGCATTAGGCGGGGACCAGCTGCCTGAGCTGTGGGTTCCCACTGCGTTTCTGCAGGCCTGGCGTCTCTACTTATCCTTGGACCACCTCGGACTGCTTCGTTGTCGCCCTGACAGGGAAGACGCACTGTTACCATGGAGTGAACTAGATAATGGTTAACAGGAGTCAACAGGTGCCCTGTGGCCTCTGACCATGGCCTCCTTTTTCCACCTGTCACCACTCCTGGCCTTCCTAGCCCAGTTGACTTCCTTGCTCCTCTGGTTGAGCAACCTCCTTCCTCCTGGGGACTTGTGGTGCCCTCCCCTGGCCCCTCTAATGTCAGCTTCTTCTAGAGGGAGTCCCCGAGGGCCTCCTCCCCATCTATGTTATGTGCCCTGATTAAATGCACTCAAAGCACCAGGGACTTTTTTTTCTTCATAGGACTCACTGTAATCCTAGTCACATGGGTACCCAGCAGGGTAAGAATGTTAACACTACGGCTAAGATTCTTTTAAAAGATAGTTGAAAAAAAAATTATTTTGTAACTGGATTCATCTGTTTCTATTCCTTCTGATAGCGGGATGGGGTGGGGGGAAGAAACTTAAACTCATTACTGAAAGGTAACAGCCTCTTCCGGTTTAAAACAATCGGTTTCTCCCTAAATAATCAGCTAACTCAAAGTTGGAACTTCCTATCAGCGCTGCTTCCTTCCCTTGCTAGCCTGCTTTCTCTTTTATCCTCCTCCTCAAGATGGGGTGTGTCTGCAGGCAAGGAGCTCTGGTGGCAGGATCAGGGTCCCTTGAGGTACTGGGCAGGGACCCCACCTGGGTGTCACCTCTGATACTGGCCTTGCCTGGCCTCCTCTCCTCTTGCCCACAACACATGCAACCCAACACTTGCTGGCCTCAGAAACCCCTAGGACCAGCTGGGGCCATCACTGCATCTTCTCCTCGGGGTGGAAGCCCAGCCCTACTCTCCAGTACTTGGCTAAGAGGTCACACCTGAGCCTGCTGTGGTCCCCTCCCCTGGCCTACCAGTTTGTAGTGTGCTTTCTCAGCTATCTTGGGAGGATGGAAGTTCTGAGGGAACTTCTTTGTCCCCTACAGGATGCACATCAGCCAAGAGGAAATGGAGGACAATCTCAGGCTCCTCTCAGTGGAAGCAAACCCACCGCCATTTTGTCTCTGGTCAGGCTGCCCCCTTGGTTTGTGGGGTTGCCTGAAAGAGAATTTCTTTTGAGTTCCAGGCAGAAAGCAGGGCTCAGCCTCCCTTGAGCTGAATTTTCCTGTACCTCCTGGACTATTTGACAGCTCTGTCCTGATGTTTGCTGAGGCTAGAAGAGAGCTGGACAGCAAAGATGCTCTTCTGACACCTCTGACTCTCTTCCCCTCTGTCACCCTTCTATCACTTTACAGACTGAGGTCAGCTATGGTCTATGTGTCATGAAGCTGGGATCCAGCTTTTCCTCTCCCTATGTAAAGGCAACCTTCTGGAAATTAACCAATGCACACGCGCATGCACACACATACACTCACACACATTCTTCTTCTCTCCCCTCCCCTGCCTTTTAAGGTTGACCCCCAAAAGCTGAGCGGTGACCTCTCCTTCCTACCTGGCATCCACCCTCTCGGAACCCACCCATTCAGTGGGCAGGAACCAATGGTTGTCAGGAAACAAAAAACACCTCAGCTGAATTTTTTAAAAGTAATTTCCTATTAAGCAATTTTTATGCCTCTTTGCTAAAGATCTATTTCTGTATTTCTTTTGCTCAGCTCTTTAGACTTTGTGACACATGTATTTTGTGTCATAATTTCAGGGAATGGTTTCCCTTTAATTGTCAGGGACCATTTAGTCCAATGCCTTGATTTTAGGAGATGGAGTCTGCTATGTTTTGAATATGTCCCTCCAGGTTCATGCGGTAGGGACTTAATTCCCAAAGCAGTAGCCCTGAGAAGT
The DNA here is from genome assembly GCA_028451465.1 of Erethizon dorsatum. Lineage (NCBI taxonomy): Eukaryota > Metazoa > Chordata > Mammalia > Rodentia > Erethizontidae > Erethizon > Erethizon dorsatum. Next base: position 11,177,826 of record CM051834.1, read on the forward strand.
GGGACCTTTAAGAAGTGATTGGATTGTGAGGGCTCTGATATGGTAGTAGATCAAGGTTATCGTCCCAGGAATGGGTTACTTATTGCAGGAGTGGGTTCCTGATAAAAGAATGAGTCAGTCTCACTCTCTCTCTCTCTCTTCTCTGTCTCGATGCTTGCACCTTGAAATTGGACTTCCCAGCTTGCAGAACTGTGAAAAATAATGTCAATTGCTTATAAATTACCCAGGCCGCAGGATTCGGTTACAGCAGGACAAAATAGACTAAGGCAGAACCCAGGGCCTCAAGTGGTTCAACTTACTGTTCAAAGTCACACGGTAACCGCAGGGGTGGATCTTACACCGTGAATCATTCTGTCCCTGATTTTTATTACTGTTTTCCAGTTTACCCAACGTGTGAAATGCTGTTTGTATGGAATTTCATTTGCCTATGTCTCCTAAGCCAAAAAGATGTGCTTTCATAGAAAACTAGTTACCTCAATTAATGGGTTGGTTTACACAGATATACACTCATCTCCTTCCTCCTTTTCTTCATCTGGACAGTTAGATAGATGAGCTGATTTTAAGAATGAAGGCAGCTTAATTTTTTTTTTTATATGCGGGTACCAGGAGTCGAACTCAGGACCTCGCGCTTGCCAGGCAGGCGCTTATGCTGCTGCGCTATATCACCAGCCCGGCAGCTTAATTTTTGTGATTACAAAAACTATGTATTCTCATTATAATACAAAACAGTAAAGAAATATTTACACTGTTTGCCTAACACTTAAGACGGTGCCAGTAAGCACTGAAATCTTTTTTTTTTTTTTTTTTTTTTTTTTTTTTTGTGGGTACCGGGATCGACCTCAGGACCTCGCACGCCAGCAGGCGCCCGTGCCACTGAGAGATATCACCGGCCCCTTTTTTCATATGTAGGTTCTGGGAGTCGAACTCGGGCCTCGCGCTTGCCAGGCAGGCGCTTACGCCGCTGAGCCATCTCACCCGCCCTAAGCACTGAATTCTTGCTGAATGAACATTGATGAACGAAACAAAAAATCCTATGTAATTGTACTCCCCAGAAATACCAATAATCTGCATTTCAGCATATACACTTTCTATTTGCACACATAATTATTTAAAGAATAGAGTTATATATTTATTATTCTTTTTCTAGATTTCCTTAACAAACACATCAAAACATCCAAACAGGTAGTGGCCCTTCAAAGAGACCACCTTGGCAGGCTGTTTTATTTCAAGGAGTTATCGGTGAATGTACACTTAACGAATTGCCTTCTGAGATTGTTGCTAATTATTTTCTCAGATGAACAAATATTCATCCTTTGATGGATTTTATTTTGTAGCAGGAATATTGTTTGGACAATGGTGGAAAATGTGGGTGTTGCTATTTCGGATCAAAAATAAGGTGTGAATATAAATCAATATAAAAATATTTTCCTAAATGACCCATAAACTGGCTTAGATTAGCTCCCCCAAGGGGTCCCCAAATGTCTCCCACAGGGCATCATGGGAAAAATGCAGGTCCTCCAAAGGAGACACTATGGGGGTGATGGTTTGCATCTGAAGGCAAACTTTGCAAAACTTCCATTACACGCGGTTTAATGACAGTCACACTGGCTGATAATAATATTTTGTGTAATATTGAACTTTTGCAGGAAAGTATTTACAATTGTAAGGAATTTTCTTTAGTAATCAGATTGTTTTGTTTCCAGGTAGAAATTTTAGGTCTTACATTTGGGCTGGGATCAAGGATTTTCCCTCCAGCCATTGTTTTAAATTTATTCATCCTTGCTTTATTTCTCCTCTCCTAGTTCTCTTTTAATCTGGTATTTAATAACAATGCACCAGAGAAGGGAGACTCTCCTGACTTCTGGACTTTTTCTCCTCCTCCTTTCCTCCTCCTCTTCCCTCCCCTACTTCTCCTCCCTCTCCCCACCCCCGACCTCCTCTTCCCCAGGCCACATCGAGCTACATCCCCAGCCATTTTTATATTTTTTATTTTGAGATATTGTCTTACCACATTTCCCAGGCTGGCCTTGAACTTGCAATCCTCCTGCCTCACGTTCCAGGGTGCTGTGACTTCTTCCTGCAGGTATGGTCAGAGCAACAAGGACAACTGCCTTCATTTAAGAATGAAAGAAAAGTTGGGATGGGTTCAGACCTCGGTGCCTACACCTCTCACTTCTGACCCTAAACACATCCTGGCTTTAGGAAGAGTGCACTGAGGAAAGGACCGGGAGGGTGACACAGCTGAGTGAAGAGGCCTGGATGTAAGAAAAACAACAGCACAACCTGATGCTATATGGCACAGGACTGCCCCATAGCGCTGGAAGGCAACAGGTGACGGCAGGGACTAGGGCAGTCGGAGAACCCTGGGTCTGTGTAAAGGGCTAACATTCACCACGGGAAGCACAGGCTCATTATTATTAGAATTCCTGGCTGTTTATTGTGACAAGCTGGAGATCTGGGGGTCTACGTTACCTCTCTTGATTTTTAAATGTCAGCAAATAATTCAAACATACCAGAAAGGCAGAGAAACTTTACGATTAAGAGCTAGTTCTCTGGAGCTGGATTGGTTGGTTCAAATTCTGTCCTTTTTTTTTTTTTTTTTTTTTTTTTTTCTTTTCTGGTACTGGGGACTGACTCTAGGGCCTTCTCACTGAACTACATCCCCAGCCCTTTGTTAAATTTTTCATTTTAAGACAAAAGTCTTGCTAAGCAGCTAAGTGGCCCAGGCTGAGCTTGAACTTGCAATCCTCCTGTCTCAGCTTCCCAGAGTGCAGAATTACAGGCCTGAGTCACCACACCCAGCTTGCTTCAGCCATTTATTAACTAACTGTGCCACTTTAGACTACTTACTCGATGCTATGGTTCCTATCTACACGTCACCCGAGAGGCTCCTGTGATTGTAGACAGGGCTTCTGAAAGCTGAATGGCTTATGGGGGTGCTACAGCTGACTTGCTTGAAGGAAGTGGGGCCTGGTTAGAGGCAAGTCACGGGGGTGGGGGGCCAACCCAGAAGGACATGTCATCTTCCCTAGCTCCTCTCTTCTCTCTCTCTCTCTGCTTCCTGCCCACCATGCCATGAGCAGCTCTCCTCCTCCACCCGGGCCCTTTCATCATGACTTCCTGCCTTGGAATCTGCCAACTATGAACTAAAAAGGTGAGCCAGAATAAACCCCTCCTCCTTTAAGTTGTAGGTGTCAGGTATTGTGTCCCAGTGACGAGAAAGTGACTAAGACACTCACTCAACCTCCCTGTAAAATAGTTACCTCATCTGTAAAAGAGGGACGGACATAATAGTACCTGCCTCATGATTTAACACGAAGATGAAGTGAGGTAAATATACATCAAGTTGATTATACACCTGACCTACTAAGATTTAAAATGAGAAATCACTGGGCTAAATAAAATGCAGCGCTTTGGTCTAGAATCAGGAAAGAAAGCTTTTGGTAATTTAAGAAATTTGTATAAAATCAAACTTACCATGTCGGCTTATTCCAAAGCACTCTGAGTTTTGTGATGGTCTGTGGAGCAGGCTGATATTCAGTCACTCTCCAGTGTAGTCACAAACACAACTGCCCCTCGTTACTCCGCAGGCCACGGGGAGGGGGCTTTTCCACTTCGCCGGGGCAGGGCTGCATCCGTGTGGCTGTCTGATTGTTAAGATATCAGAATCCTCCACAATGGTCCTTAGATAGATGCCTTCTTGGACAATCCCACCCCTGACTTGGCCACCCCAGTCACCCCAGCCTCCCCCGGAGCTGGGAGCCTGCTTCTTCTGCTCCCTGGCCTTGCATCTGGTCTATTCTGCTTGGGGCCCGCATCATGCAGTTGTTAAATATTTTATTTACTTTTAATGTACTTAGCTGCAGCAAAGTCAAAGGAGTTGCAGATTCAACCATTACAAGGTTTCTTTCATTTTCCTCAGATATGTTAACCTTTCTGAGCTAAACCTTTCTGAGTTAAAGATGAACTCTCAAGCTATAGTGGTGAGAGAATTCATGTAAAATGCTTAGCATGGTGCCCGAAACATGGCAACCCCTCCTGCCCATCCCCATGAATAATACCAGGAGATGAAGGGCACATGCCTAAATCATCCTTCCTCTTCAAGAAGACTTAATCTGGTCCAGATGGGCTCACTATTGAAGACCTATGGATTTATAACTATATATTCAAAACTTTTGAACCATAACAAGTCTTTATTAAAACAAATATAAACAATATTAAATTCTATTTCAGCTTCTAAGTAACATCTTTAAATAGGATTATGTAAGAAGAAACTTTTGAAGATGGTCAAGTACCATTTGACATCTTTCTGTCCCCTGGCCAGGCTGTGACCTCCCTGAAGGCAGGGTCCTGTCTATCTTGGCCACTGCTGTGCTGCTGGCACCTGGTACAGTACCTGGCTGTAGTAAGTGCTTACTAAAAGCCACTGAATAAATATGTGGATGTCATTGAGTGCAGGAAGACAATGACAGGCAGAAAGCAGCCCAGAGACCGAGGCTGGAGGCGCAGCACCTAGGAGCTGGCTGGAAGGTACCATGGATCCAGGATTCGGTCCCCGGGAAGGAACGGTGGGGAGGAATGATGGAGAGTCCAGCTCAGAGGTTTCCACAGGAATGAAAGAATCAGGATCTCAGCATTAGATGGGCACTGAGGTGGGAGCTCAGAACTGAGTAGTGTGCTGGGCTGTTTTAGAGACCCTCCTCCCTGTCCCCAGGGACTGCCGCTCTCCGGGTGTGGCAGGCCTGGTTCCACAGGCAGAGCGACCATCTTGCCGAGCCATGTGGGAAGCAGAGCCCAGAGTGCCAGGGCAGTCTCTCATCTCACTCCTCTTCCTCTGTCACCATCCAACCACCAACCTTTGCTGGGTGGAGCCTTCCTCACACACACGATGTCCCTTTTTGTGGGAGTCAGGAATCTCTGAGGCCTCTGAAGGACTTCAGGCTTGGGTCATCTTGGTGCTCAAAGACACATCTCTCTGGGAATGGTTCCTAATTCAGAGGAACAGGCCATCTGGCTTCTGGAGCTAGGGACTGTGTTTAGCCCATCACTGTACTCAAGGCTGTCCCAAGATGGCTCTTGTGGCTCTCAGATAATAAAATGCACCGAGTGACTTGAGGGTTAACATGTGACACAGGAGTGGGGGACCTCCAGCAAAAAGGACAAGGTCTCCAACGTCCTTCTGATTACTTAGGGCCAATGCCTTGCTGTTAAATGCATGGAAAAGCAGCCGATTGTCTTTAACGTGTAACCCAAAGCCTGGCACCTTGTATAAATGAACAGGTACTTGAATGTCTGGGAGGATGAAAGCAACACTTGTTGAATACACACGTGTTGCATGAATGAGCTCTTCGCCTCTAGTTTCCTGAAACGCAGGTCTCCCTTATTATAGCGAAGCTCTCTGAGTCTATCTTAAATTGTACGTTCAACTGGTTTTGGAGCTCAAGGTCACCCTCTTAGCTGTACCTGGGTTTTTTATACAACACGCTTCCGTCACCCGTCTGCGGCAGCCAGCACAAAAGCTTTCTGTTGTAACACATCCGGAGAACAAGCTATATTTTGCTTTACATACTTAAGTGAAGAATGGGTCCCTGGTTGAACATAATGGAAGTCATTTGTTCTGGAAAAAGCAATTCAGAAAAAGATATCCCCTCAAAAGCTGGAGCAGTCCACTCACAACTCTCTCTCCTTGACGGACTGCGAAAGCTACTTGGGCTTAAGAGCTATTTTGAAGGGGGAGAGGGTGCTTTAGTTTCCCATAATGGCAGCGTCCAGGAAGTCTGTCTAACCGCTGTAACTGCTCCTGAAATGTGTGACCAGCCCCAGCTGAGGAGTAATGAGGCTCCTTTCAGTGCCTGGCAGCCCCCATTACAGCCAGTTTGGAAGTGGCTTCTGCAGTTCTTAGCTGCGATTTTGAGGCTTTCCGTCAGTGGGACAAGGGGAGAGAAACCCCTCACATTAGGGGCATTGCCCTTGAGAAAGCCTTATTCTTCAATTCTCGCAGCAGGAAGGCTGAGCACAATTTTTTTTACCATTTTTTGTCCCCCGTCTTCATGGTTCCCCAAATGGTACCATTTTGGCTTGGTACACAAAGAGGAGGCCAAAGGGGAGGAAATCACCCAAAACTGCTCTCTTTTTTTCTCTTCTGGGCCCTTTTTTCTTTCAGATTTGGTTATGGATTTCATCCCCTTGTTAGAGTCATGGTTTTCCTAACCCGGAAAGCAGGACAGGCAGCAGAGCTCCTCCTGCAACTTCTGAGCCCTGGCGAGTAGCAGAAGACAGCCGGGATGGGAAGGGCAGTTCCAGCCCTCGCTAGTTACCTGGGGGAGCAGTGGGTGGGGTACAGCTCTGCTCCCATCCCCATAGGAGTGAGATTCTCAAGGTGCATCTTGGCCCCAAACAAGGGAGCCCAGTCGAAGCCTTGCTTTATGATGGGAAGCTGCGAGTTAGCTGCTTGCGGCTTTGTTCCAACTCTCCTAAAAGAGGCCCACCCTGCCCCACACGGGACTTCAGGGAAGTTCATACCCTCCCCAGAAGTGACCAGTGGAAAAGACAGAGCAGGCCCTGGCCAGGCCAGGATGCAGTCGCTGGAAACAGGTTGTTTTTGTCTCCATTGCCATAGAAAACACATCCTCTTGACTTATTAAGGAGGGAAACGGCATCATCGCACCCGCTGGAGGTTACCAAGGTGAACAGAATCCAAGATTAAAATCTGCCAGCCCGGGGGTGCGTGGAAGCATGGAAGACCCAAAGAGGAAATCTAGTCTGCTATTGGTAAATTTTTTTTGGACGCTGTTTACGTTTGAACTTTTCTCTGTTTTCCTGTCTCAACTTCCGTCCCCTCTTCCTGAGTCCCCACAAAGGGCTGGACAATGCAGTCCCGGCACTGCCGTCGGACACGGCCGGGCCCCACCTTCCTCCTTCCTGCGGGGATATCCTCCCCTATAGAAGAGGTAAGAATGCAGGGTTCATGTGAAAATGTTATTATACTCCTTATCTCAGTCATTTCGGGCTTTGCTGTTTGGCGACAATAAGTCCGCCTGGCCACATTTACAATAGAGGTGGCCCCGGTTCCTAGTTTTGGCTCGCGCTGTTTTCTCAGCTGAAGAGGGCAAACGGCTGTTTAAATGCCGCTTGTTTTCCAGGATCTTATCAGGAGTTCATGTCTAAGGCCAGAAAGAGAAGGGAGGGCTCCATTTTTTTTTTTTTTCCTCTTTCCTCATTGTTTCCAACTGAATTGGCAGGAAATGGGAGTCCTCCACCTGTCCCTCTTGGGAGTAAAATTGATTCGATTCCATTTTTCAGATGTATCCGCTACCACCAGAAGCTGGGGACATTTCCGCTCACCCCAAAACGAACGTGTCCTGCATTTGCACAAAGGACATCTTTCAGAGTTGGAAATGAGTCAACCTTAAAATGGAGATGTGGGGTATTGGTGCCATTGTATACTGTCCCACAGAAATTGGGCTTGCTTTATAGTCACACACATCCCTTGTTAGTGCCTTTTGGGACTGTGGAGCTTGACCACCTCCAACAAGTTTGCGTGAATGTGTGTGCACATGCATGTGTGTTACCGTCAATAGCGTAGATATGCAGGCACTTGGAATCATGGGTTTTACATAAATCAGAATAATCTCCCATGCACAGCTGCCTGAGAACATAAGTTTGAGGTGGGTGTAAGATCCAGACAGGAGCCAGGTGCATTTCACAAGAATCCTGGTCACCCCAGTATCTTCCACTTAACCCAGTTCCGCCAATTCAGTTAATTTAGACAAGAACCAGCGTCTGTGTAGATGCTTCATTTCATACAAAGGCAGTTCCAGATGATTATACTTTGAGGGAATCCATTGTTTTTCTGCCTACAGATAAAGTCTAAGCATTAGAATTATGTAAACCACAGTGTCCCATAAATAGAAGGACCTTCCTGTACAAAGTTAATACTTCATCTTTGAACTTAGAACCTGGGAAATTACTAGATAGAGTCATGGCACAATCCATTTCTCTCTATCCTCAAGGGCGCAAAAAGCAGAAGAAGCAATTTGGTTCCATTCTGGAGGAATCCTGGTTTTCCCAGGCTGTGTGATCCTTAACCCAGAGCCCCGCCTGGGCCCAGAGAAGCGATGCCCCACCTCATCTTGGGTTGGAACCTCAGCTCCTCACACCCTCTACTCACCCTGGTGGCTGTTTGTGCCCTTCTTCTGGGAGAAAATATCTGCAGTCTGGGAGAAATTCTTCAGCCTCCCCTTTCCTTATAGGTCCCCAGGGCCCATGGAGTGGCCATTGCTGCCAGATCTCTTTGCAACTCTACCCCCTTAGCTGTGTTTGATGAGATGCGCCCTCATCCCTGTGGTCACCCTGGGACACTCTAGAGAAGCCCAGTGGACCTGCCAAGAGCCACCTGGATAGTGTCTCCACCCCAGCAAGACAACTGACTAACTCTGCAGCAGCCCTGCTCAGCACTTAGATGGGTGAGAGGAAAACCCTTATCACCCTTCTGTTGTATCAGCCAGTGCTTTCCTCCAACCCTGAGATTTTCTTTCTCTCCTTGGTGCCTCCCCATGTCCCTACTCCTGCTACAGTAGTTGGGCTCCTCTCTGTCAACTGGCTCTGAGAAAGGGTGTTACAACAGAAAACAGCTGGGAAATGACTTTTCCTAACTTTTAAATTTCAAATTTAAGTCCATTCAGAAAGGGGAAAAGATAAAACATTCGGCAGGAATGTTGTAAGTAAGAACAGAATTCCTTACCAGCCACATCCTTTGAGCTTCAAGAATCAGAGAGAGCCAAAGGGAAAGCAAAATTGTTGACAGATAAGATTTGAAAGGATTCCGGGGCAGATTCAGTGTCCACACACCATCCACGATCCATTCATAAGACTGCACATCACTCATGCCCAGAGGCAATGCTATGCTTTATCCTTTGAATTCTGGTGAGGACTTCCTAGGACAGCTGTTGGCATTTTTCTCACAGACCATTTAGCAAGAATGACAACTATCTGTTCCCCCAGTCTTGGCTATGTCACAGTTGGCCTTACCTCATATGGGGTCAACTCAGAATGCAGTATTTCATGGTGCATATAACCCAGGAAGAAGGGTGCATGCTTGGACACTTGGCAAGGTAATGCCATGGAAGGAGAGAAAAGTCCTTCATGTCCACAGTTGAAGACTGAATGGAACCAATTCAAGAATTCTCCCCGAACAACAGTGGTTAAGTTCCACTTACCCTAGGCCCTCTTGATTATATGATTCTTCGGCCTTCTACAGGGGACCACACTGCTCTTCCATGTGGAGGAACGTTGGACTATCTCCCATAGACATGTTCCAGTGGTCTATTTAGGAGATTCTACCTTGTGTTGCATTCCTAGCCTCTGCCTTAACCTTGACCTTGACCCTCATCTTGGATGCTTACCTGGCTTTCTATTGACCCTCATTTTGGATGGGTTTGGATACTTACCTGGTTTTCTAGATTCTTATGCCCCTCACCAGGTTTTCTAGATTCTTATGCACCTCACCATAAAACCCTGACTTCCCCAACTCCTGGGTCAGGGTTTGTAATAGACATCATCTCTCTTTCTTTACTGGAGTGCCACTCCTAATGTTTCGGCCCCCTTACTTCTCAGGTGCACAGGAGTCCCATAGCTAGAGAGCCCTAACCTCCCAGGAACTCTCAAACTGCCCCTCCCTCTTGCCTAAGGTAAAGTGGGTTACACACAAAACAGAGTTTGGGCCACCACACAAGTACCAGAAGCAGGAGGTTCTGTCTGGGATAAGACAAGATATTATATTATAGATTGAGTATCCCTTACCCAAAATGCTCAGGACCAGAAATGTTCAGAATTTGGATCTTTTGTTTTTCTTTCTTTCTTATTTTGGAATATTTGCATATACATAATGAGTTAGCTTGTGAAAGGGACAAAATTCATTTGTGTTTCACATATACTGTCATGGTTTGTATTTAAAATGTCCTCCAAAGTTTCATGTAATTGGATCGTGGGAGCACTATGCTCATTGCAGTGTTAGTCCAGTGACCACTGATGAGTTCATATCTAATTTGCTGTTAGAAGGTGGGGCCTGATTGGAGGCAATTCACTGTTTGCATGATCTGGAAGGGTGTATTCTTGTTCTCAGTTTTCTCTCTCTGTCTGTCTGTCTCTGTCTCTCTCTGTCTCTCTCTGTCTGTCTCTGTCTCTCTGTCTTTCTCTCTCTCTCTCTGTGTCTCTCTGTTTCTCTTTCTCTCTGTCTCTCTCTGTGTCTCTCTATTTCTCTCTGTTTCTCTCTCTCTCTCTCTCTCTCTCTCTCCTTCCTGGGGCTTGAATAGCTTTCCTCCACCCAGGCCCTTCTACCATGTCATTTCTGCCAAAATAAACCTTTCTGCCTTTAAGTTGTGAATGTTAGATATTACGTCCCAGTGATGGGAAGTGACTAATACTATACCTATACAGATATCCTGAAGGTAATTCGATACAATATTTTCAGTGATTTTGAATATGAAACCAACCTTGGGTCCAGTGAACCATCAGAGAGCAAAGGTATTACCCCACCCATGTGGTACTTGGCCATCACCATCACTTCTGCTGCTACTGATAAGCAATCCTTTTCTTATATTTATTATCAAGTTTTGATGCACCCCATCACATGGGATCAGGTGTAGAATTTTCCAACATGATGTCATATTGGCACCCCCAAATTTAGAATTTGGAATATTTTGGATTTAGGAATAAGGGACGCTCATCCTGAAGCAGAATCAGGTTGGGCTAATGATGGGCTGAGATCCCTCTCATCTACATGGAGCCCTTTCTTACTTTCTTTCCTCTCATGTGACTGGCATGGCTAGACCATCTGGGGAACAAGCCTGCCCGCCTCCTCCCCGAAGGAAAGGGAGTGGATAGTGACTCCAGCCTCCATGAAAAGGCTTCTCCTACAGGCTAAGGGTAGGATCCAGTCTAGGAGTAGGATCTAGTCTAGGGATGGGATCCAGTTTCTCCCTCAAGCGACAGTGGTTAAGCCCCACTTACCCTAAGCCCTCTTGATTATCTGGTTCTTCAGCTTTCTACAGGGGGCCACATCGCTCTTCCATGTAGGTGTAGGACCCAGTCTAGGGGCGGGATCCAGTCTAGAGGTAGGGTCCAGTCTAGGCATACATTCCACAGGAACGCGAGCTGAGGCCTTTAACCTGAGATGAAAGGCTTCAGAGAAGCCAGCTCGCTCTCCAGTGCTAACACTCTCTGATCCTCTCTGCATTGAAAAGATGAAAACGGAAAACGTCAAGTGGAAGTATCACTTCTGGCTTATATCACGTCCTTGGCGCATTGGTAATTTTCATCTTTGCACCTTCCCCTTGCCCTTCTCTGCTTCACAGAGGCCTTGTGAGGCTTGATGAATGTTTATAAAGTGTTCTGTGGGTCTCAGATGAAAGTTATTACAAAAGTGCAAGAACAATCACCATCGTGAACCCTAACTGGATGAGCAGTTCTGTTGGGCCTGAAGTGAGTATCCATTACATTAAAGGCACAAGAATGTGAGTGTGTGTTTCAGAGGTTGCCTGTACCTGGAGGAGAGAAATGCACCACGGAGGGAGATTTCTTCATGGTGAAATTGCAAACATATTCAGAGTTTAAAAAAAGGAAAAAGCAAACATCAAGGGAGTATGAGTGACAATGAAGGCAGATTAGTTAGCAGAAACAAAGCAGGCCCTCAACCAGCTGACAGCATGACTGATTTTTATGTAAAGTTTTCAGGTCAAGCCTATTAAAGGAACTGCTTGGCCCATGCGCTTACCCTGTGGTGCCCTTTCTCTGGATTGAATCCTGGCTAAAATTAATGAGGCATAGGTTAGGGCTGGAAAATTTTTATTAGAATACAGAGGTTTTTAAAGTTAGGGTAGCTAGGAGTTGTAGGTTGGGGGAGAAGAATGTTCTAGAACATTTCTTCTACCAATTGCCGTAGCAATCGCATCCATCTTTGGAATCTTACTGCCTGGCTTCTAATCCTGAGTAAACTTGGGGCAAGTTATTTAAACTTTGTGTGGCTCAGTTTCTTCTACCCAATGTAAATAGTGAAAAATGCCTGTTTATGGGGTCAGTGTAAGGACAAACGAGTTCATATGTGGAAAGCATTGGCACGTAAAACTATTACTGAAGTGTTCACTATCATTCCTCTTATGATCATCCTTGTTGTCATTGTATTCCACCTTCAGAAACTTCTTGAATTTGGAACCTATTAAAGCCTAAGTGAACTGCACATAAGCCTCAGAGAAGGTCTACGGGATTTGTAAAAAAAATAGAGAAGGGGAAGGAGAGAGGAGCTGATATGAAAATATTTTTGGACAGGTTTTCATCTATTCCAAAAGTTTCTTCATGCTCTTCCACTTCATTCCACCCAATCTGGAGCCATTATTAAAATCAAATTTGACCCATTGAATCAGGCTATGTCTGAGTCCATTCAAGCTCTATCTTTAGCTCAGCATTTTCAGTTGATGAAACTGTGGCAACATCATTTGACCCTTCTCTATTTGTTGTCATGAGATTTGTTGAGAAGCAGGATTTTAGATTGGAAAAGAGATGGGCAATAGTAATGTTTGCCAATTAATTTCAGCCCTCTCCTTTTTAGCCTGTGACGAGATTACTTTTCTGGTTCTCTTTGGTGGTGGTGGTGGTAGGATTAAACAGGATCAAATGGATAGTTCTGGGTAATGAGCTGTGTGCCGTGACATATGTACAGTAATAGTTATATGATTCATTCTATGGCCTGGTGTAAGATCCCAGCAACTTAGCTTTGCTCCTCAGTCTTAAATTTTACTTTCTGACTCATAACTTCAGTAAAGACCTTCTCAAGTTAGTCTGGGCTCTTGTTATGGTTTAGATCTAGATTGTCCCCCGAATCCTCATGCACACTGTGACAGGGCTTCTGAAAGGTGACTGGATCATGGGGGTGCTATGCTCATCAGTGGATTAACCCACTAATGAGTTTAACAGCTGAGTATGCTGTTAGGATGTGGACCAGGGTGGAGGTGGGTCACTGGGGGCATTGACCTGGAAGGTTGTATCTCCCTGCCCAGCTCTTCCATTCTCTCTCTGCTTCCTGGCCACCATGATGTGAGCAGCTTTCCTCCGCCAGACTCTTCCACCATGCCATTTCTGTCTAGCAGCCAGGCAAGTATGGACTGAATGTTTGAAAATCATTCACCAAGTAAACCTTTACTCCTTTAATTTGTGGGTATTGGATACTGTGTTTCAGCGATGAAGAAAGTGACTGAGATGGACCCTCAATTAGCGTCTTTATGACCACCTCTCATGGTGCTCCGACTGTTTCCCTAGCATAGTAGTTCTTCCCACTCTTCCTTGCCTAGTTAACTCCTTTGATTGGAGGGTAATCGTTACTATCTTTCCACAGAGCAACAAAGAAGTAATTATGAAACTTTAAAACTGGTTTTGTGTTCATTAATTATCAAACACTGAGAAATAAGACACAAGAGGACCATGTGAGGACCAATGGTGACAACCTGGGAAGTCCCAAGGATGGTGACAAGGTCCTTGCACATCAGGATGGATAGTTTCAGAGCTCTGGTCTCAGGGCCACATGCAGGACTGGATCCGCAGCTGCAGCAGTGTGTGATGTCGCCCATCTGAGATGTCCCTGCATCGCGCGTGCAATGGTGAGAAGCTGGAGAAACCTAGCGGCTCCCACACTGCGCTGAGTCAGTGAGTTACCATGGATCCCTAAACTGAAGCGCTGGGCAGGTACTGCATACTGACACAGACAGGTAAGTATCAGTGTATAGACGTGTAGAAAAAGCAGCTTGCAGAATAGTGTACGTGGTACGATTGCTGTGTAACAATATATTTTATATTCATAAAACCTCTAGAAATATAGTCACGAAAGCAAGAGCAGTGGCTCTGCTTGTGGAGGTAAGATCGCTGGGGTGGAGTGAGGGAACTCTTCCACTTTCTACCGTATGCTGGATTTCATGAGAGAAGCATTTATTACTTGTAGGTATTGTTCACCGAGCGCTTACGAAGTGCTAAAGATACCACGAAGTTCATACGCTCATTCTCACAGTACGACGCTGTGAAGGAAGATTTTTATTATCCCTTTTCAGTGGGTAAGAAAACTGAGGGACAGAGAGGTTAAGTTATTTGCCACAAATTATAAAGCTAGTAAATGTTAGAGTGGGGATTAAGTCAGGTAGGTTAGCAATATGATGTGTGCTCTTAATCAGCACGCTGCAATCAAAACAAATACATATTTTTGGTGGTACTGAGGACTGAAGCCAGAGTCTTACATGGAGATACATTCTCAGCCCCTTGTAGAATGTAGACATTTTATTTTGAGATGCGATCTTGCTAAATTGCCCAGCCTGGTCTTGAATTTGTAATCCTCCTTCCTTAGCCTCACAAGTAGCTGGGATTATAGACATGAACCACCACATCCACCTAATAATAATAATGATTTTTAAAAGCCTGCTTTTTCTTCAGGACACAGTTCAACTCTCACTTGGGTGATGCAATTTCTTTTTTTTCTTTTTTTTTTGTGGGTACTGGGCGTCGACCTCAGGACCTCGCGCGCCAGCAGGCGCCCGTGCCGCTGAGCGATATCACCGGCCCTTTTCTCGTATGTGGGTTCCGGGAGTCGAACTCGGGCCCTCGCGCTTGCCAGGCAGGCGCTTACACCGCTGAACTATCTCACCGGCCCTGTGATGCAATTTCTGACCGCACCGTTCATTCAACAAATGTTTACTAAATACCTGGTGTGGGCAAGAGGCCTGTTTGGGATACTGCAAAATGTGCAAGTCAAATATACAATTCTTGACATCCAAGAGCAGGGAAGGATATTGTGACCTCCAAAACCAGAGTGGACTGTGCCAAAAGACAGTGACAAATTCTGATAAAGGTTAAAAAAAAAAGACAGTACTTGCAAGGCTGGGAAGCCGAGTCAAACTGTGAAGGCAAGAAGAGTCTCGAGAGAAGCAAATTGTTCCATTTGGTAGGAAGTGAGACTCCTTGAAAAAATGTGGGGAAGACCGGTGGTCAGATCAGAATACATACGCAGTGCCTGAAAAGATGCTGAGTATTTTAGATGTACGAACTCAGTTAATACTCAGAACAACCCTAAGACTTGGTATTTCCCTCACTTTACAAACAGCCAAAATAACTGCTAGTGAGGTAGCGCACTGGAGGTTTGAACCCAAGCAGTCCGGCTCCAAACCCTGTCTCCTTAACCACTCATCTATACTGCTTCCTGTTGGTATAGGTGTCTGTTGCCACCATATGGGGTGGATTGTGTGCAAGAAAGCTGGTTAGAAGGTATTATGATACCCTCAAACCCTGACACCATTTTGTCCAAAGGACTCATTTGATCCTTCACTTAAGTGTTAGCTTTTCACATGCATATTTGTCTTCTCACCTCAAGTGGATGGGAACAACCAAAAGTAGGGACTTTCTAACACGTGTAAGTTATAAAACACACACACACACACCAAGTAAAAGAGTTTGAATCAATAGTTCCTAATATTCTGTCATTCTCCAACTCCTCTGGAACAGAATCTTCCTGACATTTACAGTAACAATCTCCCATACATGGAGCCTTACAGTTTTACAGAACTGTTCCAATTCCCACTTTTAGAACAATCTCGGCTATCGATAGAAGAGCATTACAGAAGGGAAAATAGATTGGATGCAGCTAAATGTCCTGTCCAAGGTCACAGAGTTCCTGAACTCTAACCTAAATCTCTGATTCCAAGCCTAGTGCTCTTTCTAAAGCTCGAAAAAATTCCGCATTCCCTCTGAAATCACTCTCCTAAAAGCACTTTGCTTCTGAGCTGCTCAGTGCCTTGGAAACTCCATCCATCTTCCCACTGCATAAAACGGGGAGGCAAGTGAGGCTAAGCGTGTTTGAAAGGTGGGTAATACTGAGCACAGTTTACCAGCGTATCAGAGCTGGAGTGGGTGGGAGCTGGAGTGTGGACGAGATGCTGTCCCCATCTTACGTCCCCTCCCGTCCCAGCTTCCTGCACCTTCCAGCTCAAGGTTGCATGAGATTTTGCTGCCCTTGGGTTTGTCCATGAACACTTTGATGTGGACTTGGAGCATGATATCATCCGCTCTCTGACTCATTTCTACTTCAAAGAAACTAATTATGAATGAACTCACCCCAGGTATGTCAAAATCCTGGAAATCATTGGCAATTCCCTACTAATTGCTGCAAGAAACCATTTTGGAGACAACTGCATGAAAATACAGTTTGTGGCCATGTCTAGCCAGTGCCAGGTGCGTCTAGTCACTCGGTAATTGATCATTGCTGAGCAGGGGCTGAGCCAAGCCTAGTCAAGGTGCCAGGGACAGAGCGGTGAGCAAAACAGGCCAGATCCTTCTTCTCAATCAAGAACAAGAACATAGAAAATAAATGAATAAACAGACTAAAAGGTGTTTGAGGTCCTGAATGTTGCAATAAAGGAAACAAAGCAGGTCACATTATGGGAAGTGACTGTAGAATGACTTCAGACACAGTGGTCAAGGAGGTCTCAGGTCAAGGAGAGCTGCAGGAAGGTCAGTTGAGCAAAGACACCCAGGGTCTTAGCTTGTGAGGGACTGAAACAAGGTGGCATGACTGGAATGCAAGCGAGAGGGAGAGGGCTAAGACACCATTCTAGAAAGGAGGCAGCCGGATCACAGAAGGTCTTTGTACACAGGAAAAGATGGGTTATGCTCAATTGCAATGGGAAGTCAGTAGGGACATTAAGGCAAAATGGCTTGAAGTGTTAGTTGGTCATGGCTCTAAGTGGAGAGTGGCGTGTAGGGGAGCATGTCTTGGTCAGCCTGGGTGACTACAACAAAATGCCATAGACCAGATGGCTTAAATAGCAAACACTTGTGTCTCACAGTTCTGGTGGCTGCGAAGTCCAGGATCTGAGTGCTGGCAGACTCGGCTCTTGGTGAATGCTCTCTTCTGGGCTTGTGGTAGGCACCATATTACTACGTGCTCTTCATGACCTTTTCAGGGTGCACATGAGCTCCGAGAAAGAAAGAGAGAGGGAATTGAGGTGTGTCTTCTTCTTATAAAAACACTGATGAATCCCATGATGAGGACACCGCCATCATGGTCGCCCAAACCTAAGTACCTCACAAAGGGCCCTCCTAACATCATCCCACTGGGATTAGGGCTTTGAGCTATGAATTTTGAGGGGACCCAAGCATTCAGTCCATACCAAAGCAAGTGGGAAGAGGAAGAGGGAGCCCCTGTAGAGGCCCGGGAGGGAGACTGCAGGGTCTGGACCAGGCTGGGTGCAGCTGAGCGGAGGGATATGAGTAGATCCAGCTTGTCCTGTGAAGCTGGAGCCCACGGAATAGGCCCTGCATTAAGCATTTCCACATGTGTTTACTTTTCTTCCTTTCTTCTCTTCCTTCCTTTCTACCTCCTCGCTTTACTTTTGAGCTCTGACATAAGGTATTTCTTAGGTAATCGGCATGCTTTTCTTTAAATGAACAAATTTAAATTATATCCAAAGCTGAGTACATTCAGGTCAGTTCTGTGTCAAGAAGAGAAAAATGCGGTGCGTGAAACACCCGACCTTCTCATCATTTCCGACGCCTTCTCTACGCATTTCAATTTAATTCAACAATGGTTTTTGGTTGATAGTTATGAGCAGGGCACTAGGGCTGGTTCTGGAAGTTCAGATCAAAAAAGACGCAGCCTCAGCTTACAAGGATCTTACAGTCCAATAATGGAGAAAGGTGGGTGAGGAAACAAAATATAACACAGGAAGACAAGTGAAACCTAAGAAATACGGAAGATAGAGGGTACTGAAAGAGTGTGGGAAAGAGAATAACTCAGAGAGGGAAGAGGGGAAGAAAGCTACCGGGAGAAGGTAGCTGGTGGCTGGGGTGTCGAGGAGAGATTGTCCCCTGTGGACAAGGAGAGAAGGGCCTCTGAGCACGGGAAGCATTGCAGGCGAACACTTGGAGGAGCAAATTATCGTGGTTTATTGGAGGCACTGCAGGCTGCAGTGGAACAGGAAGGGGGATGATGTTGCCAGTGTCCACAGGACCTGGACCGCAGAGGGCCTTGTTTATCATGACGAATGAGCTCATAGGTCTCTTGAGCGATGGGGAGTCAGAGATGAGTTCAAAGCAGAGACACCATCGGATTGCATCAACTCCGCGTGTCTGCTCAGCTCGCCTTTAAGACACACGCAGACGCACACGTTACGTGAGAGCATTTGTGAAGGTGTGTGAATGAGCGACTTGAAAACACTTGACTCCAGAGAAATTACAGGATTTGGAAAAGGCTGAGAGTGAGGAGAGGAAAAATTACAGCAGCTCAAGCAGGAATTCTCGGCCGCAGTCCAGCCCCTGGGAAAAGTCTGACACGGGAAGAGCGGCCGCTCTGTTGTGTCTGCAGGCGTCTGCAGCAGCCCTGCCTCCACAGAGCGGGCTGATTCATGCAGAATGTAAAGATGAGAGGTGCCCATTTTCCAGGGGCTGCAATGCCAATTCCAGTTGCAGTAAGAAGGTGACGGGAGCCTGGAGGCCCGGTCGTGCCAAGGTACACATTTCCAGCGGGCACACCATTAAGGCATCCAGTAAAAAATCCTAATTGTGCTCGGAGGACTTGCACGGCGCTTGGCAGCAGGGTGTGGTGTGGAATGTGCATTTCCCAGGCTATGTGGTGTCTGCAGAGGGCCTGGCAGGAGGTGGCATAAAAGTCTGCACCGATGCATGAAAGCAATGTTAATTTTAGTTCCACTTTGATATACATATTTGAGATGCCCCATAAAACTTAGCCAAGGGGGCGCTGCAAACTAAAGTCCAAGGAGGATGGCATCACTCTGTGATGTTTCTCCTCTGCAGAGTGAACTGGGAATGAAAGTAAAAATCCACCCAGGGTTTCCGAATGAAGTTATTGCCTTTTTTTGCATATGTGTAGAAATTAGAAAGGTGTTGCCCTGGATTTTGTAGTGGGTAAAGAAGCGAAACTAGACCCAAGCCATGGCTAGGAAATTAAGAGGGCACTGCTATATCATTTGGGATGAAAATGCTCAATCTCTATTGCCAGCTGCTACAAAAATTTTATAAATCTGAGTTGCACACTTATCTTGTAAGTCGGTGAATTTCTATTTAAACGTAAGGCTAAATACATTTTAAAATTCTGTTTGTCAGTTGCATTGGCCATATCTCAAGCACTTGATAATCGGCTACCTCATTGGACAGCATAGAAAACTTTCCGTCACTGCAGAAAGTTCTGTGGGACGGTGCTATTCACACACTAGCTTCTTGGTGCTTTTTTTCTTAGACCGTGGACCCTGAGCATCGCTTCTCCTGTGGTTGCAGTGACAGACATCATTGCATTGGCAATCATGGCGGCGGCCCACATCGTTGAGTTCTCACTCTGTCCAGCACAGTGTTAAAGTCTTCCTGTGTCTGGCAGATTAATTCATCAAGAAGTTGGTTTTCTCGTTGTGTTCCCTCCTCTCCAGCCCAATAGCCAGGAGGGGAGATCCATCAATCTTCATGTAAGTAGACACTAGGGTCCCAGACCCAAAGGCCGAAGGTCACTGAAGGCAACTCACCTGCTTGTTTTCCGTACAAAAGCTAAGCTTGGAAACAAGACTATCCTGGGTCTTATGGAGGAAAAAGGTGTGAGGTGGGAAAAGAGAGGAGAGAGTGAGACTGAGGCAAGTCCTCCACACTGAAGAGAGGCACAGGTAAGAAAGGATTTGGGGTAGGTTCATGCAGAATTTAAAATGAGGGGAAATTAGGCCCCATGCCCTGAAAGCCTAGGAGTGAGGCTTCCAAAGAGAACAAGCTGCTATCACTTTGATCTTGGAGCTATGAGAAATAAAGTTCTGGGGTTTGACTTCCCCATCTGTGGCAGCCAGAGCAGAGGGTTTGCTTGCTGTGCTGTCCCAACAGCTCTCCCTTGTTGGTCTTTCCAAAGCCTGTGTCATGCAGCAGCCCTGACACCACGCACAGGTGTCACTGTGTCACTGAGCCACGCTCTTATTCGGAGACACGCTGTACAAGGGCTGATCAAAATATATCTCCAATGTTTAAATTTTAAATATTTGTTACAGAAAAAGGCACATTGTCATTAATCCCCCTCAGAATACTCCTTGTTCCTTCTAACACACTTGTGCCATCATTCTTGTCACTTTTTGAAGCAGTTCTGGAAGTTCTCTTTCATAAGTGTCTTTAGGAGGTGTGATCGAAACTAGTAGTAAATGCTGCTGTCAAATGCCATTCAGTGGAGAGGTGGACTCTTAAAAATGTCAGTGCGTCCTCATCCACCTTACTCAGCGGGTTGGCACCATGCGGCTTCTAGCTCTTCCCCAATGTCAAAATGACCATGATAGGTCAATGGTTTGAATTGACTCGGGACACTGAGGCAGCCACAAGAGCACACTAAAGACATACAAGAAAGAGGACTTCTAGAACTGCTTCAGAAAGGGCAAGAACAATGGGATAAATATGTTCAGAGCAAGGAGGTGCATTTTGAGGGGGATTAATGGCAGTGTGTCTTTTACTGTAATAAATGTTTTTAAACATAAAGATTTACTGTCATTTTCCATCACACCTCATCTATCTGGCTGGGTTTGACCGGTGGGGGAAGAGACCCTGTCAGGTTTAGAGGGGGGGACACCTGGAATAAGACCTCTAAGAGGTATGACTGGGAGAAAGAACCATCCACTGGGGGGAGGTGGACAGGCCCTGGCTTCACTTGCCAATGAGTGTGTGTGTGTGTGTGTGTGTGTGTGTGTTCTACTAAGCATGTGCAGAGCTGTGTGAACCTGAATACTCTAGGCCTTGGCTGAGGTGCCTGAAATCTCCACCCCCCCCACAAACCTTTCCTTAAACCTTTATTGAGGTGTCACAGTTTGGATATGAAATGCCCCCCAAAGCTCATGAGTTAAGAGCTTGGGCCCAGTGGATGGTGCTGTTGGGAGCTGGGGGACATTCTAGGAGGTGGGGCCTAGCTGGAGCAAGAAGGTCTCTAGGGCATGGCTTTGAAGGGTATATTTTATTCTCACTCCATTTGCCTCTCTTTGCCTCTTGTACACCATGATGTGAGCAGCTTCACTCCGTCACACACTCACCACCATGATGCTCTGCCTCATATAGGTCCTGAAGCATTGGAGCCTGGTGACCATGGACTGATACTTCTGAGTGCCTGAGCCAAAAGAGACCTTTCCATCTTCAAGTTGTTTGTCTCAGGTATTTGTTACAGCAACGGAACACTGATTGACACACTAGACCTCTAAGATGAATGGTGTCCCTTTAGAGAAGACATTGTGCGTGGCTGGTATCCTAACCCACCAATGGTCTTGGACACAGGGGAGACTGGCAGGTGGAGTGCATCGCTGGAGGTCAAAGCTGGGGTACAACTCATTGGTAGAGTGTGTGCTTAGCATGAGCATAAGGACCTGGTTCGATCCCCATCGCCAAATAGAAAAAGAGAGTAGAATTCCATATTCTAGCAAGATCTTAGAGAAGAGAGTGGGCTTGGGATTTCCTGCTGGCCCAAGGGAACCACAGACTGAAGGCAAATTTAATTTTATTCAACGAAAACAGATTCCATGGGCCTTCTTGCACATTTAAGGTTGTGAATGACACCCATGCTTTATGTGTGATTCACAACCAGAGTCCAAGAAGCAAACCAGTGGCCCACCCAATGGAGTAACTGAAAAAGTGTTAAGGGGGACGATTTACAAAGATATGAGGAGGGGTGAAAAGGAACCAGGAAGAGATCATAAGGACACTCAGAGCCGGCAGCAGCTGGTGTGGTGACCTCTGCACATGAAGGTTTCCTAGAAGAGCTGAAGCTGCAGGAGGAGGTCACATTGCAGGAGCCGTGACATCAGTAGAGTTAAGTGACCACTGTCCCCAGTGGTCTAGGATCCTGGGGAATAGGCACCCAGTCCCACTGTCCCTCCTTGTGTTGTCTGCCACACCAGGCCTGGTGACTGAAGCCAATAAACCTGGAGGGTGAGAAAGGCTGGGTCAGATCATCCACATGGATCAGCTTCCCATGTCCAAAGCACGTGAGAAAGACGGAGAATGGAGCCACAGGGACAAAGCGGAAAACCCAGCACACCTTCGAAACACACACCCTTTATCTAGACCCTCAGCACTTCTCCAGTGAGGCCAACTATTATCCCCACTGTTATCCCCGTTTTAGAGGTATAGAAGCTTTGGTTTGGGGAGGAGTTTAAGTGACTTATCTCACTAGATTCCAGAATGGAAAATGTACAAGGGCAGAAAACTTGTTTTTCTTGTATCCTGTTGTATCCCCAGTGTCCAGAAAAGTACCAGAAACACAGCAAATGTTTCTTTGTTGAATGACTGAGTGAGTGAATTCCTTCAAGATCACACAGATACCACGTGGGGAACTGGATTCAAACCCTAGGCTGGCAAAACTCGTAGGCCTAATGATCACATCAATGGTCCTAAAGTGAGGTCTGTAGATCCCTGCATGTCTGACAGTTGGTAGAGAGCATTCTAAAAGTTGGTGATTTTGTGTACACATTTCAGTGAGAGCCTTAAAAGGTTACTATTAGTCTACCGTGGATCACTAGGGATCATGGATCGCATAAACAGGGACAACACCAAATGTCCACGGCCCAGTCTGTGTTTGTATTCATTGTCCTACTGGCATTAAATGGTGCCACTCTAATTATCTAAGGCTAATGAGAAAGGAACATGAGCAGACTTGATTCCTAAGTGATGGCTGAGAAAGCCAAATGGCATCACAGAATTCTGTACAAACAAGACGGGTAGGGGGCACTGGAAAAATAAACCTGGCTACCAGAGAGGTCAGGCTCTGGGGTCAGTGCTAATCCAAACACCATCCCGCACATTCTTCCTATTATTCTAAATTGTTTTGCTTCTTAAATTCAGTTTGTTTTATAGTTGCATAGGAGTTTAGATATAAGTTTATGCTTATATAATTTGGGGCAACGTTTAATTTCAATCAACTCTTAAATTTTTTTCTTTCTGTCTAAAATATTCCCAGGCATTACTCCAGTGCAGGAAAAATTGTGCTATGCTATAAAACGTGGTATGACATGTTAGAGCTGGGCATGTTGGCTCATGCCTATAATCCCAGCACTAGGGTGGCTGAGGCAGGAGGATCGCCATGAGTTCAAGGTCAGTCTGGACTACACAGTGATTACGTAGAAAGACCCCGTCTCAAGACAACAAAAATTAAAAAAAAAAAAAAGAATGGTAGTAGCAGGTGCTCTCGACTTAGAGATGAGAAAGCTGAGTCTCAAAAAATCATAATTTCCCTCCATAGCCGAAAATAGTTATTGTTTATGAATTTTATTAGTCACAACTCTGAGTTTTTTACGTGTTTCATCTCAAATCCTCCTAACAACTTTGCAATGTAAATATCATTTCCCCATTTCACAGATGAGGAAGCTGAGGCGTGTAATGTGTCTGGCACACAGCTAGAAAATGGAGCACAAGGACTGAAGCCTGTCTATCTGACCTTGTCTTTCCCTGTCCTCAAAATAATTTTTAAGATCATAGAAAGATGGCAAAAACACTTTTTGTTGTGAATTCCATTTTTCAGTGTGCAACTGGTTTCATAAAAATGAGTAGAGGCTTGTGGATTTTAAAAAATGTCCTCTCCCTTCTGAGTCCTCATTCACTGGCGACGCGGGTGATTCCTGTTGCCTCTGGCATGGCGTGCTGTGAAGAAATAGAAACACTTGCAGCCTGAGGTGGACACTGTCTAAAAACTTCCTCCTCTTTTTACTGATCTGTGAACCATTTGTTACTAACGTGAGCACTCACTGGGGTGAAGCTGAGAGCTCAGCTCTGACAATTTTACATTTCGAGCATCTCTGAATGCAGCTTCTCTGCCCACTGAGAAGCATCTCTGTGTGACAGAATGTCACCTCCGCTGGGTCTCCTGGTGTCACCCAGCTACAGCTCAGATGAAGGGGACTTCGGAGCTCAGCGTGAGGTTGTACAGAGCTGCGGCTCTCTGGCTGCTATGACCTCCTGCGGAGATTTACCACCAATGGCGGCTCATCCAGGCCGGGAGGTGTGTACGGGTCAACCTCAAAGACAGCAACAGTGAACGACACGATCCCTTGGGCACATCATGCTCGGAATCCACAAAGAAAATTAGCACACACCAGCTCCTCTATACTTCACATCAGGGACGTAATTCTCAATTTAGAGATGACAAAGCTGAGTCTCAGAAAAGGTCAAATGCCTTGTAAAAAAGAAAAATTCACACAGTGGTAGCACCATTGGTTGACATACAATGTCACTCCACTAATATTTATTGATGATGAATACAATATTTCGTGTTTGTTTGGGGTAGGAACAAAGACGAGAAGGGCATCACAGTGACCAGGTAATAATTCCTCCACAGCCAGCCAAAGGGATGTGAGGGTTGATGTCTCCACAGGACTGATATTGTCTGAATTTTTCTTGTTGAATGTCAATCCTTAGAGTAGGAGAGGTAAAGTCTATCCTGAGAATGGAATTTCAAGAGATATTTCCCCCTCTGATTTTTCACAGTAAAATTACTATGAATCAGAAGAGCAGGACCAGCAGTGGTTTTGCACCGAGGCAACACACACATAGCTGGACACACAGTACATCTGCACAACACATCAATTTGACCAGAAAGCTCATAAGCTTCAGTTTTCATGAGTCAGAAGACACTGGTAGTCATGCGTGGAAATTACCAGCCAGCAGGTGAATAGTATTCATGAACAGCTTGTTGAATATCAAAAAAAAAAATTGTTTAGTGTCTTTTGTTTTGTGGTAGGTTATTTTTCCCTTTGCAATCAACTTTTCTTCCACATCATGTTAGGTTTTTTTTTTTTTTTTTTTTTACTTTTATGAATTTACTTGGAAATGAGATTTTCAGAGCAATTGGAACTCCTCTTTCTCAGATGGAGTTGACCCTCCTTCTCTCCCCTACTGGGAATTTTCCCTGAGACAGGTTTTCAAAAAAGCATTCAGAGTCTTTTCAACACTCCGTAAATGTTCACAAGGCACAATTGTTTGTCTTCATCTCCATTGAGCCAGGAACAAAATCAAGGCGACAGAGGCTTTAAAATTCAGACAGGAAGTTCTGCCCTTTTGCCCCGGCAAACCCAAAGGAAGGTGAGGAGGAAGACGATAAAGAAAAATACCAGGAGGAGGTTTGATATGGTGCCTCTCATGTACCTTCCATATTTTCCCAAGTGATTTTTTAAAGGCGGAAGCAGTCTTTTTAAAGGCTATTGGTGAACATCAAGTGAACCATGAGGCCCCCATTACCCACTTCCAGGCAAGCTCCTTTTCATAAAATCTCTTTTGCACAAGCATAACTAAGGCAAGTAGTTCTAAGAGAGTGGTGGGAGAAGAAATGCTGAAGAGTCCCACCCTACTGACAGAAATGTACTTTGCACACTCGCGTCTTCCCTTTCCCATATCCTCTCCCTCCATGTTTTCATATCTTTTTTTTTTCTCCTTTCTTCCTGTGTGGTTACTCTCACCCTTGTTTATTTCAGGCTTGCTTTCACCTCTTCCCTCCTGCACTTCTTCTTACCTCCTTCCTCTTTCTGCCGTGCATCCCCCAAACGATCAATTTCTCTTTACTTAAACCGCCTCTGCCCCACTTCTTTCATTTCTGTCATTGGTTCCCAGTGAGATTTTAAGAAACAGTGTGCAGCAATAGAGGCTGCTTTTCAAGCTGTGTTTAGTAGGTCCAGGGGTTACACAGCTAGGTAAGTGGTCCACAGATGCCTGAGAGTGAACTAAGCTACAACAGCATCCATCATACCTCTCCCCAGTTTATCACACTCCCACCTTGGCTTCTTTGGTCCTCCTTTTCCTCATCCACCTGATCACTCCTAAACTGCAGCGGCAAGCAGAAACACCATAACGACACCCAGGATTTGGAGGCAGATTTACTTTACATTGATGGGCACTGATCGGGATCATTCCCAAAATATAAGGCCATGAAGGCCCAGGAAGGGAGGTTTTTATGGAGTTGAAAGGGGGGAGTACAGAGGCAGAGTACTTGGCTATCTTTGATTGGTTCTTACAATATGCATCATAGTGACCAGCCGTTTCTAAGAGACAGTTGTCACAGGAACTGTAACAAGAACTGTTACCTGGGGAGCTAACAGACAGGCTGGGGGGGGCATTTTCTGCTACAACACTAGATCCCTCCCTCTTCTCATTCCCCCAAGACCTATTAATATCACTGTAATGTCTTTTAAATGTATTTCTTTTTTTTTTTTTTTTTTTTTTTTTTTGTGGGTACCGGGGGGACGACCTCAGGACCTCGCGCGCCAACAGGCACCCGTGCCGCTGAGCGATATCACCGGCCCCTTTTTCGTATGTGGGATCCGGGAGTCGAACTCGGGCCTTCGCGCTTGCAAGGCAGGCGCTTAAGCCGCTGAGCCGTCTCACCGGCCCATGTATTTCTTCTCTTCTATTCCCCATACCCTCGCCCAGGCCTTTATCATCTCTCACCTGCGACTGTTTTGTACCTGCTCTGGTACCTTCAGTTCCCTCCCCTTCCCATCCAGTTCGACTCCCTAGAACACTGGTCTGATCACCTCACTTCACTTGCTCTAAAGTCTTCAAGGGCTCCCGGTTCCTAAGGGCAAATATACATCCCACAGCAAGACATTCAGGACCCTTCACCATTTGACTCAAATCTACTTTTTCCACCCCTTCACGCACCTTGCATTGAATTAAAAAATGATTTGTCTTCAGATGTTCTTTTCCATGAGTAAAGTAGCTGGAATTCACTGCCAGGGCCCCAAAGTGAAAATATTCATGTTCTTGACCCTAGCTGTGTCTGGTTTTCAATCTGAGTCCTAGACAGGTACAAAATACCAGCCAGCTACATGAACAGTGGCAGCCCTTTGGGGTCCTCTCACTTCTTCTGGCCCACTTTTCCTCATTAATACCACGAGGCTTAGAGGACTTCAGAATTAGCCTTTAGCATTAAAAGATGATGAATAAGATGCTCAGATGCTCCAAGCCAGGTGCCAGGAGCTGCAGTACCTTTCTGTGTTACCCCAGTACGAGCTCTGGCCTCTCATTTGTGTCTGTCTGGAGCCATCGTGTCAGCCAGGATGACATCAGACCCTGGGAGCACTGACTCATACTGCCCAGACCCAAGACAAGTCAGATTTGTACCGGAAAGCTCTCTTATTATTAAGCAATGGCAAGAAAACTTCCATCTGCTCTCCAAAACACCTTTTCCCTGGAATGGTCTGTGCATGTTAATATACTCTCTAGATTTCTTTTCTTGGTAAATCAAATTAATCATCAAGATATTGTCTGGATGAATGTAATTAGAACAAGAAGGGCACCGGGCACTCCAGCACTCAGGGGGCTGAGCAGGAGGATTGCCATGAGTTCCAGGCCACCCTAAACTACACAGCAAGATCTTGTCTCAAATAAAAAGCCAAAGAAAAGAGCAAGAAGGGCTCATGATCCAGCAGGTATTGTTTCCGGGCTATGACAGGGCCTGATGAATTCTCTTTTGTTCCACAAGTCTGTTAGGAGGATAGCAAGTAACAGAAACTGACTGGATGCATGAACCACTCCATTGGAAGTGGCCTTCCCAGCTGGTCTCCATCACACCACCCTGCTTACTTCTTTCACAGCACTCGTGTAGTCTGTAAGTACCTTGTTTACTTCATGGTCATCAGTCTTCCCAGTAGGACTGCATACTCCATGCATGGGGCTAGAGATACTGGCATCCTTGTTTGTTGCTCTGCCTCCAGAACTTAGGACAGTGCCTAGTTCACACGGTAGGCTCTGAAATATTTGTGGATAGAAAAGAAGAACTGAATATTTAAGTCTGGGTAGTGACTGGAGGTGGGGAGGATCCATAGCAGGTGCTTCTAACCCTTCTTTTCAGGCTTCTCCATGCCATAACTTAACTCCGGCTGCATTCATCTCTCTGGGTTTCTGCTCTGGCTTCGTGTGCCTGGCCCAAACGAGGATCGCGTGCCCAGCCTGGAGGTCAGGACTCTGGGATCTTGAGACAGCCTGTGGAGCGGAGCCTCGTGCGCAGGGAGGAGGGTAGCACTCAGATGGCTCTGAGGCAGACACTTCATGCATCCCACGTTGGGATCACTGGAACCTGTCAGCTGGATCCCGCAATTCGGCACTCCAGAGAAACCTCCATTAAAACTTGCCCACCGGTCTTCCATTTCCTTGCTCCGTGGCTTCCGTCTCAGTGGGTTTACTACTTAAAAGTCTCACCTGCTCAGAGGACGCAGACATGCTCAAGCCTGCAGACACAAACTATGTACTCCCTGCCTGGCATATCCTCGGACATCTTTCTATACATTTGTTTCTCATTTTTTAGCTCATGAATAAAACATACGTCTACTTTATGTTTGAAGAATGTATGTTTTCACTTAACCCAAATTCCTTGTTTTCTGTAAACCTACACTTGGATTACTTTGTTGTGGCTGACACTGTTTGTTGTCTACCCAACAGCCACCCAGAGCTTCAATTCACTGTGCCTGAGGGCTGAATCATCATGAAGCATCTTACTCCTTTGCTTATGATTGAACTACAGGAGACGTGTATGAAAAATAATGCAAAGTCTACTAAGAGCTTCTGGAAGGATTCTTCTTCTCTGATGAGAGAATTATATATAGAGAAAGGGTTTTGTACTTTTGCCTCCTTTTTTCTTTTCTAATGGGGTTGCCAACACATAAGGATATGGTATTTGGAGCTGTGGCAACCATTTTGTAAATATGAGGTGAAAAATACAAGGACAAAAGCAAACTTGAAGAAGACAGTCAGGTGGAAGAATATAAAGATCTGGGTCCTAGATCACATTTTGAAGCATGAAAATCGACTCTGGGTTTCTCCAGTAAATGAGAGACGTCTACACAGCTTGGTCACTCTTCGTTGCATTTATTTTTCTGATAATCCTGTGAAGGACAGCTCCTTCATTTTAACTCTTCCTCTTTGGCTTTAGCACCCTCGAGGTGCTCCTGTTGCTGGGTGGTAAGTGTTCAGTGTGAGGCTAGTTCTGAGGAAGACTGAAGATTTACCGTGCTCCATTACAAACACCCTTCACTACTGAAATCTACTTCTTAGGAATTGAGCATCATGAAAAGTGAAGGAATACTGACCAGTCACACAAATAGTTCATAGATATTTATTAGTATATTACTTAACTTTTACAAAGTTCACATTATGATGTAGTGGGCCCCTGATCTAGTGTCATTTTAGGTTTTTTTTAGATTTTCTTTGGTTGTTTTTTTGTGTGTGTTTGTTTTTTGCACTATTAGAGATTGAACCCAGGGACCTTTGCACTGAGATACATCTGCAGCCCATGTTTTCCTTTTCTTTCTTTTCTTTATTTTATTTTGAGACAGGGTCTTGCTAAGTTGCTAAATTGCCCAGTTTGAGTTTAAACTTGTGATCCTCCTGCCTCAGCCTCCAGAGTGCTGGAATTATAGGCATGAGCCACCATGCTCAGCTTGATTTTAGTATTTCTATACATAAGAGTTAAAAGTGGCATTTAAGTGGGACATGGTGGTGAGGTATTGAACCCACATTTTCACTGTACTTTGAAGATTGAGAAGCAAGCAACTGTCCCCACAAAGGAGTGGGAGAAGAACAAAGGCACCCCCACCCCCACCTGCCACCGTCTTTGCTTTTGTCCCGAAAACAAGCTGCCTACACCTATTCACAGCCCTCCTGGAAGTCAAGGCTTGGACCCTGAAGGTTCTGTGCATGGGAACCCATGTGGGCTCCAGGAGTGGGAGCCGGGTGGGAGGATGTGGTGTCTTCAGTGCTGTCTAAGTCACTTTACCTTGCAAGACTGGATTATCACTAATGCTTAACGTAAAAAGAGACTGAGGCTCGGAGGGTTTCAGTGACCGCACAAAACACGCAGCTAAGCAGCAGAGCCAACTCCATGGCCTTGGCCTCCTGATCATTACTTTTCCTGCTCCATCAAGTTGGTCTCAGCTTAGAGATGGGCACTTTGGGATCTAGGACAGTGTGGCCAAGAAGCACTGTTCCTCCATCAAAAGGAGCCTTTTGGGGAACATAAGCCTTTTTCTACCAGAGAGGAGCAACAGAAAACTGGAGAGTTGCGGGGGGGGGGGGTCATCCAATGGCTCAGTGGATCTGCATGGTGGTGCCCACTGAGTCCCCAGCTCTATGTTGTGACCACGCGTTTACCCAGAAGGCCACCTGCCTGCTGTCCCGTATTTGCCTGTGTGACCCTGCCCTGTCTTAACTGGACCAACCCCAGCAGGAAGAACTTTCAGTCTTGGCATGGCAAGAAGAGGTGGACACATCCTTCACGTCCCTGTACACATGGTTTAGAGGAGAATATTTCCAGTTCTTCAGTACACATAGGATCTCGACAACAGGGTCTCGGATCCCAAAGAAAGAGAAGCGAGTCTTCAGTCACGGGCTGCAGGCTCCAGCAAGGGGAGGGTGTCAAGTCAAATGCAGCCCTGGGTTTTCCAAGCCCAAAGGGAAACCAAGCTCCAGGAGAGACATGGAAAGTTAGAACAGGGCCAGGATAGAGCCAAGGGGACAGAAAGCAAGAGGAAAATCTCATGTTGACAGACTGACGGACTGAAAAGGTTTATACATAAACGTGAAGAGAAGGAAATTCTGACTTCTCCACTCAGGACCGGGCTAGTGATGTAATCAGTGCAAATGAGACACTGGTCCTGCAAGCATGCCAAGAATGCAAGCCGGAGAGGCCTGGGTTATTCTGGGTTGCCATGGTTCTTAGCCAAAGGTAATAGAGCCAGGCAGGGAAGGGAAGCCGGCTTACACCTCAAGGATGTCAATGCATACTCTGAGAGCCAGGACAAAGGAGTCTTGTTCGTTCCCTTACCATGTTGGCCAATGTGTAAAACCAGCAGTAGAGTGTAGCATTAAAGGGAGCAAGATCTGGAGTCAGCCAGACTGGAGTTCAAATCCCGGCCCCACCATTTACTTGCTTCATGATGCTGGCAAGTGACTTAACCTCTCTAAACCTCAGTTTTCATCTCTAGGCTAATCGGAGCATCTACTGGTAAAGCGGTTGTAAGAATTAAATGAGAGACACTGTAAAAGGTGCTCAACCTAATTCCTGATTTATAGTAATAGTTCAATCTTTACCTATTTTTTTAATAATAAAGTAAATATTGGTAAAAGCAAAGAAAGAATAAACAAAGTAGATTAGTCAATACATTTTATGTGCATGATAGAAAATGTGTTGAATAAAGGAAGAGGAAAGAAGTAAAGGCTAGGGACAGGGGCTGAACCTTCAGTCAGAGGGAGGAAGGCATACGAGGCCTTCTAAACACTTTCACCGAGGAACCATTCGGTTAGCATTAGGTCAGAGCTGGGTGAGGAAGTCCGAGCCCTTAAATAACCACCTGGAAAATAAAAGACACTCTATGGGACACAGATTTTCAAATACGTGCTCATCCATGAAGGTAATTTCTTTCTTTTAAAAAACAACAACTAGGGGTCGGTGAGATAGCTCAGTGGCACAAGCGCCTGCCTGGCAAGCGTGAGGTCCTGAGTTCGATTCCCGGTACCCACATAAAGGAAAAAAATGGCTGGTGATATCGTTCAGCGGCACAAGCGCTTGCTGGCAAGCACAAGGTCCTGAGGTCGACTCCTGGTACCCACATAAAAAACAAACAAACCAACTATAACATCTGAAAATATATTTCCAGAAAGGGCTGTGTCACTAACTGTGTGACCTAAGGTAAGTTATTAAAATCCATCATGCCTTTCCTTCATCAATAATAAAGTGGGTGACAGTAATCATACCAAATTAAATGTTTTCATAATTGAATATGCGTCAATTAGTATGTACAGAGCTGTTGGGAAAGTGGCAGGCAGAGTATTAACTCCATTCATACAATACCACCAAGCAACCCCTATGTACTATGCAAACCTCACCAACCTGCCCAGTACCTTCTTACCTAGTAACAGTCACCTTTCACATTCAGTGCATATTCTTCTGGTCGTTTCCCACTCACAAGCAGGGGCCCCCTCATCCCCTGGGAGCGTGTGCCCCAACTCTCAATGGATGCTGACTTTGCAGACAGGACTAGACTCTCTATATGTTATGTTTTCCCTGTACATGTGTACCTGTGATAAAGTTTAATTTATAAACTAGGCACAGTAAGAAAAGAACAACAATAACTAGAACAACTATGTGGTGTAATAAATAGAACAATTATATGGTATAAGTTATGTGATCTCTCTCTCTCTCTATATATATATATATATATGATATATAAAACATATCATATATATATCATATATCTTTAGGTACTGTACTCAGCCTTCTTTTTCTTGTGGTGATTGCGATGATACAGTGCCTGGGTGATGAGACAAAGTGAGGGGAATGACGTGAATGACGTAGAGGTTGTGAAATGACGTTAGGCTACTGGATGAGGCTTCCTTGAACGCCAGGACTGCGACAGTCAGTCTGGTAACAGAAACAGCTACTAAGTGATTCATATACAGCATGGCTGCAATGGACCAAGTGTTGATCACGTCCTGGGCAGGATGCATGGGAATTGTGCAAGATTCCATTACCCTATTCAGAATGGTGGGCAGTTTAAAACCATGAACTGTTTACTTCCAGAATTTTCCATTCCATATTTTCAGACCGTAGCTGGCTGTGGGTAACTTAAAATGTAGAAAGCAAAACTTTGGATGGGAGGCAGAGGAGACTACTGTGTACTCGTATAAATATTAATTTCCTCTCACAAAAGGGATTAGTCTGCTGCTTTTTTACCTAGCTACACATGGGGGAGATTTTCCCATTTGTCAGCCTCCATCAACTTCCGGGTTATGGTCATCTTCTCCGGGGAAGACCATGATTCCACTGCTGCTTCCCATTTCCTGTTCTTTCTCCTTCCCAGCCATGTGGGCTCACTCACCTGCAGCCCCCTTCCTGGTTCTCCAGGTCTATCAAACACCCCAAAGCAGTGCATCTACCCTGTCCTTACCCCAAAGGAGCCTCAGTCAGAGAAGTGCTGCTCCTTTTTATTACTTATCTCTCAATCTTCCAAAGTAGCATCAGCCGAGGCTGTGCTTGTTTAACAGAATTTTCCAAAGGATTAAAAATAAAGTGAATTAAAATATGAGAGGGAAAAAAAGCAAGAAATAAAACCTTAAAATATGTTGTCAGTTTCAGTTGAGTTCAAGTGGGTGGGTGAAAAAAGTATCCCATTTACTTTGGCATATCTCAGGCCCACTTCCTCCTACCCAATACCAGGCTGGAAAAGAAGCTTTTCCCTACTTTCTCTCTGCCATGTCCACACCATTACCTTTAGGCAAAATTCAGCCTTGAGAGGTAGTTTGCCCAACAAGGTGAATTAGTTGTCATCTCTTAAAAGCCAGGACACTTTGTGTAGGTTTCCAGCTTCTCTTGAATGATGAAAAGCTCTCGTGACACTGAGCCTGCATTTCTGTAGGGCAGTGATTTGGAAGCTGAGTAAATCTTGCTCCACATAGGTGGAACATGTGTCTGCCAGGTGGCCTTAGGCTCCACTGGTCTCTAGCATACAATACTGAGGGCATAGTTTGTTTATTTACCTGCCTGGCTCCTGTAGGAATTTTAGTCCGAGGAAGGAAAACGATGTTTATGCTCTCAATTCCCCACATTCATGCAGAACCTGCTCTCCAATCCTCCTTTCTACCAGATGGCTGATACCTTCTGGGTGATCTCATGTCCATGAGGCTTGTCCATACCCCACCCAAGGCCAAGGCCAGGTGGGTAAAAACAACCTGGTAGACCCGAGGAACCTGAAGATGTCACACCAGGGTGGAGAGGTGGGATCAGGTCATTCCTTGAAAATGGAGTGAAATCATAGAAGACATGTGATGGGGAGGCAAGACAGAGGTGGAGACAGCAAAGCCACGGCTGGGAGGGTTCGTGGAGACAGGAGAGAGGGCAAGATGCAGCTCTACTCACTCAAGGCTGAGTAATGGGCTTGTAAGGAAAGCTTTATCATTTTTATGTGAAAACCAGAGCTCTCAGACTAATCTCAAGGCTTGGACCACAAATGTTTAGCCTTTCTGCTTTCTTATGAAATACTCAAATCCATGTCTACTAATTCCATTGCTTTACTTCTGGCCCAGCCTTGATTCTGCAGGTTCTCAGTTTGAACCTGTGTGTTCAAACCTGTGTTTTATGGTGCTATCTCCCAACACCTGCCCACCAAACCTCCACCTTCACTGGACAGATAACCACTTCTCCACCCAACACTGGGCCACCAAATGCCGCTGGCTCAACACCCAGTGTCATCAAGCCTCTTCTTCTTTTTTTTTTTTTTGTGGGTACCGGGGGGTTGACCTCAGGACCTCGCACGCCAGTAGGCGCCCGTGCCGCTGAGCGATATCACCGGCCCCTTTTTTGTATGTGGGTTCCGGGAGTCGAACTTGGGCCCTCGTGCTTGCCGGGCAGGCGCTTAAGCCGCTGAGCCATCTCACTGGCCAAGCCTCTTCTTGAATGAAGATGAAGACATCAACACATCCCCTCTACCCTGGCTCCAACTGGTCATCATCATACTCGTCCTATTTCTGCCCTTCCCATCTGAGAAGGCCCTTGCTTCTATCTTGGGGCCTATCTTCTGTTATATCTTCCAGCACTTTGCTTTTTCAACAATCCTTTCTGCCTCTTATATCTTCAGCTTTGCCTCTGAGACCCCAAACATTTTCACATTTCTCCCATCTTGAAAGAAAAATGCCCAAGAACTTAGGTGGAAGTGACCACAAGATGATAACATTCAGGGTGCTAAGGAAGGAAGGAGAGAAATCAGCAAGATAAAGAAAAGGAGCTGCAGGAAGGCACATTTCCACCAGCTCAGGATCTTGGCAAGAAAAAGCCAATAGGAACAAAGGACCTGGGGAACAGGACGTACTTTTCACATCATGTATGAAACCCGCATGATGCCCTTCTTGTTTCAGGGACAGTAGTTCACACGCAGTATTTCTTCCAATTCCCACTTTGGGCTAGGGAGATGACAGCGGGGAGACCAGATGGTGAGGAGGGATCTCAGGGGCTCCAGGAAGTGCTGGCACCAAGGCAGGGTGGGGTGTGACCCGTACCCCAGGAAAGAAGGAGAAAGCAGTCTCCGGTGGCCGCATGGCAGGAGAGAGAATTTGCCTGGAAGGAATCCTCCAGAAACAGGTTGCTTCAGGCCAGGGAGTGCCTTAGAAATAAACTCACCTCAAGGATGGGCACCACTGAAGGAGGAAAATGACACTATTAGCAGAAAATCTGTGTGATAACAAAGAAACAAACAGTCCTCAGTGTGACAGATAAAAAGAGGACCAGGGGAATAGCCACCAGAGAAAAGCTGAAGCAAAAGGACAACAGGAACAGCTACCAGAGCGCAGGGCTTCACACAGCTCCGTGGCCATCTGAACAGAACAGATGTCCCTTGAAAGGGCTCTGGAGGTGAGGCCAGTCGGCTTAGCCCCACTGACAGGCCTTCCCCAGGCATTTGCCATCCGGCGATCCAGAGCCTCCCCTCAGCTCTGTTTTCTCCATCTCTAGAGTCCCCCAGCCCAGATGCCTTTGCAGATGTGGCCGGGATCAAATGTGGCAGTGAATGGGAAAGTGCTTTGGGAATGACTAAGCCGCTGCTCCTGACAGTGTGAACGCTGGGGAAGGAGCCCCAGCAAGCCACTGCGCTTGGCATCACAGGACAAGGGGGCCAGCACAAGGACGGTGCACTCAGAGCCCACACTGGGTGGAAGTGAAACTCTGAAGGCAGGGGAGAAAAAAAGGAACCGCTTTTTAAAGATTCAGGATGCAACCGCCATCTGCATGAATAATGCCAACCCAGAGTTTTGAGGCTCAACCCTGGCAGGGGATTCTCCACTGGGCTTTCCCTCTCAGGGGCCTCCATGGATCAATGTTAGATTCTCTTCAAAGATGACAGAGTTCTTACAAGATGGGCTCTCCCTCTTGCAAACTGGGAAAGGGTGAGCGATGATTATAAGTCATCTGCCTGTTTCAGGAAGAGGCTATATGTGACAAGGGAGAGAGCACGACTGGATCCCGGCTGATCTGGGTTCAAATCTTCCCCTCGGCGGGCACGTGGTACTGAATTCATAGCGAGGCTGCTTTCCACCTGTGAAATGGTAGGGACCGTGCTGATCTCAGTGGGTGAACTCAGAAAGCCCCCATCCGGTCCTGAGCTATGTCTTTGTTCTTTTCACGCGGACCCAGCTGCACGTGGAGAGTGTCTGTGAAGCAGTCAGTGAGGAGAAGTACTGATCAGTGACTCCAATGTTAGTTTACGCCATTAACAATTGTTATCTGAGGCTGCAGTAATTAATTAGTGTGTTTATTGGTCAAGGAGGATGCCAAGTTTGGTGGATGTATTAACATACTGGAAGAAGGAAACTATGTCCTAAATCCCCCTGACAAGCAAGAGAAGTCATGTTTCAAAAGTAGAATAAAATCTTTTTTGGGGAAAATCTGTGAAGCTTAAAGGTCAGGAAATAACCCAAAACTCACACAAAGGACTAACATTTTACTGTGGTCAAGCCTAGAAGGTATGAAGACTGAGACAGGATCTTTTAACATTCCTTAGACTGAGCAAGTTGGGACTTTGTGTTTTAAAAAGATATGGAGGGCCGGTGAGATAGCTCATCGGCATAAGCGCCTGCCTGGCAAGTGCAAGGTCCTGAGTTCAACTCCCGGTACCCACGTTAAAAAAAAAAAAAAAAAAAAAAGATATGGAGAAATCCACAGAAAAGTCACCATAATAGGTAGAAAATAGAAGCATGTTCTGAAAACAGGCAAAAGAAGTTTGGGTTATTTAATATGGAAAAGAGAAGACGTGTGTGTGTCTGGATTTGAATATAAGGAAGATTGCCACGAGAAGAAAAATGACCAGCTGTTTTCCATGTCCAGGAAGTAGGCTGAGATTGCAGCATAAGGGTGGGCATGAATACAAAAGCATTCCTAACTGGACTCTGGAACAGGCTTCAGAGAGTGACAGTTGGACTCTCTTAGTCATGTTTGCTAAAAATACCCTAAGTACTGACCAACAGCAGGGAGCTGGACCTGATGACTTACTGAGCCACCTTACGTATCATTCTTGCCCATGTCTTCACAAGGCCTGGCTAATTAGGCCTGGATCAGTCATTTGGCCTATACAACCAGTTTCCCAAATAACCCACCTGACGGCTTTTCATCTATTAGTTTATTAAACGGACTGGTGGTTTTAGGGTCTAGTTGACATAGCTTATAATTTTATAACATTCATTTTACTTGACCCAGCATGGACACAAACCTATAAATTATATCATGCTTGTGGGTTATGGAGTAAGCCCCATATTGATCACACTGTTAAATAGCTCAATTTTATGAGCTGGTTGATACCACTACACATCTGCTCTAACATGAACCGGTGATTCAGACCAGAGCAAACAAGGTGAGGAAATGACCTGGCCTTTCAATTTACTCCAAGGGCTTGCTCCTTGCATCAAGAGTGTATTATTATATTAATGTTGAAACCAAATATCTGAGCTTGAATGTGCAGTGTGGGGTTGAGAAAGGAGATGTGAGCCTGATGTTTCTGGCATTGTACAGAGAGTAATGCTTCCTAGTTTCAAGTGAATTTACTGAATTATAGATTGAGAAGGACTGAGTTCACTGGAACCCTCTGTACCGTAGCACATTGAGGTTGCATGGTGCTGTGGGCTCTTTTCTATGTATACCTTAACTTTTATGCTCACACTCTACAGGGAAGCAGAAACATAGGTTGACTTCACTATCCCTTGAGCATTTAACTTCTTTGCTAAAAAACGCTCCTCTGTAAATGCTCACGTTATAAGCACCAGTAATCACTAGTTCCCTGGAATTCTGAAAAGGTACATAAAATTAGTAAAATCACTGATACAAATACAAGATGGTGCATGTTCAAAGGTAAATAGACTTATCAAAGCTGAATTCTATACAGTGCCCTCTTACCTGGCTTTGGTCCTGTGGCAGTGTACCTGCTTGACCTCTAACAGCCAACTTCGTGTCTTCCTTTGATAGCCCCTGAGTCTCAGTCAGACCCAAGATTGTCCCACTAATGATTATGTGTCCCAGCCTGCCTTGCACCTAGATGAGGTAAAGAACAAATTTTGACTAATGAGATATTTGGACAGAAACAATATGTCCCATTCTGGGCTATGACCTTGAAGGGAAAGGATAACACCTTTCACTTCTCCCTTCTCCCTTTCCTGCAGGTTTAGAGGCAGATATGGTAAACAGCAATAGTCAACCATAAGGAGGAAGACCTTTGCTAAGAATGATGGAGAACAATGATGGAAGGAACTTGTTTCCATTTCCGTGGAACCACCACATAAAAGCTTGCACTATTTATGCTTCGGCCATTAAAGAAAAATAAACTTCTATTTGTTTAAACTGTGATTATTTTAACCTTTGGAACAGTAACCAAAGTGGTATCCTAACCAAGATCTTCACCCTTTGGGCACCAGAACTTTTAGTTTAGGTGACTTTCATTCAGTAGAAAAGATATATGATGCTCCAGATAGATAGACAATATATACACACAAACACTTGCGACATTTATTAACTAGGAACTTAGTGAAGATCCCTTCAGAATTGGTTGTAAAGAATTCACTCCACACTCTGTAATGTGAGTATATCCAGCTCATTTTATTATGTTTTCATATGTAATGTACTAAAGGATACAGACTGAATGAAAACGAGCCTCTACAGAGATGGTAAAGACCATAGGCTATGGGGCCAGACAGATTCATCAAGTGACCAGGGGCAAGGCACTTAACCTCCAAGTGCCCAGGTGCCCCACATGTACAAGAGGGTAATAACCACTCCCACCTCATTGGCGTGAGGTAAGGATTACACGAG
Source organism: Erethizon dorsatum (assembly GCA_028451465.1). Lineage (NCBI taxonomy): Eukaryota > Metazoa > Chordata > Mammalia > Rodentia > Erethizontidae > Erethizon > Erethizon dorsatum. The sequence continues at coordinate 11,216,689 of CM051834.1, forward strand.
ATCTTACAGGTAAGCGCTCAGAGCCAGGACTTAGTGCCTGGCATAAACCAAGCACTGAATGAGTATTAGCTGCTGCTATTACTATTAGTTCCTCTTCTCTCACTGGCAGTGGTTCTAAAGACCTATGGCTCATGGAATCATTCTAGAATGTTCTGGATCTACTTATATGTGTCACATGTGGTCTTATTCAAAATATCTCAACAAACCTGTCTGGAGTCTCTTACTAAGTCTTAATCTTGGTTTCTGTACATCCTCCAGGTAGTATCTGAAGTTCTACATGATTGTATTTCTGTAAATTAATTTCTAAAGGAAGTTTGAACAATGCTGTGTTTCTCTGTCTCTCTCACTGGACCCATTTCCCTGGATTCTCTTTGCTGGACAAGGATGGAATTATCTTCCTCTCTGGTGACCACAGTCATCTCTACTCATGGCAATGGGGCTCGGATAGGTGGATTTACAGAGAAACGAGTGGGAGTCAAACTTTCAGCCTCTATTTGTTCAGCCTCCTTCTAAAGCTCAAGGGCTCTGAAAGCACAAAGAAACTTTTCTAAACCACCAAAATTAGGAGGAAAAAACAAATAAAACATACGCAAGGGGAAAGTCAGGATTATCTTACTCTCCTCTGTAAGTAACCTCTTTACAGCGTTGTCATATGGGAAGATGAAAGAGTACGCAGTCATACCTGTGGGAAAAACGTCATTCTTGATGGGTTCCAGGGAGTTAATTAGCAAATAAAATATTGTGTTATTTTAATGGATTTTGTGGTGTTTGTGGTATTTGTCGTCTTTTTAAATTTTGTAAATACTCATTTCATACCTAACTGTGCCCTTGTAATTTTGTACTCTTTCCCTTGAAGAGCCTCTCCAAAGTTGGGTGAGCCGCAGGGCCCGCAATTCCTGGCTCTTCCCCGAGAAGAGTTTGCACCTACTTGGGTGGGAAGAGCCCGTCTTGGTGGCACTGTAGACAGACAGACACACGATGTCAAGTGACGGTTCCTGGACAGTGTCTGGTCAGTCCCTAGAAGCAGGAGCCTGGCTCCATGGAGAAGCAGCAGGTCCTCAGGTCGGAGCATGTTTTATGACAAATTCATGACAAATCTCCAAGAAGCAATGAAAGGAAGCTTCTTGTTTCCTTTTGATGTCTTGCTGTTCTCTTTCTAAATATCATGACTATGCGCACTTACTCCTGCCTAACTGGGACAAAAAAGGTCAAGATAAAAATATTCTGCTTTTGATCAATCTGGCCTCAAAATCTCAGTTGGATGCATTCTAGTGGCACTGGGGAAAGTGACTGACTTCTCCCCAGGAAGTCACAATCCCCCCCTACACGCTTGTCTTGTGTCCTGCTCCATGTAAATGGGTTGATGAAAGAGATTCATTCCATTCCCAACCAAGCAAAGAGAAGAAGCTGAATGTCTGGCGATGACCTCAGCTAACTTTGTCAAATCGTCTTCCCTTAGAAGAGAAGCTGGAGTGGGTGGAGAAGGCGAAGCCAGGCCAAAGGCATGGAGAAGGAGGGACTGGCTCCCTATGGATGGAGGTGTGGGGTTCCCTACTGCTAGATCCCAGGCGTGAAGGGGAGGAGCTGGCTCACTAGGATGGAGGTGCAGGGGTCATCACACACACACACACACACACACACACACACACACACACAATCCGCCTCCAACACTGAGAACCTCTCCCCTTAACCTTCCTGAACGGCTTGCATTTCTCCAGTCCGGGTTCCTCCTCCCCCTCAGGCCGGTCCCCATGTGAGAGCCACAGCTGTTTGTAACACTAGGTCATGTCGCCCTTCTGCTTTAAACCCTCCAATGGCTGCCATGGCAATGAAAAGGAAAGCCACACTGCGTTGTGGCCTACTTGATCTTCTCTAATATGACCACTGCTTCTGCTTCTGATGACCTCGTTCTCTACAACCCGTCCGTCATCCCTCCCTCCCTCCCTTCCTTTCCTCATTCCTCCCTGCCGTTCCTCTCTCCTTCCCTCCCTTTCTCTGTCATTGGTCTTTCTCTTAACAGCTTTACTGCGATATCATCCACATACCACACAATTCAACTCTGTAAAGTGTGTGGTTCGCTGGGTTTTGTTTTTAGTATATTGGTGTGCAACCATCACCACAAGCCATTTTAGAACATGTCCGTCTCTCTGAAAATAAACTCTGCGCCCATTAAAGTCCATCCCTATTTACTCCTAACCCATCCCAACCCCCAGCCCTAGGTAACATCTATTTTCTGTCTTTATAGACTTCGCCATTCCTTATAAATGGAATCATAGACTGTATGGTCTTTTATGTCTGGTTTCTTTTACTTAGCATGATGTTTCTACAGTTCATTCATTTTGTAGCACATATCAATACTTTATTCCTTTTTATGAATGAATAATATTCCATTGTATGGATATACCACATGTTGTTTATATGTCAATGCATGGACATTTGGGTTTTCTATACTTTTTTGGTTATTATGAGTAATATGTTGCTGTGAATATCTGTGCATAAGTATTTGAGTCAACATGTTTTCAGTTCTCTAGGATAAACACCTAACAGTAGAATTTCTGGATCATGATAATTCTATGTTTAACATTTTGAGGATTGCCAGACTCTTTTCCAAAGTGGTAGCACCATTTTACTTTCCCACCAGCAACAGACGAGGGTTCCAACTTCGCTACATTCTCATCAACACTTGTTATTGTCTTTCTTTTTGATTGTGGTCATCCTAGTAAGTGTGAAATAGTATCTCATGTGGTTTTTAATTTTCCCTGGTATATGTTTTCTTGTGCTTATTGGGCATTTGTACATCTTATTTGGAGAAATGTCTATTCAGATCCTTTGCCCATTTTTAAGTTGGGCTGTTTTTGTTCTTGAGTCAGAATGAACGATATCACTGGCCCTTTTTTTGTCTGTGGGTACTGGGAGTCAAACTCAGGACCACGCACTTGCCAGGCAGGTGCTTATGCCACTGAGCTATCTCACTGGCCCAACCACAGAGATTTTTCATTTTTATGAAATCCAGTTTATCTAGTTTTTATTCTGTAATTAATCTGTTCACTGTCACATCTAAGAAGGCTTTGCCTAACCTAAGGTCACAGAAATTTAGTCCTGTATTTTCTCTTAAGACTTACAATTTTAGCTCCTACTGTAGGTCTCTAATTTATTTTGAGCTAATTGTTGAACACAGTATGAGGCAGGGGTCCAATTTATATGTGGATATCTAGTTGTCCCAGATTATTGTTGAAAAGATGATTCTTTCCTCCCTTTGACTGTCTTTGCATCTTTAGCCACACTGCTTTCTATCTCTCCAACAAACAACCTGATTCCTGCCTCGGGGACCCTTACAGCAATGGTTTTCTTTCCATGGAATCCTCTTTCCTGGATTTCACCGGGCGGCTCCTTCTCAGGCTGAAGATCTCGATTCTGAGAGACCCACCAAAACAGGGTGTCTGAAGTAGCCTCCATTTCCCTTTCTACTTCCATTTATTTTTCTTTTTAGCTCTTAACATTTGTCTAAACATATAAAATTTTTATAGAGCAGAGGTCATGAAATCCTGTAAGTGGATAGATAGGTTTTCAAATCGAGGCAGCGCAGGAGTTGGTTGTGCACACTAAATTTAGAGACGAAGGATTCATACAACAGTGTGACTGAGTATGTTTGCGAGTGAGTGGGGAATGACTGGGGCAGGGCCTGGGGGTGAGGAGGAGAAGTTACTGCATGGGCTCTGAGGCCCAAGACTGGCATTTTCCACACTCTGTACAGCGGATCGGGGGCATAACTGGCCCTCTTACCGTTCATGTTTGCAATGCTGAAGTCAAGCGCCTATTCCCATTGAGTTCCAACGCTGTCAGAAGATTTTTTTCTGGCCTGGCCCAATGGATGGTCTGAACCCCAGGCTGTCCTGCTCTTTCACCCAACAGTACTCTTTCTGGTTTAGACCTAAGCTCTTCTTCCCAAGGCAAAAATGCCCCAGCAGCCCTCCCTCGAGAACACTGTGCCACAGCTGTTCATTGTCCCCAAGGGCCTGGCGAAAATCACCCCTGTTGATTCCACAGCACCTGGGAGAGATGGATGAGTGGGAGGCAGGGATGCCTAGCCTGGTTTATCTGCTGAACTCCTCACCACCGTGGCACACAGAAGTACATCCAGAGGTGGGCAGACTGTGGGGACAAAAGGCCCAAGCAACACAATCCAACTATGAAAATTGTGTTTTTATGACTCGAGTAATGGTTTGGTTTTTAGATTTATTTTTAACTGGGGATAGAACCCAGGGCCTTTATACTGAGCTACATCCCCAGCCCTTTTTGAAACAGGGTCTTGCTAAATAGCTAATTTGCCCTGCTGGACTCAAACCTGTGATCCGCCTGCCTCAGCCTCCCAGAGTGCTGACATTACAGGCGTAACCACCACTCCCAGCTGGCTGTTAGTTTTTGGTTCCACAGAGTAAATCTGTCTTAGTCCTTTTTCTGCTGCTATAACAGAATACCATGGACAGGTAAATTCTAAACTATAGAAATTCCTTTGCTTTGGGATTGTGGAGGCTGGGAAGTCTAAGATCAACAGTTCCCTGTGGCAAGTACCTTCTTACTGCATCACAGCATGGTGGGGCAGGATCAGAGCATAAGTTGGGGTCTCTTCCTCTTCCTATAAACCACTAATGCCATTGGGGGGTCCCAATCCCCATGACACATCCAATCCTAATCACCTCCCAAGGCCTCACCTCCAGTTGCTACCAACAGATGAATTTGGAGATTAAGTTTCCAATGCGTGAGCTTTTGGGGGACACATTAAAACCATACTAAAGTCCTTAGGCAAGGTTTTTAAATCATAGGTGGTGGCCACCAGTAGTAATGAAATCAATTCGTGAGCTACAGTCAGTTATTGTTCAAATTTATTGAGGTGCAACTGACAAAAAACGGTACATACTCAAGGCATACAGTATTGTATGACTTTTTATAAAAGTAGTAGATTTTTATAAAAGTAGTAGAGTGCATTAGAATAAACCAGTGGTGGCGAACCTATGGCCTGCATGCCACAGCCAGCTGTTTGTATCATTGAAAGCTCTAAGAGGTTTGACATCACTAGGATAGACCATACTAAAGTGTAGTTAATGATGGGCTCTGAAGTCAGACCTGTTGAGTTTGAACCACTGAATGCAATCACTTACTATGTGGCCTAGGGAAAATTATTTAACTTCTCTGTGCCTTGGTTTCTCCACCTTAATATGTAACTTATAGGCTTGATATAAGAATTAAATAAGTATATATGAAGCACTTAAAATAGTCCCTGGCAGGTGTTCTAAATATTTCATTATAACTGATTTTGTAAATCTGAATCACAGAGTATATGTTTCTTATTGAAGTCTTTGTATCAGTCAGCTCTTGCCACAAGAATGCTGCATAATAAACAATTACAAAAATCACAGTAGCACTGAACATGAAGCATTTATTTCTAATGAGTTTTAGAGTAGCTGGGCGCTCTCTGCTGATGTCATCATTCATTTATCTGTAGGTCAGCTGACAAGTGACCAATCTAGGCTGGGCTTGGCTGGGCAGCTCTGCTTCAAGCTCCACGTCCTGCCATGTGGGCTGTGCTGCACAGGTGCTCCCTGTGAGGACAGGCTAAAGGGCAGCAGCTGCCTGGCAGAAGCTCTTCTCATCAGAATGTTGAAGGCAGGAAAGGGCAAGCCCTGCCCTCTAAGCAGACTGACAACCTCCTCTTGTCTCATGTCTGCTGCCATTCCATTGGCTGGATTACAAAGGGCAGAGAACACTCCTCCAGTCCCATTGGCCAAGACCAGTCACATGACAGGCAGAGACGCGTAACCTATTGGACAAGAACTCAACGGTCCCATTCAGAGTTTGAGAAGCGTTGCTCTAAGGCGGGAGGTGGCAAACTACTACTGGCAGATCATTTCTGATGCACTGCATGTTTTGTATATAAAGTTTTATTGAAATAAAATCAGTCCCACTTATTTAGAGATAGCTGATTCGTGACACGGTGATAGAAGTGAGTACTTGTGATAAAGACCATTTGATCTGGCCCTTGACAGGAAGTATGCCCATCCTTGTTCTAAAGAATGAAAATTTCAGGAATGGATGAGAATTCAGCATCAAATCAAATCATCAGTGAGTCCTCCTATGTGCCAGGCAAGGAGAGAGCTGCTCAGTGACTTCGCCATTCGATCCAGTGCCTGATTCTCGCCACGGCAGAGAAGCGCCGCCTTTTGCTTTGCAGCCACCGCTTCCTGCTCTGGACCCGGGTCTGTCACAGAGCGAGCTTCAACACTGAGACTCCCGGGCTCACCTTTTTATTCCTCCTGTAGGGAATTCAGTGTTGTGAGCTTCGGTTAAAAGACATATCAGCTTTCCAGTAATGAACTGTGGGCTTTTCCCAATCTTAAAGAAAGTTATACAATCATCCAAATAAAACAAAATATTCTGAACTTGTATTGGACCAAAATTTCCCCAAAACTTGTATCTCAGATGGAGACTCAATATAGGAGATTGATCTAAGGGGAGTTGCTAAGGTCCAGGGGTAGGGTGGGGAGAGGACACGTGCTCAAGGCCACATCCCTTGAGTGACCGCCTCGATGTCACATTCTCTGTCCTCTGGAAACCCCAGGAAACTGCACGACAGTATGGCTCCTTTGAAACTAATGTGGCCTTTGTGAGTTTTCTAATTTCCCAGGGGACAATGTTAGTCCACAAAAGCTTGCTTCACGGGCACTCTTTCTGAAACTAGTATTTGATTTTTTGGAGTAGCAAATTTAGAATCCTCCTTCTACCTTTAAGCTTCTAAGTTGCTTTTTCAAATCTTATTGTGCTATTCATAGGGACAATCTTAATGATCTGTTTCATGAGAGATTTTGCTTATGGGCTAGTTCCACTCAGACTGAGTCAAGCATAGTTAAAGGATTTTTTTTAACTGTACTGATAAATTTAATATATTTATTTGCATTTCAATGACAACTAACATAGCTCCTGTCACATTCAGATACTGTACTGTCCTCAACAATTATCATCATTAACTTCTTTAACTCTCTCAGTGACTCTAGCAGACATTTTATATTATCATCTCCATTTTATGCACAGGGAAACTTGGGTTCCAAGAGTAATTCTCACAAGGTCATATAGTGAGTAATATCAGAAAAACTTTTTTTGAGGCAAAGTCTGTCTATGTAGTCCAGTCTGGCCTTGAACTCGTGATGATCCTCCTGCCTCAGCCTCCTGAGTGCTGGGACTACAGGTGTGTACCACAGAACTACTTTTTGAATCCCATAAAGTTGGGTCCCAGCCAAATCGTGTTTGGCTCTTACCCTCTCCATTAATTAGCTGGCTACAAATTAACTAACAAAAAAGAAAATACCTGCTATTTCAGTCATTCTTGTAAAACTAATAAAGTTAAACTTATGGTGAAGTAGGTTCAAAATTATTTTATGTGTTCCATAACTGATTACAAATTTACTTTTGTAAAAGTGGCCACCTAGGGCTGGTGAGATGGCTCAGCGGCGTAAGCGCCTGCCTGGCAAGCGTGAGAGCCCGAGTTTGACTCCCGGAACCCACATACGAAAAAAGGGCCGGTGATATCGCTCAGCGGCACGGGCGCCTGCTGGCGCACAAGGTCCTGAGGTCGACCCCCAGTACCCACAAAAAAAAAAAAAAAAAGTGGCCACCTAGTGCCTGCTTCCCTCCAGGACTGTTGCCTATATCTCTTGAAGGTCAAAGCCACCAGAATGGTCAGCGCTATTATAAGTTATTATCAGGGTGCAAAGGCAAGCCCAGCTGCAGCTCCTCATGCCAGACATGCTCTTTCAGGACTGATGAATGCTTCCGTTTCATCCAAAACTGGACAAGCAGGGTCTTCTACTGGTAAGTTTAGGGTTGACTAATTTATCATTGGAACAATATGCCAAAATGTCAATATTGCCATAGGGAGCTAATGAAAAATAGGCAAATTGTGTTTGCTCATAAAAATTCTGATATTAAATGCTTCTGGTAACTCTTGTCCTCTGGTGAATCACCCTACCCTTTTTCTGTCCCATCTGCATAGTGACTCAGTTTCCTTCACTTTCTCTGCTCAGCAGAGGTCTTGGTCTAATCCTGGGTTGACGCTTGGGTATTGTAGGATGTTTAGCAGCATCGCTGGCCTTTCCCTACTAGATACTAGTACCCCCTGTCCCGGCCCGGACTGTGACAGCCAAATGTGCCTCCAAACATTGCTAAAGGTCGCTTGCATGGGGCGGGGCAAAGTTGAAGCCCTCATCGGGAGCCATTAGGACTGGGAAGAGTTGGACACCCAACTCCCACCCCCGCTCGGCACTCAGATTAGAGCTTCATGTGGAGCCTGTGCTGGGAACCCTGATGGATAAACCGGGTCTCTCACAGAACAGGGCAGGAGATGACGACCTCGGAGGTGAGAAGTTAGGCGTTGCCTTTTGTACAGAGTGTGCAATTAGTGAGATTACCCCACTTTTTAAAAAAGAAAATGTCGTATTTGGGACCTTTGTTGAAGATTCCCGGGAAATGGTTATTATTTACCAACCACCCCAAAGACACAATGCATGGAGTTTTAAAATTTGGAAAATGCAAGAGAGAGAGAGAGAACCCAAATGCAAAGTTGGAGTTCAACTGTACCAAGCCCTAATCCAGGACAGCAAAATAACATCTTCGTTAAAATCTTTGTCCCTCAACTTGCTATGACAGCCCAGCCTGGCAACTGAGGCCTGAGCAGCCCGGCCCCGCAGACCTGCCCCATGCTGGCAGGAAGGATTCGCTCAGTCCCATCCACTCCACTCCTGTTTCCACAGTGATGGCTCGCTAATTACTACTCCTGAACCTGTCCACGTCACACTCTGCCGACCCAGCCTCCCAGATATTTAACCTCAGGCCCTCATCACCCCCACCTCATTTGTTCATTCCCACTGCAGCACGCCTAGGAGCCAGGACTAGGCTAGAGTAATAGCTAACAGCTGTCCAGCGGTTACTGTGGCCCAGACACTAAGCATTCATTGTTTTAGAGGCCAAAGAGGATTTCCTCTTTCCAGGGCTGCCCACTGTGCTACCTGCTGCTGTCCCTGCGAAAGAGAAGCAGACCTGCTGGGGCTGGCAGCATCTGCGCCTGTGACCTCGGCTTCCCTTCCCGTCGTCTTTGCATGGAGAAGCGCAAAGACTAGAAAGCGGAGCCTGGGGCTGGGTGGCTTGGAGCGGTCACTGGGATTCAGCTGAGCGGGTCCAGTGAGGGTAGGAGTGGGGTGTGGGGAGCTGAGTGCAGGGTGGGGGGCAGTTGTCAGCCTCCGGTGACCTTCAGGGTTGGAGAGAGGGGAAGAGGAAGCAGATTTTCGCTGCTCTGCGCTCATGGCTTCCTGAAGGCGGGGCTCCTGTTCCCTTGCCTTCCTCTGGGCCCACATTTAGCCCACACACTCACAAACCCACAGGTGGAGCAGAGTCAGAGCTGGTGACACCCAAGACGCCACCAGTGACTTGTCCTCAAGCTCTGCACTCTGAAACGGAGTGTGAGACTCCGACTTCGCAGTAACTTCATTTCTCTGTCTTGGAAGCCAGCTCTCCAAAGAGCTGGGCCAAAACCTTGGCCCGTGTGAACCTCTGTAGCTTCTGACTTCCACAGCAGAATACACTTTGAATCAAAATTTGCTTGTTTGAATACAGAACATCTCTTTTTCCCTTTCCTCATTTCCTGTTTCCTCTTCTCCCTGTCTCCACAGTTATCAAAGAACTGCAGTGCTACTTTCCAGAATGTTCTCAGGTAGAGCAGGGCCACAAGCCTGTGCACTCAAGACCCAGACCCAACCCAAGCACCAGAACCTGGCCCCCTGGGACAACTGTGTTCTTAGGAAGGAGCCTTGTGTGTTTGGGGATGTGTGTAACTTGGCCAGTCTTGTCCAGCTGCCTCACTCTGGACGAACAAGAGAAAGAAATATTCACTCTAAGATGGCGGAGACTTCAGGAATTTGAAACCTATGTCTCTGGTGAAACTCATAGTCTTTGGTGGACCCAGGTGCTGACTACATTCTTCCTCCCTGATCTCCCTCCTCCTTCCTCAGAATCAACTGGAGTTGAGAGCAGAATAGAGGGTGAGTTTGCTTTAACTCCCGGCATCATTGCTTGGGATGGTTACTCAATTTCCCCATTTATAAAATGGGGACAGTAACAGCCGTGCTGGAGGTTTGCTTGGAGGAGCCAATGAAACAATGAGTGTGTCAAGAGAACTTCGAATTTTATTAGAATTCCCTTTTAGGAAGGTAGAACTGTCTTTACTGAGAAAATAATTAGCCAAATGCAAGAAGCAGAATCCAAGATCCTGTGGCTGGAGGTGGGTGGGACACTCCCAGCAAGACAAAGGGAGGATTTTGTTTGCAGCTCCAGGGAGGAAGTGGGGGGTGGGGTGACAAGGGGCAGGGCGGAAACCAGTCCCTGGGATGCCCCCTCCGTCCCCCAAAATCTACAGTCAGGTTTATCCAATTTATGGACTATTTCAAGTAAGTAATGACGAAAACAGAGAAGGGGCTGAATTTTGTCTCCAGGGGCTATGGGGCAAAAATATAATACTGTTTCAGAGAGAGATGGTAGAGGCAAGGACAGCTGAGGACCAAAGACACAGGGACACTCCTGGGAAGGGTACTGGGCCATCAAAGGCATTGAATGTTGTGACCGGATAGATTTCTGAGACATAGGGGACCCCAGTTAAAATCATGTCACTTAGTATCATTCATTAGTCATTATTTCATGCTTTTCCTGGGCTCTTCCTTCTTGACCTTCAGCCTGAAATTAGAATTATTTCCTTCTGGAAGCCTCGGATTTCCCAAATGTGAGTTAGCACCATCAGTCAAGGCCCCTCCTGGGCACTCTCGCCGTGGGAGTCATGGGCCTGGGTGATAATTGCTTATTTGGGTGTCTGATCTCCTACCAGACTCTGCACCCCACAATGTCAAAAGATAAATCTTCTATACCACTGTGTTCCCACACACGCCAACCTGGCATAGCGCCTTGTATATTACAGGTTTTCAATAAAATATATAATCAGTGCCTGATGGTAGAGTAGAAAATGCATAGTCTCTGTGTCACTGGGCTGGGTCTCAGGAGGTCCCCAAGCCTGAGTTTCCCCCAAGGAACCTCACCAACCCTTCTGTAGGAGTTTGTAGTTTCCAGTCCTGACTCTGTCACTTAAAAGCTGTGCAGCTCTGGGCCTAGTACTTAGACTCTCTGAGCCCCGCTCATCTCCATAAACAAGTGTAAGATGCAGGTCGCTGTGAGGACTCAGTGGAAGAATCTAGAAAGGGTGCCTGGCCGCAGTCAGGGCTCAGATCACATTTGGTCCTCAACTCTGTGTCTTATATTTGATGGATCTGTTCCATCCACATCTCTGCATTGCGTCAAAGCCCTCAGCACCTTATAAACCTCTTATGTCTACTCTCTCCACTTTGCTAAGCCCCTCTTGGAACCAGGCAATCCTCTAAACTAGGACCGCAACAAACCGCAGCCTGTGAACCAAATCTAGCTCGCACCTGTTTGTGTATGTACTGCCCGTGAGCTAAGAAAAGTTCTTACATTTTTAAATGGTTCCAGAAAAGATTTTAAAAAGACCATTTCGTGACATATGAAAATTATTTGAAATTCAGATTTCAGTGCTCATAAATGAAAGCTTGCTGGCGGTGCACCCACATTCATTCTTCATACTGCCCGTGGCTGCTGTCTTAGTGCATGGGTGCTGCTATAACAAAATGCCGTGAACTGGGGTGGTTTATCAATGACGGAGATTTATTTCTCACAGTTCTGGAATCTGAGAAGTTCAAGGTCAAGGCACCAGTAGATTAAGTGTATGATGAAGGCTTTCAGATTCATAGAGAGTACCTTCTCCTCCGTGGAGAACAAAGGGTGGAATGGGCCAGATGCCTTCTGGGGCCCCAGGTTTTGTTTTGTTTTGTTTTTGTGTACTGGGGATTAAACTCAGGACCTTTTCACTAAGCTACATCACTGCAGTCCCACATACACACACACACCTTTAAATATGGACAGAGTCTTGCTAAATCACTAAGTTGCCTGGGCTAGGCTCGAACATGGGATCCTCCTGCTTCAGACTTCCACAGTGTTGGGATTACAGGTGTGCACTACCACGTCCAGCTCTAGTCCCTTTTATAAGGGCATTAATCCCACTCATGAGAGCTCCACCCATGTGATCCAATCACTTTCCAAAGATCCCATGCACTCCAGTACTAGCACCTTGGGGTTAAGTTTTCATCATTTCCGGGAACACAAACATTCAGACCCCAGTCTGAATGCCCAGTCCTCTTTGGGGCTATGGTGGCAGCACTGATTACTTGTGACAAACACTGGATAGCCCCAAAAGCCAAAAATATTTACCATCTGGCTCTTTATTGAAAAATAAAAAATAAAAAAAAACAACAGTCGGGCTAGGCATATAGCTCAGCAGCACAGTGCCTGCCTGGTAAGCACAAGGTCCTGAATTCAATTCCCAGTTCCAAAAAAAAAAAAAGTCTATCAACCCCTGTTCTAAGCAGTACCTGTGGCTAATGGAGATCATGTCCCCATAAGTGCCATATGAAGTCAGTACCATCATTACCCTTATTGGATAGCTAGGAGCCCAAGTGGAAGGACACCTTTCAGTGACATCACCAAGGTTCCCAGCTTGTGCATACATAGTAGAGCTGGGATCAAGCCCCCACTGCCTCTGAAATGGGAAGGAGACTGGACAGGGCATTGAAGGCAACTGCAGATTCATATGCCACACTGGGGAGGCTGGCTTGGAAGATTCCTGACCAGGGCAGTGACATAATGAAGTGCAACCCTAAAGTGACCTCTGCAGCCATTGGCTTGAAGGAGAGAAGAGTTGGAGAAGGAGCAAAGAATAGGGATTAGAAAATTACAGGGCCGGTGAGATGGCTCAGCAGCATAAGTGCCTGCCTTGCAAGCGCGAGGGCCCGAGTTCAACTCCCGGATCCCACATACGAAAAAGGGGCCGGTGATATCGCTCAGCGGCACGGGTGCCTGTTGGCACGCAAGGTCCTGAGGTCAACCCCCCGGTACCCACAAAAAAAAAAAAAAAAAGAAAAGAAAATTACAATACGGAGCTGAGGTTTTTTGGGTCTGATTGCAGCCAGCCATGTACCCATATGTTATGGCTTGTGTCTAGATGTCCCCTCAAAGCCTCATGCAGTCATAGGCGAGGCTTTTCAGAGCTCTAGGGTACGTGATGCAGGGATTAAGGGTGCCTCATCCTGGAAATATAAGGGACAGAAAGAGAGCTGCTGCCGTTGCTTGCTACTGCTGCCTGCCTGCCTGCCCCACAATGTACTATTTCTCTTCTGCGATGCCCTTCTGCCACGCCACCCTGCCTTGGAGCCAGCTGACTATGGACTGAAACCTCTACAAACCATGAGCTAAATAAACCTTTCCCCTTTTAACTTTGGGTATTGGGTATTTTGTTTCAGCAACAAGAAAAGTAACTAAGACACTGTATAAACTGGGGCAAGTAACTTAACTTCTGTCTGCCTAATTTCCTCAGCACTATAAAGGGCTTAGTAACAGAATCCAGAGGATTCTCCCTTATGAGGTTGTTGTGAAGATTGGAATGGAAATTTTGTCTTATTCGTTTGTCTCTGAGGCACAGAGTGACCCCCCTGTAAATGTCGGCTACGGTTATGTCTGCAGTTCCTTCTCTGTTCTAGGGTCACTCCAGGGAACTGGGGCACAAAGAGGCAGGAAGACAAACTAACCAGACCAGATGTCTGCTCAGAAGGAATGCACTGTCCCTGGGGGCGGGAGGGTGCATCAGTAGCTGGGGACCCGAGTGACAAGTGCTGTAAGCGCTCTTGCAGGAGCAGAGGGAGCTCCGCTGGTCTGGGCCTCCCTTCCCTACTCCTCCTGAATGCCCCAAGCACCCTGCTGGCTCTGCACCAGACCCCCTCACCCCAGGCACTCGCGCTGGCCTCAGTGGGAATAACAGGAGCCAGGCAGGTTTCCAGCACCCTGGCAGAGCAGTGTCTGGAAGACTGTAAATGACAAACCAGCCCAGCATCCAAGGCCCCTGGGGGAACCTGGCCCGGGGCACAGCTTGGCCACTTCCACATGTCCAATGGCACCACACTCATGGCAAGGACTGTGGATGGTAAAATGCCTGGCTCCAGGCTCCAGCCTGGAAACTGGACTGCTGTGCCCCTGAGGTGCAGCAGAATCCTGGGAATTAAGAATTTAATTGTACATGTGCCAGCATCTCCTGCTTGCCTTCTTGCTTTTTTTGTTTTGTTTTGTTTTTTGTTTTTTGTTTTTACTTCGAGTATTAGTCTTTGATTTATTGTTTACGAATGTGTATTTATGTATATACAGCTATGCACAGAAGAAAGACCGGAAAGACCTGTGGCTGGCATTCAACTGGAGTGGCCGTGGGACAATTGAGGAGTAGAAAAGGAAGAAAGAGAGAAGGAAGGCTCTGGAAAGATAAAATGGAATTAGAAAGTGAGAACCATTCATTGCTATCACTTACTATTAGGAAGAGGAGGACTGTGCAGCATTTTCTTTTAAAAGCCACACCAACTGCCACCCCAAAGGCTGGTGGCAACAGGAAAGAGATAGCTGGGCTTCCCCTTCCGTCTCACTGGTTCCAGTCCAGAGCCTCCGCCCTGGCTGGAGAGAGGAGATTGGGCCTCACTGAAAGGCACCGGACCTTTGCTTTTCCTGTCAGACATTAAAGGGCGCTCTGCTTGATGGACGTATTCTTATTGTTTATCATTCTTCAGGCAATCCAGTGGCTAATATTCATTGGGCACTTAGCAGGTTCCTGCTGTAGATTGAATATTTGTGCTCCCTCAAACCACAAATTACTAGTTGAAACCTACCCCCCAATGTGGTGGTATTTGGAGATGGCCCCTTTGGGGATGATGAGGTCATGAGAATGGAGCCCTCCTGAACGGGAGTAGTGCTTTTATCAAAGGACCCCAGCAAGCTGTCTCCTTTCCACTGTGAGTAGACAGGAAGACAGACCAGGAAGTCAGACCAATATTTGATCTGCTGAGGTCTTGATCTTGGACATGCCAGCCTCCAGAACTTCGAGAAATAAATGTCTGTTGTTGAAGTCACCTGGTCTATAGCGTTTTGTTACAAAAGCCCGAACAATCTAAGAGTACCAGACATCGTTCTAAAACTACATGTAGTAAAAGTTATTCAACCGCCAAGCAACTCTCTGAGATAGACACATCTTTATTATCTGCATTTGACAGAGGAAGAAACCAAGGCACACAAGGGTTAAGAACTCATGCAGTCTACAGGTGGTAGAGCGGTGGATCCGAGATTCAAACCCCAGCAGTCTCGCTATGGACTGTCAATGCTCTTAGCTGCCAAAACGGTGAAGGAAAATGGGCTCTGGGAAGCCCACCATGTAACAGCCCCCTAAGGTCTCAAGGGACTTCCTGTGTAGAGGATTTGCTGACAATGGGGACACAGCACCTACAGCTGCCAGCTGACCTCGGCCCTGGGACCCCCTTTAGGTTCACCAGCCTTGGAGAAGCCAAAGGAAAGTCCAGATGGTCTGATTTCCAGTCTGTCCTGCTCACTGTGGGCCGAAGCTGTCTTGTAAGCACAAATTGGTAGAGGATGTTAAGAAACAAATGCTGCAGTAGGATGTCTGCAAAAGAAGCATCTTTCCTAAGTCCTCAATGAAAGTGCAGGCCTCTGATTGGCTCATCTGAGGTCATTCACCCACTCCTGAACCAATCACTGAGGCCATGAGTGATGAGCGGACTGCAACTGACTTAAATGCATCGTGACTTACCCCTGGATCTGGAAATTAAGCACTCTGCCCACCCAGTACCTTGTTTCTTTGATTTCCAACATGGAAGTCTCTGGAGTCACTAAAAATACCAAGCATCGTTCAACAAAGCAGTAAAGTAAATGACAACCACTTTCTCAGAGTCACTAAAGAAAAAATCTTGAAATCGTTCTTGATGCCTTCATTTCTTTCAAACCATCCCCATATCCAGTCTATTACCAAATCCATTAGCTCTGCCACAGGCTATGTCTGGAGTCTGATGCCTTCACACTTGTCCATGGGGTCACCTTGGTCCACGTTACTGCCATCTCCCACCAGAATATTGCAGTATTCTACCTGGCTTCTGACTTGCTCCCCTTCTGTCTCTTAGCTACACAGAAGTCAGGGCGATTCTTTTAAATAGTGAGCAGTATCGTGGCACTCCTCACCTCAACAACCCCCAGGAGCACCCATGTCACTCCAAAGAAAAGCCAAAGGACATAACAAGATCCCACATGCTCTAAGCTGCTACCACTCCAATTTCACCTCCTACTGCTCTCTCCTTACTCTGCTTCAGCCAGGTCAGCCTCTTGCTATATCCCCATGCTCCTGCCTTAGGCCTTGGGTATGCTGTCCCCTTGGCCGGGGACACCCCTCTTCCCAACACCAGCATGGTTCCGTCCCTCTGCTCAAAAGTGACATTATCAGAAAGACCATCTGGCCACCCAGCCGATCTGCAAGCCCTTCACCTGGCCTTGTTTGTCACAGCACTAACCATTGCCTCAAATAGTTAAGTATTTGTTTACATGTCAATTTTGCCTCCTCTCCTGATTAAAATTTCCATGATGGCAAAGTTTTTCACCACCACAGCTCCAATGCCGAGCACAATGAACACATTCAACAAACAGTTAGAAATGAATGGACGCTTTCAGTTCTTGTTTATTATTTTGATAGAACAAATAATACACGAAATAGGAAATGGACCACAGATGAAAAATGCCCAGCCTCTCCAATAAGCAAAAAAATACAAATTAAATATGACCAGGATAACATGTACGCCTATTAAAATGGCAAGATCAACCAAATGATAAATCTACTGCTGTTGATAAAGCAATGAAATTGGCATTTTCTTGGATTATTGATGACCAGACTCATTGATTCATTTATTCAGTTAATAGATATTTATCAGATGCCTACTGTATACCAATCATTGTACAATTTGCCAACATGTTCTCTGATCCATCATACATTTTGAAGTCTTTGTATTAGTCAGCATGGACTAGGTTAGCTGTGGTAACAAATCAACACTGGAGTCCCAATGGTTTGCCGTAACAAACATTCCCTTGCCACTCACTCATCTCAGGTCAGCAGAGAGAGAGAGAGAGTTGTCACCCAGGGACTCAGGTTGAAGGGGCCCTGCCATCGAGAACATCACTGGTGCCCCTGGCCAGGGGACAGGAGAGAGTAGCAAACGATACAGATTTCTCACATCCACATACAAGAGCTTCACTCGTGACTTCCCTGCACGCTTTATTGTCTAGAACTAGTCATACGGTTTTACACAATGGGAAAGAGGCTGGGAAGTGACATTTTCTCCCAGCTCAACAGAGGCTGAGAAACCGATGTAGTAAACATTAATAACATCGGCTACCATCCACGCCCAAGTGCTCCTACCGGCCTACTCAAAAGTACGTAAGAGGCTACAGTAAGTAAAATGTGCAATGGTGTCTTGTTTATCATTTTAATAGATTGAAAGAATCATAAATGTTGAATAATGATGACATAGGTAATGGAATTATACCTTATTTATACATAATAGATTATTGTGCAATCATAAAAATGATAGTTAATGTAGAATCTACATACAGAAAAATAATTATTACTAAATGGTAAGTAAAGATTATGAAGTAAATGAAATGGGTCCTGTGATTACAGTACTATAAAAGCATACACAGTTTAATGTAAAGAACTACATTAAATGTACTGATTCAAGAAATATTCAACAAATGCCTTCCAGGAGCCAGGGTCTGCAGATTCAAAGATTAAAGCACATTGTCTTTGTCCTGGAGGTGCTACAGCCTTGCAAGAATATTTATTTTATTTTATTTTATTTTATTTTATTTTATTTATTTGCTGTACTGGGGATTAAACCCAGGGCCTCCATGAGAGGCTTTGTTATTTTTTATTTTGAGACAGGATCCTTCTAAATTGCTGGGGTTGGGCTCAAATTTGCGTTCCTCCTGCCTCAGCTGCCAGGCTGCTGGGATTACAGGCATGCACCACCGTGCCTGGATCTATAAGAATATTTTAAAAGGACTGGAACAGACTCTTGTCTAAACCAGTAGAGCTACTCTAACAATTTTATAGCTGCTTAGCAGGATGGACTTTCACTCCATTTTGACTTTAATCCACCAGGGAACGAGAGACAGCAAATCATCATTCGTTACACTGTTCCAAACTTGTCCTAAGTGGGTCACAAAGAGGCCCGAAACCCAGGCCTTGTTCACTGCTCAGAGGGTGCCCAGTCTGTGTCCAACCACGCTGGTCATTGCTGGCCGCAGTTTCCAGCCTCAGGAACTCTTTACACAGTGCTCCACGTCAGAGCTGGAAAGTCCTCATGCCTGGCATGCAGCTGTGCCCGGTGACTTCTGGTGTGTCCCCAGACCTGCTCTCCTGCAGGCTTTCCCGCTCGGGGAATACCATCCGCATCCGCATCCGTCAGCGCTCAGTTTTCTCCGCTCCTCCTTTTTTCTCACACCCTCTGACTCTTTTAGAAAACCCTACAGGTCTCACCTTGCGATTGTATTCCAGAATCAGGTGATGTCTTGTTCCCTCCACCGCCACCACACTGGTCCAAGCCACCTTCATCTCTCATCCTGTTGGTTCTGTGTCCTCCTAACTAGTCTCCTGGCTTCTCCCTTGACTCTGCAGTTCTCCAGCAGCCGCCAGCGAGGACTGTTTAAATCCCATCTCACGGGGTCATTCCTCTGCTCCACGCTGCTCAAACCTCGCAGCATGAAAGGTCAAAGCCACAGTCCTTAAAAGACCTTTACTCCAGGTACCCAGTTCATGGAAGTATGGTTTAATCTTCCTTTACAATCCGGAAATGGAATTCACCCCTGTAATCCTAGTGCTCAGGAGGCTGAGGCAGGAGGATCGCAATTTTGAGACCAGCCTCAGCTACATAGTGAGATTCTCAAAAAAAAAAAAGAAAAAAAGAAACAGAAAATAATATGACCTCCTTTCACAATTTTTAATAGAAAGAAAATCACACCATGCTTGATCTAAATATACACCAGAAATAAAACTAAATTCATAATAAAATGTGTATTTAAAGTGTAATCATTCAGAAACGTCAGGTGTCATTCCGGGACAGAGCATGTGCTTCACATGTGCAAGCCCTAGGTTCAATCTTCAGCACCAAAAAAAAAAGTGAACACTCAGGCACAGCCAACAGGAGACGAAACGCCTCCGCGGATTTCAGAAACACTTAATCCAGAGGGCTCCGGCGAAAACCGCGGCTTTGCCTCACAGGCGGCCTGGCCCGCCTGACCTCATGGCGCACCTGGCTTCCCCGTGGGTCTAGACCAGGCGAGGCGAGTCCCTGCCTGGAGTCTGCCACCTCACTCTTCCCTCTGGAGGCCCTGAGACCTGCTCCTGTGCTCCCTGGGGGTTCGCTCAGGCATTCCTTCTCAGAAACGCCCTGTCCCTGGCCATCCTCTTTAACATAGAAGTCCCCCTTATCCCCCTTCCCTCTCTCATCCCAACCTTCCCATATGTATGTATAATTATTACATGTTAACCAAAAACTTTTTAAAGCAACCTCAGCCAGGCATGGTGGCACAGGCCTGTAATCCCAGCATGCCAGGAGGCTGAAGCAGGAGGATTGCAAGTTTGAGCCCAGCTTGGATAACTTAGCTGCTTAGCAAGACCCTGTCTCAAAATTTAAAAAGGGGCTGTGGATGGAGCTCAGTGCAAAGGCCCTGGGTTCAATCCCCAGTACCACTGAAACAAAATAAAAATAAAGCAACCCCAACAGCACTTTTTGTCGCCCCTCTGCCAGTTTTCTCTGCACCACTTGTCTGACGTACTAAGTATTTTATTTATGTGATCTTGTCTGTGTGTGCTCCACGAGATCATCGATTTTTCTTGTTTGTCATCTACTGCATCCCCACTTTGTAAATGGGTGCCTGGCACAAAATGTGCATTCAATAAATATTGTTGAATGAATGAAAACTGCGAATGAGGGATGCGGATTGAGTGATGGATTGAACAAACTGCTACAAGCACCTAGCAATGACAGCATTACAGATGACCCTCAACTCACAGTGGGTGATATCCCAGCTAACTCCTCTCAGTTGAAAATATTGTTAAATTGAAAAATGCATCTAAGACAGGTGTAGTGGTGCACACCTATAATCCCGGCACTCGGGTTGCTGAGGCAGGAGGATCGCCGGGCAAATTCGAAGCCAGCTTGGGCTACATACTGAGACCCTCATCTCAAAAAAAACCAAAAAGAAAATGCATCCAATCCCTGACCTCCTGAACATCACAGCTTAGCCTCGCCTACCTTAAATATGCTCAGGACACTTCCACTAGCCTCCAATTAGACAGCCATCCATCACAAAGCCCATTTTATTATGTTCCATGTAAGTTTCTGCATACTGAATTGAAAGTGGAAAAACAGAATGGATGTGTGGGAATGCTTTCACATCATCCAAAAATAAAAGAGTTGTAAGTCAGGGATCATCCATGTTCCCAAATCACCTGCCTTGGCCCCTCTCCTGCCAGGATGCCCCCCATGGGCTGTTGCTTTCCACTCGATACATTCCCCACCCCCAGTTCGATGCCTGGCTTCCTGTAGCCTTGACTTCACACCTGGTTTAAGGACTTTGTCTCCATCCCCGGCTATGATAATATTGTGACAGCTTCCTGTCAACCTTGATCTCATCCCCTTTCCTGCTCTCTAGCCTGTCCCCCTGCCCGCCACCTCCTCACCTCTCCATGGCTTTGTCCACAGAGGTACTTCCCCGAAGATGACTGTCAAAATCCTCCCCTTCCTCAGCGGCATCCTCCTTCCGGCACCCAACCCACCATCCAGAAGTCAGTCTCCTGCCTCAGAGATGTCATAAGAATCTGTAACTCTGATGCCCCCCTCACAGCGCTTGCTGTATGAAATCTTCATACGTGTGCCACGTTTAGATTGTTTAAGGAAAGGGAGCACAAAAGGGCAGGGAGGAGGCCATTCCACTCTTGTGTCTTCTGTGGTAAAGGGTCAATAAATGTTCATGAGATGCTTTATGTAAAGCCCTTAGAGGTCAGCTAGGTAAAACAAGGCAGGTTCTGAGAACACGGGAGATGTCCAGGTCCTTATTTCCCACTGCCCGCACCCTGCCCAGCTGCAGCAGGTGCCCCCTGTTCCCTGGGCACGTCCGGGTTCTCCTGAGGCTGTGGACAGTTCCTGGCCCAGGCAGGCCCACAACATCCCCTTCCACGTACCTCTGTGTGTCCTCCTTCTGTCCCAAAGCTCCCGAGTCTACTCTGGAAATACAGCCCAAAGATGGGGGTGCGGAGGGGTGGGCCTCAATGTTCCCAGGGCCGGGCCCCAGCCAATCAGGATGGGAAGTTTTGGAAAAGTACCCAAACACCATTTGCACTTGCTGGGATCACTCTCCCAAACGCAGGTGCTCAAGTCCTGCTTGGGAGGGACCCATTGTGGCTGGGTGCTCCTGAAGAAATGGCTAATGGTCTGACAAAGTCCTAAACTTGCCCCGTTGTGGCACACTTTTCCTGGGGTCCAGCGGCATCAGCTCCCTGCCACCGGATAGGCCAATGGTGGGGGATGGAGGAGGGAAGAATCCCTGGGGTATATGCTGGGACAAAGAACTGGAGACAAGTACACATGGAGGTTGTCCGAGGTTTGCCTCTGTCCTTTCAGAAATTGTCCCCAAGAAAATGGTTGCAGTGACACAGCATTTATAACAGGCCCAGTCTCCCTCTCTGATGTGATAGAACACGTACCTTATGGAGACCAGCGTGCTACGGAGTCACAGCGGACCTTCTGCCCTGCGGCTCACTTTTCCTCATGCTTTACGAGCTCATCAGAGAAGCTGTCATGTTCACCAAAGCCTGCTCCCTCTTCCCACGCAGACCTGACTCAGGGACACCCTAGGCTTCCTTTGCACTGAGATGATCATGACCGCACTCCAGCTGGTGGGTTGCAATCAAAACGTTATAAAAATTTGAGAATAAACTAAAAGTCTAAATACATGAATTTACATCACTATACATTACTATGCAACCACTCAAAATAATGTCATAGGAGGATAGTTAGTGGCCAGTAAAACGTTGCTATGGACTGCGCGTTAGTGTACCACCCCAAATTTGTATGCTGGAGCCCTAATCTCCAATCTGATGGTTTGGGGAAGTAACTGGGTCATGAGGGTGACATCATCATAAATGAGATGAGTGCTTTTGTGAAAAGATGTGGGAACCAGGCGTGGTGGGAATCGCTCCTAATACCAGCAGTCTGGGAGGCTGAGGCAGGAGGATTGAAGGTTTCAGCCCAGCCTGGACAACTTTGCAATTTACCAAGACTGTCTCAAAATTTAAAAAAAAAAAAAATTAATAAGGCCTGGGGCTGTGGCTCTGCATGAAAGCTCTGGGTTCAATCCCCAGTAGCACAAAGAGAGGTGGGGAATTAGCTCATAGCATGTAAGGTTACGGCAAAGCAGAAAGAGAGCCCTGGTAAGGAACTAAATCTGCTGACTCCTTGATCTTGGACTGGTAGAACGGTAAGGAATAAATCGCTATTGTTTAAGCCATCGAGTTTACAGAATTTTATTATAGCAGTCTGAGCTAAGAAACTAGCCCTGAGAAGTGGGAACTGCTACAGCAAATTCCTAAGAATCAGGACTGGCTTTGGAACTGAGTGAGGGGGCAGAGGTTGGAAGAAGTTTGTTTTGTTTTGTTTTTTGTTTGTTTGCTTGCTTTTTCCATTACTGGGGATTAAGCCCAGAGCCTCTGCACTGAGCTACATCCCAGCTCTTTCTGTTATATTTTATTTTGACACAGAGTCTGGCTAAATTGCTAAATTGCCCAGACTGGGATCAAACTTTCAAACTTCCCAGAGTGCTGGGATTACGGAAGTGCACCACCATGCCAAACTGGAGGAGTTTCGAAGTACATTCTAGAAGCGGGGACTATAATGAAGGGATTGTTAAAGGCAATTCTAGTGAGGCCTTAGAAAGAAATGAAGAGAAAGAGAAAGCCTCCCTCTTGGTAGACAATACAAAAATAATCATGAACAAAATGGTGGCAGAAATATGGATAATGCAGGCCATTCTGATGATGGCTCATGTGGAAATAAGAAATATGTTTGGAAAACTGGAGTTGCGAAGCAGCAAGGAACCTGGCTCGTGTTCAAGTGTTTTGTGGAAGGTAGCACTGGCAAGGGATAGAATTCATCCTCAGCTGAGGAGATATCTAAGCAAAATGTTGAGGAGATGTTTTGGTTCCTCTTGACCAATAATAGTGAAATTCAAGAAGACAGAAATGAATTGAAGAAAGAATTGTTGAGCAAAACAGAATCACAATTTAAAGTTTTGGAGTTTTCAGCATGTCTGTATGTCAAAAAAAAAAAAAAAAAATGCTGGCAGGTGTTTGGAAGAGTACACTAAGCATGCGGTGGACAGACCATCGGTACGGAGATGGATGAGAGCCACAGCCAGAGCAAACATCTCAGCAGAGACAGTGCCAATCTGAACTGAAGGGACAGAGATAGGCTGGCAGGAAGGTTGCTGGACTTCTTAGATTTCACAAAATGGGACCATAGTCAGCTGCAAATATGCATTATTCATCCAGAAGAATCACCCAAAGGTGACTCAAAGATCATCAGGGCTCTGATTTCAAAAAGGCAGGGACCATCATCTCAACTTCCACGAGCCAGATGGCCTCTACCACAGCCACGAGTGTGAGCCACCCAGAGGCGCGGGGGTGTGGTCCACACCTGGCAGAGCCCTGGAGGTGTGATGCCTGCATGGTAGAGCTTCTGGGGAAAGACCACCACCCAATGGATCTGGAAGGCAGGACCTCTACTCCAGTCTAGAAGGTAGGGCAGAGAACCAAATTCTTGAGCCTTAAGAACTCCCAGAATTCACCCTATTAGATTTTGTACTTCCTGGAACCCAACACTTCTTCCTTTGTCCTAAATCTCCTCCCTTTTGGAATGGCAGTATCTGCCCCTGCCCTGTATTTTAGAAGCACACAATTTGTTTGGTTTCAAAGGTTCACAATTGCAGAGGAATTTTCCTCAAGATGAATCATAACCTCAAGCCCCAGCCATATCTGATTTAGAGGATATTTAAATAAGACTTCAGGTGTCACACAATAAAGTGACAAAATTAATAAAGGATATTGTAGCTGCTGGGATAGAGTGGATATATTTTGTCTGTGAGGAGGACATGAATGGGGGGGAGGTAGGAGTCTTTGTGTCCCACCAAATTCATATGCTAGAGTCCAAATTCCCAATACGATGGTTTCTGAAGGTAGAGTCTTTGAAAGGTAATTAGTTCCTGAGGTTGGAGCCCCATGAATGGGATCCATGTCCTTGTAAGAAGACACATAAGAGAGATGATCCCTGTCTTCCACGAAGAAGGTAGGGATCTGCAAACCGAGAAGGTGGCTCACACCAGGAATTCAATCATCTGGTTCCTTGATTGTGAACTTCTCAGCCTCTGGAATTGTGAGAAATAAATATCTGTTGTTTAACCCATTCAGATTATGATATTTGTCACAGCAGTCTAAGCTAATACAGATGTTCATTATTAAGAGGCAGAGAAAGCACACAGAAATCTACACGGTAGCATCTGATTTCTGACTGTAGCTGCATATCTGCGTTTCTGGCTTTATTTATCTATGTTTATCTATATCCATTTTAATAGCCAAATTCAGGGAAAATGTTTCTCCAAAGGTTAACTTGTTATCTCTGGGTTTAGAATTAAGTTTATTAATATTATCTTATTGAATCCTCTCAAGAGCGCCATTAGATTAAGTTCTGTTTTCCTTCTCTTTTGCTGTTGAGGAAACCAACATCAGAGATGTTTACGGATTTGCTCAAATCACACGGTAAGCAAAGAACACAGCTCAATTCCAATTGTGGACTTTAAAACCTGCATTTTGCTTTGATTAAAGACGCCAGAATAAGTTATTCACGATGCTAATTTTATTCGACATAAAAGACAGTATAGATGATCCTTGACTTACTTTGGTGTTACAGCTGAATAAACCCATTGTAAATTGAAAATATTGTTAGTCGAAAATGCATTTAATACACTAACCTGCTTAGCAACGTGGGGCACTGTAAAGCGCCAGTTGTTTACCTGGCTAATCGCCTGGTTGCCTATGAGCTGTGGCTCGCTGCGCTGCTGGGCACCACGAGAGAACAGTACACTGAGATCAATAGCCTAGGGAAAGATTAAAATTCAAAGTATAGTTTCTACTGATTGTGTATCATTCTCCTATCATCGTAAAGTCGAAAAATTGCAAGTAATAAAGCCTTGTCATTCTGGGACCGTCTGCACTTCATTTGAGTTTAGATCCTTCCTGCTTTTCTAAGACTAAAATAGCCATTCTTCAGAGAAAAGTTTGAGATTGCCAATGGCAGCTGTTTGACAGCCAGGGAGGAGGCCAGGAGGGGCAGCAAGGGATGTTCCTGCTTCTGCCTATGGAAGGGACAGGTCAGAAGGGGGCCTAGGGTGCCTGTGGGTTACCCAGGAATAGCATCTTCCAGAACACAGAGCCAAACAAATAAATATGGTAACTTCTGAAAGTAAGCACAGCCCCGGGATAATCGTGAGAAAAGCATCATGCAAATGCCAGTCAAGGGACATTCTACAAAATCCTTAGCCTGTGCTCCTCAAAACTGCCAGGGTCACCAAAAACACTGTCAAAGCCAAGATGAGCTTCAATAAATCTTTCCTCCTTGTAAACTGTCCATCTGAATTTTTTTGTAACAGTAATGCTTCTCAAAGATGAATCCTCAGGCTGCTGTCCCTTCATTGATAAGTATTTATTGAGCACTTACTATATGTCAGCCACTGGGTTAGATGCCAAGGACACAGCAGTAGACAAAATAGAACCCATTCCTGCTTGTGAGTTTCCTAGGGCTGCTGTCATAATGTTAAGCAATGCATGATTTTACCACAAACTGGGTGACTTAAAACAGAAATGTAGCATCTCACAGTCATAGAGGCCAGAAAGTCGGTAACTAAAGGGCTGGAAGCAGCATGCTTTTTCTGAAACCCATAGGGAACCCCTCCTCGCCTCTCATAATATCCAGTGGCAACTCCTTGGCTTGAAGCTACATCTCTGCCTTTATTATCACACGGAGTCCTCCCTGTGTGTCTGTGGTCACATGGCCCTCTTACAAGGACACCAGACCTACTGGATTAGGGTCATCCCACTCCAGCGTGACCTCAGCGTAGCTAATGTTGTCTGCCACTCCCTATTTCCAAATAAGATCCTACTTGGAGGTACGGGGGGGGGTTAGGACTCCAGCGCATCTTTTGCGGGGAGGATCCATTTCAACCCATGACACTGTTCTTATGGAGCTTATTGCCTGGGAAGATGCCATATATTGAATGCATCATGAATGAAACATGAAATGAAACATAATGAAATATGAAAATGCCATCTGTAGTAAATGCTGTGACAGTAACGAGAACAGTAAGGAATTAGAACTGGAACTGAGCTCAGGTTGGAGGGATGGTCAGGAAAACTGTCTCAACTGGCAATGATGAAGCCTGAAGCTGAGACTTTCCCAGCAGGGAGACTGATACACAGGGACCCAGGGGCTGAGGAGAAATTTCACCCAGAAGCCCCTGCACAGAGGCAGGTGCAGGAAGAGCAGAGTCTCCCTTACATCACATCATAACCTGAACGTCCCCAAACACTGTGGGAGTGGAAAACCCAGCTGCTCGCACTGGGTCTATCGAAGAAGGAAGGCTGTGAATTATTATCAGGGTCTCCCATTTTTTAAAATTTGTGTAAATTTGCAATGCATCATAGTGAACATTTGTTCTGGGGGATTAAATGCATATTTTTTAAATTTAACTTTGTGCATGTGTGTGTGTGTGTGTGTGTGTGTGTGTGTGTGTGGTGCTGGGCATAGAACACAAGGCAAATACTGCCACTGAGCTACACCTCCTAGTATTTAAATTGTTGTTTTGATTAATCTTTTCAGGGTACATATCAAGGGGAGCCAAGTTTCACTTATATTTTTGTTCCTTTGGGATCTGGCAGAGGCACATCTGACAATGCACATGTGATAGAATCACTTCCGGTTTGAAATGTTTAAGAATATTTACACGGTTTCTGGATTAGTAACACAGTTGGTTTGAGCATACCACTTCGGTGAGCAGCTGGTGGGATCTTTGTGAGTTTCCAGCAGGATGCTGTTCAGTGAGCAGATCTCTGAAAGTGGGCTTTTGCATCCCCACCCCCCCAAAACAGACTCCCAAGCCCAGCTATTCTAAAGGGATTTAAGTCTTCCTAAAGCAACAGACAAAGACTTGAGTGTTAGCTTCTCGGTCGAGTTCGGATTACCTCCGACAGCAAGTGGGCCACAGTTCGAGGCACTGGTTCCCAGCCAGATGGGAGAAGGTGGTGGCCCGTTTCCCCTGGGAAGACTATGCAGTGGCTGGGTGTGGTAGGAAGTGACCCTCCCTCCTCAGGGACAATGTGTCCCACCCCATGCCAGATAGCATACCATAGCTTAACCTCCCAATTTCACCCACTGGCCTCCATTTCCCATGTCATTCAAGGTCAAAGAGACCCAAGCCAACAGAGGTGACTCTGCAGTCCTGCAGGAAGCCAAAGCTGTGAGAAGGAGGATGTGCCACCACATGCAGTCCCCGAGGAGCTCTCTGTGGATAGGGACAGGGCCACTTCCGGGCCAGTATCCAGGTCTGCAGCCGAGGACTAGGTGGTATAGGCATTGGCTGCCTACCCCTTCCGCATCACATTTTCCAGGAAGAGGTGGTTAGGGCTGGGTGGTAAGTGGGGACACTG
Organism: Erethizon dorsatum; assembly: GCA_028451465.1. NCBI lineage: Eukaryota > Metazoa > Chordata > Mammalia > Rodentia > Erethizontidae > Erethizon > Erethizon dorsatum. The sequence continues at coordinate 11,244,530 of CM051834.1, forward strand.
TCAGCAGTGAGTGCTGGTTTTGGGAGCAGAGGCCAGTGTATTGTGTTTCAGGGAGTCTGGCACGCTGCCTCTACCAAGGGACGCATGCAACAAGACAGCCGCCCCAGCCTGCGGTGGAATTGTTTGAACTTCGCAGGGTAGATGGGCAAGGTGGAGTCCTCCTGAGACTCAAGCCTTTTCATTTCCCCCTTCACATTCTGAAGTAAATAATGCACAAGGGCTGGTGAGTGAGCTTGCTGAGGTAGAATGGTGCTTTAAATTACTGTTCTTGCCACTAATTTCCGGGGGTTAGAGGTCAACAGAGTTCCTTTCTTTCTGCGGTCCAGTACTCATATTTAGGTCTTCAAGCGGGCATTAATATTGGTTGTCGAACTTGCAACCAAGGGAACGGAACAGGGTTGAGTTCCTTGCTATTAATTAATTAATTAATGTATTTATTTATACTACCATATGTTTGCTATACACAGTGATTACGTAGGGAATCGGCACATACGCACGTTGCCTCGTGATCCTTTTCACTTTCTCCTCCCCTCACCCTCCCATCTCCTTTCCCCACGTTCCCTTCCCATCTCCATAAAGTCTACCTGCCTGTTTCCTACCATGTCTCTTTTATTTTTCTCTTTAAATTGTTTATGTTTTGGGTTTCTCCTAGGAGAGAAACCAGGCCTTTTTAAGCTTGTGTGCCTGATTTATTTAACTTAGCATTATGGTCTCAAGGGCCATCCATTTTCCTGCAAATGACTCCCGTTTACCCTTCTTCATGGATGAGTAGTTCTCCATCGGGTGTAAATGGCACATTTTCCCTGTGCATTCGTCTGTGGATGGGCACATAGGTCAGTTTTGTAATTGTGCAGCTGTGAACATGGGTTTGCATGCATCACTGTAATATGATGCCTTTACCTCTTTGGGGTAGATACCTAGAAGAAGAATTCTCTTCTGTTTATAAAAAGAGTGCCCCACTGTGTTGCAACCACTTCCTTCCATCGGCCCAAGAAAACTCAGGAGAACAAAGGCCAGAGGAAACGTCGAAATCCAGAATGGCCAACTTCTGAGCAACTGTCTGCGAAGTTTTTTGCAGAATCGGATCTGTCCGCACACAGGTCTTCTGGAGGAGCCGGGTGCCCAGGAGTAGGTTGAGCTCACCCTTTCCACTACCACGGATTGCAGCTTCTTTCTATTTGGAAAGTTCTCTGCTTAGACTCTTTCCCACCCAGAGTAAATTGTAGCGGCCTCTACTGCCACCAGCAGGGTAGCAACGAACAAAACCAGGCCCAAGGTCATTTGTTACAAATTTGAGGCTTACCGTATTTGACCCTGCGCAATCATTTAGGAGACTGAGTATTCCACAGAGAAAGGGCCCCAGGAGAGGTCTGTCGTTCCCTGAACCCACAACCTAGGCAAAGTCTGGAGTCCCGTCAGGTGAGATTTCAGAGATTCCTTTGTGGAAATAAAGGAAATTCTTAGCAAATAAAAATTCAAGACATTGCATTAAATTGGAATTTCAAATAAAAAGATGAACACTTCTATGGTATACTTATATCCCCTATTTGTTCTTCTTTGTACACTGTTGGTGAGAGTGTAAATTAGTACAGCCATCGGAAGATTCTTCAAAAGATTTTAAAATAGAGCAACCATATTATTATGGTTTGAAATTGTCCTCTCCAAAATGCACGTTGAAACTTAGTCCCCATTGTGGTGGTATTAAGAGGTGGGAAATGATTGAGTTTTATCAGTGTTCCACTCTCATGGATGGGCTTAGGGCTTGAGGGAGTGAATCTGGCCTCTTCCCTTCTTATGTCACACAGCACCAAAGCACCCTTTTTTTTTTTTAATTAGTCCACATTTGCACTGCATAATCTTTACATTCCTTGTGTGGAGTTGGTACAGGTACATAACACATTGTAACTCATTCTTTCATCCCCTCCCCCTCCTCCCCCTCCCCCTTCCTCCATCTCTTGATCCCCTTCCCATCTGAGAAAGGTCCATCTCCCTACTTCCTATCTTTTATTTTTGCTTTTTATTTATATTTTGAGTTTCTCATGTAAGAGAAATCATGTGATAGTTAAGCTTGCATGTCTGATTTTTTATTCATTCATCTGTTGATAGACATTATAGGCTGCTCTCAAGATTTAGCTATTATGAATTGTGCTGCTATAAACATAGTTATGTATGTATTGCTATAATATGATGTCTTTAACACTTACAGCAAGATACCTAGAAGAAGAAATGGGATACTGATTTCCATAGTGGTTGTACAAACTTACATTCCCACCAACAGTTCTAGCCTCTATCTAGATGTCCCCCCAAAGCCTTATGTGGTCATAGATGGAGCTTTTCAGAGGTAACTGGATTTAGAGTGTGTGATGTTGGGATTAAGTGTGTGACATTGGGATTAAGTGTGTGATGCTGGGATCAAGGGTGTGTGATTACTAAATTAGTCCACTGATTGGTTTGGCATAGTTCTGGAAGTAGATAATGGAAGGCCCACCCTGGGTGTATGTGCTAAGGGCAGATAGCCTGGATAGAAATGTAAGTGACAGAAAGAGGGCTGCTGTGGTCACTTGCTGCTTCCTCACTACTTTGCTGCTTTGCTGCCTTCTGCCCACCATGGACTGTTTCTCCTCTTCGATTCTCCTTTACCAGGCCATCCCGCCTTTGAGCCAGCCAACAATGAACTGAAACCTCTACAAACTGTGAGCCAAAATAAACCTTTCCTCCTTTAACTTGGGTGTCAGGTATTTTGTCTCAGCAATGAGAAAAGTAATCAAGACACCAACAATGTAGATGTAGATGCTGGCAACATCTTTTCCAGCATTTGTTATTATTTGATTTCTTGATAATGGGAGTAAAATGACATCTCAGTGTTGTTTTACTATGTATTACTCTACTGCCAGTGATGTCAAGCACTTCTTCATGTATTTATTGTCCATGTGTTCTTCTTCTGTGAAGTGTCTATTCATTTCACTTGCTCATTTTTTTTATTGGGTCTTTTATTGGTGGGGCTAATTTTTTTTTTTTTTTTTTTAGTTCTTTATATATTATTGTGGTGGACTGACAACTGGTGGTCAACTTGTAACACCCGGCTGAGCTGACTCAACGTGGTGCTGGGTGTGGAGGGCCCACCTGAGGACTGTTGCCAACAACACAAAAGGAGAACTGGAGAGGAAGAGGAGGTGCTGTTGGTTCTCCTGGAGGAGCTTGTCGCGCTGGCTTTCCTGATAGGAACTCGGCTGTTCTCATTATCGGAGGAGCTTGTGACGTCGTTGTCACTGAGGATGGCTGTGGTACTTTTCGGAGGAGCTCTGGTCTTTACTTTGAGTGTTGCTTCCTGGCTCTGGTGAAGATCCCTCAGCCTGCTGGCACAGACCCTTCATCCCGCTGGCACAGACTTTCTAGCTTCCACCACTGACCTTTGGGCTTTCCCAGTGCAGATCCTTGATACAGACTTGTGTGAAACATTATCATGGGCTCTAGGCCTCCAGCTGAACTCGTGAGGACATTGCCATAGACCCTAGGTCTTCAGCTGGACTCATGCAGGACATTGCTGTAGGATCCAGGCCCTCAGCTGGATTCTTTGGGTCTTTAGTGTGTGGACAGATTTCCTGCACTCTTTTTGTATTTGATTCTTTGGGTGACTATTATAAAATAATCCTATAAATTATGTGTCCTGCATTGTTTCCCTTGCAAATCCTGACTACAACAATTATATATATTAGTCCTCTAACTTAGAAATAGCTGGCAAAATTTTTTGCCCATTCTGTAGGTTTTCTTTTCACTCTATTGGTCATTTCTTTTGCTGCAAGGCACCATCTTGAAGGCCAATAGCAGCCCTCACCAGAGACCAAGTGCCAGTATCTTGGACTTCCAGCCTCCAGAACAATAAAAAAAATAAATTTCTATTCCTTATAAATTATCCAGTCTCAGTTATTTTATTATAACAGCAGAAATGGACTAAGACACATGTGATCCAACAATCCCCCTACTAGCTATCTCTATCATCTATTTATCTATCTAAAGGAACAGGAATCAGTATGTTGAAGAGACTTCTGCCTTTCCATGTTCGTTGCTACACTATTCACAATAACTAAGATATGGCAGCAAATGATGCATCCATCAGCAGATGAATGGATAAAGAACATGTGGATATGCACAGCATTAAAAAAAGCGATCCAATTATTTGTGACATCTGGGATAAACCTGGAATACATTATATTAAGTAAAGTAAGTCAGTCCCGGAAAGATAAATACAACATGATCTCATTTATATGTGGAATCAAAAAAAGTCAAACTCATCAAAGCAGAGAGTTGGAGGGTTATTACCAGGGGCTGAATGTGGGAAGAAGTTGGTCAAAAGACACAAAATGTCAATTAGGGCCGGTGAGATAGCTCAGCGGCACAAGTGCTTGCTGGCAAGCGTGAGGTCCTGAGTTCGACTCCCGGTACCCACATTAAACAAAAAAAAAGTGTCAGGTAGAAAGGATAAGTTTAAGAGACTAATTATACAACATGGTGACAATAGTTAATCACACAGTGTATGTGCTTGAAAATCACTGAGAGTAGATTTTAGATGTTCTCACCACAAAAAGGCAAATATGTGAGTAACACATTTGCTAACTATCTTGCTTTAGCCATCCCACATGTTTACTTCAAAATATTATATTGTACACCAGAAATATATATACATATATCATTTCTGTCAACTTAAGAAATGAAACAATTTTTCCAAGTATTTGCTCTTTATCTGAAATTCAAATCCTGTGTTTTCTTTGACAACCTTACTGCAGGTGCAGACGCTTCCAGAACCTTCTACACAAGGCAGAAAGGAAAGAAACCCTCCTCAAAGGCCTTCTTTAGCCATAATTAGCCTTGCAACTATTCCAGGTGCTGCTCGTCTAACAGCATAGTTTGCATATGGGATGAGATACGTGTTTCACGCAAGGAACTTGTGTGGCCAGTTGTCACCAACCCAGCCGAAAGGACCCTCTACAAAAAGGAATGCTGTTGCTCTGTAATAATTAAACCTCCACACCCTTCAAGCTCAATGGCAACCTAATGCCTTACTGAGAAGAGGCCCACCTCCAGCCCCACTTTCTAACCAGAGGGCTTCTCCCTTCTTTGCCACCACCTTCTGTCCCAGTCTCTGCAGCTGGCGGAGAGGAGGGCAGATGTCAGCAGCAACTCCCAGGCACTTCCTCATTCCTCCCCCAAGACTATTTCCCCAAACCTGTTTGTCTGAGATCTGGGCCAGCATTTGTTACAAAAAGCATTTTACCTTTCTTATTGTAATGAAATTCGCATCACACAAAATCCACTATCTTTAAATGTGCAGGTAACTACTGCCACCTCTCTTCAGTTCCACGACATTTTCATCACTCCCAAAGAAAACCCTACACCCATCAGGCGGGGGTCCCCTGCATGTCACTTTGGTGTCTTTGAGCACAGAAAGCTTGCCTGGCCTGGTGGGGCCAAAGTGAGAGGACAAGGGAAGCGGAGGTGGTGCTGGGCATCTGGTCCATGCACAGGGCTGGCGTGCATGCCTGAGTGCACATGTGACTCTGATTTGGAAAACTGAAGACTGTGCCCGTGAAAGGGCTCCAGAAAGATGTGTGTGTGTGTGCAGGGTCCCTGGCCCATGGAAGAGGGCACGCTTTGGGACAGGGCTTGCAGGGACCACATGGAAAGTGCCAGTCTGTGAACACAACAGGCAAGGAGCCATTGGACCATAAAAGGTGGCCTGTGGGGTGTCAGCCTCACAGAGCACATTCTTGGGGAGTTGGGTAAGAGAAGAGGCATCAAATACTATCCAGTTGGCCTTGAGTTTCCGGGTTCAGACTGAGCATATGAATCATTTGGGGGAGGTGCCCATCTCTCCCTTTGGCTATGAAGCGCCTTAAGGTTTCCTGCCTTTCCTTCCCTCTCAGAGAAATCCTCGACTCTCTCCTCTCCAGAGGGACCAGGCCTCCTCGTTGTATATAAGACCTGGCGTAGCAGTGTTTTTGGAGACCACAGCTACTTCCTGCAGTGACTGGCTGGCAGCAGTCTTCTTTATTATCCTGCTGGTTCCTGCTTCCTGTGTTCAGCGGCTGCCGACAGGGGTCCCCAGCTCACCGCAAAGCCAGAAGCTCCTCAGCCCTGCCTGAGCTTGCAGGCAAACACCCCACTGTTCAAGATGTGGGAGTCAGCTGTGGGCTAAGGCTCATTTTTGCAAAGAATGCATGAGAAGGAGCAAAGCAAGAAGATCTGGGGTGGGACAGCTGGAGCTTCTGGGGTGGCACAGAGCTCAGTAACCCTCCAGTGAGCAGGCACATACTGAGAACTGGCTGGCACCAGGCCCTGGAGTGGTACCAGCTGACCCTTAGGGGCTGCATCCCCTGTGCCCTTACATTAACTCATCGAAGTAATGACAGCACTGATAGCTTGTGGGAAAATCAATTTCCCCCACCACCTGCCTAGGGTGATGTCGTCCACAATGGGCTTTGTGTGGGGTCTAGGATTTACCCGCCACCCCAACCATCAAGAGAAACCGAACTCTCCCCCTTATGCAATCATCACAGCATGCAAAGCAGTTGTAGCAAGAGCAGAGAAGCAAAGAAACAAATATCTCTATTCTCTGCTCACCCTGTACCCACCCCACAAATATATCCAGCCCTATGGACACTCCGCTCAGGTATCGGAGAAGATGCAGAATTCCAAGCGATGCCCTGAGCACATGTACCTTAACTGGTCATCAGGCGAGAATATCTGAAGGTGGAAACCCTGCCTACGGTGCACAAAGGCCCAGCTGGGTTCTCCATGCATAGAACTGGGAGGATCTCCTGAGGTCACCATTCATCCTGGTCCAGGAGATGTGTAGCGCAATTCGACTTTTTAACCCTGACAAGATTTCTTTCATACTAACAAAACCACGAATTAGGATAAAGATTTATTGTTCTCTGCTCAGAAAATACAGTTCCTGTGTTTTTCCTTCTACACTGTACTTAAATGTCCCACTCTTAAATCTGGTCTGGCCTTGTTTCCTAGCTCATATCTGTCTGTAGAAGGGATGTATGGGTGTCTTTCAAGGACGGGTTAAAGAGCTATGTGCAAATGACTTGTGTCTTTCAAGGACAGGTTAAAGAGCTATGTGCAAATGACTTCAGCCCTGTGGTGGGCATTTAGAGTCACAGTGCTTAGAAGAAGTGGGATAATGAGGGGCTGCAGGTTATGATATGGCTTCCCTGGGACACTTCAGGAAGGGCTGGGAGACTAATTAGCTGGTCTGGCAAACAGTTCGGGTGAGTTCAAAAGTAGGAACCAGCTGCGCAGGAAGTAAATGGAAATTCACCTTAGCCTGCCCCTCAGCAATGGGTGCACAGATGGCGAAAAGCAGAAGAGAGCAAACGCCCTTATCCGCCAAGAAGGGAGCAGAGGGGATTTGCTGCTACTCTCTCTTTTTTAAAAACTACTTTGTATTAGTCCATGTTTGCGGTACATAATATTTACATTTCTTGTGTGGAGTTAGGACACTTTTACAACACAACTTAATTCCTCTTTTCATCCCCTTTCCCTCCCTCCATCTCTTGATCCCCTTCCCAGCTGAGAAAGATCTATCTCCCTACTTCCTATTATTTATTATTTTCCTCTTTACTTATACTTTGGGTTTCTCGAATAAGAGAAAGCATGTGATATTTCAGCTCATGTGTCTGATTTATTTCACTTAACAGTATGGTCTCGAGGTGCATCCATTTTCCTACAAATCATTCAAGTTTATCTTTCTTCATAGCAGAGCAGTATCCCATTGCGTATAAAAAGCACAGTTTCTTTATCTATTGATCTGTTGATGGACATACAGGCAGCATCCAAGGTTTAGCTATTATGAGTTGTGCTCCTATAAACATGGGTAAGCATGGATCACTGTAACATGATGTTTTTAATTCTTTCAGGAAGATGCCTAGAAAGGGAATACCTGGGTCAAATGAAATTTCTAGTTTTAGTTTTTTGAGGAATCTCCATACTGATTTCCACAGTGGTTATACTAGTTTACATTCACCCCCCCCCAATGTAGAAGTGTTCCTTTTCACAACGACCTCACCAGCATTTGTTGTTTTCTGATTTCTTGATGATGGCTATTCCTTCTGGGGGTAAGATGGAATTTCAGTGTTGTTTTAATTTGTGTTTCTCTAATGGCCAGTGATGTTGAGCATTTCTTCATGCCCATTTGTACTTCTTCTTCTGTGAAGTGTCTATTTATTTCACTTTCCCATTTTTTGATTGGGTCTTTTATTGTGGGGGAGGTCTAATTTTTTTGAGTTCTTTATGTATTTTACATATTAGTCCTCTGTCTGAGGAATAGCTGGCAAAATTTTTTCCTATTCTGTAGGTTATCTTTTTAGTCTTGGTTGATTTACAAAGGGACCAAAAACATACACTGGAGGAAAGATAGCCTCTTTAATAAATGGTGCTGGGAAAAGTTGCTATCCACATGTGGAAGATTGAATCTAGATTCTCATATCTCACCATGTACTACACTAAAATTAAAGTGGATCAATGATTTAAATATTAAAACAGAAACACTTAACTGTTAGAAGATAAACTAAGTAAAACTCTTTAAGTCATAGGCATCGGCAAGGACTTTCTCCTCCACCCGTTCAATGGATCATTCTAGTCTCCAGGCAGGAATCCTCACAGGGACCGGCAGCTGCGCAGGAGACCTTCATTCCGGCAAAGGGTTGGCTGTGTGTTTCCCCAGCGCACCCACTGCAAGCCTAGAAACTCCTGAACATGTCAACAAAGTAGAGCAAACCCTCAGATGCAGACCAATTTGGATGAGAATGGTAAGAAGTAGAGAGAAGAGCAATATGAGTTAGTAAATGTCTGAACAAACAGCGAGATGTGATTTCTTTATGCTTGAGAAAGCAGAGGGAATCAGGATAAAGCTATCATGGGAGAACAAATGGCTTAAATGGCTTAAATGATATGAAAAATTTATTATCTTACTTAATAGGTCCTGAGGTAGGGTCCCGAGATAGTCAATTTCAGTGGTTCAATGATTTCAAGAAAGGTTTGGGTTCTTTACAAACTTCTTATGACATTTTCATTTAATAGGTCAACTTTGGCCCTCTGGGTACCTCCCCTCATAGTTACAAAATGGCAGCCATTGTGCCAGACATTCCACACAAAAACCACAACATTCTTTGAATGAACAACCCTTTCCACTGTGTGTACATGCAAGTGTGTATTTTATCACAGAGGAAATGCTTTCCCAGAAGTACCCCGATATTAGTGTACAGCTTAAACTCCTAAAATAAAAGGACTAAAAATTGATTCTTCAAACAATAAGGTTATTTTCTTCACTTGTGTAGTCCAACATATGTAAGTCTTTTGTCTTTTTCTCTCCCATTTCCTGTAGTCTTGTACTTGCTTGAAATTAGATCACCAATACCTCCCAGTTCACAAAAAGGGGGAAATAAAGGAGAAAAAAGCAATCTCCTATTTTAAAAACATGCTCTAGAAATTGGTCTCATCATTTTGTCCTCACATACCATTGGCCAAAGCCTGGTCATGTGTCCACGCCCTGCAAAGGAGGCTGGGAACTGAAATCTGCAGTCAGGCACGTGCTGCACCCACATTGAAAGCAAGCAAATGAACAAGGGAGGAAATCAGCATTCTATGCTACACCCCCTGAGGGATTTCTGCTCATGTTTCATTGGCCAGAATTACTTAGCATGACCAGGGGTAAACCAGTAACTGCACAAGCAATGAAACCCCCATGACTGACTTACACTAGGATCCTCAACCTCGGCACATTGACACTTTGGATCTGTGCTGTGGGGGACTGTCCTGGGCACTGTAGAATATTTAGCAGCATCTCAGACTCTACACAACACTGTCTCCTGTTGTGATAACCAAAAAATGTCTCCAGACATTGCTAAACCACCTTCAGTTAAGAATCACAGCCTTAGGTCAACCAAGATCTTATCCTTCCCTTGAGACATACTTGAAAAGCAGTGACATGACCTCAGGGTTATTCTTACAGGACTGACAGGGCAATGGCAGCAGGACAGGCAACCAACAATATCAGTACAAACAACAGAACAAGCATCAAATAATAAATTATCAAAAGCAGCCCTGTCCAATCATCTTTAGTTAGTTAATTTATTTGACATAATTGTTGAGATGTTTAAGCTTAATTGTCAACTTGACTGGCTTGGGAGTCGCCTAGGGGATAGAGCAGCACACTTCTGAGTGTGTCTGGGTAGGTCATGGAGGCCTGGCCTTGGGGTCTACGTATGATCCCTGGCCCCTTCCTCTCTGGCACTGTTTCCCTATTCTGCGTCTTGGCCACCATGCACTAAGCAGCTTTGCCCCACCATGACCTTCCACCATGATGTTCCTACCTTGGAGCCAGCCCACCATGGACTGCATCCCTGAAATCATGAGACAAATAAACCTCTGTTCTTGTAAGTTCCAGGTGTCAGGTATTTTGTCTCAACAATGGGGAAGCTGACTAATACACATGTATGAAGAATGTGCCTAGTGCCTAAGTGTCCTAGGCCCTGGAAATGTAGTAGTAACAAAACAAAGTACAAAATTCCCACCCTTTATGGATCTTGAATTTTGGACCATGGTTTGCTAACCATTGAGCTGTGGAGGAGGCTGAAGGCAATAGTGAAATACAGGCATCAGAATTAAACACTCCTTGGACCAAAGTCTGGTTTTCCCACTTTTTATGTACATGACCCCAAGCAAATGACTTTTAAGTCTCTTTTCTTTTTCTTGTCTATGTGCTGAAGACAATAAAAGTACTCATCTCTCATTACCCAAGATACAGTCATTAGCTCAGCCCCAAAATAGAATTATCTTTAAGCAAGTGTTACCTGTGATATAGATAGTACAAGAGCCCTGGATTTGGAGTCAGAAGTTTTTCATTCAACAAACATTTATGCGTGCAAAATATGTTGGGCATATTCTCCATACCAAGCTCAGATTTAGATACTAGATCTCCTGTAGAATCCGATAACTAAAATCCATACTCTGTTCTTACAGAGCCTTCCAACTCACTCTCTCATAGGGTTGAAGCAGGGTGGGAAGACAGCTGACTATGGGGCATAGGCCCTGGCTTAACTCTGCAGTTTGTTTTTTCAGTACCTAAGTCACATAATGGGTGTTCAATAAGATATTTGCCAAATGAAGAAATGATAAATGCTTCTACATAGTGAGAACAAAATTCCAATGCACAGAAATGCTTTGTACCCTGCTAAGTCCTGTGTCAATGTCGATGAAGTCAGGAACATTGCAGATCGCTTATCCTCATCCAAGTAATTGATTTATGGGTAAATTGATAACATCAAAGATTTTTCAAATGTTTGGAAGCCATGTGGCTTCTTAAGTAGGTTGTTTACATTTTTTTCTAGCACACCTTTTCCCTCATTGGCTGGAAAAGTAAACTTGAGACCAACTCAGGTCCAAATCATGGCAAATAGGGGTGAGATCCAAATCGATTCATTTGGGTTTAGAATTTTCTTAAGTTACTCTGTTAGGTTCATTAACTTCATCTATAAAAATAGATTTGAATTTGCTTAGAATGTCTTGTTTGGAGAAGCAGAAACAGAAAGTAATAACACATGGCAATCTAACAAATTCTAAACATTATTGAATTGAGTAAAATTGACTGTTCTAATTTGCTTGTGATTATTTTATCCTAATTTCTTTTTCTTTCACAGAATCAAGCTGTTTCCATTTAGATAACCTCTAGACTTCAAATGTAAATGTACTTAATATGGATCAAGGGACAACTGAAAAGTTTGAGAGAAAACAGAGACCCAGATTAATGTCACACTGCAGGGGAGGACTTCGGCAATGGTATCGCATGGCTCATTTCTGTACAATGTTTCACTTAAACCTGGAAAAACAAAAAGGTACCATGTTTGTTGAATGCCTGAGGGCAGAGATGGAAAAAGCAAAGGTAAACTTTGCAGAGAACTAAAGTTGGCAGGAAATTGTAAAATGAGATTTGGCTTGAAAATATAAACCGATTTACCAAGAAGGAAACTATGAAAAGATCAAAGTACTCATTCCACTTTCCATATTCTGCCACATGACTCTGGATATGGGATTAAGGTAACCAGTACTATATTAAAACTAGAGGAACTTTAAATTTTCCTCTTGATACTTTGCCTGAAATATGTGGGTCACTGCCCCCCAGTGAATGGAGGGGCTCCACTTATAGCTTATACCAATTAGCCAGACTCTTGCATGCATGGATAACTGCATTTCTATTTATACCATATGATCTAATTATGTATGTTTTTTTTCATTAAAAAGGACTGTGGAAATAAAAAGCATAAATCATGATCATTGAAAGCATTTTTGTGTATCCAAACCAAAGTCAAAAGCTGGGTCAAGAGTAAAAAGCACACGAACACCATATTTGAGTTCTTTGGTCATTAAGCCAAGTGTTAACAAAATCTGTCCTCTGCATTGGGGATTCAACTAACCATGGGCTAAAAATACTCAGGATAAACACTGCATCTTTACTGAACAAGTACAGGCTTTTTTCTTGTCGTTATTCCCTAGCAATGAAATATAGCTACTATTTTCATGGAATTTATGCTGCATTAGGTATTAGAAAGTAACCAAAGATGATTGAAAGTATACAGGTGATGCGCATAGATGTTATGCAAATACTGCACCATTTTATATAAGAGATTTGGGCATCAGCAGTTTGGGTTTCCCAAGGGGGCCCTAGAACCAATCCCCTCCCTGCTGCCCCATACTGAGGGACAACCATATTAACTGGGTTTAACTCAGAGGCTGAATAAGGAATCCACTGTGAAACTGTGCATAGGGACGGAAGTCTTGTCCTGCACAAAAGAGACATGCTTGGGGTGGGGTCTGTCCGGCCTGCAGCACCTTGGTGGCCACAGCTTCTGTTGGGCGCCTCCTCCACGACCCCAGCTCTCAGGGACACCAGCAGCACTGTTCCTCACTCCTTTCCCCTGCCCTTCAGGCCCCAGAGTGGTACCAGCTTCCTGCCGTGGGCTCTGTGGTGATTTCTCTTCCTTGTTTTGCACCCATAAGGCTGCCCAGCCTCTGTACTATACAGTCCCATTAACGCTCCATCAGCCAAACCCTTTATGTATGTCACTTGTTTCCCACAGGGACTTGGACCATCACACGCCCTGTGCTCTTTCCTCTCGCTTCTCCAACAAATTGCCACTAACTTGGGCTTTAAAAATCTACAAGTTTATTATTTTACAGCTCTGTAGAACAGAAGTCCAAAATGGGTTCAACTTGGTTATAATTAACATGTGGGCAGGATTCACTCCTTTGGAGACAATAGGAGAGAGTCCGTTGCCTTTTCCAGCTTCTAGAGGCTGCCTGCACTCCTTGGCTCATGGCCCCAGCCTCTGTAGCAACGCCTTCATCTCTGCTTAGAAGGCCCCCTCAGATGAGATAACCCAAAATAAAACCTCCCCGTCTCAATATCCTTAATTTAAGCACATCTGCAAATTACTTTTGCCATGTAAATTGCAGGAATTAGGACACACATCTCTGCAACACCAATGAGGTCATTAATCTGCCAACGGCACCTTCTATCAGGGCAAAGCAGCCTTCTGTTTTCTTTCCCAGTGTTCTGTTCTCTTACATGGAAATGCTCTTAATCACCACCACATCCCCTCACATTTTATCTGTTCCATGTCCCACTTTCTCTCAGCTCTTATGGGCCAGGTATGTTGATGAGTCCCAAGCCATCCATGGGTCATAATGATTTTCTGTGCTGCTTCTCTTACACTGCTTTTACTTTTGAACAGATCCCTAGTGCTGCAAAGCAGGGAATAGTAATGGGGCTTTCTGGTAGTCAGTGAGGAAACTGTGGGACAGATGTCTTAGGCCCACCTCCCTCTCCTTCAGTGATCTGTAGGGTGTTTTCTTACCTGAGGGTTACAAACCTTTTGAGGAACAAGACATTGTGATTGCAAAGTTAGTGGTTAGGAGCTTGGACTCTGGATTCATACCTTGCATGGGTTTAACTCCTCTGACTGCCATTTATTTAGCTGTGTGATCTTGGGCATGTTACTCGACCTCTCTATTTTAGTTAGAATAAAAGTTAAACATCCTAAAATATAGTGATTCAATGAGAACAGAAGCATATTTCTTGCTCACATAATTACCTAAGGATAGATTTGTTGCTGGTACAATGTGACATTGCCCTTAAGCTCATCCAGCAAGCTCATTCAGATGTGTTGTTGCTGCTCTTTACCACTTGTGGTCTTTGCCTTTTCAGTCCAAGCCTGCTCACTACTGCCCCATTCCCATCCTAGCATGTGGACAAGGAAAATCTGGAAGGCAACCAGGTCCCTGTTAAGGATGGAACCTTGAAATTGCAGGCATCTTTTCTACTCTCATCCAATTGACCAGAATTTGGTCACATGGCCATATCAAACTGCAAGGGAAGCTGGGAAATGTACACTATGCTTAGGCAGCCATGTCCCCAGCTAAAATCCAACAGCTTCTATTTCCTAGAGAATGAATGAGAAAATGGAAATTAGGGAACAATTCAGAGTCTCCGCTTAAGTTTTCTCATCTAGAAAATGAGGATATCACTTTGACAATTGAAAGTAATACATAGTAAGGGCTTAGAACTGTATGTGAGTGTCTGAGAAATATTAACTTATGATGCTGTACGATGTACCTCCCCTCTTTCTTGGGTCCTGAAGTCTGCCTAAAGGTAAAGTGGGCCATGAAAGATCCATGCACGTTGGAGGTTGACTCCAGTGGATATTGACTGCCTCATGAGGGAGCCATCTGGCACCCATGGTAGGGCTAACCCACCCAAGGGAACAAATGTGTGGTGTGATGAGTGAAATATCTTTATGCACATGGGGCAGGTTCAACCTGAAGAGGAGAACAAGGATGGAGAGAAGGCAAAGAGTGACAGGAAGAACGAAAGGAAGAGCATGGAGGAGAATGAAGGGACCAACATCATTGCATGGATTAGGAAAAGACTCCCTCTCCTCGAGACATGTTACTGCAATCTGCCTCAGAAGTGTTGAATAGACACGCAAGCCTAGACTGACCGTGGTATCAGTGGAACCCCTGGAGCTGTTCAGTTGACAACCAATAGCACTAGTGCTGGAAAAACCATATAAAAGTTGAGAGATTGATGAGGCAGAGTTAGCAGGGACAAAATAAGAAAAGTCACATTGTTAGGAAGTGCGAGAAATTAGAGATTAGAAGTAAAGCTGAGTGTTATGGACTAATTGTCTCCCTTCCTGATTCATAAATTGAAATCTCAACCCTAAATTTGATTATAGCTGGAGACAGGGACTTCTTGAAGTCATGAAGGCTAAATGAGGTCATAAGTCATGGCCTAATGTGCTAGGATTGGCAACCTTGTAAGAAGTGGAAGAAGCTGAGCATGATGCTGAATGCCTGTAACGCCAGCAGTCTGGAAGGCTGAGGCAGGAGAATCACAAATTTGAGTCCACCCTGGGCAATCTAGCAACCTGGAGAAGCCCTGTCTCAAAATAAAAATGAAAAGGGCTAGTGTCATTCAGTGGGAAGGCCCTGGGTTCAGTCTCTAGTAGGAGAGAAAGAGAGGGGGGGAGAGAGAGAGAGAGAGAGAGAGAGAGAGAGAGTAGAGAGAGAGAGAGAGACAGAGACAGAGACATCTCCTCTCCCCGGCACAGCACAGAGAGGCCTGTGGGGACACAATGAGAAGGCGGCTGCCTACAGCCAGGTGGAGAGTCCTGGCTGGAAACTAACCCTGACAGCCCTTTGATCACAAACTTCCGGCCCTCGGAACTTCTAGAAAATAACTTTCTGTTGCTCAAGCCCCCTAGTCTGTGGTATTTGGCCAAGGCAGCACCAGCTGAGTAATATGTATTAAATGGGAAATAAGAGAAAATGTCCATCGCAGAAGAGAAGGCAGAGAGGGGAGGTGTTTCTCTTCCAGGCCGGAAGGAGGCCCGGTTTGTTTGACACTGAGCATCTATGGTTCAGGAGTTTCCAGGAATCGGAGAAAGACCAGCGTTTTGGTTCAGTCCTTGTGAGGCGCTACTGCCACCTGGTGGCGACACACTTAAGCCAGTCATTCGTCCATCATTCATTCATTTGGGAACATCTATTTGCTGCGCAAAGTACTGTGCTAAGTAATGAAAACAGAATCCGTGGACATCAACTCACACCTATGTTGTGCTGAGCTTTGTCCTGCATGCTTTTCTTACAGAAATGATCAACGCTTCATTACAGCCCTCTGGGAGGAGGAGAAAAGTGCGATTCTGAGACGTTAAATAACTTGCCCCCACGTGGACAGCTGATCCGTGAAATTCCGATCTTAAAGAAGGGGACGTGGTTCCGAAACTCTTTACAAACACGTTCTTTACCCTTGAGGATCTTGGTTTTCTTGTTATTAAAAGGTAAAAACCGTTTTAAAGGAGGCGTGTAAAAAAAAAAAAAAAAAAAAAAAAACTAGTGGTGTAAGCTGGCAGCAGATCATTTTATTCCTTATGGATTACTTTTAATTCACCATCAAGAATCTTTCCCTTCAACCGAAAGAGACGACGTTCAGCTGACTCATTGCACATCCAGTTGATTCTGGTGCCGGCCTAGACGGAGAGGGTTTTAGAAAATAGTCTATGTCTTGCAGGAGCATTTCTGAGAGAGATAGAGGAGAAATAAGTAGAAGGCAGAAACGGATATAGAATAGAGAGAAAGAAACTACAGAGCTATACTGTCTAACATGGTAGCCACTAAATGCTGCTTAAATTATATTTTTAACAATTAAAACTAGAAATTCCATTTGACCCAGCTATTCTCCTTCTAGGTATCTTCCTGAAAGAGCTAAAGACATCATATTACAGTGATCCATGCATATCCATGTTTATAGCGGCACAATTCATAATAGCTAAATCTTAAAAGCTGCCTATATGTCCATGAACAGATTTTTTTTTTTCTTGGTACCGGGAATCGAACTCACAACTTTGTGCTTGCCAGGCAGGCGCTGTGCCACGGAGCTATGTCCCCGGCCCTTCAACAGATGAATGGATGAAGAAAATGTGGTATTTACACAAATGGAGTACTACTCTGCCATAAAGAAAAATAAACTTGGGTCATTTGTAGGAAAATAGATGTACTTTGAGACCATAATATTAAGTGAATAAATCAGACACACATTTAAATATCGCATGGTTTCTCTTACATGAGAAATCCAAATTATAAGTAAGACGAAAATAAACAATAGATAACACTAAGTAGGGAGTAGGGAGGGGAAGGGAGAAAAACTTCCTAAAACACGCAGACACAAATACGCCGAACAGGGTAGCACCTGAGTTTAATCCAGCTTTTGCTCCACCTCTTCTGGGTCACTGTCTTTGTTGAGTATCTGTTCTTTCCCCTTTAATCCTACTCTGCAACCTGACTGAGTCCCTGGACCACATCTTCAACCAATCAAGCTCATCTGCTTCCTTCCTCTGGGCTTGGCATCCTGAGAAACACCCTTCAGCTAAATTCATTCAACAGATATTGATTGCATATCTGCTGCCCTCAAAGAATTATGGCCTAGTAGGGAGACGCACTGGTAGAATGAAATAGATATAGGTATACAGACACATAGATTCATCATGAATATATCTATTGCCTAAAATTCATCTGGCTATAAATGCTAAAAATCTCAAACTAGCTTACATCAAAAAGGGAGCTTGCTAATGTATAAAATACAAGCATATATCTTGAATTCAGGTAGCACATGACCTAGACTAGGGAGTCAATATTGCAAGCTGACCCTACCCCCATTCCTCTCTGACTGCGTTCATCTTGGCTTCAGTCTCAGGCTGCCGGTGAAGACCAGTGTCCTGCAGCTCCACGTCCGCAGTGGAAACTCACGCTCCTTCCCAGCAGCTCCTGCTCGGGGATTGCTCTGTACTTCGGCAGATGGTCGCTTCTGGATTGTGCCTGCTCAATGTTCTGATGGGGCTTGGCTTGAATCAACGTGATGACCTCCAAAGATCAAGGTGGAGAGGTGCATCACAATACCACTACCAGAGGAGGGAGACCGGAAGCTGGCGTTAAAAACTTCAGACAAATTAATGTTCATAGAATTTATGTGAGTGAAGACTGATTCGTAGATTGGGCAGCATTCAGAACCAGAAGGGGCTCTGACGGGCCCACTCACCACTGAGTTTCTAGAAGCCAAACACAGATGAAGCCTTTCCTGGAGCCTGGCCTGAACACCTGGCTGCCGGTGATTGGCTGAAAACTTAGTTATTTGTTACAAAAATATTTTCCTAGATTAGGTTTTAGTGTGTTTACCTATTGTTATGGTTCGTGTCTAGATGTCCCCACAAAGCCTCGTGGGGTCATAGGGCTTTTTCAGAGGTGGCTGGATCTAGAGTGTGTGATGCTGGGACTAAGGGCGTGTGATTAGTAAATCAGTCCACTGATTGGTTTGGCATAGTTCTGGCTGGGATTAAGCGTGTGAGTGCTACACCTGCCCTAGGGCGGGTAGCCTGCATACAATATAAGGGACAGAAAGAGTCTTGTCCCCCTCCCTTGTTGCTTTGCTACCTTGTGGGTGCCATGAACTGTTCTCCTCTGTGATGGCCCTTTGCCAAGCCATCCTGCTTTGGAGCCAGCTGATTATGGACTGAAACCTCTACAAACTGAGCCAAATAAACCTCTCCTCCTTTAACTTTGAGTGTCAGGTATTTTGTCTCAGGAACAAGAAATGCAGCTAAGACACATACTATTACTATTGCCAGTTTGTTCCGCAGGAACTCAGAGCACAGAGACAGCCTCAGGCTGATAGCTTCCTGATTATTTAATTTAATAACAGGTGGAAAAAAATTAGCAGATGTCTCTACAGGAAGAGCAAGACATGAAAACACAGCAAGCAGAAGGTAAATCTGAGCAGACTGTTGAGAAAGAAGCAGGAGCCGGCTGGGTGGGTGGAGGAAGGGGAGGGAAGGTAGGGCGGGATCCCGGGGTCCAGACTGGCCTATGGAGAATCGCAAGAGTGAACTGTGCATTATCTTTGCATCCCAGGCAAAAAGCCTGATTAAAAGGTAGGCTCTGGAGTCAGAGAAACTGGTTTGAATTGCACCTCAGTTCTGAAACTTACCAGGAGATTAATCTTCACTGTTTATTTAATCACCTTGTGCCTCAGTTTCCCCACTTGTGAAATGAGAACTGTCATAGTACCTACCTCCCAGGGTTCTTAACAGGCTTAGTTGGATGAAATGGTTTCATGTGTTTAAAGCATTTGGAATAGGTCTGGGGCAGCAAAAGGGCTAAAAATATTTTTAAAATAAAATAAGTATGGTTATTGATAAATGCTGTGCTGTAACCTTGTTTAAAATAATAGGTAAAAGCCAGGCATAGTGGTACATTCCTGCAATCCCAGTAGTACGGAGGCTGAAGCAGGAGGATCGCAGGAAGTTGGAAGCCAGCCTGGGTCAGATAGTAAGTTCAAGGCCACCCTGAACTATATAGCAAGACCCTGTCTCAGGGCCGGTGAGATAGCTCAGCAGCATAAGCGCCTGCCTGGCAAGTGCAAGGTCCTGAGTTCGACTCCCGGTACCCACATACAAAAAAAGGGCCAGTGATATCACTCAGCGGCACGGGCGCCTGCTGGCATGCAAGGCTCTGAGTTCGACCCCCAGTACCCACAAAAAAAAAAAAAAGACCCTTTCTCTAACGAACAAAACAAAAATAAATAAGTAAAATAAAATAATGGCTTACAATTATTTGGTGCAATTTGCTACAGCTTTGATTTGAAAGACTGGAACAAAAAGAACAAAATTTTACCTAATGACTATACAGGTAACATCATATATCATATTCAGTCCCTTCTCACATATCAGTTGCACTCTAGCTGGTCACAACTGTTGTTATCCCACAGTACAACGTTTTATAGGAGATAAAGTTTCTCTTTCCGGCTTTTCTTCCTAAGGTCTAGTCTTGCAGATTTATGTAGCAAACCATTGCTCAATTTAGCCCACCTTTCTCTCATGAGACAACAATAGTGTGGGAGGCGAATTTAACAGAATGTGCACACGACCTGCTCAGCCTGGTGTTCAATGGTAAATGTCGAGCTCTGAAGTCGGGTCAATGGTCTTGTTATTCCTAGTCTGTGTATCATATTTTCACAATTGTGCATGAGGGACGATGGCCAGATGTTCGCAGTGTATTTCATTCTCTGGAAAACCTCCAACCTCCACCCTTAAGTAACAATGACTTTCAAAATGGTCTAAACAAAAGGGACCACATCTCATGCGAGATCTTTCAGGCAGTGGGGGGGGCGAGAGGAAGTTGGGGTGAAAAAAAGCCTGTGGTGAGGCCGGGGTACAGGGCAGCGTGATAAAAGATCCGGCCCAGGTCACACTGTCTGGGTTAGAACCCTCACTGCTGTTCCGAGCCAAGGGATTTGAGAACATTACTTAATCTTTGGAGCTTCACTTTCCTCCTCTATAAAATGGGGATAATAATAATATAACCAAGCCCCAAGAAGCCCCCAGTGATCGCCACCTCCTGGTGCTTGTGACTTTGTTCTGTGCCTCCTATGGAGTCCGAGTGGGTCTGTGTGACCCATGGAACAAGACAAGCGTGTGGCTTTCTGAAGGCTCAGTAATGTCAGCTGAAGTCTGGAGAGATAGCTCTGCAGTGGCCACCGTTTCTTCCACTTCTAGGGGACAGGAAACCTCAGACTCCCTATCCTGATGGCCAGGCCGGGATAGAAGGGACAGACCCACAAAAACAGGCATGTTGTGTGCAATGTGATGGACTCACTGTCCTTTGCAAATATGAACGGGGGTTCAAGCAGTATGTCTTAGTCCATTTGGGCTGCTCTAACAAATACCATAGACGGAAACAACAGAAATGAGCTTCTCCACGTCACTGGAAGTATTTTCCCTCTCAGTTACCCATCCCAACTTTACATTTTCAATCAGGATGGATTTCTAAAGTGCAATGGGCTCTTCATGCAGCTAACGTTTAAGTGCTGGCTCTGTAGTTTTATGTGTGTAGCTGGTCTGTTTCCCAGGCATGGCTCCTGAGATAGAATCACAACTATTTTTTGTTCTTTTACCAGCCCCTCTCAACTTTTCTCGGTGAGTTAGTGTTTCCTTGCCCCTGAAGAAAACCTAGTGCAGGTTCCTGACTTTTCTGGACACTCAGGTTATACAAAGTTCTACAAGGTACATTTTGCAAATTGCAGCCCCAATTTGGGAATTGGACTGCAAGCCGAGGTGAGCGTCTCTGTCAGAACGCCATGGCTCCTGTTCCAAGCTGAGGGGCTCGAGCAAATGACTTACTTATTAGAGCTTCAGTTTCCTTGGACTAGAGGGATTAAACGACAGACATTTGTTTCTCACAGAGACAGAGAGATCAAAGATCAAAGTGTGCGCAGATTTAGTGTCTTGCAGTTGGCTGCTTTCTTGCTCTAGCCTCACAAGATGGAGAAAGGACATTCTAGTCTCCCCTCCCTTCCCTTCTTCTCATTCTCTCTTTCCTTTTCTTTCTTTCTTTCTTTCTTTCTTTCTTTCTTTCTTTCTTTCTTTCTTCCTATACTGGGGATCAAACCTTGACCACACTGAGCCACATCCCTAGGTTGCCCAGACTTGCTACTGGACAGTGTGGTGGCCAGGGGTCCCTTCCAGGATCTCGCTGTCCCCTTCAGACAATTGGATGGGACCACAGGAGAATGTGAAAGTTTAACATTTATTGTAGATGTTTAAGGCATTACAGGCAAGAAAAGTAGGGAGAAGATGTGTTCTGAAAAGAAAGACGTGTTCTGAAAAGAAGCGCTAAGAAGGGCTCTGAAGAAACACTTAACTTCTTGGAGACACTCTGCGAGAGCAGCGTACAGAGACAAACACAAACTCACCGGAAGGACAAGCCATCCACACAGTCCATTCCCATTATTCCCAGTAGTGATATTCTGTAAGGTTGCAGTAAACACTGAGTTAGTGACTCCTGAACCACTGCTCCCAGGAGAAGGAATTACAGTAGTTTCCTGCGAGCCTCTTGTCACAACATTTTCATCAACCGCTTGATACATAGCCTTGTTTTCTGTGTGTTTCTGCTTAAAGACACTTTATATAATACGCAGCTGATCCATTCGCATTGAGCTCACAGCTGACAGACTCTAACTCGTTCCTGAACACAGTTTATCCAGCACATGTGTGTTCTCCCTGAAGGCTATGGCAGCTGTCTTGCGCTTAGGAACACATCTTTGGCTTTTGCTTGGGGAATAATTTAAACAGTGAAATCGTTGACAAAAAGCACAAAAATGTGAAAATGCGTGACACTACACTGCAAAATGATCTTTGTTTATAGTAAAAGAGCAGCAACAAGAAGGCAGAGTGTCACCATGGTGATCTCAGTTGAGACCCTATAACCCTGGCGACTGAGTTTTCCACAGCTGTGCATGTCTGTGAATGACCATGAAAGCTCTTGCGGATAATAATTTTAGGTAACAAGTGTTAGCACGTTGGTGAATTTGCAAATATCAAATCCATAAAAAGTGAGGACTGACTAACGTAAATGTGTATTTCATGATCAGAAGAATTAAGGGCCATGAGAGGAAGGAAAGGCACTGGGGAAGTGTTTATGGAGGAAGAGGGCAGGGAACAGGGATGAGAATGGGTGGGGAGGGCCTTCCAGGACGGTGACCTGGATGCGTCAGGCTGGGCAAGGCTCCACCTTCCTGTGAGGGAGGAAGCAGTGTTGGGGGAGAAGGGGCTGCTCTGGAAGGCATGAGACAGCTGCTCGGAGGGGAGAGGAGGCCAGGTCTGGGAGGCATGTGGAAGTACGTCATTTGTCTGCGGGGTACAAAGCCTCAGTGCGATGGGAGGTATGAGTTCGCCTTTCTGTTCTTTTCTTTTTTTTTAGCTCTACTGCACAGTACGGTGAATGTAGCTAATAGTTTGTGCCACACATTTCATTGTCATTGGGGAGGTGGCTGCCAAATGTTCTCATCATGGAAGGCATCAAATGTGTGAGATAACAGATGGGTTGGTTTGACCATTCTGAATTGTTTAAAAAAAATTGTAGTATCATGTTGTGTCCTATAAATATGTACAGCTATAACTTGTCAAAATATTAAAAAATAGAAAAGGTTTAAAAAAGGAAGAACCCCCCCAAAAAAGGAAGAAAGATGAGAGATAGAGAGAAGGGAAAATTGAAAGAGAGAAAGAGAGAGAGAGAGAGAGAGAGAGAGAGAGAGAGAGAAAGAAAGAAAGCAAGAAAGAAAGCAAGAAAGCAAGAAAGCAAGAAAGCAAGAAAGCAAGAAAGCAAGAAAGCAAGAAAGAAAGAAAGAAAGAAAGAAAGAAAGAGAAAGAAAGAAAGAAGGAAGGAAGGAAGAGAAGGAGGGAGAGAAGAAGGAAGAAAGGAAGGCTGAGACATACCTGTGGGAGAAGATAAAGAGTAAGCGAACCTGAGTCTCTCACAGATTTGTTCAACTCGGAATTCCAAGTAAGAGAGGCCTTTGGTGCCAGGCATAGCAGCGCACACCTGTGATCCCAGCTCTGGGAGCCTGAGGCAGGGGGATCGCTGTTTGAGATCAGCCTGGGCTACCATAGTGAGTTCAAGGCCAACCTGGAATACGTAATGAGACACTGTCTCAAAAAAAAAAAAAAGAAAATAAAAAAGAAGTGGGGGGAGCTTTTCTAAAAAGATGACAAACTAGGAGCTCCTCAAATACCGATTTGCAGATGAGAAGACCATTGAGGAGGAAACCCTTTTAAGTCAGTCCTCACCCATGAAGACATATTTCATGACAAGCAGAAATAGCCTGCTTTGCTGGCAAAACAAGAGAAATTGGGCTCAAAGCCAAGCAATGAGATAGAAATATGGCTTTTGAAAAGGAAATCCTGCAGATACTTGTCAAACCTGGCTATACTTTCACTCCTTAGAACGAAAGGTGCGTTGGCTACTTAGTAGGAAAACCCAAAGCAAAGCTGGAAACGCTGAGTCAGAAAAGAACTGGCATTGCCAGCTCGCCCACAGGTGGATCAAGAAAAGACCTAGGATCCACGGAGAGAACAAAGTAGAATGAGACCAGCACCTGCAAAGAATTTTCTCTTGTAACTTGAAAGCAGCTTCCCCCCTTGCTTCACCCACTTCTCCTCTTACCCAAGCCAGGGGTTTGTTGGGCTCAGAAAAACCACTAACACTAGAGTCCAGTTGCTGCAATGAATGGTTTTGTGTGGGTGCAGCAATCCCAAAGGAAATTTCCCACATGGGTTTGGCTGTCCAGACTTCAAAGCAGGCCATTGAAATCTGGCTACAATCTCTTCACCATCAGACATGCTTTAGAATGTCCATAGCAGCACTATTTATACTAACCCAGAACCAGAAATGACCCAAATGCCCATCTATTGTAGAATAGGTAAAGAATTGTGGTATATCCACACCTGGAATATTATACAGCAATGAAGACGCACAGGCTAGAGCCACACACAGCAATATGAAAGAATCCCATGAACATAATGTTGAGCTGAGGAGCCTGGAATGAGAGCACATACTGTATCTTTCTGTGTAGATAAAGCAAATATAAATAGCACAACAAGTCAAAGTTATATGTGAGCCACAGGCAGTGGTTACCCGCAGAGAGCAGGATTTACATAGACTGGAGGGATCTTCCGGGGAGGATCTAGAGGAGCAGTGGTGAAGTTCAGTTTCTAATCCGGTTGCTCCTGCACTGGTGTGCTCAATTTATAAAGTTCAGTGAGCAGTACACACTAATGACTGTGGGTACAATAGTTTGATGTTCCCCTCAAATGTTCGTGTGCTGGAACCTAAATCCTCAAATTCATGTGTTAATTGTATTGGGAAGTGGAGCCTTTGGGAGAAAATTAAGATTAGATGAGATCATAAAGGTGAAGCCCCTAAGATGGCACTAGCAGTTTTACAAGAAGAAGAAGAGAGACCCAAGTTTGCACGCTTGGTCTGCCTGGCCACGCGACACTTCCGCCATGTTTGGATGCGGCTGAAGGGCTCTCCTTCCAGATACCAAGCCCACATTCTCGGACTTCCCCCACCTCCAGAGCCAGGAGCCAAACAAACTCCGAATCCTTATTCTTTATAACTTACCAGTCCCAGAAATTTTGTTACAGTGACAGGAAAGAGACAAAGACAGATAGTGAGCTTCAATTACGATGTTCTGAAGTGCTCACCATCAGAAGGAGGTAGTCAGGGCATTTTGATGTTGCATGCAAGCATGTTGCCTAGTGAGTAGCATTAGACCAAGAAGAGCGAAGAAGGTAGCTTTCTTTTTTTTTGCCCCAGGGTCAACACCAAGTAAAGCACTGAATAAAAGGATGCCTCTTATACAATCTTACTCATTCATTTATTTACACATTTGTTCATTCATCCAACAAACATAGAGTTGGAAAATATGTAGTCTGGGACTTAAGGATACTCCATCTAGCAGGGAGACTAACAGTTATGCACACGGTGCTACATGCTTTATTGGGAGACATTTGTGTATTCAGGGGGATTCGAACAGTGGACCCCAAAGAAGTGGCATATATGATTAACTTGTGAACTAAATTTCCTTCAACCCCCAAAAGTGTCCTCTGGGCCTCTAAGCCAGTGGATTCATTTAATACATACATGTGGTTAAAGTGCAGATTCTGGTTTTCTGAGATCTACATTTCTGATGAGGCTTCGAGAAGGGGCTGATGCTGCTGGTCCTCAAGCACACTTTGTGTGGGGACAGAGGGATGTGCTTCAGCTCAGGCCAGCATGACCATATATTTGTCCTGGCTCCAACCCAGGAGAGGCAGAGCTGCGGAGAAGGGGACACAATGACAAGAGAGACTCTCCAGACCGTGCCCGCTGTCAGCCATGGAGGTGGGCTGGCTGGGGTGTGCAGTAGAGATCACAGACGCTGTTTTATAAAATTCCGAACTTTGTTCCATGTTTTCCTTTCTGGCCTTCCCAGTTGGCCGAACCTTCTGCTGACATGAAGAACAGGCTGGAGATGTGAATACGCATACATGAGTCCTGCACAAGGCTGCAAAAGCGAGAACAGATTAGCACAATGATAGGAAGATGGGTTAGAGTTGCCTCAACTGTTTTGTAAGCTGAACACGAGAAAGGTGGCTGAAATAATTTCTTCCTTGTTTTTATTCATTGGAGGGAGGAGATGAAAAGAGTCACTTATACCTTATTCCCTTAGAGAAAGAGTCTACTAGATGGCAGACTAGTAGACTAGAGTGGAGGGAGACAAGGCCTCAGGGGGACAAGGTCAGGAAAGGAGGGTGAGGGGGGTACAAAGACATCCAGGCTTAAGGAAGAGGAGAGAGGCAGAGAGCCTGGGCAACTTGGGCTCAGCATGGTTGGCACACATGTGTGGAGACTGCTCAAATGAGGGCCATAGAGCAAGGAGGGGCCCCTCAGAAACGTGAAGTAAACAGGAAGCCACAGAAGGTTGTTTTGGTTGTTTTTGGTTGTTTTGGTGTTTTCATGTGTGGCTTTTTTAGCTACATTTTTCTTCATCTCAATAAATAATGTTTTGAATAGGAAACTTACCTCAGACTCCCAAAGGCTGTAACAGTTACTCTGTTGAAATTTCTACTTGGTGTCTGTTCCTCAGCCACCTCGTTTCTCTCCCCACAAGCAAATGACACAGTGAGTTTCTTGAGACTCTTTCCAGAAATATTTTAAGTAGGAATGGGCAAATTTTTAATACACTCTTTTCCTGCCTTTTACAAAAAACAGGACATCATCTGTAATCGTATTTTGTCCCACTGTCTGACCACACTGCTCCCTTAACTTCCCCTATCATTTACCCTGGCTCCAACTATGTTTTAATCTAACCTGTTGACTCCACCTCTTCATTGTTCTTCATGGCCCTGGTTTCCCTTACTTCCTCAGCTTAAACACTATCCTGACTAAATCACTCCTGGCAGCCACACGTGACCAGAGAAAATTCACACAATGCTAGCCTGGCTCACTCTGAATCCATGACCAAGGCCCTCCAGTGGACCCTGAGAGGTGCCTGGCCACCAAACGAACCCATCCAGCCTTCCTTTCTCCTCAGTGACTACCTCATCCCTCCTCTTCTCTCCTGGAGCCTTCAATACCTCAATTCCCCTCAACTTCTTTCCCTACTGATGACTGTTTTACTTCACGGGGACAACTGAAACAATTAGAAGAGGATGTCCCTAAATTAATGCTTCTCAACCCACTACCTACTTACGAAGATCTGTGCCACCTACTCTGTCCCCCATCCTGAGTTGGTTGTGGGTAACTGTCTGTGTCCTAGTTAAGGCCTTCTTCACTTGTGGCCTGTATTCCAACCTCTGTTGTACAGGTAAGCCTCCCCTCCACATCAGTCTAAACATCCTCTCCCGCCTCTCCCGGCATATTCCCAGGAGCCAACAAACATGTTATTTCTTCCATTTTAATAAAAACACCTCTCTTGATCTTACTTGTCTCTCTAGAAAAACTCTTCAAAAGAATAATCTCTATATAACCTGACTTTAATTCATGTCTCTTCCCATTCTTCTCTAATCTACTTTGCCCCCGTGTCTCTCCACCATCCATTAAAGCTGTTCTTGTTGGGATCACTAGTGACCTTCATGTCACTGAACCCAATGACAATACTTAGCCCTCCTCTTGTTAACTAACCACAGCACTGACCCAGCTGGTCATTTCTTCCTCCTTGAAACACTTTCTTTTCTTCTGAGACACATAATCCTTGATTTTCCTTCCACATCAGGGATCTTTCTCAGTCTTCATGGCTAGTTTCCCTCCTTCTCCCTGTTCCATTTGTGTGCTGAGCTCTTGCTTTTCCTTTGGACTCCAAACTCTTATATCTAACTGCTTACTCAACATCTCCCTTCGGATGATGGAGAGACATCCCCAACTTGCTATATCTTGTACTCTAAGTAACTAATTTAACGATAACAATATGCAATGTATTAACCATTGTTACCCTCCTATTATGTTGTTTTGAAATTTTATTCTATTTTTTCTCTTTAAAATAAAAAAAAAAAAAGACTGAACTTCTAAGCTTATTCTTTCCCACCCTCATCAACTTTGCCCGCAATCTCCCTGTCTCAGCCAATCAAACCACATTCTCTTAGCTTCTCAGGCCAAAAGTCTTGGCATCACCCTTGATCCTAGCCACCATCATCTCTCACCTCAGAGCTATAACAATTCCTATAATAATTCCCAGTAAAGCTCTTAAAACTGAAAACACTTCGGTGTTTTATCTTCTAAAGCAATAAGGAAAGAGGGTAGCCGGAGAGATACACTTAAAATTTTATTTTCTTTCTTCTTGTCTGGGCCTTCAACACATATCCTCCTTCAATCTATCTTCCATGCTGTCAGAGAGAAATCTTTCTAAAAGGTGATGGAAGAAAAATTCTGAGATGTCCTAAATGTAATTCCAAAGGTCAAAGGCAGCGTAGTGTGAATGGATAAAGGGAGGTTAATCACTCAAAGCCTATTGTCCTAAACCACTAAAACACTGTTTCACCTACCCAAATTCATGTTAAAACCTAAACTTAAGACCCCTGGCAGCTGAGCCCCAGGGGCCACTGTCTCCTGTTTATACATTTTCAGGACTACTGACTCCAGCCAATCCAGAAGCAATAAAATACTTCTCCTTATGGACTTCCCTCTTAGCCCCGAACTTTCTCCTCTTACATCTTCTTACCCCTCTTATCTACAGCCAAGGTAAGCTCAATGTAAATAATTCGTGCTTTCCTTCTCCAATTTATCATTATAAAAATGCTCTTGGCACTCAGGTCCACTGGGTATTTTTCTAGCTGCTATCTAGCCTTACTGCTAGGAGAGTGGAACTTGTCCCAGGACCTGGTCCTTTTCTTCTTAGCATCTGGGATGCTCAATAAACCCTTTTGTTTCAGAGACACCTCAGCCTGAAGAGTTTTGGTTTAAAAAGGACAAGTGCCAGTCATGCACATCCCAGCCAAGACCCATGGTGACGTCTTATGGCCCAGACGGTAAGTTGTAAGCACCTTCTCATGGTGTAGGCGCTTTGTCAGTCCAGGTCCCTGCCTTCCCCTTCAGGTCCCCTCCCAAGTCTACACCACATGATCCCCTGCTATGAACTACCTGGAGTTGCCAGACAAGGAAGTTCTAGGCAGAATCTGAAAAGGAGGAGGAGGAACAAAACGTCTGTGGAGAGATACCGTGCTCATGGCAGGAAGTACACGTGTGAGATACGGGGGGCCATGAAGCACCAGGCAGGAAGTTGGGTACAGCTAGAGGATGGAGTGCTTCCGGGGTCAATCGAAGGATGTGACCAGAAAGCCAAGCAGGAACAAAACCCTGAAAAGGGTGGTGTTACTGTCATTTTGCAATTGTAGACACAACTGTGGACCAACGTGTAGAATGACATTAGGTTTTCAACTGGGGGTTTATATTGCTTGGGCAATATAAGAGACTCATCTTTCATTGTAATATAATTTTCAGACTTAAATCATGAAAGCATGCAAATGAAATGCACTATGTATTAGTATCATTAATATAGTATTAATGATAGATTATTTTTTAAATTTTGCCAAAGCTTTCTTCTAAGAAAACTCCTAAATTCATTCATCTTTTAAATTGCGGGTTGTGTGCCAAAAATTCTACTTTGAAAATGGGCCCTAAATCAAAAAAGGTAGAAAAACATTACTGCAGACATTGGTGAGACCTAGAAAGATTCTAAGCAAGGCCATGAGATGACTAAATTAGAAAAAATGCTTTACAGATAACACGAAGAGAAGAAAGACCCATCTGGGAACGTTTGTCAGACTTGCGCAATCACCCACAACAAGGTGGTGGGGAGCTGATAAACCAGAGCAAATCCACAAAACTGGTAAACACGCCCGACCGACACCAGGTGTCAGCGAAGTCTGAGCAGAAAATCTGCAACAGCACTGTCTTAAGCAAAGGAGAAGTTTATTTCTCTCAAATAAGAGAAATCCAGAGCAATCCACATGGGGGTTCCACGACCTCCAGAAACCTGGCTATTCCTAGGTCAGGCTCCTTCCATCTTTCCAGCTCACGTGGCTCCAAACTCAGGATACAACACGGCAGTTAGAGCTCTAGACAACTCTGAATTTCAGGTAACAAACACAAAGAAAGGTTGTTTTTTGTTTTGTTTTTTTAATTCCCATTAAGGACACTTTCTGGAAGTCATAATGAACAATTCTGCTTATATCCCATTGGTCAGGACTTAACTGCATGGTGTAAATCAAAAAAAGGATGGGAAATGTAAGCTTTTTTTTGGGCAACCATGTGTCCAGCTGAGAGAGTTTTATTACTAAAGATGAAAAGAAAAAATAAATATTGGTGGACAATTAATGATCTCCGTCAAACCATATGTATAACCTGTAGAGGAAAGAAAAGGGCATGTTATTAACTAGTAGGATTTTGTACCCCCAGAACTGTTCTCCGCAAATGCATCTCTACTTCTGATCCCATGCCTTGATTCCTCCAATGGCCCCCTGCCTACCCCCCATTTCCCATGCTCATCCTACCATCTTCCTACAAAAATCCTGCTCATAGTTCAAGCCCCAACTCATGCTATATCATCCATGAAGTTATTCCTGACCCTCTCCCCAGGGAAAGAACTTTCCCACTAGAATTTCATGTATAGTGTTCCATGCTGCATCAGTCACTGGGACAGCTGGGTACTGGAGAGTAATTTATCCAGCAGGTAGAAGAGAGCTTTCTCCACCCCTTTCCCAGCAGCACTGTGTAGTAGAATGCACTTAACAACAGGAATATCAGCAGATCATGTTGAATAGTTAAAGAAAGGAAAGGTCTATGTGAAGGAAGGAGGGAACCAATGTATTTATACTCTTTTAAGGGAAGTGTTAGTGCACCAAGTGAAATTTCCTGTAAATGCATCTCAGAAAATATGATTTTTGCTGATGTTGCAATCCCTTCTTAGAGGCCTAATTTGGCACAACCTGCTTTGCTGAGCAAACACTCGTTAGTTTTCATTTGCCAGCTCTTCCTAAGAGCTCTTTCTAAGAAAACAAAACGAGGAAAAAGAAATGATTAAAACGAAAGCCACTAGCGATACTAACACTAGCTGACATTTACAATGCTCACGCCGTGCCCAGCGCAGGGCTGAACACTTCATGTAGATGATTGCATTCATCTTTCAACAACCCCGTGCGGCACAGGCGCCTCACTTACCCTGAAGGGATGGAAGGACTGAGAAGCTTTTTCAGGTGAACAGCAAGGCTGCAATACTTTCTGTTCATATGGCTCCATGCATATGTGTGTCACATCTTTTCATAAAGCTTTGGGTCATCTTTTTCACTGTTCAGAGACCCTTTGGTAGAAAGACACTAAGGTTCTCCTTATTTTATAGATGCAATGAAAACCGTCATTTTTAAAACCATTCCCAATTCACTATTGGATATAAATAACATTCCAATTATCTGTCAGTTGCTAATTTTGTACACCCCATAGTTGGGGGTCAGTGGTATCTTAGGAACTAATTCCTAGTGTCTTAGTCACTTTCCTTGTCACTGGGACCCAATACCCAACAGTTGCAACTTAAGGGAGAAGAGGTTTACTTTTGCTCACATTTTTATTCCACGGTCTGTGGGCTCCAAAGAAGGAAGACATGGCAGAGAGGTGTGACAGAGGAAAGCTGCCTATGAAGGCATGAGGCTCATGGGGGACATTTAGATAAACACTACTGTGTAATTATCTTTTGGCAAAGCTATTAGTCAATTGAGGACTTCATCTGTAGTTGTCTGTGGATATTTTTTCCCTTGTGTTGCTGGGGATCAAGCCTAGCACCTCACACATGCTAGGCAAATGCTCTACCACTGAGCTACACCTCCAGCACCTAGATAACTTTTTCTAGAAAACAAGTGGCATAAACCTTGTGAGCGCCTAGTAGTCAATAATGGAAATAATAATATCAACATACTTTAAGACAATCTCTTTTCTCTATGCTAGGTAAGAAAGATAATTTGATCATTTATTATTTTATTAAATCAATTGTATCAGATTTGTCATCCCAGGTTTGATGACCTCAAAAATATTTGCAAATGTTGATCATGTCATAGATTCTTAGGTCCTATGAAATTAGGACCTATGCATGTAAAGTACTGGGTTTCATAATTTGGATTTTTTTTTTTTTTTTTTTTTTTGGCCCCTTTGGCTTGCAGGGGCCAACCCAAGTACCCAGATGTAGACCATTGTTTTCTGTCCCTGGAGCCAAATGTCATTGTTAGATCACTTTTGATAGAGAATTCGACTGTGCCAGCCTGCAATTCATCCACTCTTCCCTGCACTTTTAAAATCTTCTCTAGAAACGTATTATTGAAATATGTTAAAGTTTCTCTCACCCCCTCAAAATTAAAAACCATTTTCGCAACGCTGCCTTCCTCTTTAGCTACCCCTCTGATGTTGACCACATATCCTGACAGGGTTGCTTAATGTTCCCCTTCTTTCTTGCTCAATTCACCACTCTGGCTTCCACCTTTCACCAAACCACAAAAAAAAACACAAAAGTCCACAAGACTGGGGTCTTCTCCACCCCCACCATACCACCAAAGCCAAAAGAAATTTTCCATTTCTTACTTCGATGGCCTTCTGGGCTGCATTTGATAAAGTTGATTGGCTTTCCAGTCTAGTTCACAGGCTTCACTTCCTCTAGCTGTTCTTAAAAATTAAATTCTGGTGTTTGCTCAGCTCCCAACTCATTATCACTGCTCTTCTCATTACACAGTCTTCTTGAGTTGAGCTTAACCATTATCATAATTTCATCTACCACACTAAGGGACTTTCTCATATCTAACTGGCATTTCCGCTGAGCTGTGAACTTAAGTCTAGGTGACTCAGGGACATCTCTGCCTCCGTTTCCCATAGGTTCTCAAACTGCATGCACTCAGAATAGAATTAGCACCTTCCCTATAAATCTATCCTCTTCATATGGTCTAGATGCTCTACTTAATGATTACCCAGCCACTGAAACCAAAAACCTGAGCTTCACCCTAGGTGCCTTTCAATCCTAAGAGGTAAATCCACTTAGCTCTTAAGCATTCGCCCACCCATTCCTTCTGTATCCTTACATTGTCTGAATTTGTGTGACATGAATCTGACCGTGCAAGTTTACGCCCCTGCTTAAAAGTCTTCAACGTGTCCCCAGTGCGTGTATTCAGGATAAAGGCTCAGATGTTTAAGGTTCTTTGAAAGCAGTCCTCTAATTTCTCCAGTTTCAAACTGGAGGGTAAAGGCAATGCATTTTTCAATCTTCCCTTATTTTCTTCGGGAAGGACCCCAGAACTGAGTTAATCATAGCATTCTAAAATGGGAATGTCAGCTTATTCTGTTTTAGATCTCCGGGGACTGGAAATATGCACAATAAGCACTAAAATGGATAGGGCTTCCAAACACGAGTAAAAGAAAAGCCTACCGCATCTCCCCGTCGGGGAATCGAACCCCGGTCTCCCGCGTGACAGGCGGGGATACTCACCACTATACTAACGAGGAACTGCTCGAAGAAGAGTCTTCCAATAGATCTTTTATCCTACTTCACTCCGCCCCACCCTCGCTATCTACATAACAAATGATCTGGTATTTTGTTGCCATCGCAGTTTTCACTGAAATTACTGGAACTAACGTGGAAGTGTTCGGTTTGTCTCACCACTCCGCCTCTCGCCCCCTCAGCCCACCTTTTCTTTAACAGTGACATGCTCCTCCTCAGAGATTTCCCCTCCGCCCCACCACTCCCCCACATTCCCAGGTGGCCTAGCGCGCGACCGCTCCCGCTGCATCACGGGACTGGTGGTTCGGCCCCCGGCGCCACCCGCGCGCCTCTGACTCCGAGGAACTCGCTTTCCCGGCGTGCCCCGCGAGTCCTGTTCGCACCACCTCTCTCCCAGGCTCCGGGCTCCCTCTCTGTAGGAATCTGGCTGCCACTGTGCGGGTGCGGGTCGGCGTGCGGCTTGTCTCCCAGAGCCATGCCAGAGGTCGTGGATACTTGTTCTTTAGCGTCCCCGGCTACCGTCTGCCGGACCAGGCACCTGCACCTGCGATGCCGCGTGGACTTCACTCGCCGGGCGCTGACCGGGGTCGCCGCGCTCACCGTCCAGTCTCAGGAGGACAATCTGCGCAGCCTGGTACGGAGGCGCCGGTCCGTGCCCGCTTCTCCCCGGCTCCGCCTCCTCCTCACCCTCGCCCCTCTCCCGGCGGCCCCGGCTGCCCCTCCGCAGCCCCCTGTCCCTCAGCATCTCCTTCCTAAGCCCCCTTGTCCGTAGCGCCCCGTCTTCACCCCGATTGAGCCCCAGCACCCCTACCGCACGCTTGCTAGTGTCCCCACCGCCCGTCCCGCGAGACCCCCTCCCGCGTTTCTGGGCCCAGCGCAGCACCCCATCCACGACGTGCTCTTCGCGTCTCGTCTCCGCCAGCCCCACCGCACGCACGCACGCACGCGGCCCGCTTGCCCGGCTCTGATTCCCCGCGCGGCCTCCCCGGTTTCTCCGTCCGCTGCCCGGAGCCCCGTCCTCAGGCCCCACGTCGCGCAGTCCTCTTTCTCCTGCGACTCAGATCCCGTGTGCTGCTGATCCCCACACACCCTCGTCCCCACCCGCCGCCTGTCACCGGCCACGGCCCTCGGCATTTCCAGCCCCAGCCCCTTCTCTCGTCCTCTGCTTTGAAATTTCCAGTCTCCGCTTTCTGTTTCTTTTCAGGGTTCTTCGTGCCTTTGCTGCTTATCACCCTGATTTTCTAGTAATTTAAGGGCGGGTGGGAAATTCATGCTTTCTAAGGATGACTCAATATGATTTAGTACGTACTTCTATAAACTGTCTAAATACTAGAATAAAGATATGTTTAGATTCGTGAAGTATTACTCAGTGATTTTCTTTGTACCATGTAACCTGTATTCAGGGTTCTTGCACATATTGTGTTTAGCACGGTACCTTTCATCTGAAAAGTTTCACAGAGCAGTGTTTTAGAAATAAGAGGGATGTGAGTAAAACCAGCCCCAGTCAACCTCCTAACTAGAGTAGGATGGAAGTTACAGGGGATTTTGCAGTGTTGTATGGTGATACCTAACAAAACACAGTAATCGACAATTAGATTAGATATTGAGGAGGGAAATTAGTGGATCAAGTAATTGGGCAGAGTTACAAGTATAGATAAAAATTGGGGTTTTGCCTCTTTTTCCCGCTTGTATGATACATGTCTACTTTGAGTTCGTTAATAGGAATTAGTAAAGCACTTAACTTTCTTACTTTTCTGTATTGATGTGTAATCACCAAAAGTACTATAAGGAAGAAAAATAAAAGCATTATAAATGAAGGTAACCATTCCTTGTGTGTTGCACTTTGGTCTTGAAGTACCGTGCTATCTTTTATTGCAGTGGCAGCTTTACCCTAGCAGGGCTGAAGTTAAGTTCATTGCAATGAATTCTTTCCTTTTATTAAAAGAAGGTGAATTTTGCTAGCTTATCGTGGCTTAATGTGACCGTGCACTGCCTTCTGTTTCATAAAAATAAAAAGCTTTACCTGTGTTCTGTGAGTAAGCATGAGTCAGGAGGCTTAAATTTTGAAGAGTGGCTCCTAAAAATTTGCCCGTTGTTTTTATATTCCCTAAATCTAGAGAAAAGTAGGACTTTTAAGTTATGGTTTCTGGTTTGGCCTGTTTAGTAAATTAACAGAAATTATATAATGTTAAATTTATTTGATGGAAGGTTATTTGTTTATAATTGTTTGCTTGTTTATGTCAATAACCTGAGACCAAGAGCTTCCTCTTAATTTTTATATTTATTTGAAGTTAGCTTGTTTGTTTCCCCCACTAGATCAGGGACTCTTGAAGGTGGGGACTGTATTTCATACTTGTTTATATCTCACCTTCCTGGTATAGCACTGGACATGTAAAGACTCTCAAGTCTGACACATGGATACATTCAAGTAGAGAGCAATGGTTAAACTTGATATGGGCTACATTAATAATAGTGCTAACTGTATCTCAAAAGTGAGATGACATCACACCACCCCGAGGTGTGACAGAGAGGACCAGTGCTGGTGCGGGGTGAGAAGACAGCATTTCTTCTCTTTCACCCCATTCTTGGAGTCCATGATACTGGGAAATGCCAAAGGAGCTTTTAAGAGTACTAATTCCCAGCTTTCTATAGTCCTTTCCAAGTTCCGGTTTGTTTACACCGACTTTGGTATTCAAAATACTATATGATAACTTTCAAGCATTTCTTTTACTGAAACAAGATGTTCCTTAGGTGGCTGAAACAGGGCTTACTGTCCTGGCCAAGACCATGTGCTAGTAAGTGGCAGAAGCCAGGGCCTGAACCTGGGTCTTCACTAAATTAATGGCTGAAGTGGGAAAAACATCAAGGTGTTATTTTGGTTTTGGTTTTTACAGATAAGCCTTTTGTTTTGTTTTGATTGCAGCAATTTATAAATAACTAGTAGAAACTCTAAAGACATAATAATGAGGCATAAAACTCTTTTGTTCAATTTGTTCCACAAGGAATTTGAGGTTACTTAAAATAGCATGCTGTGTAATAAGTTAAAAATCATTAAGGAATTTGGAGGAAGAGAGAATGAAGATAGGAGGAACAAGACACTGGTATAAAACCCAATACATATAAAAATTGGGCCCCAAAGTTGTCATAGAACTTCCTAGTTGCTTATGCAAAAGGGAATCAATTATATACTTCATGGAAACTGAGGAACTGCTCAGAAGTACAAGCATTTTTTAAAAGATTTTTGGTGTGTTGTTCAAAGAGGAGACTGTAAAATATAGTAAGCTATATCCTCAATAACTTTCTGCCATAAATAGGGCTGTTTCTTACAACTATATGTTGGTATCTTCATCTTGTAAATAGTTGGTACTCAATAGATGTTTGTTGAAAGTACTAATTCTAATTTGTCTTCTTCTGTTTCACTTACTACAGTTTTGACTAATTGTTTAACAACATTTATCAGAGAAATTTGAAGGGGAATGTCTTATATAATTTGGAGGTGAAGATTGAGGCTTAGGATTTGGCATACAGAGAAAATTTCTATTTTCTGTTTTCTTTTGGTCCAGTACTTGCTTCATGCATTAACAGACATCTACTGGTTTTTGGGCACAGTGCTAAACCCTGGGAATGGGAAACTTAAGGTACATCTACTGAGTGCCCTCAGTCTAGGAGAGAAAATAGATCATTATACTATGTTATAAGAAGCGCCTTAGGAGAGTGCAGGACCAACCACTGTGTGATATGAGAAGGAGATATGAGAAGAGTTTCATGAAAAAGTCATTACTGTCACCAGTTTTTCTGATTCAGAGCAGACCTGAAAAGTTTAGGCAATATAGAAAATAGACTCTGTTCCACTGGGAAATGACCCAGTCGGTTCGTCTTGATGGTTGTAAGGTCTGAATAAGAATGGGTTATAAACATAGATACTCCAATTCTATTATTAAATTAGATATCCAAATATATATATATATATATATATATATACACTAGAATATGAAAAGACACAGAAGTAACTATTATTCTTAAGATATAAACTATATATTCCAAATATGTGAGTATAGGAAGATAAGCCAGTTCTAGTTAGAGATACCTAAAAAAGAAAGTAATCTGAAAGAAATAACTGCCTATTAAGGAGAAAACAGATGATACTCAACAAATGTTGCTGCTCTCTTTTTTTTTTTTTTTTTGGTACTGGAAATCAAACTCAGGACCTTGTGCTTGCCAGACAGGCGCTGTGCTGCTGAGCTATATCCTCAGCCCTCACTGCTATTAAAAAGAAGAGAAAATTAATAAAGATAAAATTGCATCGGGGGCCGGTGAGATGGCTCAGCGGTGTAAGTGCCTGCCTGGCAAGGGCGAGGTCCTGAGTTCAACTCCCGGAACCCACATACGAGAAAAGGGGCTGGTGATATCGCTCAGCAGCACGGGCGCCTGCTGGCGCACGAGGTCCTGAGTTTGACCCCCAGTACCCACAAAAAAAAAAAAAAATTGCATTGGGATAGAAGTTTCTTCCCAAAGATTGTTGGCACTGCAGAGGTAGGAATCATGCTTAGTGATCGTCTTTGTGACTGTCACTCATAGTTAACTAATATAAGAGAGGTGACAGGGAAATGGCTGTTTGTTGGCATTCTAACTACCAGTGCTTTTCTAATCCAAATATGGGCACAGGGTGATTGTGGTCCCAGAAATAGGGAGATGAGATACTAAGGAATTCTGACTGCTCAGCCTCTGATCTAGGGTGCTGGTAGAAAGAAAGAAGAGAAAATATGAAGACAGTGTAAAGAATACCTTTTAGTGGACTGTGTGTGACTGGGAGGATTGTGGATTATTTCCATGTTTCAAACCTTAGGTACCTTGAGGAGTT
The DNA here is from genome assembly GCA_028451465.1 of Erethizon dorsatum. Lineage (NCBI taxonomy): Eukaryota > Metazoa > Chordata > Mammalia > Rodentia > Erethizontidae > Erethizon > Erethizon dorsatum. Next base: position 11,282,848 of record CM051834.1, read on the forward strand.
TGAGTAACAGAATTAAGAAACAGGAGAGAGCTGATTTAGGGGAGATGATGGTGGCTTCATTGTTAGACGCCTATTAAATATGAGGTGGTGCAGTACTTCCTGTGGAAGTGTTGAGCAGGCAATTACAGATGCCCAGCTATGTCAGCTATATCCAGCTATGTCGTCATGGGCAGGGGATGCAACTGTAGAAATAGACAGGGGTCATCTGCACAGAGATATTAGTTGAAGGCATAGGCATGAGGAAAAGCTAGGGAGTGAAGAATATGATAAGAAAATCAAAGGACCAAGGCTGGAACACCGGGGCATATCCATATTCAGGAGTTAGAAAGAGGAAGGAGGAAGAAGCTCCTAAGTACAAGAACCGTTTGTGTAAGGGCGGAGAAACTAAAGATGGAGTTTCTGCCAAGTGGCATGGTCCACAGAGCTATGAGTAGGCACAGGTCACCATGTTTGGATAGAAAAGATCTTGTGGACCAGAGGGACCGCGCCTCCGGTAACAAGGAGCTAGAAGCCAGATTGAAGAGGGAGAAGGGAAGAATGGTTGATGAGCAAGAAGGAGCAGCCACGATTACCCTTGGAGTTTAAGGAAGGAAGGAAACTAGAATAGTTGGTAGGAGAGTCAACTGAATACTTAAAAATGATGTGGGAAACTTGTTTCGATTGTTTGGAAACAGTTCGGTGGCACAGGAAAGTTGGCAGTTCTAGAAGGGATTAGTTGAGGGACAATGGCAGGGTCTGGTTTCTAAGTTCAGGCGATTACTGGGATGAAAGCTGCTCACATTCTTGATGCCCCTCCTTTTTGTCCAATGTAGTCACCCTTCATTGGCAACAGCAAGCACAGTCTCCTCATCCTCTACAGGACCGTTTGTCAGTTGTTTTATGAGGACGAGCTTTTTCTAGATAACACAATGGTAGTGATACACAGTCTGCTTATTTGCCTAACACGTGCCGAGGGTTGTTTTAATTTTTAGATGTATGAAATACATTATATGAGTATAGTATATATGAAAGTATACTATAGGAGTTGGACATATAAATTCTAAGAAATATAGGGGAAGATATATTAAAGAGTTTGAGTCAAAAAAAGAAGAAAACAAGATATAAGCAAAGTTTTTTTGTAACAGAGAAGTTTTAGGAAACAGAATTAAAGGGATTTTAATTTAGATTGACTTTTAGTTAGAGTCCAAAATTTGTGTGACTATCCCAGAATGATCAAACAGTATAAATGCAAATCTTAGAACCCCCAAATTTTCAGGGTGCTTAGGGTCTTGAGTGATGAGCCCTGGCTAACTTCTGCCTCCTTTAATTCCTATAATGTCACTCTATTTTATACTCTATAAGCAACTGGTTCTATAATCATTGTAATTAATCTATAACTAATACTAATTGTTTCTGATGTAAACAATTTTCTTATTATTTAAAAATTTAATTTCAGGTTTTGGATACAAAAGACCTTACAATAGAAAAAGTGGTGATCAATGGGCAAGAAGTCAAGTACACTCTTGGAGAAAGACAGAGTTACAAAGGATCGCCAATGGAAATCTCTCTTCCTATCACTCTGAGCAAGTATGAATGCTATCCTCTATTGTCTTGTATACCTGAATAATGGGGAAATGTGTTTTAAAATAATTTAGACAGCTTTCCTTTTCTGTTTGTGTATATGCAGTAATTGGCACACTATACCTATTAATGTGTTCAGATATGAGTTTATAGTGAAAATTATGTTTTTAAAATCCTAAATAAATTTATTGCCTAAAACATTAGGTTACTGGTAGAGCACTTGCCTAGCATGCATGAGGCCCTGGGTTTAAGCCCTAGCACTGCAAAATAAACAAAAAATAAGCCAGATGTGGTGAATGCCTTTAATTCCAGCACTTGGGAGGCTGAGGCAGGACGATGGTGAGTTTGAAGATAGTCCACGCCACATAGTGAGTTCAAGGGCAGCCTGAACTACATTGTGAGATCTTGTCTCAAAAAACAACCACTCAAGAATAGGTCTTTAGTTACTCATAATCTTACTAATATCCAGAGTGATGATGGGGCCTGTCACTATAAGGAGACATTTCAGGATAAACTAGGAAGCCTTTACACACTGTACACTCCTCACCTTTGACACAAAGGCCAGGTGTCGTGATAATGAATAATAATAATAACATCACCAAGCATAGAATTTTTAACTGTGTACCAATCATGCTATAAGTGCTTTAGGTGCATTCTTTGGTCCTGTAATAACCCTGTGTAGTATGATCTATACTTTACAGCTGTGGAAAGGGAATCTCAGATAAAGTAACTTATTTAAGAAAATGGCAGCCATAATTTTCATAAAGGGAACATATCTCATCCCTTGACACATTCAGGAGGGGAAAGGATGAAAACTGTTGGCCTAGGACAAGAGTGATCTACCCCTAATTTCTAGTAGCCAGTGTTTTCATGCCTTCTCCTCCCTTCAAGAAAGAAAAAGGAAACACCAAGGCAGAACTTGCAGGGAGGACATCATCAACTCCATTTTACAGATGAAAAAATCTGGGCTGGTGAGATGGCTCAGTGGTGTAAGCGCCTGCCTGGCAAGCACAAGGGCCTGAGTTCGACTCCCAGGACCCACATATGAAAAAAAGGCCGGTGATATCGCTCAGCGGCACAGGTGCCCGCTGGCGCGCGAGGTCCTGAGGTCGACCCCCGGTACCCACAAACAAACAAAAAAAAGGAAATCTGGCCGAGTTTATGCCACCCATAAATGGTAGAGTCAGGATTCAAACCCTGGCAGGTCTGCTGATCATTAAAGCTCTTACTTGTTCCTCATTATTAGTGCTTCCGAAACTAAATGTGGTAAAGGGGAAGTTTTTGTTTTCTCCAGTCTGTCATAGACTGATATTTTTGTAAAATGCAATAAACACAAATTATTAGGAAGAAGAGATTAAATACAGAGAATAAATACACTTTTTTAATTATTAGATCCAGTGGTCATGAAAATTACTCTGCAAGTTTCTAAGTACTTGCTGTTGATTTCTTGACTCACCATGTCATGGATCAGTAACAGTTTGCAGAGCAGCACTGCTTTGTATCGCACCCTAGCACCTACCGCCGTGGTAGTTGGAGTTCTGAATTCACTTCTTCCACTCCCCCACTTTGTCAAGAGCTAAATGATACCACACGTGCAAACTGTGGGGCACACGGTGGGGTACCGACTCACATTAGTTCCCAGGACGTCTTCATTAGCGTTAGCGCAGTAGAGCAAAGAGGACCCGCAGGTTGGCATTCAGGTAGGAAAGCAAGAAGCAGTTACCCAGGGAGGGTGCTGCTTTCCTAGAGCTTCCTCTGTGTCAGTAATGAGAGCTCATTTGATATTATTTATATTATTCACCGTATGTGTTATGAATTCAAATTTTAGTTAAATGCAATTGTGCTCTACTATGTATTTCATTTGTTTCATACAGAAATCAAGAGGTTGTTATAGAAATTTCTTTTGAGACATCTCCAAAATCTTCTGCTCTTCAGTGGCTCACTCCTCAGCAGACTTCTGGGAAGGAGTACCCGTATCTCTTCAGTCAGTGCCAGGTAAAAACACTGCCAGAATGGTTTACTGTACAGAAAACTCCCGGCACGTGCAGTTTCATGAAGCAAGATGGACAGTGGTCTTATGAATATGTGGGCCTTAGCTAATACAGTGTTTTATTTTCTTTTACACAAACAGTGTATATTTTCATGTATGTTCCTTGCTACTGATACATTCATGTACTTTTATTTTTTATTTATTTATTTATTTATTTTGGTACTGGGAATCAAACTCAGGACCTTGCACTTGCTAGGCAGGTGCTGTGCCACTGAGCTATATGCCTGACCTTCATGTACTCTTAAAAATAAGCCTAAAGAAGACTAAAGAAGTTTGAAAAGAATCTACCTAAATTGGAATCTAGGCCTTATTTATATTTACATCCCCAGGACCTGGCATAAAACTTACCACAGAGAACTCAATAAATGGTCATAAAGGACTAGGGAAAAGTTAGTGAAACAAAAATACTTACAAAAATGCTAACAGTTAAGCAGAAAGTGAAAGATCAAATTTCTAACTCTACATATCAGTGCTCAGAGATAATCCACAGTGCGTATGGAGTGTAGCCTTTCCAGACTTCTCTTGTACGTTTACAAGTGTTTATATTCAATATACCCCCTTTTTTTTTTTTTATGTGGGTACCAGGAGTCGAACTCAGAACCTCTTGCTTGCCAGGCAGGCACTTATGCCACTGAGCTATATCACTGGCCCTCAGTATACCTTTAAAATATGATTTAAACTACTTTTGTTTGGTATTTTCAAACTGAGGATAAATAACCATATAGTTAGAGACAATCTGTAACAAGGATAAGTATCAAATTCTTTTCTGACAAAAAGAAAACCTAATTCTGTTAATAATCAAATAACATATTATTAAAATGAATGGAACTAACTCATAGCATTTACTGTGTTCCCAGGCATTCTTTTAGGTACTTTACACATTTAATCATCTTACTATTCCTGTATAATAGGCTCAAATTTAAATTAAAGAGGGTAACAAAGCCTGATTGAGACACATTTACTTTGTGTGGCTGCTTAAAATATCTTTTTAATCTAGAAAACCTTATTTCAGTAATCTGGAAGAGATAAATTGTTTTGGGCAAGAATGTAGCAATTACCTCTCTCTTATCTCTTAGTTGTATCTGATTTTTAGTCAGTATTTCTCATAGACTCCCTGTAAGCCAAAGTTATTGAGAAATAATATTAGTGAGTCAGGTGGATATAAATTTTGAATATATTAAAATATTTTTTTAAGTATTCAAAAGAATACTTCATTTCTTGCAGCAGTGTTTGAAATATAGGAATAAGATTTTACTTCCTTCAGAAATTATTGCAGGGGCCGGTGACATGGCTCAGTGGCATAAGTGCCTGCCTGGCAAGTGCGAGGTCCTGAGTTCGACTCCCGGTACCCACATTAAAAAAAAGAAATTATTGCAGGTGACAGGAAACATGTAGATATGATTTTCGTTTAATGAATTTGCTTATAGTAGTTATCTATATGTATTTACTTAGAGTTCAGTCTTACCCAGTGAAATACATATAAGAACCCCTTTGGCATTGCCAAGCCACCTATTACACACCATGAGGAACTCTCGAGGCCTTGGAACTCAGTTTGGGAGAGAGAGTCAGGTGGTTCTTCTAGTCTTACTTAACCCATCTAGAGGTCACCTGGGAGCCTGTGTCTTTGGGAATCGTCTAGACCTGGTGAGATCTAGTGTGGGGTTTTAAGGAAGTCTAGGATTTTTAACAGCTTTAGAGGACAACAGTATCAGTATTCCTTTAAGCCCAGTAGGCTATTTTGGTGAAGATGGAATTCCTTTGCTTACCAGCAGTAGACACACAGATTTATTTATAAACAGATCAGCTTATGGAATCGTAGGTTTGCGGGCTGTTCTGGATAGAACCATTGTTTAGGAAGGATTGATGCAGAGGCGGTGAAACACCTTACATGTTGTAAGAGTGAGTGCGTCTGCAGGGTATTGAGAGATACTGTTCTTCCTGCTTTTCTTCCTTGTTTTTACTTTCAGAGTTTGCTGCAAGATTGAAATGTCAAGGTAATAGGAACTTTTCTCAAGCTGTTTTCCTCAGAATCCTGGCATCCTGTTAGAGTAGATAGCTAACGAATGGGAAATGGGTTTTGTGTTAAAATAAGTCCAGGGAATCAACCAGGTTTCTTTGTTGTAGAGCCTTCAGGAGGCCGGTGTCCCCAGGGCCTCTCCGGGACATGAATGTAGTGTGCTGTACTTCTCAGATTCATTGCACTGGGGAGCCCTTCTCCTCAGAGTACCCAAGAGCTTTTCCCTGGGCATTACTGTTAGGCTACTTACGTGTTTGTGTATTTTTAAAAACTGAATACAGACTTTCCTTTTTTAACGACTGAGTTCTGTTCTGCGACTAGGTCCTTGAATGAATGGTCTCTCAATGAGGAGCTGTACACAGGATGTACATTACAGCACTACAGTCTGCTTCATGCTTCAACTGCAGTGTGAGGGTTCCCCATAGATGAATGGGGAAAATGTGACGTTTTTATCCACAGATTTTTGCTAGTCCAAGAGGCAAGAGACCTATTTTTATTTTTAAAAAGAACATGTCTAAGAACAGAGCTGTAATTTTAATAATTTCTTAATGACCCGATTTATGAGAAAGGGGAATGCAGTAGCTGTTTCTTTTTGCTTTCTCTCCTCCCAGGCCATCCACTGCAGAGCAATTCTTCCCTGCCAGGACACTCCTTCTGTGAAACTAACCTACACTGCAGAGGTAAATGTCACAAATTGTTACCGAATTAAACGATATGCAAGTGTGGCGTAAGATAAGCAGAGATGATAATTGATTAGAACTAGGTGTATTTTACCTAATCCAAGCCTACCTGAAATATATAAAAAAGGGGCTGTGGACTTCATTCTGAATCTCAGCTTTAAGGGCAGTTTTAAATACTGTAAGTGTGGAAAAAGGAAATGGATGCCATTCTCATTTTTAAAATAGCATTCAGAAATCTGGATCTAAAGATGAGAATTTAGTCCCTTTTTTTAACTTTTAAAAGTTGACATTTGGAGGATTAAAGTTTCTATAAAGGCGTGCTGTAGCTTTGAAGTATCTACCTAGGAATCCTGATGGATGTGTGATGCAGACTGGGCTGTACACATTTCCATCCTGCTCTGTCATAGGTCTTGCTGGGCTTTTGGGGGGAAAATGTACTATAATTAACACAAACACCATCCAAGAGGCCAGAGCAGCTTAGACCAAGCAAACAAGATGAGGACCAACCTATATTTGTGGAGGCTTCTTGATTCCCAGATCATCCCACAACCAAACCACATCTAGTAAAGTGCTGTAGAAATATTATTCTTGGAGGCAAGAAATCCCGGAGTTCTGGGACTGTTTACCACTTAATAATTGTGTGTCCTTGGCCAATCCTTATGACCTCAGTTTTCTCATGTACATGTCACTCACTACCTATTACAGTTGTCTCATTTCCTAAATGAAAGGAGGAAATGAAACCAAATTATTTCCTGAATACTCATTGTTGTAGTAGCACTGGCTCAAAAGCCCCCTCATTCTCTGGCTAGCTCAGTAATTGTGTGGAGTCCCAAGCCAGGCAAAAGCAACATGGAAATTGAGCAGGTACTGGAAAGCACGCTCACTAGATCATTAATACAGGAGAGTCCTTCATTCTGGCATTAATTGGGAATAAACCTTTCAGAGTCAGACACACGTAAGTGAGCCTGTGGATTCCCCTATAAGGATCTTTTCCATACAGATTTCTAAAGAAAATTATCTCATAGTTTTTGTCAATAAATATTAGTTTTTTCACAGTCTATTATAACTTAAATGTTCTATTTATAACTCCAAATGTATGTTTGAAATCTAAAATTGTCCGAAACTGTATTCTCTGTTCTACAAGTATAGCGTTTGTTTTGGAGGTACAGTATGAAGGGGAGCAGAGCTGGTGGTTACCATGGCAAGCATGTATGTTATTTATTCCTGGCAGCAACCCTATGAAATTATACCCATATTTGGTGGGGAAACTGAGGCTCAGGGAGGTTATTTGCCCAAGTCACTGCAATAAGTAGGCGGCAGAGCTGAGATTTTAGTCTAGTTTCTACCAAAACTGCTCTTGTTATGCATGTATGAGTGAATAGATATTTTACATTCATTTTTTAAAGAAGCCAGTTTATATATTGCTAATTCTGTTTAGAAAACTGGTATTTGCATACTTTTGAGTACACGGTTTGTTTATTACGTAGATGGCCGAGAAGGGGGAAAGATTATATAGTTTAAGATACATAAACTCTTTCATTCATAACTAGAGGTGACTTTTCCTCTTGCTTAGGTGTCTGTCCCTAAGGAACTAGTAGCACTTATGAGTGCCGTTCGTGATGGAGAAGCACCTGACCCAGAAGACCCAAGCAGGAAAATATACAAATTCAGCCAAAAAGTAAGATCATAACATCTAGATTTTTTGTTTTTGTTGATGGTGAACTGCAAATACCTTTTACCTATCTAGAGAGCAAAATAACTCTTGAAACATTTCAAAGTTTTAAAAAGCAGCTTTTCTGTTTTGTTTTCATTATGTCTTTTTCTTTTGTACTTTTAAAGGATTTTATTCACTTACAGAGGCTATTGTATAGAAGAAGGAAGTTGCTGGATAGGCCTAGCAGGCAGGGCCCTGATTCCATTTACCCCCATTCCAATAAGTAGCAGGCTCACTGGTCTTTTAAGTCATTGTGCTTTTCCCTGCCCCAGAACTACCATATGGGAATGTGGCTATGTAGGTGCTTATACAGGGAAGAGCTGTCTTAGACCGGGAAAGCACTGTTACTGTCCTGTAAGTTAAAAGCGCTACGTACCTGGTTATGGGGCTTGTATCTTTGATCTTGAGCAAACAGAATGTGCACGTGCGTGCGTGTGTGCGTGTGTGTGCGTGTGTACGTGTGTGTGCGTGTGTGTGTGCGTGCGTGCGTGTGTGTGTGTGTTTTATTGATCTAACGGGAGCATTTTGCTCCCACCGTAGCTTCTGAGATTCCAAACTCCCATAACTTTGGCATCCACTTACTGTTGATTTAAAACATAAAGAAATTTTAAAAATAAAAATGTTTTAAAATTCAAGAGATAAAAACATAGGGGAAAACATAAGCTTTCTTATAGGTTACTTTTTGAGAAATGCTTAAAATGTCCCTTTAGACTCTGTGCGCCTTTGGTTTTCACATGTCAGGTTTTACATTCCTTTCTTGTAGAATGAAAGGGCACTAGGTGTTTGGAAATGTTATGCACAATCTTGACCTGTTTGACCCTTAAAAATGGAAACTATTTGAGAAGTGCAAGAGGAGTGCAGTTCATATTAATGTGTGAAGATATGAAAGGGAATGTACTTTACTTTCAAATATGATTGTTTGACCCTGCACCATTCTGAAACACTGATGCAAGCATGTGGTGTGTGTGTTTGCCTCCTTCAGGTGCCGATACCCTGCTACCTGATTGCTTTAGTCGTTGGAGCTTTAGAAAGCAGGTGAGCTTTTGAACAAATGTTGAGATTTGTGAAAATATCACCTTAGGCATCTTAAACCTCTGTCGGGACTAAACAATACATTATTTGTGTAGTTTTTAAGATGTCAAGCTGCCAGCTCTAGAAAAATTCAAATCTAATTGTAAAAAAATTAGCGGAAAAATCTTTACTATTTTGCCCCTTAGATTTCCTAAATATTGCAGGATGAGCACGCTCTTACCTTTAGTTTAATACCTGGATTCTGCTAATGTAAGCTTAAACAAGTCACTTCTCATAATCTCCATTTCCTTATCCTTGAAAGTATGAAATCTGCTTTTCCTACCTTATAGGGTAGTTATATGAAACAAATGATATAAAATATACGAAAGCAGTTGGAAGCCTATAAAGAGTGCAGAAATGTATTATATTTTGTTTTACTGATAGCTGAAGTGTTCATCCTTCTTATTTTTATTTGTTCTTCTTTCTAAACAATTGAACATTAAGAATGTTTATAGTAACCACATTTTTCAAATTGCTGGCAATGTGAACATGATAGAGAAGCCAGGTAAATATAGACGCAGCTCCCACCCCCCGTAGTTGCTAGCTGAATCCTCAGGCAGTGCACCGCCTCTGTGAGTTCCATTTCCTTCACTTGGAAAACAGAAATAATATTTACATACTTCAGAGGGTTTTTGTGAGAATTAACAGACCTAACATGCGTAAAGCTCCTGGCTTATGGAGGCACTCAGTAAATGATAATTGTAAAAATTGTCACAGCACCTCACAATTAAAAGCTCTAATTATGTGCTAACTCTCAAGCATTTATCACATTGTATCCTCAGACCGGTGGACTAGAAATAACTATTGTTCCTGTTTTACCAAGAAAAAAAAAACTGAAGCTCATGAGTTTTAGTAACTCTCTCATTCACACAGCTTGGAAATGTCAAAATCAGGACCAAACCTAGGTGCACCATAGACCCCTGCTGTCCAGTAGCAGTTACGCTGACTGGTTACACAAGGCCATTGAGTATTTGAAATGGAACTCGTCAAAACTGAGATGTGCTGTATAGAAGTGTAAAATACATGCTAGATTTCTAATGGACATATAAAAATGTAAAATATCTCCTTAGTCCTTTTATATTAATTACATGTTCAAATGATAGTTTTGGGAGTCTATTGGGTTAAATAAATGTTATTAAAATTAATTTGTTTCTTTCGCCTTTTAAAAAAATATGGCCTCTAGACAATAGCTTGCATTTATGGCTCTTGCTAAACTCATAGTGGTCTCATAGTGTGGTCTGCAGCCCAGCGGCTTTGGCATTACCTGGGAGTTAATCAGTAATGCAAATTGTTGGTCCCTATTCTAAACCTACTAAATCAAAATTTACATTTTAATGAGCTCCTCAGATAATTTGCATGCACATAAAATTTGAGCAGTGCTGTTCCAGAGACTGCTACGTCTGGTGCAGAGTATGATGGCAAAATCTTATCTGGGGACTGACGTTACATAAAATTTTTAAAATGAAATTTAGATGAAAAAGATGTTTTTGAGTTTTAGCACTATATGAATGATGCATAGTTCTGTGTTTCTTTTCTATTCTTGTTTTTGAAATCTGCAGGCATGCAGTTGAGTGGTGTTAAGTATGTTGACATACCTGTAAAACATCTCCAGAATGTCTTCGTCTTGCAGAACCGAAACTCACTACCCATTAAACAGCTTCTCCTTTCCCCCTCCCCCCAGCCCGTGGAGCCACACTCTACTTTCTGTTCCATGAATTGGACTTCAAATATCTCATACAAGTAGAATCATACAGTGTTTGTCTTTTTTGTAACCAGCTTCTGTCATGTAGCATAATGTACTCAGAGTTCATCCATGTTGTAGCATGTGACAGGATTTCCTTTCTTTTCTATGTGTTTCTTATACAAGAGTGTCCAGCTTTTAAATGTAGAATTTAGAGAGGTTTGTATCTACCCCTGTTCTGAGATAGTCTCTTAGGAGCTGAACTGGGTTTCTATGGTTGTGGGGTTAGGAGAGAAAACCAGATCCCCGGTGATCTTCCCAGAGCCAGTGAGTAGCCATTGGGCCCTTCTTCCCTAGAGAGCTGCATATCGGTTGCTGCATGTACAGCAGCAGGTCTGGGTTGCTGAGAGGCCGTTTAAACTCATCCCTCCCCATAAGCACAGAGTAAATCCTGTTCCACTCCGTAAGAGTCTGTGTACAGGACTGCAAGTCCCACCTAGAATCACGTGGATAATTTGCCTTGAATTTCCTTTTCATTAAGCTTTATAATTTTGCAGAAAAATTGGCCCAAGAACTTTGGTGTGGTCTGAGAAAGAGCAAGTGGAAAAGTCTGCTTATGAATTTTCTGAGGTTAGTCATACAGTTATCCTTTTAAATAATTGTGTTAGTAAATTAAATTGAGGGCCGGTGAGATAGCTCAGCGGCATAAGTGCCTGCCTGGCAAGCGCGAGGTCCTGGGTTCGACTCCCAGAACCCACATAAAGGAAAAAAGGGGCCGGTGATATCGTTCAGCGGCACAAGCGCTTGCTGGCTGGCAAGTGCAAGGTCCTGAGGTCGACTCCCAGTACCCATATAAAAAAAAAAGAAAAATTAAATTGAGTGTGACATAAGGGTTTTAAATGCAGTAAAGGAATCAAGCATATCTTATTTTATGTGAGTTTTTGTTGCTACATTCATTTTATTACTTTCTTTAAAATAAGAATCATTAACTTGTAAACATCATATGAAGTAATTTATACTTTTAAGAAATGACTTTGATAATAATTCAGACCCATGAATATATATACATTCATTTTTTCAGACTGAATCTATGCTTAAAATTGCAGAGGATCTGGGAGGCCCATATGTATGGGGGCAATATGACCTATTGGTCCTGCCCCCGTCCTTCCCTTATGGCGGCATGGAGAACCCTTGCCTTACTTTCATAACTCCTACTCTGTTGGTAAGTGCAAACATGTCTTCATGTGAAGCTAGGATCTCCAAAATAAGCCTAGGTAGGAAGAACCTTAGACTCCTAGTAATATTTTTAAAAAGATTTCCCCTTCTTTATATAATCATTGCTTTAATTTTATTGCTATTGTGGTTACCAAAATTTCATTTTTCAAAGGGCAAATGATTTGGCCATTTTTGGAATAAGAATATTATGTTCAGGGTTTTTGGGGACATTAGGGCTACGGATGCTGTATAACAACAATCCGCTGATTGTGTAAGTGCACGAAGAAGCCACATCATTTATACTTGGCATATGGGTACTAGTAAAATAAGCAAAAACTGCAACATGTGTAGGGCAGGATTGGCTCCATAGTCTATTGCTGTATTTGATATGCCTTGTTAGCTGCTTTAAATGATTAGCAGCTGTGAGTAATGGATTAGCAGCTAAGTATGTAAAATGAAGTACATCACAGGATACTAGAACACTGTAAACTCCTCTTAAATATATTATGGGTAATAGGGAGGGAAAGAAGGTGATGGGTAAATAAGAGTGGATATATAAAATAGAAGTAGGAGAAATGTTTCCTGGAAGTTAATTAGAGACAAATATACTGGCCTTCCTGGTGTTAGAAAAATTTGCTAGGATTAGAGAAAGAAAGAATGGTGTTGTGTTCCAGACCTGGATTTTTTTTTTTTTTCTTCAATACGCATCTTTTTTCAATTCTTTAAAGTGCCACAGTAAAAGTACAGTGACAGTCAAAGCCAAAATATTAACTGTGGAGGGAGGCAGTGTTTTAGATTTCCCTGCAATTTGATTATTGAAATGATAAGATATTTTCTTTTTATAGGCAGGCGACAAGTCGCTGTCCAATGTAAGTTAAAATTTCTTACAGTCTTGCTCTCAAGAAGTATTAAGTAACTGATTTTAAAATATCCATTTATTGTTACGTCGAAGACGTAGCTGTAAAAGATAACTTGGGGATTATCTTAGGAGTTAGACATTATTATGTTAACAATTAGATTTAAAAGACTTGAGAAAAATTTATGGTTTGATCTCTGTATGCTTATGAAATATTTTTAATGCAGTGATGTATCCATTTCATCTAATATTTTCTTTTTTGTAATTATTTGAACTATGTCATACTTTTTTGGTCCCTGAATAAATTTTTAAAATAACTGAGTAATGAGGAGTTGAAAGGACAAGGATGGTTAAATAATGTCTCATTTAAAGTTTAGGTAATCAATTTCACTACTCATCGCTTAACACTGGTTCTTTAGGTTATTGCGCATGAAATATCCCATAGCTGGACAGGAAATCTAGTGACCAACAAAACCTGGGATCACTTTTGGTAAGATGTTTTAAAATTATTCGTTCTGGTTACTGGTTGATTTCTTTCCCCCACCTCCCACTACTCTGAATTGTTTTCTGTGCACATCTTGCTCTCTCTTACCGCCCCCTTGGTAGGCAGGGGTTTCTTTCTAACTCGGTAACATTCATCACAGTGTTAAATACAGTCCGGGTGTTCAGTTTATGCTTCTTATTTAGGTCCTGAGACAGACACACGTTCTCAGGCGTGCATGTCTGCGGTGTGTAATGAATGCATTCATTATGAGGAGTTGATACATGGGCTTAACACATCTTAATTCTTTTTATATCCCCTTCCTCTCCCCTCCCTGTATCTCTTAATTCCCTTCCCATTTGCAAAAGACCTGTCTCCCTGTTTCCTGTTTGTTTATACACTGGGTTTCTCATGTAAGAGAAACCGTATGCATTGAACACAGAGACACATGAACGAGAACCGTGACAGACTTGTCCTGCTGCCATCTGCCAGGCTGGGCTGGGCTGTCCATGGCTGTCCACTGACTGCTTTGAGTGACCTCCCGGGAGCCACACAGGCTGCCAGCTGAAACCACAGTCCTTAAGCTTTATGACTGCTGCCCCCTATAAGAGGCACAAAGAAAATATCTTGCTCATTATCCTACCTTTTTCTCTCAACCATGACAGGGTTTTAATTTTCTAAAAAAATTTTTTTCAGGTTAAATGAAGGACATACTGTATATTTGGAACGCCACATTTGTGGACGATTGTTTGGTGAAAAATTCAGACATTTTCATGCTCTGGGAGGATGGGGAGAACTACAGAATACGGTAAATAAATTGGGCTTTTCAAAACCTTCATCCAAAGTTGTATAGTTGTTTAAAAATGCAGTTTGTAAAGTGGCGAAAGCCATGTTTACAGATGCGGAGAATGACGCAGAGGCTGTTGATGCCGTATCATGCACCGTTGGATGACCCGGCCTGAATCGCGACCTCACTGAGTCTCTGCCGTTGACACAGCTGCCGTAGTTTGAGTTTTATTTAATATAATAATGTATTTAGGAGCTGTCCCCTGAAAACCGAATTTGCTGATGAGACATTGAATCATTTTTCTAGTCTTTGATAAGAATAAAGCCTATTATTGGGCAGGAAATATCAGGGCCACATAAGTAGCCATTCTCTCTCTCTTTTTTTCTTTTCTTTTTCTTTTCCTTTTTCTTTTTTTTTTTTTTTCTTTTTTTTTTTTTCCCTGTAGTAGGGGTTGAACTCCGAGCTGTTGCACTGAGAGCTACATTCCCAGATATTTAAATTTTGTGATGGGGTCATCTCTCTCTTAAATTACCCAAACTGAGGTTGGACATGAGATCCCTCTGCCTCAGCCTCCCAGAATGCAAACAGTCATTCTTTAATTAGACTTCCACAAGTTATGACAACAAATCATAGTATGGTCCATCCGTCAATTTGTTTACATCCTAGTTATGTCACGGAATGAAGCAGTACTTCCTTACTTGCTTGTTGGCATGGTTATATCTGCCTTCATATGTGAACGTCCATCTTCATGTCGTGCAGATAAAAACTTTCGGGGAGACACATCCTTTCACCAAACTCGTGGTGGATCTGACAGATGTAGACCCTGATGTGGCCTATTCCTCAGTGCCCTATGAGAAGGGCTTTGCTTTACTCTTCCACCTTGAGCAACTCCTTGGGGGACCAGGTAAGCTGTTGCTATTTTCTGATTTTTTTTCTTTTTGAGGTAATATGAAGAATAGAGAAGAATTGTGAATTGTTGTTCTGCTCCATTTTATATACCAATTCATTCTGCTAGATAATTATTTATCGTTTTCTAATGTTCTCTAAAACTTGAATAACTACTGAGTTCTATATAATACTGCTTGACTTTAAAAAAAAAAAAACCTCACTAGTGTTTTAGGAGTTAGGATAATAACATATACTTATTGAAAAAAGGCTCTGTGGAGCAGACATTTTTTAGAGTAACAAGTAAGAGTCCGTCAAGTAACCAGTAGCCAATCACATAGTAAAACTGCCATGAATTTTTTTCCTTCTTCACAATTTCATGGATAAAGTTGTTCTTACTGTAGATATTAGCAACCTCAGCATATGATTTTTTTTCTTTGCTTATTAAGCAGAGAACGTTAAGCTTTTCACTTCTTCTCCCTTCTACCAAATTGCATGTTCTTCAAGACCTAGTTTACATCCTACCTCCTTTTTTGAATACTTTCTCTCTCAGAGCTCTCATTCTTTGAGTGTTCTCTGAGTGTTCATTACCAATCACAAAAATAGGTCAAATAAATTACCTTTCTATGAATTGATGTCTTTTTCTTTCTTTCTTTTTAAATTTTTTACTCTTAGAGGTTTTCCTAGGATTCTTAAAGGCTTACGTTGAGAAATTTTCCTACAAGAGCATAAGCACTGATGACTGGAAGAATTTCCTGTATTCCCACTTTAAAGATAAGGTTGGGTTTTAGAAGTTTTCTTCTCTTTCATGTTCAATGTGTTTTTATTTATTGACTCTGTGAGGATAAATTACTTGTGTAAGTTGGAATTACTTGTGTTTAACAGTAGTATTGGTTTGGGATTTGCTTTAAGACTCAGTTTTCCTATTTTAATTATTTTAACAGAATACTAATAAAGTATATAAATTTATTTTAGAAAAGAGACTTGGATGAGGTGATACATATATTAATTAGCTAGATTTAATCATTCCACATTGTATACATACATTAAAACCTCACATTGTACCCCATAAATATACACAATGATGATCTGGCAATTAAAAATAATATTAATTTTAAAAAGAAAAGAGACTTGGAAATTACCTTGACCTGGCAGAGAGAAAACTGTAGATTTGAGGATGTACATGTTTTGTCTTGGGGCTTTTTTCCCTACAGAAAAGGTCATTCAGCATCTTCTCGCCATTCACAGGTTGATATTCTCAACCAGGTTGATTGGAATGCCTGGCTCTATTCTCCTGGGCTGCCTCCCATCAAGCCCAAGTAAGTACTTAGCTGCTAATGCACTTTCTGTTCTCCTAAATCCTAAAGCACCCCAAAATAGCTGCCTTCCTTTGGTTGTTACTATTAGCAATTTGGGCCTTATCCCTGAGGCCGAAAGAATAATTTCCATGATTTATAAAAATGAATAAGTTCCATTCACTGCAAGTAGTTACTGAGTACCCCCTTTCTGCACAAAGATAGTCAGAGACTTAGAATAAGCTATTGTTCCTTCCTTAAAACTTTTGCAGTCAGAAAAATAACATTTTGAGCCAGGCATGGTGACATGTGCCTGTCGTCCCATTTACGTATTTGGGAGTCCAGGCAAGAAGATCACTTATGCCCACAAGTTAGAGACTAGCCTGGGCAACATAGCAAGACCCTGTCTCAAAAAAGAAAAAGCTCTTTTTTTTTTTTTCAGTATTGGGAATTGAACCCATGGCCTTTGCACTGAGCTACATCCCAGCCCTTTATTTTCAATTTTGATATGAGATCTTCATAAGTTGCCCAGGCTGTGTTCAGACTTGCAATCCTCCTGCCTCAGCCTTCCAGAGTGCTGGGATTACAGGGGTATACCACCACACTGGGCTAAGAAAAAGCATAAGTATTATGCTAATCATTACAACAGTGTTATAAATTATTATCTTCATCTCCAGAGGCAGCATATTAGGTTGAGCTAGGTAAAGTGTCTTTCCCAAGGTTTTCTCAGCTTGTAAGTAGGGGCCAGTGAGCTCCAAGCCCTGATCATCATGCCCTTCAGTATGCTGCCTTTTAAAGTAAAGACCTTCCCCAAATCGGGTCCCGAACTCTGGTCCTTAAGGGCTCTGGGAGGATTTGACATCTGCTTCTAGTTGCTTCCCTTTGAATCATTTTTACCAGCTGCTCTTTTACCAAGCAGCCCTGTGCGATTGATATCCACGGCAGCAGTAGAGGATGAGGTAGAAAAAATATGTCTTGGTTTCTTTGTGAGGCACCTTGAGCAGCCAGGCTGGGAAGAGTTTGGTCAGGAAGATGTTTAGAGTTGTGGCAAGGAAGAGGCACGATCGGAGCCCCTCTTTAGCCAGGCAGTCCTGGGTGTCGTAGACTGCGGTGAGATCAGCAGCTCAGAAGCCGGGAAAACGTGATTTCCACAGTACTGTTTCACGTTTTGTCTTGTAAACAGGCAGATGGCACCAGAAAAAGAAACTTCCTTACTGTCTAAAAAGAAATCACCAAGATAATGCTTTATATATTTTTTCTAGCACTTCATAGTTTAAGAAGTCCCTTTAATTCTGACCATAGCCTTACCAGAGATAATGAGCACCTGCAGTAACGCAGGGGCAGAGGGAAAAGAAAGAAGGAACTGAAAGGTAGAATCTACTGGCAACTGACTGACCGCGGTGAGCAAAGAAGGAATTAAAAATGACTGGGCGGAATGCGTAAAGATTTAGTCCACTCCAGTGCACATTCATTGAGTGGCAGCTACTAATGACGATTGAGGAACCCACAAAGCAAATACAGAGGTATCAAGTAATTATAGTACCATGGAAGTATTTTTTTAAATATCTATTAAATGCTATGGGTGAGGAAACTATCAATGTGGACATCAGTCCAGTGATAAATAAGAAAGAGGAATACAGGGAGTAAAGTTTAGAGCCTGAGTGGATCCCCGTCTGAGAGCTAGCGTGGTGGTCAGTTCATGGTGAAGGAAGCGGTAGTGTGCTGTACAGTTACAAGGGGGGAATTAGTCTGAGAAGCGAAGCATGGAACTTAAAACTAAGACTCTTCTGAGACCGATTTCAGTGGCCTGCTTGGAGGAACAGATAGTTACAGAAAGTTAAGGAGTAAATATGCCATTGGCCAGTGATGTGAAATTAAGGAAATGTGGATGAAAAATGAGTTCTTAAAAGGCTTTTCTGTGATATCATTGCTGTTAAGGAATCTTTTTGGGGCCTCAGTTCATTCTAGATCCCTAATGATTGCTTCTGAGCAATGTCAAAGTACTGGGAGAACCCCGAAATCATTCATGTGCCCAGGGACCCTAAAGAAAGAAATTCTTTAAAAACTGCACACCACAGAAAACACTTTAATCCACTGCAGCATGGAAGCCTGGCTTCTCAGTCCTCTGACTTTCATAGCGTTCTCATTCTTTATATCTGTTTAAGTGTTTCCAACCCCGCCCCCACTCAAGTTCAGTCTCACATCTCCACTTCCTCCTGGAAGGGTGCTCTACCCTCCGAGCTATACACTTGTATCTGTCCTGTCCCTCTCCACCGTTCTCCAGACCAAGCCACAGCAGACCTTCAGAAGGCCAGCTGGATCATGGCTGCTCCTGCTTAGCCATCTTCACTGGCATCCCAGTGGTCTTGGATAGGGCCAGATCCTTTAATGCAGGAGTCCCCAGGCCACACAGCAAGAGGTGAGCAGTGGATAAGCAAGTGAAGCTTCGTCTGTATTCACAGCTGCTCCCCACTGCTCACATTACAGCCTAGGCTCTGCCTCCTGTCAGATCAGCGGGCGTTAGATTCTCATAGGAGCGCGAACCCTAGTGTAAACTATGTATGTGGAGGAGCTACGTTGCGTGCTCCTTTGAATCCTCTTGAAACCACCCCCATCCCTTCATCCCACCCCATCTGTGGAAAAATCGTCTTCCACAAGACCAGTCCCTGCCATGAAAAAGGTTGGGGACCGCTGCTTTGATGGGCACCAAAAGGGTCCTGACGCTACTTCCTGTGCTTCACTGGGTCTCTGAAACTCTTTACACCTGAACGTGTTCTCTCCACTGGGGCACAGTCTCAGCTCAGGAGCCATTTCCTCAGGGAAGCATTTCTTGACCTCTGACCAGGTCAGATTCCTGTTCAGGAGTTTCCTGGTGCTGCGTGTCACCTTCATGCGGGGGGAGCACGCCTGTAACTTTACATTTATTTGTGTGACCATGAAAATCTTTCCCTGAACTACAGTATAAGCACCCTGAGAGCAAGTCTGAAATCTGGTTTTGCACATGACTTTTCCTAGGACTTTACTGTAAATATGGTTGCTTCTTTTCCCTGGGCCCATCCTTAACTTTTTAAATTGCACCGGGAAGGAAGTTTCAGGACACAAAGAAACCTCCCAGCCAAAGGTTTCTCGCTGTCCTGTTGTTGAAATCAGTGCTGAGTAACGTCTTAGAGGAAGGTCAGTCACGGTCCTCTGGACCCGCTTGTTCTTGAGCGGGCACATGGCCTGCCTGCGTCCACAGCCCAGCGACCTCCTGAAGATAGACAGCTGCTGCTTCAGAGGAGGGGGATGTGTTGACCCCTCTGCACTCGCCCCTAAGAAGCAGCTCTCTTCCGTGCAGGCTCAGTGGTGACTTCTAATCAAAACTACGTCATGCAGGCCCTGAGGGACAGGTGCCTCTCCATTCCCTAATACAGATATTTCACGGCACACACGTCTGACTTGTGGACCAAGAGGGGTGTTTCACAAGAGCTTTGCACACATTGCATGTTCTCTCCCGTTGCTGGAACATGTACCATTTATTTTCTAAGTTGAGAACACACACATATTGGTGTAACTTGGCTTTGCTTAATAATCACAGTGTGTTAATCCCACATTTTTCTGGGAAGGAAGGGCTCACACTGTGATTTGGGACTCTCGGGGCTCTAGCGTCTAGAGCAGTGCCTGCTTCCTAGCAGGCGCTTGCAGATTTGTGGACAATGAGACAGGCCGAGCAACAGAAACTCAAATCCGTGCTTCTCATGCTGACTCGGCGCCTGGGCTCTTCCTGCCAGCGGCACTGAGTGTGTCCACTGGGTTCCTGCTGCTTTGTCACGTGCTTCGCGAGCAGGTGACCCAGTTGTGCCGGGACACTTTGCCATTCTCTCGGAAGGAGTGTCGGTGTCGGTGTGTCTACCTGGATTGTCCATAATTAAATGAGGCCAATAGTAACTAATCAAGTAAGAATTTCCTACTTTTGTCACATTGGAGTTCTATATCTTTACTTAAGAGGATCTTTGGAATTTAAGTGTTTTGTAGCTTTAAGACTGCATTTATGCAAAGGCATGTGCATGTTTATAAAACTTAATCTTTAATATTTTTTATCTTTACAGTTATGATACGACTCTGACAAATGCTTGCATTGCGTTAAGTCAAAGATGGATTACTGTGAGTATTAATTGCGATTTTTGCCTCTTTTTCAAGTTTTCTGTACTCCTATGGAAAGTACTCTAAATCATGAACAGTTGTATTCAGAAAGACTCTTTGAATATGCAGCTTACTGTCCTAGTAGATACTATCTCTACCTTCCATGTATAAAATTAAGTTTCATGGGAAAGAAAATCCATGATGATGGTGTTAATTCTTTTTTTTTCCTGCTTCTTTTCAACTCTTAAAAAAAGTATGCAAAAATATTTGATGTTTACTTCTTTTCATTAAAAATCTGTAAGATGTTATTTCAAATATAGCAATTACATGTACCAATCTTCAATGACTGTTATGCCAACCATTAACACTGGGAAGAATTGAGGGACCTTGTCTTGTTCTTACCTTTGTTCATTTCTATGACACTTCCTAAAGAGTCAGTCCCTCTCTCTCTCTGTCTCTCTCTCTCTTCACTCACACACACACACACACACACACACACACACACACAAACACACAGAAACACAAGCCTCAGAGAAACCAGAATGAGGATATGCCCTGGGTAATTCCTCAATAGGAAATAAGAGCAAATTCAGCAGTAGTTATTCCAATTATTTGCAACAAATTTTGATGATGATGCTTGGAATTTGTTTTGGAAGTTTGCTCAACCAATATTTCTTGGCAGTATTGTGACCCAGGCGATCCACGGTGCAAAGCAAGATTTGCCTTGGGCATGTCCATAGTTTAATTAAAGAAATCAGATTTCTACATATCCTAGTGTGTGCTAAGCAGCGAGTGAGGAGCAGCCTGGGAAAGGTGTCGATGGCGTCACAGAAGGGCAGAGGCAGCAGCCATTCCTGCCGCGGTGGGGAGCTGGACGGGATGTGGCAGCTGGGCCTGGCTGTGGTCTGGGGTGGGTGAGGTGAGGGGGACATTCTGGGTGGAACAGACAGTGCTTAAACAAAAGTCTTTATTAAGAGTTACAGCAAACCTTACACTTTTGGAAACTTCTTTTTTTCTCTTTTCGGCCCTCCTCTTTCATCAGTTCGCCTGTTCTTTGATGGGATTTCGTAATGGCCGACATAAACTCATCAGGCAGCACACTCAGCTGACTTAGGTCAGGGTGAGCAGGTGGGAGCAGGGACACAGTCCTGGGGCGCAGCCCACCCGCTGCGAGTGTCCGCACCCCTGGACGTCAGGCAGCTTACTTTACAGGGGGGACGGGGAGTGTTGCTTACTCCAGTGAGTCTGGTTTTAGTGCAATGCAGTTAAGAAAGCTTTTGCTGTATGAATTTATTCTGTTTCCTCCAGACTAGAAGCTCCTTGAGAGCAGAAATTGTTTTAATTCCTCTCTGTATCCCCTGATCTATCCATGTTAACTTACTGTTGGATGAGTACATGAATTAGTAGAGGGAAAACGAGGTTGGGAAGATAAGCTTGTCAGGCTAAAGAATTTAACACATGATCTGCAGGTAGCAGTGGACATTTGAAAGGGTTTTGAATTGTAAATGAAAGGACCAGAATTGTGCATTGACCATTAATCTGGCAGCATAGTTTCTAGAATCAAGGTGGAACAGCTGGCTGCGTATCTGTGCATCTGGACTGTGGATACTTTGCCTGGAGTGGTACTGAATTCCAATTGAGGAGTGGTTTAATTATGCACTCTTTCTAAATAATTTAGAAAGGCTTAGTAATTTCTATCCAAGGAGTAATCTGGTAAAACATCTTACCTCAGCTAATGCTTTGCTCTTCTACCTACATCTGGAACACTTTGTGTGTGTGTGTGTGTGTGTGTGTGTGTGTGTGTGTGTATTTCACAAGTATGTCCTGGAAAAAAGAAAGAGAGGTATTTGAGAAACAGGATTCCTTAACAGTGTGAGTGTGTTAGCATACTCTGTTTTAATTTGGAAAGTACATTCCAGCTTACCCGGTCCTGCATAAAGCGACTACTGATTTCTGCTCACATATTCCTTCAGGCCTCACAACCAAGATGGATAACTATAAATCATCTGGTATCAGTGTTGGAAATAGTGAGGGCCCGGTAATCCTAGTGCTGTCTTCTATTTATGTATTTTCTCATTTGTTTTTCTTAAATATTAAAGAAATACAAAAGATATATATTAGAAAAGACATTGGTAAGATAAAAAAAAAATCCAGTGGAAAATAATGCCTATGGTACCCTACCACAAGCCTAAGAAATAAAGCCTCACCAGTACCATAGAGCAGTACAGAAGTTCTAAAGGGTAAGAAGGTTGAGATAATCAAGAGAATTCTGAAGGGAAACTACAAAGTAAATATTTCTTTAAAAGTATGTAAGCATTAAATTTTCTCTAAGGATATATTCAGCAACTGTTGGTACTGCTTACTGAGAAATAGGACTTAGGGAACAAAGCAAAGGAATTTTTCATTGTCTGATATATTTTTTTTTAACATTTGTGTGCATTTCTTTTAAAATTAAAAGAAACTTCAGCCAGGCATGGTGGCTCAGCCTGTATCCCAGCTACTTGGGAGGCTGAAGCAGGAGGATTGCAAGTTTGAAACCAGTTTGGGCAATATAGTCAGAGCCCAACTTAAAAAAGAAAAGAAAAAATTTAAACCTCTAGTACAAAGACTTTAAAATAAGTTTTTAAAGATTTTAGGTACTTCAGCTTTAATATTCCTTAATTCTATTCTCAGAAACTTTTGGCAGTGAATCCTAATTTTATTTATTTTTATTTTTTTATTTTTTTATTTTTTGTGGGTACCAGGGGGTCGACCTCAGGACCTCGCGCGCCAGTAGGCGCCTGTGCCGCTGAGCGATATCACCGGCCCCTTTTTCGTATGTGGGTTCCGGGAGTGGAACTCGGGCCCTCGCGCTTGCCGGACAGGCGCTTAAGCCGCTGAGCCATCTCACCGGCCCTAGTGAATCCTAATTTTAAAAGTACAGACTTACTTACCTTTTCTTAGATGATTTCCAAGATGAAAGCTAAAAATAGAATGTGTGGGGATGGAGCAGCACATCAGTTTTTGGACTTATCAACCCATTAGAGTGATATTAAGAAGAATATGCAATTTGATCCCTTATCCACATTTTTTAATTTGCCTATAAATTAGTTGCATATTTCTTGTGATACTTGCTTTGTGATGCTCTTGTGATAGTTTGCTTTGGAAATCTCAGTACCTGAAATGATACAAGGATGTTGAGAGGGGGATGGCTGGCTGTTCAGCACTGTCATCTTTTCTATTAATAGTCTACTTTTTCTTATGTAACACGGATTTCAGGAATCATCCGCTTTTTAAGTTACAGTAACTTAATCTCAGGATTATATAAGTAGCTCAGGCTTAAATTTATTTCATGTGTTTACCCATGTATTTATTTTTACTGTTATGTCAGATAAACTAATAATATCATTAAATTATAACATGAATGGAAATAACTAGGTAACATTTATTTTAGGCCAAAGAAGAGGACTTAAATACATTCAATGCCACAGACCTGAACAATCTCTCTTCTCATCAAGTGAACGAGTTTTTAGCGCAGGTGCTCCAACAAGTAAGTAGCAGCTGAAAACAGTAGAAACTAAAACAGCTACAAATGCACAGCATGTATGCTGTATCCATCCTGGAAAAAAACACTAATGTGGAAACTCGTAGAAAAAAAATTTTTTACATTTTTTTTTTAATCTAAAAGAAAGCATTTATTAAATGCCTACTCTGTTTAATATTGCATTAAATATAAAAATACATAAGGAAGAACACACCTTGTTCTCAAAAGCTTATAGTCATTTGACAAAATGGTGGGTCATGAACACCAGTGTCCTGGTGCTACGAAGGTGTCACAGTGGGTGAAGTTCATTGAGAGGTGAGGGAGTGAGGAAGGAGAGGCCAGACCGGACTCGAGAGATTCCAGGATGAAAGCAAGGGCTTTGTGAGCCAGTAGATTTGGGGATGAGCAGGAGGGAGTCCAAGCAGATTCTAAGGTGAGCTCCAGGTTTGAAAGAATATAGGCACCTGGAAGGAGGTGCATTTTGAGAGGAAATTGTGACTGGGCCTTGCATATTACATGAAAGGAGCTCCTCGGGTGAGGACCTCAAAGTGAGTAGAGATTTGGGACAAATCCAAGCAGAAATGAAGAACGGGATTCTGAGGCAGTAAGGGACCCTATCACAGTAAGATAAAATCAGTGTTCAGTGCCTCGGATCATCATGGTTTCATAACTTTCTGTAACCTGGCCATGAGGCCTAGGACCAGGACGAGAAAAACCTAGGTGACTCGGGAAGGACGGGGAAAAGCCCGGGGAGAGTCGGGGGGCCTCAGAGGTGCCCTCAGCCAGTTGGTGTAGCAGGGTGGACCTGCACCGGGAGTGAATCACTTGGGAGAGCCCAGCAGTTTGAGAGACCAGAGTGGCTACTGAGTGTGGAGCGACCGTCCTGCAAGGCAAGGAGTTGAGAGTTCTCATCTACCTCGTGGCACCTCTGCCATCCTCCGCGGCACCCCAGACTCTGCCTCTCCAGACTGAACTCATCTCCTTTCTGTCCCTCACCTAGACTTCTTCCCGTTTTAGTTTGGGTCAACATAAGCACTGGAGTTCATGAACACCCTGGAATGATAGGTAGAAGTCTGTCTTTATAGGATAAATGTATCCCCAAGGGGTCTGTAGTACTCATCAGATCCTCAAAGGGCTCTACAAAACAGTGGAGGGGAACCTATGGCTCACATGTCGTTTTTCTTTTAAGACAAAAGGTGTTAACGTATGAGTTGTTTTTTTCTAAACCAAAAACCTCAGTATTCAGTTTTTTGTTTTGGTTTTGGTTTTGTGGGTACCAGGGCTCGAACTCAGGACCTCGCGCGCCAGCAGGCGCTTGTGCCACTGAGCGATATCACCAGCCCTTTTTCGTATGTGGGTTCCGGGAGTCAAACTCAGGACCTTGCGCTTGCCAGGCAGGTGCTTACGCCGCTGAGCCGTCTCACTGGCCCTCAGTATTCGGTTTTAATTACAGTGTTGGCACTTTACTATGAATAGGTGGGTGGGTTTGGGGTTGCAGTTTGGGCACTCATCTCTAAAAGGTTCACCATCACTGATACAGAAAGTTGGGAACTACCATTTTATAAGGATACTGATAATTTAAAAGTGAGTTCAGAGGAAATACACAAAGATAAAGCTGGGAGCAGTTGGTGAGGAAAAAATTAAGGGACTGTAATTTAATCTGGAGAAGGGAATAAATTTAGGCTGTATGAGATGAAGGGAAAGATTTGAGATTAAGAGACTCTGTGAAAGGTCTAGAAGGTAATATTTTTACTAAAAAGTCTGAGAATAATTCTCATTTAACTCTCTTCTGTACCTCACAAAGGAAATTCCCTTTGTTCATAGTAGAACATCTTCATCCAGAATAAGTTTGCACAAAATTTAACTTTATTTTTATCTGACTGACTTATTTATTATAAAATACCTAGTATTTTAATCTGGCTAAGACTTCCTCTCCAGCTCCTTTCTTCCAGGGAATCCTGTTGAAATGATACGTTCTACTTCTTTATTTTGCTCTCAGGCACCTCTTCCGTTGGGGCACATAAAGCGAATGCAAGAGGTGTACAACTTCAACGCCGTTAACAATTCTGAAATACGATTCAGGTACGTCATTTTAACTTGTCTCTGTGGGAGAAAGCAGCACAGTCATTTAAAAGGTGGAGAAAAGGAAAGCAGAGTCCGAGACCTCCATTAGTCTTGAGAAATGTTTGTCATCTGTGTAAATATAGTACGGTTTAAAGAATACATAGTTGCAATGTCTGTAAGATGTTAATATTAATCTTTTTGTTAGACTTTGTTCTAAGCTGCTCTTGCCTTAACAAAAGTTAGAATGAGGGATTCAGTAGTAAATAGGCCTTCTTTCATCACTAGCCAAATCGACTCTGAAATCTCAATAGTCAGAAACCTGTGGTTCTGTGTCAGCTTTCTTAATTCGAATTTGAGGTTTAATTCCTCCAGAAATTGCATTTATAAGGTACATGAGCACCTCCATAATCCAAACTTTTTAAAACATATGATCTTCTCCCACCACTATCTCCCAGAACCATATATATACACATAGATTTGAACTTCCCAGAGTAAAGACAGAAAGTGGTGCGTGATGGGACTACAGTGGGATTATTCATCTTCGACAATAATATTCAGATATACTTGTTATTTCCTGTTCCTTCCTCCTCCTCCTCTCCCCCACACCCCCTAAAAATCCTCCTTTCAGATGGTTACGGCTCTGCATTCAGTCGAAGTGGGAGGAAGCAATTCCTTTGGCCTTAAAAATGGCAACTGAACAAGGGAGAATGAAGTTTACCCGCCCTTTATTCAAGTAAGACCAAATCAAACTGTGCTTCCTATTTATACAAGGAACAGGAGGAAAAATCTTAAACGTTTTTTTATTGCTAAGGTACTTTGTAAGATATAATCTGTATTTTAAATGTGTTAAAGTTTATTATTGCTATCATTTAGGAATAAGAATTCATATTTCTGAATATTTAAAATTGGGATAATTTTATTAGTTTAAGAATCATTACATATGGATTACCTATTACTGTCAAATAGGCTTAGATGCTAATGAAAAGAAAAGAAGTCAAAGACAGTCATATAAACCAGAGGATTTTTAAAACAATTAGAAGATACTGGTGAGTAGGTACAGACAAGAAAAGGAGTCTAAAACTAAATGCAAAGACAAATGAGCAAATTAAACAAAACCTTTTTGATTCAAATGTTGCTAAGAAGTAGAAGAGTAGGTTGCTTGAAATATAATAAAGGAATGCTTGATAAAAGGGGGAAGTTATATTTTGGCAGCTAGATACAATTTAAGAATATCTCCATGGAATTCATTGACTGTTTTATAGTTTGAAATAATACAGTCATGACATAAATACCTATCATTAACATATTTGCTTTTAATTTACTTCACGAGTATAATAACATCTGGCAATATAAGTCATTGTCCATTTTTAAAAATGTGGCCATAAAATTATTTTTTTTTTTTTGTGGGTACCGGGGGGTCAACCTCAGGACCTCGCGTGGCCGCAGGCGCCCGTGCCGCTGAGCAATATCACCGGCCCCTTTTTCGTATGTGGGATCCGGGAGTCGAACTCGGGCCCTCGCGCTTGCCAGGCAGGCACTTATGCCGCTGAGCCATCTCACCGGCCCCATAAAATTAATTTTTAAGTGAAGTATTTCAAAGTATATATTATGTGCTTTCCATAATTAAAACCCATTTAGTTTTGAATTGAGTACAGTATATTTTAAACAGATTTTAAACAAGAATATACCTTTTTCTGGAAAAATAAATATTTCTGCCTTATGATTTACAAATAGCTACATTTAAAAGGATCAGTTGTATATTTTCTGTGGTCATTCCAATTTATGTACCATTTTCATTATTACAATGGTTAGTATTTTCACTCTCAATTGGTTGAAGTTTTCAGAAGTTCTTTTTATAAATTTATATTTTTATACTCAAAATCTTGATTAAAAATATAAACCTTAATAAGCAATTTTTTAAAAAAAGTCTTTGAGGTACTCTTAGACAAGATTGATATTTAGTCAGTAGGTGAGAGGACACTGTTCAAACCCTAAAATCCCCCCGTGCTACTTGGTAAATGGCCACTGTCCCAGCCACTCTGGCCACACCTCGTGACTTCCAAAGCGTCTGTGACTGCCAGCACGAGGCTCAGTCGCTCTCTGGTGCAGAGGTTGGTCCAGGGCCTTCTGATTGGTCCAGGGCCTCCAGTAAGGACTCGCGCCTTACTGGGAGAGACTTAGCTTTCACCCTGCAGTCGTCTTGAATGGCACCTTGGGTGTTGACTTGTGTTCCTGTTCTCCCTCGCCCTCCATCTCCATCTCGCTTTCTCCTCTGTCTCTGTCTCTCCCGCACCACCCTGTCTTTCCTTTTTTTTTGTGGGTACCGGGGCTCGAACTCAGGACCTCGTGCACCAGCAGGCACCTGTGCCACTGAGCGGTATTACCAGCCCTTTTTTTTGTATGTGGGTACCAGGGCTCGAACTCAGGACCTCGTGCACCAGCAGGCGCCTGTGCTGCTGAGCAATATCACTGGCCCTTTTTTTTGTACGTGGGTACTGGGAGTCGAACTCAGGACCTCACGCTTGCCAGGCAGGCGCTTATGCCACTGAGCCATCTCACCGGCCCTCCTTTTTTTATTGACAGGGACCTGGCCGCCTTTGACAAATCCCACGACGAAGCCGTCCGAACCTACCAAGAACACAAGGCCAGCATGCATCCTGTGACTGCGATGCTTGTGGGGAAGGATTTAAAGGTGGATTAAGGACCTGCCGTGTGCTGATTTTTAAATTGACTTCATTGAGAAATATAAAACTTCAACTCACACTGTAATTAAAAATGTCTTTTTAGTTTTGGCTTTTTCTTGTCAGTGATTTTTCTGAATTTTGCTACCTTTTTTTAACTAGTGGTATAGTCTTTGAAAAGTAAATTGTAGTGAGCTTTAATCTTTTGATTTGCAAGCTTTAAATTTTTAAATTAGTTTTTTCCCACCACGGTTGTGACGTGTGTCAACATATTCTTTACCAGATTTTTGTTGAAGTTCTTTCACTTGAATCTGTTGCAAGCCCAAGACTCAGCATAGTGAGGGTTTTGAGTTTTCGATAGCGTCAAACATGAGCTCTCGCCACCACTGACAGGCCGGATGGACTAGCGTGCCCACACGGGTGACGTCTAGGTGCGACCCTCTGCTCCCCGCCGAGGAGCCATCCTGCCGATCCAGCGGGCGTGTCCCGGTCTCCTCTGGTCAGGGTTCAGATGGCTGCCCTCAGGATCAGCACCTCCCGTCAGCCCCCCGGTGTCCACCTGACAATCTGTTGACCCCGCTGCCACACTCAGATGTCCTTCACCACCCAGAGCACACAGCATGTAGAATCACACCCCGACACGGAGGACACTTGAGTCCTAGAAAGGCAAGAATGACTGAGTACACCTGGGAGTGCAGCGCAGCGCCCCAGGACACCTCAGCGTGCAGTTTGGGAACCGTAGCTGTATTAGGGTTCTTTGATCACCGGTAACAGCAACCCAGATGCTGATTATGCTAAGGATACAGGTGCGGGGAGGGGGCTCATACCCCATGGGCAGACAGAAGGGGCCTGCAGAGGTGCCTGGTCGTCTGTCTCCACTCTGCTTCTCTAGTCTACATTTTGCAGTCTGGACGCCTCCAGCTCTGCTGTTACAAATGGTTGCTACCACAAGGGGACCCCGTCTCAGTGCCAGACTCCATGACCCTGAGACTGACCAGGTTGGGTGAGACGCTGACTTGAGTCTGGTCCACCCCTGGCCAAATAAACTGTAGCCATGGGGAGTGATATCTTAGAGAATAAGCCAACCGAAAATGCTGATGCAGTGACAAAAGTTTTAAAATAGATGGGAACGAACACCCAGAGCATGGTGACCCACGCCTGGAGTCCTGAGGATTTTCTTCTCCTGCTGTCCCTCGCAGTTGTGTCCTTTTGGACACTTGCCTCTGCTGCAGTGGGACTGGGTTCAGGCTCTGCTCTCGCTTGCCCCCCTTGCCAGGAACACCAGAAGAGGGAAGAGCTCAAATCCCAGTAAAGAAGCATGCTGTGCATGATCAGACCTCAGCAAATCCGGGCCCCCAAATAACGCTTTGTAAGGCTGCTTCTGCCCTGTGAGCATCCAAGACATACTAAGCTGCTCCTTCCCAGCACCCGCCAGTGACACTGAAAGTGAGTTGAAACAAGCGGTGTTGGAAGAGCGGTGTGGAAGTGTTATGGAGAAGGCAGAGGGCGCTAAAGACAAACCTACCCTAGCTAGAGGGTTACCTGAGGCCAGCTCAGTGGAGGCCACCCTGACACAGTTCAGCTAATAAGCATATGCTGAGTGTCTTTGTGTCAGATCAGATATGCACATGATTACTGGATGTGCGGAGATGATTTTTAGGTAGCGCTAAAAAATGAAGGTAGGTGGGAGCTGTGTCATCTTGAAATTATTCAGAAGCTGGGCCCAGCTGGGAGCGTCCCATAGTTAGCATTTCCATTCCTCATGGGGGGCGTTGCAGGACATCTTAGTCTTAAGTCTGCATCCATCAGGAATGTGTCTTACTTATTTCATCCCCAGTACCTCGTGTAGAGCTTATCACATAGGCCAGGCCCTGAGATCAGACAGGTGGGTGTTGGGGGTGAAGTCTTTGAGAACTCACTGACGCAGAGGGGTGCATCCATGGGCAATACCAAGAGCGTATGGCTGCAGGATGTCTTCTGCCTTGGTGAACAGAGATGGTTTGGCTTGAGGACCCAGGGCATGGGCTCCACTCAAGTGTAGGCATGAGTTAGGGTTGCAAAGGACCTTGAATGTGTTTGGGGAAGACTGGTCCAGGGGAGTGACTAGGACGAGCTTCCCAGGAAAGTCCCTGAGGAAGCTGGTGGGGAGCGGAAGCAAGAAGGGCAGCGATGACTGAAGGGGAGGCTGGGAGACGCAGTTCAGAAGTGGGTTATCAGAATTTAAGATGACATCAAATTCAGGCAATGATAACTCCAAGCTGAGGACAAAGTGTGGGTGGCTGCAGGGCAAGTTGCAATTAGACTGTAGGACGCTGTCTTAGGATGAGAGACTCAGGTGTTGCCACAGAGAAGCTGTGTCACTTTTCGATGAAGTCTGTGGTAATGGAAACACAATTCAGGATTTTCTACTGCAGTAAATCCCTAGGAACTGGTCTATTGAAGTGCTGCTTAAAGCACTGCACATCTTTCTTTGACTCCTTTTTCATGCAGTTCAGAGTTCTTCTGTGGATTGGGTGCACAGGGCAGTGAATCCCTGGTGAAGAAGCTTAATTGCCCCAGCAGGTGCCGAGGTTGTGAGCCAAGCTGCAGCATAACAAGGTCACCCACCATTGCCACCGAACAGTGCCCACTGAGACCAGCAGCACTTCCCGAGGCGGATGGGATGGGAGCCGAGTACATAAAACTTTGTCCAAGGCCCTTCTTGCTTCAATCCTGCTTTTGCTGTTTTAATTAGTGACCTATAAACCCAAATACCTAGCACAGGGGTGGGCAACTTCGGTGGTACCACACCCCACAAGTCGTGCACTGCTCTGTAGGTAACCCCTAATCAACAGTTACCCGCTGGACTCGTCCGAGTTGTTCTTTGGACCGTCAGCCCCCTCTTACTTTGGAGGCAGAAGTTTCTTTTCTGTCTCTGGGAAATTTATGTAATTAGAATACCCGGGTGCCAAGAAGAAAGAACATTCACAAAGCAGTACAGGTGATATAGAATGTTAAAGTTCAGGTGATCACGATCACAAACTCTCCTACATTTCCAACATCCACATGCTGTTCTGAGGCCTTTCGGCGGATGGACTCACCTTATCCTCCCAAGAACCTTTAGAGTAGGTGCTAATATTATCCTCATCTTATAGACAAGGGAAGTGAGGCTCAGAAAAGTCAAGTAACTTTCCCAGAAGTCAAAGAGCTGGGAAATCACAGAGCCAGGGTTTGATCCCAAATTATTACACAGAACAGTTAACCCCTTTGTCTTGGACATGGAAAACAGAGGCTAATTACTCACTTGTCCAAGGCCAATATCTATGGGACCTCTGAGCCACAGTAGTTATCCAGAGGGTGATCTTTAGTTGTGAAAATGATCCCTGGCCTTTGCAGTCTTTCTTTGTGGAGCAAGAGTTTCAGAAGGACATAACTATGACAGGGAGTCATTGCTCAATGTGTGTTTGTGGAACAAACGAATGAATGAAGATTGCCACACTTCTGGGTGTCACACTTGGCACCCAATGCACTTGCCATCGGGGTGCATTTTACAGTTGAGTAATTCCAGATAAAGTCAGGAACATGCTGTTTATAAGTTGCCCTTAGTGGAGAA
The DNA here is from genome assembly GCA_028451465.1 of Erethizon dorsatum. Taxonomy (NCBI): domain Eukaryota; kingdom Metazoa; phylum Chordata; class Mammalia; order Rodentia; family Erethizontidae; genus Erethizon; species Erethizon dorsatum. Next base: position 11,315,122 of record CM051834.1, read on the forward strand.
CACAGACGAAGGGAGCAATTGGAGCCCTAACCAGAGGGGTGGAAGATCCCAGGCCTCTCTGCCCACACAGCTGGACCACAGAGGGACAGATGCTCACCAGCCTGCACCCCTTGTCCTGCCTCTTGCTTAGCTACAAAAAGCCAGAGGAACACCAGGAACCATCAATAAATATTTGTCCAAGGCATGAATGAGTAAAGGCAAGGGAAGGTGTGTGCTCTGAGAGCCTATCCTCACTGACCACACCTCTGCAGTCCCTGCTGGATAAAAACTCTCCATCCTGTGATAGTGTCCCAGGAGGAGCCGGCAGGACTGTTGCAGCAGCCTCCTGGGCCCCGGCTGAAGAGCGGAGCCATGCCCAGGTACACCGTGCACGTGCGAGGGGAATGGCTGGCCGTGCCCTGCCAGAACACGCAGCTCACTGTGGGCTGGCTGGGCCGCGAGGCCGTGAGGCGCTACATGAAGAACAAGCCGGACAACGGTGGCTTTGCCTCAGTGGATGACGTACGCTTCCTCGTGCGCTTGTGCAAGGGCCTGGGCTTGCTGGACAATGAGGACTTGCTGGAGGTGGCCCTGGAGGACAACGAGTTTGTGGAAGTGGGTGAGTAGCTGCAGAGGAGGGGGACATTTGAGCTTTCTCCTTGCAGGCCTGGAGGGGGGCTCTACTGTCACATGCATTTCTGGGACAAGGATGAGAAGAAAGCATTTGTTGAGCCCTTGCTCTGAGTCAAAGCTCTGGTGTCAGAGTCTCGCCCAACCCAGGAGACAGGCAGGCTTCTCCTCCACCTTTGACACCCAGCAGAGATGCAGAAAAGCATGACTTACAGGCAGCTGGCAAGTGACAAAGCCTGGACTCGAATCGAAGTCTGCAGGTTTGAGTCCCTTTGCAGTTACCCTTTGCAGTTACTTCATCTTGAAGTCCTTTCACCCTTCGATAGACTTCACAGGACAGAAAGCAGCACAGAAGTATCAAGATTCAGATTTCAAAGACCACACAGCTGGAGTTGGTGACAGTGATGGGCTCCATCCTGAACTTCCATTTAAACACAGGTTTCTGTATCTATGCCTTTTGCTCACCTGTGTGAAGTTGCTAAGGCCACTTGAAAGCACAAGAAGTCATTTTAAATTAGCCATTTCTATTAAATCCGTGGGCATTTCATGGCCCTTTCTTTTTTTTCTTCTTTTTTTGTGGGTACTGGGCGTCGAACTCAGGACCTTGCGCGCCAGCAGGCACCCGTGCCGCTGAGCGATATCACCGGCCCTTTTTCCGTATGTGGGTTCTGGGAGTCGAACTCAGGACCTTGCGCTTGCCAGGCAGGTGCTTATGCCACTGAGCTATTTCACTGGCCCATGGCCCTTTCTTGATGTGGCTCTCCACTGTGATTTCTAAAGGCTTTCTCTCGGCTTCTTGTTTCAGTCATAGAAGGTGACGTGATGTCGCCCGACTTCATTCCCTCTCAACCAGAAGGAGTTTACCTGTATCCTTTCCTTTGGGCCCTTTGATCACCTCTGGGGGCTGGGGCTTTTCCACACTACCCAATATTTTCCTTTACCCGGTTTCAGATACAGCAAATACCGGGAGCCTGAAAAGGTAAGCTGCAAACCACTGCCTTTTCCGTTGAGAAAACAAGTCCCCCAAGTAAGGAGGAGACAGCGGGCTGCATAAACATGATGTACAACAAGCTGCATAACCACACATCAGCACAGGCTTTGTAATTGTGCATCAGCGCAATCTTTATCAGTTCTGTGAGCAGGGTTAGGGAGCCTGGAAAGGGATTGCCCAACTTCCCGTAAGAAAGCTGTATTTTTAATTAGCACATTAGTGTTTCACAGCAGTAGTAAAATCTCCGAAGTGTGAAATGAGATTCTGCTTAATTGTAGAGCAATTAGGTCGTTCACACTAACTGAGATCTCTTTTTGCGCAGTATATCGATTTAGATGGGGACAGCCTAACCACGGAAGACCTGGTCAGCTTGGGAAAGGGACACTACAAAATAAAGGTATGGGGCAGGGAGGGAAGAATTTTTGGACATTTCCATGTTTTTGGATGCAGAAGTCATTAACATGCATGGTTTCGACCACCATTTTCCTAGCTCACTCCAGTTGCTGAAGAAAGGGTGCAGCAATCCAGGGAAGTCATAGACAGGATCATAGAGGAAAAAACAGGTACTTTTTTATGTTATGTTTATGTTCTAAAAGTCTTTTTACAGACCAAAAAATCCCTCCTTGGGGCCGGTGAGATGGCTCAGCGGCGTAAGCGCCTGCCTGGCAAGCGCAAGGGCCCGAGTTCGACTCCCGGAACCCACATACGAAAAAGGGGCCGGTGATATCGCTCAGCGGCACGGGTGCCTGTTGGCGCGCGAGGTCCTGAGGTCGACCCCCTGGTACCCACAAAAAAAAAAAAATCCCTCCTGCCTCTAATTGCACAATGTCTGTTTTTTATTCTAGTTGTTTACGGCATTACTACAGGTTTTGGGAAATTTGCCAGGACTGTAATTCCTTTCAGTAAGCTACAGTAAGTTTGAAAAACACGTGTATTCGTATTCCACCTTCCTTATCTTTGTTTTTTTTCAACAGGGAAAATCACTGGGTTTTGCCCCTGTTTACAGATGAGCAGGGTGAGGCTTGGGGTAACTGGCGTGCAATTGGTAGTGAAAACACAGGCGGGTTGGTATCCTCCATTGCATCTGCGAAGGATCTGTTCTCCCTTCATCTTCTCAGCAGAGGAAAGATTTCCACCTTGAGGTGTCTAAGAGAGTTTGTACCTTTCTCTTCCAGGGAACTTCAGGTCAACTTAGTTCGCTCCCATTCTGCAGGTAAATCACTCAAAGTGCTGGGTGCCCCCTGGCTCCTGTTGGATTAGATGAATAAAGTTCACAGCGCAGTGTGACCCCTCGGCCGCAGCCAGCAACAGCTAGTGTGTCCCCAGCACATTCCAAGGGCAGGTGCTGCTGCAGGGGGAGGGAGCAGAAGCCATTGGACCACATGGCTTTTTTCTGCTGAACCTCAGAAACAGGACTGGGCCAAGCAGAGGGACGGGCTTGGGAGGGGAGCGTGGGCCCATACTGAAGGCAGGGTGGCATGCTCAGGGGAGAGAATGAAGGCAGGAGCTTGGAGAATGAGTCAGGATGGGCCAGGTGAATGGCGAAATCTGCCAAAACTCAGAAACCCCCAAGCTGAAAGTTCATGCTGTGGAGCTTGATGCTATTCTAAAGGGGTTGGGGAGGGTGGAGGTCCCTGAAGCATTGCCAGGAAGGGAGCTGAGGCTCTATCTTTGTTGGGAAGCTGATGCTTTGAGAAGCAAGACAACTGTGGGAGAGTCACGCAGCCAGTGGCAGAATGTGGAGAGACTCCTGGGCTGAAGAGGGAAGGATCTGAGGGATGGAGCCCACCGGGAGGTAGAATAGGGTTTGGTTTTCCTGGAGCAAATGCCAGTGTTGCTTTGTAGGTGTTGGGAAACCATTCAGTCCTGAAAGATGTCGGATGCTCTTGGCACTAAGGATCAATGTCTTAGCCAAAGGATACAGTGGCATTTCCCTGGAGACCCTCAAACAAGTTATTGAAATATTTAATGGTAAGGCGGTGAATATCCGGACCAAACTTCCACAGAGGCTGGGCGTGTCCTGCAGGGTACATTTGATTGACTCCATGCTGAAGGGCTGGCTGAGATAAGATGAGAGTGAAATGGGCCCAGTAAGGCAAAGAACAGCTGGGTGGAGAGAGGGAACAAAAGGGGCAGAGACGGTCGTGTGAATCGTAACCATCCTACGGCACCCTTCACTTAGCATGTGAAAGCTATAAGACTAGAATGAAACCGGGTGTGGAGACACACTCTGGTAATCCCAGCACTTGGGGGCTGAGACAGGAGGATCGCAAGTTTAAGGCGAGTCTGTACTATAGAGCAAGACCCTGTCTTAAAAAAATAATAATAATAAAAATAAAACAAGCCCTTAAAGTCTGTGCTGGACAGAGCCATTGATCCAGTGGTGTCCATGTGATTACAAAAGTTGCATCAAATCACGTGGGGACTGTAATGACTCTGGGTGATGTTCACCTCAAAGACCACTTCAGTCATCCCAGCGGGTAGCTGGGAATCTGAAATCTTAATTCTCCCCAGGTGATCTTCCAGCTAGATTTGCACACTGAAATCCAACCTCTTGCTAAGGTGGAACAGAAATGTAGAGAGGTCAGCGACTCCTTAATCAGGAGGCCACTCTAGTGGCAGCACACTGAGCGGCTCGACCCCGTGGCACCTCCTTCTTTGATAAGAGACTGGATTTGCGATGCTTGGGAGCACAGTCCCCTCTCACAGATCAGGATAAACCTAGGTCAGCGGAAGCTAAGAGCGCCATGAGGGAAAGGAGTAGGAGGGCAGCAGCGCTGCGCAGTCTCACAGAGCAGACCTCGCGCTCGGGTTCCTGTGCGCGGGGCGCTCATTACTCATAGATACCATATGCCGACCAGTGAAGGGCAGTGTGGATGCCCATCTAGAGTAGAGCCCGATTTTGGTGATTTGGGAAGAATTTCTCATAAAACAGTACATGTTCCCTTATAAGTGGTGATGGCATGGCACATTGGGTGACTGGCAAAAAAAGAAAGAGACGAAGTCACCTATGACTTTACCATCCCGAGGAACCCATGTTAACACTTTGAGGTATCCTAACCTTCTAGAACACGTCATGTGAATGTTTTAGGGTAAACATTTCTACATTTCCAAACATTCTCCAGTAGCTTTTGATGGCTACGTACCATTTGGTCACTTGAGTGTCCCTTAATTCCATATACAGATCATTTCTAACTTTTTATTCTTATAGACAAGGCTGTAATGAGCAACAGCTAATTCCTTTTCTGGTTTTTCTATCTCTACTACCTATCATGTCTTTGAGATACATCGCTAGAATTTCTAGACATGGAATTATTCGACCAGATTAGTGCTTGCACATTTTGAAGGCTTCTCTATGGGGGCAGGATGGCCTTCTTCTTTCCCTCCTTCCCTCCTCTCTTTCCTCCTCTTGTCCTCCCTCCACCCTAGCCCTCTCTTTCAGTAGCAGCTCAGCTGGGTCCCTTAAGCATTTATTGTGCTTGAGGAATTGTCTTTGCACAGGTATTTATGCCATAGAGTAATCCTCATTGTAGGTGGGGTGGTCTTCACTGGTGACATGAGGATTACCAGAATAAAGTAAGTCCCCTTGAAGTCACTGGTGCCTGCTTCTCCCACAGCCTCCTGCCTGTCCTATGTCCCAGAGAAAGGAACCGTTGGTGCCAGTGGAGACCTTGCCCCGCTCTCTCATCTTGCTCTTGGGCTAATTGGAGAAGGGAAGATGTGGTCTCCAAAGAGTGGTTGGGCGGATGCCAAATACGTAAGACTTTTATAACAGCGCCTGTCCACAGTGGACACCGGGTACTTTCGCGTGCTTTCTGTCACTTTAGCTTTACAACAGCCCAGTGAGGAAGCCGCTGTAACCCTTACATGAGCGATAAGACAACTCAACCTTGGAAGTCAAACTAGGCAGGGCTGTTACCTTCCTTGACTGTCGGCTCCCTAGATTTGGAGGCCACCTTGGTGAAAAGATACAGTTGCTAGTGTTACTCTAGGAACTCTGCACCCACAACACTTCTGGTGTCCATGGTCACAGCTGTCATACTTGGTCACAACTGTATGTAGGGGTTGGTCTCACCAGTGCAGAGCTGTGGAGCATAATTCTTCCAATATATTCTGGAAAGCAGGTTCTAATTTTCCCCAAGCTTCCTCCCTTGTAGCTAATCAGAAAAGCCTGTTTTTTATAAAGATTTGTTGTTTCTTTATCCATCTCCAAATTCCACCAGAGCAGCCCAAAGCATCATTTTAAGTGTCATTTCTAATCAGTTCCTGGGAGGTCGCATAACAGTAAGTAAAAGGGACAGAAGGCCAAGGAGGAGGAGGAACAGATTGAGGGACTAGATTACTCTTTGGGGGACACTGGTTTCAGATTATCTTTCTTCTGTGCTGCCTCTCTTCTTGATTATTTCGCTATGGACGTTGTTTCCCCAACCACCTTCACAAAGCCATCAGCCTGACCTTTCTAAACAGCCAATCCAACCACGTTCTGGTTAAAATCTGTAATGCTGCCCCTTATCCTTATGATAAAGTCTAGACTTAACGTGGCTTCAGAGGTCGTGTTTGTCCTGTGATCCTACCATGTTCTCTATCACTGAGACCAGAGGTTGCCTGCAGCTGGAAAGCACTGGGTACTAGGCAGAGGGCCCCACACAAGCGCATTCTTCTCCTCCCCACCTGCCTCATTCCCATTTCTCCTTCCAAAGAGTCTGCTAGGAAGCTGCCCTCTCTGCTCCACTGGTCCTTTTCTCCACCTCCCTGCAAGTCCCTTTGTGCCTTCATTTCCTGCTCTCCTAGCAGCTCATGTGATGACTTTCCATTGTACCCTCCATACTTTCGACATCCTCAGGCACCCAGCATACTATTATTCTAATTGCTCCTGAGCTTGTCTGGCTCTATTTTTCCTACTATTAGGCCCAGCCCAGCACCGCGAAGAGAGTCTGGCATGTGATGGGTGAAATGGATCTCCTTAAGCGGTATTGGCTCCGTCTTTTCCTGGCTTTAACTTCTTCCTTCAAACCTAGAAGTACTTCTTTTATCTCAGGGGAAAACTATTCTTCTCCTTTCCTCCAGGACCCTGTCTCCATGTGGTAGAGGGGCTTCCACAATCCCCTCTTCATTGCTGTGCACAGATTTGCTGCCCATAGCCTGCTCGGAGGTTCTGCCAGTGCTTAGAGAAAGCAGAAATGAAGTCACGGGACATTTTAGGTCAAGCTCTGGAGGCAGGGCACATGGACAGAGAGTGAGGAGCCCAGCCTTAGCCTAGGGCAGCTATGTCTGCATAGCTGAATGCAATACGACAGATAGAGGCTGAATGCAAACGACCTGGAAACCAAATTGATTGTGTAGACGATAGACCCCACTGTTTAAGTACAAAAATTATTTGGAAGATAAGTTTGCTTTTAGACTAAAAATCAGAACTAGAGACTAGAGCAGAAAACATGAACAGAACCAATTCATTTACGCCTAATCTTTTACATAAAGATCTTTTATTGGACTCCATACGAAATCAGTAACAGGCTGATATTTCATTTGATTCCCATTTTCATACTTTATATCTTTCTATAGGTCCTGCAAGCCCATGGACTGAAACCAGTTGTTTTGAAACCAAAAGAGGTAAGGGGATTCAAGAAAATTTGTTCATATTAACAAGCCTTTATGCATGCACTATATTCTGACTTTATATCAATCTCACTGGCTCCTTAAAACAAACACAACTTACATTGGTTGAAAGTTGCTCACTGAAGAAAGGGCCCTCCAATTAGCCTTTAAAAGATTCTTCATGCTACAAATGTTGGGGATTCTCTTGGGGATTTAAACTTCAAATCTAGTTCTCTAAGGACCCCTGAGAGATGCTGCTCTAAGGCAAAAGGTTTGGGCCAGAATTGTTTTTGGATATCTTACCTACAGTTGTGAGGCATTAAAGAAGAAATGTGACATAATAAAGAGCCAACAATCATATGTGCAGTCCTGCTCCAGAGCTATATGGCTGTCTTGAGTATGGAGTCACCCTACGGATATTCTGTTGGCCAGATTTGTGCCAATAATTTCACATCTGGTGGCACACAATCCTCAAGTGTCTAAATAAGCATCGCTGCCCTGCACTTTAGAAGACACAGATAAACAATTCTGCTGACCAGCTAATGTTTCTCTTACAAAAGCAAAATCTATGAAGTCCATTTGTGCAAAGGTTTATTACAATAGAGTTGGGAACTTTTCTCTCCTTCCCCAAAGGGCTTGGCGCTCATCAATGGGACGCAGATGATCACATCCCTAGGCTGTGAAGCTGTCGAGAGAGCCAGTGCCATCGCCCGGCAGGCTGACATCGTGGCAGCCCTGACCCTTGAGGTGCTGAAGGGCACCACCAAAGCCTTCGATACTGGTCAGCAGGGTTCTTCCATTCAGCTGTTCATTCAGCCAGAGCCAGTGGGGCGAGATGATTGAGGTCTTTAGACACTGGAGTGGTGGGGTTGGGTGGTCAGGAAGATGGAGAAAACCCAGGTTCCCATTGGCACCCAGTACTGCTAGAGCCTCCTCCAAGTCCTGCCACATTCGATCCTTGCAATGACCACATTTTATAGACACTGACCTGGAGAGTTAAGTGATCTACTCCAGATCACCCAGCATGTTAAACTAAGTATCTTAGGAATCTGTTTACAAGACTTTAAAACTAGAGCTGGATTAGGGTTGGCCTTGATTAGAAAATTGGAAGAGGAAAACTACAGAACTGTAGGAGTAGCTTACGTAGAACGTAGTGAATTTCTCCCCATAGTGAGAAGTAGGACTGTCTAAAAGTGACTTGGTTAAGTTAGGCCACTATCCCAGGTCCCTGCTATTATTGACCCAGTTCTTTTAAGGGTGGGCCCAGCGTCCTGAGTTCAATTCCAAGTGAGTTCAACGCATAGTTTATACTCAGATATTTAAAGTAGAAAGAATAAAGTCTATAAGGAAGGTTTCACTTTTGGAATTAAGTTTCTGATTTTACGTGGTGGGTAAGGACCTGTGGGACTTTTGAGGGCTGTGCCAGCACCTTGAGTAGTTCATTGCAATATCAGAACTGCTCAGACCTTTTCCCCTTCCTCAATTCCAGACATTCATGCTGTTCGGCCCCATCGTGGGCAAATTGAAGTTGCTTTCCGATTTCGGTCACTCTTGGACTCGGATCACCACCCATCAGAAATAGCAGGTCTGGCACGTTTGTGTGAGTGGACTCATTGATTATGTATTCCATGGGAAGAAGTGATCGTTTGTTCCTCTCTCCCCCTCTCTCCCGCCTCTCCCACAGAGAGCCACAGGTTCTGTGATCGTGTTCAGGACGCGTACACCTTGCGCTGCTGTCCCCAGGTAAAATACAAAAGCCGACAAAAGTTCTTTGGTTTCCTCAAGTTCAGGGAAGAAAAATAGAAAAAGAGGAATGTGTTAGAAAATCATGTCGTGGCCAATTATAATCCAAATTTTCTTCACTACCTTCATTAAAAATTACATATGTCATGCTTTCATTTCTCCAACTATTAACTTTCTACCCTATATGCTAAACTGTTTTTTTTGAACTGCTTTGATTAACCTCTTTTCAGAGTCCAATGGATGGCTCACCATGTTCATTTAGTGCAGCAGCTAAGGGGGGTGGAGTTTACTGGTTTCTCCCTGCACTGGGGAGAATATATGAGTGTACCTTATCTCCCTTTTATAATCAGAGAGAAATTATTATAAATGATCCCGTGAGGCTTAAGTTAAAAAATGCAGATGATCAGGGTGGATATTAGGCTTCCCGTATTATAGATGTAGGATTCATTTACATGAGGCAGTTGATAAGAGGCGTTTTAAGAAACAGTGTCACCTTGTACCGAGTTCCAGTCTAGGGCGTGACACAGAGTCCTCTCCATTTCCTTGTATTCACATGTTCTTTGCTAGCTAGCTGGTTAAACAGCAGATCAAAAATATCTCTAGGAGGTTGGGAAATGTAGCTCAGTGGTAGAGCCCTTGTCTAGCATGTGTGAGGCCCCGGGTTCCATCCCCAGGACCAGGAAAAGAAAAGACTGTGAGAAAGAATCAACAGATTAATTATATTGAAGAATATGTCCTGGCTTACGACCTCCCTGTTATTCTCAGACCGACAGCCAACTCTGTGTAATAGGTACCATTATCAGTGTCTTCCATGTGTCAAGTTCTTAAAGTTTCACAACTATGAGACAGGGACTTTGTCCCACTTTGCACCTGGGAAGTGACGCTGAGAGTTAAGTACCTTGTCCAAGATCACACAGCTAGATTCTTATGTTTCTTGACTTCTGAGAGAAGCCAGACAGCAGGCAAGGCTGTAAAGCATGTGGCTGACCTTGGGCCTGGTGCAAGGTGGCTGCCCTCCTTATGTGCCTCTTGACTATGCATCTTCTAATGTGGGACCTTATGTTTTACGAATTTAACCTCTTCAGTAGTACCCCCCCAATGATCTCTGTGAGTCATGTCTTAGAGTTTGTCTTCATTGTCTTAGATTCTTCTCACAAGCTGCAAGGTAAGTTCCATTGTCTGTTTTCTGAGTCTGGTTCTGTTTCAACTATAAACTGAAGTAACTCACCCTCTTTCTCCCCCTAGCCCTCTGTGTCTGGAGTTGACGTCCTTCCTCCTGTACCATACTGTTTTGTATAGATTGCTCTCATGTGAATTCATATTGTAATTGATTTATTCTAATTTATTTCAGTGAGAACCCAAAAGATTTATCGGAGTTATCTTCATATCCTAAATGAGCCAAGTATAATTTTCATGGTTATAAATGCAAAACACTTTCCAGGGAAAGACTGAAGATGTTATAAGAATATTGGTACCCTTAATGGAATCAGTTGGTCATATATCTTATTTGGTTGTATTTTAGGTCCATGGTGTGGTGAACGACACAATAGCATTTGTGAAAGACATCATTACCACAGAACTGAACAGTGCAACAGATAATCCTGTATCCTCTGAATGTCTACTAATCTTCAGTTATAGATCTCCAGCTGGTAATTTTAGGATCTGCCTACATAACCATTATGTGGAACATCTCAGTTCTGTTATTCCTTTCCGGAGGTAAACGAGTAAGTCCTGAGGTTCAGAGGTTAAGTGACTTCCTCCAGGTCAGAGCTGGTAGGTGGCAGACGTAGGCCTAATGAGCCTACTGAAGTTCCGAGTCTGACGTGCTGTACTTACAAAACTGACGCATGAGAGATGGAGGAACAGAGTTCCAGCCCTGGTTGAGCTGTTTCATGAAGGTATTGGACCCAAAGCCCACTGCCGAGGTTGTTCGTAGAAGTGTGAAGAAGTGTGAAGAAGTGTGAAGCGCGTCACAAACATGATTTTGGAGACCCACTAGGTTGGCCGCCCTGTGTGCAGGCTTCACTGGTTCTACCGAGGCCAGATGCACTAAAGAGAGGGCAGCATGCAAACGCTTGCCAAAGTCTGATTAGAGTTATGCTTCTCCCGTCCTGAGTTTTTATTTCTAAGTGGATGTTAGTCCAGCCCACTGTTCCCATAGTCATCCAAAGAATGATAAGAATGCTTCCACTTCTCGAGGATGGAGTTCTTTTCTCCTCAGTGGGTGCCTTATCCCAGAGTCATGTGGCTTTTCCGATGGCTTAGTTCCCTAAAGGGCAGGTAATCAGACAGGAAACAGTCTTTACAGAGACAACCCTGCCTCTGAAGGCAGCCAAACCTCTTAGGAATCTATTTTTCCCACTCCCCTCCTGCCTTTGTTCTTACTGCTAGAGAAAGCGCTGAGTTAGCGCAGCCTGGATGAACAGGGGTTACATAATATCTGCGTCACCTTTCTTACAAGATGTTTTTAGTGTGTCTTTCCTGACAAGCCTACCTTAGGAGGTGTTTTATGTTCTCTCAGATTGCTTGACAGTTGATCCAAACCCACATTAAATAGTCTTTAGGGCTCTAGATCTCTCAACACCAGAAGAGTAGTAGTTTTCGTGAACATTACATAATCTTATTTCATGTATCCATTCTTGCATGGGAGGAGAGTGGTATCTATTGTACACTGAATAGTCTAGACCTTAAAGAGGATCTTATAAGATAGAGTTAAAAAAAATACCTTTAAATTACTAGCTGTCAGAGACAGGGATAATTCTGTACCAAATTTTTCTCCTACCACTTGCCTCAGCAGGAATTTCAGCCCAAAGTCCTTTAGTTTCTCATAAAAGGCTCTTAACTATAGATGAACTTGCAATAAGCTAATATTTGGGAGTTCTCCTACAGTACTGCTGTTACCTGAAAAAATATGTTTCTCCATTGTATATTGCAGATATAAAGTACCTATGCCATACTGCAGGATATTATAAGAGTTAAGGTTTAATTGCTATAACTTAGCAGCAAATAGATTTGGAATAACTAAGTGACAAGAGAACATGCTTAAGTTCCACATCAGTGCAGAGATCAATTGCTACACAGGTTCCGAGACTGGAGGGAAGAGCGAGGCCTGTGGTTGGGGCAGGGTCGAGGATGAGAGTCAAAGAGATGCCTAATGGGCCACGGTTCTGAGTGCAGAAGGAGTCAGTCCAAACCTACTAAGCTGACGTAACACATGCATCTCACACTGAAAATCCGAACATTTCTCTCACACTGCGAGTTCCCGGTGAATCAGTAGCGAGAACAGTTGTCCCTCCACATCTGTAGGAGCTTGGTCCCAGGACCCCTCTGTGGATAACCAAAATCTGCAGATGCTCAGGTCCTTTATATCAAATGCTATCATATTCACAGATAACCCATGCAGATCCCCCAGGTATTTTAAATCATCTCTACATTACTTCTCATACCCAATCTTATACAAATACTATGGCAATAGTGGTTATTTTTCAACCTGAATTTTTTTCAGCCTGAGATTGGTTGAATTCACAGATGCCAAATCTGTAGATGCAGTGGGCCAACTATATTCTTTAGCCCAGTGGGCAAAAATAGCTTTTTAGAACCAGGAAGAAGGGTCTGCTGCAGTATCTCCCTGAATGCCTGCTGGTTTTAGGAAAGCATCGTAGATTGGCATTATCTCTGAGAGCGAGACTATTTAGTGAGTCTAAATTTGCCTCCTATTTAAATGGATTTGTGAGGACCATCAACAGCCGTCTGTTGGTGAAGGCTGGCACAGGATCACCATATATAGAATTCAGAAAGTATCGCAGCACCGACTGCTGCAGACATTTCAGAGGTCACTCACCAGCACAGTCCTCCCCTCAAGGGACTCTTCTACGGAGCACAAGCTCACAGTCCTACCGAAGAGATAGAATTTGCTTTCAAACAGGTGACTTGGTTTCTATTCTTAGTTTCAGCTTATAAACTTTCTCAGTGCTGATCCTAATCACTAGGCTAGTACAGTTATAGTGTGTGGAAATCTTTAATCTCAAGAAAAGGCACCATTTCATGCTCCTCATGTCTTTGGTCCAGGTGGGTGTACACTACTTAACTTTAATGTGTTTTTTATTGTTTTGCTTTCGTGCTCCTTTATGTCAACATTGCTTGTAGGAAGACCTGTCTCTTTCTTTTTACCCCACATTTGTACAAAGACTGCCACTTCAATGTTAAACATAAGCCAGTGAAGCTGGAGTTATATTTGAAGTCATCCACAAGTGTTATGCTCAGCCTTAACCTGTTCTGAAAGATGGTCTTTGCCAGTAGAGGAGAGACGATTTCTGGAGGAAACTTCCATGGTGAATACCCAGCCAAAGTAAGCTTTTAAAAATTGCTCCTGACCCTGAACACATATTCCTATAGAGGCCAACTAAACTGAGACATTCTTTCAGGCCCTGGACTATTTGGCCATTGGCGTCCATGAACTTGCTGCGATTAGCGAAAGAAGAATCGAAAGGCTCTGTAATCCCTCCCTCAGTGAACTGCCCGCCTTCCTGGTGGCTGAAGGTGGTCTGAACTCTGGGTTCATGATAGCCCACTGTACAGCTGCAGCCCTCGGTAAGACACTGCCCCCTCCCAGAACTCAAGCCCACCCACCAAAGGGTCTTTGGATGAAAGCATCAAATCTTGCCTTTGAATGAGATCTCTCTCTGCACCACTTTCATTTCCATCGTCACTTAGTAGGGGGACTCCTTTAACATCGTTTAGAAAAAATATACATAAAATGTTACGTGCTGAAACATATAATATGGTGAGAATGTAAATGGATAATTTCTTTGTGGAAAGCAATTTGGCATCACATAGTAACTTCACTTTTACAGTTTTTTTTCCAAACTGAATTTGAAAACTATCAAAAGGAGAAAAGACAAAAATGCTTATACTTAACAGTGAGTCTTAAACCAGCCTGAATGATTAAACTCCAGAGACATGATGTCAGATATGCCAGCCCCCTAGTAGACAGACATTAATGCAACATACGAAATGCTTGCAAGAAACAATATGCCCGCTAAGAAAGTTGAACCTCAATACAGCTGTTCTTACTCCAGCATGTAAGGGACAGATGTAAGCAGCACAACAGAATAGGTCTGGCACAAAGCACGTGCTAAGTGTCTCACCTCAACAGAGCCACAGGAGAGGTACCATTATTACTTCCATTTTGCAGATGAACATCTGGAGATCTGAGAAGTCAAGTTATTTGCTCAATGTTGCACAACCAATCAAAAGTAGAGGAGATTTCAGACCCAGGCATTTTAGCTCCCAAATCCGTGTTCTCACTTCAGTGAATGAAGATCTCATTTTAACCAATGTTTAATCCTAGAATATGGCTGCCAAATTTAACAAACAAAAATACAGGACACTCAGTTAAGTTTGAATTATTTGGGATATACTTACACTCAAAGCTTATTTGTGTTTTAAGTGAAATCCAAACCGAACTTATCGTGTATTTTCTCTAATAATCCTTCCCCGAAAGGCAAGAATTAACCCAGAAGGTGGTTAATTCAGAGCAGAGAGGCTGGATCCGAATCCCAGCTCTGCTGTGGACTAGCAGAGTCACACCAAGTCTCTTAACCCTGCTGATCCCCAGTTTACCCCTGTGTAAAACGAGGATGATAAGTCTACCTGGTGGGGCTGTTTTTAGGATTAAATGGATTAATACATATAAATCACTGGGACTGCCAGGCATGGTGGTGCACACCTGTAATCCTAGCACTCGGGAGGCTGAGGCAGGAGGATTGTTGTGAGTTCGAGGCCAGCCTGGTCTACAGTGAGTTCAAGGCCAGCCTGAACTGCATAGCAAGACCCTGTCTCAAAAGACCAAAAAAAAAAAAAAAAAAGCTTTGGGACTGTGCCTAGTACATCACAAGTGCTGAATAAATACCAGTTCCCAGTAATATTCCTTCTAAGCCCTTCCTCTCCCAAGCTTTTCACTAAAACTCAACACAACCAGCAAAGAACCACTGAATTCACCTTCATCCCTGATGCCCTGTGGGTCTTCTTCCATCTGCTCACTCATTCACTTGTTAAAATACCTCTTTCACAGATAGAGACTTCTCACTAATGTGGTGGTAGAGGAAACGGAAATTGACTTCCAGAGAACATTGCAGACATGCGGAAGCCTGGTTTGAATGAGTTTAGCTTTCCAAGCTGCCTAATGAAGTTATTAAGCTTGACTTATTAATGAAAATGGTGTTTTACTTTTTTGGCCACTTGCAAATTATCTTTCCAAACAAAGATCACCAGAGGATGCTTGTCAGTAAAGCCCTCAGTTTAGAGTCCCAGGACTTAGAGTGGCAGAACTTGGAAAATCCTGAGCAAACTGGAAGCAGCTAGCTGATCACCCTGGTCTGAACCTGAGTCCTTGCAGGATAGGACAGAACTAAAGCCATCTCAAAATCAACTGAAGAGGAGAAAAGACTTTGAGTTTGACCTGTTATGACTTCTGAAGCTGGGGAGAAAAGGTCCTCGGTAAAGTGGTCCTCAGCCCACAAAGTGGCGTCACTTTTGAGCTTGTTAGACCCAGGATCTCATGCCCCAGCCCAACTCAGTGTCTGCGTTAAGACAAGATCCCGGAGACACTGATATCCATGATCAAGTTTGGAGGCGCTAGGGTAGCGCCTCTCACTTCCCAGAGATGTCGCTGATTACTTAAACTCTGAACACCCACTTCTTTCACGCTGAACAGCCTGAAATATTTCACCTTGCCCAAGGTCTGCAGACCCAGCCTCTGCCCTGAAACTTCTCATCTACTTCCTTCTCCTTGTACCAAAGTAACCTTGTACCATCTAGTGTTTGGTACAAT
This sequence comes from Erethizon dorsatum, assembly GCA_028451465.1. Lineage (NCBI taxonomy): Eukaryota > Metazoa > Chordata > Mammalia > Rodentia > Erethizontidae > Erethizon > Erethizon dorsatum. The sequence continues at coordinate 11,330,892 of CM051834.1, forward strand.
GTTTATGACCAAGAGCTTCTGGACAGGGTCTTCCAAGCCAAATAGAGTTTTTTTTCTTTCTTTCTTTCTTTTCTTTCTTTTTCTTTTTTTCTTCCTTCCTTCCTTTCTTTCTCTCTATCTTTCTCTCTTTCTTTCATTCATTCTTTCTTTCTTTCTTCTTTCTTCTGTTTTTAACTAGTGGGAATTGAACCCAGAGCCTTTGCATTGAGCTACATTCCTAGCCATTTATTATTTATTTATCTATCTACTTATCTATCTATTTATTTATTTATTTATTTATTTATTTATTTATTTATTTATGATTTTGAGGCTTTGTCTCACCAAGTCACTAAGTTGCCCAGGCTGGGCTTGAACTTGCAGTCCTCCTGCCTCAGCCCCTCCGAGTGCAGGGATTACCGCATGCACCACTGCACCTGGCTTCTGTGGACACCTTAAGGAAGCCACATGACACTTGGGCAGTTCATCCCCATAGGAGTGCTTCTTCATTAGCTCTGGTCTCTTGCAGTTTCTGAGAGCAAGGCCCTGTGCCATCCCTCGTCTGTGGACTCGCTCTCCACCAGTGCTGCCACGGAGGACCACGTCTCCATGGGCGGGTGGGCAGCCAGGAAGGCCCTCAGGGTCATCGAGCACGTGGAGCAAGGTAAGGCTGGCGAGTCTGGGATGACAGGGCCGGTGGTTCCCAAAGTAGGGTCCCCAAGGGCAGCATCAGCACGACCTGGGAACTCATTGGAAATGCAGGTTCTCAGGCCCCTTCCAGGCCTGCGGAGTCCGATACTCTAGGGAGCGGAGGGGAGCAAGCTGTCTTCCAGAAGATTCTGATCTCACTGGGACTACAAAGCAAACAGCTCTGCGGAGATAAGCTGGTCCCTTGGCAGGCTTTTTTAAAAAGTGAGACTTGTAAAGCATGTTCAAAAGTGGAGAGAATAACACCGTGAGCCCTCACGCACCTCACTGTCATTCAGCAGCACTGTTACTTTACTTTTTCTTTCTCTTTTTCCAAATTATTTTCAAGCAAATCCCAGTGTTCTATCATTTTATTCCTAAAAACTTTCTCTCTTAAATATGAATGCTTTCCTCTATACCAAGGAAGCCATTATCACATCCAACAAAAATTCAACAATATGTCTGGTATCACCACCAAATATATATTCAAATTTCCTAGTTACAGAATCTCAATATCTTTATGGTGGATTTGTTGAAATCAGAATTCAGGCTGGAATTTTAAATTTGGTTGTCATGATTTTGAGCTTCTTTTGATCTAGGGTGGTCCCTTGTCTGTTTTTGTTTTGCGGTTGCTTTGCTTGGTTTTGCGTTTTGTTTTCCCTCGTGCTTTTGACTAATTGAAAAACCAGGTTTTTTTTTCCTGTAGCAAGACTGACATTCTGGATTTACCAGCTAGCTTCCCTGTGGTGTCACTTTTAACTTATTCTTTGTCTCAGGCAATTGACCCTAAAAATTTTTATTTTATTTGGTGTTTTGAGACAGGGTCTTACTATATACATTGTTCAAGCTGGCCTTGAACTCACTGTGTAGCCCAGGCTGGCCTCAAACTTGTAGCAATCCTCTTGCCTCATCCTCCCAAGTGCTGAGTTTATTTTAGGCATATGCCACCACACCCAGCTACCATAAAGATTCAGTAAGATTTAGGTCAAACCTGTTTAACAAACATGCATCATAGGGAGAGGTATATCGGGCCACTCCTTCTCTGCTTTACTTGCATTTTTTTTTTTGTATGAAAATCAACTTTCTTGAGACATCCTCTAAATTCCTAAGCTTATGCAGCAATATTGCATAAATACTATTGGCTAACAAGAGTATCACTCTTGTAAAATAAATGTGAGTTGAGTATTCTTCTTTTGGCTTCAGCTGTTTTGAGATATAGTTCATACATCTTACCATCCACCCATTTGAAGTGTACAGTTCATCAATAGATATTGTGAATTGGGAAGAAACAGTTCAAAAGAAAAGACAAACTGATGGGGGAAAGAGGAAAGGAAGGGGAAAAAAATATATATATATATGTACAAGATAGTTAAGATAGTTATACAGCTAGTTTCTCTTAGCTCCTTGAAAAGAAAGATTTGTGCTAACATTGTTTGGACAAGATATCATGCCTATATCTTGTACTCTGAATAACTACTACGAAGACAACAATACACAATGTGTTAGTTGTTGTAACTCTCCTACTAAGCTGTTTTGAAACTCTGTTTTATTGTTATTTGTATTTTTTCTCTTTAAAATAAAAAAAAATTCAAAACGAATTGTACAGTTCAGTGATGTTAGTATAGTCACCGAGCTATGGTGACCAACACCACAGTCAATTATAGAGCATTTTCATCAGCCCCCAAAGAACCCTAAACATCACATTCCTATGCTTCCTGTTCTCCCCATTCTTAGGCAACCACTGATGTACTTTCTGTCTCTGTGATTATGCCTGTTCGGGGCATTTCATGTCAATGAAATTGGACAGTATGTCATCTTTTGTGATTAGCTCCTTTTATTTAGCATAATGTTTTCAAGGTTCACTTCTGTTGTAGCGTGTCCTCCGTCTTCATGGCCAAATGTCGTTCTGTTGGGATCGACCACATTCTGTGTATCCTTTCATCGGTTGAAGGGCACTTGGTTGCTTTCACCTTTTAGCTGATATAAATAATGCTGTGGCGAACATGAACAAGTTTATGTGCAGGCACAGGTCTTCACTTCTCTAGGGTGGAATGGATGGGTCATATGATGACTCTACAGTCATCTTTTTGAGGAACTGCCAGATAGTTTTCCAAAGTGGCCACAACATGTTGCCTTCCCACCAGCACTGTTTGAGGGAGCCGATCGTTCGACATCATCACCAGCACTTGTTATATCAACTACAGTGTGTTGCAAATGTTCACTCTTCAGATGGTCCCCCAACTCAACGTGTCACTCTGACCAAAAGCTTAAAGACTTGCCCTTATCTGCCCTCATATCTCTGTCCAGTTCATCTTCCAAAGACACCCAATTGATCCTGTCCTCTCCTGATTAATCTCGTTTTCCTATAGTCACTGTATAAAACAAAATGAGATGAGCTTTTGCAAACAAGAATGGTGTAGACCACACCATTCCCCTTGTTGAAAATTGCCAATTACTTCCAAGTGCTCAAAACAAAGTCCAACCCTCTTCCTGGGGCCTGTGAAGCCCCAGATGACCTGGCCTCTTTGCTCTCTCTCGTGAGTCTCTACCTTGGAACCTCGGTGTTGTCCATGTACCTGCCAATGAGCACGTCCCTACTTCTGCACCTTGCTGGACTGTCTGCCTGCAGCCCTGTCCCCAAGGACTTGTCGTGGTTCCCTGCCTCACTCCAATGTTGTAGCTGCCCATTCTTCATCTCAGATGTCTTCCATGACAGCCCCAGCTAAAGGAGCAACTGCTTTTCTTTTCCCTTTCATTGTATTTTCTAATAGCATCCAGTACCTCTGATATACTTAGGCTTGTTTGTCTCTCGCAGTGAAACTCAAGCTTCATAAAAGCAGGGATCTTGTCCCTCTTAGTCACATCCCTACAAGGCCCTGAAACACCTAGAATAGGACTTGGTGCAATTTCGGTGTTCAAATGTTTGCACGAATATAGGGCCAAATTGTAGATCTAGCTCATCAGGTTTCATTCTCTCCTTCTTCCATTTATATAAGGGAAGTTCAGTGAGCAAAAAGAAAAAGAAAAAAAAAATTAGCAATTTGTGTTACAAGACTGTTCGTCACTTAAGTTTGTTTTGATTACAGATACTTAGCAAGCACCTATAACGCTTGGAATCCAGTAGCACTGAATATAAAGTGTAAGATAAGAATCTGCTTATTACAGTGCCTAGTGATTAATCATTGTACAGGACACTAGCGTGGGTGCATAGAAAGAGAGCATTCCACCTGGTTGGGTGCAGAGGCAACCACCGCCACCTCTGAATTAAACAGTGAATTTACCTGCCTTCTGCCCTCTTGGAAATTAAAGTCTACGCAGAGAGACAAACATTGGGTACCAACTTCACAACCTTTTAAACACTTGAGAAAATTCTAACTGAAGAACAGAGTTGTAGGGGGATATAACTTGATCTGATCTAGTACAAAGAACTGAACTTGATCTAGTATAAAGGGAGCAGAAAAATCATTTCCAAAGGAATATTTAAGATTAAGACCTTGGGCCGGTGATATGGCTCAGCGGCATAAGCGCCTGCGTGGCAAGTGCGAGGTCCTGAGTTCGACTCCTGGTACCCACATAAAAAAAAATTAAAAAAAAAAAAGACCTGAACAACACATAGGGCTAATTAGTGTGCATGTGTGTGTTTACAGTACTCGTTGTGCAAAGGAAAGGAAGAGTATATGCACAAAATAAACTGTTTTTTGGATTCATTGAGATGGTAACAATTATAGGATATTCGGGTACAGATGCCAAAACTCGGGAAAGAACTGGGGTTAATGATGAAGGTCAATGCTCTCTGCATTATGTAGCGAAGGCTACTAGAGGAAAGAAAGGAGAATAGCAAGAGCAGAACCTTGAGGGACAGTTGCACTGAGAAGAGGGATGTGAAATACAATAACTGGCTGGAGGAAGGAGGGAAACTTTTTCAAAGGGAGTGGATTTCAGAGCTCAGGTGGTAGATATCTTGGAGGGAGGGAGGGGGATGCAAGGTTGATGGAAGCAGTGTTTTCCTAATGACAAGAACATAGGGATAAATTAGCCTCAGAGAAATGAATAGAGCTCAAATTAGATAAATGAATAGAGTAGAAATTTCAAATCCTTGAGAATATATTTGCAATATATCTAAGTAGTACTGTTATTAATTTACTCAGGATAGATTTAATTCATGTAAATTATACTCTGTTAAGATGAAGAAAATAATCTATGAAACGAAGGTATCTCCATAATTCTTCAGATATTTTCAGTACTTTAAAATTTTTTGGAGGTTTGAAGGTGGTTATTAGGCCCCAGAATATCCACTTATTTCAAGATAAATGAGAACTATATAAGAAGCATCCAGATAAATCAAGATACATTGACATCCTTGAAGTTTTACCAAAGAAGGACATGTTTTATGTTCTAGTTGATGGCTCTAGGGAGAACTGCTGGCTATGGATAGCAGAATATTGCAGAAGTGGTGACAAGCTTTTTCTGATGTGTTTCATGTTTATCTTGTGAATATTTACTTCCCAGTTTTTTTCTGTTTTGGCATTATCTATGAGACAGCCCTTCTTTTGAGGCAGCACCATTCTTTAACACTTACTGAGTATTTACTATGGGCATTCAGTCTTGCAACCCAATTGATCTGCACAATAACCCTAAAAGGTGGGTACTACTGTCCCATTGTACAGATCAGGAAAACAAAGCAGAAGTTAAGCAATGTGTCCAACGTTATACCCCTTTCAGTGCCAGTGCTAGGATTTAACACTGCATGTTGGTTGAAGTTGCTGTCTTAACCACTCCCTGCGATGACAAATAGCCAACAGGCTCTGTTTTATGACCCCATTTGAAAGACTGTTGTATGTGTGCTCTTACAGAAGTTACCTCAGAATGAAACCTTGCGAGTTAAGGGTGTGCAGTTTGAGTCAGATCTTTGTAATACCTATGAAGCTGGAGGTTAGGCATTGAAGTTGTTGATTTGGTAATATACCATTATTTATTCCAATCATCTAAGTAGCTTTAGACGAAAAAATATCTCTCTTACCCAACAACTCTCCACTCAACTTCTTTGGTCAAAATGATCACCTGTTTCCTATTTGTACCTTCATGTAAATTTCAAGTTGTTTTTAGTCATGCTATACACTTGGCTTGAAATGCCTGGCACAAAGACCTTCACCGCAGTCCTTCACTGAAGGTTTGGAGGGGCCATTCAATGAGCGAGTGAGTCAGCCACTGCCCAAGAACTAATTCCATAAAGTCCGTCTCAAGCCTTTAAACTTGAAGACTCCCAAATGTGCTAAAACTAACATTCTAGAAATAAGTATCTTACCACCTTTAAAATTTTGCCATAAAACACACTTTACACAGTTTCTCTTAACAAAAATCTATTATTAAATGTGCCACACTTTGCAATAAACTTTAAATATTGAAATCTACATTTCTCTATATTTGCTATGTTCTAAATTATGCTGAATTGTTATAGAAAAATAATTCAAGATTAAGCCACTCTGGATTCCATTATTTGCCAGGAAAAGTAGTTTAGAATCTTAAAGTTGATCAGGTCGTTTAAGTAGTTAACCCAAATAGAGTACTGAAAACGTTTGACTTCTTGTCTTTCAATTTATGAAGCAAATTACAAACTCTACTTAGTACAGAAAGGTCACAGTGGGACAGGACGAATGTGGACCTAAGAGAAAGCTCACATCTTCCAGTCTGTATCCATACTTCATTCCTGTGGACTTGGAAACTGTGAGAAATAAAAAATCTTGGTGAAAAGAAAATGTATTTAATGGATCTGGGCTCCAGATCAAGCTTGGGCATTTGTTCTGACTTCCTCTCCTGTCCAAACCCAGCTAACAAAACTTGGTGGAGGATGTGAACAGGGGAAATGATAAAATTTGCAGGTATAGCCAAAAAGGCCAGGTTCCCGAGGAGCCTGCTAATCTGTCTGGTAAATTCTCAATTCTTCCCGTCTCACCACTAAATATACAGCAGAGGGGTTAGAAACACAAGCCTAAAATGATAATTGATACCAAGGCAACTTTATTTGACCAATACACAGAGAACCAATCATCCATTAGTTGGCTAGTAATAGCTGTTATCTCAGGTGACTTCTGTTCCTCGAGCACGAAGTCAGAAGTTAATCAGTCATTGTCTCAACATTTTTGTTTTAGTGCTGGCCATTGAGCTTCTTGCAGCATGCCAGGGCATAGAGTTTCTACGCCCCCTGAAAACAACCACTCCCCTGGAGAAGGTCTACGACCTGGTGCGCTCTGTTGTCAGGTAAAGTCAACAGGTCCCTGGAAGTTACACCATTTCAAACTGTGAACCTTGGCAGTACTTAGTGTTTGGCTGATGGATTAATATGCTTTCTCTGTAGGCCCTGGATAAAAGACCGCTTCATGGCCCCAGACATCGAGGCAGCACACAGGTTGCTCTTGGAGCAGAAGGCAAGTAGGCTACCAGATTATTTCTTAGTTTTTGGTTGTTATGGGAAAGCAAAGTGGGAGGGAGTGGAGAAACATTCTTAGTCTATTGTTTCCCGGCTATTTCTTGGAAGTGAACATAGAAGTACAGAGACAACTTGCAAGGCCACTACAAAGCCATCTGATAATCCTTTAAGGGCCCCATGTTGCACCCAAACATTGACTACCTAAGGCATAGAAGCTGAAATGAATTTTAAGGGAGTTTTGAACAAATATTTATGGAGAGAAATTGAGATGAATGATTCATAGACCTTGGCTCCCCAAAAGGTTCTGTTTTGTTCAAAAGAACTTTCTGTTCTGGTGATGTTAGCACAACTCCCACCACGAGGTAAGGTGTGATGACTGCATAGCCCTGGGTAGACAATGAAGTCCAGGATATTACTTCAAAGGGCTTTGAGCCTGTTTCCTGTTCTGATGTGGCCCTGCCCCATCTTGCTGGGTGAAATATGCCTTTACTGTTTATTTTCTCTGGTTACATTGACCATAGACTTAGCTGATTGATACGTATGTCTAGCATGCTGATTTCTCTCTCTCTCTCTTTCTGTGTGTGTGTGTGTGTGTGTGCTTTCAGCTTTTTGATTTGTAAATATCATATTGTGTAGAACAGTGATAGTGAACCTTTTAGAGACCGAGAACCCAAATTGCAACACAAAGCCCATTTATTTATTGCAAAGTGCCAACACTGCAATTAAACCTGAATACTGAGGTTTTAGTTTAGAAAAAACAACTCATACGTTAACATCTTTTGTCTTAAAAAAAAAAACAATGCATGTGCCATAAGTTCATTACCACTGTCCTAGAATCATTTCCCCCAGAACAGTTGCTCCTTTCCCCTTTGATCTTCACACCTATCATTTTAAGCACATCATATGCCCTTAGAGGGAAAGCCTACTACCTGCTACCAATTTTGTAATGGTAGAAACGTGTGTGGGAACCTAGCTGTTGAAAGAATACATTTTCTAAGGTCGTAAAGGAGGAAAGAGTCCTTGGCTATCAGTGGTAATCAGAGAAAAAGCATCTGCAAACCAAAAACAGGGCTTTAATTTGAAAAAAAAAATGTTATGCTTAAAAGAAAATAGGTGGGTGGACAGAGGTAAAGACAAAAACAGGATCTGAGGTTGTGCTTCTCAAACTTGAACCTGCATGTGAATCTCCTGGCCATCTTGTGAAAGTGCAGGTTCAGATTCAGTAGGTCCAGAGCAGGTGCTGAGGTCCTGCCTGGTCCCAGGTGATGCTGATGGGGCTGAGACCAGACTATAACTGAGAAGCAAGAGTCAAAGGCACAGAGCACCTGTGGCTTGGAAACAGAGCCATGGACAAATCCAATAAAGTGCCTTTTGTCATTCAAGGCTTGCTTCACAAAACACGGTCAACTCATACCCATTAGCAACCATCCTTAACTCGTCCGTCCATCTGTCCAGTCCAGGCTGAAGTTTCTAGATTCTGTTTGTTGTTTGCTTACTTGCATGTTTTGCTTCAGAAGAGAAAGCAGCTTAAAACTTTCAACACTCTTGGACTTTGTAATTTTAAAGTCTTTAATGAAACCAACAACTAATTGACACAAGTCACGTGTCAATGGCTCAAAATAAAAGCAAGCAAACAACCACTCTGGTTCTACTCAGGTAGAGAGGAGGTTTTCCTTGGAATGAAGTTGATGCTTAGCAGCATGCAGAGATAATGTCCATATTTCAACTTTGTCCTGTCCTTGCTTCTCAGGTTTGGGATGTAGCTGTGCCATACATTGAAAAATACAGAATGGAGCATATTCCAGAATCAAGACCTCAGTCTCCAACAGCCTTTTCACTGCAATCTCTACACCAGAAAGCCACCAAAATCCCAGAGACAGAGGAACTTTAATGGGTTTTGTCATGAGTTAGAGCAGATGGCGTTCAGCCGAACACAAAGTGGTTCTGTGCTTTGGGAACTTTCCTAGGTAGATGGCATTCCCCGAAAGCCTGACTTGGATAGGATGGTAGCAATAGTATAGCGGCTCAGTCCAGCACTGTGTTCTTGTTCCCGTAGCTTGAGATGCATTGGGTGTTTTGGGGTTGTAGGAGTTTTCTTTCTTTCTTAAAAATATCAGCATAGCCACCATTGCATGGGTCTGTTTTTTAACTCTTAACATTAGATGAACTCAAATTTGGAAACAGATTGATAGCATTCTTCTCCAAAAAATTCGATTTTTGTGAACATTGGTTTTTTTTTATTGCTTTGAGAAGCTCCTTATTAGTTGACTTTCTTCGACTGATTGTACTACGCCATAACATGACAAATGTTCCTTAATATGCATTCATAAATAGCCATTCTAAGTCACAATTTGTTCTTAAGCTACTCTTTCTTCTACTAGTTGAATCACAGTAAAGAATAGTCAATTGGTCTTAAACCATTAAATGCAGAGGTATTAACACCCACAAGAAGCCTTATGTAGAAAGGAGTAAGGGATGAATATGAAGGTTTTGCTATCTGGTGGTCCTTGAACTGTGTCTTTCATACTTATCAATGTCACTATACATATTCCGTAAATATGTTTGATGATATGCTCAAATTGGAGTTTGGAGTTAGTCTTTATCACTTCCTGTGTGTTAGTACTCTAGTCACATGTGTATGGTAACCCTGCTAAAAAGCCTCATTTCACAGATAAGCGATCTGTGGGTGTTGACCAACCCCCTCCCTGTAATGCTAATCATTAGAATGAGCCCTATTGACACAAGTCAGATGGACCTGAGGAAGTATTACCCAATCTGTGTTTTTCTCCCAAGAAGATAAAGGACCCTCTGGGAAGGCTTAGTGTAATGGGCCAGGGGAAGAATGGGTCGGATGACCTCTTGCCTTCCCAAGGCTGAGATGTGCGACTTTGCACCTAGCTGTACAATGGTGTACAAAGCACTCCAGTCACTATCGTCACTGCAGCTGGTCAAGTAAAGGACAGACACGCTTGCCAGTTCACCTAGCTGAGGACAGCAGTGGTGGACCCAACACTGTATTTCACAGCAGGATCGTCACTCTTTAGTTGCATCTTGTCCGTAGGAAAGTTGAGGAGCCAAGTAAAATCTTTTGGTTTGGGAAACAAAACATGTGCTGGGGAATTTGCTCACCTACAGGTTGTTTTTGGTGCTATTTTTTGCTAAAATGGGAACACAGCCACAGTTGATTCATTCTTATACCCAAGCTGCAGTTGAGCCAGTGACCCAGCCGTCCAGTGGCTGCTCTTCGCTCCAGTGTGGAAGGGCTGGATCCCCACCCACGCCCAAGGTCCTGTGGGGCACAGTGATATGGCTCTGTTAGAAATGGGCATCATGGGGCCGGGGATTGAGCTCAGTGGTGCAGCACCTGCCTGGCAAGTGTGAGGTCCTGAGTTCAATGCCCGGTACCCCGCCCCCCGAAAAAAAAGAAAAAAAGAAATGCACGTCACCTGACCTCAACAGAATTCCAGAGCAAATATAGAATAAACTGTTTTCAATGGTCTCATTTTCACTTTATTTTGAGATTTTTTGTGGGGGAGATGCTGATTATACAGCACGTATATGGAAACTTGTTTTAGTGATAATGGCAATCAAAAGTCAGACAGTGGCAAAACCTTTAATGGAGGCTTAGGAGGAAAAAGAAGGTAGGGAATGGACCTCAGCTTGAAAAGCTGAAGGGGACCCAGCCCTGAAAAGATCAGACTGGTCTGATCTTTGTTTGTTTTTTGACACTGGGAATTGATTGAACCCAGGAACTTCGTACTGCGATACCTCCTCAGCTCTTTTTTACTTTTTATTTTGAGGTAGGATCTTGCCAAGTAGCTAAGTTACCCAGGCTGGGCTTTAAACTTGCAGTCCTCCTGCCTCAGTCTCCAAGGATTACAGGTATGTGTCACTACACCTACCTCAGAGTAGTTTTCGTGGCACCGCTGAGGTGGGCTAGGAGCTGGGAATTTTTTTCTTGGGTGATAAGTATGGCATTATTGGAGATGTCCTTCTTATGTTTTATTGGATCTATTCCTAGGACACGATTTCAACCAGTCGCTATTTTTGTTCTTGGGGACATCATAGCAGCCCCACCCTCTGCTATTACAGTGTACACGGTCCCCGAGATAAGAGGAGAGTATGCTCCACACATTGTTAGCAAGGGAGCATCGGTAGAAGGACGCCCACACCTCTAGTGGGTAACAACAGATCACGGATTAGGGCCTGTGAACCCCCCATCTGCTGTTCCGTGAGGTACCTGTCCTATTTCACTGGGAATTGAGTCCAGGGCACGGTATATGCTAAGCATATGCTCTACCACAGGCTACACCCCCAGGTTCAATTCTTAGATTTGTGTAACAAAATTTAACACCTCTTAAATACAAAGGCTAGTCTAAGTGTAGTTAATCATATTTCTGGAAGATTCAGGGAACAGATGTTAACACATTTTGGAAAATGTCATGGGCCCAATGCACTTTCTCCCTCTTTCCCACTGAGTAGTGGCAAAGGAGTTGGAGGAATCAGGATCCTCTCCCCAAGAGGCCCACCTGGGCTTCTCCTCCCAGGGAAGCCAGGTAGGGTGAGCCCCAAGGCACAAGGACTTTTCAGCTTCTGCTGTGTCGTGTTCACTGATGGCCTAGTGGCCAAAGCAAGTCACCTGCCAAGCCACTCACCAAGCCTGGAATCAGTTTGGGAGAGTGATATTCAAGTGACATCCGTGGATGTGTAATTCGGCATGATTTATGGCCATTCTCTACCAATCTACCACATACACATAAAATCCAGCAGATACAGCTGGGTGTAGTGGTGCATGTCTATAATGCCAGCACTTGGCAGGCAGAGGCAGGAGGATCACCACAAGTTTGAGGCCAGCCTGGGCTACATAGTGAGTTCAAGGCCAGCCTGAACTACATAGTGAGACTGTCTCAAAAAAACAAAAAAAAGAAAAAATCCAATGAATATTTGAAAGAGATACTTTTCATGCTACTCTAAACATATGTCTTATTTGTGGGTCTGAACACTGGAGTAATTTTTTTAAGCAATATATCATACTTATCTCATAAATAGTATGATCATTTTGCCTTTTAGGTTTCTTTTGCTAAACGTACTAATTAATTAAGTGCAAACATTGAAAATGCACCCCAAAAAACAAGGAGAAAAGTTGGAAGACGTTTGTTCAGCTCGGAAGATAGACCTTATTAGTCTAAAAAGGTCCTGTTCCCTTTGCTGAGTGCTTAGTTCAAGAAAGGGCTGGAATGTTATTTGGGTCAGTGAGACAGAAGAGAGTTACTGGAGGCTTCTGAGAAAGTGTCTTCTCTCACAAGAGCCACCGGAAGTCATCCTTCTCCCCTTCCTGCTTGACCTAAATGAGGAGACACAGAAAGCCGTGGCTATCAGCAGCCAGCCAGACCAGGGCATGGCTGGATGGCAGAGCAGAGAGAGGAAGGAATGTGGGTCCTCCACATCATTGAGCTTCTGGATCAACCAATCCAGAAACCTGCCTTGCCTCTGAATTTCCAATGGTAAGCTAAGAAACTTCCTTATTTTTTAAGCCAATTTTGGTCAAGTTTTTGATACTTGCAGCCATTGGCATCCTACCTAACACGGCCACTGCGTGTGAGGGGCTGCTGTGCACCAAAATCACATGCAACCCTGTGTTCAAGGACTTACTGCCTAGTTGGGGACATACTATGGAAACTGCTGTACCAACTTTATCAGGGAGGCCTTGAGAGAAAGGACTGAGCTGAGCTTTGCAGGTGGGAATCAGAGAGAGACAAGGGAAAAGGAGAAATGCAACCTAAGTGTCAAGGTATGGCGCTCATTGACCCCTTGTGTGTTTGCTCAGTTTCAAATAAACAGGAAACCAAATGGCCTTGATCCTTGCACTCACAGTTTATAGTCTAGGCAGTGGGCCAGATGGCAAAACAAACAACACAACGTGTACTAGTACCGTGGGAAAGCTGGGATGTAATCGGGGGCCAGGACATGTAACTCATGTTCAGTAGGAGAAGAAAACTTTACCAGCATGGAAGACCTGAGATCTTGAGCATGCATGAAAGGGACAGATCGCTGTGGCTCAGTGGTAGTTTCCACCATCTGGGTACCAGGTGCCCCTTGGCTACAATAGTTTCAGTAGAGCCACTTGGAAAACATGTGGCTTCATATATTGGAATACCTTCCCGTTGGCAAAAACATCTCTCCAAGAGGCTGGTATTGGCTTTATTCTTCAACTGCTTCCTATTAGAAAGACCAAGATGCCTGTGCTTTAAGGAAAACTGGCAAATTAATATAAATGATGAAGTTAGTCTGTTTCAACAGAGTGTTATTCTTTTGAGATCAAGCTTTCAATACCATCTGGCATAGATTTCATTTTTTAATGTCCATCTTCTTGCTTTAATTGGATTGTAAATTCCCTGAAGGCAGTGCCCGGCTTGGAAACAGAATTCCAGAGATGGAAGCAATCCAAATTGCAGATATAGAATTCAAGATGAAATCAAAGCCCAGATGTTTGTCTCCTTTGGCATACATATCGTATTAGCTTGCCTGTGATATTGTCCCCAGAGGGTGAAAATTGACTCTTGATAGGCACAAAAACATACAATAGTTTGAGGCTCTCCAAAGCTTGACCCTGCCTGACACAATCTTTCTTAGGAGAAATGTAGTTTTTCTCCTGTGGTGGGCTTGTCATTTTTAGATGATGATGATACCATGCAAACCGGGTTGCTGTCTCACAAAGTCCAAGAATGAAATCCTGGACAAGGAGGCAGTTAAGAGGAGTGCTCGCTGAAAGTATAAGAAAAAAGATGGCTCACTGTTTGGGGGGAAGGTCCTGAAAGTGGGGCGCCACAGAAGCTCTTTGTCCAGAGTCTTTCATGGACAAGCAGAGCACAGGAATTTGCTCAGGGCCCAAGGGTCACCTATCATGGGTGGCCTCATGGGTTTAAAATAACCGGTTGAGATTCAGGCTTTCTAATGCAGAGTTCAAAAGAAAAATCAGTTACTCGGGGTCTTTGAGTTCATCGAAAGCATCCCCCAGCCTGGATGTAGGAAGAGGTTGCTAACTAATTTGGTGCATTCCATTATCTTAACTTTTATCATTTTTCCTGTGCTTGTTCTTACATCTCTGAGCTTAACTCTCTATATGGCTTGAGTTAATGCTTAAGTCAGTACACATGCTGTTGTCTTTGTAAGGCTGACCAGCCCGATTCCACCTTAGGCCCTGTCCCTTGCTAGCTGGCTGTTTCCAAGCTAAAGAGCTGAACTGTCTCCTACAATGAGAGAAGAGGTGCCAGTCTAGTTCAGTGGAGCAGAGAGTAAGGACTTTCACATCTCTCTGAGCCACCCTGAGAGCTTTCCGCCTGAATTCACTCCAACTGGTATTTGCTCCACCAATGGACTGGTCAGTTTTGTAGACATCCTGCCAGAGCCATTCACACAACAAAAAGGTACACTAAAGCCAGATTGATTTTTCTACACTTGTCCTGGGCATAGCCTGCTAAAAAACTCGCAGTGGCTTCCCCGGGTCTTAATAATAACATTCCAACAAGTAAGACTGATGTTCAAAGCCCTGAGAATTCTGACTTTATAGTGCCAGCCCCCCACTGAATCCACAGCTCTAGGAGAACCTATCATGTGTCTTCCGAGTACTCTATGACCTTCAGTTTGGGCATTGTGGAGTTCTTCCGGCTCATCAAAGCCTCCCAAATTCTCAGAGCTGAGAACACGGTAGCCTCCTTCTCCATCACTGCCATGCAATTGCTTTTTTTGTTCATTTGTTTGGTTGGTTGGTTGGTTTTACTTTTAACTTTACTCCCTCAGGAGCATCCTCCTTTGCATTATATTGAGAGATCATGTCTCTTTCCAACCCATAGAATAAGTATTTGCACAGCATCCTGGGTAGTAAACTTAGCATTATATCTGATAAATAATTTTCACTGAAACTGAACATGTTTTGCAGTTATTCATTATCCTTATCCATCCATCATCTGCTTTGAACCAATCACTACACTAAATTCTGAGGCCCTAATAAGATTCTTGCTTTCTACTAATTCATAACTGAATGGGAAAGACAATTAAATTACAGTCCTAAGAAGGCTATCATAGACATGTGAGGGATGAGGAACAACCAGCTCCAATTTCCCCACACAGAGAAGAGGAGTTAAGTACCTTAATTTCCCCTCATCCAGTTTTGCTTTCTGTGGTTTTGGCTACCTGAAGTCGACAGTGGTCTGAAATTATTAAAATAGAAAATTCCAGACATAAACAATTCCCAATTTTTAAATTGTGCCCCATTCTGAGCAACATGACAGTATCTCGAGCCATCTTACTCTGTCCCTCCTGGGATATGAACCTCCAGAGTAGCCACACTGTATATGACACCAGCTCATTAGTATCTTCGTCACCCTGTCATCCAGAATGACTGTCCTGGCACCACAGATCTTGTGTTCATGTAACCCTTGTTTTACTTAATACTGATCCCAAAGCACAAGAGCAGTAATGCTGGCAACTCAGATATGCTAAAGAGAAGCCATAAAGCACTTCCTTTAAATGAAAAGGTAAAAGTACAGTAAGATATTTTGAGAGACAGGCCACATTCACATAACTTTTATTACAGTATATTGCTATGAATTGTTTATTTTATTATTAGTTCTTGTTGATTTCTTAGTTTGCCTAATTTATAAATTAAATTTTAACATAGATATGTATATATGGGAGAAAATATAGTACCTGTAGCTATAAAATGTTAGTACCACCGGAAGTTTCAGGCCTCCACTGAGGGATCTTGGACACATCCTCTGTGGATGAGGAGGGGTACTGTACGCCAAGCAGAGGGAGCAGTGTTGCACATCCTCTGTAATTCACGTGATATGTTCCAGGAAGTGTGGAGATCCGTGTGACCAGGGCCTGGACCCCAGTGCTTCTCAGACTTTAATAGACATACAAGTCTCAGACTTTAATGGACACAAAAGTCAGCTGGAGCCTTGCAAAGATGAAGATACTCATTCAGCAGGTCTCAAGTGAAAATGAAGCAAGGGGGAATATTTTGAAGGGAGTTAATGGCAATGTTTCTTTTACTATAGTTAAGTTCAAATTTTTTTTTGAATACTGACCGTATTTTTCAGTTACACTTCATAATCCTGGGTGGCTGGGGTTCTGGGGCAGATCTAACATTTTAGTTTTGCCCTTTGTGTCTTCTGCGTCCCACACTTCTGCCACTGACCAGGTGACTGGTCACGGGGGGGAGCATCACCCACAGCAAATATGATTCCCCCACAGCTCCTCAAAATGGCTAAACCTGATGGATAGAGGCCCCAAAACCCTGATGCAATGACAACAAAATGCAATGGTGACCCTTAATCTTCCAATCAGCAGTACTGGTATGGTTTGGATGTGGTTTGTCCCCCAAGAGTCTGTGTGACAGAAGCTTCGTTCTCAGCATAGCAAGGCTAGGAGGTGGGACCTCTGGAAGGTGAAGCCTTGGAGGAAAGTCCTTAGGTCAAAGTTAACTGGAGGGTGGGGAGTACTGTCCTCAAAAGGGATAAAGGCATGTCTCCTGGGACTCTGGTTAGTTCTTGCAAGACCACTGTTATAACATCCTGAGCTTGGTTCCATCCAGTCTCTCTATGGCTTTATGAAGACGTGATTGCTCTTCTCACATACATTCCCACCATCATGGTCTGCCATGAGTTGGTGCAGCCAAGGAGGACCCTCACCATGCTGATTGGAACTTTCAGCAGACAAAGCTGTGGGCTAAATAAACCTCATTTTATAAGTAGCATGTGTGACCACTAATCCTGATGTGTCAACTTGATTGGATAAAGAAATGCCTAACCGATTAGCAAAGCACATTTTTGGGTGTGTCTGGGTGGGTCATAGAGGTGTGATCTTGACTACAATATAGTCTGCAGCCCTTCCTCTCTGGCACTGTTCCCCTGCTCTGCTTCCTAACTACCATGGATTAAGCAGCTTTGCTCTGCCCTGCCCTCCCGCCATGATGTTCCTGCCTTGGAGCCCGATGACTATGGACTGAATCCTCTGAAACTGAGTCAAATTAAATCTCTCCACCTTTAAACTGTGCGTGTCAGGAATTATGTCTCAGCAAGGGAAAAGCTGACTAATACAGCATGCTTTGCTTATTTCATTATAGCAACAGAAAACTGATTTCATTTGACTTACATTGAGTAGTATAAAGCCTCATTAATTCAGGCTCTATTAATCTGAACTTGGTGATAATTTGACAATTAATGTTTACCTGTCAAAGCACTTCTTTATAATAGAAGAAAGTTTGATTATGTAGCTGTGATTATAAAGATAAATGAAACATTTTTAAAGATTTCAAGTAAACTCACATGGCTTTAGAAACACACGTTTATATAAATAATCATAATCATTCACTCTGCAAATAATTTTGTAATTTGTTCATTTAACCTTGTTC
Organism: Erethizon dorsatum; assembly: GCA_028451465.1. Taxonomy (NCBI): domain Eukaryota; kingdom Metazoa; phylum Chordata; class Mammalia; order Rodentia; family Erethizontidae; genus Erethizon; species Erethizon dorsatum. Next base: position 11,348,399 of record CM051834.1, read on the forward strand.
AAAAATTCTAATAGAAAATGCTGCTGATCCAGTTCCAGGGCTAAAAGGAAACAACATTAGTAATAAAGACAGCAAATATTTATTGAGATCTATCATATGTTTTTCATACTATGTGATGTGAAGAATCAAAAACATTAAAACAACTTCAAAAAATTACATAATTTGAGTTGATTAAAATGCATCTATTACAGAAATGGTCCCACACCTCTGTGTAAAGTGACAAAGTCTTCAATTCTGCTATGAAGTTTCATTGCTAGGAATGAAAAGACGTTAGAAATGGAAGGACACCCCCACATCCACTAATTCATTTGAAAAGCATTGAAAAGAAAATACAATTCACTTATTAGAAAAAGATATATTTAGCTTAATTTGGGGCATATCAATCCAGATTTCCTTCCATTCCCTAATGGCTACTAAATATAGCTTAAAAGTTGAGAATTGAGATGTGAAAACAAAAGGAAATTTCAAGCCAAGTCTGGTTTTCCCACAAAGGCATTTTTGTGATATCCCATCATATTAATCTTCAGAATATTTTGTAAACAATCTTTGTGAAAAAATTTAATGATTTGACAAAAACAACTTACTTGTTTATATGTTCGTGTGCACATGTTCAATTCAAATAAATCAACCCCTTGAGTTTTGTTAAGTGAATTAACAAGACAATTGAAATATATTTAAAGTGGCATAGTTCTGGTAAGCCACTAAGGAATTTTAACTTCTTTAAGACACCTCATAAGGTATAATAGCTGTATTGACTTATTTGATATAATGGAAATATCTTCTCTTTCCTTCCAGTTCTATCATTTTTTATAGATGACTTTTCCTTTAACTACAACATATTCAATTAACTCATGATGGCCTCCAAACTGGTAAATCAAATGCTCCCATCTGGAAAAAAAATCAAACATTTTTTTCAATGCATAGTAGTCAAAGTCGTCACAGTGTCAATAAATGCTAATTTAAAATGCATTTTCTAAAATTTGATTTATACTAGATCATTGGTATTTGGGTCTTTCAAACAAAAGGTAAATAACTAACTGGTCGATTGTAAATTAAACATCTTTTTGTTGGGGGGGACCGGGACTCAAACTCAGGACCTTGCATTTGCCAGGCAGGCGCTGCGCCACTGAGCCATATCCCTGGCCCTTAAATATCATTTAATAATATTATTTAAGTACTTGATCTTAATCAAACATTTGCTTGATTATGTGAGGCACAAATGGTAAATGAGCATTATTTTCAACAGGGGGAGAGGGTTCTGACCATTAGGAGTAGAATTACACAGCCACTCTTCTCTGTTGACCATGGGGTCCAAGGGCCGTGACAGACTCTCAAGAGTCAAGGAGCCACAGAATTAACAACTTTTAGATTAGAACAGGACCCAAATTGCCACACTGGAGGCCCAGGTGGCAGCAGACAGTGGGTAATAATAAGAAACAAGGAACAGGATAACTAAGGGAGGACTTTGGGTGTCCACTTGCTATCAGAAGTCCAAGAAAGAATGCGTCAGAACCAAGGTGACAACCGGAGCTGGGAGCAAGCAGGTCAAGAGCCAAAAAGAAAAATGAAAATATATGCCAGAGAGCAGAAGTCCCAAGTCCAGGAAAACAGAGCAGGAACCTGGAAACCTATGACAGATATTAAGACAAAGAGACCTGAAAACATGGTCTACCTGAAGTTCAGGAGCAGGAGGTAGACTTTCTGTCTAGAAAGGGCTGGAGACAAAGAGGATTGGGCAGTGTATAGACTAATAACTAGTGGAACTGGATTTAAACCTCATCTTCATATAAGAGTGGGCAGAAAATAAAATAGCGCCACTGAGAAAACACTCACCTGGATGCATTGATGATAATGAAATCCCCCTGTTTGCCAACTTCCAAAGATCCATGTGTGTGGGATTTTCCCAGTGCATAAGCTGCATTGATGGTGGCAGCAGCCAAGGCCTCGGGCATGGACATTCTCATGTTCACACAGGCCAGATGCATGACCATTGGCTAAGGTGGGAAGAGAAGAGCGTTAGGAAAGCAACAGAACAGCAACAGTTACTTAGAACATTTCTCAGCCCAGCACAACAAACAAAGATAGTTGAATGCATCAATAGAAGGGCTCAGGATATAGCTCAGTGGCAGAGGTTGCGCTTAGCGTGCCCAAAGCCCTGAGTTCAATCCCAGCACCCCCCAAATAAATGTACAGGTGGGACTTGTTAAATTGCTATGAAAATATCTAAATTTATTCATGAAGTTTCCTATGCTTTGGAAAATTCTTCTGTGCTATAGAGACTGTGTATTTACTATTTATTTACAACTTTTTAAGACCCTTACTGCGTAAGATGAAGCTTACCTCCACCCTAACTTATTGAAGCCTCTGAGCTCCTGCTATGCTCTGGAGAAGGAAAATGGGCTACTATAAAACCAAAAAAACTCAAGGCTAAATCAGAAAATAATGCAAATAGTAGCTTCTCTTCTCTCAGCCTGGAGCCATTCATGTGGAGAACAGCCCAGTTATACTACTGGCTACACCTTTTTTCTTATTTCATGGGGAAGATCTGAAAACATTTCCTTGTGAAACAAGTAAAAAGGTGTATGATTGGCAGATACTCTGCTCAGAAAGACATGAAGAATAATTACCATTGAAAAGCAGTATGCATTAGGGTTGAAATCGCTGCCCAGGGCAACAATTACCCCTTCATCTAACATCTTCCTGGCTCGCGGCTGCTTCAGTCTAAGGAGAGGAGAAAAGATGTCGGTCTTTAGGATTAGAACATTTCAGAATAGATGTTTAGAAAGGAAGACAATTTGAGACAACTAACCCCTTCATGTTCTAGAAGGAGAAACAGAAAGTCAAGCTTAAGTGATCAGTGACGGACTTAGCTAGAACCCCAGGATTCTTGACTTTATCACTGCTTTTCAAATTACTCGATTATTACTTGCTTAATTTGTGATTATTTACCTTAATGATTTATACATATTTAGAGATTTTTGCTAAGGAGAAAAATATAACTTATAAATGGCTTTCAAATCTAATAAATTTTTGTGACTCTCAAACTAAATAACTAATGAGTTTACTCTTCCCCTCCTTTTTTCTTCTTCCTTTTCTTCCTCTTCTTCTTCTCCTTCTCCTTCTTCTCCTGGATTCAAACATTTTTCATAGTTCTTCTAAAGTCTTGAAGGCTCAAGAATGTAACATGTGGGCCGGTGAGATGGCTCAGCGGCGTAAGCGCCTGCCTTGCAAGCGCGAGGGCCCGAGTTCAACTCCCAGAACCCACATACAAAAAAGGGGCCGGTGATATCACTCAGCGGCACGGGTGCCTGTTGGTGCACAAGGTCCTGAGGTCGTCCCCCCGGTACCCACAAAAAAAAAAAAGAATGTAACATGTAAAAAGTTTGTACTTCTTGGTGATGAGTCATCTCCCTGGCATCTCTGATGAAATATTCTTTATTCTTTAGGATATAACTCAAGTCATTTCAAAGATAAACACAGCCATATACTAGTAAAAGTGATGGATACAGATTAATTCAGTAATAACTACTGCAATAAGGAAAAGAACAACATAAACTGCACTCAACTTCCATTTGTGCAGAGGTAACTGGGGGTTTTAAGGGGAAATGAAATAGGGAAGGAAGATGAATCAGGGACTCAGGCAGTCAGGGAAGAGGAAATTTACTAAATGATAGAGGGAATTAGTCTAAAAGATCTGGCTTGACATTGGGGCTCATCTGGAAGAGAGACAAACTTGTTTCTGCATGGCAGGAGGCAGGGGTATAAGTTAGAGCAAGGGGCCCATCAAATTGGGAACAAGAGTAAAAATTTTCTCCTTGAATAACTGCCTGTCAAAGAGATAGCTGGTGGGTCCTTGAGAATATAGTTCTGGGCTGGAGATTTAATCTCAAAGGAGAAGAGAAAGGATGTATAATTGCTGTAAGAGGGTCTCAGGCCTATCTGCCTATCAACAGGTTTGGGGCTGGTACAAACAGCAAATTCTCCCAGGAGTTGAGCTTTGTCAGGGGCAGGGCCATCTCAAGGATGCAGTTTGGACCATCAGAAACTACCTTAGTGTTTGTTCTGGTCTCTTAGTCGCAGGGGCTGGGGAAGTGAAATCATTTGTACTGAGAGTTGGCAGTGTTTTTGTAGCCCGACATTGAGGCCCACTCTAAAAAGGGGCTCAGAGAACGCTGACTAGAGTTCTGTCAAGGAGAATTTTTATGAGGTGCCTCCTCTGGAAAGGCTTTCCAACCATCCCTGTTAAGCACCGCCTCCCATGGCCTCCTAAAGCACCCACACTCCCCCATCAGCCCTGGTACCGCTGGATGGCCTTTGTCATGGTAACGATGGACTGATACTCAGCCGTGATGGAATAGTACACCTTCTGGTTGTTCACTACAACCGATCCGTGAAAGCTCACTCTGTTTCTGTCTGACATCCATTTGGTTGGTTGGCGCCTCCTTGAGTCAGCTGGAAGATATTTAGACTATCGTGTCTGCCACTACTGCGAGCGAGAACTCTTGCTTTTTATTAAATTGTTTGTCCCTACGAGGTGAGCCCTGCCTCTGACTATTAATGTTTGCTGAATAAATGAATGAATGAATGAATGAATGAATGGCACTGTTATATTCTAGGAATGTAGTGAATGTGACAATAGGTAAAATAAGTTTATAGTTCAAATACTTAAAGTCTGCCTAAGTCTACCAATTGAGGCACTCCGTGAACTAATGAACTGCTAATTTCTTTTTTTTTCTTTTTTTTTCTTTTTTTTTTTGTGGGTGCTGGGGGTCGACCTCAGGACCCCGCGCACCAGCAGGCGCCCGTGCCGCTGAGCGATATCACCGGCCCCTTTTTTCGTATGTGGGATCCAGGAGTCGAACTCGGGCCCTCGCGCTTGCCAGGCAGGCGCTTACGCCGCTGAGCCATCTCACCGGCCCATGAACTGTTAATTTCTGGAATTCTCCGTTTAATATTTTCAGTCCGTAGTTGACCTCGGGTAAAAGAAACCTGGGAGAGGGAAACTGCAGACCAGGGATTTATGTAGCTTTTCGTGGATCATGCTGATGGCCTGGGTTCCCTCCTAGAACCACTTACATGAGGGAAAAGTGAGGCTGTAGAAGTATTAAGGGAGCTCCCTAAAAAACGACTATTTTCTGAATAAATAGTACATGCAAATATTCAGAAAATACACGATTAAAGGAAGCCCTGAAGAGGCATGAGGCAGTGGTTGTGCTGGAAAGGAGAGAAGGCCAGGTCAGGGCCTGCCGGGGACCTGCCGGTCTCTCCATTAGGAGAGAGCAGAAAAACACTGGAACAGAGAAGCCAGAGAGAGAGGAGTGTGGCCTTCTCTTCGATTGTCCTTGTCACCCACGTATGATGCAAACCTTTCTGGGGCAATGGCAGCCACCAATGTCACAGGAACAAAGTTCAGACTGTGAATGCTGAATAGCCCTTCAGGGCCACAAAGTCTCAGATTTTGCTCCTCACTAAGAGATTCCAGGCAAGTAAAAGAAAAACTCATTCTTTGAGTGATAGAAAATTAACCAAATTAAATATTGATTGATGACTTAGAGTGATGACTGTTGAGATCTGTAAGAAAAGCAGTTGACCAGACCAAGAACAGTTATTGATATTTCCTAATTGTATCTTACGCTGTGTCTCCTCTTTAGGAGAATTTTTTTTTTTTTTTTTTTGGTGGGTACCAGGGGTCGACCTCAGGACCTTGTGCGCCAGCAGGCGCCCATGCCGCTGAGCAATATCATCGGCCCTTTTTTCGTATGTGGGTTCTGGGAGTCAAACTCAGGCCCTCGTGCTTGCCAGGCAGGCGCTTACGCCGCTGAGCCATCTCACTGGCCCGAGAAATTTTTAAACAATAAAAAAAATCTATGTGTGTATGCAATCAACCCAATATTCCTTTCTTTTCTCTCCTAAAATTTACTGAAAGTCTGGCCCTCTCAACCTTGGCTCAATTCTTGTCTTAGGCTGTATACTCTTTGTTGCAGGTTGGGGCCCTTCTACACACTGAGGGATGTTTACCTGCATCCTTGGTCTCTACCCACTGGATGTCAGTAGGACCCCTAGTTGTGAGAACCAGAAATGTCCCATATCAAACATCCTCTTACGGGTGAGAAGCACCGTTCCAAGGCCATAAGTGCAGAATCACACCCTCACTAAGACCACACCCCGCAAGCACACAGCAAGCACCTAGTCCCCAGAGAAAATAAACTACTACTTGAATATTGGCCACCCGGGCCACGGCCTCGGCAGCTGCCATGGAAGTGGTTTAGTGGAAAGGCTGAAAAGACCTCAGAGCTCCTATTTAGCAGAATTAGAGCAAGGGCAGTTCTAAAAGATGGACAAGGTGTGTTCAATTCGTAGAAGGCCTACAGCAAAATCTCTGGGAAGATTTTACAAAACACACCTTGTATGTTTCCTCAGTCCTCCCACCCCCAGGATTTGTGGAAGTCCTCGTCCTTAATTGTGGTAGCTACTACCAACCTTTTAGAAAACAGCTCGTTCGGATTCCGAGTACTGTTAAATAGCCCTAAGAGCTTATGCATCCTTAAATAAAGAAAAAGTTTAAAACTCGTTTCATAATTTTCTAATTATAAAAGTAATGTATGTTGATTTTTTTTTAAACTGGAAAATACCAAAATCTAGGAGGAAAAAAGAGTACGATATTTCTCAATAATCCCACCACTCCAGCTTGAATATAAACTCCTTCCTTTAGGAACATCTGTCCAGAGTTGGCATCTTCATGAGCCTGCATTTTCAGGGATTTGTAAGGGTGATACAGTAATGTTCAGGTACCCGGAAGTCTGTGTCCTCCCAGCTTTGTGCTTGTGACCCTGGTGTCAAGGGTGAGAAACTCGCTTACCTCAGCATGTAGGCTGTGGTGGGCAGCAGGACAGCAGAGCACCCTGCTGTGGCCATGGCAGCAATGCCTTTGTCGCTCACCTCCTCCAGGTGGCTGACTGCCCGGGCCCCCAGCTCCGCCCCAAGCTAACAGGACAGAGAGGGGAGGTTAGCAGAGGCAATGATACAGAAAGCACCAGGAAACTGCTTTTCCTACAAAAGGAAAGGCACTCTGTTATGAAGATTTCCTGTCCACTACCTCTTATGAGCATAAATTTTCAAATGGATAAAGGATACAATGGACATCCATTTGAAAGGTAGCTTGCTATTTCTAAAACGAATCTTAAACACAAATACTTTCAGACATTCTCTGACAGAAGAAAATTTTATGAATCTTACAGGTCAGAGTAGAACTTTGAGTAACATCGGTAATAAAATCTATTATACCATCATAAAAACACGATCAAGGGGCCAGTGAGATGGCTCAGCAGCATAAGCACCTGCCTGGCAAGCGCGAGGTCCTGAGTTCGACTCCCAGAACCCACATACGAAAAAGGGCCAGTGATATCGCTCAGCGACACGGGTACCAGCTGGCGCGCGAGGTCCTGAGGTCGACCCCCGGTACCCACAAAAAAAAAAAAAAAAAAAAGATCAAGACAGGTATTTTGGAATGCTTATTGGATAAGAAAATGAACTTAAAGCAATCAGGTAAGAATAACAGACAGAAAATGTGGGGTCCTGTGACTGATCTGAGACTATCGACTTGATCTTGACTCTCCCAATGAAAAGCTGGGGCTAAAGCAAGAGGAAGCGATGCCATTGAGACTCGGAAGCGCTGCTTTAAAGTGGGTCACTCCTCAGCTTAGTTTTATCACGTACTTTTCCCTAAAGAACAAGTTTTCACACACACGCACAAAGTGCCCCTAGCTAAAGTTGACACGCGAAGCATTTCAAGGGCAGGAGAGTAGACCGGCACTTGGGGTCCCACTGTGGCCCAGGGAGGCTGCAGTGCTCCAGCCAACGCAGAGAACACTAGACCCTCATCGGCAGCTGGCTTAGGCCTGTACTTGGGACTGGGGCTCTGGGGACTCTGGTGGTCATGGGACAGAGAGTGCTCTGTGGGGGGGAGTCCTTTTCTGACCTTGGAATCACCCTCACTTTGCTGAACTTAATTCATTATGAGTATTGACTTCTATTGATTTAAGCTACCCGTCACTGTCTAGGACCAAAGTATCTCTTTGACCGTCCAGTTTCCCTTCATTTAACATTCAACAGAAAAAAGGCCATCTGTGCCCCCAGGCACCGTGCTGATCTCTAGGGACAGAGACATGCAAGGAACCCGTGCAATGTCCAGTGTGTTTATAGTGAAGTAGGGATCACAGAGGTGATGTGAACACGGCGGGATAAGGACCAGGAGAGCCCATAACCTACTCCTGGGGGGCTGGAGAAGTCCCACAGAAGTGGAAGCTAAGATGAAACTGGGAGGCCCCAAGTTCAATCCCCAGCACCACAAAAAATAAAAGAAGCCAGTGTGTGTTCAGTTAGAGAAACAGCACGCCCAAAGGCGTGGAACATGAAGACCAGCTCCTTGCGCCTGGTGCGTGATAGAGGCTGGAGGAGGTAAAACGGGGATGAGAGAGAGGGAAGAAAGTGGAGAGGTAAGGGGCAGATCCTGGTGAGCCATGTACAAAGTTTGAAACCTGTCCCCAAAGCAATGCTAAGCCTTTCAGTGGTTTTAAGCAATGAAGGGAAAGGATACGATGCACTGAAGGAAGAGGTTAGAGGAAGGAATTAGAGTGGAGGCAAGGCAGGAGGCAGGGAGAACAGTTACTGCAAGAACCCAGGTGAGAGTTGATGGCGGTCTGAGGAGAGAGACGTGGATTTAGCGGCTCTTAGGAGAACTGGGAGCATTTAGTGACTGATTGAAATATGGAAGGTGAGAGGCTGAGCGATCAAAATGATGATCAGGTTTTTGGCTGAAGCAATAGATAGATGGCAACACTCACTGGGGCAGGGAACACAGGCCAAGGTTTGGACATGATATTAGGACACCAAGTTGGACGCGTGTGGTTGAAATGCACGGGGAGTGCCTGCAACTCTTATTTATGGCCCTCGGGCCATCATTTATTAAGCTCTGGGATTAGTATCCACACTCACAATGGCAGGGACTTTGTGTTACTCACCGCTGAGTTCCCATTACTACCTGGAATAGTACCTGCAATCCTACCTGGAACAGCTGACGCGTGAACAATTATTAAAGGATGAATAAATGAATCTGAGCAAGAATACAGATTTGAAAATCTCCGTGACTATGAACAGCGTGTGCCACCAACACTGCTTGAAGGTTGCTACAAGACCATCCTAGAAGCGACAAGTGAAAACACTGCTATGCTAGAATGGCTTTGTGTGCCAACCAAAATAGATTGTGAATGTAGTAAATGAGATCACAGAGATATTTCTTTTTCCTCAATATCACCAGTAGATGATAACAAAAAGAAGTGATGAGGCTGCAGGTGCAGCTCCGTGGTAGAGTAGGTGCTCAGCACGCACGAGGCCCTGGGTTCAACCCCAGCACCAAAAGAGAGCAAGTTTTTAACAGAGGTCAGAGTTTTCCACGCTCACTCAGATCAATCTTCCCACTGTTCAAACAAGTTTCCCCATGCTCTTTCTTTTGAGAAGACTACTCCTAACTGTGGACAAACGGATTAAGTTTTCCATAGCATGACCATGCAAGAATGAGTGTCGACAAAGGAAGAGCCAAAGGTCAAGCACACCTCAGCAGCCTCCATGGGATGCAGCTCGTCGCCATGGAAGTTAATCTGCAGCCCCATCTCTTTTCCGCTTTGGAGAATCCTTCTGGTGGAATCCAGATCAAAGACGCCCTCCTCACAGAACACGTCTATGTTGTCAATGTGCATTTCCCCATTTCTGCCAAGTTCCTTCAGCTTTGGGAGGTGGTTATTGATGATGTCATCAGCAGCTTCCAGGGCAGTTTTTCCTCTGATGGAAAATATATACATATACTTTTTTTTAATTTATTTAAGAACAAAGGGCAGTTAGGCGTTTGAAGAACCTGAGAAACAGTGTGGGTACATGACTTCAAGCCTCAGCAACATACAGAAAGAATCATAGCTAAAAAGTCGGAACTCTTAACAATTGGGCCATGGCTACACAGCAGAAGTATGAACATGATTTCTGTATACAACAACCTATACACGGACACACAAATGACTCAGCCATACTAGCAGGCCTGTGTTGCCTTTAGGGAGGTCAGCAGGGGTGCCTGACTGCAAAGCTACCTCCCTGTATCAAGTCTCCCTATCAAGGATGCTTAGGGGACATCCTGGATGCTTTCCTGCTAAGATAGCCATAGTCCCCTCACTGGGGCCCAGCAATCCTTCTTCCTGTTCCTCCCTCCACGATGCCATCTGTCTGAGACTTTCTGTCTCACCATCAGGGGAAAAGAGAGAGGACAGTAGAAGGGCCTGAAATGCTCTCTAATATTTTGGAGTCAATATACCTGAGAAAGGGCTGTGCTTGGAAAGTCAGATGGACACAGAGCTGTCCCTCTTGTTGGTTACACAATTTTGGACACATTATTTAGCTGTGATTGCAGCACGGGCTTAATCAGTGGGGGTCAGGATGTGGACCCAGATGCTCAATGGTGGATGCAGAAGACTGTAAAACTTCAGCCTATATTTGGTGCTCAGTAAAACCACTTGGGTGGGCAAGCAGAGGTCAACTATGAGAAGACAGGTGGTGCCAGGAACTGAACTCGGGGCCTCCCACGTGCTAGGCAAGTTATTTCTACCTCTCAGGATGATCATACAGAATAGCATGCTATGCAGTTCTATATTACAGATGTGTAATTCACATTAAAAAAAGTTAAGTCTCAGCCTCACAATCACCCAGTTAACTAAGTCAGATTCAAACCCAGGTTTTATCACTCCAAAGTTTGAGTCTTTTCCACCATGCCGCACTGCCTTTCCTACTGAAGAAGAAGAAGAAAAAAAAAAAAAAACCACAGACTATAAGACATTTTATATTCTATCTGAAAAAAAAATCTATAGACAGGCTGTTTCAAAAGTCTCAGTGCCACTTTAAGCTTTAATTGTTTCAGAAATACAAATGCTAAACTTTAACAGCAAACATCACTGGAAATATTAAATATTTATATTTTTCTACATAATTAGTTTTGTGAACTTTAAGTAACAAATGTTAATGTTAATTTTTTTAGTTCTTCTGACTCAAGATAGTAAATGAACATTAACATTAAAAATGTATATTTCTGTGCAACAGAGTTACTATCGTTAATAACAGTGTACTACATTCTTTTTTTTTTTTTTTTTTTTTTTGTGGGTGCCGGGGGTCGACCTCAGGACCTTGCGCGCCAACAGGCGCCCGTGCCGCTGAGTGATATCACCGGCCCCTTTTTCGTATGTGGGTTCCAGGAGTTGAACTCGGGCCCTCGCGCTTGCCGGGCAGGCGCTTAAGCCGCTGAGCCATCTCACCGGCCCTATTTCTTAGATCTTTTAGTTCTGAAACCATGGGTCTCCCAGTCTAGAAATTCCAGGAACAAAAGGAACTCAGCAGATAAGGTGCAGGTGCAAAAGGAGACAGGAGTTCTCTACAGCAAAGCCATGTAGGAAAAATTTTTTAGGTAAGGGGTGTGATTGTTAATCCTGGTATGTCAACCTCATTGGATTAAGAAGCCCTTAGCAAATTAGTAGAGATTAGTAGAGCACTGCTCTTGGTGTATCTGGGTGGGTCATGGAGGTGTAGCCGTGGGTCCTGTATCTGGTCCCTGGCCCCTTCCTCTCTGTCACTGTTCCTCTGCTCTGCTTCCTGGCTGCCATGAACTAAGCATCTTTGCTCCCCCATACCCTTCTGCCATGATGGAGCTGCTGACCATGGACTGAATCCCCCCCAAACCATAAGTCAAACTAAAACTGACCCAGAAACTTGACTAATACAAAGGGAAAGGCTTAAAAACATTACAATAGCCAGGTGTTGTGGTGCACGCCTGTAATCCCAGCACTCGGGAGGCTGAAGCAGGAGGATCACTGTGAGTTCAAGGTCAGCCTGGGCTATATAGTGAGTCCAGGCCAGCCTGAACTGCATAGCAAGACACTGTCTCAAAAAAAAAAAAAAAAAAAAAAAGCAAAAAAAAACCATTAAAAAAAAACAAAAAATTTTGTTATTTAGTAAAAGATAAAAAAAAAAAACCTTCAGTCACTTAGAAGGTTTGCTCTCTCTCACACATGGTGTTACAATGGTACTTTTCATGCTAATTAACTATCAAAGGGAATTATTCAAATTAGCATCAGTCATTTTAAAGGACCCCCAGGGGAACATTTCTTTCCCAAAAGAACTTGAAACATCTCTTCTTTCACCAACAAAAGACCAACAAAAATGATGCAGCTAACAAAGTTCCATCCACGTGTGTGGATGACCGGCCATGTGTAGCCGAGCATCTTTCCAAAGGCAACTTCCTCCTGGTCTCCTCATAAGAGCTAAAGTGCTGCTGTACCTCCAACCCCTCAACCCCCTCCCCCATTACCTGGGCACTGAGTGAGCCCCGCAGTAAGTGGCCGAGATGCCCACTGGCAGCTCCCGCCTTGCACGCTCGATCACTCGCAGCATCTTGAGCTCCTCATGCAGGGCTAGGCCGTAGCCGCTCTTGCACTCCACCAGTGTGGTACCAGCCCTCAGCATGCACTGCAGCCGCTGCTGCAAGGAGCAGAACAGCTCCTCCTCCGAGGCCTGGCAGGTGCGCTCCACTGTGAAGTTGATGCCTCCTCCAGCCTGGTGGATGTCCATGTACGTGGCTCCTGCCAACTGAACACAGCCCGCGCAGGGCAGGTTGCCAGCAGAGCTCCAGAACCCACCTCCAAGGGTGATATTTAAAGATGATTAGGTACAGCCGGGAGCTGTGTGGCATGCCTGTAATCCCAGCACTCTGGGAGGTTTGGGCAGGCAGATCACAAGTTCAAGCCCAGCCTGCGCAATTTAGCGACTTAGACCCCGTCCCAAAAATAAAAAATGAGTTGGGGATGTGGCTCAGTGTGAAGGCACTGGATTCAATCCCCAGCGCCAAACACTGGATTGTGGGGTCCTCAGGAGGGGATCTCAGGAAGGCACTGGAGAGGCAGAAATGGAAGAGTGGTTGGGCAGTTGGGGTCTCAGGATAGCAGCAATTGAAAACCCACACAGGAATATTTCAGTGTATTAATAACCCAGTCTTTCCTGTCTCCTCACCCACCTCTACTCCATGTGAACCAGCTAAGTTGTGGCCCTCCCTGCACCCCTCAGCATGTGTGAGAAAGCAAGGGGCTTAGGGCGTTTAGGGAACCCCACTGCAATTCAGATCCCCACTACAGAGTCCCAGGATAGTTTCCATGTCTCAGTATTTAGGCCCCAGACTTTGGAGCCTGTCCTTTGTCACTCAAGCAAACAGAAGCTCTTCTTGGGGTCCCATGGGCTCCAGTCACTCTGGACAGCAGGTGGAGCCTGGGTCTCCAGGCCGGAGGTGTCACCTGGCCCTGCCATCCTGGGCAGGCCACCACTCTCCCTTCCCAGTATTAGGGCAAGAGTATTTTCATTTTGTTCCTTAAACCTCTGAATTTAACTAATAGGTAGAAACCTTTAGTTGAACTTCAGTCCCACTGCCCTTTCTGTAGCAATAAACTTCAAAGAGGAGAAACGGATGGTATTATCACAAACAAACAGGTTTTCCTTATCACTATCTTAAGGTCATATAACCACAAAAAGGGAGACAAATGGTTTTAGCACAGGTGGTACCTGCTACCCCATCCCCAGTGTTAATTGGCCAGATGTTTGAAGAACCTTGAAAACTTTCCGGAGAGGTGATATAGTAAAAAATACAGTTTCCATGGCAACCAAGGACTTTGTAAGGCCTCCAAAAGTGTATTTAAGGAGAAAGACACAAAAGCTCGGGGTCAGCTTCTGCTGTCCCCGGCCGGCATCAATTAAAGAATTCATTTGTTTCTCGAATCTTGTCTTTCTGTGAGTAAATCTATCTTGTGATTTTGCCGTAACACCAGGACTTGTGTCCGTCAGTATAATGGCAGCACCAGACCGTAAATCAGAGGTTACTTTTGGTTCTAAAACTCTTGCTTTAATAAAGTTAGTCTTTAAAACAGTTCTAGTTTGTTGAGAAACATACATGCTATCTAAAAAAAGGGGGTTTTCCATTTTTTGGAAATAATCCAACTTAGCTACTAGGATGCACATATTTTATTTTCTTTTAAAGAATGTGCAAATGGCTGCAACTAAAGATTCAGGAGACGGCTTTGGCTAATATGTGACTCGTACAACTATGTTTTATGATCCTCTGGGAAAAAGATAACAGTAGAAGACTTGTTGTTTTTGTAATTAGTATTTTCCCAAATTTGACCCCAAAGAAAGCTGATTTTCAAACTGTTTCTTGGAATTCACAAATGCTACTACAGGTAGTGATTGGAATGAGGGGAAGGAGGACAAAAGAGTGGTCAAGTCTCTCAGCTTTGTCCTAAAAGAATTCTACAGCTACAAACTGTCAAACGTTAGTCTATTGAAAATGTTTACTAGCCCTATGTCTCATATAAAGACTTGGGGCAGTTATAAGTAAGTTACTTTTGTTTTCATTTGTTTTTTATTCTCAAGAAGTAAAACTATGTGGCAAAGGTCGCTAGCCTCCAAACTCTTCAGAAAAAAAGACTTTATCTTTGTGTTTGATTTTGATTTGACATTATTCACTGCAGTTACCTTCATCGCAAACTCGTGAACTCTTTCGCCAGCCCACACGGGATGTGTGTGTGCATCCACCAGACCTGGAATCAATGAATCAAGTCACTTAAAGTTCAGAAGCACAAAGCATTTAGTGAGCAGGCAGTCTGCATCATGCTCATCGCGGGAAAGCGTGGTGGCTGTCTAACTTGGAGCAGGGAGGACTGGAAGATTTTGGTATGTGAGGTTCCCTCTGCATGGCTGATCTAGAAGGTTCTAATGGAGGAGGGTAACTCAACATAGTGACAGTGTCCCTTATAGTTACACAGTTCCTTTGATCAGTAAATCCATGTCCACCAAACAAGCTTTTAAACCAAGTTTTAAAACCATTCATTGAGCAAAACTAAGGACTAGATCAGCAAGGAATCATACATAATACAACCACCCCCAACTTTGAAAAGAAAATGAGAAAGCTGACTCTATCTTCAAGAAAGAAATATTCTAATTAAAGGGAAACTATAAAGCAATCATGAGAAACTTTTGTTTACTCAGATACAATTCAATAAAGTGTGCCTTTAACAAACATTTAAAATATTTTAAATCACTCATTAATGGTTCTGATTGGACTAAATCAAAAGCCCCTATTCAGATTTTTATCATATTCTCTTTCTTATAACATTTTATCCAGACTTTGTTTCCTGACTTTGTTTTCTGGTTTTTGCCCTCCAAAAATAAAATGTAGACCTGACAGGTGTGCTCAGTAAACATTTTTAAAATATAAAAATTGCATATAAATTAATTCTATTAAAATGTGTGTATAATTTTATATAAAATAAAGTCCTATGTTTGTATAGAATTCAAAATTTGTGAGATTTATTTCAGATAATTACCTGAAGTCATTCTAGATGAATAATGTAGGAGATGATGGTTGATAAACTGATTTTGTTGTCAATTACTTGTAGTGATGTAAGTGAACTGCACTGAAGTCTCTAGGTTTTCTCTGTACAAATTTAGTGCATTTCTGGGATTAGAGACAGCAGCTGCCCTTTCCACCTCCCCTATGCAGTGGATTAAGAAATTTATTTCATCTATTTCAACTGCTCAGTAGCTTAAACACAGCACAGTTGGTTTATTTTCACCACGTGAGTGGGAAGAAAAGGAGGGAATGAATGTTTTAAAACCAGCTTTCCTTTTATCTTCTTAGCAAACTTGGGCACAACATTTCACCTCTAGCTTTGTTTTCTAGTCTATGACTTGTAGACAATGACACCTACCTTAGAGGATAACTGTAAGGATTCAACATGAAATCATGTTTGTAAACCAGCTAGACATTCAGTAGTAGAAATTCAATACTTGGGAGTACCGTAAGACCCTCTTTAAGACAACTGTTCTTCTTTACATTGTGCAGGCAACCATTAAAACTACTTTCAAAGCTTTCTGAAACAGAGATAAGTACCTGGTAGGATACATTTTCCAGAGCAGTCAATTCTTTCTTCAAAAGTTTCTCCAGAAAATTGGTTTTGGATAGCATCAGCAGGGCCAATCGCTTTTATTAACCCATCACTGAAGAAAAATCAAGAAATAGTTACTAAATTCGGGGAAATCTTGTGAGACTTCTGATGAATGATTTAAAATATGTTTTCAGATGCCTTGGTATTATTCAACATTTATTACGTTTTCCTCTTGAAGCTGAGTCTTTGAGAAAGTAAATCTAGTTGTATTTAAGACAAAAGGTCAAACCACTTGTAGCAGAAATTGCTAGTTGTTTCCTAAGATCAGTGCTCCCTTTTCCTACTGTTCTAGAGACCTAAGTTTTAGCTGGACACATAACCACCCAGAATAAAGATGTCATTTCCCAGCGTCTCATCAGCCAGGTATGGCCATGTGATGAAGTTCTAGCAAACAGGACTGTTTTTATTCCTTATTCTCACTGGCTGGAATGTGAACACCATAACTAGAGAAGGAGCAGCTATCTTGGATCTTGGAGTGACTGTGTGAAGGTCGGCCATGTACAACAGAGCAAGGAGGAACCTGGATCCTAACAACTCCATGGGGAACAGCATTCAACTAGCCCTGCATCTGCTTCTGGGTTTTTACACAAGAAAGAAATAGACTTCTACCTTATTTCAACCACTGTTAATTAGGGTCTTTGTCACTCGCTGCAAATTAGTGTTTCCAAAATGGAGATCTGGGGCTATAATCCTGAGAGGTGGGAAGCGT
The DNA here is from genome assembly GCA_028451465.1 of Erethizon dorsatum. Taxonomy (NCBI): domain Eukaryota; kingdom Metazoa; phylum Chordata; class Mammalia; order Rodentia; family Erethizontidae; genus Erethizon; species Erethizon dorsatum. The sequence continues at coordinate 11,365,184 of CM051834.1, forward strand.
TGTGAAAAGCAGGTGGGGGTGAAGCATTCGGAAATGAGACGAAGGTGGTTTGGGTAACCAAACAGAAGAGCAGAGGAACAGAAACTGGATAAAAAGAGAGATATCATGAAAGAAGAAATATTAATGATTGTGGGGATTAGGTGAATGAAAAATTTAGGGGTAGAAGAAATTAAATTTTGAAATTAAGTTATCACTAACAGCGTTCATCTGACCCAGTTCAATAATCCACCCACAATGCAGGACCAGCGGGGTTAGAGATTGATCCCTGAATGGGAAAGATCAAGGAGAACGCTCTCTCTCAGGACTATTTTTCTCCTTGTTTATCAGAACTCTGTCCCTTTCGACATGAAGCAGTATTAACCAGGAGCCATGGGGCAAATGGTCTGATAACGCCTTTGTAAAGAGTTCATGGCTGACACTGTTTTAGGAAGGGTTTATCTGTACTTTAACCTAAGAAGTAAATCTCTAACAGCCTCAATCTATGTGTGAGGAGGATTTTTTGTTTTTTTGTTTTTTTGTTTTTTTTGTGTGGGTACCGGGGGGTCGACCTCAGGACCTCGCGCGCCAGCAGGCGCCCGTGCCGCTGAGCGATATCACCGGTCCCTTTTTCGTATGTGGGTTCCGGGAGTCGAACTCGGGCCCTCGCGCTTGCCAGGCAGGCGCTTACGCCACTGAGCCATCTCACCGGCCCGTGTGAGGAGGATTTTAAGGGCATTAATCATATGATTTTCTCCCTTCTAAGAACAAATTGGTCTCTCATTCATTAGTGGATTCTTAGGTATCGTGTTTGAACTAAGCCTTAGGTCCAAGCACAGTTACTGAAGGAAACTAAAAGTATTCCTCCCCCAATTATTTCAGTAGCCACTTAAAATTACAAAGATATCTATTTGTGCTATGGTGGGTTTTTCACTATTTGTTAATAAGTGGAAAAACAGGGCACAAAACAATCTACATTCGTTTCTTTTTAAAACTGTATGTTTATGCAATTCTATTTGCATAGGAAAACATCGGAAAGAAGCAGAACCCACTGCTGCCACCAGGTCACGGGATGTTGAGTCTGAGTGATTCACTTTTCGTTGTTGTCATTCATGTATATTTTCTCTTTTTCTATAATAAACATAAATCACAGGGGGACTTTTTTAAGGGGGACAAACAGGGATGCACTGTTGTTTTACTTACTGTATTCTGAGAAGAAAACTTCTACAGAATCTTCTGGAAGCAGTAAAGCAAACAAGCAAGCCCAACCCTGCCTTCGAAACTGCAGTCTGATCCTCACCACTGAAGTCATGAGGATGATTTAGGGAGAACGATGCTTAGCACAGTGGCTCTCACGGTGTCTGTGAAAGCTGAAATTTCACACACGGAAGGCCGCAGTCACTGGCATCTAAAAACTGCTCTTATTTTATGGATGGATGAACCTGACACCCCTGCCATTGGTCAGGTGGCCCTTGAAGCAGTTCTTCAAAGCCCCACCATGCACAGGTCTCCACCTGTGCACTTACCATACTGCATCCTAACTACCTTTTCCTGCATCCCGCCTCCCAGTAGACTCAGCTTTTTGAGGGCAGGACCCAGTTGTAGTCATATTTGCAACCCCGAAGCTAAGCACAGTTCACGACTGATGGATGAACGAAAAGGTCCTACTTTACTTTTTAGGTTTGTTTTCCACCTGACTCTTTCACTGACCTCAAAGAGATAAAAAAGCCATCAGTTTTTGCATCACCATCTTCCATTTAGCCTCTCCCCTCTGAAGGGCTAAAACAAACGGTCCTTGTGGATGAATCTGTATTTTCATTCCTATTTGTTTTGTCCATTTTCCATCTTGGTCTTAGTCTCTCCACGGGGCACTTTAAAAGAGGGGAGGAGGTGCCAGCTGTGCTTCTCTTCTAACACTTAGTGACAGACTCAGAATCTTCTCCAAGATTAGTTACAACCTCCACACACAGATACCGATGTAATATAAGAATAAGGTATCTTTGAAGACCCAAATGGGTGAACACAGTAGTGGAATTCAGACCCCACGGCAGATAACCACTGAGATTTTTTTTTTTTTTTTTTTTTGTGGGTACCGGGGGGTCGACCTCAGGACCTCGCGCGCCAACAGGCACCCGTGCCGCTGAGCGATATCACCGGCCCCTTTTTCGTATGTGGGATCCGGGAGTCGAACTCGGGCCCTCGCGCTTGCAAGGCAGGCGCTTATGCCGCTGAGCCATCTCACCGGCCCCACTGAGATTTTTAAGGAGGGGAAGTTTTCGGAATCCTCAAGCTGTTTTCTTTCCCAGGACTCATTTTCTGTAGCTGGAGCCTATAATGGATTGACTAGTACTTGATCTGGCTGAGGTTCATGTTAATCAGAGCACATTTACAGAGCCCAGTTCCATTTCTGGAACTTTCTTCCAGCTCTCAGCGGCACCGCTGTGCCCACACACTGTCCCTCTCAGCTTGCTCTCTTCTTGTCTACCAAAAGAGAAGCAGGATCCAGCTGCCTTTGAACACACAGGTTCTACATAAGAAAAATGATGGGAAAACGACACAATCACCTCCACCCCCAAAACACCTTTACCTTGGAAAGTTCAGATAATAAAGGCAGGAAACACATTCAAAGCAACTTGAATCACTGGATAACTATTTCAATTCCATTCTTGATCATGCATATAAACTAGTGACGATAGTGAAATAAAAAAAAAACCATCCTGTATCCGACTAGCCGTATGCAAGTAGCAAAGTGCTGAACAGTCCTGTAAATATACTGTGAAACAATAAACCCAACAAAATCTAAGAACTGTGTAGCAGATGCCACTCAAGAAAACTACGCTTCAGATCCAAGTGAACTCCTGCCTTTTTCTTTCCTCTCTTCAATGGCTTCACCTGAACGTAAGAATGGAGCACATGTCTTGGAATCCAAGCCCGCATGCCCCTAGGATTGCTGTAATTTCTGCAGATATTGCTCCCCAACATAGGTAGATATTTTCTCAACTTGCTAAGCAAGTATGCTATTTTCATCGATTTAACACTTGACCGATTTAACACATTTTCGACAATAGCAGAAAATAGTGTCATCCCTATATTAACTAAAAGCAAACAAGCCCAGAGTCCCTGAAAGCTGGGCTTTTATGCAACTTTCAGCAGCCTGAGATAAGAGAGTCTGTGACATTTGACACAATCGAGGTGCCCTGTGGCTCCCGGGTGCAAATCCTCACCCAATCCCCATTCCTGCCCCAGGCTGCCCTCCCACCTTTTGGCTGTTCTCTTCTCCACGCCTGGCAGGAAGCTGGGAGGCTAAGAGATAATAATGGAAAATAACACCTCTTTCAATGACGCCAAATCCTGACTTCCGCCCCCCAAAGCCACCATTTAATTGTTTTCCAGTTCTCAGACATCAGTGTGTGGACCACAGGGATGCTAGAGGTATTTCTTAAAAAGTCAAGTCTCAGAACTCCCTCCCCAGACTGGCTGACTGAAAGATCTCCGGATAGGAAATGGAATCAGAAATCTCTTTTGAAAAGAGAAGCAGCCACCAGGCGCGGCGGCGCACGCCTGTAATCCCAGCACTCAGTAGGCTGAGGAAGGAAGATCCCCCATGAGTTCCAGGCTAGCCTAAGCTACATAGTGAGTTCAAGGCCAGCGTGAACTACACAGCGAGCCTGTCTCAAAAACAAAACAAAACAAAACAAAACAAAACAAAACAAAAAAAGAAAAGAAAAGAAAAGAGAAATAGCCACAGGCCATGTTTTTAGGGAACACTAGAAGGGATCCCAGCCCCTCTGATTAGACAACAGTATTTTACCAGAGGAGGCTGGATCTGGATGCGTCTTAATGGGGTGTTCAGCCTAAACGCTTGGCTTCCCCAAAAACACAAAAATCAGTGCACCGATCAGTGCACCCCGAGTCAGTCCAGGAACAGGTGAGTAAACGACAGGCTTGCGACTGTGCGCGCGGGCTAGAGGAAGCTTTCAGCCGGATTCCAGCGCACACGAGCTGGAGAGAAGCCTCCCACCCCGGAAGCCCGGTGCGCGCCCCACTTACGCGCCCACCACGAGGCTGGCGCCCTCGAGCACCGCGAGCCCGCGCGCCGCGTCCCCGGCCAGGAAGCGCTCGCCGCGCGCGCTCACCAGCACCGCCTGCCGCGCGTTCTCCAGCAGGAGGCGGTGGCCGCTCGCCATGGCGCCGCGGCGTGCAGTCCCCGGGGCGGCTCGGTCCCCGCGCGCAGCGAGCCCGGAGGGCGGGCGCTCGGGGCCTCTGCCCTGTGACCCCGCGGATGCGTCCTTTCTACCAGAGGAGGAGGACGAAGGGCCCTCGATCACCCAGACAGGCCCAGGCGGGGCGAGCCCAGGGCGTGGCCACGTGGAGGAGGTCGCGGAGGGCTCGGCCGCGGTGGGGGGACCGCTGCGCGGTGGCCCGGACGAGCCTGGGGTAGAACCGAGGTGGGGACAGAGCTGGAGGGAAAACCTGTCATTTATAGACAACGGAACACTACTCTGCCAGAAGGAAGGATAGATTTGAGCCATTTGTAGGAAAATGGATGCACCTTGAGACCGTAATGCTAAGTGAAATAACTCGGACACAGCTTAAATATTGCATGGCTTTTCTTCCAGGCGAAACGCGAAGTGTAAATAAAGAGCAAACTAAAAAGATACTAAGACACTGAGATAGATCTTCCTCAAATGGGAAGGGGACGAAGGGATGGAGGGAGGGGAAGAGAAGGGGAAATAAAAGGCATAAAGGTGTGTGACGTCCCCGTGCCAACTCCCCACGAGGAGTGTCGTCGTTACGTGCGGTGAACACGTACTCAGAAAAATAAAAACATTTTAAACCTTGGGGAGAAAGGAGCTCTGCCCGGGGCTGGGCGCTGGAGCCCCCGCAGGGCGTCAGCGGGGTCGGGGTGGAGACCGTGCCCGGAGGGCAGCCCCGGGATGCGGAGGGGACGAGGGGGCGCGGGACGCTGCTCGGGGAGCGGGGAGGGGCGGCTCCGGGCTCCGCGCGGCGCCCAGCGGGGTGCGGGCCCCGCGCGCTCTTCGGTTGGCCCGATGCGCTCTAGGATGCGCGCCCAGACCGTCCGCAGGATGAAGGGGACGAGGGCCGGGGCAGGGTAGAGCCAGACCCAGGGCACCGTCGGCGCTCCGCGCACTTCCTCCCCAGCTCCCCCCCTGGGAGAGGTTGGAACCAGGGACTCCGGGCTCGAACTCGGGAGGTAAAGCGGGCGGGAGCCGCGGGTCCGCCCGGCCCTCTGCGGCCGCAGCGGGGGAGCCGGAGGCCCTGGCGGGCAGGCGGGACGGAGGCAGGGAACTCTAAGGAAGACGTCTGTGAGGCCTCTGCTCCCGCCCGGCAGGTCGGGGCGGCACTGGGCTTTGTTCGGATTCCCGATGACTCCATTCGCCGGGCCCGGTCCGTCTTTATGAGGCGCTGTGGGTTGGGGCTTGGGTAACGCGCAAAGACAGCGCAGGCGCCGCGCTTGCCCAGCAGAGACTTAAGACAGAAAGTGAAATACAATAAATGAGACGCACGAGCTTAAACAGCATGGCTTATCGTCTATGAGAAACCCAAACTGTAAATAAAGAGCAGAATAAAAGATAATAGTAGGAAGTAGGGACATAGATCTTCCTCAAATGGAAAGGGGCTCAAGGGATGGAGAGAGGGGAAGGGGATGAAAAAAGGAATTAAGATGTGTTGTGGCCATGTACCAACCCCACACAACGAGTGTACACATTCTGTGCGGCAAACGCGGACTCATTAAAAAAAAAAAAAAAAAAAGACGAGGACAGGAAAGCAGACGGCACTCGCAAAATGCAAAATAGAAAAGGAAGTTAATTTGTTGTCATTTTAAAACTAGGAACAGATAGCAAACACTCCTTTAGACGAACACATTTAGAAAGAATATCCTTTAGCATCATGCTACAGCCTATAAAACTGAGGTAAGATAGGATAAAGGAGGAAAACGGGAAAGAATTAAATGCACAACTTGAGTCCAAAAGACCCTGAGTGGAAAAAAAAAAAAAAAAAAACTCAAAGATTACTCACATCTCAGGTGCACAATTACAAACAGGTGTGTGTGTGTCTAAATACAGTTTTTAAAAGGCTATATCACATATGTATATATGTGTATATATGTGCATGTATATCAAAAGAAGTAGAAATGATGGGGAATAGAAACAAAGTCACTAATTTATAAAGATATATTAAGATTTTATAAAATTTCTGCCAAAGGCTTGCATTTTGCAATTATAGGCACATCTGCAGATTTATGCAAGTACTGTATAAGTAAAGCATGGGTTAAAAATTACAGATAAATGGAAGGCTTTAGGATTCAATAAACTCATCATATTCCTACTTATGAGCTGCCTGATCTCATGTAATTTACTTAGAATTTCACTGAGCCTCCATTTTCCTGTCCTTACCACAGATATAATTGTTTCTACTTTATGGTTTGTTTGGTCTTTAAATAAAACGCAAATCACTTAGCCCAGTGCCTATCTCTAAATAAGTACAGTAATAGGCAGTAGTAGCAATAGTAGTAAGTAGTAATAGTAGTAGTAGTTTATTTTAATCCTATTTTTTCTGCTGGTCAGTTAGGCTAAGGTTTGGATTTGAGCCAGTTGTACTAGTTTCTCTCCTGACTAACGTCAGAATATATACCAAGTACTGTACTTCCAGCTTACAGGCTCTTGGCAAGTCTAAAGAAATTATGTTCTTTTCAGTATATGGTCATTTATGTTTGTGAGTGTATTTGAGCCATGGTCCAGACTCTTATTACCTGAGATGCATTTGCAAAGGACAGGTTTGCAGAAGCGGGAAGGACCAGAGACACTTCTCTCCTCCTTGGCTACTTTTGATAGTAACGGAGGGGTAAGGGCAATGCATTTTTCCTCAGTAATAACCAGCATCTTGGCCGGGTACGGTGGTGCACACCTATATTCCTAGCACTCTGGGATGCTGAGGCAGAAAGATCACAAGTTCAAGTCCAGCCTGGGCAGGTTAATGACTTAGCAAGACCTGTCTTAAAACTGAAAAATAAATGAATAAGGGGAAAAAAAAAAAAAAGGGCTGGGTTCAATCCCCAGTACTGGGGGGAAAAGAAAACAGCGCCTCTAACACTTTTTAGGTTACAAAGGATTCTTCACACCACATGACTACCATTTGCAAACTCCCTTCCTCTGTTCTTCCTTCCTCGTGATCCCTAAGTTAGTTTTTTCAGTTTGCAAAAGGGAGAGTCAACAGGGAAGGCCACACAAAACGGTAAGCTTGACGCCAGCAGGGCCGTAGAGGTCAAGAGGAAAGTATTCTCACCTTGTGCTCTGCCGCTGACCTAGCGAGAGGCGGCCATCGAGCAGGCCAAGGACCTGGCGGCTCCTGGCTTTCAGGTAAACAAAAAACTGCTGGCTCTGGTGTCTCCACACCGTCCACGGACACAGCTCATAGCCCCTCCTCCCAGTATTGTCCAAGGCGGGCGGGGAGCAGGTGGAGAGGAAGTAAAAGGCATTGGGTCGGAGGGAACCTGTCTGGGTCCTTATATCCGTAGGGCTTCCTATCCCACATGGAAAGAACCTGGAAATCCATTTCACTGGGTTGAAGAAAGTGTAGAAACCAAACACAAACTGCTTCTAATAGTATCTGGTAGACAGTGTTGTTGGTAATTTTTTGTTTGTTTGTTTGTTTGTTTGTTTGTTTGTTTGAGACAGGGTCTCGCTATGTAGTTCAGGCTGGCCATGAACTCATTATGTAGCCCAGGCTGTCCTCAAACTCGCGGTGATCCTCCTGCCTCAGCCTCCCAAGTGCTGGGATTACAGGCATTGCGACCACGCCTGGCAGTTGTTGGTAATTTTATTTCTAGAACTTTAGGATTGGACATTATAAACCTCAATTTTAGCTGGGAGTGGTGGTACAGCCTGTAATCAAAGCACTGTGGAGGGCTGAGGCAGGAGGCTCCATGAAGCCAATGGCTTTTAGTCTTGTCTTTTGAAGGATCTATCTCCCATACTTAGAACAGTACCTAACACATAGTAGGTACTCAATAAATATTTTTGAATATTAAATAAACTTGCTTACTCATCTGTAAATGCAGACCAAGATCCAAAGTCAGGCTTCTTCACTCCAAAGTCTGTGTTCTTACTTACCTGATGTTATGCTTCTGGAACATTTAGGTCTTAAACATGGTTCTTTGAAATTACTGAGGAATAAATTTAAACAGCCAGCCTAAAATACAATGTGTTGTTTCTTTGGTCCTGTCATGGGTGCACCTTTATATATAAGCTCCTGAATTCTTTTCCCCCCAAAATGCATATATCTTTATAATTCTTCTCATAAAAGTTACACAAGCACATTGTATTGTCTCCCTAGTGTAAGAAACTGAAAGTGTAAATAAGATCCAAAATGTACAATAGATATTGTGAAAGGGGAAGAAACTGCTCAAAAGGAAAGAACAACTGGGATGGGGGAAAGGAGAAAAGAAGGAAGGGAAAAGGAAAAAAATATATATATATATATATATACAAGATAGCTAAGATAATTACACTACTAATTTCTTTCAGTTCATTGAAAAGAACGGTTTGTGCTTATATCGTTTGATCAGTTTTTCATGCCTATATCTTATAATCTGAGCAACTACTTTGAAGATTATAGTATGCAATATATTAACCATTGTTAATTTCCTATTATCTTGTTTTGAAACTCTTTGTCATTGTTTTTATTGTCTTTTCTCTTTCTTAAAAAAAAAAGTTACACGAGCTCTTTGAGAAATCTGAGTGATATTCCCAAAATACAGAAATCAGAATAAGAATTAGAGTAACAAGAGAGGTACTTGCCTCAGGCAAAAAAAAAAATTAATGGAGAGGCAAAAACTCAGGAATCAAAACAACCAGTATTTTAATTAGTATTCCAGAAAGTGAAAAGTAATGCAACAAATCTAGGATGAACAAAATGTCAACATTTTAAATAAAGATAAGATCTAACTGGTTGTGTGGTGCATATCTGTAATCTACTTGGAAGCCTGAGGTAGAAGGATTACAAGTTTAAGGCCAGCTTGGGCTACACAGTGAGACCCTGTCAAAAAAAAGAAAGAAAGAAAGAGGGAGGACAGAAGGGAGGGCGAGGGGAAGGATGGAAAGAAAGAAAGAAGGAGAGGGAGGGAGGGTAAAAAGAAAAAGAAAAAAAGGGTTGGAGGTGTAGCTCAGTAGTTGAGCACATTTAATGTGAGGCCCTGAGCTCAATTCCAGTGCCAGGGGCATCTGTGGGCCAGAACCAGGGTGAGGTAAGTGAGGCCCTGACTCTGAGGGTCGCACAAGTGCACTCAAATCCTTTCTGTATTCAAAATTTTGATATTTTATTTGACAAAAGTCAATGTCATTTGACATTTTGTTTTGTCAGTCAGTCTTCTCTCACTATAACAAAATACCCGAGACAGTCAAGTAAAAGAGAAAGGTCAGGTTTGGCTCATGGTTTTGGAGGTTTCAGTGCAGGATCAGCTGGCTCCATTGCCACTAGCCTGTGGTGAGACAACGCATCATTACAGGGGTGAGTAGTGGAGCGAAACTGCTCACCTCATGCCAGGAAGCAAAAGGCCAGGAGGCGGAAGAGACCAGGTCCCATAGTCTCCTTCTGAGGAAACCCCAGTGACCTAAAATCCTCCCACCAGGCCCTGGCTCCTAAGGGCCTAATCCTGACCCCAAACCTGACCAGAATGAAAGGAGAGGTTGTACCAAATCAGAGGTAACCGCTATTAATGTTTGGTGAACACCTTTTTAAATTACTCTTGGTTTTTTGCATGCATTTTTTTATCGCACTATTTCTTCTCTCAAAATAGTTGCTTTTATTTTTTACTTATAGTGTATGATAGATAAGTAGTGACAACAGCATCATTTTAAGGGCCACACGGCAATCTATCTTATGGGGATACCGTAGTTATTTAATCAACTCCCTGTTTATTAAACGATACTGAAAAACATTATTGTCCTCATGTCTGATTTTTTTTTTTTTTTTTTTTTTTGAGATAAATTCCTAGAACCGGAATTGCTGGGTCAAAGAGTTTGTGTGTATACCGTTTGTAAAGCCAGAAAGGCTTTGAATCTAGCTTCTTTATACAATATTTACAGAATTTTTAAAAATGTGCTTCCTTTTCTTTGGACAGGCCCAGGAGATAAGATGTCATCACAGTTTTTTCCAGCTTCGGTGAAATTTGAAGGTAAGAAGAAATTAATGCTCGAGTTCTTGCTTTGTGCCCAGCACCATTAGACTCCAAGGGGATTCAGATAGCAAAGGAGAACACTACCCCGTAAGTATAAGGTGCAAAGACTTCATAAACTACCTGCAGAGAAAATTCTGCTCTACTTTTTAATTTTAAATAAGCTTCAAATCAGCAGTGCACGAAGTTGTCATATTTAGCTAGATTGCTACAGTGTCTCACGACAGTTAATTATTTGTCGTCATGAAGGACATGAATAGCTCAGCTTTATGAAATCTGCCTTCTCCTCTTCTTTACCACCCTCCCCTCCTTACCCTCCTCATTCTTTATAAATGAACAAGAAATTGGAATTCATTAGTATATAAGGAATCTTTGCTTTTACCTACAAATTTGACAAAAATTTAACTGGATAACTCCAAGTGTGTTCCAAGTGATGGTGCTTAATAAACATCTGCTTTGGAGGACAATTTGGGACTCTCTGTATTTACGATTAACATGTTTTTCTGCAACTAACAGAAAATGTGTAGCAATGGTGCCTTAAACGTGATAGGAGTATTTATTTTTTCAGGTAGAGAGAGGGAAGGAAGGAAGGAAGGAAGGAAGGAAGGAAGGAAGCAAAGAAGAAAGGAAAGAAAAGAAGGAAGGAGGGAAGGAAGTAAAGGAGGGAGATAGGGAAGGAAGGGGAGAAAGAGGGAGAGTGAGAAGGAGAAATGGCGCCTGAAGAAAACACACCATATGCAGCCCCCTGGGGGGCTCTGCTGGCTGTCCCTTTCAAATACACCTAGAACCCAACTGCTTTGCACCATCTCTGCTTCCACCATGCTGGTGTGAGCCGCCAGCAGCTCTTACCCGAAGGTCTCTTGTTGCAGCCCTGCCTGCCCCACTCCGAGTCAGCACTCATCTACCTGCACAGTGTTAGGGGGGTGGACCACGTCACTTCTCTGTTCAGAGTCCTCCAGAGCTTCTCTGTTTTACTGAGAGTCAACGCCAACATATTCGAGACTGGCTACAGACCCTAGACAGTCTGCCTCTCTGCTGCTGCCCCCTCGTTCACGCCATTCCAGCCACAACGGCCTCCTTTCTTTCTCCTGAACACACACCAGGCACAGTCCTGCCCCAGGACCTTTACACTGACTGTTACCAGCGCCAGGACTACTCTTCCCCAGACATCCACTTGGTTATCCTCCGAACTCCCCGATGGAGTCCATACTACCACTCCCTCAAAATTGCTCACCCCAGCCCCTCTGTCCCCTGCTTTATTTTTCCCACAGAACTTTGTTAGCTTGTAACATGTTATAAAATTGCCTACTATATTTATTTTTATTGTCTGTTACCAATACATACACACACACCCTCAGCTCAATGTAAGGTCCCCAAGAACAGGCATCTTTGTTCACAGTGTGTCATCGGTGCCTGTAACTGCCTGGCACATAGGAGTGTCTTCATGGGTGTTTCTTGAATAAATGAATGAAAGAATTAGGACCAGGCAAGAGTGCCAGAAAGGGATAAAGCTAAGAAAGAAGTGAGGCTGCTTGAGTGTGGCAGACAGAATAAAATCCCCCAAATAATCTACTCCCAACCCCTGGCACCTATGAAAGATTACCTCCCATGTCACAATGGACTTTGCAAAGGTGATCAAGCGAACAGCCTGGAGATGGGAAAACTATCCTGGCCTATCTGATGGGTCCGATGGATCTGGTGGTGTCCCTAAGAGAGAGCGAGAAGGGCCTGGGACAGAGAAGGGGCCATGATAATGGAAGCAGAGGCTGAGTGATGCACTTTGAGGATGGAGGAAGGCACCACAAGCCAAGGGATGTGGGCAGCCTCTAAAGGCCGGAAAAGAAAGAGTCTCCCTTGTGGCCTCTGGAGGGAAGACTGCCCTGCCAACATCTTGATTTTATGTCTTGTTCCAGACTTCTAAGCTTCACAAGGGTAAGAGACTAAATGTGCATGATTTTAAGCCACTTGGGTGTGGGTGATTAGTTATAGCAACCTGAGGAAACTGATAGACTGAGGCAGGGAAAAGAAAGGCTCCATCCAAGGCAGGGAATTAGTAACGGCATGGATTTGCAAAACAGTGCAGAGAAGACTGTGATGGTGACAAAAGATGGGGGTTTAGAGTAGTGAGCTTTCTGTGAATAGAATCGGACTTGGGAAACTCAGAAGAACCCTTATTGCCAAAGTAGGGTGCTGGAGAGAGGCCGGGCCCAGTGTCAGCTTATTCAAGAGCAAGAGAATGAGACTCCGGAGAGGCAGGAGACTGTGGTCAGTGGTAGAATCTGGTGCACACTGGGGGTGTGGGGTGGTGAAAGAGGTTGAATGTGGCACCTGAGATATGTCCATCCAGAGCCCGAAAATGTGAACTTCTTTAGAAAAGGGGTATTGGCGGAAGTAATTAAGGTAAGGATCCTGAGATGAGCTCAGGATCCTTGAATTTAAAGTACACCTTAAGCCAAACAACCAGTATCCTTATAAAAGAACAGAGAGGAAGTTTGAGGCTCAGACATATGAAAATGAAGGCAGACACTGGGGTGATGCATCTATAACCCAAGGTATTCCAGGAATTGCTGGCAGCCACCGGAAGCTGAGAGAAAGTCATGGTCTAGATTCTCCCTTAGAGCCTCTAAACATCCAACACAACCAGCACCTTAATTTTGGATTTGTAGCCTGCAGAACTGTGAGGGAATGAATTTCTGTTGTCTTAAGCTAATGTGGTAATTTGTAATGGTGGTCCTAGTTCCATGTGAGTAGGAAACTAATACAGGGAGAAGGATTAGCTAGGGGCTAATGCTTGTAGTGAGCTTATAATTCTGAAAACTTGGTGCTGTGGTTGTATGGTGGCCCCCACAAATGATCAGCAGTTATGTTCTAACCCCTGGAACCTGTGAGTGTGACCTTACTTGAAAAAATAATGTGTCTTTGTAGATAAAAATCAAGATAAAGATCTTAGGATGAGAACATCCTGGACTTAGGGTTTCCTGAACTCAGGTATTTTGTTAAAGTAACATAAAACAGACAAATACAAAGACACTAGTTTTGTGGTAATTTATTGCAGCAGCCATAGGAAACGAATATACGTGGTGCTCAGAAGTTTAGCACCCCTCCATTTCTCTATAAGTTAAATGAACTTGGATTTGGACTTCGAGGGAGAAAAATATCATCTCGTCAATTCCAGGACACTTAAATTTGGTCAGTGGAGATTTAACTCAGTAATTAAAGACTTCTAAGCACCTGGGGTGGGGTGCAGTCTCAGTTTTCAGGGTGTCTCTTAGGCAAGAGAGACTCGCTTGGGGCAGAAGTGTCCAGCCTGCAAGTGACTCACGTGGAGGACGTGAGTGGCCCGTGCTGGGATGTCTGGGGTCCATGTCTGGCCTAGGAGTGGTAATAGAGGGCACAGGTCCACGGACTCTGCGGTGTCACTGTTTTAGGCAATGTTCTCCAGAAAAACAGAACCCAGAGGAATGAGGTTTATTATGAGAAATTGGCTTGCGTGGTTATGGAGCCCGAGTCCCACAGTTGGCTGTCTGCAAGCCAGAGTCCGGGAGAGCTGGCTGTGTAATTCAGTCCAAACCAAAGGCCCCAGAACCAGGGGAGCCCCTGCGGTCAGTGCCAGTGTGGGCGCAAGAGAAGATGAGAGGAGATGTCCCAGCTCAGGGAGGCGGAAAAGAAGGGGCAAGTTCTTCCTTTCTTGGCCTTTCTTCTCCCTGGGCCCTCGTGAATTGTAGGATGCCCTCCTGCCCTGGGGAGAGTTGACTTTCCCAAGTCTACCAACTCAAATGCTCACCACGTCTGGAAATGCCCTCACAGATACATCCAGAAACTGTGCTCAATCCAGGCACCCTCTGGCCAGCCAAGTTACCACATAAAATTAAGCATCAGAGCCATCCAGCCCCAGGTCCCTTTGGGTCCTCAACCTCTGTCGCCCCCTGCTGTTAGCCAGGCTCCCCCATAGTCCTACTGTCCTCGAGCCCTGCTATTTGGACCCACCCTCCGCTGCCTCTATTCCATTTATCAGAAGGCCTGCATGCCTGAGCCTCGCAGGGCTTCAAGGCCTAACCATATGTACTTCTGCTCTTGCCAGATATGACCCCGTCCAGCGGGAGAGCTCCTCACCTGGTCAGTCCTCCATCAGCCAGACCAGCTGCACTCCACGTAGTCTTCAATCTAGTGGGTTTCACTCCCCTACTGAACCACGGAATCACTCAATAAGTCAGTCATATCCTCCTATGCAAACCTGAGGACGCCTGACTCTCTTGTTACTTTTACTTTGCAACTTTTTCTCTCTTAAACCCATGGTCTACCAAAATAGGATCTCTAGGATTTCTATAATCCCAGCCACTCTCATTTCCCCAGCTGAATCCCTGGGCAAATGGCCACTTATTGGGCAGCCTTTGAGCTCCAGTCCACTAATTCTTTGCCCTGGTCCCACATTACTGCCACCTGAGGCAAAATATTCCAGTGCTTTGCAATACTGGGGATCGAACTCAGAGCCTTTGTACTAAGCTACATCTCCAGCTCCTTTTTAAAATTTATTTTGAGACAAGGTCTTGCTAAGTTGCTCAGATGCCCTAATAGGGCACAAACTTGCAATCTTCCTGCCTCAGCCTCCCAGCATGCTGAGATTACAGGCATGCACTACCATGCACCACTAAAATATTCCAATGCTGATGCTGGCTTGGTCACTTAAACCAGGATCTCTGGAAGTGGAGCCAGGGTGATTCTAGTGATCCTGAGCCAGAACCGAGTTTCTTCACTGGCCCCTTCCTGTTCAGAAGACTCGGAGCCTTTTTTATGCGGTGCAGGTGGATGCGAATGTGGGGTGCAGGGTGGGGAAATGTGTCCTCGGGCATCTTTCCCAGGATTCCTGGTCTTAGCTATTGGTTTTTAAAGGTTCCTCCCCCACACACACATCCTCAAGCACTGGAAAGCAAGAAATAAATTAGGAAGAGAGAGAAGGAAAGACTTTTTAGCACTTCAGATTTAATGAGTAAAAACAGAATAAAATCTATGCAGAAATACAATGCATTTGCCACTCTTTTATTAACAGTCAGCCTTCTTTTTTAGCAAGTGTACCGGTCCATGGTTTTTAGGTGTGTTCACAGGTATGTGCTGCCATCACCTCAGTTGTTTCTAGAATGTTTTCGTCACTTCAGAAAGAAACCCTGAACCCTCTTCCCCTGCTCCAGCCCTGAGCACTCTCGAAACTCCTGTCTCCGTGAATGTGCCCATTCTGGTCATTTCATACAAACAGAATCCTACCCTATGTGGCCTTTTGGTGCTAGCTTCTTTCACTTAACAGACTATTTTCATGTTGTAGTCAATCATATTTCTCCCCTTTTATGGCTGAGTAGTGTTCCATTGAATGAACATACGGCAAGTCCCTGACCAAGCTTTCACAGATAGGAATGGACCTCACATTACATTCATAGATGCAAACAAATCGCAGAAATAGCTCACATGTCTGACGGACATTGTCGTAGTTGTGCTGCTTTGTGCTTACTGCACAGTACGATAGTGGACAATAGTACAGCTCTCAATCAAGCCCAGGATGTCCAGAAGCAAGAGGAAAAGCAGTGGTGATGTGGAGGGGACTGCTAGGAAGCACAAAGCAATAACCTTGGAAACAAAACTAAAAATACACTACAAGACTCACTTTGTCAGGCTTATGAACAAACCCAACTTCCTGTAGCACGTTTTATCATTCATCCGTTGATGGACACTCAAGCGGTTTCTTTTTCATCTGAGTTATTATGAATAATACTAAACATTCTGGTGCACATCTTTTGGTAGATGTATGTTTTCTTTTCTTGGGGTCTGTACCTTGCAGTAGAATTGCTGAGGTCTATGGCAACCCTATGTTCAACTTTTTAAGGAACCACCAGATTGTGTTCCAAAGTGGCTCCACCATGTTACAGCCCCACCAGCCGTATTTAAGGGTCCAGTTTCTCCACATCCTCACCAACACTTGTTAATATTGACTTTCTTTTTAAGACTTTCTGGTTTGGACTGAGGCTCCCTGCAAGGGCAGTGGCTGCATGCACTGCTGCAGAAGTGGGAGTATAAAGACACTGCTCAGTACATTTGTAGTGATGAAAAGAAGCAATATCTTCATATCTCAAAATATGATCTCATTATTCTCACAAAAGCCTCTTTATTTTATCAATTCATTCACCCATGAAGCACTAAACACTGTACTTGGTTCCATGGGAAAGACAATTGCGGTGGCTCTGGCCCAACAGATCCAAGACCTGCATCTCCAATTCCAGTTGGGGAGGCAAAGGCCGTCTGCATCCTCCCTTCTCAGTGACCCCTGTATCCCAATCATTCTTCCCTGGCTGCTGAGAGCCTTATTGTTCTGGTCAACTGAGGAAAAACAAGTCTTTCTTTCTTGCAGATAACGTAAAGGATGACTCAACCAAAAAGGACAGGCCTTATAAGATCGTTTTCCAAGATCTCTTTCTTTACAAAGAAAATGAATTGGCAGCAAGGAAAAGGGTAAGGCTTTATAAAAAGGATGATAACAATTAATGTGATAATCACATCCTCTTATTCATCGTTCTCACGAGCTTTTATAGATTATGACATGGTATCAGGTGTTGACTCGCATGGCGTGTGGCCCACACTGTTCTGGAGAGAGTGTGAAGGCAAAAAAACGGTCACAGCGACCTCTAGCGCACAGCAGGGAACTGCAAAGGTCACCACCCAGTGGGGGAGACAGATAAACCATTAACAACCCAGTATGACAATTACCAAGTATCCTACTTCATTGATTCTAACAGCCACATTTTTTCATTCTAAAATTGGATCTAGCTTACATAGATGCGGTGCCATACATCGGTAGCCATGCATAAAGTAGTAGTGTGTTACAATCAATGGCATCTCAGAGTTGATGAACAGCAGCCTGCGAAGGAAATACAGACAAAGCACTCTCACCTTTGCTAGTGAGAGGAGAGAGAAGTGGTCGTGGTGGTGATGGTGGTGGTGTGCAAAGACTTCACTGAGATCACGGGAGCTCAGTCTTCAAGAATCATTCAGAGTTTGCTGAGCTGATGTGGACAAGACAATGTCTACATGTGTGTTGGGGACAGGAGTGGGCAAGGAAAAAGGGATAAAAGTGGAATTATTAGGAATTATTCTGCATGAAACTAAGTACCCTACTTGTACTAAGTCAGTACTGAGGCCAACACTCCTCCAGGTCTTGCAGGGTTAATCTCACTACTTATATGATCATAGCCTACATGACCTGGTTTGCATTTCAGGAAATTAACTTCCTATCCTCCCAGAGACAAAGGTTGGGTGCAGGACCTTCTTCACCCTACTCAGAATGAAGAAAATATCTAGAAATGCTACTTTGTGATGGCTTTTTGCATGTGTTGTGTAGCTTTGTTGAATTTAACCCAAAATTAAATTGAGAAAATACAAATGAAATCAGAAGCACATACAGTACACACACACACACACACACACACACACACACACACACATCACACTGCAGAGGTCCATTTCTTCTCAAGTTTTCCATTCCACAGAGCCAACCTTTGGACTCTCCAAGTTTTACCTGCCTTTTGGGCAAGACGAAATTGTGAAAATAAAACCAGAAGGACGTTATCCAGTTTGTGAGGTGCCGTTTAATAAAGATTAATTTTTTTTTTTTACATTTCTGCTCAGCTTTATAGGAAATTTCCATCATTTCAAGAAAATGAAAACTAAACATGTTCCCTTAAGGGTAAGAGCTTAGGTTACTTGTTTAATGTTATTATCATTTGTTGCATATATTTTTATGTATGATCACTATTCTAACACAACATTCCATTTGGTAGATTAAAAAATTCTTTTAAACTTTTCCACTTGCGCAGGAAAAACTTTTGAGCCGTGACATGAAAATCCACCAGAAGGCTACATTTTCATCCCAAATGAAGAGTCGCTCACACCTCGGCCAGCTGGCTTTCTACTCCGACACAGATGGGGTCTCATTTGAAAAAATGGGGCTGGATCCAATGCTTATTCTAAAATTAACAGAAAGTGAGTTGAAATTGCTCTTTGTTTAAGAATACTGGTTTGGACATTTACAATTAATTTTGGGTTTGGGGCCTTTTATGAAGCTGAGAAAAACAAAGTATTGCATCTTACAGTGCTGGGGGAGGTCTTCGCACGTTGAAGTTGAGAGTCAGGAGAAAGTCTGTTTTAAATAAGAAAACATTCTTTCCCAAAAAGACTGTTACTCATTTTCATGACTCTGAAGAATTCGATCATTACCAAATAATACCATATTAAAGTTGGTAAGGGTGCACAAAAGACAAAGATAAGGGCTCTGGCCATTCATGTTTAGTTTTAGATGTAGAGATGTAGAAAGTTTCTTAGGATATAGAACCTCTTATTGTTCATAGAACTCATATATCCAGAATCAGGAAGCTAATAAAATTAAACAACCTTGCTTATTATTGCAGAAACCTACCTGGTTTTAATGATTTTAGAAGGCAACATGTTAAAATACTACAAGATGGCAATCATTGCTCTATGGCAGAGGGCAATCTGGTTATCAAAAATGCCATGAGTGTTTCCTACTTAGATCAAAAAGTGCATATAAATGAGATAGAAAGTAGTCTGATGCTAAAGAAGTTAAAGTGACTGGTGTGAAGTCATAAAATAGTCATAAAATCTTCCCTGAAAATGGATCTTTTTCAAATTTTTGAATGAAATTTTTTAAAGGAAGAAAGGATGGACAGACATATCTCAAGTATCCAGGATTTGCTGTGGTAATTTAAACTATTTTTTTCTCTGGCTCCCAAAGCCTGTGCACTTTCCAAAATTACGGGAAAAAAAAAAAAAGCCAAGGGTAGTGATACACACCTGTAATCCTAGCACTTGGGAGGCTGAGGCAGGAGGATCACAACAAGTTCAAGGCCTGCCTGGGCTACATAGAGAGACCCTGTCTCAAAATAAAAGAAAAAAATCTCCAGAGACCAAGTAAACCACTTAGAATGAAAAATTGGAATTCAACAATTAATGTAGAAAAAGGAAGCCATCTAAAGTGATTTCAAAGTTCTTAGAGGTGCATATATAGTTACAAAAAGAATACACTGTAACAAATGATGCCAATGACTAGGGTGTGTCTAGGCTCAACCTTGAGTCTCAGAAGCCACCTCTGTAGAATGGTAAACGCACGGTCACCAAGAGTATTTAAGGGGATATGGGATACATTTAGGAAAGAGTTCTACACAAGGAAGCTGACTTCAAAAATCCTTGCCGCTCTGGCAGTTCTGAGATCACCAGGAAGAACAGCTTTGCAGATGACCTGATGTTTCCTGCGTCTTAAGAGTAATTGCTGTAAGACAAACTCTTGGAAAGGAAATGGTGAAATTGTTTGGCATTATCCAGGGCAAATTGGGCTCTGGCAGCCATGGATAACAGGCAACTTAGGTGCTTTCACGTAAAGACATCTCCCTCAGACTGTGTTTCCAGCAGGAGTTCTATGACCGAAACCCCTGTTCCTCAATCTTACATTCCTTGCCTGCATTGTGACTGAAGACAAACCTACGTGAGAGTAAAGAAGCCAGGGACCCCACTGCGAGAGCTGAGGCTATCTCGTTTTTCTGCATGCAATAGTGGCAAACTGCTAGGTTACCATCAGAGAAAGGACACAGGCCACTGTCATGGACAAACTAGTTTGCTTACACCGCAGAAGTATCCTTTCCACCTCTGTGTGCCTGCAGCCCTGCCTTGCTTTGCTCTCAAGGACACACCTCTGAACAGCTTGTCTCAGCTGCAGCCTTCACAGACCCAGCTCTTTCAGCCTGCTCTTCTCGTCCCCAGTAGGTGGTGGAGGGGCTCTGATGTCGAGGAACACTACTGCTTTGGGGAAAGCTTATTATATGAGTCTTGGTGGAAATATCCACCTGAGAGCTAGAATAGCCCAATTGGGAAACATGCTATAGCGAGTCTTACTAGGATAGAAAGATAAAATTCCATCCATGCCTGCAGCCAGTACCATGTTAAGGAAGCCTGAACTAATAGTCAATAATGAGGACCAAATGAAAGCTATAGCAAGCACTTTCACCCTTCCGTTAAAGAAAGACGTTTGAGTAAATTGCACCTGAATCTAATCAAGTAAATATAAGCGATCGAAGACTTTGTTAAATAACATCATGAGAATGCAAATACGCTAGATCGTTACATGGGAAATTCTACAGGGAAACTGACCGGCTTTCTTGTGCAAATGAATGGCATGTGGGAAAAGGTCAGGGAAGTGGTGGTGGCTGTGAAAAATAAAAAGGAGACTTTAGGAGCCCTGCCAACCAAATCGATCTTCAGATTTTAATTTTTACAACACTGGGGAAATTTGGTTCAGGCTGGCTAAGAGATCACACTAAGCATATATTAGTTTTCTTTAAAGTGAGAGTCTTATGATTATGTTTTAAAACTGTTTTGTCATGTAGAGTTACATACTAAAATACTTATGTTCTAAATGATCCAAGTGTTTTTATTTTCTTTAAAATATTCCAGTGAGAGGGCCGGTGAGATAACTCAGTGGCATAAGCGCCTGCCCGGCAAGTGCAAGGTCCTGAGTTTGACTCCCGGAACCCACATAAAGGAAAAAAAGGGCCGGTGATATCACTCACGGCATGGGTGCCTGCTGGCAAGTGCAAGGTCCTGAGGTCGACTCCCAGTACCCACAGAAAAAAAAAAAAAAAAAAAAATCCCAGTGAGAGAGTGACCAAGGGGGCGTGGCAGGAGATGAGACTGGCGAAATGTTGTTAATGTTGGAATAGGTGACAGGTACATGGGGCTCATTAGAGGACTCTACTTTCATGAATGTCGGTGATTTCCATCATATACAATTTTAAGAAGTATTAAAAAGATGCCTATGTGCAAAGCGTTGATGACTTTAATACGCATTTTATTTAATCCTCACCAAAAAGCTGTTAGATACTTCTGCCTCCTCCTTTCATCTGATGAAACTGGCTTGGTGAGGTTGAATCACCCAAAATCTCTAAGTGGATACAGAATTCAAATTAGCTGGTCTGACCTCAAACTTTGTCGTTTGTTACCTCCCAATTAATGTTGGTTAATGACTCTAGTAATCATTGTTGCCATCATTACTGACCTTAAATAATTAAATGATTATTCACTCTAGTTGTATTATTTAAACAGCATAGCTAATAACTATTAAGAAGTTACCTCATTTCCTTCTCCCAACACCATTATGAAAAAGAATAACATAGCTGCTTAGGCTAAATTATGCTTTGGTAATGAGCCACTCCTAAATTTCAATGGTTTACAGTCTCGGAGGTTTGAATTCTCACTCACTTAACAAGTTTGGTGCTTGTCCCTGGATTTTCTGTGAAGGAACATCCCACGTCTTGGACCCAGCTAGGATTACAGCAAAGGGAGAAAGAGAGAAATGAGAAGTGATTCTTAGCTTCCCCTTGGAAGCAACATAGATCAAGCCCACATCCATTCCATGGCCAACCACCTGACATCAACTGAGGAAGCAGACAACCTTCTCACAGACAGACATGGCAGATAGTTGGGGACATTAATATAATCTGCCAGCTAGCGACCTTGTTGGACAAATGAGGAAACTGAGGCATGGAGAAGTTAGGTGCTCTAGTCATGGCTCCCAACTAGTGAGAGGTGGAGGCCGAATGCAACCCAGAAAGACTTAGGCCTCCTAGTTCAGCACAGACTCACTGGTTAAAGAAAAATTATTTTATTTCTACTTCTATTGACATTGTTATTGAGAGACTTTGTTCCACACATTTTGTTGATTTTTCACGATGCAAATATTAAAGTGCGGTATAAATATAATTTTCCAAAATGAAGAAGAAACCTTGAGAGGAAGTTGTTAGTATTTCCTGTTTAGTTTTCTGCATGGTAAAACTAGTTGCCCTATTTTCCTATTCTGCTGTAACCTTAGTTTGTGGTTCCTCCAAAACCCTGCGTCTGAGGACTTCAGTTTGATGTCTAGATCAGCCAAGCATTGAGATTCAAAAGTTCAGTTCTTATTCCAAGCAGGTCAGGCTGAGGAGACAGTTCTCCATCCCTGCCACTTGTCATCTGTGTGACCTTGGAGAATTCTTTTTTTTTTTTGTGGGTACCGGGGTCGACCTCAGGACCTCGCGCGCTAGCAGGCACCCATGCCGCAGAGCGATATCACCGGCCCTTTTTTCGTATATGGGTTCCGGGAGTCGAACTCAGGACCTCACGCTTGCCGGGCAGGTGCTTACACCGCTGAGCCATCTCACCGGCCCGACCTTGGAGAATTCTGACATCTCTAAGCTTCCAGAAGCAGACAGATGGGATAGTAACACATACCTTACTTGGGTTGTCATTAGGTTTAAATGATGTATTTAAAACATTTAATAAAGTTTCTGGAATATGACTGGATACCAAATAAATGACAATTACTGTTATTAACTTAACTTATGAGTGATTAAGAAAAATCTTACTGCAAGGTAGAGTTTTTTAAAGCCCAGATATATACTACAGTATATGTAATAACTCACTCTAATTTTTATTCCATATGATGTCTTTGAAGGATAATGAACTAAACTTAAATCTATTTAAATGTTCCTTACAGCTGCAGACTCAAAAAAGACTCTCCATGAATTTATTAATGACCAGAGAGACAGGTTTCTACTTGAGGTAATAAAAATAATTCATTTCTCCTATTAGCCAACAGAAAACTTTTTACATAGTATTGCCAATTATTTAATTTAACATTGTATTTTTCTATTACGTATCCCCAATATATTGCTGAACAGATTGCTTCACTCGTGTTCGTTCATTTGAAAAATATTTGTTGAATGCTTATCCCGTGCCAAGCAGTGAACAAAACAGAGATCTCGCCCACAGACAGCTCACATTCTAGCAATCTATCAGGAAAATTATTCTAGAGGATGCCTGCTCCCACTCTCTTCCTTTTCCCCAATTCTTTCTCCTGCAATCACAGCAGCACTTCAGAGGCCCAATTTCATTTAGATTTTCGTGAATCTTTAGCTGAATATGGTGGGAATCAAAGCACTGTGGAAACTCAGAGAATTCTGGAATCCTTCCACCTCTGACTACACCCACTCATGCCAGAAGAAAGCAGCAGGTCCCTGTTGGACTCATTTATAAAATTAACAGAGACTTTTATCTTATGTTTTAGTTTCTTTTCTCACTGCTGAGACAAAATACCCGACACCCAAAGTTAAAGCAGGAAAAGTTTATTTAGCTCATAGTTTGTAAAGGTTTTAATTCATAGTTGGCTGGCTGCAAGGCAGGGGGCATTGCAAAGGAGAAACAGTCCATGGCAAAGGGGGGCAGGCAGAAGGCAGCAAGCAGCAAGCAACAAGCCTCACACTGCAACAGCAGTTTCTGTCCTTTATATTCTTTTTTTGGGGGGGGGGTACTGGGAATCAAACTTAAGACTTCACGCTTGCCAGGCAGGCACTGCTCTGCTGAGCTAAATCCCCGGCCCCTGTCCCTTATATTCTATTTTTTTTTTTTTTTATGTGGGTACCGAGAGTCAAACTCAGGACCTCGCACTTGCCAGGCAGGCGCTTATGCCACTGAGCTATATCACCGGCCCGCCCCTTATATTCTTTTTTTTTTTTTTTTTTTTGTGGGTACCAGGCGGTCGACCTCAGGACCTCGTGCGCCAGCAGGCGCCCGTGCCGCTGAGCGATATCACCGGCCCCTTTTTCGTATGTGGGTTCCGGGAGTCGAACTCGGGTCCTCGCGCTTGCCGGGCAGGCGCTTAAGCCTCTGAGCCATCTCACTGGCCCCGCCGTCCCTTGTATTCTTATCTACCCTTAATCCTAGCACTGAATCATGAATCAATCCCAGCATCACACACTAGATCCAGCCACCTCCGTAAAGATCCACCTATGACCACATGAAGCTTTGGGGGACATCTAGATACAAGCCATAACATCTTACCATCACAAACTTTTAACTAGAAATCAGGCCTGAAAACACAATTATTTCATATCTCACTATGTGTGTTCATTTACCATAATAAAGCAGAGACAACAAGCATTTAAAGATGGGAGAATAATTACGCAAGGAATTGATAGGATCTCTCTGAGGTCTTCCTACCACCCTCCCCCTTACTCCCTCTGCTCCAGCTACAGTGGGCTCCATGCTGCTCCGGGAGATACCACTCATTCTCTGGCTCTTCTTTCCAGGGGAAACCTTCCCCCATTAGAGGTCCCCAAGGTTGTCTTCCTACCTCCTCCTACTTTGGTTTGATTTTCACCATATCGTAGAGATTTTCACTGGCTATTCTACATATAATACCAACCCTCCGCCTTTGTCCACAGGCACTCCATATGCCTTATCTTGACTCTTTCCCCACTAGAATGGACATTCCATAAAAGCAATTATGTTTATTTTTTTCACACATAGTCCTGGCACAAGGTAAGCACTCAGTAAATACTTGATAAGTAAAGTAATGGATGAAATATTTTTGTTATAAACACAGAAGCTCTTAGTATTGGTTGTAATTTCCTAAAGTTATCTCACTTCTGTATTTTAAATTCATGTGTATTATAACACATATGACTTTTTTGTAATTTATTTTTCACATGTGGCATTCAAAACCCAAGTGGATTCTTATATTCTGTACTGAAAAAATAGAGAGATGTCAAAATTGTACTTGAATATGTAAACAGGCTTCTTTGGGTCTGATTAAACAATTTGTACCCAGCTCAGAGGACAAATCACTGGCATGGCAGAGTTAAATTGCATCCTCCCATGGTCTTTCTTGTTGGGGGAGAAGCTGATAGAATTTGTGGCAGCACACAGCCCAGTTTCCCAATGCCCAGAAAGAACTGAAAGGTGGTAACATCCCTGCTCTTTGGGGAGATTTGTAGCTATTTTTGACTTGTGGGGCATAGCCATTTTTGGGATAATCCTGAGTCTCTTCATAAAAGTAAATGAGAGGAATTAGTCTCCCTTCTAACCATCTTTCAGAGCAACACGAAATTAAAAGGCCCAAGATTTAGCCAAGCTATTGCTTCTAATACAAATAATTGCTTACTGTGGAAGTGCATGCTAATGTTACTGATACACCTTTATTTTCAATATTCCTAGTACACCCTGTCAACCAAAAGAAACACAATTAAGAGACTTGAAAAACACATAGCTGTAAAGGAAAGGCAGCTCAAAAAAGCAGAACAAAAGCTCCAATATGACACACTAGCCTTTGAAGAGTTCCTTCGAGAAAATGACCAGCGATCTGCAGATGCTATGAAAATGTTAGTGTCTTCACATTGGCCAAATCCCTCCCCCCCGCAATTTGTTTTAAGTTTCTTAGAACACAACACAACGCAAAACAAACTGACAAATCTTTGTTCCTTTTTCAGGGCAGCACAAGAAACTGTCAACAAACTCCAAATGACAGCCGAGCTAAAGAAGGCCAGCATGGAGGTAGAGGCCATGAAGAGGTGAGGGGGAGCTGCCATCTTTTCAGAACCAGTTTTCCACAGCCCATATGGAAACTTCTGTGGGAATAATCTTTGTTGTTGATGATCTCATGAGTGTGAGCAGATTTTAAAATAAGTAGTGAAGGGTCATCTCTGCCTGGGTGTCAGTTCATGGCGGCTGTCAGGAAAGGTTCTCTAACTTGTAGAAGAAGATGTAGAAGCAAAGAAATCTGTCAAAAGAGAGCAAACCGATGTTAGGCGTAAACAACTAATTTTTTCCCCAGTGCCCTTTTTTATTCCTATTAAGACACATTCCCCCCCACCCACACATTTTAACCTCTCTGAAATTGGGATTCATTTTACAATTGCCTTACAGTTATAATTGGTAGTATTTTATATTTATACTTAGTAAAATCTAGCATTGCTGCTAAAATATAAGATCTATAGTGAGAAAAAATCAAAGCAGCAGTTGTCAGGATTAACATTATTGTACCATTGGCCACCCTTTTTCAAACCTGTCTGTTTCTTTCTACGGTTGAGGAAACTCACTTGAATTAATTTTAAGTATCTAAAAAGATTCTGTCAACATCCTTGGACAATAATTTCATGAGCCAGGACAGACTATTGCTTTGGCGTCAGGTAATGTTTTCTTCTTGGTAACTTAATGTTCATATCTCCTCTGAAACCACATCCTTCATTTCTTATACTCCAGACCTCTGTGGGAAGAAGGGCAATAACTTGTCTAAAATGCAGCAAATGAACTGGACAGTAATTTATTTGAAACCAAGTGCACTAACAAATTGTGTGTTTCAAACACATTCTGGCTACAACAGCCTCTTCTACCTTAGGGACCTAAAGTTGAAGGTGCTCCAAGAGGGAGAATTCTTACCCCATAATGTATCTGCACCCCATAATGTAAGCAGAAGATTTTGTCCATTTAAAGAATATTTGTAAAACCAGAGAAACAGCCTTTATGTTTCTATAAAGTGCTGGCCCGAGAATGTGTTTATTGCTTTTAGTTCCATCATCCTAGAGAGGCTCAAAAGAGCATGGGACACGGTTGTGACAGAGCCAGGGAGGCAGGCTGTCTTCTTCTTTGTGGGGAGAGGGCCCAAGGAATTCCTCCACTGCAGGCCAGGCTGGGGGTCAGCTGAGGATCAGCCTGGGGACCTGTTTACCAAAAGAAAGTCACCTTCCTCCCAAGCCTTTGTATGAAAGGCATGCGATCCAATCCATTTTCGCTCCATGTTCTTCGCGTCACATCTGGGAGGATTTCTATCAAAAACTAAAGCAGTGGTAGAGTGAAGGGCTTCCATCATCTTCTGGCCCTGAAACCTGAGTCAGCCACTCACTGACCCTGTACTATCACGCTCACACCAGAGATGAGAGCAGACAGCCAACAGATAGAGAATCGAAGCTGAGCATATTGATAAGATGTGATATCAGTAAAGGCACTGATGAGGGTGTGAGTATGGAAGGTTCTGAAAAATCAGCCCCCTTTCCTTGGGCTTTCCTTTCTTATTTTAAACATCCCTTCTGGGATCATTTCATAACATGGCTATGGTAAAGCAATGTAAATCTGGTGGAAAGGCTCTAGGTATTTGTGGTGAGAGGTTGGGCATCACGGTTGGGTTTGAGTGCTGGCTCAAGAATAACAAACCATGGCCGGTGAGATGGCTCAGCGGCTTAAGTGCCTGCCCTGCAAGCACGAGGGCCCGAGTTCGACTCCCGGAACCCACATACGAAAAAGGGGCTGGTGATATCGCTCAGCGGCACGGGCGCCTCCTGGCGCGCGAGGTCCTGAGGTCGACCCCCCGGTACCCACAAAAAAAAAGAACAAACCTGATCCTTAAATGCTGCACTGACAATGAAATTATCCCTGTAAAGCATCCTGCAAATTGCCCTGTGCATAGAAGGTCTTCATGAAATGTTAGTATGCTTTCTTCTCCTTACATAGGTACCATCTTTTGCTACCTTCTAGCTTCTCCTTGTGTCTAAAACTTAATATAGCATACTGTTTTCCACAGAAATAAATATGCAGAGTAAAACTATCACCAGCCTATTTTAAGTGTGTGTATCACTGGGCATGTTTTATTCAGGTAAACAGTCCTACAGACTACTTTCTTCTCATCTTATTGAAGCCTATATTTTTATGACCATACTCATAATTTTTGATGAGTACATTATTATTTAAACACATCATCAAAAGAATGTTTTGTAAAAAAATTTTTAATCCATATGCTTCACACAGGTACACCTAACCATATCTTTGTTCCTTTTGAGTAGTGAAATAGCAAACACAGAATTCCTTCTTCGGGAGTACATGAAATATGGATTTTTCCTGCTGAAACTGTCTCCAAAACATTGGCAAATCCAGCAAGCAGTAAAAAGAGCACACACATCAAAAATTCAAGCCATTGTTCCAAAACTGTTAACAAGTAAGTTGCATGTCTTAATTTCAATTAAATAAAAACCCCTGATTCGAAAATATTCTACTTCAATGATTTTTATTTAAAGTCAGAATTTTTAAAAACAAAACCAGAATGTGGATTCTCACTACCCTTGTTATTATCTATTATTAATTTCAAACAGGTTAATTTCAGAAATAAAGCCATAAAAATATATACAAGGAAATGTCCTTGGAAGTTTTGACAATACCTCTCATTCTCAGAAATCTCCCCCGCACCACACCCATCTTCTCTTTCCTCTCTCTTTCCCTCTCATCTCCTATTTCTAGAATTCCCACTAAGTCCAAGTAAAATAGAGAGCACTACCGCAAGCTCTGAGAAGACACCACCCTCAGATGACTCCACAAGAATGAAGAGCCAAAGTAAGGGTTGAGAAGTGTGACTTCACTCCCCGGCAGAATGTGTTGGCCTCGAAGTGGAGAAGGAGGACCTACAAGCTCATCTGGAACATGGCGGGGGGGGTGCCACATCACCCCTAATCCTGGACACCAGGAGTTCCTGTTTCCCCCTGATGTTGTCACAAGTTATCCTGAGTGGACAGGAGCCATCCCCTGGCTGACCATACCTCTACATGCTCTGAGGTCCTTCCTAGCTGGGCCCCTCTTTCTTCTGGCTCAGGCCTGCCTTCTGGTAATGATAAGCCCCTTCCCAGGGCCCAGGAAACCAGGCCCATTGCAAGCAAGTGACTGCCATTGGTCAGTGACCGGGGGAAGTCACTCTTGGGAAGAAGCAAGGCAGCTCTACCATGCCCAAGTGAACTCCCCACAGGAGGGACGGGCCCTCTCTAGTGGACTTAATCCCCGTAGGCCTTCTTCCTTCTGGTACCTGCCCCACCCTGTAGTCATCTGCGTTTGTGACCCTCAGTGTAGGCTAACTCTTGGTGACTTCTTTTCTCCCTTATCCAGCAGATGTATGTAGTGGTTGGGGTAAACTCGACTGCAAAATTTGCCTGCATAGAAATGACCCCAGTATGAGTCTTAGGCTGTGAGTGAGCATTCACCCCAGTGATGGAAAAAATGAATTCTTTTGGCTCGTGAAGTAAGTTTGTACATTTGTGCCAAGGGACAATGACTCATGTCTAATTACATGTTGTTTCTTTTCCCTCTACCCTTCCCCATGGCAGGAGAGCTACGCAAGAAGCCCACTTTCAACCCAGAGGCTGGGAGGTCGCCCACACCCAAGTAC
Organism: Erethizon dorsatum; assembly: GCA_028451465.1. Taxonomy (NCBI): domain Eukaryota; kingdom Metazoa; phylum Chordata; class Mammalia; order Rodentia; family Erethizontidae; genus Erethizon; species Erethizon dorsatum. Next base: position 11,394,421 of record CM051834.1, read on the forward strand.
AGTCTATGCTTAACTTCTTGGAAACTGTGAATGGTTTTTAGAAAATAACTTTTACCCTTCCCTCAACATAGAGACCTTATATCCACACCTGTTGTGACAGACCCTGGAGTCCATGGCCTCTGCTTTTGTGCGCTCCAGAGGCAACTATGCTCTGTGTCCTGTCTGCGTTCTTTGATAAGAAACCATTTGCAGAAAATGCCAGTTCCCTGCATCTTAGATCTCTGCCTCTCAGAATCCATAGCCTGTAGTTTATAGTAAGCTCCGCACTAGCTCGTGTGTCTGCAGTTTTACCACATCCTTCAAAATTGCTGTGACACGACCATGAAGCCTTTCCTTTTGTTTCTTCCTTTACTTGATTGTTGACACATTTATACTCATTATTTCACAAGTCGCCAGTTCTCAACCCTGGCTGCCCCAAGGAAGCCTTAAGAAAATGCGTGAATGCCTGGGTCAAGTACATTAGCCCAGAGGAAGGGGTCTGAGCCAGCCGCCCAGTATCCGTGACAATCACTAAAGGCCAAGAGACACTTTGCTCTGAACTCTAGGGGTTCTGGGGTTGTTCCATGTCTGTGGCATTTAACCCTCATTTAAAAAATTTTTCGTTTTTTTTGAGACAGTGTCTCGCTATGTGGTTTATGCTGGCCTTGAAGTCACTGTGTAGCCCAGGCTGGTCTTGAGTTTGCAGCAATCCCCCTGTCTCGGCTTTCCAGGTGTTGGAATTACAGGCGTGTGCCACCATGCTCTGCTAAACCACCGTTGTTTTAACTTTTTATTTTGAAATAATTGAAGATTCACATGCAATTATAGGAAGTAATCCAGACAGATCCCATGTGCTCTTGACCCAATTTCCCTCAGTGGTGGCATCTTGCATAACTAGGACAATGCCACAACCTGGACATTGGCATGGACATGAGCAAATACAGATCATCACCACAGCGTTCTTCATCACCTTTTCATAGCCACTTCCTCTTCCCTGGCAGCCACTCTTCATTCTCTATTCCTATGATTTGGTCATTTAAGGGATGTTATAGAAATAGAATCATGTCCTGTACAACCTTCTGGATTTTTTGCCAAGCAGAATTCTCTGGAAATGCATCTAAGTTGCTGGTTCTATCAGCAGTTGGTTCCTTTCTATAGTTGAGCGCTAGTCTATGATATGAGCGCTCTACGCTTTGTTTTAGCTGTTCGTCTGTTGGAGAACATTTACATTGTTCCTAGTTCAGGGCTATCATGCATAGAGTTGCTGTAAGTTTATTTGCTTAACTTTTTGTGTGAATACAGTTTTCATTTCTCTAGGATAAACATCTAGAAAGCACAGTTGGCTTGGTGGTAGTTGCATGTGTAGGTTTTGGAAGAAACTTTCAAATTGTTTCCCAGATGGCCTGTGCCATTTTGCATGCCTACCAGCAACATCTTAGCAATCCAGTTTCTCCACAACCTCATCAGCATTTGATGTGTTTGCTACCTTTCAATTTTAACCACTCCGACAAGTGTACAGTGGCGTGGTACTTTTGATTTGCATTTCCTAGCACTTAATAGTATTGAACACTTTTATGCACTTGTTTGCACCCTTATAGCCCCTGGTGAAATGTTGCTGTTGATGTCTTTTGCTCATTTTTTTTTCCAATGAGCAGTTCTCTGAAAGGCTAAATGGGCTGCTAGAAAGAGCTATGCTGCAGTTAGGTTCCAAAGACAATTTAGAAATGAAAGCCAATCTGCTGCGATGGTTCAGAAATCATTTACTTTGGTTTCTTTTTGTTCTTTAACAGCCGGCCGGAAAGCGTTGGTTCTAGTGACAGTCTGGAATTCTTTTTAGATGACAATGTGGACTATGATATGGTAACCAGATTGTATCTCTTGATTTAAATATTGCATTTGGTGAAAAGTAAAGTTGTTCATGTCTTCTAACAAAATTAAAATTTTCTATTCCAAAATTTTCAATTCCACAGATTTCCCAGAAGGAAATATGATTTTAGTGCTGCTCTCTAAATGGTCTGATTAGCCATCAGACCACCTCTGAAAAATAAATGTCTATAAGAAGATAGTAATTTGGGGAAAATATCTAAACTACAATCTTTCTGTAAAAATAGCCACTTTCTGGTGGCTGGTCATTTTATTGGTGCTTGAGATATATCATGCAGCTGAACTGTAAGAGAAATAGACTTTCAACAAATACCATGCTGTCTTGGTTACATTTTTCTTGTTGCTGTGACAAAATACCTGACACCCAGAATTAAGGACAGAAAGGTTTATTGAGCTCACCGTTTGCAGAGGTTTTGGTCCATACTCAGCTGGCTCCAAGGCAGAGCGGCACAAGGCAGAGGGCAACAGTTCATGGCGGTGGAAGACAGCAAAAGCAGCAAGAGCGAAAAGGAAGGAGCCAGGGAGAGAGAGCAAGCCTCTTTCCCTCCCTTATATTGTATGTAGGCTACCTGCCCTAGGGTGTGTGTAGCACTCACACCCATAATCCCAGCATTGGACCATGAACCAATCACAAACTCTAGAAGCCACCTCCTTGACCACGTGAGGCTTGGGGGGACCTCCAGACACAAACCATAACACACACTGTTACTGTAAACTTGACTTTGTGTTTACTTCAACCAAAACACAACTACAGAAATTTAAAGGAATAATAATAAAAAAAAAAAACAGCCATTGCTCTATATAACACACCTTACTGCAGTTGTCCTTTTTAAAAATTGTGTTTAGGGGCCGGTGAGATGGCTCAGCGGCATAAGCACCTGCCTGGCAAGTGCGAGGGCCCGAGTTCGACTCCCGGAACCCACGTACAAAAAAAGGGCCGGTGATATCGCTCAGTGGCACGGGCGCCTGTTGGTGCGTGAGGTCCTGAGGTCGACCCCCGGTACCCACCAAAAAAAAAAAAAAAAAATTGTGTTTAGAAATATATAATCTAAAATTTACCACCTTAACCATTTTAAGTGTACAGAAGTGTTACCTATATGCATATTCATTTTGCAACAATGTCTCTAGAACTTTTCCACCTTGCAAAACTGAAATTGCATGAATTGAACACCTCTTTCTCTTCTTCCCAGCCCCTGGCAACTGTCATTCTGTATTTAAGGGATTGGCTACTTTAGATATCTCATATAAGTGGAATCATGTAGTATTTGTCTCTCTGTGATTGGCCTATTTCACATAGCATTATGACGCCAAAGATCATCCATATTGTAGCATAAGACAGGATTTCCCTTTTTAAAGGCTGAATAATGTTCCAGTGTGTATATATCACATTCTATTTATCCACTCACTTATCCACAGACATTTAGGTTGTTCCTACTACCAGGATATTGTAAATAATGATGAACACAGATATGCAAATAAAAATTATTTACTTAAAATCATAGATACTTATTCTTTAAAATTTGAGAAATTTAAAATATGTGGAGCAACGACCTTTACTTAGCCTCTCATCTTTCTTCTATTCCTTCTCCCTTGCCTTTCACTTTCACTATTTCTTGCCCTTACTTCCTATACTGCTATATCCATTATTCCTCTCTTCCTTACCCTCTTCCTTCTTCTTTCCTCTTTCTCTCTCTCGAGTATCCCCCACTCATTCCTCCACTCCATACCCAGAATGCCCTTTTCCTGAGAACCAGCTTTCCCTGGGAAATAGGTGAGGCTCCTTATAATTCTCTACCCATCTCCCTCACAGTCAGAGCAGTGCTATCATTTGGATCTTGAATGTCCCTCAAAGGCCATGTGTTGAAAGTGTGGTCCCCACCCTGTGGTGCTACTGGGAGATGGTAGAACCTTCTAGAGGTGCAGCCAAGGGGAAGAAAGGTCACTGGGTGTACTTGAAGAAGATATTGGGACCAGGCCTCTTCCTCTCTCTTTGCTTCCTGGCCACTATGAGGTGAATAGCCCTCCTCCAGCACATGCTGGGGCCGTGATGTCCGGTGCCTCCACAGGCCCAAAGCAGCAGGCCCAAGTGACCATGCTCCAAAACCTCTGAAGCCTCTTGCCAAGATAAAGCTTTCCTCCTGAAAAGTCGATTTTCTCAGGTGTTTTGTCACAGTGATGGAAAGCCGACCACAGTAGTATCTACGTGAGTCACATGTGCATACTTGGAAGTGAATTCTATTCTTGTTATTGATTGATTAGGTCCCAGAGCTCTATTTCAAGGAACCGGAAGAGTTACTTCAGGTCCTCACAAATCTGGAAGAGCAGAATCTGACTTTGGTCCAATATTCCCAAGATGTAGATGAAAATCTTGAAGAGGTAAACAAAAGAGAAAAAGTTATACGGGACAAAATGTAAGTCATTGAAAACAAGTAGATTTATTCTTCTAAGCAATTTCTGATCAGTGACTGGGTCGAACTCATTCACAATGGCTCTTCCTCATGTCTCTATAGATTTAGGCTGGGATTTTTTATTAATATACTTTATATTGTGAGTGTAAAAGGTTCAAGGTGTATTTACACAGAACAGACTGACTTTAATTTTATCCCTGTTAAGGTAGGGTATTGGAGATAAGTAAGGGGACCAGCAAAATGGGGAAGAAAAGAAAAAGGGAGGTAAAGGGATTGAAAAGGATCAAGATAGGTTATATGCATATACCAATTCCCCAAAATGAGTATCACTATTCCATACTACAAATATGCACTAATAAAAAATATTTTCCTCCGTAGTAATAATAAAAGATAGTTTAGAAGACTAGAAAAGAATTGAAATGCTGCCCTTGATTTTTGTGCAGTTTAGTTTCTCCCTGTCACTTGGCTATCATTTCCTCAATCAAATCATGCTTTGATGCTAATAAATTTGTTTTTCTTGGCAAAATTATTTCCTGGGATTTAACAGTATGATTTTATGATGAATATATCAATATATCAGGGCTATTACAGGAAGTTTAGAAGGGAGGTGGGTATGATGAATTACAAAATTCCTCCCTATTCTAAAATTTTGTATTATTTTGAAAAAGAGCTTCAAGCTATAGAGAAAATATCTTCATAACTACCGATTTATAAAAATGTGTAGTATCTTTTTGGAAGTTTTCTGGGCCCGAAGGTAGCAATCCTTTTAAATAATAGGTCACATTACATTGAACTTCAGAGCAAATGAATTTAAGGGCTGGAAGTGTAGGTCGGTGGTAGAGCGCTTGCCTAGCATGCATGGAGTTCTGGGTGCGGTCTCTAGTACTGGGGGTAAAATAAGAACAAATTAATTTGTTCAGAAAGAACCCCAGAATCGTTATCTCATTGCCACTACTGTATCTTTTGAACCTTGTGTCTTTCTCAGTCCTTGCAGGGTATGGTGCAACACCCTCAGCCCACGATTTTCAGGAACGTGCCGGGTGGGACCGTGGTGGGCAGGCAGGAGAAGGAGATCAGTATCAGGCTCTCTCTCTGAGGCACCATCAGAATCTTCACAGGGGAGCCAGGGGCCTCTATTACCCCCCTCACTCCCCAGATATTCTGCCAGTCAGCCAGATTTGAGAGCACTCACCTAACAGATCACATCACAACTGGGGTTCCTGACACTTCAGCTCTGCTGCTGTTTATTTGGGGGACCTGCGGGTGCCACAAAAATAGGGGAGGGAAAAATGCCTTCCAGCGGAAGCAGCACCTGATCATTTCTTTTCCTCGCCACAACTTGCAAAGTGGTATCCTTCAGCAATGTCTTCAAACGCAGGCTCCTCTTGGCTCACTGGACGTAGGGTGTTGACCCATGTTCCAGATAGCGTTGAAGCTCCTGGCTGATGGTTATTTCACTAAACCACAAGTTACAGGAGAGGGGGTCTCTTTCTTCTTTTGCAATAGAAATAGCAGCATAGAGTTCCTGGTGGAGCACAAGGAAATGCTGAAGGCGAACTGCCTGCGAGAAGAGGAAAAGGCCGCCGAATTGGAATTGCGCTCCAGGCTCTTCAGTTTTGGAGAATTCAATTCAGATGCTCAGGTAATCATTCTTTGCTCGGGGTAACTTTATTCTGGCTTGAGATAGTAATAATCTGCCTTCCCTTTCACTAAGCATTTGAATGGGGAAGTTAAAGCAAACCGCAAGTCTCCGGTTGATGATGGAGGTGGAAAACCAGCTTGCAATTATCTTGCCATCGTAGGACAGGCAGCTTACTAGATAGCAGTCATTTAGATTGGCACTGAAAATGTTGCTCTCATTGGCACAAACTGTGGTCCCGAGGTCTCCCCTGCACACACATTTCTTTCAGTCACCGCGTAGACATATGGAGTAGTTCGCTGCCTGTGCTCATTTCAGTGGCAGTTCAGGGACTGAAAAATGAACAAAGGAAGCAGTGAATCAACACAATTAACAGTGAATCAACACTGAATGGGAAATTGGCCCGACACTGAGCAGAAACAGATTTTGGCTTCCTCAGGCCCAGATAGATAGGCTCATTATCACAGCACCTGCGACACACCATTTGGTTTGTTGAGTGCTTGGTTTTTCAAGACAGCAGCTGACTACGTAGCCCTGGCTGGCCTCGAACTCACGGTGATCCTCCTGCCTCAGCCCCCTCAGTCAGTTCTGGGATTACAGGCATGCGCCACCACAACCAGCAGGTACACTTACCTATTAACAAGTTCATCTCCCCTCTAGCTGCATGTCCCTCAACCTCAACGCTTGCCTTATTCTTCTTAGTTAGCTTCATTTAGTGTTCCCACAAAGCTGGTGCTCAATAAATGTTTGTTGAATGAATGATTAGGGTGGTTTTTGTCCCCACAACAAACTCCATCTAATGCAGGTTTTCTTGTAAAAATGTTGAGTGAAATAAAATTTCAAAGCTAATAGATGGGGCTAATACCACACTTGTTGTGAATTTGATTTATAGACAGAGGTAGGTTTGAGAGACTGTATCAAAGAGGCAAATGATCTCCCCTACCCTCAGGTGGGCAGGGTTGCAAAAAACGAACACTGTGTACAGCTCCTTTGCACGTGTGCACGCGCCTGTACACACACACGTCCTATGGTGCTGTCAGGCCCTGAGTTAGCAGAGGATGGAATTGTGCATTGGTAGAGGAAGAAGCGCCACTGATGGTCTTCTTTAATCCTTCAATTTTTTTATTTAATAATTATTTTACAGAGGTAAAATATACATAAAATTTTTCATTTATCATTTTAAGCATAGAATTCAAATTCACTAAAGTATTAGGTGTGATCCAAAACTATGGTGAAGGGGCCGGTGAGATGGCTCAGCGGCATAAGAGCCTGCCTGGCAAGCGCGAGGTCCCGAGTTCAACTCCTGGAACCCACATACGAAAAAAGAGCCGGTGATATCGCTCAGCGGCACGGGTGCCTGCTGGCGCACGAGGTCCTGAGGTCGACCCCCGGTACCCACACACACACACAAAAAAAAAAAAACTATGGAGAATATTTTAAAATTACCATTACAGTGAAAGACACATTGCTGTTGATACCCCTCCAAAACCCGCCCCTTGCTTTGAACACACTTATCCTATCGTACTTGCCACTTTCCAGAGCAGTTCCGGAAGTCCTCTTTTGTGTGTTTTTAGTTGCGCTATCATGGTGCTGTCAATGCCCTGACTCAGCTCAAACTGTTGACCTTTCGTGGTCATTTTGACTTCAAGGAAGTGTCAGGTCTCACGGTGCCAGATCTGGTGAATAAAGTGGATGAGGACACACTGTCATGTTTTAAGGAACCTTTCTTTCCACTGGATGGCACTTGGCAGCAATGTTCACTGTATTTTTGATCATGCCTTGTAAAGACACTCATGAAAGAGGACCTCCAGAACTGCTTCAGAACATGGCAAGAACGATGGGATAAGTGTGTTTGAAGGCAGGGGAGGGTTTGCGGGGGATTTCTCTTATTGTAATACATTTTTAAAATGTAAACATTCACCTCGTATTTTAATCATCCCTTGTACATTCACCGTGTTATATAACCATCACCATGATCTATTTTCAGAACATTTTCATCCTCATTTCAACATAAAATTTAACATCTTAATTGTTTTTAAATGCACATTTGAAGTGTTAAGCACATGTGTGTTGTTTTGCAACCAATCTCAGGAACTTTCATCTTACAAAAGCAAAATTCTATGCCCACTAAACACTAACTCGTCACTCCTCTCTCCCCTCAGCCCCTGGCGACCACTGTTCTACTCTTTGTCCTTATGTATTTGACTTTTCTCAGGACCTCGTATGAGTGGAATTGTACAATATTTGTTCTTTGGTGTCCAGCTTATTTCACACCACATAATGTTTTCAATGTTTAGCTACCTTGTAGCTTGCATCAGGACTGCATTTCCTCTGAGGGCTGAATTCCACTGTATCTACCATATTTTGTTTACAAATTCACCTGTTGATGGACCCTTGGATTATTTCCACCCTTCAACTCTCTTTTAAACAATTTTTGAAGTGAACTGACCTGCAAACTGTCAGATAAGTATCTGTGATTTCTACCCACCTCCACTCCAACCAAGCTCCTTTTGTCCAAGTTTAGGGCAACTATGAAAAAAAAGTGGCATTTTCCATCCTCTTAAACATTGAGGCAAGCAGATCATTAAATATAAAAAGGAAAAATGATCTGAAAATTACTTTTTAAGTCTATCCATAAAATTTTGATCACAAGTATAAATTTGGTATTCATGCCAAATTTTTCTTTATATTCTGCAGAATAGCCCTAGTGTCACAGTCTCCTGGACATATAAAGTGTGGGGCTCAGAAAAAGAGGCAGGACGGGAAAATTGGGAAGGAAACATATTCTCTCCTTAGAATTTTCCAGCTTTCATTCTTCCATGCTTGAAAATCTCACAATGTACAAAACATGATCCTTTATGAGTAAATAAGCAGAGTTGTAACCAATTTTTAAAGTGTTCTTCCAGCTTTACTGTGGTATAAGGGATGCACCTAATTTTTATATAAATGCATTAACCTAGTTACTTTGGAGCTGTAACCAAACAATGATTATTCTTTCAAAACTGCCAGCCTCTTCACTGTATTGAATCCTCTAAAAACTGTTCCTTGATTCAGTATTTTGCTTTTAAAATACAAACGTAAACTCAAGTATAATGCAATGTTGAAAGTCCTACGTGTTCCTCTTAAGGAACTGGCTCAAAGCGGACAGTCACGTACTCCCCACATACACACAGCGGGGAATAGACGGTTGTCAGTGCCCCCAAACCTTCCTTCTTCCCCTTCCATTCCCCACCGTCCCCCAGCGGTGACCACTGCCCTGACTCCTCTCCCCATCGGTTAGCTTTCCCGATTTCGAACTTGACAGGAGTGCAATCCTGTAACATGTCTGTCTTCTTTCCCTCACCGTTACCTTGGATTCGTCCGTGCTGTTTTGTGTAGCAGCCGTTTTCGTTGAACATGAAATGGAACACACGTTATCCCATTGTTCAGCTTGCGGAATGTGTTCATCTCTGGTTTTTTCTTTCTGACCCGCAGCTCATGGAGTTGAGCCAGGAGAGTTGTGTGCAGCCAGCACACAGCAGAAAGGGACACGGGTTCGAAAGACAGAATCCTGGGGCAGGAAAGAAAACGTGCTGACATCTAGGAGGCTCATAGGCTCTCTCCTCTGGGCACGTCGCCTCCCACTCACTGCTGGAGGGCACCTGAAGCTCCACTCCTGGGTTCAGTCTTCCCTAACTTGCCTGCCTTTCGAAGACCGATCACTTCCCCAGCCCTCCCCCTACCCCCTGGGCAGCGCCTCCTCGCAGGTGCTCTGGGCTGGGCCTGCCATCTGGTGGCGGCTCCAGGGATCAGGCTCACACTTCCCTCTGTCTTCGGTCAGCCTCCGCCTTGGGCTCTCTTTGCCCTTCTGCAGTGTGGGCCAGGTCCTCAATCTCTTTTTCATACATGCTATCTTCCTTAATTTCATCATCATATTTCTTAATGCTGTTCTTAGGAAGTATCTTCATGTCTGTCTTACTTTTCTGCGTTGCTGAGACAAAATACCTGACAATCACAAGTTAAAGGAGGAAAGGTTTATTTTAGTTCACAGTTTGTAGAGGTTTCAGTCCATAGTCAGCTGGCTCCACGGCAGGGGGGCATGGCAGAGGAGAAACAGTCCGTGGAGTGGCAGGCAGGAGGCAGCAAGCAGCCAGCAGCAGTGAGCCTCCCTTTCTTTCCCTTCTGTCCCATCCAAGCTACAAGCCTTTGGGGTGGTAACATCCACACCCAGGGTGGGACTTCAATCTTCAGTAAATCCATTCAGCACACCCAGGACTATGCTAATTCCAATCAATGGACTAATTTAGTGCCACACAGCCTTAATCCCAGTATCTCCACTCCCCAGATCCAGCCAGCTCTGAAAAGCCCCACCTATGAGTGCATGAGGCTTTGGGGGGACATGTAGATACAAGTCATCACGGTGTCTTTCCCCCTCCTGTGTGATGAGAGAAAAAAAAAATGAAGAAAAAATATATCCTGTTCTGTCCAAAGCTCTAAGTTTTCCAGGAGCCCACTTCAAAATTTTCCATCACCACTAACCATTCTCATATTAAAGTTGCTTTTTCTCAAAACCGGTGTTCAACATAGAAACCACCGTGTTATTTTTCTGCTTTAATGATTTACATGCCAGGAAGACTTTTTTCATATGTGGATGATATTTCAGCCTGATGGGTTACTTTTACTCTTTTTTCCTTTTATATTCTTCTGCATGTCCATCCCCAAGGTTTCTAAAAGGAATGTGTCATTATATAAACAGGAAACACAACGTGTTACTTTAGAGAGGGATGAAAAGGGGCTTTCTAGCATATAGGACTTTTGCTTTTTTGTATTAGTTCGTATTTCTCCACGTTTTCTTAAAGAATTGTATTTTTAACAGAAATAGGAAAAAAGAACAAGTATAGAGGGAGAAAAGGTGGGGCGTGGGGTAAACAGGACTGCAGCAAGCTTGTTAAACTAAGAGGCGGGAGAGGCAGTCCACTCTTGGGATCGGATCTTGGCCATACAAAAATGCTGGAGGCTCCACGGAGAGCGTGCGGAGCCGCACTCCAGGGGCCACGCTGTCTCCAGTGCTACAGGATTTGTTCTTGATGACGATCCTCATCTTCTCAAGCAGAAGCGGGGATTGGGAAAGGATGCAACCTGTAAAGTGACTTACTTTAGCAGTTTACTGAGGTCCTCTTAGTGATGAATTCTGGATATGCAGGGAGAAAGAGGTTGACAATTTTCTTATGGTCCTTATCTGCTCAAGAGCCTCCGCCAAGTTACAACAGCACAGAGTCAAAGTAGAGGGATCAGCAAGGTTTGGCTTCTGCTTAGGTAAGAATATGGCAATGACTTCCCAATGGGGACCGTGACAAGTAACCTAAAAAGGTTCTGCTGGGCCAGCCTGGGAATCCATTTGCTTGTAAACATTTTTCTCTGAAAGAATGCATTCATTTATCCAGCAAGCATTTATTAAGTGTGTAGTTATGGCAGGGAAGTGGCCCCTGTCATCAGGCATGTGTGTAAGGAACTGCCACACCGAATGATTTAGGGTTAGCAATTCAAATAACAAATGCAAAAAAGGGGGCTCACATATTGTGTCACTAGCGGTGTGAAAGGATTTCAAATGTATACACTGCCTTTACTTGAATATTAGGGAATAGATACACAAAAATGTTCAAGCAAAAAGATATTCTATCTTCTTATGCTGTTTATACCTACCCTTAAACATATTTTAAGAAAGGAATGCAAGGTGTTACTCTAAATTATGATATAAATACCCTTAATGTAATTATGATATAAATACCTGCTGTGTTTTCTCACTGGTCTTATTAAAGCTTTTCATTTAAAAGGGGCTGGGGTGTAGCACAGTGGTAGAGAACATGCTTAGTATGCAGTGAGGCCCTGGGTTTAATCCCCAGCACCAAAAAGAAAAAAGAAATATTTAATAAAATGAACTTTCCATTATAGCATAGTAAAATGGAATTTTACACTTTTGATGCGACATGATGTTTTCCACTCTTTTGTTCTCAAACTCAGGAAAAACTGATAGACTCACTTAGTAAAAAAATTAATCAAGTGTACAAAGTGTGCATTGGTGATGCTGAGGTTGGCAGCCTGAACCCTGTTCAAAAGCTGGTCAAAGTGGAGTCTCGCCTGGTGGAGCTCAGTGACCTCATCGAATCCATTCCCAAGGAAAACGTGGAAGCGATCGAGAGGCTGAAGCAGAAGGAGCGGCGGCAAAAGTACGGTCCCTGTCTTGGGAAAGACGAGTGAATGACTTAATGAGTGGCTGTGTTTGCTCGGATCCCACCTTTAGCAAATCTCTCATGCGGCCAGGACTGACGGCCACCGAGGGTCTCTTCCAGTCTTTTTATCTGTAAAGTGGTAGCAGTAATGCTGCTTATCTCGTAGGGTTGTTAGACGATTACATAATCCATGGAAAAGCACTGAACATCCTTGGCACACAGGAAGGCCTCAGATGTTAGCCATTCATATTAGGTATCATGCTGTTTTTATTAGTAGATGACTACAGTACACGAAGTTCACATTCTTCTTGGGGAGCAGGTACCTGTACATAACTCAGCTTGTAAACTTTCCTTTTTAATCCCCTTCTCACCCACCTCCCTCTCTTTTACTCTATTGCTGGTACATGGGAAATATAGTTTCTCCATATAAAAAAAAGTCCAGAATATATTAAGGTGATCCTGATAGGATCTTATTGAATAGAAAGCAAACTTAAAAATGAGTAAATGCAGGATTACACCTTCCTTAAGATGGCCCAACTAAAACTCATTAGCAGCACTTGTATGCTTTTTACAGTAGCAAATATATTTTCTTCACAGTTTAACTGCAACTTATTTTCAGCAGTGAGACATGAATCTAATTCCAATATTTTCATTATTGAAAAGAATTTTAGTTGGAGGCACCTAACATGGCACCTAAGTTTGCACTTAAAATGCTCTGTAAATGTTATTTCCATCCCCTAGTGTATAATCTTACACTTATGATGTAATTAGGTAGCATTTCATATGCATCAAGTGCCTACAGTGGGTCAAGCCTCATTACTAGACAATTTGCATAATTTTTCTCCCTCATAACCCTAAAAAGGGTAAGACAAATGGGATTTATTAGTCTTAATTTAAGGATATTGTGGTGGATCGACAACTGGTGGTCAACTTGTCACACCCAGCTGAACTGTATCAGCGTGGTGCCTGGTGTGGAGGGCCCACCTGAGGACTGTTGCCAACAACATAAAAAGGAGAACTGGTGAGGAAGAGTTGGTGCTGTTGGTTCTCCTCGAGGAGGCTTGTCACGCTGGCTTTCCTGATAGGAACTTGGCTGTTCTCATCGTTGGAGGAGCTCAGGACCTCACTGTTGCTGAGGATGGCTGTGGTGACTTTCGGGGGAGCTCCGGTTCTTACTCTGAGCGTCGCTTCCTGGCTCCGGGGTAGATCCCTCAGTCTGCTGGCACAGGTCCTTCATCCCGCTGGTGCAGACTTTCTAGCTTCCACCACTGACCTTTGGGCCTTCCCGGTGCAGATCCGTGAAATATACTTGCATGAGACATTGTTGTGGGCCCTAGGCCTTCAGCTGGACTCATGAGGGCATGGTCATGGGCTCTAGGTCTTCAGCTGGACTCATACAGGACAGTGCTGTAGGATCCAGGCCCTCAGCTGGGTTCTTTGGCTCTTTAGTGTGTGGACAGATTCCCTGCACTTTTTGTATATGACTCTTTGGGTGACTATTACAAAATAACTCTATAAATTATGTGTCCTGTATTGTATTGTTTCCCTTGCAAACCCTGACTACAACAGATATCATTTGAAAAGATTAATTGGAAAGCACATTTTTGTGCTAATACACTGAGCTATGTACTTCTGATCTGCATGGTTTTCTGTATGAATGTTATGCTTATGGGAAAAGGCTTTAAAGGGCGGGAGGGCATAGCTGCAGTTTAAGTGGCCATTATACACAAAGTGTAGAAATATAAGTGGAGTGACAAGAAGGGTTGGTCTTTCAGAACAAGATCTGGGTAGATTTTACTTCTTCCAAAGTGGCAAAATGAAATTTCTCCCCATTTCAAAACAGGATTTAAGATTTGCCCGAGGGCTGGTGAGATAGCTCAGCGGCATAAGCGCCTGCTGGCAAGCGTGAAGTCCTGAGTTCGACTCCCAGTACCAACATATGAAAAAGGGCCGGTGATATCGCTCAGCACCACGGGCGCTTGCTGGCGCGCAAGGTCCTGAGGTCGACCCCCGGTACCCACAAAAAAAAAAAAAAAAGATTTGCCCAAGTATTCTAAGTCCATTGTTGTGGGAGGTCTTACGTTTACAGTTCATTACCAAGGAGTAATGATGTAGATCTTTCCTTTCTGTGAATTGTAAAAAGAATTATATGAAAATGTTCCTTCCCTATGACAGGTTGCGTGAAGAGAAAATGAAGGAAAAACAAAGATACCAAGAAGAAAGGCTAAAAGCTGCTCTGGAAAGGGCAGTAGCACAACCAAAGAAAAAGGTTTGTGTTCTGCTACTAGATCTAGCCACATCAATACGAGTGCTTATGTGGTACAAAAGCAAAACACCTCACTCTTCTAACTTATGTAGGTTGAACTTCAATGTGAAAGTCGTCCCAGCCCATGGCTTCAAATGGCCTCACTCTGGTTCCTTGTTATTTTTGGAGTGATCCAAATTACTAGGTTTACACTTCTCCACTAGACCCACTTTTTACTGAAAGCAGCCTCTTCCCTCTCCTCCTTCTTTAATCCTAGGATCTTGAAGCCATTTTTAATGACTTTTTTTGAACAGGCAATACAGGCCTATGGCTCAAAGTTCAAAAGATGCAAGACAATTCAGTGAAATAAGTCTTCCTCAGTTCCCCTCCTTGGAGGCAACAACCATTGAATTTTCTGCATCAGGAGAGAAATAATCCATGTAAAAAAATTCCACTAAAAGATTCCTAGAATTATCAAATTCAGCAACGTAGCAGGATACAAAATCAGTGCACACAAATCAACAATGTAGTCAAAATATTATACACTATACAAAATACACTATTGATTTTTTGTGTGTTGATTTTGTATCCTGCTACATTGCTGACTTTGGTTATTCTAGGAGTCTTCTGGTGGACTGGCACAATGGTCAGTAAATCTACGAATTGCCTAAAAAAAAAAAAAATCAATAGTGTTCCTGTATACCAATAATGAACTCACTGAGAAATTAGGGAAACAGTACCATTCACAGTAGTATTAAGAAAAAGTAAATACTTAGGAATTAACCTACCTCAGGAACTGAAAGACCTCTATAGTGAAAACTACAGTACTCTGAAAAAGGAGTTCAAAGAGGACATCAGAAAATGGAAAGATTTCCCTGTTCCTGGATAGGCAGAACAACATTGTCAAAATGGTCATACTTCCAAAACTGATAAACAGATTTAATGCAATCACAATCGAAATACCAACAGCATTCTTCTTAGAACTGCAGAAAACAATCCTAAAATTCACATGAAACCAAGAAACCCAGAATAGCAAAAGCAATCCTGGGTAACAAGAGCAAAGTCGGAGGAATCACAATCCCAGATATGAAGTCGTATTACAAAGCCACAGTGATAAAAATAGCATGCCATCAACACAAAAACAGACATGTGAACTGATGGAGGACAAGAGAGGAAGCAGAAACAACCTCAAGCACATTTAACTATTTGATCTCTCTATAAATGGTGCTGGGGAAACTTGCTGTCTGCATGTAGAAGACTGAATCTAGACCCAGATCTCTCACCACGTACTAACCTAAAATCAACATGGAGCAAAGACCTAAATGTTAAAACAGTAACAATCTGCTGGAAGATAAAACAGGTAAAAGTCCTAAAGCCATAGGCATAGGCAAGAACTTTCTAAACAGAACCCCAGTTGCACAGAAAATGGTACCAAGAATCAACAAAGGGGATCACAGCAAATTAAAAAGCAACTGCATAGCAAAGAAAACAACCACAGAGTGAAGAGACAACCTATCAGTAGGAAAAAAATTTTGCCAGCTATTCCTCAGAGGACGAATATCTAGAATATATGAAGTACTCAAAAAATTAGACCCCCCCAATAAGAAACCCAATCAAAAAATGAGCAACTAAAATGAATAACACTTCTCACAAGTACAAATGGCTAACAAATACATGAAGAAATGTTCAACATCGCTGGCCATTAGAGAAATGCAAATCAAAACAACACTGAGATTCCATCTTACCCAAGAAAGAACGGCTATCATCAAAAACTCAAATGATGGGCCGGTGAGATGGCTCAGCGGCTTAAGCGCCTGCCTGGCAAGCGCGAGGGCCCGAGTTCGACTCCCGGAACCCACATACGAAAAAGGGGCCGGTGATATCGCTCAGCGGCACGGGCACCTGCTGGCGCGCGAGGTCCTGAGGTCGTTCCCCCGGTACCCACCAAAAAAAAAAAAAAAAAAAAAAAAAAAAACTCAAATGATAACAAATGCTGGTGAGCCTGTGGTAAAAAAGGAGCCCTTCTATATTGTTGGTGGGAATGTAAACGACAACCACCACGGTGCAAATCAGTATGGAGATTCTACAAAAAACTAAAACTAGAAGTTCTATTTGACCCAGCTACTCCCTTTCTAGGTATCTTCCCAAGAGTTAAAGACATCATATTCCAGTGATCCGTGCACACCCACGTTTATAGCAGCACAACTCATAATAGCTAAACCTTGGAAGCAGCCTGTATGTCCATCAACACATGAACAGATAAAGAAAATGTGGTATTTACACACAGTGGAGTACTTCCGTGCCGTGAGATAAACTTGAGTCCTTTGTAGGAAAACGGATGCATCTTGAGACCATAATGTCTAGAGAAGTAAGACACACAAACATAAAAATCACATGGTTTCTCTTATATGAAAAACCCAAAATATAAAGACCAGAGTAAAAGACAGAAAATAGAAAGTAGAGTCACATCTTTCTCAGTGGAAAGGGGACCAAGAGATGGAGGGAGAAGAAAGAGGAAGGGAAGGGGGATGAAATTAAGATGTGTTATGTACATGTAAATAGCTCCACAGGAAAGGTAGTATTTACTGAAAACATACAATAAAAAAATTTTAGTAACTACATATTACTGTACATACTCATTTTCTTATAAACAGTAGCTATGAGTCACGCTGCTTTCACTCAACATTTTGTACAGTACAATTCAGAGAATTAGGTATCACTGAAAAGGCCCTCTAATTCCTACATTGTTCAGATAATTAGAGTTAAAATGATTTGCTTGGTCATCTCCGATTTAGAATTGGGACCGAAAGCCAACTCGACTGACTGATTGTAGTGACACTGAACCCACGCCTTACACGTGCCGGACAAGCACACTTACCACTGAGAGAGCTCCAGCCCCAGAAGCCAGCAGCCTTCGTACCACACAATTACATCCAAGCAGAAGTTTGGGGTTAGGCAGACACGGACTGCAGGTGGCCTGTGACTGCTACACTGGGAAGGGCCCTTCATCTCACATGCCACTCTCCTCCTCCTCCGGGACAGGGTCTGAAACAGACCCCAGGAGGACAATTCCACAGTCACCCGCAAAGCTGAGGTGGACATGTGATTCTTACCGTAGTAACGGCTAAGGCATGTGCTTACAAGCAGCCTCTTCCGGGAAGAATCTCAAAAATGTTCTGAAAGATAGTAACTGTTAATATGTCAAAAAGTGATGATTACCTTAAAATACTTTATTTAAATAAGTATATTATCTGAAAGAGTCCACATTAACCTACTTCAGTTCTTCCTATGACTTTTCTTCAGGTTCTCTCCTCCCAAGGGAGATTGACCACTCCACCCCCTTCCACGTGTACTACTCAGTAAACCCGCCAAACCAAACTTCACTATAGCCGCCTGTCCTTCTAGAGCGTGACGTTCATGACCTTTATATCACCAATGCATGGTACATAGCGAATAACCCAAAGACTAAAAATGAGGATGAAAACTTAAACCCGGAAGAAGTCTGGAAAAAATGGCGCTGTCCTATATCAACACACAAAGACCTCTGACCGAAGTTTACACAATTAGGACACTTCATCATAGGCAATATTCATAAATGTTACCAAAGACCACTGACAATTTCAAAGAGCTCTGACATTAGAAAAGGAATTCTGGGGCCGATGATATGGCTTAGCGGTATAAGTGCCTGCTGGCAAGCGTAAGGTCCTGAGTTCGACTCCCAGTACCCACATAAAAAAAAAAAAAAGAAAAGAAAAGGAATTCTGGGGTTCCAGTCCCACAAGGACATTTCTGTTGTGATGAGCAAGAGTGACAGTTACTAGGTCCTTGGAGACCAGGAATGTCGAGCATTGTGCAGTGCAGGACCCGCTGTCACGAGAACTGTGCCGCCGAGAATGTCAGTAGTGAGCACGTGACAGCCCCTCGAACCTTAAGTTCAATAGTATAGGTAGCTTCCTCACCCATAAATTATACATAAATCCACTTATAAAAGCAAAATAAAAACAAACGTGGGATCCCCAGTGATATACTTGAGTATGTATGCTTCAGGAAGTGTAGGTGTGACCCTGGGGTTTCCCTAAACCTCTCCTGGTGCAAAATCTCCAAGAATCAGCAGTAACACTGGTGTTTAAGATAGTACAGTTTCTGAGGTTTTTGTTTAACAAGATTTCTAAACACCAAGAAATCTCTCAATCATGGAGGAAAAATTGGCTGTAGCAATTACAGAGAAATGACATACAGGCCTCCAGTATGACGCTTTTCTGGGCTGGCCAAATTGGAACCATATGCTATTTGCTGCCTTTACCTACATCTCTACTTAAAACCCACTGCCCGTCTTCTACGTACTAAGGGCGCTCAATTTGCTGCTTAACTTGGCCTAGCATGTTGGATGTCCATTAGGTTATTAATCCCCTTATAACTGTAAATAACTAGTATTTTAAGCTGTATTACTCCTTGTAAAATTCAAGTTGCTACTGGCATCTCCTGTACTTTAATAGAAAATGGCTCTTTTTTTGTTTCAGGTGGGAAGACGACTCATCTACCGTTCAAAACCACCATGTGGTAACAGACATAATATACTTCTTGTCAGTGATATAAGAACAAAATCACAGGAGGAAGATTTCTTTTTTAGTTGAATAGGAGCAATAAGATGTTTTACTACCAGAATGTTTTACAGATTCTGGCTCTCAGTAGTGGCAACATTCTGCCTCATATATGGGGCGGAAACAATTCCAGAGCAGTCCTTACTGCAAAGGCTACATACAGGTTTGGGAATGAGAGTTACTTTCTTTCGTTGAAGCTTCTTGTTATTCATAATTACTATTCCTGTTATTCATAATTATTATTCCATATAGCTAAAAATTTATAATTTGAGTTGTCTCAGTTGGGGTACATATCCAAAATTACTTTATTGATGTAACTATGTGGAGAGTGACCATTTAAGTGCAATAATGGCCTTTCTCTGACGACATGAGAATTTAGATGTATTAGTCTGTCAAAGTCTGTAATGAAGTTCCCAGCACAGTTACCACTATGGAATACACCTTTTAACAATGTACGACTCCAAAATACCTGAAGGACTGTGAGGGGTTTAAACTTAAGTGAATACTACCACATGACGATGGTCTCAGAACATAACCATGGGACTGATTTTTATTTCACGTTAAGTTCTATTCAGAAAACTTTATTTTCTTATGTGAACAAATCTTATGTGTTCAGCCTAAATGTCATTCCAGAATTTCTTTGTGCCCTATCTCCACAATCATTTTAATTTTCAGATGTAATTTTAGCTACAAGATGTACATAATTTAGTTTACACTGATAAAGAATATGTAACCTACTAAACAAATTAATATTAAGAAAATGTTAAAAATGGTTCAAAAACAAAGTTTTTCAAAGGTCTCAGTTAATATACAATGATATGAAAATGACTGAAATTCACCTTCATAAAAATTTCTGAAGTATATAATTATCTGTTATAGAAAAAACAAAATATTGTGCTTACAAAAGAAAACTAACTTAAATGAAATTGGTAGTTTTTAAAGGATTAGTTCTGTGAATTACCTTTCAATTGTTTCAACCGTTGAGCTTTGCATGTATCTACATATGACAGTTAACAAGTTGAAAAACAACACATCTTTATTGTCTAGAAATATATATATAAAAAACACAAAAGATGCTATTCTCTCATTTCCCCATCCTCTTCTTCCTCTTCAACACCTCTGATATAAAGGACATTATTACACCTGGAAGCAGAAAAACAGTCCACTTTGTTATTTCAACAAGAAACCATGCACGATCTGAATTACTACTGCTAATTTTTTTCATTATGGTAACATTTAAAAGCTAAATATATATCACTCCTTCTCTTTTAAAAACAGAATTTTACCTAGATTTGTTAAAAAACACATTGGCACATTTTTTACCATGTGACTGCCATAAATGACATCTTTATGACTTTCCAAAGGGAGTAATTACTAGAATTTGAGGCTTGCTAGTGCTAAAAAATGAGTATAACAAAACTCCTTGGGAACCAAAATCAACTAAAACTCAAAACTAAGCTCTGCTAACAAAGCCCACTGAAAAAAGGATACAGCTGAGAACCAGAAAGTGTAATATTAATACTAGAAAAATCTTTAGGATGCATAACTCCAAAGTATTCAAATTTTACCTCTGACAAATTTTACAATTTCAAAGATTTCTGCAGTTTAGTTATGGAGTACTGTGTGAAACTAATAGCAATAAAAAAAGTAATTCCCCACTGAGGGACTAATTGAACAGGTATTTCTAATGCTCGACATAACTTCACATACACTGCTACTTATTACCTTATTAAAACTTCACCCAGATGTCCAGACAATGCCCCGTCTATGTATTCTTCTGTATTTGCAAGCTTTAAAAAAGAAGAAATATATTAGTATAATTGCACAGGAACAAAATAGTGTAATACACCTATTACTGGTGAGAGAACTTAATTAACTGAGACCTTTGTATATCAACACTTCAAATTTATCTGTAACTAATAATTAGAAGATTAGCTTTCTATAAGTGTTATAGTTCTTTTTGGTTTTAGGTATTCAGTAAAACTGATATTCATGAATGTAGACCTTATATATAATAAAGCTTGTTTCAAATGTTATTAAAGCTCCCAAGTTACATGATATTTCTATCATACACCACAGCAGCATGTCGAGGAAGCAGCCTTCATCTTGTAAACTGAAATTAATACGTTTTCTGAATATTCAGTTTTAAAGAACCAGAAAATAATTTTTCTCCGAGTAAAATACAGTAAGTCATACTGAAGTATCCAAACAGATGTACAAAAGTTATAACTGAACTATGTTAGTCAACAACCAAAATCACTGAGGAATTATTTTTAAAATTTTTTTTACTAGTAAGCAGGGAAAAGCAAGTTCTTTTTTTTTTTTTTTTTTTGTGGGTACCAGGGGTCGACCTCAGGACCTCACGCACCAGCGAGCGCCCGTGCCGCTGAGCGATATCACCGGCCCCTTTTTCGTATGTGGGTTCCGGGAGTCAAACTCAGGACCTCGTGCTTGCCAGGCAGGCGCGTATGCCACTGAGCCATCTCACTGGCCAGCAAGTTCTTAAAGAGGAGTTTAAAGAGTTAAGAGTGACCTGTAGAGTTATTTCTGGGGCCTCTGTTATTTCTCATTTTAAATTAAATGTTCAGCTTTCCTTCTACATACAGGTAATAAAATTTACTTGCAATATTTAAAATCACCACCAGTGCTACCTGGGGCTCAAAAAGAACAGGAAAAAAGGGAAGAGGAAGTTTTCTTTATCAGTAGGCCAGTGGACAAGGGAAAGGAAACAGGACTTTGAGGATATGTGACTCACATGAAACACTTCATGAATTAGTACTACCACTGATGTTACTCCCCTGCCTACAGAACACAAAGTTGGCACCTATGACCAAGAACACGGTTTCATCTTAAATGGGATCACTGAGACGGTGCATCTTCTGGGTAACAGCAATCAGAAACAATGCATTAATTTTTCAAAAGTAATTTTTACCACGTTCTCCAACATTTCCCTGGTTTCTAAATTACTCAAAATGTTACAAAGGCTTCTATCATGTATCACATTCAAAGCCCTCACCGCTGCTTCCAAGGCTTTCAGTGACTACCATGCCAATGCAACTTGCTGTCACTGTCCCCAATTCACTCTGCCGTTTTGTCTGGCTGTACCTGGAACACACCCAGCATGCCCCTGCCACAGAGGCCTTGCACCTGCTGTCCCCTCACACTGGATGCTCTTTCCCAGGTATTCTCGAGTTACTACTTCTGGTCTGGGCTTAAATTCGCTTCCTCAGTGTCATGGTTAATATCTGGATGTCCCCTCAAAGCCACGTGCACTTGTAGGTGAGACTTTTGAGAGGTGACTGGGTCACGGGGTGTGACATCCCTGGGTTTGTAGCTGGGTGTGACGTTGGGAGGTGAAGCCTGGTAGGAAGAGGTGGGTCACTGTGGGCATGGCCTGGAGGGGTGTATATATATATCCCCCCTCTTCTCTTGATCATGCCTTGCTTGTCACTGCCATGCCACAAACTCTTTCTCCTCTGCCAGGCCGCTCTGCCTTGGAGCCCGCCAACTATGGACTGAAACCTCTACAAACTGTGAGCCAAAATAAACCCCTTCTCTTTTAACTTGCGACTGTTGGGTCTTTTTTGTCCCAGCAATGAAAAAGTAACTAAGACACTCAGAGAGGCAATCCTATCTACTATTGCATACTCTGTCACTTTTTCTGCTTTTTCTTCATAGCATCTGTAATACCTAATACTACATCATATTACGTTATTACCTCTAGATCACTTATAATACCTAACACAGTGTAAATGCTATATAAACAACTGTTAATACTGTATTGTTTACAGATCAATGGCAAGAAAAAAACCTGTCCATGTTCAGTACAGAGGCAACCCCCCCATACAGACATTCCTCATTTAATGACCAAATTAAGTTCCTGAGACTAGGTTGCTAAGTGAGGAAGTGTGTATAGTATGTACATGACAATATTCACAAGAAATGGTCAAAGGAAACTCCAACTTGACTTTGCTTTTATTTGCGTAACTCTTACATGTAGTACTGTAATATATAACAGAACATAAAACCACAGGTACTGTACGGTACAGTACAATCAGCAAAAATTACAGTACTGTAGAAACAAGGTGTATTGTACCAAAAAAAAAAGAGAGAGAGAGACAGAGATTGAGGCTCTATCAACAAGATGGACAGAACTGTACAAAAAACAAAACTATGGGCCGTAAATCCGAGTGGCGGGTCATAAGCGCGAACAGCTGTTAAACAGGTAGGTCACTGAAAGAGGAATATCCGCATTTTCAGTCTGCAGCTGGCTGAATCTGCAGATGCGGAACCCACACAGATGGAACCCACGGATACACAGAGCTCACTACGCCACCGTTCTACTTACGCGTACTCGGGACAGACAAATTCATAGACAGGAACAGCAGCGGTTACCAGGGGCTGCGTGGGGAGAAGGGCGGGGAGCTACTTTTTAACAGAGCTTTACTTTTCGATGTGAAAAAGTTTTGGAAATGAATGTGAATGTACTCACTGCTACTGAATATACATCTGAAAATGATTAATGTGGGAAATTTTAAATGTTAAGTTTTATGGGGAAAAAACTGAAACATTTATAGAAACTAGTTTAATAAACATGCAGTCAGCCCATTAATTCCTTTGGTTGATCTCTCTTCCCTATGAAGAAATGCTTTATTTGCTGTGCCTTTAGCATTCATTAAAAGATTTAAGACTTTCCTTGAAAAAAATTTCTTTCAGAAGTAAGTACTGGGAAGTTTTTTCTCTAGTAAACTAGTGTGTTTCCCTTATGGTATCATGGATCAAATGTCAAAGCACTTCTTTAACCACTAAGATAAAATGTGTGGTTCAATTCTGACTTAACTCTATGTCTTAACCTAGTGTATCACACTTGTAACATCCTCTCTAGCCTTGATTTAATTCCCGAATTTTGCTGTATCTCTATCAATTGTATATATTCTTAGTTACACTAAATCTTTAAAGAGTAAGTTACAGCAAAATAAATAGAAATTTATAAACTTTCCAATTCTCTAG
The DNA here is from genome assembly GCA_028451465.1 of Erethizon dorsatum. Classification (NCBI taxonomy): domain Eukaryota; kingdom Metazoa; phylum Chordata; class Mammalia; order Rodentia; family Erethizontidae; genus Erethizon; species Erethizon dorsatum. The sequence continues at coordinate 11,418,396 of CM051834.1, forward strand.
CTTACCTGCATGTTCATATAGCCATCTACGGAGACCAGGTAGCCCTTGTACTCCATTCCCCACTTCAGTTTCACCATCACTGGCTTTCCTGTTAATCCATTGAGGAAAGGTTTGGGGTTGAGAGGTAAACTCTGTAAAGAATAAAAGGATTCAGTTGATTCTTTTTCCTTAGCTCAGTGTCCACCACCCACTCTCCTCTACCAATTACCAATTGGTATTTTATGGTATCCAAAGGCAGGGGATGTGGCTCACTGGTTGCTTGCTTAACATGTACCAGGCCCTGAGTTCAATCCCCAGTACATAGACACACTAATGTGTGTGTGTGTGTGTATAAAATACATAAAACACACACACATGATATCCAAATGAAACACTGCCTACATCACTCACTATTCCAAGCTCTAAAGAAACACAAGTCAAAACACTTTTTAAAAAGCGGGGGGAGGGGGGGCCCACAGAGTCTCTGTCCTCTGGGGACAGTACTGCCTATTGCTATGTAGTAAGATGAGAAATGCTATGCACAAGGGAAGGGTATCACACCCACCAGGGAAAAAAGAAATGGAAAGGGTGCCTGAAATAAAAGATGCCCAAGTTTTAAAGGTTGAGGTTATGTCCACAGAGAAAAAGTTGTTCCAGGCAAGGGAGGCTATCTATGTCAAAGGAGGGATGAAGTCAAACAACAAGATAATCTCAGAGGACACAGAAACATTCTGTAGTATCAGTGAGAGTCCCAAATAAAAGGCCATAGAAGCGGGGAGGGGGGAATCACACTACACCGTCTTTCATTTTAATGCTGGAAGCTAGGACTAGGTCTTATTTGATTTTTTATCACTTGCAGTATCTCTTTCTTAATGCAATCACTCAAAAACGGTTTATTCTGTACACCAGTAGCACTCCCAGTGAATTCTGACATTTTCCCTCTCATCTGCTCATCCCAAAGAAAGGAAAGAACCAGGAACCTTGGCTATTAAACCCCTGTAAGACCAGCATGTTTTCAGAGTGATCCCGGAGGACGCTGGCATCACTGCCAATAACCTCTTAAGGGGAGGGTTCCGAATTTCACTCCAGTTTATTAACCAGGAAACAATTATTTTTTAAAGTCTACATCAAATCAGATCTCTCTGTGTAACACACTTAACAACATGACTGCCACTGCACTTGGAATAGACAAACATTCCAATACAGCCTAAGAGGTCCTGACCCTATCTCAGAACCACTATTTTTGCAAGCAGCTGTACCTTTCTGTCAATCTCTGCAACTGATCAAGCTCTCTTTGCGGCCGCAGGACCTCTGCTCCTGTTCCCCGTGCCGGATACACTACTCCTCCCGCTCTTCATGTCACTTAGGTTTCAGGTTAAATCCCCACGTCCTAGGGAGGCCAACCCTGACCGGCCCTTTAAAGTACCCACGCGCCCTCTCACAGAATCCTGACTTGCTTCCTCCTTATCACTTACCATTATTTTCACCTGCATATTTCTGATATTATTTGACTAATGTCTACCTCCCACACTGGACTGAGTTCATCTACAGCAGAGTCTACAGGATTTTGCACCCCATCTCCCTAAAGCCTAAGAACAGTATCTGGCAGGTAGCATGTCAAGAAATATTTGCTGGACGAGTAAATGAATGCTCCAAAGCCTGGGCTTTGTGTCTCAGGGGGCTACAGGCCAGGATTCCCAATAACGAGAAAGGAAAGCGGATTCCGGAGTGTTGCAGGATGGAGTGGAAGAGCTTCAGTTTTACTCCAAGCTTATCGCCTCAACGAACAAGAACTACCTCATGCCCGGATTCATATAAAAAGGCGGAAAGAAGCAAAGGTTCTCCGGGTATGGGAGAGCATCTCGAGGGGCGCGCGCCTCCGAGGCCCAGAGCAGCGGGGAAGGGGCGGGCGACCCAGAGCTCGGCGCCCCGCGCGAATGAATGGGTAACGCGCGAAGCAACCCCAGGCCCAGCCAGGCTGTCGCCATCCCCTCCCTCTCTCTCTCTCTCCAGCAGTTCTCTTGTTCCTCACCATCGCGAATACAGGCGAACGCTGCAGACTACTCGCCGCCGACCCAGCTACCGCCGATTCCTCGTGTCTAGAGCAGCGACCGTAGGAACCAGCCGCGGAGCGTCAAGAGAAATGGCCGCCAAACAGCAGCGTAACCTTTCACCTCCCACCACAGCTCTTTTGGCTTCTGTGATTGGACGTAAAGAGATGCGCGCTGATTGGAGGAGGTGGCTGGGCAGAACCGCCTAGCAACCAGAAGCGAGGCGGGAACTCAAGCGGTCCTGGAGGCTTGAGAACTGGTGCGGAACAGTCGGCGACGGGTTCCGCCTGAGGGTCTCCGCGAGCCTGCGGAGATCGGGGCTTCTCGTTTGCTCCCCCGCCTCGAGGGGCCGGCCGTGGATTACTGGTGATTATTGGTGATTACTCGCCAGCTTGGTTAACGGCGGGTTTACTTGGCCCTTTCATAATCGCGAGAATGAGATCGGAGCTCTCGAGCTCCTTATTCTCACAGATTCTTAGGTTTGGGGGCGCCGGTGCCCCCTTCTTCCTGAGTGTTCTCTATTCTGGCAGCCCAGTTCACCGTTTTTGAAAGGAAGTAGGAGGAGGGAGACTAGCGGAGGAGAGGCGAGTTCTGGCTGAGTGTAGGATAAGGTGGGGCGAACTCCCAGGCTGTGGCTTTTTCTGTGATAATTAGGGGCGGGGGGCATTCGTTCAGTCCACCGCAGGGTAATCGGCCTGATGTAACGGCGTCGATCAGAATCACATGTGTTTTTCCTGGGATCTCAGGCTTCAGATCATCGACCCGAAATACTATTGCATTTCGTGGGGGAATGTGGCTGCCCCGCAGCCCTGAGGACTGAGCGGTCCCTGTCAGCGCCGGAGGCCAAGGAGGAAGACTTCGAGGCAGTGTGATTCAGGGCCACCGCCCACCACATGGCGCTGGTGCTGGACAGGGTCCTCACCCCCTAAGGCCGCGACGAGGCTTTGAAACCAGTGCCATCCTTGCGGTTGTCGAGAAAAGAATGGGATTGTTTACCCCTAAAGTTCAGCAAATTTTTCTCTTAGTCAGTCATTTCATGAATCTTTAGCTTTTACAGAAATTTAGTACCTACCCTTTTACAATTGTTTTGGAAATGTCGCCACACAGTCTGCGATTTATTTGGAGCTACAGCCCCAAGTTAGCTATGAGGAAACAGGCCCAGCAGGTAACTTGTCCGGGGCTACGCAGCTCAGTTTAAACCCCAAAACTCTGCTTTTTCTGCTTTATAAAGCTACCTCGCAAAAGCGCAATATTTATTTTGGAACTCTTTTAACAGCTGTTTTCTCAGTGAAGTGAAACAAAATACTAAGGTAATTTATGTAAAGATGGTAGTGTTTAACGTTAGTTTTTCTTTTCATGTTAAATATTAATCTTAAATACCTTACTTAAAATGAAGCGAGCATAAGGTCATTGGTATTTTTCTAATATAAAATGTCACATATATATTTTGTGGAAATTCTGGAAAATAAAGATGTAAGAAATAAACCTATAAGGGTGATCAAAATATATGGTGAATATTTTAAAAAATATATTGCAGTAAAAGACACATTGCCATCAATCTCCTGCAAAATACTCCTCCTCTTCAAACACTTGTCCCATTATTCTTGCCATTTTCTGAAGCAGTTGTAGAAGTCCTCTCTCCTGAGTGTTTTTATGAGGTGTGATCAAAAATACAGTGAATGCGGCTGCCAAGTGCCATCCAATGGAAAGAGACAAGCTTGTAAAAACATTAGGTGTATCCTCATCCACCTTATGCGCTGGATCTGGCACTCTGACTCCTGGCTCTTCTCCAAAGTCATAGAGATCGTGTAAGTAAATATTTTGAATCAGTTCAGGACATCAAGGCAGCCACAACAATGCAACCGTATATTCACAACTTCACTTTATATTGAGCAAATTCTCATAATTAAATATTCCTTCAAAATGTGATTTAATGTCTCCATCATATTCTATATTATGCAAATGTGATATTAATGAATCTGTTGTTTCCATCCCTCCCTCCCCATTGTAAACAATGAGTACTGAACATCTAAAGAGTGTATCTCTGGCTCTACCATAAATCCATAGAAATATTATTGCCGGGTTAAAGGGCATCACTATATTAAAGGTTTTTAAAATATATATTGTGGGGCCAGTGAGATCGCTCAGCGGCATAAGCGCCTGCCTGGCAAGCGCGAGGTCCTGAGTTCAACTCCTGGTAGCCACATAAAAAAATTTTATGTATATATATATATATATATATATATATATATATATATAGTGATGTGGGCATATGGTTCAACAAAATATCCATCAGAATAGCTTTCTAGCTTTAATATGGGAGAAATATTTATATTTTTTAAGATAAAAGAGAATACGTTTTGACAGTATGGTAAGAACTGAGTTCTACCACTGTTTAGCAAATACCCCAAAAATTCCAGTGGCTCACAAATATCTGAAAAGGAATTTATCAAGTGATCATGGAATATTATTGGGGAAGAAATAAATAAATAAATATATCACATATTTTTTATATATATATAAAGTCTCCATGTTATGCTAGGATATTTCATGTAGTCTGTCTTTGAATCCTCACAGTATTTCAGGGTCTATATTATCCCTATTCCAGACAGAGATGGGACGGGTTCAGAAAAGTTATATATTTTTGCTGAGGCTGTGTAGAAGGTAAAATGGCTCCTAACACTTTTCTTTACACAATGCCATTTTTCCCCTAAATGTGTTTGAATAGAGAACAAATACCTGAAAATACAAATATTACTACAGGATGATGGGGATAGAGTTTAGAAAGCTACTTTTGAAATTGATTTTGATTTTGATTTTCTTTTTTCACATGCTCTCAGCATCTTATTTCCCTGTGTTTATGGTCAGAGTCAGTTACAGTTCTGACCAGAATAGGTTGGAACGGGGTCCGAGGTTTGAGTACCCTCTGTCTGGTAGAACTATGCCTATTGTGTCAAACCTAAGAGATGTGGTTATTTTGTTTTGTGAAGAAATTGAGACTCAAGATATATTTTCTTCCAAATCTTTTTGGTGGCCCAAAGCCTGCAATGGTAGAGAAGAAACTATACCTCAAGGGAAGCGCAGTACTGGGATTGGGAGCCAAGACCGAGTTCAAATCCTGCCACGTGTGAGTTATTCCCGGTTCGGTTTCCTCATCAATAAAGGTAACAAGGACAGCACCTGTCTGACAGGGCTCCTCTTGGAATGCAATGTTTATAGTACTTATCTGTCTGCCTGCTGCTCTTGAGGAGTTTCAGTGACAAGGCGTGTAGACGAGACCAAGCCACCACAGCAGGATCACTGTGGGACTCTGCATCCCACCAGAGGGGTAATGGCTGTTGGCTGCTCCACTCCTTGTTGAAAACATTCTGGGCCCTTGGCTGTGGTCCCTCCGCTCTGGTGGAACTCACTGTGTGACATTCCTATGGGTCCCTCACCTGGCTCCATGGGATTTGGGGCAGGTGAGCCACAACCATGATGATGCCCCTGCTGCTTGCTGTGCTGTTGTGAAAACAGCTGTCCCGCTGGGATCCACCAGTTCTCGTCATCTACTCTTGGCACCTTGGAGAGGTAGCAGGTTCACTCCTTGCCTTGTAGCTCTTTCCTGACCCTTCTTCCAGAGTGACATTAACTGAAAAACGTTGCATAATACACACAAAGCACTGAGTGATCTCTCTGGTTGGTAGTAGATGCTCCATTCATGTCTGCACTCTCCTACGTTTATAATCAATCAACATCGAACCACCATCCCCGAAAGATTTGGTTTAAATGACGTGGAACCCGTGTAAAAGTAGTGCCTTGATCATTTACAGGGATACCAATCCCTCCGTGGACCAGAGGATTACTTTGCTTGAACTCTCCAAATCATTGAAGATTTGAAAGATTGGTCTAGGCCTAAAGACTGCCATTTGGTATTGCTTTAGTATGGTGACAAATAATTTCAGGTAGAGATTTTTTTTCTTTTAGACTCGGTCAGCGATCTTCGTAGTCCAGATTTTTTTTTCGTGGAAATAGAAGAACTATTGCCAGTTCTGGCATTCAAGTGTTCTCTTATTATTCAGTCAGCATTGAGGAATCAGTAGATTTTAAACTTAGAATACTAGAAATACCTAGTCTAAACTTCTATTTTTTTTTTTTTTTTTTTTTGAGACAGGGTCTTACTATGTAGTCCAGGCTAGACTTGAACTCACTATGTAGCTCAGGCTGGCCTTGAACTCGCAGCAATCCTCCTGCCTCAGCCTCAGTGTGCAGAACCCATCCTCCATGCAGAAGGATGACCTGGCACAAAATCTAAATGGGGTGAGGAAGGGTGCAGGGGAGGGGACAGGGGCAGGATAGGAGATTTACAGGGATGCAATCAAAGGAATCAACATATTAAAAACTATTGGAACCAGATTTCTCAATACCAGAGAAGAGATCACAAATATGGAAAGGGAGAAAACTAGAAAACACTACCGTTATTGCTTGTGTCTAGATGTCCCCTCAAAGCCTCGTGCAGTCATAGGTGGGGCTTTTTCAGAGGAGGTTGAATCTAGAGTGTGTAATTGATTTATGATGCAATGCTAGGATTAAGGGTGGGTGATTCCTAAATCAGTCCACTGATTGGTTTGGCACTGCCCTAATCCCAGTAGCCTGTGTACAAAATAAGGGACACAAAGAGGCTTGTTTTGTCCCTCACTTGCTTTGCTACCTTCTGCCCTCCATGAACTGTTTCTTCTCTGTGAGGCCTGTCTGCCATGCCACCCAGCCTTGGAGCCAGTTAACTGTGGACTGAAACCTCTACAAACTGTGAGCCAAATAAACCTTTCCTCCTTTACCTTGAGTGTTGGGTATTTTGTCTCATCAGTGAGAAAAGTAATTAAGACAGCTACCATGTTGTATGAGAAGTTATTGCAATTGACTTAAGCCACAGATACAGAAAACTAAGTAGAGATGTGTGTACATGTGTCACTATTAACAGAGCGCTTCTAGTTGTGGAGCGGTATCTCACTGTGGTTTTGTTTTGCATTTCCCCAACAAGTACTGGTGCTAAGTACCTTTTCATGTGCTTGCTGACCATTTTTTTACTACATTTTCTTTGAAGAAACATCCTTTCAAATCCTGCAGACCTTCTCATGTGTTATGTTTTTAGAAGCCTTGAATGCATCACCCAAAGAAAAATTAAATGAATTTTTTTTATATAAAAGGAGAAATCATGTCATTGCTGTGGGCCTCATTTTCTTCATTTTACAGTGAAGGGATTAGCAGGCTTTCAACCTCAGTAATTTAACGTTTTGGGCCAAATAATTCCTTTTGTGCTTAGTCACGCACTGAGTAACTTCGCTGGCCTTCACAGTACAGTAGCATTTGCTTTCCCCTCAGCGGTGGCAACCAAAACTATCCCATGTCCCCTGGGCACACGAATGCCCCCTAGTAGAGAACCACTAGAGATCTATGGTGTATGAACTGAGATCCCCGGACCTGGATCGTTTTGCAGGTAGTGTTAAGACTTTGCAAACTAATTTCATTATTAAAACAACAAACAGAACAACTAATTGTACATGTTTTAATGGAGACTGTACAAACGGATTAAAACCTCACAAATCTACTCAGTATACAAATGCTGATTGATTATTATGGATCCCAGCCCCTCCGACATTTATTTATACATCTGGTTTATAAAAAGGGGACACAGCCAGGAGTGGTGGTGCACACCTGTAATCCCACCACTCTGGGAGGCTGAAGCATGAAGATCACAAGTCTGGGGCCCCAGCCTGGGCAGCTTCGCAAGGCCCTGTTTCAAAATTTAAAAAATAAAATAAAAAAGAAGAAACTGTCAGTAAATTACAATTTTGTTTTGTGAATTAAACCCTGCTTGGTTTTTGGCCATATTTCCACAGGGTGGCAGTAGTGAGTTTTGAGTAAATTTCAGATTGACGCACAGGCCCCCGATAGCAGACGGCTTTACTGTTGTCAAAACACAAAACGAAGCCCTATGGGGTTTCTCCCATAGCCTCCTGTGCAGTGCAACCTCGTCTCCCCCAGCTCCCTCATCCCTCAAATGTTTCCACTGAACCCCATTTTGAAAAATAAAGCTGGCTATTCTACCTTTTCATCCGTTACCCTGTGCCGGAGGTATCTCCCACCTGCGCTCGGGCTGAGCAGACGAGGATCTGGACCCATTCCTGTTAGCCTTTGTCAGCTGCCCATTACCAGCAGTCTGAGTGACACTCCTTCAGCTCTCTAGTCTGTGACCCGCATCACAAAGCCTGCCCTTGAAACAGGGCCACACTCTTTTCACAGCTCCGTTTTCTTACACAGAATAATGCTTTCTCCATCCAGAAATCCGTTCCCCTGCATGCTTTGCCTGAAACATTTCTCCCTGTCTTACCCCCACGGTCCAGCTCCATGGGCATTTCCCATCTGACTCACTTCCTTGGCCATGAGTTGTTCTATTACATGGGCGTTACACCATCTAGGATGTTTTAAAACCAACTATCTTAGAGAAAAGCATCTACTACTAGTCATTCCCAACACATATGCAATCCCTAGCACATAAAAGCAAATTTCTTAATGAGTAGATAAATATCTTAATTGATAGCTTGAACCTTAAAACTGTACCATTTCAACATTCTTAAAGTACACGTGTGTATACATATATAAACATATGGAAAAGAAACATGCATACATAAGATATTCCTAGATAGATATTTAAAATAGTAACAAGTGAAGGAACAAGTGTCCAACAATTGTGGCATAATATCTAGTATATGATAGATACATTATGCAGTCATTTCAAATATTACTACCTAAACATTTTTAAGAATGACCAAGTGTTTATGCTATGATAAGTAAACACTAGGATATAATTTATATATTATTCCAATATATTCAAATATTTACAAACTTATGCACAGAAAAAAATGTTAACAGTGGTTATTTAGCATTGGAATTATAGTCAATAAAGAAATATAAAGACAGATAAAGCTTGATGACAATCATATAGCAGAAAACAAAATGAATAAAAATAACATTAAGAAGGCAAAAAATCATAACAATAACCTAATTACTAGAGCGGTTTTTCCAAGTATGGCAGAAACCACTGTTCATATTTCATTGCCCTCTGGGCACTTCTGGACTACATTTCCCAGCTTCCACTGGAATTGGGTGAGGTCACATGATTGTAGTCCAGCAAAAAGAATGTGAAATATGTGCACTGCCTTTGGCCTGGCTCCTCAAAATCCCCCATGGATGATCCTCTCTAACTCTTTTTCCCTTCTAAATTGATGTAGATGCCAAGGTGAACTTAGAAACCGTGCGTTGAAGAAGGAAACCTGGTCTCTGGGTCAACGCGTGCAAAAGAGCTGCCCACTGAGCAAGAACACTCTTGTCATTTCCACGAGTGAAAAATAAATGTCCATTTGTAAAGCTATCGGGGCTTTAATATTTTGAGGAACACTCTCTAACAGAATATAAAAGAGAAAAATAAGTCAGCAATGAATGTCGAAGACCACAAGCTAGATTATTATAAAATATGAGCACATCTTAATGTGCTTACCACTTTCCAACACCTTATGATAAAGTTGAGGACTGTTTATATTCATGAATGGAGATATCAATTCTCAAAGTTAAGAACAATATGTACCAAATTAACGGCGCAGATAGTAAGCATTTCTTAAACAAACAGAATCCCCTTGCCACAGGGGGAAAAAACTAAGGGATCCATTCGATAAAAGTGAGTTGCTTAGCTTGATGACAGATGAAATGGCGATTGTCAGTCTTCATTTCAAATTACTGCAACTATACCATGTTAGCTACAGTAATACAGTAGTTTCCAAAGACACATTAATAGAATATAAAACACTTAGTAAATTTAGTAATAAATAAAATTATAAAGACTGTTACATCTCCATGCCTCCATAAAAGTAAAAATCAAAAATTCCATTTTCAATATTTCTTACTGTTCAGTTTATTCCATTCTTCTAAGAAAGGTGAACTCTATTTCCTAGTTTGGGGCTGTACTATGCAGTCCTACCTTGGTACTTATTGTTAATTGGTTCTGAGAGGCACGACAAGTACCAGAAAGGACGGATACTAAACAAGCTGGCCTAGAAAGGGCAGCAAGTCACACAGCAAGCAGGCAACAGACACAGATAAGTTGAGACAAAATTTTCACATCAGTGAATTCAAAGCAGTCCGGTACCAAGGTACGGCTGTGTATGCCAGTCACTCTTCTAGGAGCTGTGGACACAAAAATTCTGAAAGGAAGAGGTAATTGAGTGGAGAAAACATACAAGGAAGCAATTTCAACTAGCTACTATGCACTGTAAGGAAATGAATTAGGCAAGTAGACAGAGAGATGGTAGAGATTGAAACCAACTTGGGTCAAGGTGATCTAATTTGCTTAGAGAGCAGTTGGTCAAATGACAAATATACAAAACAAACAAAAAACAGCCAAATCCTACAGCAGGCCCTTGGACCATTCCCTACAGAGTTTCACAGTCAAAGGCCTAATGTTCAATAATTGTTACTGATAACCTGAGTTTGCGGAGAGACAAACAGGAGTGTCTTCTGGATGACCCCTGTGGCTCTCTCTGGGTGGCTTGGCAAGGATCTGACTGGGCTTGGTGGCCCCCTCTTGCCCTCTCCAAGGGCTCCAGTGCTAACAGTTCTGGGCAGCTGGCATTCCCAGCCCTGGAATGCAACTCCCCTGAGCAGCTGCCATCCAGAAGCCAACAGTTTCTCCCTCCATGCCAAGGTTCTTCTCATGAGGAGAGGGCAGGTGAGTTGCTTTCCTGTGGAGCAATCTTGGAGGTACGTAGCTATGCCATGCCGAGCCCACGGAACGTTGCCCATGGGATGCCAGTGCTGCTGCTGTGCCTCTGCCTGTGGACTCCTGCCTGCCCTGTGTATCCCTGCTCTTCAGGTGGCATCGAGGTGGTGATTCACCTTGCCATGGAGTGGATGAATAAGCACGTTGAGGAAACTGATGATCAGACTGCTCCAACCTTGACTATGCCACAGGCATGCAATAGCACAGAATTTTGGATGAGGAAATCAATAAAACCTTGAAACTACAGTCTTCATGCTTCTTTCTCTTCTTCTAAATTAGAAGGTTAAGTACAGATGATGCCTTGGTTGAGCATAAAGTATCACTGCTCTCTCTAGTCTCAATGTAGACATTCATGATGCTCTCAGAGAATAGCGACTTCTTTTTCTTTTTGATTATGATTTTCCTAGCCCTTGGAAAATGAATGATTTAATTACTTTCATGGAAGGGATGTTTTTTGTTTGTTTTTAAATTCATTTTTAAACTTATAGAAATGTTGCGAGCATAGTACAAAAAAAGTTTTATTTTTCCCGAGCCATTTGAGAGTAAGTTGTCAACATAACGTTTCATCATGCCAAAATTCTTTCGTGTAATTATATTTTTTTTAAATGAGGACATTTTCTTACATAAGCACTACTCAAAACCAAAAGCCGGAAAATTAAGCAACAGAGCATTGTTACCATGTAATCCCATTCAAGCTCCATGGGGTCCCATTGGTATCCTCCATAGCAAGCGTGTCCAATCCTTACTGATTTTGTCTCTTTGGTCTCATTCGGCCAGGAACGTTCCTTGGCATTTTCCTGACCTTCATGACTTTTGAAGATTACAGGATTATTGTTTTGCTGAATATCTCTCAATTTCTATTTGTTTGATGTTTCCTTAAGATTGGAGTAGGATTACGCACTTTTACAAGATCATTGAAGCGGAGCTATGCTTTTTCCATTGTGTCTTATGGTGACACATATTTTGGTTTGGACAATTACTGGTGATATTAGTCTTGACCTCTTGATTGGAAATGATCTTTTGGATTTCTCCACTGTGAAGTTATTCTTCTATCTTTTGTTGTCTATAGGTATTTTGGGAAGGTACTTTGAGGCTGTGTGCATGTCTCATTCTTTATCAGACTCTGACCTTCTGTATATTATAATGCATTGTGTTTCTTGGCTGAATCGGTTACCACGATGGTCGCCAAATGGTGTTTCTAGCTCCATCATTCCTTAGGCATTCATGAGTTTATATTTCACTATAAGAAAAAACTTTCCCCTTTTCACACTTATTCATTTATTTACAATGGTATGAAATCATGCAGCCTATTTTATTTAATAGGTTTTTTTGTGTGTGTGTGGGTACCGGGGTTCAACCTCAGGACCTCGCGCGCCAGCAGGCGCCTGTGCCGCTGAGCGATATCACCGGCCCTTTTTTCTTATGTGGGATCCGGGAGTCGAACTCATGACCTCGCGCTTGCCAGGCAGGCACTTATGCTGCTGAACCATCTCACCGGCCCTTTAATAGGTTTTAATGTTGATGCTCATTATTTAAGGACTTGTGGATTCCTGTTTTTTTATATAAGTTTATAATCTGTTACTATTTGGTTTTGTGCCTTAATTGTCCCATACATGGACATGGAGAACCTTCTTAAATTGTCTTCTGTGAGCCTTTGACATGTAACCATCATTTTTTACACAGCTCTTTACTTTATGGCCCAATAAGTTATTTCCTGCCCAGCCTTGGAATCAGTCATTTCCCTCAGGAGCCTTGTTTGTTTTAGTGAAAAATGGCATTTTGAAATCAAGATTGGTCAGGATGCCAGGTGTCTCCTTGGTACCAGGATGCTGCTGCTTCCAGCCCCTCTCCCACTGGACAAAGCTAGGTACACAATCATACCCGTGTTTGTTTCAATATCCCTATTGCAAATTCTATTCCAACACTTCATGGTCTGTTCCAGCTTTTTCACTTTCCATTTGTATGCCCTACTCTAACAATGAGAAAATGGTTTTCCTTCATGCTTTATTTATTTATTTATTTAACCAATCACCTCCAAGTAACCACACTTCCATCACATGGTCATCCCCATCCATCCGGTGGGTGACATCCTCACCTCGCTGGGCACCAGCAGCCTATATTGCCCCCCCCACTCTCTTCAGGGTGCCCCCTTCCTACCCTATTGAGCCCCACTCAGTGACTTAGAATTATTCAGAAAGGAAGGATGGTTGGAAGCAAACTGTAAGCTCCTCTTAATTGATATAATAATAGAAACTAATATAAAAAATATATACAGGAAAATAATTTTAATGTTTTCTGAATACCTTCTAATTGTTCCACATATTATTATTCCAAGTAAGAAAAATTATTTTCACTATTTTAATGTGAAAACTGGGAGGTAGAGCTGTTCCTTTTTTTTTTTTTTTTTTTTTTGTGGGTACCAGGGGTCGACCTCAGGACCTCACTTGCCAGCAGGCGCCCATGCCGCTGAGCGATATCACCGGCCCTTTTCTCGTATGTGGGTTCCAGGAGTTGAACTCGGGCCCTCGCGCTTGCCAGGCAGGCGCTTACGCCTCTGAGCCATCTCACCGGCCCAGTAGAGCTGTTCCTATTCCTATTCTTTTCCAGGTTCCTGTTTCAATCTCTATTTCTTCTAGTTCATGGATGACTGAAAAGACAGCAAAGGAATGATATTCCAAATTGATCTAATAAAACAGGAACACTAGGAAAAAATGGTTAAGAAACGTGTAACTTAATGTAACAGTGAATCTCTCTCTCTCTCTCTCTCTCTCTCTCTCTCTCTCTCTCTATATATATATATATATATATATATGCAAAATTTTAAGATAGAAGTTAAAAAAAAAAGAAGTTTATATATCTATTGACTCTAAGGAAAGACCCAATTTATAAGTTGAGTATCCCTTATCAAAAATGCTTTAGACAAGAAGTGTTTCAGATTTGGAACTCTTTAGGTTTTAGAATATCACATATACATAATGAGATACCTTGGGAATAGGGCCCCGGTCTAAACACGAAATTAATTTATGTTTGATCTAACCTTATGCACATAGGCTGAAGGTAATTGCATGCCACACTTCTAGTGCACCTGCTTTAACTGAGACAGGTTACATGAGATCACTCGTGATATCGTACTACTTCTCCAGAAATTTCGGCTTTTGTATTTCAGAGTTTCAGATTAAGGATGCTCAGCCTAGACTGGGTGTGGTGGCACATGCTTATAATCCCAGGGAGGGATTGGGAGGCTGAGGCAGGAGGATTGCTGCAAGTTCAAGGCCAGCTTGGACTACCTAGCAAGACCCTGTCTCAAAAAAAAAAAAAAAAAAAAAAAAAGGGATGCTCAGCCTATATTTATTAGTATATTAAAATCTTAATGAAGGAAAAATAATAGTCTGATAGATGAAAGCCAAAAGGTTAAGATTGCTGTACTGAATACTGTAGACAATTGTAGCGCAATGGTGAGCATTGTGCATCTCTAAACATAGAAAAGGTTAAAATACGAGGCTAAGACAATTTTTTGGCTCCAGTATAATCTTATGGACCACTGTTACGTATGTGGTCCATTGTTTTTTCTTGGTAAAAAGCTTTGCCATTAGGAAGTGGTGTATTGATCATGGGGGAATATCCTTTTACCTCACTTTTAAAAGTTTATAACATTTATTAACGTTCATGCCCATAATTAATTTTTCAAAGCGATGTTCCATATGATGATTTACAAAAGGGCATGACCACTGTGGCCCCAGCTCACTTGCACTTGCACCCATCCTAATTTAAGCCTGCAGCTGTTCAACCAAGAAGCCAACCATCAAGGAGGCAACCTGGAAAATCTTTCCTTGGAGATAAGGTGGGAATGTATTTGTTCTGAAAGTTAGCATTGGTAACAGGAGAATAATAGTAGTTAATATCTTGTGCTGTATAAGCAGTTAACATTAACCATGTTGTTATAATTAAAATAATCAAGCTGAACTTCACAATCTTGCAAAAATTAGCTACATGGATGATGTAGTCTTTCAGTTAACCTCTGTCTCTCTCTGTGACACACACACACACACACACACACACTCCAGTGACTTCTTTTTTAAGCAGACCTGAGCAGAAAACAAGGGAGCTGGCTTTAACTCATATCGACAAGTTCTCTCCTTTCAGATCATTACAATAACACCCTGAACCCCAGGCTCTCCCTTCTGCATCTGAGAAAGTTTACAATTCTGCCCACTTTCCTTGCTGAGTTAATTCTTTTCCACTGGGCAAGAAAATAAAAGCAAGAAAAGATGGAGAAAGGAAACATATTTGACATGGATTTTAAACCAAGCCTCTTCACCTACATCATCAGTAAACCATTCGAAGAGACCAACTTTCAGTGAGCCATGGCAGGGTAAGCCTTTTCCAGGCAAGAATGCGGATGCACTCAGAAGTGTGGATGCGGACAACCAGCATGGCCGCACACTTGTTCTGTGAGGAATTTTGACTCACACGCTGACTGAGCAAATGCTGAGGGCTTAATCCATGACCAATAATACGAATTCATATGAGATCAAAGGAGACGATTTCTTCACAAAACGATTTCACGTATTTGTGGTCTGTTTGTGGGGAACAGAGGTACACTGTTTTTATTCATTTTGTTCTGGATTAAAATAAATCCACATTAACTAAATGTGGCTAATTTGGAATTTATGAGAATTCCATTGGTGCTGAATTTATCGTTGTCCTCTGAAAAGAAAACTTTGCTAAGAAAGCTCATTGTAGAAACAAGAATGCAGAAGAAATCCCCAGCAACTTAGAAAGAAATCTTTTCTAACTTTTAAAAGGTATCTTTAATATCATCGAAAGATATAACTCAATATAAACAAAGGCCACAAGTTCTATTTAGATCAGCTGATAAACTGATCATTACTACTCTTTTCTATTTTTGGACTAATACTCTATCAAGCCTAGTGTGTTTTATTTTTTGTAAAACATAAAACTAAATTTGTTTTAATAGTAGTCTTTTTATCCATAAAACAGTACTCAGTTAATGCAAAGAATTTAGAAAATCTAAACAACCGCACAGAAAGAAAAATGCCCAAATAATGTTTTGAATGATTGCCCTCAAAGCATTTGAGACAGGGTCTCACTATGCAGTACAAGCTGGCCTTGAACTCCCTTATGTAGCCCAGGCTGGCCCTGAACTCACAGCAATCCTCCTGTCTCAACCTCCCAGGTGCTGGGATTAGACCACCATGCTTAGCAAAACACTTTTTTATATATATACATTTAACCATTAAAATATCAAATGTCAATAGAGCTTGCTAAGCTGTTCTTCTGACTTAGTAACATATCGTGAATGTTTTCACATGCCAATCTATATATTACTTTACATCAACACTTTTTAATAACTGCATAATATTCCATCCTATGTTGTGGTATGATTTGTTGTATCTCTTATTGGACATCCAGATTGGTTATGATTTTTTGTAGTTGTAGCAGTGCTGTAATCATTTTTATACATACTTTTTTGTATGTACCTTTTTGATGGTTTCTTAGACTAAAATATTAAAAAGGAGATTGTTTAATAATAGCACACATTCAGTCAAATAAGCACCTAGAAACCACTATTTTCTAAATCCACCAGGTACTACTGTGTGCTTCTGAGAAACACTATCCCGGACTACAGCTTGATCTTTGATTTTGCTTATAGTATCTCTGCCATACAAAAAAATGTTAATGTGCATTAATATTTTTCCTTATAGCTTCTGCTTTTTATTTTCTTTAAATTATGTCTTTACCTGATATCATTAAAATATTTCCCCATATTTTCTTCTCCCACTTTTTTGTGGATCAAAATTCTCAGTGTTTTGACAAGGCTCTTCCTATACTAATTATTAAAACTATTATTTGACATATTATGAACATCTTTTTTCCAATTTGTTCTTAGAGAACCAAGAAAGAGTAATTTCAGTAAAAGTTGTATAAGACAGTTCTTTTTATGATGCGTCCATGGTACAAGTGAGAAGGAACTTTTGCCTCTGCTCATTATGTTCTGGTGTTAGCGCTTCATTTTAATTTGCATCAGTATCAAAACATGTCAGAGGTGATGGTTTTGCTGATGTGCTCTAGTTCTGATTTAGCAAGAGGTATTACTAATAGGTGCGGTTCCAGTTGAACTATTTCAATACCATTGAGCAGATGGGAAAGAAGGGTTACCAATAAAAATACCTGGGGAAGTTAAATTGCACGAAAGTGAAGGGGTTAATTCCTCCTGTTCCAAATGGGACCCTAGATGAGGTCTGTGAAGCAGAGTGCCCGTGGATCTGAAGTATAAGTGGAGGCGGCATTCGATAAACTTGCTCAGGGGGACCCTATGCAGTGGACACTGGCATTTACCTTCCTTTGTGACCAATACTGCAGAAAGATAGTACGTGTTTACTGTTCTTTTCAGTGTTGTCGGGAGCACGTGACTTACTCTCTTGTTCTTTCTCTCCTTTCCGTGCAGCCCCTGTGACTTTACATTTTCTCGCTTTCTGTGTTTGTCCAGATTTCTTTGCTGCCTCTTCTAGGTGTCTGGACTTTTGGATGCAGGTAACTGAAACCAAAGTCAAATCAGCTTGAGCCAAAAAACTTAATTATAGTTTCTGTTTTCGTTTTTATGCCACAGGTATGTATGCAGGCGAGGAAGCTATTGTTTGGGATCATTCACTAGTGGTTGAGGAAATTTGGAAGCAAGTCAAGAGAGGTTAAAATAGGGTTTTCAAGAGAAAAGTGAAGGGTTTGAGCTATTAAGTGCCTTTTGGTCTTCCTAGCAGTACATAAAGCTCTCAATCTCAGCACCGCTAACTTTTCACTGTGGTAAAATATATACAGCAAACTTCGTCATTTTAACCATTTTAAAATATATAGGGCCGGTGAGATAGCTCAGCGGCATAAGCGCCTGCCTGGCAAGCGCGAGGTCCTGAGTTCGACCCCCAGTACCCACAAAAAAAAATAAATATATATATATATATATATATATATATATATATATATATATACATATGTATGTATATGTACTTCTTAACTCTTGATGTTTTGGATTTGGATAATTCCCCATTAGGAGGGTGGCAGAATCTGTCCTGTGTATTTTAATTTTTTTTTTTTTAGGCAGGGTCTCACTATGTAGCTGAGGTAGGCCTCAAACTCATGGCGATCCTCCTGCCTCAGCCTCCCAAGTGCTGAGATTACAGGTGTGCGCCACCACTCCCAGCTGTCCTGTGTATTATAGGGTGCTTAATAACATCCTGGCTGCTGGGATTATTGCACCCTAATAGCATCTCCACCCTCTTCCACCCATCTTGATAACTAAAAATGTCTGTCCACATGGCCAAAAGTCACTCCTAGTTAAGAACCACTGGCTTTAAAAGGAATAATTTTTGGGTTAATTGAGTAATTTGTTCCTTCAGGTGAAGTTCAAATTTTGTTTTTTAGTGGTTCTGAGAGAGTTTTCATTTCACTGCTCCAAATGGATAAACATTTATTTCTTTTTTTTTTTCCTTTTCTTTTCTTTTCTTTTTTTTTTTTTTTTTGCAATCAGGAATCAAACTCAGGACCTCATGCTTGCCAGGCAGGCAGGCTGCTGAGCTATATCCCCGGCCCTAAAAATTTATTTCAAGACATATTGCCACCTATTATTGTCAGTGCAGCAAATCTACCAACTACCGATTTCTTGAAGTGGTGTAATTTGTCATTAGATTCCTGAGTGTTCCTCACGTCCCCCGCACTTGCGGTGCATGGTATGACACGGATGGAAAGGCAGCTATTCATCAAAATGTTTTGTTGCAGTTGCCCATCACCATGGGTCTCTCTTTGAAAGGAATCTTTTTTTTTTTTTTTTTCACAAAATCCAATATTTCCTAAAAAGTTAAGCAATATGATATTTTGACTTTGTGTTTTAATATGATCCATTTTGAAATAGTGCCTTCAATATCTTTTTATTGCATATGTCACCACAATTTCCTATTAACTAATATACTACCTTTTACTGCATTTACTTCCTATATTATAACCAATATAATGTTTTGACTTTTGGTTTTAGTGTGTTTTTGTACAAATATGCAGGCAGAGATTCTTCAATTGAATACATCTGAGAGGCAAATTGTCCGATACATTCAAATTTTCATTGTAAGTTGTATTTTATCTTTGAAGAAATAACTTAGGAAAAATATATTATAAGCACTTATTAATATTAGACACAGAACTATTGTAACTTGACATGTATCAGATCAATTGTCCTTTCAGTAATAAGCAAATAGAGCATTTAATTGCCAGTAGAGCTATAAGGTAAGTACCCCGATGGTATTGCTTCAGAATAGCTAACTAATCAGAAGTTGCCTGGATTGGAATTGACAGCTTTATATGCATGAATGGAGTGTGTAGGGCTGAAAAATTGTTGAAGTATAAAATTAAGAAGTTTATTTTCATTTTTATCACATATATTTTATACAGTGACATCAACCAACGTGCTGGAAGATAGTATTTCTGTGTTCTGATACAAAAAGAATATCTGCCTTAAAAATTATTATTTTATATCATCTTGACCTATATATTTGGTAGCTACAATGAACAAGACAACACAGACAAACATTCAAGGAATATAGTAATTGCATACCAAGAAATATGTGAAGTTTACCAAACCCAGGTGTGATTCTGCATCCAATTCTTGCAACAACTAAAACGATGGAGCTTGAGTAATACTTTAACTTTTAAGGTACTAAAGAACATTTTCCATGCATTAGGGAAATTATGTGGGTTATTTAGTTAAGGAACTATGGAAACAAAGCAATCAATGTTTTTGCAGTGTTTAAAACAGCTGATAATCCTTAGATATGAAGAACCAGTTAAGAGAAAAAATTCAGAGTTGTTGCATACCAAATTTTAGTTTTATTATTTATTTTTAGTAGTTACGATGGTGATATAGGGATGATATAGGACCTCCAAATAATCCAAATGATATAAGAGAAACGTTATAACTCCCAACCTGCTAGATGTCTGATGTGCCAAGTTCGTGTTCCCCAAAATCAAAGAATGAATTCTAAGGAGCCATGGGGATTAAGAGCTGGAAATATTTATTGGGGGAAAGAAAGTTTCTATCTAAGACAGAAGGGGGGCCTGGAAAGTGGGTTACCCATGAGTACACTTCTCAGGGGAAGCTTTATGGAGTAAAGTCACGATGTGGGTATGAGGTGGGATAAAACTATGATCAACTAATAAGATTATGAGTAGAGTCGCTTAGGTAATACTGATCCAATGGGGAAGCAGGTCACATAGCAAGTGTACATGGAAAGAACAAGGACCTTTCCCGGAACGGATGGGTCAAGAAGGTCTTGGTGATTGATGCCTATTTAGAATATCAATCATTGTTGTTAATCCCTAGGGGAATATGTAGGTATAGTCATTCCATCTTTCGTCTTGAGGTTTGGTCTCCAAGGAATGTACCTCTATCCACAGTTGGAATGTATTCCCATCTTCTGCACTGACTCTTGAGGCCCTAGCCCTGTCTGGCTGCCTATAATATTTCTAACTAACTTAGCTGTCTCTAATAATACTATATTACTTATAGTTATTGCAATTCTGAGAAGAAAAAATTTAAAATATTAA
Source organism: Erethizon dorsatum (assembly GCA_028451465.1). Taxonomy (NCBI): domain Eukaryota; kingdom Metazoa; phylum Chordata; class Mammalia; order Rodentia; family Erethizontidae; genus Erethizon; species Erethizon dorsatum. The sequence goes on from CM051834.1 coordinate 11,438,844, forward strand.
ACTTGGCAACCACTGCTATTTGGTTAAGTTGCTTGACCTCTGCAAGCCTTCATTGTGCATTAATCAATTAATGGGATTCTAATAGATAATCCAACTATGATATAACATTGTTTTCTAATAGTTTAATTCATAAACAGAAAAATGAAGATTACAATTAAACACACCCCTCTAATTGTAACTATGCTTTTAATTATACAAATAATTTATCCAAATAGTCCTAAAATAAAGAACAGGATAGCTTTTAAGTTTAAGTAACAAGGTTTTTGTAGATAAAACTTTTGGTTTTCCATACATGTAAAAGAGATGAGCTAGTAAAATACATTTTTAAACCATGCACTGTACAATTAGATCTGGCAATCATGCTAACACTTGTGTCTTGATTTTGAAGTATAGTAGGGCAACTAGAAGTAGAATAAATTAAGAAAGGGAACAAAATTGGTTCTGCTTTTTGTCTGATTCTAGGTAACAGGGTACACTGTATTATCGACAGTACACAAGATAAAATATATTTATATAAAATGTTTTATTTATAATTCCTTTACCCAAAATTATTTAGATTTAATAAAAATTTTCATCTCTCATAGGTAAACATGACCTTTGGGGGAAAAATATGTGTTCTTGGATCTATAAAATAACACACATTACCTCATTTAACAGTTCCAGAAACTTTTTGAGTATCATTAGCGAGAATTTCCAAGTAACTTGTTCCAAGTCTCACATGAAATTGCTATGTTACAGCCTGAGTGGGGATTATTTCGAGGCGTGTGATTGTCGACTTAATTACCCGAACACACGACTTCCCGTGCAGCATCAGATTCATCTGTCTGTCTCTGAATTAGGTTTCGGTGAGTGGTTGAAATTAAGATCAAGCTTAAATTAGAATGTCTGCTGTCTTTTATTTGACTCTCTGTCTGGGAAGACTGTCTTGGCTTCTTACAAACCCACCCCTTCTTTGAACGGTGTCCTTCACAGGAATGCTTAAAGAATGGGCATTTTCCCACGGACCCCTGCTGATTCCGAATGAACAGATTGTCAGCCTCCCACTGACTTGAGAATATAATGCTTATCCCCATCTTTGCTCTTTACTGACAGCCTTCATAAAAACTTGCTCAGAAGACAAATGGCGCTGCAGAGCCTCTGAACCCATGAAGGAAGGACACAGTGGACTTCTGCCAGATACCGCTACCATTTTTAATATGACCTAGCGGTAGTTTTTGTTGCAATGGAAGAAGGATGCTGCTGAGAGCCACTATTGCCCTTTGTCAAAAGCAGCATGAGGTCGCACACGATTCTTAAAGAGGGAGGCGGTGAAGATGTCAATGTATACATTATATATAGCAGTTTGCTTTTGCACTTGCTGTGTCCTCTGTGTGGACAGCCTTTCTCTCCCTTCTCTACTTACCCTTCCAGAGCCAGCCCGAAGGTACATTCCCACTGAGTGCCCAGGCAGGGCATCGCTCTTCCTCTGGGCTCTGCTAGACAAAGGATGGTCTTGCAGTACCGGGCATATAATTAGTTGTCTGTCTTGACCCAACCAGTGACTCCTTGATCACAAGAACCATGTCCGATTCAACGTCGTACTCCCTGCACCCAGAACAGTACCTAGCACACAGTGGGTGCTGGGTCCCTGATGAAGTGACTTCCTTGTCACATTTTCACGTTGGGACTAGACCTACTTATAGAATGGCGAGAGAGTCGTAGAAAATATGGACCAGTTCCAGCTCTGCCAATGACTTGTATATCCTTTCAAGTTTCCTCATTCGCTAAAAATGGGGATTGTGATGCTTCCTACTGCATGGAAATCAGCTTTTGATAATGTTTTCAGGTTTGTTGGGTTTTGTAATTATCTATTTGGGGTTTCTGCTATTTGTTCTTGCGCCAATTGTGATCATTTATATTTTCCTCAAAATCAAGCATATCTTGTTTTAATTTGCTTTCATAAATTAATAATAAATATTCCTCTATTTGTTTACTTTTTCTGTACAACTGGCTATATTCCATTCCTGGTTTGTATATATGTGTGTTTTCCTGCCTTTCTATTTTCCTCTTTCTAGAAAGAAATATGTCAAAATGTTCAAGGTGGCTTTCTCTGGGTGATAAGATCACGAGCAATTTTTTTTTTTATATTTTTCTGTATTTTCCAAATGTTTGGAAACCAGTATACATTACTCGGGTATTCACAAAAACATACTTGAAAAAATATTTCAGTTTCTTTCTTTTCCGATAAAGAAGTTGAAGGCAGGAAAATTTCATAGGTGGGTCAAGGCCTTAGATTAGAACCAGAAAAGCTGTACAGGGTCAACCAGTTGTCAACTGTGAGAGCTGTGAAACCCACGATTCCTCTACTTCTCCTCTGATATAAAGAAACTCAGCCACTAAAACACTTCACTTCCTCTGGTTCTCATCTAACATATAAGTGAGGGGGGAAAAATGAAGGGGATCAAGAAATGGGGGAAGAGAGGGAGGGGAGGGAAAGGGGATGAAAAAGGAATGAAGATGTGTCATGTACATGTGCCAACTCCACACAAGGAATGTAAATATTGTGTGCCACACACATGTACTAATAAACTAAAAAAAAAATTTTTTTAAGTGAGGATTGTTAGAATTGGGTAAAAGATCACTGAGAATCATTCGCCTCATGGGATTAGTTGAGTTTGGGGGAACTCAGTGTAGCGTTGGTAAAAAAAAAAAAGAAAATTATTATAGGGATAAAGGACACCTCAGCTAATACACTAGGATAATACATATGGCAATGAGCGAAATACATTTGAATGTATGAACTATTTATTTCATATTTTAAAGTTTCCTATGATCCTATACCAGGATTTTAACAGTACTTTTTCGGGGGTGCTGGGGTTGAACCCATAATTTCCCACATGCTGTGCACGGCTGCACTCTCAGCCCCCAAACTGTGTGTTTTTTAAAAACTGGGAGAAGGCTCCTCATGACTCAAGAAAAAGGGATATGTGGTCCAACTTGAATCAGTAAATATTTTGGGGTTACTTACTTTAATTCTTTTTTTTTTTTTTTTTTTTTTTTTTTTTTTTGTGGGTACCGGGGGGACGACCTCAGGACCTCGCGCGCCAACAGGCACCCGTGCCACTGAGCGATATCACCGGCCCCTTTTTCGTATGTGGGTTCCGGGAGTCGAACTCCGGCCTTCGCGCTTGCAAAGCAGGCGCTTACGCCACTGAGCCATCTCACCGGCCCTTACTTTAATTCTTTTACTAGGTTACAAATAGAAATGCCTGAAATACTTGGTTAAGGAGCTATTTTCTAAAGGACTTTCTACGATTAGACTTTAACTATGAAAGAACCAGCAAGCTATCCCATAAATCCATCAAGGATGGGCAAGGCATTTTACCCACCTTTAAACTTTTTTTTTTTTTGGTGGGTACCAGCGGTTGAACTCAGGACCTCACGCGCCAGCAGGCGCCTGTACTGCTGAGAGATATCACCGGCCCCTTTTTTTTTGTACGTGGGTTCCGGGAGTCGAACTCAGGACATCATGCTTGCCAGGCAGGCGCTTATACCGCTGAGCTATCTCACCGGCCCGCCAACTTTAAACTTGAAGTGAATTGCCTGATAATGTGCACTTAGCAAATATAATAATAACTGGATCTTTTCCTGTAGGATATAAACTTCATGAGAGCAAACTCTTTTCCTCCTTTCATTGTTCTAAGATTGTCAGCAAGCCTTTGAGCCCTGTGAGACAAGATGGAATGTTCAACAGATTCCTGAATTAATAATGTTAATAAGACTGTGCCAGACAGTAGCTTGTGTGAGGGCCACTGGGCTGCCCCTTAAATGAATCATTGGGGCCGGTGAGATGGCTCAGCGGCTTAAGCGCCTGCGCGGCAAGCGCGAGGGCCCGAGTTCGACTCCCGGAACCCACATACGAAAAAGGGGCCGGTGATATCGCTCAGCGGCACGGGCGCGCAGGCACCCGAGGTCCTGAGGTCGACCCCCCGGTACCCACAAAAAAAAAAAAAAAAAATGAATCATTTATTTATTACTCAGAGTAACTTCCAAATACTGTTAACATCTCCACTTGACAAGTACTGAGGTTTAGCGAGATTGTGGAACTTATTCAAGGCCAGATAGCTTGAAAATGGTTTGCTAAGAATTTGGCCCAGGTCTGTCTGACTCCAGAGTTGGGTTTCTTTACTACGTTGCTCTCTGCCTCAAACAGTGTTTGGTGGCTGACTAAATTGGCGAAATTTTACTTGCAGAAATGTGCATTCATTTTTTTTTTATTGTTTTTTTTTTTTTTTTTTTTTTTTTTTTTGGCACCAGCCATCCATACTTCCTTTTACTCTTTATGGAGCATTTGATTAATATTTGTTGTTTCAGGACCAGAACAAAAATAGGAGACTTGACCTAGACTTTACAATACAACGCACACAATTGTGATGAATCAGAAACTGGTTTACTGCTAGAATTATATCTCAGAACCAGACACTTCTTACCTGACTTAAGTAACATCTTAACTCCTATCTCTGTTACAGGAACTAGATATCTCCTGTCCCTCACTGGAATAATAATAGAACATTGCCCAGGACCGTCATCAATCTGTAATAGGTGATTGGCCACCTGCCAAGGGAATCTGTCGCCCCCTGGAGGGTATCGTGCAGTTATAGATGAAGAGAGCATTTCCCAGTGCATATTCCAAGGCACAGGAGAAGGTCTAACACAAGACAAATGGGCTTCCTGGTCATTTGGAAAACTCATAATATTCGGAAAATGCTGCTCATCATATATGTGCAGGAAAGTCATAATGCAAATGGGCAATATAGAAACCGAGATGTTCTATAATAAAGAAATTTGTTTCCCCAAAACTAATAAGATCATTTTTCTCCCCTACTTCATTCCTGTCAATATTTGGGGAATTAACATTCTACGAATAATATTTTATATTCATAATCTACAAATAGCATTTGGGACTTGAAGAAAGTGGAGGAGAAAAACTCCCTCTGCTGTGGGGGTGTGATGCGCTGTACTGTAATATTCCTGTTTATCCTTCTTCCTACTCTTCATCCTGATGACACGTTTTGGATGTGTATTCAGTTACACACCAAATGGAAGTATGATTTGTGCTTTATAAAATGAAAGCTTTTGACTTTGTGTACTAGAAAATCAGAGTGGGCCAAAAAGGCTTGAAGGGCAGTGAGAGGGCAGGGATGTGGAGTTCTACCCGGAAGTTCAGTTGGTAAAGTGTGGATCTCATGTGTGCAATTACAGCTGTGCCTTCCTCAGGCTGGGAAGATAACAAGTTTGGTAAGAAGAAAAATGTGTAATCAGGAGGCTAGGGTTTATTCTTTTGTATCACTAAATTTGTGACACAGAAAGATTGATAAGGTAAATAAGTAAAATTCTCCCCACCTGTGAAAGGGATAGCTACAGAGCTGTGCATTGAGAGACAATTAGTGAATGTACATCACACAGCACCTGGCACACAGAAGGTGCTCAACAAATACATCAGAGTAAATATGACTGGTGAGCAGAGAGATAACACCAGGCTGCAGGGTCCAGAGGTCAACGCAGGAGGCAGCTGAAGCTGGAGGTCAAAATTAACGTGAACAATCCTTCTGGTCTAGTTTTCCAGGGACTGTCATTGTTTTACACTTAAAATCTGGCCCCATCATCCGGGGAAACCCCTTGGTCCTGGGTGAGCGGGGACAGCTGATCACCCTAGCTCAGGAGAGGATATGGAACATTTGGAAGAATCGTTCTGATATTGATCAACAATTTTCAGGCGGGGTTTCCTGACCAGATGGGAAAAGAGAATGGAAGTGCGCAGGAGGATGAGCCCCAGGAGGAGGTCAGTGGACGCCCGCCTGACCTGCCTGAAGGACCCGCCAGGAGTCAGGTGGTGCGATTCATGTGCAGAGCTATTCACACACAGTTACACACAGTGAACTTCTCCAGTGACTGTGGTGATAACACTAAAGTGAGTGGTGAGAAAGGGAGAGTCTCTTCAGTGAATAGTGCCAGGACAATTATTATTCATAATGCAAAAAAAGAAAAAAAGAACAAATACATAAAGCGAATCCCCTCACACAAAACCCAAAAGTTAATCACTTAGAAGCCTAAATATGGAAGAACTTTTTAAGCATTGTAGAAGAAGATAAAGGGAGAAAGCTTAATGAAAGATTTCTTCAGTGAGCTTTAAATAGGGAAAGATTGGTAGTCTTGATTACATTAAAATGAAGAGCTCCTGTGTACATAGTGTACAGCTGAGCCATAAACAGGGGAACGACACCTGCAGTGCAAGGAATCTGCAAAGTACTTGTACCAGGAATATGTAAAGAACTTCCAGCAATCCATAAGGACAATGCCAGAAGTCCAATAGGCATTGGATGGGAATAGGCAATTCACAGAAGAAACTTGAGTGGCAAAACAGATAATTTTAAAAGCTCAGTTTTATTACTCATCAGAGAAATGCAAAGTAAAATCACAAAGTGATAACATTTTTCACCAAGCAGATTGTCAGATGTTAAAAAGATTGTCAAGACCAAGTGTTGTTGAGACTGTGGAGTAAGAGAAATTTTCTTACCCTCTGATGAGGGTGCAAATTGATGTAATCATTTTACAGAATAAATGCTCCACATGTACAGATGTTTTAAATGTAAAGACCTGAGCATTACTTCCTAGATGTGCCTCTCCCAAGAAACTCTAGAACATGTGCACCAAAGGTCATATATAAGAAGGATCATTATAGCATAGCTCATGAGAGCAAGAGACTGGAAACAACCTAAATGTTCATCTGCTATAAAATAAATGGCAGTATCATTCATTCAATGGATCATGACCATACAATAATTAAATAACCAGACCAACATGACCATATCACCAGATCTCAAAAGCATAATATTGAACTAGAAAAAGCAAGTTGCAGAAGGATTTGGCATTATTCATATCACATGCAAAAATACAGTATTATAAATTTTATGTGTATCCATATATGTAATGAAAACATAAAAACAGTCATGGAGATAATAAACCAGACAGTTTACTTCTAAAGAGAAAAAGATGGAAATGAAATCAAGAAAGAGTTCACAGGGCATAAAATGTGTTTATTATGCTTTGGTTTTTTTTAATTTTTTTATTTTATGGAAAAAAGGTAAAACAAAATTTCATAACAAAGTAATAGGAGAATACCAATAGTTAATCTGTAAAGTAGTTGCTCAGGGTACAAGATATGGGCATAAAAATTTCTCCAATCGATATTAGCACAAACCTTCCTTTTCAATGAACTAAGAGACACTAATAGTATAACTGACTTGCATTTTTTTCCCTACTGTCCTTTCCCCCTTCACCCATCCTAATTCATTTTTCCTTTTGCATAATTTCTTCCCATTTCACAATATCTATTGTACATTTTAGACCTTATTTACTCTTTCAATTTGTCACACAAGGGAGACAATACAATGTTTACACATGTGAGTCTGATTTATTTCACTTAAGAGTATGGTCTCAAGTTGCATCCATTTACCTATACAAGTCTCAAGTTTATCCTTCTTTATGGCTGAGTAGTACTCTGTTGTACAAAAAGACCACATCTTTTTTATCCATTCCTCGGTTGATGGGCATTTGGGTTGTTTCCAAGATTTAGCTATTACAAATTGTGCTGCTATAAACATAGGTGCACATATATCGCTGTGGTATGATGTTTTTAATTCTTCTGGGAAGATAGCCAGAAGGGGAATAGCTAGGTGGAATGGGACCTCTAATCCTGGTTTTTTGAGGAATCTCCACACTGATTTCCACAATGGTTGCACCAGTCTACACCCCCACCAACAGTGGAGAAGGGTTCCTTTTTCCCCACAGCCCCTACAACATTTGTTATTAGTTGTTTTTTGATGATAGCCATTCTTTCTGGGGAGAGATGGAATCTCAGTGTTGTTTTAATTTGCATCTCTCATGTGACCAGTGATGTTGAACATTTTTTCATATATTTATTTGCCGTTTGTATTTCTTCATCTGAAATGTGTGTTCATCGCAGGTGCCCATTTTTGGATTGGGTCTTTGAATTTGGGGGGTCTGATTTTTTTCAATTCTTTATATGTTCTAGATAGAAGTCCCTTAGCCTGAGGGACAATTGGCTAAAATTTTTTCCCACTCTGTGGGTTGTCTTTTCACTTTGTTGGTGATTTCTTTTGCTTTTAATAAGACAAGATCCCAGTTGTTGATTCTTTGAAGTATTTCCCGTACAGTCTGGGTTTTGTTCACGAACTCTCTACCTACGCCTATGTCTTCAAGATTTCTACCTACTTTCTCTTCCAGTAGATTAAGTGTTTCTGTTTTAATATTTAGCTCCTTGATCCATTTTGACTTTAGTGTAGTACATGGTGATAGACATGGCCCTAGTTTTAGTCTTCAGCATGTAGAGAGCCAATTTTTCCAGCACCATTTATTAAAAGGGCACCATTTTCCAGCACCATTTATTATCTTTCTCCCAGTGAACATGAACATGTTTGGCCCCTTTGTCAAAGATAATGTGGCTGAGTGTGTCTGTAGTTGTGTCTGCATCTTCTAAGCAGTTCCACTGGTCCTCAGGTCTGTTTTTTTGTTTTTTTTTTGTTTGTTTGTTTGTTTTTTTTACCAGTACCCTGCTGATTTTATCACAGTAGCTTTATAGTATAATTTCAAGTCAGAGTTTGTGATGCCTCCTGCCTTGCCTTTGTTGCCCAGGATTGCTTTTGCTATTATAGATCTCTTCTGGTTCCAGATGAATTTTAGGAATGTTTTCTCTAGTTCTGTGAGGTATGCTAATGGTATTTTGATCGGGATTGCATTAAATCTGTACAACAATTTTGGTAGTATGGCCATTTTCACTATGTTGGTTCTTCCTATCCATGAGTAAGGGATATCTTTCCACTTTCTGATATCCTCTTTGATCTCCTTTTTCAGAGTACTGAATTTTCAATATATAGATCGTTTACTTCCTTTGTTAGATTGATTCCTAAGTATTTCATTTTTTTGGATGCTGTTGTGGAGGGTGTGGTTTCCCTAATTTCTTTCTCAGTGAGTTTATTGTTTATGTGGAGGAATGCCATTGACTTTTTTTTTTTTTTTTTTTTTTTTTTTTTTTTTGGTCTTTTTCAGACAGGGTCTCACTATGCAGTTCAGGCTGGCCTTGAGCTCACTTCATAGCCCAGGCCGTTCTTGAACTTGCAATGATCCTCCTGCCTCAGCCTCCCCAGTGCTGGTATTAAAGGCCTGTGCCACCATGCCCGGCTGGAATACTATTGATTTTTGAGTGTTGACATGGTATCTAGCTATGCTACTGAATTTGGTTATTAAATCTAGAAGCCTTTTGGTGGAGTTTTGGGGTCTTCTATATAGAGTATCATGCCATCTGCAAGTAATGATAATTTAACTTCTTCCTTTCCTTTCCTTATTCCTTTTATTTCTCTCTTATGTCTAATTGCTCTGGCTAGTGTTTCCAGAACTATATTGAATAAGAGTGGTGATAGTGGGGCCGGTGAGATAGCTCAGCGGCATAAGTGCCTACCTGGCAAGCGCAAGGTCCTGAGTTCTACTCCCAGAACCCACATAAAGGAAAAAAGGGCCGGTGATATCGCTCAGCGGCACAAGCGCTTGCTGGCAAGCACGAGGTTCTGAGGTCGACTCCCGGTACCCACATTAAAAAAAAAAAAAAAAAAAAAAAAGAGTGGTAATAGTGGACATCCTTGTCTTGTTCCTGATTTTAGAGTGAAAGCTTTCAGTTTTGTCCATTTAGTATGATGTTGGCTGTTGTTTTGTCATAGATGGCTTTTATCAGATTGAGATAAAGACCATCTATTCTGATTTTCTGTAGAGTTTTTATCATAAATGAGTGTTGGACTTTGTCAAAAGCTTTTTCTGCATCTATTGAGATGATCATGGATTTTTGTCTTTGGCTCTGTTGATATAGTGTATTACTTTTATTGATTTGTGTATGTTGAACCATCCCTGCATTTCTGGGATGAATCCCACTTGGTCATGGTGTATAATCTTCTTGATGATTTGTTGCATTCTGTTTGCCAGTATCTTATTGAGGATTTTCGCATCTATGTTCATTAGGGAGATTGGCCTGTAGTTCTCTTTTTTGGTTGGGTCTTTCTCTGGTTTTGGTATCAGGGTGATACTTGTCTCCAGGAATGAGTTGGGGAGTATTGCTTCCCTTTCAATTTCATTAAGGAGTTTGAGGAGTATTGGTATTAAATCTTCTCTAAATTTCTTGTGGAATTCAGCAGTGAATCCATCAGGACTTGGGCTTTTCTTTGTTGGTAAGTTTTTAGTTACATTTTCAATTTCATTGACTGATACTGTGTTATTCAGAATTTTTATAACTTCTTGATTCAGATTTGCTAGTTCGTACATATCTAGGAATCTGTTTATTTGTTCTGTGTTTCCCATCCTATGACAGTAAAGATTTTCAAAGTAGGTATTGATGATCTTCTGAATTTCCACAGGATCTATAGTGATTTCACCCTTTTTATTCCTCATGGCATGAATTTGAGTCTTATCTTTCCTTTTTTTTTTTTTTTTTGATAAGGTTGGCTAAATGTTTATCAATTTCATTTATTCTTTCAAAGAACCAACTCTTTGATTCATTAATTATTTGTATTGTTTTCTTAGTCTCCATTGTGTTAATTTCTGCTCTGATCTTTATAATTTCCTCCCTTCTATGGGCTTTGGGCTGGAATTGCTCTTCTTTTTCTAGAAGTTTGAGGTTATGCTTCGTTTTTTAAGTATCTGAAGCAAATAAAACAAAACTTTATTTTCCCAGAACTGGGTGATAGATACACATGCATTACTTTATTCTTTATATTTTTATATGTTTTGAGTATTTAATTTTAGACAAAATAAAAGCTATGTTATTGGGCTGGTGAGATAGCTCAGCGGTATAAGTGCCTGCCTGGCAAACACGAGGTCCTGAGTTCGACTTCTGGTAGCCACATACGAGAAAAGGGCCGGCACGGGTGCATGCTGGCACGTGAGGTCCTGAGGTCGACCCCCAGTACCCACACACACACACACACACACAAAGCTATGTTATTAACATTTAAATTCTGGTTACTTCAGAACTTCTCTAAAATGTAAAAATAAAAAAGGGAAACAGAATTATGCTTTAAGAGTTGGCCATATAATAAAGCCAAACTTAACATTATTTCCAAAGAATAAGTTCAAGTGCCTACTATACTGACATATTTCACTGCCACTTTTAACCAACACTAGATGTCACTTTACTTCATGCATTAAATTTAAAATGAGATTTTTCTGGTTGAAATGAGATGAATTCTTTCTCCAGTAGATATTGAGAATGAAGAAAACCAAGAATATTCTCTGGTACATACTCACCCAGAAAGCCAAGAGTCATGTCTATTTTGGGTCAGATTTTTTTGATTGTTTGTTTGTCTTTTTGAGACAGGGTTTCACTGTGTAGTTCAGGCTGGCCTTGAACTTACTTTGTAGCCCAGGTTGGCCTCAAACTCACAGCAATCCTCCTGCCTCAGCCTCCCGAATGCTAAGATTATAGGCATGCGCCACCACACCCAGCATGGGTCAGATTTTTATCATCGGCATCTATAGTATATAATAGAGTTGAAAAAATATTGGTAACTGAATGGAGAAAAGATACCAATACCAGAGAATATTATGGTTTTGGATGCTGGAGATGGAATCTAGGGCCTCACACATTCTAGGCAAGGGCTCTACCACTAAGCTACTGCCCCTGCCCAACATCCAAGAGCTGCTAATCGAGAAAATATTTAATAACTCTTAAATGTTTAAAATTGAATTTGGAGTAGTTTTACTCCTAAGTGTCAGTTAGGTGTTTGAAATAGACTCTGCAAGGGCTTGCGTGGAAAAGTTGATTACTCGGCCTGTAGTCAATGGGGAGGAGACATGATTGCAGATGTTTTAACCCGAAGTTGCATCTCAATTTACAGAGCATTGGATCTTTGATGAAAAAAGATTCCTTAAATTAACTTTGTAATTTTTTTCAGGGGTAAGTTCCTCTGATAATCATGAAAACTGTCCACAAGAACTTTTGACCTAAACATAAAAATTGTTACATGAGTTTCTAAAGATTTGCAGACCTCCTAAAGCTCACGCGTGGATGTCAAACAAGGGTCTCCTTTCTAGGACACGTAAGAGAATTTGCCAAGTGCCTTTCCTGAGCCTTCTTGTGTTTTGCAGTGCTGGAGATGGAAACCAGGGTCTCCAGCATGCTAAGCAAAGGTTCAACCACTGACCTACAACCCAGGCCCCTCCCCAGCCTCCTTCAACTCTGGTTCACACTCTGGCAATAACTAGAAATTCAGCTAAGGCCTCTACACATCATGAGAATTAATCAACATTGCCTTGTAAATGAATGCTATGGAAACTAACCCTGTAAATTCAAGTATTTTTCTTTTTCTTTTTTTTTTTTAACAGAAGCATCCCTACTTATTTATTCATTTAAGTAATATTCATACAGTACCTACCATACATGACTGACTACCAGGTCATATAGTGCCTACCACATGGTGACTACCATGTCATCTAGTGCCCACCATACAGTACCTGCCACAGTTGCTAGAAATATATTGGTGACTATAAAATGTCAGGTCTCTGCTCTCTTCTCAGCTTACGTTATTAATTGTATGTTGATTGTGAGGCGTCGCTCACCCAAAGAGTGAGCCATCTGGAACCAAGCTCTCCGGAAAGGCTTAGATCCCTTCAGTAGATATGTACATAAATGGTCACTGGGGGAAATAGGGCCATTAGAGAAAAGATCCCTGGGCCCGTGAAAACAGCACGTGGAGAAAGACCATATCCTTCCTGCACAAAATTCCTCAGAGACGTAACATTCCACTGACTGGACCAACAGCTTATCTTAGTATGGAAATGCTCCTTTTCCCTAGTCCCTTTTTCTTTTTAAGGAAACATTTTGGATATTATTCCCGTCCTCTGCAGGGGCCTGTAGTTAAGCTGTCCAATCTGGAAATTTGTATGGACATTCACCTATATCCATAGTTATTTTTTTCCTATTATCTTTTATTTTGCTCTTTAATATATTTATATTTTGGGTTTCTCATGTAAGAGAACTATGTGATATTTCAGCTTGTATGTCTGATTTATTTCACTTAACAGTATGGTCTCAAAGTGCATCGATTTTCCTGCAGATGACTTAAGTTTATCCTTCTTTATGGCAAAGTAGTACTCCATTGTGTGTAAATATCACATTTTCTTTATCAGTTTATTTGTTGATGGATATATAGCCCACTTCCATGATTTAGCTATTATAAGTTTTGCTGCTATAAACATGGGCATGCATTTACCACTGTAATATGATGCCTTTAATTATTTAAGGGAGATACCTAGAAAGGGAATAGCTGAGTTAAATGGAATTTCTAGTTCGTTTTTTTTTTTTTTTTTTTTTTTTGGTGGGTACCGGGGGTTCGACCTCAGGACCTCACGCGCCAGCAGGCGCCCGTGCCGCTGAGCGATATCACTAGCCCCTTTTTCGTATGTGGGTTCTGGGAGTCGAACTCGGGCCCTCGTGCTTGCCCGGCAGGCGCTTACGCCACTGAGCCATCTCACCGGCCCCTCTAGTTCGTTTTTTGAGGACTCTCCATAGTAGCTGTACTAGTTTATGTTCCCACCAACAATGTAGAAGGGTTCATTTTCCCCCACAGATTTGCCAGCATTTGTTATTATTTGATTTCTTGATGATACCCAGTCTTTCTAGGGTAAATTAAATCTCAGTGTTGTTTTAATTTGCATTTCTCTAGTGGCCAGAGATGTTGAGCATTTTTTCATGTATTTATTGGCCATTTATAATTTTTCTTCAGAGAAACATCTGTTCATTTCAGTTGCTCATTTTTTGATTGAGTCTTTTATTTTGGGGAGGTCTAATTTTCTTTTTTTGAGTTCTTCATATAATCCATGAAATAGCTGGCAGATTTTTTTCCTATTTGTAGATTGTGTTCATTCTGTTGGCTGTTTCCTTTGCTGTGCAGAAGATTTTTAATTTAATATGTCCCATTTATTGATTCTTGGTATTATTTCTTGTACAATTGGGGTTCCATTCAGAAAGTCCTTGCCAATGTCTTCATTTTCAAGAGTTTTACCTATTTTATCTTCCAGCAGATGAAGCATTTCTGTTTTAATATTTAGATCTTTGATCCATTTTGAATTTAGTTTAGTAGAAGGTGAAAGATCTGGGTCTAGACTGAATTGTCTGCATGTGGATAGCAAATTTTCCCACCACCATTTATTAAAGACCTTATCTTTCTACTAGCATATGTTTTTGACCTCTTTGACAAAGGTCAGATGGCTAAATGTGCCTGGGGCTCTTTCTGCATCCTCTTTTCTGTATCACTGATCCACATGACTATTGTTGTGCCAGTGTCATGCTGTTTTTATAACTGTAGCTTTGTAATACAGCTTAAAGTCCTAGATTGTGATGACTCCTGCTTTGTTCTTATTGCTCAGGATTGCTTTTGCTATTCTGGGCCTCTTCAGGTTCTATATGAATTTTTGGATTGTTTTCTCTAGTTCTGTGAGGAATGCTATTGGTATTTTGATTGGGATTGCATTCAATCCGTATATCAGTTTTGGAAGTATGCCTATTTTAGAAATGTTGTTCTGGCAATGCAGGAACAGAGGATATCTTCCCATAGTCCAGTGTCCTCTTTGATCTCCTTTCTCAGAGTACTATAGTTTTCACTACAGAGGTCCTTACTTCATTGGTTAGGTTAATTCCTAAGTACTTAATTTTTCTTGATGCTATTGTGAATGATATGGTTTTCCTAATTTCTTTCTAGGTGAGTTCATTGTTGTTGTACAAGAATGTTATTAATTTTTATGTGTTGGTTTTGATCCTGTTACATTACTGAATTTGGTTATTAATTCTAGGTGTCTTTTAGTGGAATATTTTGGGTTTTCTCCATAGAGGATCATGTCATCTGCAAATAATGATAATTTGACTTCTTCCTTTCTTATACATATCCTTTTTATTTCTTTCTCTTGCCCAGTTGTTTTGGCTAATGTTTTTGTACTATACTGAACAGGGGCAGTGATAGTGGACATCTTTGTCTTGTTCCTAATTTTAGAAGGAAAGTTTTCAGCTTTTCTCCATTCAATATGATGTTGGTGGTGCCTTGTCATAAACGGCTTTTATCAGATTAAGATAATGTCCTTCTATACCTTTTTGCTTCAGTGTTTTTTGTCAAGAATGGATGTTGGATTTTGTCAAAGGCTTTTCCTGCATCTATTGAGATGATCATGTCATTTGTGTCCTTGTTCAGTTTATGTGGTGTATTATATGTATTGTTTAACTATCCTTGCATCCCTGGGATAAAACCTATTTGGTCATGATGTATGGTTTTTTAATTATTTTTTGTTGCATTCTGTATGCCCATATCTTATTGAGGACTTTTGCATCTATGTTCATTAAAAAGATGGGCCTGTAATCTTCTTTCTTGGTTGCATCCTTCTCTGGTTTTGGAACTGGGGTAATGCTATCTTCTAGGAATAACTTTGGGAATACTTCTTCCCTGTCAATTTTATTAAAGAGTTTGAGAAGCATTGGCATTAGATCTTCCCTAAAGTTAATGTAGAATTCAGCAGTCAGTCAGTCCATCGGCTCCTGGGCTTTTCTTAGCTGGTAGGTTTTTTTTTTTTAATTACTTCTTCAATTTCATTGCCTATTATTGGATTAGTCAGGGTTTATATATCTTCTCGGTTCAGTTTTGGAAATTTATATGTATCTAGAAATCTACCAATTTTTTCTGGATTCTCTAATTCGTTGGAATACAGGTTTTCTAAGTCGTTTCTAATAATCTGGATTTTGGTGGTGTCTGTTGTGATTTCACCTTCTTCATTTCTAATTGCATAAATTTGGGTTTTCTTTTTTTCTTTCTTTCTTTCTTTGTAAGATTGGCTAAGGGTTTGTCTATTTTGTTTGTTTTTTTCAGAAACCAGCTTTTTGGCTTATTGATTGTTTTTTGTCTCAATTTCATTAATTTCTGCTCTTATCTTTATAATTTCCTTTCTTGTATTAGCTTTGGATTCAGGTTGTTCTTGTTTTTAAAGGGCAGTGAGCTGCATCATTAGGTTGTCTATTTGGACTTGCTCTGTATCTTGTTGTGTTTAGTTTTGTTTTTTATATGGGCATTCATAGCTACAAACTTTCCTCTTAGGATACGTTTCAGTGTATCCACAGATTCTGGCACATTGTACTAGCATTATTGCTTGATTCTAGAAGCTGTCTAATTTTTTCCTTGATTTCCTCTGTGACTCCTTCATTATACAAGAGTGTATTATTTAATTTCCATGTATTTGCATAATTTCTGTGGCTTCTTTTGCCATTGATTTGTAGTTTAATTGCACTGTGACCTGATATTATGCATGGGACAATTTCAACTCTTTTGCACTAATTAAGCATTCTTTATGGACTATTATGTGGTCTATTTTGGAGAAAGTTCCATGTGCTGTGAGGAGCATGTGCCTTCTGTTGTTGGGTGGAACACCCTGTAGATATTTATCAAGTCCAATTGGTCGAAGGTTCGGTTCAACTCTGATATTAATTTGTTAATATTTTTTCTAGTTTATCAGTTTGTGCCAGTGGAGTATTGAGGTCCCCCAACATAACTGTGATAATGCTTATCTGATATTTTTTATGCCAATAGTGTTTGTTTTACTAAGATGGGTGCACCACTGTTTCGTGTATATATGTTTATCATTCCTGTTACCTCTTCCTGTCAAATCATTCCCTTAACCAACATATAGAGACCTTCTTTATCACTTCTGATCGGTTGTGGCTTGAAGTCCACTGTATTTTGTCTGAAAATACAGTAGTGACTCCTGCTTATTTTCAGGTTCCTGCTACATGGAATTTTTTTTACTATCCTTTGACTTTTAGTTTATGAATGTTTTGGGGGTTAAATGTGTTTCTTTTATACAGCATACTGTTGGGTTTTCTTTTTGATCTGTTTTGCCAATCTGTGTCTTTTGATTGGGAATTGAAACTGTTCGCATTGAGTGTTATTACTGAAAGGTATTGATTAAATCCTGTCATTGTATTTTCTTCTTGCCAATTCTCCCCTTCCCCCCCCCCAATCCCCGCTTCTGCTTAACTGTTCAACCTTCCTGCTGTATTCATCCTACTAGATTTTTTGGCATTGTTGGCTTCATTATCTCTTTTTAGAATATGCTTGGGAATTTTTTGGAGTGCTGCTTTGGTAGTCATGAATTTTTTTAAGGTGTTCTTTGTCATGGAAAGACCTATTTCTTTGAAAGTTTTATAGGATATATCAGTCTGGGTTGGAAACTGTTTTCTTTTAGGACTTGAAACACTTCACTCCATTATCTCCTGGCATTTAAATTTATGGTGAGAAGTCTATTATTCTAATGGGCATACCTTTGTAAGTGATTTGTTTCTTTAACAGCTTTTAAGATTCTGTCCTTGTGTTGGACATGACTGCCCACTGTATCCCATACATTCTACTTTTTAAACCTTCACATGTACTTTTTGGAATGTATTTCCTGCCACTTTTTGCTTATCCAAATCTGTTTATTATCTTCATCTCACTTCTGTTTTTCACGGGCATCTCAGTCTCTAGAGCGCATTATTGCTCTGTAGTCTTTTCTCTTTGTTTTACATGCCAGTTGTTGTATGCCAAGTCAGACTGTAATTCTCTTGAGAACAGCTTTATGCTTCATCTGTGCTTCCTAGCGCATGACTAAATATTTATTGAATGAATAAGTGGTATGGGAAAATTAAATTGGGAATCAATTCTTCAGTGATAGTTAAATTCAAGTCAATAGGCTATATAATCAACATTTAGACTCTTATTAAGCAGTTCCTATTTTTAAAGAAGTTTTGGTTTACATATTCCTCCTTTTATGGTCAAATCTACTGTAGGTGAAACATTTGTAGATTAGCTGGTTCCCCTTCATTCCTTCTCTTCTGAAATGTGTTGTGAAGTAAAAATGCCTCAAGCAATAATTTGTGGATAAAAAACAGCTGCACAGGAAAAATAATTGATGTGGTTTAAAAATTACTCTGAGGTAGAAGGCCTTTTTCAACCTATGCTCTAAAAAAGAGGGCTAAAGCCAATTCCTTATAAATCACAGAATAGAATCAGAGCAGAATGACACACATTTTTGGATACTTGATAGATTTTTAAACAAGTAGATCTTTAAATTGGGGTAGAAATTAGAAAATATTCAATCTGCTCATAAGACAGCTGAAACTAAAGAAAAGTCTTATCTATATCCTTAGTAATGTGAGTTTAATGTTTTGCATAATTATAAATAAGAAAGCTGGTCCCTCTGGCTTCTTTATAAGTTAATCTTCTTTAATGCCTTTGTAGTTTTAGTTCTTTTTTCTCTTGTGCCTCTGAAACTTTCCTGGAAGTGTCCCAAATGGCAAAGTTTCTTTATTGTATTTCCCAAGGTGCTGTTATCACTGCCGCACCACTCTGATGACACACCTGGTGTGCAGGTATGCAGATGATGCCAGACCTTGGGATAAGATTGGGAGATTCAACAAAGGATCATTATATCACAACACAGACAGTATGTGATTGAATTTTTGTTCTTACATAAATCTACACAGACTCTTTCTTTCTCCTTCTCCCCTTCTGCTCCTCTTCTCCCCATCCTTCCTCCTATTCTCTGTCTTTTCCTCCTCCTTCTTCTTCTACTTTTCTCCCCACTTCTTTTTTTCCCTCCTCCTTCTCCTCTTTTCTCACTTTTCTGCTTCCTTTTTCAGTCCAAAGATCTCTGGTTTTACTTTTGTCTTTGCACCTGTTACACCGTGGATTAGTAGGAAATAGCTTCCAGTGGCTCAGGCTCCTCTCTTTTGGTTCTCACTGTGCTTCTCTGGGTGGAGCAACTGGGCTTTTACCAAACTCTGGTACCTTTCTCTTTCACTTCCTTCTTTTTCTGATCATTTTCCTTCATGAGTTTCAGAAAGCTGTCTTGGCTCTTAGAATGCTTAATGTACTCAAAGATCACTCTTCTCTTTAACTTGTTCGCGTACGACAATGCCAGTAGTCTGCGGTAACACTGCAGACGCCTCCAGTTTTGCAATAGGGACACTGGGCAGCATTCCTTCCTGAACAGCACCCATCCCCTTAATGTCTGCAGCAGCTCCTTTCTGTAGATTCACAAGTACAGGGCCAAAGGAACAAGTTCATATTTTCTAAAATGCACGGAAGACATATACCGGATGCCTCTTACTTTTCCTCTCGTGTCCATCATTTTGATGAATTACTGGAAGATGGCTGGTCTCGCCAAAATGTGATCTGTCCTTCCTTATAAAAGTCCTTCCATTCTAAGTCACTTTTTCCTTCAACCAAAATTCTTAGCCCTAGGAGATATGCTTGTTAACAAAATTCTAATTCCCTGGTTTCTTTCTATAAAGTGTATCTGAGTAATATTGTTTTAAATACTTTTCTTTAAAAAGAAATTTAAGGGCTGGTGAGAAAGTTTTAGTCGTTATTCTCTAAACTACTCTATCTCTTAACTACTGTAACTACTTAATTCACACAGGAAGCCTACAAATTAAACAGCATTACAACATGCTGAGTCACTACCATGTTCACTGCTTGATTTAAACCTGCTGTTAATTTTACTACTTCATAAACAGTAACTAAGCATAAAGATTAAAAATATATACTTTTTAAAAAGATTGTTAAGTGCTGTGATTTATGATGTACAGCAGTATATGTATAAAAAGATAAAAATACTCTGAGTATGTATCACATTTGTTATAGTCTAATACTTTACTTTGTTAGGGAATTTGGTACCAAATTATAATTGTAGTTTAAGCCTATGCCTAGATTTGGGGAGAAGAAGTGGGGGGAGGGGCAAAGAAAGGCAATGACCACAAGTATCTGAGGATTAAAACAGAATTACAGAAAGAATTGCAATATATTAAAATTAGATATGTAGGCTTGATTTTCAACCATGTATTAAGTAAATTTGGGCATTTAGAATTGGCAAATTTGAATTTTTCTCTATAAACATTTTACTGATTAATTTGTAAAAATTGACTGGCAAAATATATTTTTGCAACTAAATGGGGAAAAGTGTAAAAGAATATAACTGACATACATGCATGTTACATGCAGGGCACAGTTCCTATAGCATCCTATGTAAATGACTCACTTAATCCACCTAACAACTGTTATGGTCTCAACTTCTAGGTGGAAAACAGGCCTATAGAAAGTAGATAATTTGACCAAAGTCCCTGCTAGTACTAATCTAGGGTTAGAATGCCAGAATCTAGCCTCTTGCCCACTTTTCTGCTTTCACAGCACAATCTATAATCTTGTAAATCTTGTTAAAGAAATTACAATGTCTGGTTAAAATAGCAAGATACGGTAGGTTAGTATTCTATTATAGCTTTAACATAGAATATCCAAATAAGTTGTATAGAATTTTTAAAAATATAAATACCTTGCTAGAAATCACATTCTCAGGCTATAAAACTGAAGACAATAAAATTTCAATAGTATTGAAGTTTTCTAATTAGAAGAGAGAGAAAGAAAGAGAGAAGAGAAAAAGAGAGAAGAGGGGCCGGTGAGATGGCTCAGCGGCGTAAGCGCCTGCCTGGCAAGCGCGAGGTCCTGAGTTCGACTCCCGGATCCCACATACAAAAAAAGGGCCGGTGATATCGCTCAGCAGCATGGGCGCCTGCTGGTGTGCGAGGTCCTGAGGTCGTCCCCCCGGTACCCACAAAAAAAAAAAAAAGAAAGAAGAAGAGAGGAAAGAGATACTCTGTTGCACCTGGTAGGAAAAAGGTAAATAATAATTAACTTTTATTAAATTTTTACTATGTGCCAAGCATTATTCTAAGTGCTTTAATTAATGTTATTTGATCTCACCACAACCTGATAAGATACCTGTTATTATTGTTTCCATTTTATGAGTGAGGTTAAGTAGTATACACACCCTGCCCTCTCTCACCTCTATTCATTATCCCTGGAGATCTCTACATCTTTGCTGTTTTCTCGTTTTATGTTGGTGTATAATGTAGAAACCTTTAGGAGTCTTTTTCTGCTAAGGAATGTTACAGTCTTTTATTTAGGACCAACTACTGTTTCATGACAGAATTAAAAATAAAAAATTGAAAGCACTTTGTTTTCTATCTACCATGTGACAAGTACATAATCTGGTTTAATATAAACATAATGACCAGTAGTTCTGGAGCCCGATGTTTCAAATCCTGACCTGCGCCTCTTGGTCTATTCCTGCTGCTATAACAAAATAGCTTAGACAGGTAATTCTAAACCACTGATGTTTAGTTCTCACAGTTCTGGAGGCTGCGGAGTCCAAGATCAAGACACCGGCAGATTCAGTGTCTGGTGAGTCAGTGTCTTGCGGTCCACTTCGGAAATGGCTCCTTCTCACAGGGTTCTAACATGGCGGAAGGGGCGAAGAGGGCAAACAGACTCCAACAGACCCATGGTAAGGGCACTAATCCCACTCCTGAGGCAATTCAATCATCCTCTGAAGGCCTCACCTCTTATTAGCATCCACTTGGAGGTTAAGTTTCAACATAAGAATTTTGGAAGGGCACATTCAGGCTATAGTGGCCTTTTAAGTGACCTCGTGTTGGTCACTTAATTTCCAAAGACAGTGCTGTTGAGTGGATTACAGAGAAACATCCCTACCTTGTTTGTGTTTCTGAGGTACCAATATGAGAGGGCGATGGAGGTAGAGAGAGCTCAGTGTAAGGGAATAAAAGGCAAGAGGTTCTAAAAGTATTTTTAAATGTTTCCTCCTATCCTCATTCATTTTCCATTACCTATTTGATGTTTTCTACTTGTTTAATGATGGAATCTATGTGATTTCTGTCAGTTTCTTCTCAGTCATGGGAGAATTTTCTAGAAGGAATGTGTTTGCATTAAAACTGACCTACCAGGCCCACCCATGCTGCCATGGTGAGATCACTTTGTATACCACTTGCTCTTGGCCTGCTTGCCATCTCCCCCGATGTGTCACCAATTTTGTCTGTGAACCACACCCACAAAACAACTCACAAACAGATTTTCTTTAACCACATATGATGCTGGGGAATTGGGATATTTTTAACTAGGCCACATAGCTATCTGATTGATCATTCTCCCTCCACTTGCAACAAATAAGTTCTCAACCAATGCCCGACACCAGTGATAGAAAGATGAATTGCTCACAGTTGCTGTCCTTGGTCACTTTCTAGTAGCAGCAAACTTCACATTCCTTTTACATTGATTGCCTATCTAGAGGTTTTCATTTTTTTACATAAAGTTGTTTTACAACTCTTGCATATGTAGTGTGTGTGTGTGTGTGTGTGTGTAAAATTTAAAGATTTAGATGTGTGGCTACAAAGATGAATTGATGTAGTCTTTGTCCTTTTTAGTATGTGATGTAAGACTTGCCTTTCTAAAGACATCATTATGGTTTCAATTAGCTAGAATTAATTTTGACCTTGCTTGAGCTCGAGATGAGAGACTAAAAAGTTGTAATATAATCCAAAATTTGGTGTTATTATAAGTTTGGCTTATATCATGAAGAGTAATATTTGTAAGTGATAAAGCAGCAGCTCTACTATATAATTCTCTCTCTCTCAAAGGAGCTCCTAAACAGCAAAAAATGCTATTATGCAGTGTAAGTGTGGAACTTAGCCAAATAACTAGGATTCATGGATGTGTCACTGTTATTATTATCACTAATGCCTTACCATTATCCTATCACAAGTATTACCAGTACTACTAATGAGAGTTGTACTTGTATTTTTTATGTTGATTTTTCCCCCCAAGGAATTTCTCCATTCTTTTCCCATTTTTAACCTCATGCTGATTATGTTTATATAAACAGAACTGAACATTTACTTACTTTCATAATACTAAGCCAAAAACATCAAATTGGTACTGATTTCTGACAGAATGATATTGCCTACTAAAATTGTATTGTAACATGTCTCCTGTACATAATATTTTTCTGCTTGCAGTCAAGGGTATAAATCTTTTAAAAACATATGTAGGATTGCTTTTGGAGCCAGGCATCAACAGATTATCACTACTTACTTGAGAGAGATCCCACAGGCCTGTTACGCACGCACACAAAATGAGAGACCTAGGCAGAAAAATCACATTCAGCTTTGTGGACTGTGTTCTGTACCATTCTAGGACGTGCTACTTACAGAAATGTTAATGTGACGGCCCCTGATGCTATGCAACAAAGCAACCTGCATATTTGGCAGTACTGGAAATAGTACTAGCTGGAGAGACAATTTCTTAGGAGTTTCACAATCAATATTCAATTTCAGGAAAATACACAATTAGAAATAAAAAAAAGTAAAAGTGAAACATGAATTTAGTGTGCAATGAGCAAATCAGTTAGTAGGAAGGCAAAGTTATGAGGAAATATTTAAGATAGAAAATAATTCTAGCAATAGTGGAGATTAGATAGCTTGACTTCTCTTAGTAACATCTAGTACTGGGTAAAAAACAAACATGGTTTTAAACACATTGCCTACCTCACAAGAAAATAATGAAAACCACCAGTGCACCAATATTGTGACTGTTCAAAATGTACTAAATGTTCTAGCCAATGTAATTAGAAAAGTAAAGCAAATATTATGAAGATTGAGGGGAAAAAGAAACAAACCACACCTAACTGCACATAATGTAGTTGTTTATAGAGAAGTATAAGAACTAAAAACTTAGTGAAGTTGCTGAATATAAGATCACTATACAAAAAGTAATTGCATTCCCAAACATAAACAACTAGAGTTAGAAAATTCTACTTTTAAAAGCATACAGTGTATCATTCATAAAGATAACCAAAATATGCCTAAGAATAAATCCAGTGAAAGATTGGCAAGATTTTTTAATGTAGAGAATTATAAGACTCTATTGAAATGTTTTAGAGAGGACCTAATTACATGGAGAATTATACCATGTTCATAAAAATGTAAACTTAATTCCCTAGAGATGTAAACATTTCTCAAATGAATTATAATTGAAACACAATTTCTATTCAGTCCAACCCAACAGATGTGAGTTAGTGGACTAGAATGGAGCTGCTGGTATTTAAGGAAAATTTGTGATTCTTTGGAGAGCCTCATATATTAACAGTACCTCAGATAGAAAAATAAATTCCCTGTAAATTCTATTATCAAAGGGTGAATGTTCAGATATATTCTCCACCCTAAAAGCTATCTTATTGATGAAGAGCTGGAATATTTATGTCAATATTAGAAAATTAAGAATGTGATTTCTTGGCAAAGGAATTGCTATCTCGGTTGCAAGATAACATTTTTCATCCATGACGCAAGACAGAAGGGAAGTATGGCCACCTGTCCAGTGCCTAATCTGGACAGAGACGAGCCTTCCAGATCTGAGAGGAGAATGTTTTAGCAAGTGCACCTTGCCACACATGAGAGCATCCAAAGCATCCAGAGCTATCTGAATGACTATACCTCACCCAAAGCCACTTGTTAAACTGTAACAGGCATGCCACCTGTTCCTTCAGAGGCCAATAAGTGATCTTTGAACAGGGTCGGAGTTAAAATGTAAGCCTGCGCTCCACGTTTCCGCATTGTTATAACTAAAGCACTCGTAACAACTGACTTGAGATGAGTGTGCAGTCAGTGTTTGCTTCTAAGATTGGCTCAGGGTTTACATTTTAAAGGAAGAACACATTTGATATGAAAAAGTTTTTTTCCAAACAGTCTGATTGCTTTTGAAGCAGCTCTTAAAACCGGAACACTATGTAATCAGCCAAACTTTCTGTACTATAGTTACCTTTTCAACTCCATCACCATTGAGTTTTTGGTATTTTACAGTGAAAAGAGAAAGAATTTAAAGCAAGAGACTATAAATGCTCTTTTTACGGGCTGTACTATTATTTGTGCATTATGAACAATGAATTCTCAAAAACAAATATAAAGACAAAATCCTTGGTCAATAAGCTTTTCATGAAAGCATTGTATAGCATATGGATAAATCTTAGACTAGTGACATGATTGGTGTCTCCTCTCAACTCTTTCTTTGTGTTTCTGACTCAGTCTCGCAACCTGTTTTTCCTCTCACACACCCTCTTCATTGTTATAAGAGGTGATAGATGTGAGTTGAAAACTTGATGGAAAGCATAGCAATCCGTTGTGTAATTTAATTTTTTATTTATATTTCTCTTCTACTTCTTGATCACTAGTCACTAAAAGTGAGTATCATTTGAAAAGGGTGAAAATAGTAAAGCTAGAGATGACCTGAACAGATTAATTAACTTGGGCCTGTTGACATTTATAGAATACTCCATCCAACACCATGATAATACCCGTTCGTCTCAAACTTGCATGAAATATACAACAAGTTAGACCCTATGCTTTGCCATAAAGCACACCTTACCACATTTAAAAGAATAGAAACCATACAAAGTTTGTTCTCAGGAACAAACTTAATGGAATTAACTATAATGGAATTATAATGGAATTAAACTATAAATAAATAAAAGATATCTGGAGCATCTTCAAATATGTGCAAATTAAACAACATGCCTCCATGAGCCAAAGAATCCTCAGGAACAATTTATTTGTAATTAAAGAAAAATAGAAGTACAGCTACTAAAATTTGTAGGACACAGCGAAAGCAGTACTTTAGAGGGAAATTTATAGCACTAAAGGTATATATTAGAGAGAAAAAAAGTTTAATATCCTTAGGAGATTTTACCTTAGAAGTTAGTGAAAAGGAGGAAATAAAACTGATTAACAAAGATAGAAAAGAATGTTCAGCTTCAGGTATAATCCAATCCATAAAATGGGAATAAAACTGATCACTTCACATAGTGAATTAGGAAATTTATTATTTTTGAGTATAATATGTGATGCTGATATGAGTAAGTTGAAATAGGCACCATGTGTCAGTGGTAGTTATACAAACGGACACAACTTTCTTAAAGAAATTTGGCAATGTGGTCTAAATGTACCTTTCCTTTGACCTGGTATTTCTACTTTAGTAGGTTAGAAGGAAATAATACCACAGTAAAAAAAAAAATTTAATTTGCAGAGGTAACTATAAAACTATTCTTTGTAATACTGAAAATAGCCCAAGTATCCAAATAAATGTGGCATTAAATAGAACAAGATATATATACTCGTTGAAATAGTAGATAGCCATGAAAATTGATGTCTTGAGAGAATTTCTAATATCAATAATTGAAAGAGTAGGGAATAGAAATTTTATGGATATATATATATATATATATATAATCAGAAGGAAATATAATAAGTGAAAACTGATTTCTCCTGATACTGGGCTGTCCCTTCTTACTGTTTTTCTGTATTTCTTCAAAACCTATGGTGGGCATAGTGTTTCCCTCATGGGCTTTGCTGTCTGTCATTTGGGTTATGGTCTCATCTCTGCCCCTTAGTAGCAGTGGAGTCTCCATCCTCATTTGTAAAATAAATATGATCACTGAAGGTCTTTCCCTAGGGTGACTGTGAAGTCTGAAGATGATCATGTATGTAGGGTATTTAGCACAGGGCATGCTGTACAGTAAGACCTCGGTGAATGTTGGCTGTTGATGTTGATTAAAATGGGGGGAGTTCCGTCAAGAAGAAGCATACAGGGCCGGGAGTATGGCTCAGTGGCACGGCGCCTGCCTGGCAAGCACGAGGTTCTGAGTTTGTTTCCCGGTTCCAAAAAAGAGGAAGCATACAGAACAAGTTCATCCAGATTTGCATGGTGTTTATTTTTACATAGGCCTCTATTTACTTAACCCTTTGAGGGACATGAAAATGGAAGATATCTGTTTACTGATTGCAGGGTATTTTGTGTCCACAAAAGGGCAATTAAGTTTTACACATGTATAAAGTACACAGTGGTACACTATAAGTATGTTTGACTCTCTGTGTATTTAAAAGTGTTATACCCAAGACAACACAAGTGAGACTGAGAAAAGAATTCAAATTACTGACTTTAGCTACTTATTACCTTAAGTCTGCAGGTCTTGATTTTTTTTTTCCAGAGTGAAAGATAAAAATCCGTACCTCCCTCAGCCTGTTGGGTGGACATAAGGCCAGAGAATATGGTGGTCCACAGACCAAAATCCCAACAAGGTCATCAGTAGGCTGAGAAAGCCCTGATACACCAGGATTCTTTTCAGTGTGAAATGTAATGGTAGTTAAAATGCATTAATATAACTCTACATGACTTATTACCAAAATCAGATTCTGTCCACAATAGAAATACCACGCATTCTAACAATAATCATTTTTAAAGAAGACTCCTTCTCCCTTACTTGCAATAAAACTTATATTCATTCAGGCATTCCTGAAGGAGAGCAGAGAGCGGGTGGATGACACATTTTTCCTTTGTGATGAAAGCATCATCTGTAGTTACATTAGAGGGACTAACTACATGCATGGAAAAGTGCTCGGACTTGATATCAACACTTTTTTTTTTTTGTGGGTACCGGGGGTCTACCTCAGGACCTCGCACGCCAGCAGGCGCCTGTGCTGCTGAGCGATATCACCGGCCCTTTTTTCGTATGTGGGTTGCGGGAATCAAACTCGGGCCCTCATGCTTGCCAGGCAGGCGCTTATGCCGCTGAGCCATCTCACCGGCCCCTCAACACATTTTTTTGTATTAACTTTGGCTTTCTCATTTCAATTCCTCAAGTTTAGTGAGGAGGGCTGGCAAGCGTGAGGTCCTGAGTTCAACTCCCGGTACCCGCATATTAAAAAAAAAAAAAAAAAAAAAAAAAGAAGTTTAGGGAGGAATATTTGTGAGAGTAAATACCATTTGTAAGGAAAGAAGATTTAAAGTAAAATATATGTGGTGTTATTTTAGAGCGTACAGAAACATAAGGGAACTTATTGGAACCAATTCTTTTATTGGTGGCAACCAATTGCTTTCAGAACTCATTGACAGGTGTCTGAAAATGTATTGAGCTGTGAGTATGGTGCTATGGTTAAACATCGCTTAGTGAGGATCTTCTGATGTTTCTGGGAACAGAATTCCTCTCTACAGTGTGGTTCATTATGGTGAATTTAGAGTTAAAGCAAATCAAGTCATAGATTTGTCCTTTAAATTGCACTGTAATCTTGTGAGATCCTAAATCCAAATTTTCAGACAAGTATTCATGTTTGAAACTGCAGCACGAGTTTGGAATTAGAAAATATCCAGGGTAATTAAGACCTAGAGGTAAAACCAAGCAGGAAGCATAGCTAGCTTCATTAACAAATTGAACACATTGTACTATATCATATATCTTGAAATCCTGCTTACAAACAACATTTTTTAACAAAATTTTTACATCAAATTTTTGTTCTAGGAGATCATGGACTTCTTAATGTTGGTTTTCTAATTTGGGGGCAGTAGTTCTTTGGTTTTTAACTAAGGAGACAGAAGAAGTAGTAGAACTTTTGTGCTTTTAATCTTTAGATAAGATACTAGACACAGAGCAGGCTAAACTTCTAATCACAACTCAGTCACTAATCTTAACTAGCTTAATAATCTCGACTAGGCTGGGGTTTTATGATAGTAAGTTCTAAATGCATCATCTCAGTGAACTTCCATTTTCTCAGTCAGACAAGAAGGCTGACTAACTTCCAAGATCTTTTCCTCTGCTAATGTTTTATCCTGAAATTATGACATAGGTAAACTTATAATATTGGTTTCCTTTTCGCTCTTGTCTCAACTCTACCCTGTACCTGGAGACTTGACTGCTCTGTGAAGCACTAAATCCGGGTAACTGTCTGCCGGACACAACTGGTCTGCCGACCTCCCTCAGCCTCCAGTCCAAAATGGAGTCATCCCACCTCCAAAACCAACAAAATTTCCTGATTTTCCTGTTTCTGAAAAAGATACTATCGTTTCTTTCAACTAACCAGATTCAGAGCCACCAAATCACTCTTCATTTCTTTCTAGTCTGCTGCTGACCCTGTGCTCAGAGTCCTACCGATTTCCTTTATTTTTCCTTCAATCCCTCTCCCTTTCTCTTTTCCTAATCATCATCTTAGAGTAGACCCCTCCACTGAGGATCCCTCAGCCTGCCTTCCAGGCCATCTCTGGAAATATGCCACTTCTAGCCAATGATAGTTATAATCTTGTGACTTCCCATGATTTACCACAGCCTTTAACTCCTTGGCCCTGCTCTCCTTTTTCTTCGTATTTCCAGGGATCGCCATGAATCTTCCTCTCCTGACAGCCTCGACCCATTTCCCCAGGCCCTTTGCATATTCACACCTGAGTACCTATGTGACCCGCACCAGCAACGCTCGCTCACACTCACCACATGTCCACCGACCCCTACCCAGTCGTCCAGGCCCAGCTCAAGTCCACCTTCTCCATGGAGGTCTTCTAACTTCCTGAGCCCAAGTGTTGCACCTGTGCCTGGTGGCCTCCTTTATATGTCACTCTTCAGGCACCAGTTTCTGTTTCCTTTTTATATCCTGCCTTAAGTTTATAAGATGAAATGTAAAAATAACAATTATATGGTGTTGCTGAACATCAAGGAGCCAGAGAAAAAGTTATCTCTAGTATTTGGATATATTTCTTTCTATTCCTTTTTTCTTTTCTTTTTTTTTTTTTTTTTTTTGTGGGTACCGGGGGTCGACCTCAGGACCTCGCGCGCCAGCAGGCGCCCGTGCCGCTGAGCGATATCACCGGCCCTTTTTTCGTATGTGGGTTCCGGGAGTCGAACTCGGGCCTTCGCACTTGCCGGGCAGGCGCTTATGCCACTGAGCCATCTCACCGGCCCTCCTTTTTTCATATGCATGTCTCCCATCATTATAATTAAAGTACATATTCAATTTGCTTCTTGGGCTTTTTAATCACTCCATTTACAAGGAAAAAGTGTAACTGAGAATAATTAAATAATGCAGGGGGTAGCACGGGAGATCAAGGGGCAGCTAACCCTGTTGGAAGAGGAGAGTGTAAGAAAGAAAGGCGTCACAGCAGTTATTGTCAGAACTGAATTTCAAATAATGACGTGCCATGCCAGTATCAGCCAGAAGGAGAGGAGAGGAAGTGGTTCATCTCAGAGCCTGCAGGAAGTTCTCTTGGATGGCCAGGAGCCCACGGCAAGGAACTGGTACATCATAGAAAGTTTGGGTGCCAAGCCAATGCCACAAACCCCATCTGCCAACAGAAGGGAGCCAGGGAAGATGACGATAGATGCTTGAGCCAAACACATTGGTAAAATTGCTCATTTTTGATGACATATGTGGCATGATAAAAAATTATGGTGACTGTTGAATTTTATTTATTTATTTATTTTGGTTTTTGTTGTTTTTCTAAATGCATTACAGTAAAAGACACATAGCCATTAATCCCCCTCAAGATATTCCCCCTCACTTTGAACATATTTATCCCATCAGTCTTGCCACTTTCTGGAAGCAGTTCTGGATACCCTCTTTCATGAATATCTTCATGAGGTATGATAAAAAATACAGTGACTGCTGCTGCCAAGTGCCATCCAACAGAAAGGCAGGCTGGTAAAAACATCAGGGTGTGTCCTAATCCACTTTATTCACCAGATCTGGCACCAGGGGAATTCTATCTCTTCCCCAAAGTCAGTATGACTGTGAAAGGTAAACACTTTGAATCAATTCAGGACATTGAGGCAGCCGTGACAGCGCAACTAAAAACACTCCTGAAAGAGGACTTCCAGAACTGCTTCAGAAAGTGGTGAGAACAATAGGATAAATCCGTTCAATCAAGGGAGAGCATTTTGAAGGAGATTATTTTGAGAGGGATTATTGGTAATGTGCCTTTTACTGTAATACATTTTTAAAAATTTAAACATTCCCTCTAGTTTTAGACTACACCTCATACACATCTAGTTGTCTTCCTGATAGCTAACCTTCTCCTCTTCCTAATACAACCCTAACTTAGTTAAGGGTGGCAATGTACTGGGTGAAATATTTGGCTCCCAGGACTTCCTTGTAGTCCAGAGAGGCCATTTTTGGACAATTAGATGCAAGCAAGTGGGTGGGGCTGCTAGGAAAGCTACTTAAGAGTCAGCTGGCATGTATCTGTTTTTGTTGTTGTTGCTGTTGTTTTTCTCTCTTTTTCCATTTCTCTTGCCTGGAATAGAAACACAAGTCCTAGAGGTACAGCAGTCATCTTATGACCATGAGGAAAAAAACCACACAAATCCTGATGATTTCCTTGAACAGCTGCACTGTATCAGACTGTATACCTCCTGACTTCTTGTCATTAGAGGGAAAAAAAAAATCTCAATTTGGTTAAGCTACTGAATTGAGTTTCTGTTCATGCAACTGAATGAAATCCTATCGAATATAGTAGTATATCTGTTTCTTGTAAATTTATGATAAAAACATATTAAAAATTCTGAGAAATCCTATTAACTTAAATCTAATATTAAAATTACTTAACTATCAAATTATTTTTCTTCATAACATGTAATAAATCTCACTGAACATGAATGTTCTGTAGAAGTTTAGAAAAGGATACCCTTTCTGTGTTGATACAGGCACAGAGAAGGCTAAATCTGCAATCCCAACTTAGTCACTAATCCAAACTAACTCTATAACCTTGACTAGGCTGGGGTTTATGAAATAACAAGTTTTAAATATAGAATCTCAATGAGCCTCCATTTTGTCCTGTCAGAAAATGAGTTTGACTAAATAATTTCCAGCCTAACTTTCCCTATGCTGATGTTTCATCATGAAATTATAAATTATGTAAAATTATAATATTGATGCTAAATGTCTTTATTTATTATTTTTTTTTTGTGTGTGTGTGGGTACCAGGGGTCGACCTCAGGACCTCGCGCGCCAGCAGGCACCCGTGCCGCTGAGCAATATCACCGGCCCTTTTTTCGTATGTGGGATCCGGGAGTCGAACTCGGGCCCTTGCGTTTGCCAGGTAGGCGCTTACGCCGCTGAGCCATCTCACTGGCCCTAAATGTCTTTAAATAGTCTTTTTTTTCCTTGGGAGATTTCTTTGGAAAAGAATAGTTGTAACATTTTAGGAAGAGAATGCAGAAAGAGGAACCTACTAGGGGAGAAAGTGATGAGTCTAGTTTTGAACACGAGATGAGTGTAAGTTGGGGTTGAATTGAGGGGTCTAGGGAGAACTGTACAGAGACAGCTGGATAAACTCAGGAGTGAGCCATGAAGAGAACAAGATGGGTCAAAGCCGTGCACTCTGTGGGGGAAACTGTTTGTTAAGGGAGAAAATATTCTTGGCGTGTTCTTCCCTTCCTTCCCAGGGAGGGAACTGGCAGTTTGGTTCTAGACCCTTCCTCTTACCACCTTGCTACAGCACCAACCTCAGAAGAGGAAATGGAAAGAACTCCCTCTGCTTAGTGAGACACACAGGAGTTCAAGTCCTGACTTGTCCATTTCCTCCAGTCTGCAACTCTGGGTCAGTTACTCAGCTTTTCTGAGCTCTGGTTTCCTCGTCAGGTAGGTGACAATCTGACCTTAGTCATTGTGATGATGACATTTGTAGTGGGTTAACTGATGGTCAACTTGTAACACCCAGCTGAACTGAGTCAGTGTGGTTCTCGGCGTGGAGGGCCCACCTGAGGATTGTTGCCAACAGCATAAAAAGGAGAGCTGGAGGGGAAGATGGTGTGCTGTTGATTCTCCTGGAGAAGCTCGTCACGCTGGTTTTCCTGATATGAACTCAGCTTTTCTCATCATCGGAGGAGCTCAGGTCCTTGCTGTCACTGAGGACGGCTACAGTTCTTTTCCGGGGAGCTCTGGTCCTTACCTTGAGCGTTGCTTCCTGGCTCCAGTGCAGATCCCTCAGCCTGCTGACCCAGACCCTTCAACCCACTGGTGCAGACTTTCTAGCATCCACCACTGACCTTTGGGCCTTCCCAGTGCAGATCCTGGATACAGACTTGCATGAGACATTGTCGTGGGCTCTGGGCCTCCAGCTGGACTCATGAGGGCATTGCCGTGGGCTCTAGGTCTTCAGCTGGACTCATGCGGGACACTGCTATGGGATCCAGGCCCTCAGATGGATTCTTTGGTTCTCTAGTGTGCGGACAGATCTCCCACACTCTTGCATTTGACTCTTGGGTGAATGTTATAAAATAATCCTATAAATTATACGTCCCGTATTAAATCTTTTCCCTTGTAAACCCTGACTACAACAACATTTAATAGGTTACTGCTGCACCTTCAATGCTGATTCCGTTCTCCCTCCAGCTAGAGACAGTTTGTCGCTTTGTACTTTCTTTTTTTTTTTTTTGTGGGTACCGGGGGATCGACCTCAGGACCTCGCACACTAGCAGGCGCCCGTGCCGCTGAGCGATATCACCGGCCCTTTTTTCGTATGTGGGTCCTGGGAGTCGAACTCGGGCCCTCACGCTTGCCGGGCAGGCGCTTTAAGCCGCTGAGCCATCTCACCGGCCCCCATGTCGCTTTGTACTTTCATCTCCTGTGCAGGGTCTTTCACTGATGGAAAGCAGCATTTAAAATTAAGCCAGGGCAACTAGCTTCTGTATATAAAATATTCATCTATAAGATGTGGTGGAAAAATACAGTGAACGTTTACATTTTAAAATTTATTACAGAAAAAGACATATTACAGTTAACGCTCTGAAAACACTCCTGCTTGTTTCAAACACACGAACCCCATCATTCTTGATGCTTTCTGAAGCAGTTCTCAGAAGTCCTCTTTCATGATTGTTTTTAGTTGCCCAGTTGTAGCTGCCTCAATGCCTAATCGATTCAAATGCTTTGGGGAACAGCCAGAAGTTGCATGGTCCCACATCTGGTGAATAAGGTGGATGAGGACACATGGTAATGTTTTTGCAAGTCTGCCTTAAGATGGCAACAGCAGCAGCAGTTACTGTATTTTTCTATCACACCTCATAAAGACACGCATGGAAGAGGTCTCCCAGAACTGCTTCAGCAAGCAGCAAGCTGACGGGATAAGAGTGTTCAAATTAAGGGGAATTATTTTGAAGTGGACTATTTTGAGGGAGATTAATGACAATAAGTTCAATAATTTTTTTAAAAATGTGAATGTTCACCATATTTTTTTATCACATCTCATGTACACATAACAATAGAATTTCAGGGCAGATCAAAAGAGATTGTATGTCCATGATGGACCAATATTTTACTATTTCATGTATTTAACAAAACAATGTGCTTTCTGCATGTCCTGCACTTTTCCAAGCACTTCATAAATAGTAACTCATTTAATATTTTTAGTAATCTTACAAATTAGGCACTGCTATATTCCTAATGGCACATGTGGAAAGGATGTATAGAGAGGTTAAGTAACTCGGCCACTGTCACATGGCTAGTCACCTGCAGAGCCTGGGGGGTCTGAACCTGTAATTCATGCTCTCAACCACATACAAATAAAAGGAATCAGCCAGTACTGTTCATTGTTCTTTCATCTTTTTTTTTTTTTACCTTTTTTTTTTTTAATATGGGGGTACTGGGAGTCAAACTCAGGACCTCACGCTTGCCAGGCAGGCGCTTATGCCACTCAGCTGTATCACCAGCCCCTGTTCTTTCGTCTTTGCAAGGCCTTCAGTGATCTTTTCTTTCCTCTATTTTCCTATATTTAAAAAAAAGTAGTAATTCATCTCGGTGCACCTTTTCATCAGTGTCAGAAAGAGCACAATGTGTAGAAAGTTTTAGTTAATGGCCATCTAGAAGGAAAATGTTTACAAAACGTGTGGACCTAGTACTGTCAGCAGCAGCTATCCCTGTAATAACAGCAGAACTGTTCTTATTTGTTTAAATGTTCTAGGCTCCAGATAACTTATTTGAACATGAGAGTGCATGCGTGCATTTTTAAACAAAACTACTGGGTCCCTTCCCGGAAGAGCACATGTATTTTCAAAGGCCTCACTCCCTTCCTAGGAATGAGCAGTGTAGCCAGAAAGCACATGAAATAAGCAACAGCACCACTGGCAAGAGGCTTAGATTAAAGCTTAAGGAAAATCCCAAGGTGATGCTCCTACGGGCCATTCGAAGGTCACAGGCCAGGTAGAAAACAAAATATAAGATTCTTTCAATGGAAACCATCCTCCTCAAGATCTTCCAGTTTGAAAGACAAACAGATTTATAGTCACGGAAAATTGATGGATCAGCAATGATTTTTTTTTTTTTGATCTGCAAACCAAGGTCCTACCTCCAACTATGTGTTTCTGATCTAAGTCCAGCACTTAACATCTTTCCTATCATTTTTGCTTTGTGTAAATAAGCACAACTATTTCTGTTCCCTCCCACACACCAATGTTGTGAGGACAGATGAGATAATGTTTCTGGTTCTACAGAGGAAGGATACTGGGTACACTAAAAATATCACTATTTTCGAAGTTCTTCCTTTCCTTGGAAATGTATACTAATGTCACAGGTGTAGTATTGTCAAACAGTCATATTTTCCATAGAAGTGATCATGTTTTTAGAGAACAGGTACTTCATTAAAGACTAAATTTTTTTTTAAAGTTTAAACATTTTTTTCCCAGCTTTTCCTATTTTTCATTTTTTTAATCAGATATTGTTGGTACATTTTAGATATACACAATGATCACATTCATCATAGAGAATTTTGTACCTGTACATGATATAACTTGTTTTTCCCCCATTCCCTTATGCTCCCTTTAACCCCTCCTCCCCTCCCCATTTACAAAAGCTTTGTTTCCATGTTTTCCTTCTTTTCTCTTTTTTTTTTTTTACTTTTCCCTTCTTTCCTTTTTCCCTCCCCTTTTCTTTGTTCCCCTCCCCATTTGAACATTTTCTTCCTATTTCACAAAACCTATTCTACATTTTGGTCCTTATTTACACTTTCGGTTTCTCACACCAGAGAAACAATGTGGTAATCACACGTGTATCTGATTTATTTCACTTAAGAGTATGTATGGACTCAATTGCATCCATTTTCCTAGAAATGTCTCCAGCATATCATTCTTTATGGCAGAGCAGTACTGCATTGTATAAAAAAAAACACATCTTCTTTATCCATTCACCAGTTGATGAACACTTGGGTTGTTTCCAAGATTTGGCTGTTACACACTGTGCCCCTATAAACATACGTGTGCATATATCACTGTAAAAGTTTAACCATTTTTGAAATGTAGCAATTTGAACTTGTTGATTGGCTCTTTAAATTAATATTTAATGCTTAGTACATGCAATGTGTTTTAATGGAAATCTTTCCTCTGTATTTTATCTTTTTTAAATGACTTTGTAAGGCATCAATATATGGAAAAAGGATTTTAGTTGACTTCAAGCATAAATCAGCCAACATTACGAAGCTGCTAATGCATCTTTAGGTTATAGAAATATAAGCCCTGCACCTAAGAAGGGGACTCTTCTATTTTGTTCTACACTGATCAGACAAACTCAGAGCTGAGTCCAGGTGCCCAGAGTAGGTCAAAGTGGTATATATCTGAAGAGGGGTGATTAAGGTTTGGATATCGTGTCATATGGGTGACTGAACAAACACGTGGAAAAGGCGATCAAGAGAGGGATAAAACTCGACTTCAGATCTTCAAGAACAAATTTCTCAGAACAGAAACTGGACTTAACTCTGTGAGTTTCGGGAGATTTGTCGTTGCTTTGTCCACAGATCTGCTTTTTATAGGTTTCCCACCCTCCCTATTTCTGGGTTGCCTCAGCTTAATCCTTGTCTTTGCCAGAATCTTGCTGCATCTGAATGTGTTACTTCTTTTCTTTTCTTGTTTTTTTTTTTTTTTTTTTTTTTGTGGGTACCGGAAGTCGAACTCAGGACCTTGCGCCTGCCAGGCAGGCGCGTATGCCGCTGAGCTATCTCACCGGCCCTGAATGTGTTACTTCTAATATCCTGTGGCCCAGAAAAACATCAGAACCAATCATATTAAGAGTGCATGAATAATTTAAGTGGGGTCCTGAAGAGCTCCCTTATGAATAAGCTTCCTGAATCCATTCTTTAGAAGAGAATAGTTTTAACATAACTCACTCAAAAACACGTAGTGCACATTTGCAATATTTCTAGCAAGTGTTTTCAGTTAAGAATTATGAGGAATACAAGAAAAACAATAATGTTTCGTATAGACTGTTCTACCATTAAGTTACTGTCTTGTTAAAGGAAAAACCGAAAGTATATTATCAGTGTAGGACTGGTGCAGATAACAAATGCTTTTTGAAATTTGTAATGAGAAATACAGTAGTTCTGCCTAAATATAGTAGACTCAGGAGTTAATAATATTTCTCTCCCTCTCTCTCTGCCATTAGGTTAATATTTGTGCTAAGAGCTTTAGGCTATTATAACTTCCTGTCATTCATTTAATGCAAAGAATAATTAGAGAGGTGCTTCAATGACTTCATGAGCAGCATATGTATGAGAAATGAAGAAAGCCCTAATATTGCTAATGGTTGAATACTCAAAGGACGTGTCTTCTAAAGTGAACGATATTACACGAATCACTGTCTCATACTATTTGCCACTTCCCAGTGCTGGCCAAAAGAATAATTTTAATGTCTCCCAAGTGGATTATGCTGACCTCTACCCAGTTCCTCCTGGGAAACATAAACTTCTTACATGTTCCCAGCTAGGTCATTATAAATCACATCTACATTGCCCCAAAGCTCTGAATTTTCCCCGTCTGGAACACATGCAGTAACCGGACGATATCTGCAGAGTAGTTACTTTTCTGGAAAATATTCAAAGGCACAAAATGAATGCTGCAATACAAAATTGCATTCGACTTAACTTTTGCCAATTTCCCTGGATGTGTAAGCGGAATTAAATTTTCACTGAATGTGTAGAAGTTCCAGACTCAAGTTTTATTTAATCTCCTTCCATAAACACCAGCCCGAGCAGTCCTATCTACAATTAGCTGCTTGTGGTCGGTACTGAATCTTTCCCCGTAAGTTATTTCATAACCTTGTTTCACAGTACATCACACTCTACAGAGTGAGACTGCGTGGAAGGACCCTAGAGGGCTCTTTCCTACAACGCTACCCCTAGACAGGAATGTTCCTAAACTGCCCGGAGCTCGTCCTTTTCTTTCAGCACCTCGAGTTTGATTAGGGGACATCTTTTACAACAAAACGGGCACAGCCTCCCACCGTGTAGGCAGTTTGTGTAGCTGGGATGCACCGGCGTCCCCAAAGGGCAGCAGAGAGGAACCCACCTTGAACTTAGTAGTCAGCTCGCGCTGGGGGTCAGCGCCCCAGACTGAACCGAGGGTTCCGCGCCGCCGGGGGTCGCGGGACTCGGGCGAGGGGTTGGCGTGAGGAGAGGGAGGGCTCGTTTGACTGGGAGATGTGGAAGTAGGCGCTAGCCTTTTCGCGGTTTTTAAGCCCCTTGGCGTGCCCCGACCTGACCAACAGGGAGTCAGCTGCTCTCAGGAATGTTCCGGGAGAAGGTGGGAGACTGCTTCCCAGGGGAGGCCTGTGGGTGCTGGAAGGCACTAGGGGGGTCACGCAGGGAGATGCAGGGCGCGCGCCAGAGGGGTGCGGGGCAAAGAGTGAGCCAGGGCGTGGGGTGCCCATTCCGGGGTGGGATGGGGCGTGGGGGGCCCATCCTGGGGTGGGGTCTGAGCGGGAGGAACCCAACCCTGGGTGGGGTCGGGACGTGGGGGACCCATCCTGGGGCGGGGACGGGGAGTGGGAGGACCCGTCGGGGAGGGGGCGGGGCGTGGGGACCCCCTCCCGGGGACGAAGGCAGGCGGGTCCTGGCGTGGGGACCCCTCCCCGGGGCGGCGGCGACCCGGCCTCGGGCTGCACCGCCCGGCTGTCAAGCGCGGGGGGCGGGCGGAGGAAGGGGTGGAGGTGCGAGGGGAGGAGGGCTGGCACCGGAGCGCCGCGGAGTCGGTGCAATAAAAATGCATCCCGGGGCGCTGCCCAAGGGGAAGGACCGGACCGCGGCGCGGCGGCCTGAGGAGGTGCTGCGCGCGGAGCAGGACGCCCCGGAGGCGGCGGCGGCCGCGAAGTGAAAGGTCTCGCCCAGGCCGGCGGCGGCGGGCGCGGGACCCCCAGGGCCGCTCGGCGGGGAGCGCGGCCGGCCGGCTATGGTCCTCGGGCTCCCGCCGCCCCCCAGGTGCCCCGGCCCCGCCAGGCCGGCGCGCGAGCGTCACCCCGCCGCCCGGCGCGGCCCCGGCGCCCAGTGACCGCGGACTCGAGAGCGCGGCCCGGCCCCTCGGCGCCTCCCGGCCATGGGGGGCTGCGCGCGGATCCTGCTGCTCTGGGGCTGCTCGGCGGTGGCCGCAGGTGGGTGCGGACGCGCGGGCCTCCGTCGCCGCCTCTCCAGCCGGGCTCGGGGCGCGGGGTGCAGGGAGGCAGAGCTGGGATCCCGGGGATGGAGCGAGTGGCCATGTTCCCCTTTCCCGGGGCTCCGCACTTTCTGATCCTGATTTTTTTTTTCTCCCCCTAACGGAGATGCACTTGCCCTTGGATAACCCTATATCCCGGGTGCACCCTGCCGGAGGCGCCGTGGCCAGGGCTTCTTTCTCGCTGTGGCTTGTTACAAAACTGCCTTTCCCCTTGGTGAGGGAACAAAGGACCCGGCTCGCCATCCCCCGGCACTTCATGGCCTGAGGAGCGACGGGGAGGGGTGGCCCGGCGACCCCGGGCGCGCGTGGGCCGGGGCGGCCGCTCGGGGAGAGGGATCGCCGACCTGCCCGACCTCCCCGACCCCGCGCCGAGCACCGGGGCGCCAGGTAGGGCCACCTGGGGCGGGCGAGCGCCTTCCCGGGGCAGTGGCCGGAACGCAGTGGGACTCCGGGCTGGGACGGTAGGCGGTGGCCACCGGCTTGCGCCGAGCTGTCTGGCCGCCCCCGGGGACTGGTACCCTGGCCAGGCTCTGCGGGAGGTCGGAGGCGGGTCCGCGCCGGGTCTCGGTAACTGGACCAGCGGCGGAGGCGTTGTCAGATGCCCGCTTCCTCCCTCTCCCGCCCTGGCTTTCTTGGACTGCCCTAGGCCACCCGTTCCCAGATCGCTGTTTCTAAATTCGGGAGCCCCTGCTGCTCCTCGCTCTCCCCCGTGCGGGTCACCTGGTTTCCAGTTAGGCATAAGTGCAGCTGTGTGGGCAAAGCGGAAAGAAAGCGAGGGGTGCTGCCGCTCTCTCCGAAGACCTCGCCTCCTCCAGAAAGGGGTGTGTGGTTAGAGGCCGGCGTGCGTCTCTCCCTTCGGTTTCTTGCCCTCTTCCACCGGGAAAATCCAGGCGTCGGGGTCTGCACCCCAAAGCATCAGACTCAGAGGCGCATCCTTGCTATACTCGGACAATCGCTTCTTTAGGGATCTCTAAGAACTTTGCTTACTGGTTATTATTAGCAAAAACTGTCTGGGCTTACTCTTTTAGGAGTAGTTTCTAACTGTCTCAGTATTTCTCCAAAGAGCTGTTAAGGGTCTACGATTTTGCTTTAATTCTCCCTACTTATATACCCTTAGTGCACTAATGCATGCTCCTCCAGCAGGAAAACGAACTTTAATAAACTTTTCCCTTTTCAAACCATGTTATGGTAAACACATGCGAGCAATCAAGAGGTTGTAAATAAATATTACAAGGTGAGTGTTTCAAGTCAAAAATACTTGTACAGGCGGTATATGATTTTCCCTGAAATGCTTCACAGGTGAGTCATAGCAACACTGTGTGTTTGTGTGATTCTGGCCACAAGCAACTGTTGCCTCAGCTAATCAGAACAATGGCAAATAGAATCCAGGCGTCCTGCATGCTTTCACTGAAGTTTAAAAAAAAAAAAATTGCCCAAGGAAGCCCTCTGCTTTGATTGCACGACTGTGTCAGTGGGTGTGTGGAAGTCTCTGCTTCAGCCAGACTTGTCATCCATCTGGCTCCCTCCAACGCCACAGTGAGAGCAGCTCAGATCTGCTCCCTCTGAACTGAGCGAATCGAAGCAGAACCATTCAATTAGCCATTCAATTTGGGGTTTGGTTTCCTTTTCTTTCTTATCCTCTCTGTTTTGGGTTTTAAGATAGGTGGTTTTGCCCAAGGTATTGGTGGTAATGAGAATGACAAGTCCTACTTAAAGGGTTATGACATGTAGGCAGAATGCTAACAAGTGGATAATGTTTATTGTCTTAAGTGATTTTGAAACATTAAGGCCGGTTGGACCTCTGGGAGCATGAGTATATTTCTTTAGGAAGGTGTTTCGGTTCACAGACAGTGGCTAATGGTGGTGTTAAACAGCGGCTGCCAGGCTATAAACATCCTCCTGTTAAACAGTCAGCTAACTACGGTACAGCCTGGGCTAGGCAGACACACTCGGGGGGCAGGGAGCATGTGAACTAAGCCTCTCCCCTCATTTAGCAGTTTAGAGGTGGACTTTTCTTAGTTATGTTTACTTAATATTACAAATGGATTTTGTACTTTTGAGATCCTACAGTCTCTGGCTTTGCCTCCCTAAATGAGGTCCCATCGTATATTTACTAAATATCTCATACTACTTTTCCTAGAGAATTTGTCTCTTCATTGCCTTAAAAACATAAAGAAAATAGAATTCTACATTTCCTACTGAATGCATTCTCATAATAAACATGTTAGATAATCAAATATAAGGACTCGACTTGTATTTGAAAAATTAAATTAGGTATTTTTTTAAAAAAACATTTTTGGTATAATTTGTGAGCTTCAAAAACATTTCAAAAATAGAGAACATTTATAAAGCAAA
Organism: Erethizon dorsatum; assembly: GCA_028451465.1. Classification (NCBI taxonomy): domain Eukaryota; kingdom Metazoa; phylum Chordata; class Mammalia; order Rodentia; family Erethizontidae; genus Erethizon; species Erethizon dorsatum. The sequence continues at coordinate 11,480,436 of CM051834.1, forward strand.
GTACTTGAAAATATGCCAATATTCTTCACCCCAATGTGTGTATCTTCTCTCCCTCACCCTTTACCTGAAGTGATTTTGTTTCCTCTTATGTGGATTTTACATCCAAACATAAGAAGTAAAATACACGTACTCAATATACACAAATGCACTGTGAATGCGGGACTGTATTCATGATGAAACACGCTAGAATTTCCCCATCATGGAAGGTCTCAAGCTCTTTGCGGATACCTCGACTGGTGTAGGTGGACCAGGTGGAGAGAAGAGCTTTCTTTCTCCATGGGGTTTGTCCTGAATAATGACATTTGCTTTCCCCTCCTTAGGACTGAGCGGAGTAGCTGGAGCGAGTTCCCGCTGTGAAAAAGCCTGCAACCCTCGCATGGGAAATTTGGCTCTAGGGAGAAAACTCTGGGCAGACAGCACCTGTGGTCAGAACGGCACTGAACTGTACTGCTTCTACAGCGAGAATGCCGATCGCACTTGCCGGCAGCCCAAGTGTGACAAGTGCAATGCTGCCCACCCTCACCTGGCTCACCTACCATCTGCCATGGCAGACTCGTCCTTCAGGTTTCCCCGCACGTGGTGGCAGTCTGCAGAGGATGTGCACAGAGAAAAGATCCAGTTAGACCTGGAAGCTGAATTCTACTTCACTCACCTAATTATGGTGTTCAAATCCCCCAGGCCGGCAGCCATGGTGCTGGACCGGTCCCAGGACTTTGGAAAGACGTGGAAGCCTTACAAGTACTTTGCGACTAACTGCTCAGCTACCTTTGGTCTGGAAGACGATGTTGTCAAGAAGGGCGCTCTCTGCACCTCTAGATATTCCAGTCCTTTCCCGTGCACTGGAGGCGAGGTAAGAGCATCTGTTTAACTCTGCACTGTAAGTAAAGTGAGGCAGAAAAATGTTACCAGCCCACATTTTTTTAAAGCATAAAGCTATACTTGTAGCAACATGAAAGAAATTAGAATTTTTCATGAGCTTTATTTGTCATAAATTATTCCTCACCCTTAGCCGTGGGTGTATAGTCATTTTCAAGCAGATTGCCCACTGTCTGGGTTTCAGTCAGAATTCTAGGATGCTAAGTTTTCTCCATTTTGAGGAAGAGTAGACATACATCATCCCTCAGCTTTAGATGGTTCAGAGGCTACTGGATTCTTCCATGAGCAGCGCTACTCGTTGTGTTTGTGAGGGTGAAGTTACTGAATCAGCCTGTTCCTGGAGCCCAGACTGGTATCTTCCTGATACTGTTGACATAAATAGGAAGTAAATAAAAACAAAGCCAGCAGACAAAAAAAAAGTCTGTTTGTCAGGATACTTTCGTGCGACACTGGAGTTTTATCATTAAGATTCCAAAAGTGCATAGCAAACAAATGAAGGTAAGTTTTTTTTTAAGACAGAAAGTTTCCTTTTGGGTTCACAGGCACATCTGTTCCAGCTTAGGAACTTAGTTCCATCCTGCATCTAAGACCAGCTCAAACTCATTCCGCAAAACAGCCTCCCTGGCTACTGGTGCAATTTCTGTATGGAATGTTTTCTCTTTGTTTAATATTTTCCTTCCCCCTGATGGGAAACAAGTCTTTTTAACTTAGGTAGTGGTACCTAGAGAGGTTCCCCCAGATACATGAGGTCATTTGCAGAAGGCTGATTAAAAGCAGATTAAAGAGACTGTAATACCTACAATAGGTAGATCAAGAAATATCAATTCAGAAAAAAAGAGAACAGGCAGTATTATCTTTCTGATTCTGGTGCATATCATGAACACATAGATGAAGTGGTTCCTAACAAAGGGTGGTGTCACATCCTCCTACTGTCAGACGTTGAGACTTTGGCAATGTCTGGAGACATTATGGGGTGGAGAAGGACACCATTGGTAGGCAGAAGCCAGGGATGCTACTAAACCTCAGAGAATGCATAAGACAGCATTCCCTCCCCTGCCCCCAACAAAGAATTATCTAGCTCAAAATGTCAATAGTACCAGGGTTGAGAAAATGGGGAGTTACACATTAGGTATACACACAGTTCCCACATTAGGATGACTACAGACACGAAGACGTGCCCCATTTAATAAGCATCTGTTGAGTCCTTGTTCTGCGTCAGGCGTTGTACTCAGTGCTACTAAGTCTCTCTGTGGGTTGGTGGGGACAGTGCTCAGCCAGGGGCCTGACGAACAGATTGGTTTGGAAACTTCTTCCCACTCCCACTGCCGCTAGGGATTTCCCCACACCGTCAGCTACATGGTCTTTGTGCACCCTGAAGAGGCCAGGAGAAACAGTGCTGCTGCACCATGGTCCCTAGAGTCTGCTTAATATCACAAGCCCATTTTGTCCCTGTCATGAATGACATTTTTAAAGATACCAGGACAGGAAAGAGACAGCTGAGTTAGTCTCATTACTTCCTTATGTGTAGGACACCGTGTCGACACAGACGCATGGCTTGAACTCACAGATTGTTCTGGAATTGATCCGTGGCGTTCTGTCTGCTCCCCGCATCTCACTGATACCAGTCCTGTGCAGCTAGGAAGTAGCAACATAGTTTCAGTAAGCAGATGGCAGCCACATTCCCTTAGCAAGAATCACACTGAATTCATTGCAACAGTCCAGAAATTAATTAGTGATGATGAAAGTACCACTTATCTAACCTACAGCAGAAGCAAAAATCCGTCTTCTTTGAACTACTTACTGTCATCAATGCTTACGTCAAATTCCGAGCAAACAGAAACTAAACTTTACATCACATCAAATACAACTTAGTTCCCCCTAGAGCATTATTTGCAAGTGTACGTTTATCCATGATAGAATTTCCTTCCTTTGGAAGATAGACAGGTTTGGGAACTAATCTTTCCCTTCTTAATCAGAGTGTGGAATAGTGCCTCGCCCATGCTAGCCCAGTGCTTTACCCACTGAGCTACACCACTCACCCCAGAAAAGCACTTTTCAAACCAAAGTGGAATCTGCTACCCAGACTTCCTAAACTGGCCAGCAGTTTCAAAGGCGAGGGTGTGGCTATATCCGAAACAGGGTCTCCTTCCCTGGAGACAAAATTCAGAGCTAAGCAGTTCAGAGCTAAGGTGATTTGTCCGACAACGTTTGGTGAGCTCTGTGACAGCGTGAGGACCAAGTCCCAAGTTTTCTGATATGGAGTCTAGTAGTTGTTGCATGAAACTCAGTTCTCCCTAGAACTGCTGCCAGAGAGCTCTGTGCCACCTTCCTCCTGCCTCACTCTTTCAAAGCCATTTGCTGCAGCTCATTTAGGTATAATGTGGAGGTGAGAAAGAAACTGCCAAGCAGGTTTCTCCTGAGAGGTCGTGTCTTCTAAGATGTCACTGGTCTTCTAGGATTCAAGAGTTCTGTTGTCAGGTTAGACTGGAAACACTGACTGGTGTCTTAGTCTATTTTCTGTGGCTATAGCATGATACCTGAGCCTGAGTGATTTATAAGGAAGGAAGGAATAAGGAAGTTTATTTGGCACATAGTTCTGGAGGCTGGGAAGCCCAAGAGCATGGAGCCAGGATCTGCTCCACATCCGGTGAGGACTTTGTTGCTGCATCCTACAGGAGCAAGGATGTCACCTGAGAGACAGAGTGACCTCCATAGCTGGGGCTCTTTTCCATTGTCTGTACAGCATTAATGCCATCATCCTCCCAAAGTCGTCACATCTGAACACCACAAGCAGATCCATCTGGGGATGAAGTTTGCAACATGTGAACTTTTATTTTTTGCTTTGTTTTTGGTCTTTTGTTTGTTTGAGACAAGGTGTCACTGTGTAGCTCAGGCTGGCCTTGAACTCACTGTATTGCCCAGGCTGGCCTCAAACTCACAGCAATCCTCCTGCCTCAGCCTCCTGAGTGCTGGGATTATAGGCGCGCACCATCACTACTGGCCAACACATGAACTTTTAGATGACACATTCAAACCATAGCAACTGGGTTTAACAAAGTTGGGCATTTATAAACATACAAATGGACTTGTTATTCACCGTGTACCCCAAATGGGAGAAATAGGCAGTATTGTCGCCAAACTTCCTGGGCCATGGGGCCCTCTTTTTGCAGACTCCCCCCAGTTACCCTCTTTCAGGACGCTACAGATCCACAAAGCACAAAGTGGGAAAGGCTGGGGTAGAGCCAGCAAGTGCTCCCAAAGCCCTGGCACAAGGCACAGACAGGCCTGGGGCTCAGCAGGGGTTGATTTCAAGATTCCTGGTCTGTTGGAGGCTTAGTTGTCTATTTTGGAGAAGTATAGATACTAATAACCTTGAAGCTAAAGGTAATGGATTCATTACCCTCTTTTGGGATGCAAAAACGCACCTTCAGATCACCTCTGAGAACAGAAAACACGGGCAAGCGGAGGAGATACAGCAAGCTATTTTAGGCCCCACACAGTCAGGCCTCACAGAGCTGGAATTTGGATCAACAGCATTCAAGAAGCAACATCTGCTCAGTGACCCAAAGCAACTGTCCGGTGATGCAGACAGCATCTCCGGGGCAGGGAGAATCACTTGCTCTACAAGTTGGATAGCAACCAACCAAGCCGCAGAGTTTTTTCCGGGGCACGACAAGTATCTGTGGCATTCGAAGGGAAGGCTGTGAAGTCAGAGACCGTGGTTAGGAAAGCCAAGGATCCAGGGAATAGCTGGGTCCCCGAGCAACCCTTGAAGAGATGGGATTGTTCAGAAGGGTAAGGGTCGTGTCTGGCTTGTTTATTTCTGTATCCCCAGAAATTGCCATGTTACTTGGCTCACATAGGCTGTCAATAAATCTATAACTGAACGGATGGATGGATGATATAACAAGCAGGAACTGGATACGAGAAGACCTTAAATGGCAGAGGGAGAAATGAATAAGCCTTAGGTAGGAGATAAGACTCAGAAATTCTGGTTAACATGGAAATGCTGAGTTAATAGTTATAAGAGATAAGTTATGGTATGGGGTAACTAGTAAACATCTCAAATAATGTTTATTTACCCATTCATTCAAATAATTTTTGAGCTATTATGTGTCAGATCCTATTCCAGGTACTAGGGATATAGCAGTGAACCAAGCATATAAAAATGTCTGTCCTCATTAAACTTAGATTCTAAGTGGGGAGGCAGGAGAAGAATGGAGAAAGAGAGAGAGAGAGAGAGAGAACACAAATGAATAAAATATACAGCGTATCAGTGTGATAAATACTAAGGAGAAAGTAAAACCAGCATGAAAGGGTTTGCCGTTATTAAAGCAGATTGTAGGATTTGTGTTTGATAGGATGGGCCACAAGGAACTTCGAGTTCATAGAGAGTTTTCATGAGTGAGCAATATCTATGATTAAGGGTTGCATTTCCTACAGACTGTAGATATGGTAAAATGAAGTTGGGTATTAATTAATGACATGCATCAATCAAAAATCAGTTTTATAGTGTTTGCTAGTCAATCCAAATATGTTTTGCTAGTGTTTCTTAGAATGAGAGCATTTGAAAAGGAATCTAAATGTCACCAGTGGAAAAGAATTACTTCTGAGTACTCCAAAGTCTAAGGAAAGTGTGAGTGGCTTATCTACAGTCGCCCAGTTGAAATCTGTATTTCCTGACTTCTAGTCCAGTGCTACTTCCATTAAACACACTCAGTTGAAATTCTTTGTGCAGAGTCAGACAGTGTAAAAGATATGAAAACTATGTATGTTCCTTTCTTTTGAAATCCTTACAACTAAGAGTACACATGAGAATTTATGGAATTATTCACTAAATAATATGAGATAGAATGTGACTGATTCCCCAAATTATTGTGTAGATGAAAAGGCCAGCAATATCCAAGCACAGACTTGTCCCTTTAGGTCACTGGAAGTACTGTGTTTCAGTCATCACCTGGTGATAAATCGGCATGGTACAAAAGTGCAGAAAACAGTAAATTACTTAATCAGGTTTTTCCAGGTATTTATATTTATGCATTAAGCTATACTTAGAATTTTTTTAAAACATAAAACAATGTAGGAGTAATGCTGTCTAAGAACTACTCTTCGGTTAGTTCTTTTCTTCGGGTGCTGAAATCTGCTCATGGCTACTCTTCGCAGCAGCAGTCCGAAGTCATCACTGTCACCTAAGTGTCTACCAAGCCTTCCCAAGACCCAGGTGCTTTGTTAAATGTACCACATCCTTTAGCCTCATTAGAGCCTCGTTAGTAGGGTGTCAACATGAACACCACTTACAAAAAAGTGGAGACTTACTAAGTCAAGGTAACTCAGTCAAAGTCAAATAAGTGATAAGCTAACCTATGCCCGACTGTGCTAATTAGCTCTCCTTGAAATTATTTGTACAATTAAACTTTAGTATAACTTCAAAATATAAAAAAGAAAGGAAAAAACTAAACCAAATTGCTGGGGTGATTGTTAGGAATTGTCTGTAACTGACAATTTAATGGAAAACTTGCAATACGTAATATAGTTGCATGTACTTTGCCTGATAAAGTTAGTGTTTTTTTACATTAGATAAAAAGTTATAACAATTATAACAAGCAGCTATTTGCACTTATTGTTACCTAAGATCATTTAAAATAATATAGATGGGGGCGGGTGAGATGGCTCAGCGGCATAAGCGCCTGCCTTGCAAGCGCGAGGGCCCGAGTTCGACTCCCGGAACCCACATACGAAAAAGGGGCCAGTGATACCGCTCAGCGGCACGGGTGCCTGTTGGTGCGCAAGGTCCTGAGGTCGACCCCCCAGTACCCACACAAAAAAAATAAAATAAAATAAGATAGATGGGAATGAGTTTACAGTTCTTCAGTACCATTTAGCATGCTTTTTGTTGTTTGTTTTTTCAGGGGAGGGGAATACTTTTTATCTAGCTAGTGACTACTTTAAGTAGTTTTTCGAAGTTAGTCATCTAATGTATTAATGTGTCATCCTGAAGCATATTCTCAGCTATAATTTTGTTGAATTTACTTGAAAATAAAACTTTGTATATATTTATGTAATTTGATTATAGACACCCTAGGGCTATGCACTTCCTTTAGGCATGGAATTGGAGATTTCCAACAGCATGTTTCCAAACTATGATTTTAGTTTAAAGAAACTGTACAGAGCAGTTATCAGTTAAAATTATTTAAAGAAGCTACATAAAAATGAGAACAAATATTCACCCAGATATTCACTCAGTAAATAATTTTATTTATTTATTTATCTCAAAGGATGGATTTTTTTTTTATCCAAAACAAATGATTCCTGGCTATTTTTTAAAAGCTTATTTAGCATTCATTTGCTTTGCATTTGTTGTATTTGTAGTCTGGAAACTTTGAGAAATCAGATTGTAAAATGTTGCATTATTGTACTGACTGATTGAAAAGTTAAGGCCTAGCAGAGAACAGAGAGGGACAGGCACCCAGAAGGCAGGTATAGTTGGGCATATGAGGTGGCCCCAAGGAGTGGGGCTCCCTAGGAGCCCCAGTGGAGGTCTGAGGGCTTGGGATGCTTTGGAAGATAAGGAAGATAAATCACATCAGGCAGTAGAGAAGCAGTCACTTCTAATCAGTAATCAGAAGTGTTGAGAACTTGGAGAGGATGAGCTCTCCCTCCACTGCACCCCCCTAGAGTTGGCGCTCTGAAGGACACTGTCCTGTTTATCCTTGCATTTGCTCTGTGGCTCTCAGCACTTAGCCTCTGTAGCCTGCACAGATCCCTGCAAGGAGTAAATGTCCAGAATACATTCATTGGGCTGAATTCCAATGAAAGTCACTATAAAATAATAATATGGTGTTTATGAACTGTGTTGGATGTTACCCACCTACTTAAATACTAATCCTTTCATTCTTTTTTTCTGTACATATTTGTAAGGCACCTCCTGTGTGCCAGGAGTTGGAAATACAGAACAAAAGTCAAAAATTCCTGCCCTTGTGTTTACCTTTGAAACGTAAGATGCGAAATAAGTAAAATGTATAAAATATTCAGGTAGTAGTCGATGCAAAAATAAATAAATAAAGCAAGGAAAGGGACTGGGATGTGGACAAGGGGGGTAAAGTGTAGATTCAGCTCCCAGGAAAAGCCTCGCTAAGACTTTTGAATAAGGTCCCGAGGGAAGGAAAGGAATGGTGAGCTGTGCAGATATGTGAAAAGCAGAGTCCCTGACCAGCTCTGCCTGGGACCTTCAGGACAGCAAGGAACTTGAACAGAAGCTGAGAGGTCATCATACAGCAGAGCATGTGAGACCTGAGATGGGATGGGGAGGTGTGGAAATCACGAGCTCCTCAGAAGTAGGTGCCTCAGCACGGCCCACATTTACCCCCAGATCAGGTAAAGTTGAATATTTTAGCATCCTTGTTCACTCTCAAAGTAATCTGGACCACACGTTAATCTGGGCTTACTTATCACATCATTAGTTTTCACTCTGAGTGTTGGAAGCTATTGGGGTTTTAAGCAGAGGGGTGATACGATCTTTTTTTTTTAATGTGGGTACCGGGGGTCGAATTCAGGACCTCGCACTTGCAAGCAGGCGCTTGTGCCGCTGAGCGATATCACCCGCCCGATATCTATTTTTAATAGGATCACTCTGGTTTGTACTTTACGAAAAGACCAAAGAAGGAGGGAGTGTGAGGGAAGGACCTTTTAGAATGCTGTTGCGATAATTCAGGCTAGATTTGATGGTGTGTGGACAGAGGGTAGCAGTGGAAATGGTGAAAATCATTGGATTCTGAATCTCTTTTCCATAAAAAGCCAAGAGTAATGGAGCACAAAGTTTAATCCCCTCTGACCTCAGTTCTCAGACCTTCCTCTTCTCCATCCACACCCACTCTTTTGATGATCTCATCCAGTTTCATGGCTTTAAATATCATCTGTACCCTGATGACTCCTAAATTTATGTATTTGGTCCAGACTTCTCTGAACTCTAACCCCACAGATTCAACTTCCTTCTCAGTATCTCCACATGGATGACTAATAGGCAACAGGACAGGTTGGGTGCAGTGTGGGAGAAAGAAACAAGGATGTTTGCAGCTTGGGCACCTGGAAGAATGGGATGGCCATTGGCTGAGATGGAGAAGCCCCTAGGGGCGGCAGATCTGGGGAGGACTGCTGGGAGCTCAGTCTGGACATGTTGAGTTTGAGCTGCCTATTAGTCATCTAAGTGGAGATACAGAGGAGCAAGGTGGATCTTCGGGTTTAGAGTTCAGAGAAGCCTGGTCCACATACATAACTTTGGGAGTCACCAGTGTGGAGAGGATATTTGAAACTACAAAACTGGATGAGATCATCGAGGGAGTGGGTGTGGATAGAAAAGAGGAAGGTCTGAGACCTGAGGTCAGAGGGGATTAAACTTTATCCATGGATGCTGAAGACACTTTTAGAATCCCAAAGAACATACAAAAACCCATCTCTCTCACTTATGGACCCAGGTATTTCATTAAGCAACAACGTAAGTTGAATACCCCTGAGTTAGATGACATGGTCAGCATGGTGGGTAAATTCTAAAATGACAAGTAAGAGGGAAGTTGGAAGGAGCAACTTCAGCTTTTCAAAAGAGGAACCGAAACAAGCACAGAGCAGGGAAAACACTAACCATAGAAATGATGGAAGAAAAGGGAAGGGGAGCGATTAATTAGGGCACTGTCCTGGAGGGGAAAGAAATCTTTGAAAATACCATGCTGAAAGAGGAATGTCGATGTTAGGGGCCCTCTGATTTTGAGGGCCTCATATTCAATTTCATCTTGACTCACCTGGTTTCTCATTCTTTTCTGACTTTCAAAACTCCAGCTTTAGAGTAATTTTTTGCAATGTCCTAGACCATCACACTTTGGGGGAAAAGTTAAACCATAGTATTGTGTACATTTTTCTACTTAATCTGATTTCTAGAATGTAATGTTGGAGAATATCTACCTAAAGTGTAGAGGGTGGGCAACTAATCCTATTTTAGTAAAAGTGTTTACATTTTCACAGTCTCAATTTATGTGCAGAATTTTTTAAACATCTTTATGAAAGTTTTAATTAATACTGAATATATTAATGCTTAGTTGTCCTGCTAAGGGGGAGAATAGGAAACCCACACTTGGAGATCGCTGCAGAGCATGCCAGTTTCTGTATAGGGTACTTCGCACGCATCTCTTTTATCTCTGAGACACAAATTCTTTTCCTGGATGATTTCTCTTGCTAATGAGCAAAAAAGCAAAACGGCCCCCTTTTTTCTGTGATATTTCTCTTCTCCCATTAATCTCCCTGCAGAGGAATAGAAGTCTTCCCAGGCCCAGCTACCTTTGCTGATGTTACTTTACACTTCATGAACAAAGCTCCTAAGGCAAAAAATAATTATGAAAAATATTCAAATGCTTTCTACATGACATCATGTTCATTTGTGGAAACATTGTGTCATTGTGTCTTTTCAAACAGGGCTTCTCTGTTTGAAAATTGAAGCAAAGAGACAAAATGTTATCAACTTTCTTGCACTGTTTAGTGCTGGCACCTACCTTTCTCTCATACTCTATGCTGCCGTAAACAGCTCCCTGAGCCCACTTCCCATCTCCAAATAAAAACTAAAGTAGGGCCAGGGGTGTAGCTCAGTAGTACAGCATGCCCTGGTAACAAAATAAAAACAAAACAAAAGCTGCCTAGCTGTGGATGGTGGAATGTGCCTGTAATTCCAGCTTCTAGGGAAGCTGAGGCAGAAGGATCGCAAGTTTGGAGCCAGCCTGGGCAACTTAGGGACACCCTGACTCAAAAAAGTGGGGTGAGGAGATAGCTCACCAGTGCTCCCTAAGTTCTATTCCCAGCACTGAAAAACAAAAACAAACCAAAAAAAAAAAAAAAAGCTAAAGGTAAGTGGCAGACATCAAACCCAGGTTGTGTCAGAAGAGCCAGGTGCAGTCACTCTCCAGAACCATCATCTTTGTTGTCTCCATCCCAACACACCCAGAGGGGTGCAAAACTCGCCCTTTGGCAGCAACTCCCTCTCTGCTGATTATCAGAGTTCAGAAAAATGTAAGCCCACTGCGGATCCTTTCGGAGGAAGGGGAGGGAGGGGGTTTTATGTGTAACCTGCAAAAACAAAAAAACAGGTGACTGACAACCCTTGCTTCCCAACTCTCACTTCCCATGTACTCTGATTGTTACTTCTGGCTTTTTCTTTCCGGTTTTCACTTCTTCCCTCAAAGCGTCTCGTTACGTCACAGTAGATCACTTATTTTATCTCTCTTCTGGCTCCTATTTGTCTGCAAAAATAGAGACGATACGAAGCTTGACCCCGTGGTTTTCTCTCTGGAGTCTTCTATCAGTTTTCAGTCTGTAGCCCTCTTGTCTTTCTGCAACATCCTAACCCTAGATCAACACTACTGTTTGCCTTCTTGGTGCCTCACCTAGATGCCTGAACTCTCCTAAGGAAAACAATAATACAATTGTACTGCGAGGTGGATGCCTCTACGGATGTGTGTTTTCTACTCTCCTTTTGGCCCGCAAACTTCCCACAAATCCTTTTTCAGCTCTTTCATTCCTTGGTGACTCTCATCAATATTACTCTGCTCTCACTAAGACCCCTCTTTAAACCCCTGACTACTCTCAGCCAAAAAAAAAAAAAGCTAGAGTCTCACAAACTTCTTTAACAGAGAAAATAAAGACATCTATGTAAGAATGACATCTATGCCTAACCCAGAAAGACCCATTGAGGCAAAAAGCTGAGAGTCATACTCAGCTCCTTCAATCAACTGCAAATATTCACCAAGTTCAGTCCCACTGAGTTCCTATCCTACCTGAGTCTCTCTTGAGAGGCTCCATTCCTCCAGCCATTTGGTGCAAGGCACGTTATTTTCCATCTGTGTATATTCCTGCAGTGTGCTCCAAATGTTCTCTCTATTCTGTCTCACTTGCTCCCCAATCTATTATCTATACTGCGCTCTGAAGAATCTTTTTAGAATGCAAAATGTCACTTCTTGCCTTAAATGGCTTAAAACTCTTCAGTTACTCCCTTTCCCCTCATAATTTTGTCCCATTCTTTAAGGTAACAGGCGAGGCCAGTGGTGGCGAACCTATGGCATGTGTGTTATTGTGTTTTTCTTTTAAGACAAAAGATGTTAATATATGAGTTATTCTTTCTAGACTAAAATTTCAGTATTCAGGTTTAATTGCAGTGTTGGCACTTTGCAATAAATAAGTTGGTTTTGGGTTGCCGCTTGGCACTCAGTCTCTAAAAGGTTTGCCGTCACTGGACTAGGCCCTTACTAAGCATTCCCTGGTTTCATTTCTTATCACCTCCTACACTGAAGCCTCCAGCTGTGTCTGGGGAATTTCTTTATCACTCCAAGGAGCTCGTTCTTGCCCTCTGACCAAAGCTTCTTTGGCTTGAACAGCTCTTCTGATCTCGTTACCCCGGTCATACCTCTCGTTCACTTAGAGGAGTTGTCACTCAAATATTTTGGATGTACAGACGGACAGATGGATGGATGGACAGATGGATGGACGGATGGATGGATGAATGGATGGATGGATAGATGGATGTATAGATGGGTGGGTGGGTGCGTAGGTGGATGGATGGACGGATGGTTAGATCGCTAAATGGCTAGGTAATTCCTATTCAGACTTACGGACTTTGCTTAAACTTCACTTCTAACCAAAATCTGAGGTTAGGTGCACTGCACGTGTGTGTCACATAGGTGCACCCATAGTCCCTTACCTTTGCTTCCATCACAGCTCTCAGCCTGTTCTGTGAGCTCCTTGAAGTAGTGCAGACCGCACCTTGAGAAACACTACCTTAATTTCTGACATCCTAACCAACATGTTCTTTATCACATACATGAGCTCTGAGGCATTGTTAATATTACTGGCGACGACTTTTCATTGTGTTTTGTGACTTAAAGCCCTTTATGTCTGTGAGATGACTTGCCGAGCGTCTCCTCGGGCATTTGGGAGGACAGCTCCTCAGGCAGGCGGTCAAAATATACAAGATGCCAGGGGTCCCATCTTTGGTGAACCCAGACCCCAGGCTCTGTCCCTAATCTGCACAGACCTGGCACAGAGGGCTCCTGTCGGGATAGGAAATGCATCTGTCACCACTTCTTGGAAAACAATGTGAGGTGTGTGTAAAGGTTCACTCAGGGAGTTTGTTTCATCTGTCCTCGGTGTCATTGGAAATGATGGGAAAGGGAACCCGTCCTCCTGCAGTGTTGCCAGCTGAGCTCTTTGTCTCAGTGCTGTGTTGGCTGCAAGGGTGGCTATTTTGTGATTGTGAAAAACAATCACCTCGTGACGCTGTTTCTGGACAAGCTTGTGTAGCTATTTGGTTCCTCGGATAAACTAGCAAGCTTGTTACTCTGTCTCCCAGCGGACTGCTGTTTCAAGTAAGCCAAATCCAGCTCACCTGCTTTTCTAGAGCTGGAACGAGAAACTAGTAAGGGAGGAAACTTTGCTAGAGAAAGAGGTTTGGGGATCAGATTTTTTGTCAAAACAAACTGCAACTTTTTTTGCAAAAAAGAAAGATAAGCTGTGTTTCTTCGCTGTTACCTTCACTTCACTGTGATAGAGTCTCTTTTTAAGAAATTGAGTATAATTGGGACTTTTAAATTGCTGGCTCTTAAAAACTGGATAATAATTGAAAAATGGAACAGATGATTCCATGGAAAAGCACACATAGTAAAGGAAAGTCAGCCTGCAGATGGGTGGAGACCGTGGTAGGATGGGCACTTAGAGGGGTGGCGGAGTGAGGCTGACCCTGGAGACTCAGGGTCTTCATGTCGCTTACTTTGGACTTGCCCTTGTGGGCAGTGGAGACGCATCCACAGTTCTTCTGAGTAAGGATAACATAATCAAGACTGTTAAGGAAGAAAACTGAGGGAATAGTGTGAAAGACCACCAACCAAAATTTAGGAGATTAAATCTAATAGTGATACATGTAAATTCCTCTTTTCAAAAAATCAGCTGTAGGGCTGGTGAGATGGCTCAGCGGCATAAGCGCCTGCCTGGCAAGCGCAAGGTCCTGAGTTCAACTCCCGGTACCCACATTGAAAAAAAAAATCAGCTGTACTTCTGCCAGAGAGGTGTGACTTATCAGCTGTTCATGTAAGAAAAAGACCTAGGAGTTTTAGATGATGGTGATTTCAGTGTGAGTCAACCATATCATGACTGCCAAAAAAAGTGAATGCAATCTTAGGTCTCATTAGCAGAAGAACAATGTTCCAAACGAAGGAGAGAATAGTCCATCTGTCCCCTTCTCTGTCCACGCAGAGCTAGAATACTGTGCTCAGGTGAAGACGCTCCTGTTTAGAGAAAGCTGAGCAGAGCTGGGAGATCAGTCAGGAACCTTGTTATATAATGAACAATTAACTGGGATATTTCGCCTATGAGAGGATTTATGGATGTTTAGGAATTGCTAGCATTCTTCAGATGTTTGAAGAGGGATTAAATGGACTCTGATGCCTTCGGAAGGCAAGAGTATGACCAAAGGAAGACTTTCTAAAAATCCAGATGCAATCAAAGACAAAGTGAGCTTTCTCCAGTTACCCACCCCATGAAATGTTTCAGCAAAGGCCATATAATCCCCGGTGAGAAATGTTCTAGAGAAGATTCACGTACAGAATCAGAGGCTTGTGTCAAGACCTTTTCATGCCCCAGCCAGCTCTAAATGCACAAGTTGTGACTTAAGAAAAACCTTTCTGGGCTGGGGATGTAGCTCAGTGGCACAGCACCTGCCAGGCAAGCACAAGGTCCTGAGTTCAATTTCTGGTACCAAAAAAAAAGAAAAGAAAAGAAAAAATCCTTTCCATACAGCTATTCCACTAATGGAGGGCTTGTGTTAGGCACTGCCTAACCAGATCAGCGATTCCTCCTGCTGGCTAAGCAGGCATCCTCACTTTGCGGCTGGCTGACTAGTTGGGGGGAATCTTATTCTTGCTACCACAAAAGGAGCTGCCCTTCCTCTCAACCATTAAACATAAGGAAGACCCCTCACTGCCTGAGAAAGAGAAGGTGGGAGGAAAAAGGCGATGAGTCCCTACTCCCTGTGTCTCCTCTTTGTATTAATGGCTGACATTTTAATCTGTATTATAATATTGCCAGATGAAATGTGGCAGTGTGAGAATAGGAGTAGGAGCCTCATATCTGTTTCATTCCCAGGTGTTGCCAGTTCTAACTCTTGCATTCCTTCTCTGCTTCCACTGCTGTCACTCCAATTCCATTCTCAAACTTCCAGTGTAGCCTAATGGCTATCTCTTTATTCTAGGATCTTCACTTCTAAATTGGGTCAGTGTGAGAAAGACTAGAATAAGGCATATATAAAAGTGTCTTATAAATGGCTAGGTGTTATCTAAATACTAACTACTAGCAATAAAATCCCATTACTTTATTAGAGAAGGAGACACTTCGGGCTGGTTCATCTGGTCATTCAGGAGATACCTGGGTACCCATGATGTGTCTAGCCTAGGCTCTGGGGATACAGGAATAAAAAAATTTAAAAAAAGTAATCTGAAATCCAGACAACTGATCTACATTTCTAGAATGCAAACCAGTTGTAAACTAGAAACTTCTTGTACTAACTTTGGTCATCCGTCAATGTTCCCAATAGTGCTGAGGACCTACCTTTTTAACTTAGTACTTCCAGACATGCATTTAGTTATCAATCTTGGTCATTTAATAGCAGATAAAGTGAACATAAAGAATTATATTCTTTTTATTAAAGCAATAGCCCAGCGATATTCCTAGCCGGGCAATCACAGAGTGGGAAGTGTTAGATTTAGAGAAAAATGAACAAATCAGATGTGAAAGAATAATTCATGTGTCTTCAATCTATATTTAGTTCTACCTACCTGTTGTGACTTTCTAAATTCTTTTAAAATTATACTATGAATGTCAAGTACAAGATAAGGAATTACCTTCTTAAAGATATTTTTAGATGGCAATGTTATGATAAAAGTATGAGGTTAAAGTGAAACGTCTTATCAAAACTGAAAGAAATGTATCCACCTACACCTTGCTGGTATTTCAGACTCATGAAGGAATTTTCAAGTGATTCTGCTAAGACCTTGCTCTGTAGTGAACTTAGGGTGAGCAAACAGAGTTGGGTTCCTAGCCCTCTTCGCAGTTCCCCCTCTGGACTTTTCTTTATTCTTTCAAGGACAGACACTTTTTGTAATTTATATGACAAGTTTGTTAAGATTAATGGACTTTTCCTGGGTGTGGTGTTGCGGAATCCCAGCACTCAGGAGGTTGGGCAAGAGGACTGCAAGCTCAAGGCCAGCGGGGCAACGTGGTGAGTTTGAGACCAACCTAGGCTACATAGCAGACATGTCAAAAAAAATTAATGCACTTTTAAAATAATATCGTTTCAAAGATCTCAATTAACTCTTATTCAAGCTATTTAAATTAGGGAGTTAGAACGTGTTGAAAAGATTGTCAGCTTGCAGTTCTCACCCTATAAGCACCCCCATTCCCTTCTAAGTGTGTACTTCTTTCTGCCTATGGTCTACTTACACTTCTCAAAAAAAAAATAGAAAAGATTATCAATCTGCAGTAATGTAACCAGAACCCCCACACACCTGTTTTCTAAGAACTTTATAAAACATGTACCAGGCACACATGGAAATTCCCAGCCAGGAGTTCAGTGATGTATTATTTCTGGTTCTTTCTAGCGCTCCTCCTTGAAAAGCCTGCTTCATAAAGCACTTAGCTACCTCCAGATGGCCGAGCAGACACCGTGAGCGGCCCCTGGAGCTGGGGCTGCCCACGGGTGGTGTCACTGCGGAGCTGACCCCCGCGGCTGCGGCCCTCAAGGCCACTTTAACCTGCTCAGCCAGTCACTTTCATCACTTCAGCTGCTTAGGGGACGGGGAAACTGATTCGGTTCACTACTGAATATGTAGACTGCTCCCCCTCCCCCACCACCTCAGCTTTACCTGCCAGGGTCCCTGTCCATTTGGTTGGCTTGTGGCCAGAAATGTTCTTTTCTCATGATCTCATGGGGGAATGACAGGTGTTACGGAAATACACGGATGCTTTCATTACCCGAACTCAGATGCGGAAGCGAGCCCTTCCCTTCCCCACCTCCCTAGAGAATGACACCGGAGCACCCTGTTTCACCACGACTGGAGGTGACTGCACAAGAGGTGACATAAACAGCGGGTCTCAGAAACGGCGTGCGTCATCTATGGCCACCCCACCCCGGCCGCGCCCGGTCTCCTCCGACCTTGCACGCTAAGCAGCGTCGGGCTGGTTAGTACTTGGATGGAAGAACCAGGACACTTCCCGCTCTCACGCCACTGGGTGCACGCGGTGGATTCTGTCTCTCCCCAAAGAGCTGTACTGAGAATACTAGAGATCTTTTCATCTGACTACTGCTCACATTGTGCAAAAACCTTTGATATTCATGTGGATTAAAAAGAATAAAATTGGAGGATTAGAATTTGCTTGACATTGTAGAGAGAAAAATATCTAGAAAATATTGTCAC
This sequence comes from Erethizon dorsatum, assembly GCA_028451465.1. NCBI lineage: Eukaryota > Metazoa > Chordata > Mammalia > Rodentia > Erethizontidae > Erethizon > Erethizon dorsatum. The sequence goes on from CM051834.1 coordinate 11,497,805, forward strand.
TGGCTTATGCATATAAACAAAACAGGCCATTTTCTACTCGGTCCAGGGTGGTGAATGGTTTAGAAACTATGCAACATGAGACACTGCAGATATTTTATCTAGAGAGTGAGAGTCGAGTTGATGACCAACCTTAAATATTTGAAAGACTTCCATGTGGAAGATGAAATGGACTTATTTTATGTAGCTCTAAGGCCAATATTAGAAGTTACAGGGGATAGATTCTAGCTCAACACAGAACTTTTTAACAATTATTATTTGTCATTCATTTGTGAGCAGAAGAAAACATAGACTAATTTTATAGTATTTACTGTTATCTATCTTTATGAAGCATATGAATTAGGCCTACATGTATTTCAATTGAATTGATTATACTTCAGTACATGCAAGGCAATGTAGAGAATATAATATATGTATTTTACTTTTAAAAGACCAATTGCTGGTCCTTATTTCTGCAAGTCTTTCTTCCTAATTTAGGTTTCAATTCTTTTCCTTAATTCTACTCTTGAAATTAATCCTCATACTTCAGACTGAAACTTAATGGTAAAAGGTATGTGAAATTAATCTCTAGTGGGAAAACTTTTTGTGGTGGTAATTAATACTTCTCCCCAAGGTCTCCTACAAGTGAAGGATAAAGTAGCCCGGTTCTGCCTAGTACTAGAGTAACAGCAAATATTTATCTGTGGCTTAGGGCAAATTGGGAGGGCCCTTTGAAGTCTACTCATTTGGTAGCCAGGTTCTCCCCACCAGGTAACAGTGTGTAAAGCTTGCTTTTTAAATTTAAAAACAGAAAAAAATCTTTAATCAGGCCATTTGATTCCTCCTGATAAAGACTCTTTAATGAAAAATTAAAGCACATTTTAGTGGAAGTTTGCATTAAGGAAATTCCCCATTAGGCCCACACATGTTCAACAAGAAAACTAGTTTTAATGTCAAATTAAGGTGTGACAATTGTGGTTTTCTATGGCACTCAGGCAAGGAAAATCTTTGTTTTCAACCACATATATATATATATTTAACTGTCTGTATCTTTATGGAAACCAAAGATGACTCTTGTAGTGTACTTCACTATTGTCCTGCATCAAAAAAAATCACTTTTACTGTACTCATAACTTTACATCACGCACTAAAATACCTTGATATTACAGTTACAGGACTGAGACACCAAAGAGTGTAAGTAGCTTTATTCTGATCATGTTAAATGATAGCAAGACCATAATGAAAACCTAAGAACTTTAAACTGAATAAGTGAAATTTCTACACAGAGTTGCTATAATTTTCCTCTACTTTGAGGGGGAAAAGCAATATCTGCAACACTCCAGTTCCTACTATGTAGACACTGAGTATGGTCCTAATACAAATTATGTAGAAAGGAATCTCTGCAACTTTCATTTGCTCAAGGGAAATATCTTAAGGAGAATCCTCTATCCTTTAGGGAGAAAGGGGAAGTAGAAAACGGAGGGAATAAGCATTCAAAAAAAAGTATTCAAAGTGAAATAGTCAAAGCGATGTCTTTAAAATCAGGTAGGTTTTTCCTTTTGTCTCACTTCTAACATTTCATAAATTGCAACAGCCTAAATGTTATCAATTTGAAATGGGATTTCTGGTTCTAGGAAGGATTAACAGTTATAGGCATCATCCTCCCACAGCTTAAAACTAGAAAGCCAGGCAAACTATGTGATACAGTTGTTCTCAGGCATTGGACACAGGTAGCACAAGACAGATCAAAGAAAGAAAAAAACAAATATGGTGAGCCCTATGACTGCCTCAGATTACTGGTGGGGACATTTCTAAGCCGCAGTGGGAAGGGAGACGCAGAGCCCACTGGTCCCACTGAATGAAGAGACACAGTGCTCGAAGAAGCCAAGATGGCTGGAATTTGTGGAGCAGAATAGTGGAGAGGAGGGAGGTCTGGAGATCCGTACAAAGCTCTCCTCAACTTCTTGGCTGAATACTTAGCTGCGTAGATGTGAGCTCACAAGCTACAAGAGTGGAGGAAGAACCTCAGAAAGTAGTAATTGAAGAATTCCTCGTCTTCCCATAAGGCTTGGAATATTCATGTTCCACCATTCAGACCGGGAAGACCTCGTCATGTATAAGCACCAGGTAGAGTCCTCGCAAGCATCCTCAGACAGCCGTAGCAGTGGAGTTGCGCTAGCCCTAAAATAAAGGCTACATTTTATCCATCCTAACAGACATTGAGAACAGTCCTCAAAAGGATCAACCGATACCATGTCAGATCGAAGTCTACTTTTCTTAGAGAAATATATCAAAATCCAGCAAGCAAAAACATAAAATTCACAATGTCTAATGTCCAATCAAAAACTATCAGGCAAGCAAACATGACTCCAGCAAAAAATTCAATGAAGAGAAACATCCCCAGGATTGACACAGCTGGTAGCATTAGCAGACAGGGGCATTAAAGCAGCTATTATAAATATACACCATGTGTTTGAGGAAACAGAACATGTTGAAAGAAATGGAAGCTATAGAAAAAATCCAAATGGAACTTCTGAAAATGAAAACAGTATCTGAAATGAGAAATACGCTACGAAGGACAGACACGAGATTAGATGCGGCAGAGAATGGAGAATGGAGCACGGAGAAAAGAGAATCAGCGAGCTGGGGACAATACTGTGTTCTAACATTTATGTAATTAGTGTCTAAAAGGAGACCCTGAGGACAAAACAAATAAAAACCAAACATTTGAAGGAATGACAGCAAAACTTTCTCCAAACTGGATGAAAGCTATAAAACTGGGCCGGTGAGATGGCTCAGCGGCTTAAGCGCCTGCCCGGCAAGCGCGAGGGCCCGAGTTCGACTCCTGGAACCCACATACGAAAAAGGGGCCGGTGATATCGCTCAGCGGCACGGGCGCCTGTTGGCGTGTGAGGTCCTGAGGTCGACCCCCCGGTACCCACAAAAAAAAAACAAAAAACAAAAAACTATAAAACCACAGAGCTAAGAAGCTCCATAAACCTCCATCAAAAGAAAGGTAAAGAAAAACACACCACACAGAGTTCTCTACATTCTCACTTCTTTGGGCTTCAATGATTATAAATCTTTGGGTTTTTTCCTACATTGGTCACTAATCTTCTTTTGTATTTTTTTCTGGCACTTGTCCTCCCTTTTGACCTCTAACCATGGTGGCCCCCAAAGCTTAACCTTAGCTTTAAGCTTTTGTTCTGACATTCGTTTCTTTGCATCTTCTGTGCACTACCCCCATTTCTTCACCGTGGTTTAGACTCTGCAGTGTCGACTCTCCTGAAGAGAAGCTTGGATCATTTTCATCTCCTGATCACCTGCTCAACACCTTGAAGTATTCTATAACCAAACAAAGCACCAAGTGGTGACATAACAAGAGCTCTAAACTTGGATTCCAACAACTGGGTTCAAACACTAGCTCTGCCACTTAATAGTACTGTGTTTCCCTGAAAATCAGAACTAGCTTTACAGAGTAGCCACCGAGCAAGAGAATAGTGATGGCAGGTAAGGCAAAGATAGGCTGATTGGGGCTGGCATTTTTGATCTCTAGTTTACAAGCCTGATTATTTCCCAGCTAGGTCTTATTTTCAGTGAAAGGGTAGATGAACGTGGAGAAGTTAATTAAATTTTCTTAGAGTTTCTATATCTGAAAAATGAGAATGAATAATACCATATCATAAATTTACTGTAAGGATAAAATGAGATAAATAAAAATGAAAGGAATTTGTAAAATATAAGTCATTATTAGGGGTGACTATGAGTTTTCAACAAATACGTATTCATTATATGTGCTAAGCATTGGCTGTACACTGGTAGGCAAGCAGACAAGATCCCCAACATTCATGGAGCTCATGAGCTAGAGAGGAATGCAAGCCATTAAACAAACTAAAAAATAGATAGGGTCAGTTCTAGGTCTGGAAGAAATAACGGGTGCTTAAAGTAGCACATAATGGGGAACCTCTAATCTAGACTTGTGGTAAAGAAGAATGCTGAGAAAAACTTCCTGAATTAAGTGGCATCTAAGGTGACACCTAAAGACAAGTACGAGGGGGGCAAATCAGAGGGCAAGACAGTGGGTGGCAATGACAGGAGTATGAAGTGTTGTAGGCAAGAGGAACCACATTGGGCAACAGCCAGGAGGAGCTTTCTAGAACAGAAAGGGGTTGCAGGTGTGGTTGGAATGTAAGGCTGTGTTCAAAGAGAAGGAACAAGAGTAGGAACAGCTGGGAGGTAAAACGTACATGCATTTCCATCATAGGTCAGGCAAACAGAAGGTAACGGTGATCCAGAATGAAGCAGGGTATTCCTAACTGTGGGCCAAGCATGCTGATTAGAAAACAGATGTGATTGGTACTGGGACATCACCCAGCTAGACAGTCAGCATCTGAGAGGCCTGTCAATGAATCCCAGCTACTGGGGCACACCCAAAAAAAGGAGTTGGGCAAGGTAAAGGATACATGCCAATCAATTTTACTTATCAAGAGCAGTGATCATTTTCTTCAAGGCGTTTCAACTTCTAATACTTTTTTCAAAAATTGTATTTGCATTAGTACACAGTTGCAGTACATAATGATTGCATTCCTTGTGTGGAGTTGATACATGTACATAACTCATCTTTATTCTTTTTTCATCCCCTATCCCTCTGTCTCCCCCCATCCCTCTGTTTCTTGGTCCCTTCCTGTTTGTGAAAGATCAATCTCCCCATTTCCTATTATCCATCTTTTATTTTGTTTGTGATATTTAAGTTTGTATGTCTGATTTATTTCCCTCCGAGTGCATCCATTTTCCTGTGAATGGCTCAAATTTACCCTTCTTTATCTAATAATTTTTTTTGTGTGTGGGTACCGGGGGTCAACCTCAGGACCTCGTGCACCAGCAGGTGCCCGTGCCGCTGAGCAATATCACCGGCCCTTTTTTCGTATGTGGGTACCGGGAGTCGAACTCAGGACCTCACGCTTGCCAGGCAGGTGCTTATGCCGCTGAGCCATCTCGCCAGCCCAATCTAATAACTTCTAAAAAAATCTTCACTGCATCCTCATATGGCAAGCAGGAGCAGATGCCATTAATTCTCAGGATATGTGGAAATGAGATGAGTCATATGTAACATTTTCTTTAATCCCATGTTTTAAATTTAAATTTAATCTAGAAATGGCTAGCTGCAAAAGTATAAAGTGGGGTATTAAATAGATGATTATGTATAATTTAATATAATACAATATATGGGAACACTCATTAGTTTGGAAGTTAAGAAACTGAGTTCTGGCCGTAACTCTGCGAACTGTTGGTTGGTGTCTGGCACATCATGGTAAGCACTCAGCCTCAGGTTACTTTGGATGGCCTGGATCACTGATTCTGATGTTCAGGTCCTTTGATGCCAAGTATTCAGGGCAAAGAAAGGGCAATAGAAAAGCTAGGATTCTATGTATATTGGGGAATTTTTTAATTTTATTTTTAGCCCCACATTTATTTTTATTTTAGTTTTCTGTTTTTTCTTGTTCCTCCTTGAAGTTCTGTCATTCCCCTTTCCCTTGAAGATATTTAAGAAGCAGCCTTTTCATCACTCTAAAACTGTAAATATGCCCTTGAAACATGCAAAGAGGCTTTTGTGTACTTACAACTGGAGGTTATTATCGTACAAGTAAGTCACTCGACTGCACCGCATTCCTCAGCCTGCTCCGTTGAGAGCTTTTTTAGGTCATGAGGGCCTGTGGGAGATAAGGCTCTCCCGCTTCAGATGGGAACCATCTGATGAACAGGGTGTTTAATGCGCCACACTGAGAGCAAAGGGACTTCGGCGCTGCCCGAAAGGCAGACACACTTTTCCAAGACAAGTAGGTGCTTCACTTAAAGTGGCTCAATCAAGGACAAAGGCTCTAAAATTAGACCAACCAGCTGCTCCACTAGGGCCGCCCACGCGTCACTTACACCGTCTTCTGGTCTAGCCTTCTCTTTCCGTGAAACCAGAACTCCCACTCGCAGCCCTTTAAAAGCCCAAAACGTCACATCGTTCACAGACACTACCCAGCCGGTAGGCAGAGGCCGTTTTAGAACCCATTAGCAGGCCTGTACTCCTCTCACAGAATGTGTGTTCTTTGAGTTTTTCAACTCCGATGCCTAAACTCTCAACTCCACCGATGCTGGAAACCGGCTTCGAAAGTCTAAGTTTCCTTGTTAAAGTGAGGTGACAGTACAAAAAAACTAGAGAGGACGAGTCACATAAATTTTGGAAACCTAAAATGTCTGAGAGATTGAAGCTTTTAAATAGCTTGATAAAGAGCGGAAATGGAGACAAACTTATCAGTGTCTGTCCTTTGCTTTGAGGGTGCTTTCAACCTAACAATAAAAATAACAGTTGTTGATGGGTGGTAACAAGCAAGAGTCACCTGAATTAACCAACGGTGTCTGTAAACAACCACATAAAACAAAGGATGGCATTACAGTACAATTGGAAGTATTTCTCAATACAGATGCTATTCTAACTAGGCTTTATGGAGTAGGAAAGAAGTGCAATTATTTTTTTAACTAAAAAATTTTTACTAGGAGGTAATTTGTCTTTGTATTAGATGATATCAGGCAAAGTTCCTCTTCCCCTTAAATATATATATGTTTTTTATGTGGGTACCGGGAGTCGAACTCAGGACCTCGTGCTTGCGAGGCAGGCGCTTATGCTGCTGAGCTACCTCCCCGGCCCTCCCCTTAAATATTTTATAGTCACTTTTGCAGTTGGTGTAAACTGCAAATGTATTACTGAAAATACATTAATTAAATGTGGCATTTAAAAAGTATTGATTTATATTGGATAATAATAATTTATATTGGATAATAATAAGTCCATTTTTTTTCTTTAAGGTAAAATTTCATTCATCATATTGAAGGGGGTATAAGATTAACATACAACTAAAATATTTTGCAAAATGCTAAAGTTTACTAGAATATAATATATTCCTAGTATTGTCTCTTTGAGTAATAAAATGTACATAAAAAATAAAATGTTACTATATTTATGCCACTATTTGTATGTTAGAAAATTTAAATAAATCTGTATTAACATGATTCTATATTGACTACCTCATTCAATAAGTAGTATTGAGAATTTATAAGTTATTATATTAGATGTTGGTGATATAAAGATGAATCAAAACATTGCACAACCTAAAAATATATAAAATTAAAATTATGATACCATAAATTATTTTAAAAGCTATAATGAGGTTTTACCTATTACGAGATACAAATTACTAAAACATAGAATTATTGAATCAACTTACAAGATTAGGTCTTTATGTTTTATATTATTTTTCTTATTTCTTAGTTCAATATGCCAAATAAGAAAATTCATTTATTTTCCTGCTTTGTTATCTACTAAACATAACCACATTTCTACTTTATTATAAAACTCCCAATATGTTAGTTCTATAAATTTATGTATAAAATAAAGTCTTTGCCCATGCACAGTTTTATAAATTGTATTTTATACAAATTAAGCTATCTTGGGGTTTTACACTTCACCTTTCAGCTAGCATGGGATGACTGGGACAAGATTTACTCTCTTGCCCCAAATAACTAAAAAACTGGGCAAGATTTGTGAAACAACAGTTTCAGTCACCAGATACCAGGCAGTGGAGGGCTGTAATTGCTGGGAGAGAGGAGGCAAATGAGGGGGTCCACGGGATCACCCCCTTACTGCTAGAGAGCGTCAGGCTACAGTGCAGGGAGGAAGCACCTAGACAGAGCTGCTGGATTTCCTGAATTGAAGACCTGTTGAAGACTACAGCTAATGAAGTCCTGACTGATACAAGCGTGTCTGGGAAGGCCAGGTAGCTAGCATCTGTATGATAAGTTTCAGAAAGAACAGCATCAGGTGAGACTTCCGGAGGAGGTCCGTGAGCCAACTGTAGGAAAATGGAGACACCTCGAGTCCATAATGTTAAGTGAATAAATTAGTGAATAAATATCCCATGGTTTCCCTCATATGAGAAACGCAATGCATGAATGAATTAAAGAGCAAAATAAAAGATAGACAATAGGAAACAAAAATACAGATCTTTTGCAAATGGGAAGGGGATCCAGAGAAGGAGCAAGGAGGGAGGAAGAGGGAACGGAAAGTAAAAAGAATTACAATGTGTTATGTACCTGTACCAACTCCCCAAGAGGAAGGTAATCATTGTGTACTGCAAACACATACTAATAAAGAAAGGAAAACTACTTAAATCAGAGGAAGAACCACAAAAAGAACAGAAGGAACACTCTCCAGAGATCACACAGGACTGGGAATAGTCAGCAGCATGGAGTCTTGTAGCTCATTATTAGTGTAATTAGAAGGGTCTCAGGCCGATGATATAGCTCAGTGGCATAAGCGCCTGCCTGGCAAGCGTGAGGTCCTGAGTTCGACTCCCGGTACCCACATATAAAAAAAATAAAAAAGAAGGGTATTACCTCAGTCCAGAGACAGAATGTGTCTCAAACTAAAGGACGGATTGGTCCCACCTAACAAAACTTAGAAACAAGCCTCAAAAGGTTCCAGCTCTTTCCAAGTAACTTAACTGCACCTCAGGAAAAAGCCCAAGAATGCCAAACTATTCAGCACCCAACAAGGTGCGATTCACAGTGCTTGGCAGCCATTGAAGACCTGCAATGAAACAGGAAAATATAACACATAATGAGGAGCAAATAAATCAGTGGAAACAGCCTCAGAATGATACAAGTGATAGAATTAGTAATGCAGAACTTTAAAATAGTTATTATAACTCTGTTCTTAATGTTCAAAAAGTGAAGGAAGGATAGGCCACATTAACCACAGGCATGGAAAAGATAAGAAAATTCCAAATTGAATGTCCGTTGCTGAAAAATTTGATGTCTGAGATGAACACACTGAATGATAGTCGTGTATTAGACACCACAGAAGAAAAGCCTAGTGAAGCTCCTTACATAGCAATAGAAATGATAGAATAGATAACACAGGGAGAAAAGAGCCAGAAAAAGAAACACAGTGTCAGTTACCTGTGGGATAACTTCAAGCAATTTAATATACGTGTTGTTGGAGTCTACAAAGGAGAGAATGAGAAAAAGATCAGAAAAAACTTAAGAAATAATAGCTGAAGTTTTTCTAAATTTGATAACTACATACCCACAGATCCAAGAAATGCAACAAACTTTAAAACAAGAAACAAAAATAAATCTACCCCCAGGGCACATCATCATCAAATTATTTAGAAACCAGCAGTAAAGAGAAAATCCTAAAGCAACCAGAGGGGGAAAATATATTATGTACAGAGGAAAAGAGGCTTTTTGTCAGAAACAATGTAAGCCCAAAGACAGCAGGACAGAAACCTTAAAGAACTGAAAGAAAAAAAAAATTGTCAACTTAGAATTCTATACCCAGCAAAAATATCTTTCCAAAACCGAACTGGAAATAAAGACTTTCAGCCATAGAAAAAGCAACAGAAAGTTCAGCAGCAGCAGACCTATATTACAATGCTCATGGAAGCCCTTCTCAGACAGAGGAAAAAGGTGGATATATAAGTCTACAAAAAAGAATGACTGTCATTAGAGATAGAAAACATGAATACATGGAAGATATCTTTTTTCTTATTTTTAAAATCTTTTTAAAGATAATTGTCTTTTTAAAGCAAATGTATCCACTATGTGTTTGGGGATTTATAATCTATAAAAGCAAAATCATAAAAGTAACAGCACAAAAGGTTGGGTGGGGGAAATAGGAGTATACTGTTGTAATTGTCCTGTATTGTATGGGAACTGGTATACATGGCCTAAAGGAAGACTCTGATAAGTTAATAGCTCAGTGCCTACCACCCCTGTGGTCCTGGGTTCATTCAATCCCCAGCAAGCAGGGGAGGTATACACCATAAACCCTAAGCAAAAAAAGTTTAATAGGAAAGGAGGTAAGACTAAATTATTCTTTTAAAAAAGACAGAAAAAGAAAGGCAATGGAATATAAAACAAGTAGCTCATGGTAAATTGAAACATAACCATATCAACAATCACATTAAATGTAAAAGATGTACATACTCCATGAAAGGCATGGATTATCAGATTGGATAAAATGTTTTAAAAGATCAATTTTGCTGCCTCCAAGAAACTCCCTTTAATTATAAAAACATAACTAAATTAAAAATTAAAATATGGAATAAGATATACAATGCTAATTCTTCAAAAGAAAGTGACTTACTACCAAAGTAGACTTTAGAATAGAAACTAATACCAGGGAAAAAGAGGGACATTTAATACTGATAAAGTAGCCAATTCATTAAAAGGATGTAACAATCCTAATTGTTTATACACCCGAATAATAGGACTTCAAAATATATGAAGCAAAAGCTATAAGGAGAAATAGCTAAATTAATCATTATAATTGGAGATTTCGGTGCCTTTTCAAGGCCAAAAGGAGCATTTATCAAGATAGACCATACACTGAGCCCTAAAACAAGTATCAATAAATGGAAAGGATTCATATCACACAAAGTATGTTCTCTGATCACAATGGAATTAAATTAGAAATCAGTAACAGGAAGGTACCTGGGAAGTCCTCAAATATTTGGAAGTTAACATACTTTAGAAAAACCCATAGTCAAAGAAGAAATCAAAAGAAAAATCAGAAAGTAGTTTTGAACTGAATAAAAACAAAGATCCAACGTCAAAACTGGTGGAATGTAACAAAAGAAGTACTCAGGGAAAAAAAGAAGATCTTAGGTCAACGATCTCAGGTTCCACCTAAAAACACCAGTAAAAGAAGAATAAATTGAACCCAAAGTAAGCAGAAGACAGTAAATAATAAAGATAAAAGCAGAAACTAATGAAATAGAATAATAATGGAGAGCATAATTGAAGCCAAAAGCTACTTCTTTAAGAACATACAAATATCTAGTATTTTAAATACCATTAAAGAACAAAGGCATTTGTGTTCCTAAAGCTTCCGTTTTTTGTAAATAAGAAAATGAGACTAGCAACCATGGAAAAGATCTAATATTTGCATTTCTATGGGTGTTTGCTCATGCTTGCCTTATCTCTTTAAGAATATGAAAAATCTTGTATGCTACTAACAAGAAGGAACCCTTAAAGACATTTGGAAATGCATTACGTATTTTTACATAGGCATTAATACATATGTACGTGTGTTCACATGAGCTTCATCAAATGTGCAAAACTTGCAGGGAGAGCATGTTCCTTTCTTAATTCTTCTAAATCTTAATCCCTGTTAGGCTTCTCCTTTTAAAATGAAATTTGAGAAATAATTCATTTATTCCTGCAATGGTAATTTAAAAATGCTACAATGTGCCAGAGACCGTGGGACACGCTGGGGACACAGCTGTTCACCGAACAAGCTCCCTCCCCTCGGAGCAAGGTTGCGTGAGAGGTGCAGACAAGTAAACAGGCACTAACAATAGACCGATGTGCAGGCGCCGTCCTGGAAAGAACAAGCCCCAAGGGCAGACACAGGATAGAGAATCAACTGGGACCTGAAACAGTCCCCCGGCTGGTAGCTAAAAAGAAAGTTTTCAAAGCATAAACTACGTTTTTGCAATTCTTGCTTGCTTTTTTCTTTCTTCTGTTTTGTTTTGTTTTGGTGCTGGGGATTGAACCCAGGGACCTGCACACACTAAGCATGTGCTCTACCCCCAGCCCCTTTCACATTTATCGACAGTTGTTTTAGGCTCCAGTGTATGATCTATCTTGATTCAACATAGGCAGTAAAATGTTAGGTATGGAGCAATACATAAAGTAGGAGTATGTTTCTTAAAGAACTCTTTGATAATTGGGTGCCTAATATGTACTCCTCATTCTATCCACATTGTGACACTTGCTAAATTTCCATCTCGGACCATAAATAATACATAGAATGCTGATTTTAGTAATTCTCAGTGTTATTGAGGTTTTTTTGTGAAAAGTCTAGAAAAGAAGACGCGATAGGTGGTTTTCTGGTGTGTGGCACTTGTAAGCATTGCTTCCTTCCGCTAGGGCACAAGAAATGGCAGGGCCCGAGTGGAGAATCCAGATCCTCAGGCAAAGTTTCAGGGACCCGAGGCTCAGAGAAGTCAGGCAAGACCCAAGAAATGTGAATGTGCCATAGATGAGGTAGGAAAGGCTCCATGATTCATTCAGAGGATCAGGTATTTTTTAAGTGATGCATTTTCTTTGATCCACTGCTTTCACATTTAGAAATATGTCTTTAGGAAGTTGTGATATATGTCCACATTTTGGCCACATTTTGTTCATGGTGGTTGGTTACACCAAAAAGTTGAAAACATCCTTGTTGCCTAGGCTACATAAATGGCACCCTGGCTAAGCAAATTATCTCATATCCATGCAGTGGAATTCCAAGCAGGTTTTTAAATTATGTAGCAATCTTTCTCAGATTTTACTGTACATCAGAATCAGCGGGAGGGCTGGTTGAACCACAGGTTTGGTGGTCAGGCCTGCAGAGCTTCCGCTTCAGTTCTTCCTGGATAGGGCCTATAAGTTTGTGTTTCTAACACGTTCCCTACGGATGCCGTTGGTCTGGGGGCCACACTTTAAGAACCACTCATATTTATTGACTTGGAAGAATACACACAAAGTACACAAAGCTGTTGATCTTATATTTTATATGCGTATATACAACATAAGTTTACATAGGAAGATCTTATGAAGCTCATATCCCTAGTTGTCTTTGGGGTGGCTCACATTGTAGGCACTTACCGTCTTCTACACTTTAAATAACAGATTTTTCTGTAATGGGCAGACTATTAACCCTAGAACATAGTAAAATTACTTCACTGAAAGTAATTAAGTATTGGCCGATAACACCAACGGGCCAGAAATATCCAAATATCAAAGTATGCTTGATCCTAGTCAAGAAAACTTGATCCCTGGCTTTTAAAAATACATCCATTAGGAGTTTACTGGGAAGCAACAGAGGACAGAGAAATGATGGACCCATAGATACATCCTGTCCCTCGTGGGGACAAAACCCCAAAAGGGCTGGTGTTGCACAGAGACTCTCTGTGCTGTTTGACTTCGTTTCGTTAGCGCTGTACAGACTTTTTCTGGGGACGATTGAAGAAAACCTGGGTGGGACCCAAAGGGCGACCTGCCAGAAGTTGGAAGCATCTGGATTGGCGTGTTCTTTGTTTCCTGATGCAGGCTGGATCCACTTCCCAGGGTATCAGATTAAGGCGTCTCCTCTCTGGAAAAGAGATTTCACGGTTTCAATTCCCGCTCACTTTTGTGTCTGTGGCACTCTGCTGTGTCCTTTCCAGCCCACAGCCTCAGGGGTCATGATGTCCCTTCCCGGCTGATATCTGCGTGCCAACTGTGGTGTCATGCACACCAAGCACAGAGCCACCATTCAGCCTCCACGGGCTGGGTCCAGGAAGCCAGAGAGCTGCTAAGTTTCCCCAAAACTTGACAGAGCTTCCTCGAACTCTGGGTGTGCTGAACGGCTCTCGGGGTGCGGGAGGTGCGGGGTAGGGAGGGCCGGGGATCTGTGGTAAATGTCAAGGGAAAATAAGTGACAGGAACAGAGAGAGCGAACAGCTGCCACCAGTGTTCAGGAAAAGGAAGGGTGGGCAGACAGCACAGAGAAGTGCGCCATAGACTTTTTCAGTGGGATCCTTATTTAGTTACCACTGGCTTATTCTCTTCCATGTCTGTATCACTGGGGTTGATAAAACGGGGGGTAGCCACGTGATTTATATTTTTTCAAGCGAGAGTTCTTCATGTATATCTAATGCTAATGTTTGGGATGACATATTTTCAAAAAGTCAATGTTTTCTTGGGGGGGTGGGCTTTGGGTTTGGGCGGAGGTTGTTTTTGTTTTTAGTGTTTCAAAACGTGAAACTATGTTCTCATTTCTGATTTCTGTCTTTAAATTTCTTCTACATTGACTCTCAAATACGTGACATATTATTTGTTGGAGAATTTTATTCCCTAATACATTGCTTTCCACCACTTTACATGTGGATAAATGGGGCAGAATATTATTCAAAGTGTAATTTTTTCTAAGTTTTGCAAGTTAAAAACAGCTAGAAAGACATACACTGGCTAGGCATTTGTTTATTACTATTATGATAATACAAGGTCTTGCCTCTTCTAGTGCTGTAACATGAAATTCAGTTTATGCATCTGTTTAGGACTTTGTATAAAGAAATTATTTGGAATGCTCACCTTTTACATAAGTGCCAAGAACAATTTAATAATTAATTGTCATTAATTAATTTAATAATTAATTGTCATTTATTAATTAATTTAATAATTAATTGTCATTTACAAAAAAATTATTAAAGACCTACTATGTGCCAGACACCATCCTGGGACCCATCAGTGACTGCCCTTGAGAAATTTACCTTCTACACTGGGAAGACAGTAAAGGGAGAAACAACTACAAATATAATGTCCAACGGTAATAAGTACTAAGAACAAAAGGCAGGCAGGGCAATCATAAAGACTTTGTATTTTATTCTGAAGGGAAGGAGAAGTCTTTGGCAGGGTTAGGGGATTGTATTCATCAGCTTTTCCATCACTGGAATACAATACCCAACATCCATAACTTAAAGGAAGGGAGATTTAATTTGGCTCATGGTTGCAGAAGATGCAGTCCACTGCTGACTGGCTCCAAGGTAGAAACATCATGGTGGAAGGACATGGCAGAGAAAAGCTGTTTCATTCATGGTGGCTGGGAAGCAGAGTAGGGGAACAGTTCCAGAGAAGAAGGGGCCAGGAACCATATATAGTGTTAAAGGTGACACCTCCATGACCCTCCCAGAAACACCCACAAGTATGCTCTACTAACCCCCTGGGTAGCCCCCAAGCCAGTCAAGTTTACAGTCCACCTTAACTATCTCAGAGGTTTTTTGTTGTTGTTGTTTTGTTTTATTTTTGTCCTTTTGAGACAGAGTTTCACTATGCAGTCCAGGCTGGCCTTGAACTCACTTTGTAGCCCAAGCTGGCCTCAAACTCACAATGATCTTCCTGCCTCAGCCTCTCGAATGCGGGGATTACAGGCATGCACCACCACATCCAGCCTAGTCTCAGAGGTTAAACAAGGAACCGAAGTGATCCAACTCTGTTTATAGAGAATCATTCTGGCTACTGTATAAAGGCCAAGCATAAATTGAATTATTCCCCCTCCCCCAATGTCATGTTTCACTGAGGACAGTTTTTTGCCAGTATAGCATGGTATGATTCTACACAGTTGATTCTTGCTTTTTCATACTTTTGTTGTAAAAGTTGATTTTTTTTTTTTTTTTTGCGGGTACCGGGGGTCAACCTCAGGACCTCGTGTGCCAGCAGGCGTCCGTGCCGCTGAGCGATATCACCGGCCCTTTTTTTGCATGTGGGTTCCGGGAGTCGAACTCAGGCCCTCGCGCTTGCCAGGCAGGTGGTTACACCACTGAGCCATCTCACCGGCCCATAAAAATTGATTTTTTTTTTTTTTTGGTGGGTACCGGGGGGTCAACCTCAGGACCTCGTGCGCCAGCAGGCGCCCGTGCCACTGAGCAATATCACCGGCCCCTTTTTCGTATGTGGGTTCCGGGAGTCGAACTCGGGCCCTCGCGCTTGCCGGGCAGGCGCCTAAGCCGCCGAGCCATCTCACCGGCCCAAAAATTGATTTTTAAAATGGAACTTTTTGGGCCAGTGAGATAGCTCAGTGGCATAAGTGCCTGCCTGGCAAGTGAGAGGTCCTGAGTGATATATATATATATCTCCATATATGAGATATATATATATATATATCTCCATATATGGCTTGAAGTTTTTTTTTTTTTTTTTTTTTTTTTTTTGTGGGTACCGGGGGGACGACCTCAGGACCTCGCACGCCAACAGGCACCCGTGCCGCTGAGCGATATCACCGGCCCCTTTTTTTTCGTATGTGGGATCCGGGAGTCGAACTCGGGCCTTCGCGCTTGCAAGGCAGGCGCTTACGCCGCTGAGCCATCTCACCGGCCCCATGGCTTGAAGTTTTTATCCTTTGTCTTCTTAAAAACCTGCATAATAAAGTACAACTTAGTGTTGGCCTTGTTATAATACTGTTTCGTGTTACAATATAGTTTCGATTTCTTTTTTATATTCCTTGGTTCTCACTGGCAGCGATGTTCCCTTCCACCAACCCTTGCTGTCCCAGGTAACAGGTCCATTAGCGAGTTTTGTACCACCCATTCCAGGGCCCTCTTGTGACCCCCATATGGCATACAAACCCATACACATGCCCAAAGTCTTCCCAGTAGCAAAAATGCATCCCTTCTGAGCTTTCTTCCCTGTGGTTCCTCCTCAGAATTGAAGCATTAACTTCCCTCTAGAGCCCATCTATAATCTACACAATAAAAACACACCTTGCATTTAACCAAGTGCTATTAACTAACTTGAGCCACTGCTTTTCTCCCTACACTTGGTTTTAAGTGGCTTTTGACTAATTTCAGAAATCAACACAAAGGAAATATATTCACTACCAGTAAGGATATCCCAAAATTCCACAAGCTTCAAAGGTGGTTCCAGAAAAGAAGAACCAAAGATGTTTGTAACAATTGTAGCCCCAATGAATAACTGATTAGTCTTTGAAAGGGTCAGACTTCATTCAGAAATACAAATTCCTGAATATTGATTTTGCAATTGCTCCCTGACTGGCCTTCCTGTTTCTATTCTTTATCGTTTCTTTATTTATTCAGGTGCTGGGGCTCGAACCCAGGGCTGCATGCACACTAAGCACATGTTCTACCCCTGACTACACACCCAGCCCTATTCTTCACCTTGTATAGAAGTAGAGGTCTCACTCCTTGCAGAAATGTAACAAGAAACTCTTTGAAGATGTGGTGACCCAGATCAGATCCCTTCTCTGCCTACGGCCTCCCGGTAGCTTCCACTACAGTCGAGCAACCCTACCACCGCCTGGTCTTTCTGGCACCTGCTTCCGGTCCCTTGTTCCCGCCACTCTTCCCTGTTCATGGGTTTCTAGTCACACTGACCTCCTTGTTCTTTCTGGAACAAGTAGAGCCTGACTCTGCTTCAGGGCCTCTAACCTGGCCGTTCCTTTCCTGAGGACCTCTGCATGGCTGCCTTTGTCCCAAGAGCCAAGTCTCTACAGGTTGCTTGATGTATACTTCTGTATCCACCAGGCAGTAGATCTGTTCCTTAGAAGAATGGGGCAACTCTTCCCCAGGTGTGCTCAAGGCCTAAAACTCTCGCGTTATCACTCACAGATGACCAAAGGCATAAATCAACCTGGAACTACACTGGGCAAACAAACTCAGAGTTTGCACACAGTCCTATATACAAACGGCATTTTCTTTCTCTTTACAGGTAATTTTCCGAGCTTTGTCACCACCATACAATGCAGAAAACCCTTACAGTGCCAAAGTTCAGGAGCAGCTGAAGATCACCAACCTCCGCGTGCAGCTGCTAAAACGACAGCCTTGTCCTTGCCAGAGAAATGACCTGAACACGAAGCCTCAACATTTTACACACTACGCAGTCTATGACTTCATTGTCAAGGGCAGCTGCTACTGCAATGGCCACGCTGACCAGTGTGTACCTGTTGATGGCTTCAGGCCCATCAAGGCCCCAGGAGCATCCCATGTGGTAGGTAAAAGTCCTTCTCCAAGAAAAACAAAGCATAGGCTAGCTTCAGCTTTAGACATTGGTGGCCTGAGTGCCCCGAGAGTTGGTATATGGCAACATATTTCTTCCGGCTTCTTCCTCTACTGGTTCACTCTTCCAGCTCCATACCCACCCTATAAAGTACCTGTCGACTTGGTTTTTAATCTTCAGTTCTACAATTAGATTCAAGCCTGATAACCAGATTCCTTGGAAAACACCCATGCCGATTTTTATTGTCGTGACCTTCAGATATGAGGTGTAAGGTGAGCAGTAGCGAGAGGTGGCATTATCACACAGAAGCCAGTTTTGATAGTAAATGGGAACCACTGCTGAGGAGATTTTGAAGTAGGGAAAACAAGAACCTCAATTTAATGCCTGGTATCTTCACTGTCCAGCCTGTAGAATGAATAATAATTCTCTGTGAAGGGCAGCCCGACCCCCACCCTCTTCACCTGAGGCACAGTTAACCCCCCTTTCTTCTATGTTCACACATCTCCTTGTGCTTTCCTCTAAATGTCTTCTTGTCTGCATCCCCCAGGAGATCGTGAACTTCCTGAGGACAAGAACTGTACGATCTTTGTATCCTCAGCACAAAGTGTGTTACCTGAGCCAGACCTAGGCGCTCAGCAGGTGTTTGATTGCCTGATAGCAACACAGGAATAAGACAATGATGAAAAATTAGTGTCATTGTTTATTTGTCCTCACTTCACCATCTTCCAAAAAAAAATCCAGTGGCTCAGACAGCAAGGACCTTCCTGGGACTCATCCAGAGCTAGGGATGGGGATAGGGCAAGGAGATAAGAAGTAGGAGAGCGCTCTAGTTCTTTAATTTTGTGTGGCTCTGGTATTTCTGAGCAAAGCAAAGCAAAAACAAAAAGAAATAATTTAAAAAGACCCGAGTATCCTTAGTGCCTTTCCTCAAGGGTACCTTCCACGCTCTCTTTCTCCCAGCCCTGATACAGAATCGGACTACTAAGGGCCATGGTCCATTTTGCCAACAGGACAATGGGTGCTGGTTGGGCCGAGCTGGGATGCAGAGCAGCATGGGAGGTGGGGCGACCCTCAAATGACTAGGACAGTGGCCAGGGAGTAACAAAAATAGAAGCAATCTGTTACTTCTGGAAGTGAATCTGGGGCTCCCAGACTCAAAGAAAATGCTGCTTTTAGGCAACAAATACCTACTAGTTTCCAGAAGGACCTTTGAAATAACACTGCTTCAAATAAAGAGTGGAATAATTTGGTGTGTCTTGACTAATGAGCTTCAGGTGTATCTCAGATAGAAAATATCTCAGATATGCTAGAGATATGTCAAAGCTATAAATTGTATAAAGATAGAATGCCTTTGAATTCCTGCCATTGTGTTTTGGCGGATTAGTGAAGGAGAGCGCACAGGCCTTTTGGTTCCTCAGCTGACTCTTATAATCCAAGCCCTAACGACCACTCCTGAGTAGGCTCCTGAGCTGAGCGAAAGGGCAGACACAGCCTAGAGGCTGCCTTAGCACAGCACAAAGTAGGCCCTCAAAAAATATTTGCGGAGCATGTGAGACAACCCGAACACCTCTGATCAACCAGACTAAATTACCAGAGTTCTCAAGAGCCTTAGAAAACATTCAGGAGCATGCATTTAAAAGCAATTTTAAAAGTAAATTCTCTGAGTGTAAACTTTCAATGCTTTCTAAGGCTGAAGGGGAAAAATTCCAGAAGTTTCTCTTCATGCTCTTAAAGTCAACAAATGCTAAGTACTCAAAGTTAACAGAGACTTTTGTAGAACCCCTAAAATAAAATTATTCCATCCAATATTTTTCAGCAGAAAAATTATTGACCTATAAAGAGGAGCTAAATACCCAAGTGAAAGTATAGTGAGTCTTTTTCCGTTTCGAAAGGATGTTGAAATGAGAAGTCTCCATTCTAGAAGACCCCATGGAATGAAAACCTCGTTTTCTTATGAATCTCAAGCTGTTTTGAAATTAAAAGCAATTTCCTATTAAAATAACGCTAGTTTTCTGACATCTTTCTACTCAGTTTTCATACTGATTTCAACTTCTGCAGCAGAGGCCGTAGCTCCTAATGCTATGACCAAGCATATGCCCAAGTCAGGCCAGGCCAAGCCAAACACAGAGCTAGGACCAGGTAAAGGATACAAACCAGGGTAAGGGGCCAAGTCTGTGTGAGCTCCCAGTGACCCAGTTCCACAAGAACCCTTGTTTTATCTACTCTCTTAAAAAATAAATAAAAATGAATAAAAAAATTTGTAAAAAGCCATGGGCAATTGGAGTAGCAAAGCCATAAGTAATTAGACTAACCAAAGCAGTGGTTGGAAATGTAAGTTGTTCTGACTTCAAATATTTTTCCACCCCCCCAAGCTTAAGTGCATTTTTTTTTTTTTTTTTTGTACCAGGAATCAAACTTAGGACCTTGCGCTTGCCAGGTAGGCACTTGTGCCACTGAGCTGTATCCCTGGCCCTGCAATTTTATTTTTACCTATATCTTTTTATGGAGTGTAAGGAGCTAGTACACTCCTTATCTGAAATGATATCTGAGTATCCCTTACCTGAAATGATTGGGACCAGAAGTGTTTTGGATATATATATATATATATATATATATATATATATATATATATATTCTCCAAGTCTAAACACAAAATTCATTTATGCTTCATATATCTTAAATACTAGGCCAAAGATAATTTTCTACAATATTTTTAGTGGGTCTGTTTTGACTACAACCCATCACATAGGCCAAGTATGGACTTTTCCTCTTGTAGCATGTTGGCGTTTCCAAAAGAGTCATCTTTTGGGACATTTCTGATTTCACATCTTAAATTTGGCAATGGTTGCCTCTTTGGAATGTGCAGTTCTTACCATAGTTCATCTGTAGCTAATACGGTTGCTAGGGTGAGTAATTAATATAGTGACATTTCATTCTATGGGCTAGAATTCTTGATAGCTGATGATGGTGAATTAAGGGAGTTAAAGGACATGATAGTTAATCTATTTCTTAAGCTATCTGAGATTTTAGGGTCATTTCCTTTCTTTAGGAGTAGGGAGTAGGAAGATAGTTATAAATTTGTAGCCTCATGTGCCTTTTAAAGTAGTACCAACTTCCTCAGATTTCTCTGTCTTCACAAATCTATTCCAGTTAGCCTCCACCAGTTCAATTTTTCCTCATCTGTTCCTTTTACTGAAGGCAAAACAATACAATGATGAACACCCTAGCTTTGGCATCAAATCCCCTGAATGTGACCCATCGCAGCACTGACCAAGTTACTGAATCTCACCCACCCTTAGTTCCCAGGAAAATAAGGGTGGCATCTACACTTGTTACTGCAAGGGTTAAAAAGTACGATGGCCGGGGCTGGTGAGATGGCTCAGCGGCATAAGCGCCTGCCTTGCAAGCGCGAGGGCCCGAGTTCGACTCCCGGATCCCACATACAAAAAAGGGGCCGGTGACATCGCTCAGCGGCACGGGTGCCTGTTGGCACGCGAGGTCCTGAGGTCGACACCCCGGTACCCAAAAAAAAAAAAAAAGTACGATGGCCACATCTGGGGTAAGGTAGACACTTCTTATGTTGCTGTTATTATCACCATATATTGTATTATCTCAGTCACCACTACTGCTTCTCCCACATACACTTCTTCCCCAGTAAGGACAAAATAAATCATAGCTCATGTGCTCTTGACATGTTTACGAGGCTAGGGGTTTTTTGGCAAGAAAAACTGTACTTTGATTCCAGTCTGCTGAGATCCCAGGAATTACGTGACAAGGAGACCTTAAGCTTTCTTCTGCTTGCAGCTGTAGAGGGCTGATTTCATTCTCTTTTGCTAGCAGCTGGTGATTTTACAGCTGTTGGGTGGTAGATGGTAATAAGAAAGTACGGTACATGGAACACTTCGTCATTTTACTAAAATTTCATCCACTGAATAACACAGAGGCCTTAGAATACCTTGGAGAATTGTTTTTCTTTTGCAGTCAGAAACTGATTATAAAAGAGTGTCAAGATTGCGACTGATGTGCTGTAAATCTGGGTAGACACTGTGATCTGTGGGACCATATTAGTGGGGTCTGAAGATAATGTCACTTTATCACCAGCTCTTCAATGCAGTTTAAGAGCCATTCATATAGTCTTGTTCCAAAAGTTTTTCCCAGCCGAGTCTGAATACATTTAATTACGCATTTGTTTGCACATCTCATATATCATGTCTCACAAATGCAGAACTGATTTAAGATCATAGTTCTCATTTTCTTTTAACAATTCCTCTACCGTACAGTGAATAAGCAAAAAAGCATAATTACTATTATTTTTTGAGACAGGTCTCGCTGTGTAATGCAAGCTGGCCTTGACCTCGCTTATGTAGACCAGGCTGGCCACAAACTCACAGCAATCCTTCTGCCTCAGCCTCAAGAGTGCTAGGATTACACACATGCACCACCATGCCCAGCAAAAAAAGTATAAATAGAAAGCTTTTGATTTTCAAGACCTTAAGAAAAAAGACAGAAGTTTTTAAAAACAATGTCATTAAATGGGACCATTAACTTAGGATTTTAAAACTTCTTATACATTAAAATATATATTCATATTTGGAAACAAACACCTGTAAACTAATTTTAGATTTCAGCATAGAAAAATTAACTATCACCAATTATAAATGCTAACAGTTACCACTTATTAAATACTTACTGTGTGCCAGGTCTTATGTACAAATAATATTGAATTTAATCTTCACATGTGCATAATGTATTATCGTTCCTTTTCTTCCATATTTGAGGAACTGAAGCTTGAAAATGCTAACTGACTCCCCAGAAGGGTAGAGCCACACTTTAAATTCACCTGTCAAGGACCGGTGTTCATTCCCACATTGTTCTTGGAAAGCTATGGATCAAGCCAGGTTGACATTATGCCAAGAACAGAGGAAAGAGGGGAGGGAAGGGGAGGAAAAGGAAGATGAGGATGGAGCCCAGAGACAATGGGCACAGTGGACCACAGACTCTCAACTTCATAAGGACATGAGGGAGCAAAGACGATTCTCTCCACTAAATTTCACCATTGTGTACTTTATAAAGCTGTTTTTTCATGCATTACTTCACTTGATCCTTATTCTAACTCTAGAAGGTGCATATTTTTAAATCTATTCTAAACATGAAGAAAACAAGGGTACAGAGATTAGTGTGCTTATTTGAAATCACAGTAATAGAACAATTAAGCTCAGATTTCTTACTACTGTACTCCACTTCCACCTCCAATAGGCTGCCAAGAAAAGAACTATTGAAAAGACTCTCCTGACAGGGATGGGTAGTACGGGACCAGAAATTAACACTGATTCTTTCTTCACTTCCTTTTGACAATTAATGAAATGGGCCAAAGAAGAAAAAGAGAAAGAATGAAAGTAGTAACTTTGAGTAATCTGCATAGTAAATAACTCAGAAGTAGCTGTCTTGGAGGGTTGGGGCATGGGTATCTTTAGTTTTTATTAGAAGAGGAATTTTTGTATTTACTGGCCTTCACCTTTATCTCTAGTACTAAATCATTTTTTGTTTTTTGTTTTTTTATGTGTGGGCACTGGGAGTCGAACTCAGGACCTCGCACTTGCCAGGCAGGCGCTTATGCCGCTGAGCTATCTCACCAGCCCCTCATTTTTTGTTTTGTTTTTGTTTTGTTCTTTGATTGTTGGTTTATTTTTATTTTTATTTCCAAAGTTCTGGGGATTGAACCCAGGGCCTCTGCATACTAGGCAAGTACACTACCACTGAGCCACACCCCCAGCTGTTTTGTTCTTTGAGACAGGGTCTCTTTATGAAGTCCAAGCCAGTCTTGAATTTACTATGTAATCCAGGCTGGCCTCGAACTCATAATCCTCCTGCCTCAGCCTCCCAAGGGCTGGGATTACAGGCATGACCCACCACACCCAAATCATTTTTGCTAGTGATGAAAGGCAGCAGCAGTCTTACGCATTTCTTTGTCACCGTAGGATCTGTAGGGGTAGGTAATCCCGTCACCAGCAGGGACGCAGTGTATTCCTAATCCAATCTGACCCAGTTGGTGTGAGACTGCTCTTAACTCATCTCAAGGTCCTGACCTTCCTGTCCCAGCACCCCTGTGTTAGTGGGTACAGCTTTGCCAGCAGTGCTTTACCAGCGAGTTAACTACTCACTGAGCAATGCATAATCACCCTTTTTATTCGATGATTAGGAAATCAGAAGCCTTCAGAACCAGAGGCGTCATAAAATGATCTTCACACTCATGAAAGGGCTCCTTGGGAAATTCTTTTCAAGAGTTCTCCCAGAATATTTAAATATTTATTTATAGGCCTTTAATGATTTCCCAGAGAAGAGAAAGGATAAAAACACATAAAGCTAAAGTATTGGTGTCAGAGTCGGTTTCTCCAAAAGGAAAATATAAAACCAGTGAAAAAGTAAAGTCAATTCTCCAAAATACTGTGTTTTTCATGAACATGCTTTGCAGAAAGGGAAGCATCTATATTTAGATCAAAACAGGGAGCATTTTAAAGGTTCAAAAATGAATCTCTTTGGGCCGGTGAGATGGCTCAGCGGCGTAAGCGCCTGCCTTGCAAGCGTGAGGGCCCGAGTTCGACTCCCGGAACCCACGTACGAAAAAGGGGCCGGTGATATCGCTCAGCGGCACGGGCGCCTGCTGGCGCGTGAGGTCCTGAGGTCGACCCCCCGGTACCCACAAAAAAAAAAATTAAAAAAATTAAAAAAATAAAAAATGAATCTCTTTAACAGATTTGAACTATTAGGAAGGAACAACTTCAATTTGACATTTTTCTCACTTTAAAGTGCCCCCATCTGGGTATTGAAAGCATATCTCACTTTGCAAATTTTCTCATAAATATTTGCTTATTGGCATTGTCGAATCCATATTATGATAGCCGGGAGCCTAGAGTCAGAGCTCTGTCAGAAAGGCCGAGCCTCCCAGTTTCATTGCTAATATAACGAAGAGAGGGTAGGGAGGGAGCTACAAGGAAAGAGAGAAGCTGAGGTTACCGATAGATATCTGACCCTGCTTCACAGCCATATCTCCATGGTATTTCATTTGTGTCTTGCCAATTTTGGAAGAGCTGGAAATATACTTCAGGTTGTCCTAGAACAATTACACTCAGTAGAAGATAAACTGTAATTTAAGTCTTTATTCCCTCATAAGATGATTTGGATGGGGGAGTGGATAATAGTGATTGAATCCAGGGCCTCACACATGCGAGGCAAGTGCTCTACCACTGAGCTACATCCCCAGCTCTTTTGTTTTGAGACAGAGCCTCACTAAGCTGCCCAGGGTGGCCTTGAACTTGCATTCCTCCTGCCTCAGCCTCCCCATTACCTGAGATTATAGACATGTGCCTGCCAAGCAAGAATTTTTATTGATCAGACACATAAGACTAAAACACACACACGCACACACACTTTATAATAATTCCAGAAGATAAGAGAACATTTATAGCCATTCTAAATCATAAGGAAAACAAAATATGTTAATTTAGCATTCAAAACATTGATAACATAACTAGGATTACAGTTGCATTATAGCTTAGCAATGTAAATATTTTAATGGAATAAAATAAAGCACATATGGGTATCTAGAAGGACTGTCGTATTTGTTGACTCACAGTAAGATGTCTTTTAGTAGATGGAATTCTGATATCATTTTAGCTCTTCTCTAGTTCTTTAGATGCAAAACCCTGAAAATTATGATTAAAAAAAACAAAAACAGAATATATTGTTAGCTTTAAAAGAGCTCACATTATTATAAATGATTATTTATTACTGTTAAATATTTTATATATGATACTAACAATTGTGATAAAAATAAACGCTGATCGAGTGTCTTTTGCCTTTAATTTTTGCATCCCTAAGGGCACAGCTGCCAGGCATGGGACTTAGCTGGCCCAGTGAGGGTACAGAATTCCTGAAGCACACTGGTTTCATTATGTGCCAGATGAGGCTCCAGCCGGGACATTAAAATGATAGGGAACAGGGGACCACCGTATGTCCGTATACTGAACAGAAGGGAAAACTCACAGGTGTAGCATATCTATGTTTTAATTCTTGTTTGTAATTTCATTCAATTCCCGTATGTCACAAAAGTAGAATTTACCTGTGGGATTACACAGGAGTAGGAGAAGTGAGAGTAGCTATGCTCCAGTCTTGGCCACCTAACTTCACTAACATCCTAAACAAAGAATTATACAGCCTTTGTCAAATAATTAGATTACTTATGGCCCCAACACAAAACCCCAAGCATCCTCAAGCCTCCCTGAACGTGTCTCAATTACATTTACCTCGCTGTGTTGTAGCTATTTCCTTACACGTCCAGCTTTTCATATCTGCTAAAATTTTTATATCTGCTCTCTTATAGCAAAAACTGGGACATTCACAATGTGTGACATGTAATAGGTTCAAAAACTCCTGGGTCAGTATACAAATGAATTAATTGATGATGTTTTAAAAATAAGGGCTGGTGGGGCCGGTGAGATGGCTCAGTGGCTTAAGCGCCTGCCCGGCAAGCGCGAGGGCCCGAGTTCGACTCCCGGATCCCACATACGAAAAAGGGGCCGGTGATATCGCTCAGTGACACGGGCGCCTGCTGGCGTGCGAGGTCCTGAGGTCGTCCCCCCGGTACCCACAAAAAAAAAAAAATAAAAAAAAAAATAAGGGCTGGTGATATAGCTCAGCGGCATAAGCGCCTGCCTGGCAAGTGCGAGGTCCTGAGTTCGACTCCTGGTACCTGCATATAAAAAAAAAACAGAGAGAGAGAGACTTATTTCAGATCCCTTTCTGTCTCTGTTTCTCTCTCTCTCTCTCTCTCTCTCTCTCTCTCTCTCTCTCTCTCTCTCTCTGTCTCTCGTACTAGGGATTGAACCCAGGGCCTTCCCGCTGGCCCTTTTTAAAACTTTTGTTGTTGTTGTCTTCGTTGAGACAGTGTCTCATTAAGTCACTAACTTTCCCAGGCTGGGCTCAAACTTGCCATATTCTTGCCTCCAGCTCCCAGAGCACTGGGATTGCAAACTTGCACCACCACACCTGGCCTATTATCTTGATTAATAATAATGTTAATAGTGCTCTCGATTAGGTCACACATATATATACATTTTCTCTTTAACCTTCAAACAAATACATAGGTTCGGTATTTTTATCCTAGCTTTAAAAGTGGAGAATGGTTTTGTTAATAAGGATCTTGTTCAAGATGATTGAGAACAGGGATGAGGAACCCCACGTATCTAATTCCAAAACGTATTTGCTTCATGTCACATTTATCCACATAATGCTAAGAAAAAAACCTCGGGCTCCTTTGTAGAGTTTCTCTAATTGCTTATTGTTTCCATTCGATGATTATTGTGATCTTATGAAAGCAATAAAATAAAGACGAATGATATGTTTTAAGCTCACCTCAAGGAAAGAAATTCCTCTCAAACATGCTCTCTAAGTAGATGCAATCATACAAATATTAAGAAAATCAGACTGATTATTTTACCTTCAGTCCAGTCTCATTTCTTCAAAGAATAAATTATCTATTGTGTTTCTGAAAAGTGATGCAGTGGAGAAACACATAGATTATTTTATGATATTACCATTGTTTTTCTTAAACTATCTTTCTGGGTATAAATGATGCAGAAGTTTTGGAACATTTTTAATGTGAATTACTGGGTTGAACAGAAAAAAGTTACAAGGAAATTCATTTCTATTCCACCTATAGT
This sequence comes from Erethizon dorsatum, assembly GCA_028451465.1. Classification (NCBI taxonomy): domain Eukaryota; kingdom Metazoa; phylum Chordata; class Mammalia; order Rodentia; family Erethizontidae; genus Erethizon; species Erethizon dorsatum. Next base: position 11,525,086 of record CM051834.1, read on the forward strand.
GAATTTTAACTCTAAAATGCCATTCTAACCTTAACTTCTTTTTTCTATCATACAAAAAAAATGCAATCATAAAACATTTGGTTTATAATTAATATAGCAACGAAGGCATTTATAAAGTGACTAATATATGCCACTAAAACGATTCTCTGCTGCATGCTCCATTTTGCCACAAAGGACTTGACCAACAAGAGATCTTTGAGTCCACTCCACCACGCATTATTTTCCTTCTGTCCATCAGGTTGCAGTGGAACTGAAACAGGCTTGCCAGGAACTTACTTTCTAGGAAAGCAAGGCCCTGCTCCTTATGTTAACACCCACATAATGAGCTGGGTCGGGGGAAGGCCTGTAATCCCAGCACTCAGGAGCCTGAGGCAGGAGGATCCCATGACTTCCAGGCAGCCTGTGCTACGTAGTGAAGTCAAGGCCAGCCTGGACTACACAGCAAGACCCTGTCTCAAAAAACAGGAAAAAAAAAAAAAAAAAAAGCACATAAGATGTTCAGTATCTTTAGTCACTAGGGAAATGCAAATCAAAATGACAATAAGACACCACCTCAGTTCCGCTAGGATAGCTACTGCTGTGGGAAATATAAAATGGTGCTGCGTCTATGGGGGAAAAAAGTCTGGTGTTTCCTTAAAACATGTAATGTAGAGTTATCATGTGACTCAGCAATACTACTGCTCAGTCTGTACCCACCTGAACTGAAAATGCGTGTTTACCAAAACTTGTACATGAATATTCACAGCAGCATCATTCATAGTAGTGAAAGAGTTGAAATAACCCAAATGTCCATCAGCTCATGGACAGATAAGCAAAATAGGCTACATCCGCCAATGGAGTATTATCTAACGAAACATGCTGCAACGTGGATGAACCTGGACGACGTTACACTGAGCCAAAGAAGCCAGGCATGAAAGCCCACACGCTGTATTATTCCTTGTATATGAAATGCCTTGAATGGGCAAATCCATAAAGACAAAAACAGGCTGGGGGCTGCCAGGAGCTGAGACTCTTGATGGACTGGGGACGGACTCCCTGATGGACACGAGGTGCTTTTTGGGATAATGAAATGCGCCACATGATTGGTTATATAGGAATTTTGCAGAATGAATATATTTCTTTCAATTCCCAGTCATTAAGCTGACTTTAAAAACAAAACAAAACAGTATCTTTGGATGGATGGGTTTGAAGGAAACCAATGCTTTTAGTACCCGTGCTGTTGATTCTAGATGTATATAGATGATCACCAATTTCTTCGTTGCTAGCAGTTCTGATGAAATTGGCAAACATGTCTAACTTTTTAATAAATCAGTTATTTCCATCTTGGTCTTTCATACGAGCATGCTCAATAATGAAAGCTGTGTTTTACAATCACCTAAAACCAGGCAATTTTCAATATGAAGAGAAGCATCTGAGTGAATTAATTCAAAGAAAAAAAAAAAACCTATGGAAGAAAATATGCCCTAGCAACTGGCTTCTTGTACCACAATCAGGGGTTCATTTATCTTAAACAAGTCAACTTTTGTAATGCCCTCTGCACTGTATAGAATACTGAGTGACAGTCAAACAGAGCTGTCAAGAAAGAAGGCAAACAGAGGGAAATGTGAGCTAGAATGAATTTAAAAAAAAAAAAAACCTTCTAAGAGAATGCAAAGTAGTCTGTGACAAGGAATTTTCCTGTAAAACAATCAAAAGCTATGTGAACACGTTGAGCAAATGAATGTCGGTAGGGTGAAAAGTACTTAATAATCCCCACAGCATTTCTAATAGAATTTACCTGGCTCCCAACTAATTATAAAAACTCATCTAAATCCTAAAAGACATTGAACAAGACCCTACAGAAACTTCCTTCATTCTCATGTCAAACCCTGCTCAATAGATAAGTTGCTTACAAAATGGGTTCTATTCATTTCACTTCCACCCAGTTTCCCAGGTTCTTGGTTAATATCGCATTAAGGCTTTTAACGGCACATTAGAAATTACACATTGTTAATCCCACTTTTGCAATTTCTTTCTAAATTATTAAAATTAAATAAGTACTAAGAAATTAAAACTGGGATTGTAAGAAGCTATTTGAGGTGTTTGTGGGAAGGGAAAATAGACCTGGTGGTTTGCAGATGGAGTTTCTAATATTTTGTGAGTCTCTCAAGAGTTCTGTTCCCTGTTCTGCCCCTGCTTTGTTGTGTGGCCTTCGAAAAGCTGAAGTATAAAAACTGAAGTGCAAAGTAAAACTTTGAAAGTTGGACTTAACTGAGATCAAGCGAAGAGCAGAGATGGAGGAAACTGAATGGCCCTGTAGCAGCTGCCCCAGGAACTGAACTTAGCGACCAGGCAGCAGTTTGGCTTGAAATAAATTTCATATTAGTTAGCTGTGTACTGAGGCAGTTTCCTACATGCTATTAGAGGAAACTCAAAATTTGCCTGTGGACAAGAACTTCAGTAAAAATCTAGTGACGTGTGTCTATCTTCTTTCGCTCTGTATTTGCAGTTGACTATTACAGAGGAGGAAAAGAGCCCATTGATATTCTAAAGCAATAAAATCTTACACACACTGAAGTAAATGTCTTAAAAATCGCCATGCTCTACTTTATTGACATTATGGGGATGCAAATCCGAAACCAAGTTATTCATGCACACTAGCTCAATTCACTTGTAGGACCTAGTCACATAAATCATCTGTTGGACAGAAATCATTTTTTTTTTTTTTTTTTTGTGGGTACCGGGGGGACGACCTCAGGACCTCACGCGCCAACAGGCGCCCGTGCCGCTGAGCGATATCACCGGCCCCTTTTTCGTATGTGGGTTCCGGGAGTCGAACTCGGGCCTTCGCGCTTGCAAGGCAGGCGCTTAAGCCGCTGAGCCGTCTCACCGGCCCCAGAAATCATTTTTTAAAGCCCGGAAGTCAGAAATAATTTTTAAAACCCATTAGAAACAAAGAACAAATAAAAGACAGTCCTAGGCAATTAAGTAATGATAGCAAAAATCTCCTAAGTTGGTAATAGTATGATCTTAGTTAAATGTCATCTTCATAAGCCTTCTGAGCATTACAGTTTTTAGTTCAATGCTATTTGCATCTTAAGTATTTATTACAGTCCCCAGAAGGAAGATAAAGTACTGAAGATACTGAAAAGAGGAACCTAATAAAATTAATCTTGTGAAAATATAAGACATTCAAAACCTAGTTATCTATAGTAAATACGTTGAAATTCTATTTTTAGAAGTAAATCTTTAAGCAAGTAATCTTGATTTTGTATGTGGAGAGTAATTATGGCAAAGTGAAAAGATAATTTTTTTTTTTGTGGGTACCGGGGGGTCGACCTCAGGACCTCGCGTGCCAGCAGGCGCCCGTGCCACTGAGCGATATCACCGGCCCCTTTTTCGTATGTGGGTTCCGGGAGTCGAACTCGGGCCCTCGCGCTTGCAAGGCAGGCGCTTACACCGCTGAGCCATCTCACCGGCCCCGAAAAGATAATTTTTTAAAAGGAAAAGTCATGCCTCTCACCCAGATATAAAATGAAAATGTATCAGAGATGTAGCAAACTCATTAACAGTAAGACATTGCAACCAGTTTAAAAGAAAATTCAAAGAACCACCCTTATGTAGGCAAATGAATGCTGAGGGGTATATGCAGATGCAAAACAGGTCAAAATTAAGGGAAATGATTCATTGTCTCTATTAGACAACTGATTTGTGCAATAGGCAAGAATTATTTGTATAGGGGGCCGGTGAGATGGCTCAGCGGCTTAAGCGCCTGCCCGGCAAGCGCAAGGGCCTGAGTTCGACTCCCGGAGCCCACATACGAGAAAAGGGCCGGTGATATCGCTCAGCGGCACGGGCGCCTGCTGGCGTGTGAGGTCCTGAGGTCGACCCCCTGGTACCCACAAAAGAAAAAATAAGGAGAAGGAGAAGGAGAAGAAGAAGAATTTGTATTATTATGGGCTTTCTATATGGTACAGAATTATAAAATAGCTCAATGATAATTAAAGAGAGAGATAGCCCAAGAGGATGTGCTAGATGGAATTTTTGGTTATCTTTGGGGGTGAACGGGAATTTCAGAGGTTTTCACAATTTTTTCCAGTAGTAGGAATGTGATTTGTTAGGGAAATATTTAAAGAAAGGTCATTCTAGTAGTAAGATTTCCTAAACAAATACTATATTTGAACCTCTTATGTCTATCATTATAAATAAAAGTAGTTCCAATTCTTAGACTCATGCAAAGAAAGGGAGATTTTCTTCATTCTAGGAAATAATTTATCTGGGTAAGAAAAGATCCTCCTTAAAAATCACTAAAGCATCCAATGTTTAAACTTCACTGTTCACTTGCAAAAAAAAAAAAAAAAAAAATGCTACTGAGACAAAAGTCCATTGTAAGACAATGGGAATACTTTTTTTTTTTTTTGTGGGTACCAGGGGGTCGACCTCAGGACCTCGCGCGCCAGCAGGCGCCCATGCCACTGAGCGATATCACCGGCCCCTTTTTTGTATGTGGGTTCCAGGAGTCGAACTCGGGCCCTCGCGCTTGCAAGGCAGGCGCTTAAACCGCTGAGCCATCTCACCGGCCCGAACAATGGGAATACTTTAAAACCTTCTTTAATTTGGCTTTTAAAATGTTTTTTTTTTTTTATTCTTTTGTAAATGAGCTTATTTTATTAACACTATCTTGAGGGTCGGGGATGTAGTTCGGTGATAGATTACTTGCTTGTTATGCACAAAGCCCTGGGTTTGATCCTCAGTACTGAAAAAAAAAATTACACTCCAGATGTTCTGCAGCTTATTTGCAAGGCCCAAGTTATGCTTGTTTCCTGTAGTGCAGTTTTTGCCTTCCTTTCTGAAGAAAGCTAGGTTGGGTTCATGGAGCTATTTTTTGCGTTTTGTTTTTTTGTTTTTTTTTTTTGTTTTTATTTTTGTGGGTACCGGGGGGTCGACCTCAGGACGTCGCGCGCCAGGAGGCGCCCGTGCCGCTGAGCGATATCACCGGCCCCTTTTTTGTATGTGGGTTCCGGGAGTCGAACTCGGGCCCTCGCACTTGCCGAGCAGGCGCTTAAGCCGCTGAGCCATCTCACCGGCCCTTGCGTTTTGTTTTGTTTTAACTAATCATTGAAATTTTACCCAAGTGGCCATGTTATATGTTGAAAGACAAACCATAAAACTTAATTTAGTTCTTGGTTCTAGCTGTTGTCTTATAAAATAAAGCTGGGCTGAATCATAACTTTAAGCAATTTTGGAATCAATGCCCACGTTTTAAAATACACAGATGTGGTAGCATTTGGAAATTGTGTGTGTGTGTGTGTGTGTGTGTGTGTGTATGCACTTCTAAAAACCCCTTCAACTCCTGACTTCTTATAGTAAATAGCATGCACAAAGACACAGATAAACTTTCACTTAAATGAATGAAAGCTCTGGACATTCAAGATTTTCTATATGAAGAAAATGGAAATAAGCCAGCCGTCTTAATCTAAAATTTTACCAGAATCATGAGGTTTGCACAGCAATGATGTCCCTGGCTAGCATGGCACTTGCTTTAGTAGAAATGGAAATTAAAACTAAAGCACAAATTTATAGAAAAAGCTGTAAATGGAAGAAAGAAGACAGGAAAAGACTCCAGCTGTGTATCGGGAGGGCGCGCACTCTGATACAGGAGTCAGATTGGCCCAGCCACAGAGGCAGGAGGCTGGCTTTCAAGGGTCAGATCGGGTGGGCCAGGGTCCACTTGATCCTTATCTCAGTCCTGGTTTCACGGTTCAGACTGAGTCCTTGCGACTTGAGGGGCAGTTTCGTTTCCATGAGAGGAGTCCTTATGGGAATCGTAATCTCACCCATGCGAGGCTCTGCTGGAATCCAGAGTGACCACAGGTTCAGGGAATGGACACTTCTGGGCATAGGTGTTCTCAGTCTCAAAAGGCAATGAGATAGGCTGGGGAGATTCGGGGAGAATAGACAGACATTCCCCAAATGATTCACTTGCCTGTATGCAAGGCTGAGAAGGATTTGACCCAACCTTTTGCAAAATGAAGGCCAAGTTTTGTTCTACTTTTACTTACCTATTGGGCATTTGTAGGCCCAAGTGAAGAGTCATGGCTTTTAACAAAAACCACTTTTAAGTTCCTGACTGCCTTAAGAGAAAACACAAATTGTGCTTTCGATGAGTAACAGGTTAGGGGCCCAGGAGTCTGTTTGTCCTTTGTTGCTATGGAGGCCTCCCAACTGTGTCCTGACCGTGTCAGTCTCATTTAGTATTCTCCATAACCTAAGGGAAAACTGACTGTGAAACTCATCACCTACCTGATATTACAGTCCCTCCCAAATCCTATCCGATAGGGATAGTAACAACTAGGGGGTTCTGTCCACAATGAGCCCATCTTCAGTCAGACCCCATTTACCTTCCTGTTGTCATCTCTGTGTGCAAATGTATTCAATGACATTTCTCACAAGGACTTGTTCATGTGTCCAGTGGCCTAGAAGGTGCCTGGGAGGCATTAGAATTTTCAGTGCACAGCTAGAAATGTTTAGCATCAATCCAATGATTATCCAAAAGCATTCTGTATTCTTACATGAGCTGAACTTATTCATGCCAGTCATGGGAAATTTGGGGTAATCTTCCTGTATTTATCTTCAAAACTGAAAAGCAGGCTTTGTCCTGAAGAGTTCATAAAGGACAAGCTGGTTTGGGGTACACCAATTTCATTTAAGTATTACCCTGAAGAGACTTGGTCAAAGTGGATCCCTCAAAATCTACTCTCCAGGGGCTTAAAAGCATAGTCGTTTAGTGGTTAACTTGAGGACCCTGGAATCAGACTGCTAGAGTTCAAGTAGTTCCACTCCTTAGTTTGAATAAATTACTTATACATTTTGGGTCCTGGTATACTCACTTGTGAAAATGAGCAATCATAATTATACCTACCTTCATGAGGTTTTTTTGTAAATCAAATGAGCTAATATTTATATCATGCCTGGAACCGTGCCTGGTATCTCATAAATGCTGTAAAGATTAGGCTCTGTTACTATGGTTATTACTTATCATATTTCCAGGACAGATCCATGATTTGGGGCTTACAGGGGTGCACATATATCGTTTATAAGAAGCACCTGGACAAAGCTAAAGGTGACAAACAATTGAAAGGATCTCACTCCCACTTTTTTTTTTTTTTTTTTTGGTTGGTACCAGGGGTAAAACTCAGGACCTCACGCGCCAGCAGGCACCCATGCCACTGAGCGATATCACTGGCCCTTTTTTCGTATGTAGGTACCGGGAGTCAAACTCAGGACCTTGTGCTTGCCAGGCAGGCACTTATGCCGCTGAGCTATGTCACCAGCCCTCAGTCCCACTTTAAATGCATAATTAGCATTCAGATTTCTTGACAGTTTTTCAAATGAGACCAAGCTCAGTAACTTAAATGCTCACTGCCCCATTAAATATATATCAGCTGAATGAAAAAAAAAAATAACGCACATTTATTGAACACCTATTATATGCCACTTTGGGGGGATTAAAAGAAATTAAATCCAGCTCCTTCCCTGCAAGGGTTTACAAACTAGGGGAGAGAGGCAGATAAGTATTTGATCCTCATACGGAGCATAAATGCTGAACACTTCCTTGTGAAATTTGCATTGGCTCCATTCTTGCTTTTTTCCAGATCTGTCAGTCAGAGCAGGGTCTTGGCAAATTAAGTAGGCACAATTTGTCTCTGGATCTTCTCTCTCCCCTTAAAATACTCCCTTCCCTGCCACAATAAGTCCCTTTCTCCTCGAAGCGACCTGAGTCCAGGTGTAGGGTTGAGAACAGATGGTTGTACTGCCGCTGACATGGATTTTTGCTAATAATTTGGGGATTTGCTCCCTCAGGAGGGTAAGTGCATTTTTGTAGGCAGCTCCTGAACCTGTGACACCATAAGAACTAGAGGAATGAATCTCTGCAGGAAGAATTTCAGACTCCCAGCTAGCTGGGTGGAGCCAGTTTTCACTCTTTAATCGCATTTGCCCTTGCCCTATACTTATCTCTATTTTATTGTCCATCCTTTCTGATAAGAGCTGTTTTCTCTAGCATTCAAATAGTGACTAAGGAATAAACCACAGAGCTTTTCCACTGTGCTTGCGTTCTTGCTACCTATATTATTGGGCAAGGATTTGGAACACTCAGCCTGAACACATTTTGCCCCGTTCCAACAGCACGCTGCAAGCCCCCTTTTTCATCAAACTCAATTATTATGCTTCGTCTTCACCACCGAACTCCTACTTCTTCTGTTAAATTAAAACATGCAACTTTTAATGGGAAAAGGGCATATTTTATTCGTTAATGAAAAGGCATGTTTTCCTCACAATGCTTTCTATTCAAAGGTTGTGCTGTAGTATTGTTGTGCGTGTTTTTGTCCTGCATAAGAAGAGCAGGTTCTAACAGGCTAGACTGTTATTAGAATTTATCTCATTTCGTGCATAAGAAGTCCATTCTTTTAAAAGTTAATCCTTTTCTCTAAAAGGGATGTACTATCTCTTTAGAAATTAATCATTTTTTGCCTTTACATTTGGTCTTAAAATTGCAGCAAGCCATTGTTCCGCTTTCTAAATCATTTGTTATAGCTAAATAGAGGGCTATGAATTGCTGCAGCTGCCTTTAAGTAGGCATTTTTCTCTGGCTCATAGACTAAGCACTGTTTGTGTCTTTTCACAAACATTTTTCAAGTTTCAGTGATGGTATGAGAGAACATTCATTTTCCACTAGAATTCAAATGTGCAGGATAATGAAAATAAAATCATATATATGTAAATGACAATAGCACAATAGCACAAGGAAATTACTCAATTTATGAAATTCAAGAATTTCTGAATACTAAGCTGTAAAATAAATCAATTCTTTCACACACTTTTATTATCATTTTCAATAGGACCTGAATGACAAGAGAGTCGAATAGTTGTCCCCTTCGTTCTCACAAAGCAACTGTGAAGCCAATTTTATCAGACATTCCTAAAAGAATGGAGTTAATATGAGTCCTCCAAAACATTAACCTTCTTGATGTCTTGCTTTGGAATTCCATTATCGTGAATATCTGTCTTTGTTTGAAGGAGGAACTAGAATAATGTTTAGCCTAAGATTATGCTAACCACAAGCGATGGGAAACATGAAGTAGAGAAGGAAGAAAGAAAAAGAAATAGGAGTGCAATTTATTTTAGTTTAATTATAGCCAATACCTGGAGAGACAAATAAAAGTCCATCTACAGAGACTGTTAATGTTTATTTACCTTTCCATTTGTGTCGCATTGGGTAAGAAAGAAGGAATATTCTTGAGGTGCTCTCTTGTGTGATTTCCGGTGATTCTGGAAACATTCTGGACCGGCGAGGTGGAAAGACAACCCAGCTGTCTGTTATTTAAGTCTTCTCCGCTAGCTCAGAAAGGGTTATGGATAATTGCCTGCAGCCTACCAATATCTATGATGCAGAGAAGCAGTCCTCTCTATACATAGAGCCACAAGACTAAAAGAACCAGGCCGGTGAGATAGCTCAGTGGCATAAGCGCCTGCCTGGCAAGCGCGAGCTCCTAAGTTCACCTCCTGGAATCCACATAAGGGGAAAAAAGGGCCTGTGATATCGCTCAGCGGCAGAAGCACTTGCTGGCAAGTGTGAGGTCCTGAGGTTGACCCCCAGTACCCACATTAAAAAAAAAAAGACTAAAAGAACCCTAAGGGTTGTCTGATCCCATCTTCCATCTCATATTTAAATATCCTACAACATTTTGATAAATGCTCACCCATCCCATATGCCTAACTGTGACCAGATTCTACAACCTCCTGCTAGGCCCAATTTCAACTACATAATACAACAATTTAAAAATTGTTTTAAAAAATAAAAACTTTTTTAGGCAAGAGCTATATACCTTCCAACAATGAATCTGAATGATAATAATTTCCTAATTTTGTTCCCCACTTAAATTCCTATGTTTATAGCTTCAAATATGAAGAAATTATATTTTCTTTCACATCTATTTGACTTTAATATATAATATTTGTGACAAAAATGAGCAGCTCTTAATGAATAGGGTGTCCCAGTAATTCTCAAATTACCCATTGAAAGTTTATGTGAGTCCATTCCTGTAAGATAAATATGCTAAAAATGACTGGTAAGTTGGTTAATATAAATAGCAAACTGAACAAGATATTGAGTATAAAGTTTTTGACATCAAAAGAGAAAAGTATTCTGAGCATTTGCAAACGAGTGTTTGAAACTCAGAGCACATCCAAAATACCTTTGGGGTAATTAGAAGTTGTAGTTTTGATGTTAGGTAAACTTCTCATTTTCCAATTAGACAGCAGACAGCAGTCTTCTTCAGCAAAACTTAAGTACATAATCCCATTTTCCTGCTCTTTACCTAGTTCGTGTTCGTGTACCAAACAAGAGCTGTGTTGAACTTGTTACTAAAGTTTCCTTTTTCTGTTTTTTTTTTCAATGAAGACCTAGTTTTACTTGCACATTTTTCACGAGCATCAAATAGTGGGTGATCTTTCAAGCTTGAACAGCAACGGTTGTATCGCTGAGGAAGGATTTCTTGTTTCAAACTGCCTAGGTAATGATTTATAGCTATTTTAAGTAATTCTCAAAATGACAGCTCCCTGAGTTTTTCTGTGTGCAGAAAAATTTGCTGGGCTAGCATCTTTCAGACCCTGGGGGGTCATCCCAATCCTTGGCATGTGGGAACCAGGGAAGGCTCTGAAGTCCTTATTCCAGAAGGAACTGACCTGTCCAACATTATCTTGTTACACACGCGAATATTTGAAGAGGTTGCTGCACGTGTCTGGGACCTCCCGCAACCTGGGATTTGTGAGACATGGAGTCTTTGAGTTGGGTGAGATTATATGTCAGCCTTGGGCCAAACCCGATCAATTGAACCTGTGATGATGGTTCAGTTCCTCTAAATAAAACATCAATAAATGTTTGCTAAAAAGAAGAAAGGATGCAAAAGAGCGGTATATAATAATTAACAACCTTTTAAAATTCTGAATGTGATCAGAAAACACATGTGGGTGTACTGGCTATTGGAAGGCATAAGCTGGGGAGTAGAGTGGGATGTGGAAGAAAAACAAAGGAGAAGGAGAAGAAAAATCATAACAGGCAAGAAAAGAGGGAAGCAGAAAGGATTTTTCTTTAAAGTGAAGAACAGAAAATGTATTTAGTGTACCTTTCAACCACTTCCATACTCAAAAATCTCAGTGGATCCGCATTATCTACAGGATAAATTTCAACCACTTTAATGTTTAGTATGTTTAGTATGTTTAATGTTTTCATGACCTGGACTGAACCTTCCTCACCAGTGTTCCTCAAACATTCCTTTGGGGTTCTTATCTCTTTGTCTTTACTCCCTGAAGAAAATCTTGTATACACTTCGAGACTCAGCCTCAGGGAGTACCCCTAGTTTTGTATGGTTAGCATTTAATGACCTTGTTCTCTATCACATTTACTTTTACTCCTTAACATTTCCTCTGATGTCTTCCTCCATAGAATCCCTTGAACAAAAGTGGTAGAGGAGGGTTAGTATTCTAGAAACTCTGGCCCTCATTCCATCAAATTACTTGTATGTATTTTGTATGTACATTTTGCTTAGTTCTTGGTTTTGACATGTGGGATTTAGACAATTACAAAATTGCTATTCCTTCTACTCTCCATTCTGCTACTTCTATCAGCTAGGTATGCCTCTATTTTACTAAACTCTTCAGCCTTGGGACATTTTTCCTGCAATCATTTTTTCCAAAGCCTTCATTGTATTTGAAATCAGCCCCTAGTATCACAAGTAAAGCGATGAATTATGATTTTCTTTACTGAGAGTTTTATTTTTTTTATTTATTTTTTTTGTGTGTGTGGGTACCGGGGGTCGACCTCAGGACCTCGCGTGCCATCAGGCACCCGTGCCGCTGAGCAACATCACCGGCCCTTTTTTCGTATGTGGGATCCGGGAGTCGAACTCGGGCCCTCGCGCTTGCCGGGCAGGCGCTTACGCCGCTGAGCCATCTCACTGGCCCACTGAGAGTTTTAAAGAAGTTCACCATGTAGGAGTTATTTGGTATGGGTTGCTATTTTTTTTTTTTATGAGAGAAAATGCTCATAGAAAAAGTTTTAATAAAAGCAGTAGGACTGAAGTGTTTCTACTTGATACAGTTTATATACAAAGATGCACTGGAAAAGTCAAATATCTAGGAGCTAGGATGAAAACAGCTCACTCTTGCAGAGTGGAGGAACACGAATTTCTACACCTCTCTGAATTTAAGTGCAGATTTGTCTTTAGACCCTGCCTAGGCGTATGAATGGAGGTGTGTGGTGTACCTGCATAACGCCATGGAACTTCCATTTATAAACAGTTTATATTAGAGACAGTCACAAAGAGGAACCCAAGAAGATGGATTATTATAACTCAACACATACTTGGGCACTCCACGAAACTAATAAATTGAACCTATAATATTAGTCGAATTTCTATAAAGAAGTTTAACAAAGACTTTTGCTACATCAACCTACTCCAATGATCCAATCCCATCCCTTTTAAAAAAAAATTCACATCCTCCCTGATCCCTGCAAATTAAAAAAGACTACTCTTGTTTTCATTAAGTATGAGAACATTATATTATAATACACTGAAATGCAATTTAGCAAGATGGCCACCTAAATGTTACTTATGACATTTTCCAGTTTATAACTCTTGGGCAGCATGTGGTCCATTCACAAACGGCCTCTAAGCCCTGTGTATAACTTCTTCATTTGAACATTATGTGAACATAACCCACACAGCAGTCATAAAACTCACTTGAATAATGCATGTGCCATTTCCAGAGTGCCCCTTCCCATTGAACGAGAGATGCAAATGCTTGGAAAGTATTCAAAGAAATGGGATCCTGGTTTCCATGACAACTCACTCAAGCGTTGTCTTGGGGCAAGCAGTAATTTATCAGGGTATTTTTGTGGCTCTTGCCAGGTTTGTAGAACTTTACTCTAGGGACTCATTTTGATTTGGCCACTCTAAGTCCATGTCACTTTTAGTAGCTCCTCTTTTGTTGCAAAATATTTCAGGTGCATTGAAATAAACTTTGCTCACAGAGTCTCCTACCTTGGTTCACTTGGCTTCCTCTTTCTGGAAAGCTTCTTCCCTTCCACAAATGCTGCTCACCAGTCAAGGGCCGGCTCACATCCCAACCCTCTCCCCTGCCCCCCACACCCGCCAAGCACAGTGATCTCTGCCTCTTGTGAATGCCAGCATCATTTTGGTTTTTAGGCATTTATTTATCTTGTTTGTTATTTTTTCCTACATCTCTTTTTTCTAACTACACTATATCCTTCTTAAAGGCAGGTAGTGCTTTGTATACTAAACATGGTCTAGCACAGTGACTGTCCCTCACAGATGCTCATTAAATGTCTGTTGACGGGTTGATGTAGTTGGTTACCTTTATGCTGAGTTACTGTTAACATTGCCAAGAAAAAATGTCATGGCTCCACAATTATGAATCCCATTCTGAGGTGCTTCACAGAGCTTTCATATTTATTGTTATGATATCAATAAATGCATCTTGGTACTAGAATCCATGGCAGTTCGTAGTTACTAGGAGATCACAGGATCCAAACTATTAGTTTTCATAAATTATCAGTGAAATAATACAAAAACTGTAATACTCAGATCTCTGATAATTCTACTAATATATTTCTCTCTGTGAAACTCAATCATGGAGTAAAAAGAAAATGCCCAGTTATTATGACAAAGTGCATTCAAAGCCTTAACAGTATATGTATTTTGGTCCTTCAATTTTACCTCTAGAGAACACATACAAAGGAAATAAAATACATGGCTGTAAGACTATTCATCATAACATTGAATATAATATATAAAAATATTTACAAGCCTACCTAACAATAAAACAAGTGATTGATGAAATGAATAGTACATCATACAAGAGAGCCTTAAATGTGTGTTATACAAGAACATTTAATGAAATGGAAAGAGAGTCTCAATTGTGTTGTGAGAAAAAGTCTAAATTATAATTGCATTTTTAAAGTCCTAGAAATGTATACTCCAAGTGTAGAGACTAGATATTGCTTTTTGGTATTATGGATTTCTAAGTTCCCTATAGTGAAAAAGTATTGTTTTTGTATGAAGAATAAAAAATTTTTAAGCATTAAAATTTTACTTAAATGCTTAGCCCATACCTGAGAAAGACTCATTAGGGTCATACGTCCTATAGCCAAGAAAAATATTACTTAGTCTCTTGAATTAATGACAAGGGCTCTGTGTTTTTGCTAGCTAACATCTTCAGGAAAGGGAATGAAGGTCTGTGGCTAAGCCAGCTGACGCAATGCGACTGTGGGGGAACGCGCTTCCCTGGCGTCGTGGGTATGCACGGCTCCTCTTACTGTCGTTTGCAGGTCCATGGGAAGTGTATGTGCAAACACAACACGGCGGGCAGCCACTGCCAGCGCTGTGCACCGCTGTACAACGACCGGCCCTGGGAAGCAGCAGACGGCAGAACAGGGACTCCTAAGGAATGCAGAAGTAAGTAACAAGCCCACAGCTTGCCAAAGCCTTCCTCGTAGAGTAAACTTGTCTGTGGACTCCTTCCTTGTTGACTCTAGAAACCCAAATAAAGTGGTGGCTGACAGACACGTAAAACTACACACACTGCCCAGTGTTCCTTTAACCATTGGAAACGGTTGCTGCCAGCAAGGTTGCCAGTAGGACTGAGCTGCCAAGACTGTGTTGCCTGCTTGCTTGGACACTTTGCGGGCTCTAAGCACCCAACTTGGGGATCTGATGTAATGCAAGCATGGAGCTATAATCATGAAAATAGCTATTTTGAGTTCAGTTCTCAAAACAACCCAATAAAGCAGGTGGTGTGAATCCCATTTTAGAGATCAGGAAACTGAGGCTCAGTAAGATTAAGCGTCTTGCCTAAGTTAGTAAACGAAAGACTGAGGACTTGATCCCAAGGCTTCCGACTCCAAATTAGATACTTGTTTCTGTTATATCATCATGCTTGCTTTTCATTTATGATATTTGAAATGCAGATCAGATTTGAAATTAAACCAGTAAGTCAAGAATGAGATTGCTTTACTAGGAAAATATGGGAACATGAACCAATTCGATCTTTGTAATTTTGTGTTCAGAGAATTGTGTCTGCCCATTAAAACGTTTATACTCAAAAACCTCTACTTTCCAAAGATTTAAAGGCAAGTATGGTGAGTAATGCTGTGAGAAGTCACTTCCTGTACATAAGGAATCATTATTGATTCATTTTGTTTCTAGGAAATGTAAAGGATTTCCTCTAAGCATAAATCTTAATTATCTTATAATATGCTTTTTAGGATATGAATCGGGTCAAAATATCACAACACATCAAGGAAACAATGAAAAACAATAGCACAAGTATTTTCAAATACAGATGACTTTGACAAAAGATTCTGGGTTCTTATTTTAAATCACTCATCAAAAGAATTAAATAATTTCTCCTAAATTCCTTGTGTGCCATTCTGGTCCTCTCCACCGAAACCCACTGCATATCTAAGCACACACAGAATGCAGAGATGCATCCTTTGACGCCACTGGCTGACGATCTTAGAAATGCCATTGCGAAATTGTTACCTAAAGCACAGGGCAGGCCTCTTCTCTGAGAACACTGAGGCTTTTAGAGCGGACTACCTTATAGTCCCCAAAAGGACAGCAGCTGAGCACAGTACTCATAAAAGAAAATCGATCTTCAGGCCAAGTCACTATGCCCTGACCACCCAAAGTTTCTTCCCAAGCTTGCAAGTGAGCATGAATTCAGGTTCACATCCACAATAGAAACTGTCATTTTCAAATAGTGCCTGGCAACTGTGGCTTTTCTTAGCAAGGGCAAGAGACTCAAGGGGGTGCCCCTTGGGAAGTAGCAGGAACAGAAATGATGAAGAGAGAAAATAAACCGAGGGGCACTTAAATATCTTCCCAAAATAAATGCCAACCCCAGTTGACAAGTTAACCATAATATCTCTGCCTACCTAGACAAATCTACATTTTGTTAACTTCGACGCCTATCCTAACACTTACTTTTTAAAATTCATAATATCTAATGAAAACAGAGAAGGACAATAAGCTTTTAAAAATATAGTAATCAGTTGAAGACAAGAGGAAAACAGAGGAAATGGGCATGGAAAAGCTAGAACCCTCAGAGCATACCTTTTTATATTTTTATTTTTGAATTGTACACTATTCCAAAAACTATAAATAAAATAATTGACAAACAGCCTACCCTAGTTTAACTACTAGAATATTAGAGAACTTGTTGCCATATATATATGTAATTTTTTTTTGAGACAGGGTCTCACTAGTAGTTCAAGGTGCCCTTGAACTCACTATGTAGCCCAGGCTGGCCTCGAACTTGCGGCGATCCTCCTGCCTCAGCCTCCCAAGTGCTGGGATTGCAGGCATTTATTTTTAATTATGTGTGTTCCTGCTATGCATCTCTCTTCCAGCCTGCAAGTGCAATGGGCATGCAGACACCTGTCACTTCGACATTAATGTGTGGGCAGCGTCAGGGAATCGCAGTGGTGGGGTCTGCAACAACTGTCAGCACAACACAGAGGGTCAGCATTGCCAGCGCTGCAAGCCAGGCTTCTACCGTGACCTCCGCAGACCCTTCTCTGCCCCAGATGCTTGCAAAGGTGAGTGAATGCATGGCACCTAGAAAAAAAAAAAGGATGCTTTGTGCAAAAGACAACAGTCTTTCCATCCTTCATTTTGCTGGTCCAAGGGCGAGAGGGCAAGAAATTCTCAAACAGTGCACTCATGGACATCAGTTAACTTCTTCATTGATAGGAGCAAAAATTTTCAGCTTGTTAAATGAAAGCAGTACAATATTCATAAAGGTTAGCTTCCTTTTCACTCCCCATGGAGTAAAGTCATTTCTTATAGTGACTAATTGGAATACAAGATGACTAATAAAAGAAAAAGTAATGGCAAATAGGGAGAGATCTTGAAGATGATCTTAAAACTAAATATCTGAGTAAGCTTTGGGAGACTGAGGCAGGAGGGTCACAAGTTCAAGCCCGGTCTGGGCAACTTAGCCACTTGGCAAAACCCTATCTCAGAACAACAAATAAAACACAGGCAGGGGATGTAGCTCAGTGTAAAGGCCTTTTGTTCAATCCCAGTATAAAAAAAAAAAAAAAAAAAAAAAAAAAAAAATATATATATATATATATATATATATATATATATGTTGGCAAAGTTTATTTGAGAAAAAGAATAGAATTTTAAAAGATCTGCCTAATTCGTGTGACATTCCTTGCAACATGCAAGCATGAAAGCACATGGAAAGCTTAAGTCAAATGTGACAACCAGCGCATCTGACTGCCTCAGTATTTCCTCATCTGTCAGCTCGGAAACCGCTGGACAACAGAGCCCGCTCAGTACTGTTCATGGAGATTGATGACTGTGCCCTTCCTTTCCCTACCAAGGACTCCTTGTTCCAGCTCAAAAAACGGTGACAGGAAGGGAGTGATACAATGGGAAATGAGCATGTAAAACCTTGAGATTTTTTTAAAAAAAGAAAATACCAAATTGTTCTTTAAAATAGACATTTTTAACTTCAGGGAGAAGACATGAAATCTCAACATGGCCTTGGGATGGGATCACTTGTTACCAACTTGGTCTCTTAAATAGTAGAAGGGAGATTATGACATGGCTCGCTTTCAACATCAGGCTCCAAATTCGCATTTGTATCAGAATATTTCTTCAAGAATTCTATTTTACTCCAACTCCCCAGACTTTCATTTTAACGGGTTTCAAACACATGTAAAGATGACCTTACTGCCACTCAGTGACTGTGGGACCCTGTGCCACTTATTAAAGCTCTCTCTTTGGACTCTGAATTCTCCATATATAAAATTTCTCCCTGTGATGTTACAATGAGAACTAAGATGTACACGCATATAAGATCAAATGTTTAGCACATTGCCTATCATACAGTAAGCCCTCAAGAAATGAAAACTAGTATCATAGTAATAGTTGTCCTATAAGCTACAAACTGGAATACTATAGTGTTTCTACTATTTATTGATTTAAAATGCCATATGTCAAAGATAATTACTTCTTTAAAAACCACAGTACCTTATGGACTAAAATAAAGGATCTTTATCTGCATAGGGTGACTAAAGGGACCGCTTATAAAAATAGCTTGGAACTGGGACAGCCTTCAATCCTAACACCATTTTGTACAGGATATGTTCTAATAGATAGGTATGTCTATTTGTGCATCCCATAGCCTCTGACCCCAAGCACAAACATCTAATACTCAGAAGGTATGAATCACCACGCTGATAAAAGAGGAAAAGGAAAGAACTTGTTATTTAATAGCCTGGATAAGTTAACAATCTTGTAGGACAACAGGTACCATTTCAAGAAGATTCTTTTACGTAGCATTTGATTGAAACGGTGTGCTGTACAGTACACCTAATATATTCACTCCTTTGTTCATTCACTCTTTCATTCATTCAGTGACTTTATACTGAGTGCCTATGATGTGCGCAGACTTAGAATGCATCAGGGAACAAAACAGAAATCCTTGCCTTTAAGGAGTGTGTATTCTAGCAGAGGAGACAGACAATAAATTTAGTTGATAAGGAATCAGTGTGTGAGAGGTGGTAAGTGCTGGCATCACCAAAGTAGAACAAATAGAACAAGGTTAGAGGGGTCAAAGGTGCCGGTGTCTGAGGCAGGAAGAGGAGTGGCAAGGTTCGGTGCCGAATGGGATGATGGGGTGGGCTGCAGCCCTGGGAAGGTGACATTAGAGCGAATCAGTGAGGAATTATCCAAGTATGTAACTGGAGGAAGAGCATTGTAGGCAAATGCCTAAAGCAATCCCCTAAGACAGGAAGGTGACAGAGGAGTCAAAGGGGAAAACACGGAGGTCAGCGTGGCTGTGTCAGTGTGGGAGTTGGGGAGCAACAGGAAGTGAGATTAGAGAAGGGAGCTGGAGTACGGGGTGACCGGTATGTCCCTGCGGGCCACTCTAAACACCGCAGCTTTCACTTGGAGTGAAATGATGCACCAGTGCGAGGTGTTTGGGCAGAGGAGTGGTGTGACGTGACTTGGTTTTTAAAGGATTGCTCCTGTATTACACAAAGGCAGTCAGTTCACACTGAACTTGCTCTTCTAGCTTTCAACTTTAGTTGAAGTTAACAAACTTCAGAAGTGTTAGGTCTGGCGCGAGTGAAGACAAAGAAGAGGTTGAGAGAAGCCTTTAATGCAGGGCGCGGGAAGGCAGCAATAGAGTGCATAGGACCTTCAGAGGGGCTGGCTGAGAAACAAAGTATTTATGGGGCTTGTTTAAAGGCCCAGCGTGGAGAGGTGGGCAAGGTGACGTTACAAAGAGGGATTGGCGGATGTTTGGCGCCCGAGAGAGGTGGGGGGGGTACTTCCTGCTGGAGCAAGAAGAAGAGAGTGCATGATAAGCTCTCCTCCATGTTGGACCGTCGCCATGACGACTAAGCAGCCTCCATATGAGCTAGAACCCATCAAGAAGGTGGTCCTGGACCAGTACCATCATCTTCACCTGGAAAATGCACTGGAAATGCAAATCCTTGGGCCCCAACAAAGACAAACTAATCCAGGAATTTTGTGGATGGGGCTCAGCAATCTGAGGTCTAACAGGCCTTACCAAGCCCTTCATTGTGATTCTGGTGTGCAATTAAATTTGAGACACACCTTTTTAAATGATGCCCCCAGTTTTATAATGGCTGAAGCAAATTTCTAACATTTCACTAACATTTGAGCATCTACTTTGTGCTGGGATAGCAAACAGCTAGTCATTTGCAATAGAGAATAGAAGACCAAAGGGAATACTGAAAGAAAACTTTGGAAGATTGATCAGGGCTAGATTTTAAAGGCCTTGACTGCTACCCTAAAAAATGTTGATGTTTATTTCCTATGGCACTGGGAGCCACTGCAATAATTTAATTACAGGAGTGTTATATACTTACAGTGTGTTTTAATGATGTATAGTTCAGATTAATTTGAAAGCACTGCATATTGTTCACTGCTTTTTGTTCTACTAATTATTTTTAAACTGGTTCTGTAAAATCGTAAGACAGATAAATCCTCAAAGAATTAAAACAGATAAAGCATTTTTTAATGCCTAAGTCTGACCAATTGAAAAGAGAAATAGAAAAAACAAAAGGTTTACCAGCAGACAGACTTGCAGCCAAAATAAATACCTTTTGTTTGTTTTGGTTTAGTTTTATTTTAGTTTTTGTTACTGTTCTATGTTGAAGCTGTGGTTTGTATTTTTACTAAATGTAAAACGGTTACCAGCATTAGCTTTTTAAATCCTAGGTTACTCATGACTTCAGAGTTTTATGAAAAGACTACAGAAGAGGTTATAAAAGATAAAAAAAAAAAAGACTCCTTGTTAGCGGTCATTATTAATTTATACAGCTAATCTAGGGACTTTCACGGAGGACGTTTTATGGGTTTGGGTCCACAAACTATCAGTTCTATGAAAAACAAACAAAATATGAGAATGTAGTTAAAACTAACAGGGCACATAACTTTACTATTTTTTCAGCCCACAAAAATATCTGAACATTTTTCCACATCAATGGACTTGAGCAATTAGGATATTTTTAAAGCTTTCTCTTTCACTCGGTAAATTCTTATTGAGCACCAAGTTGTCTTTGTTCTTAGAAGTCAGCACTATAAGAGAGACAGTTTTTTTATGTCTAGGGTGTCTGTATACACATATGTGTATACGGGCATCTCGTCACACACACAAGTACCATCAGTATTGTGTTGTAAGTATCGAGGGAAGCACATAGGAGGAGAAATTAATAAAAGTCGAGTGTTCTGAAGGGGTGCTCCCATCAGAGATAACACCAGTGCAAAAAAGGAACAGAAGGAAGAAAGAAGATCGCATATTCTGTCAACCAAGAAGGGTTCAGTTGGAGTAAGAATGAGTGGGGCCAGGCGTGGTGGCGCACGCCTGTAATCCCAGCATGCAGGAGGATCGCTGCGAGTTCGAGGCCAGCCTGGACTACACAGCGAGACCTTGTCTCAAAAAACAAACAAGCAGGGCCGGTGAGATGGCTCAGCAGCTTAAGCGCCTGCCCGGCAAGCGCGAGGGCCCGAGTTCGACTCCCGGAACCCACATACGAAAAAGGGGCCGGTGATATCGCTCAGCGGCACGGGCGCCTGCTGGCACGCGAGGTCCTGAGGTCGACCCCCTGGTACCCACAAAAAAAAAAAAAAAAAACAAGCAGAAAGCACTATGAAGATGGGAGTAGCAGAGAGGAGGAGTGGTTGACTGTAGGTGCCTTTATTTGGAACCCCTTCATCAATGAGCAAGGGTGACTCATGGATTGAACTACCCAGAAGTAGAGAAAAACTAGCCAATAAGCATCCTTTGCGTAGGACCTACCGATATCCAAGTGTTAGATACCAAAGCTATTCTGATGAAAAATCTACCAAGACTACATTAACGTATTCTAAAAACCAAACAAAACCCCTTATACAAAATAAGGGAATTGTAACATGGTTTGTCTGGACGAGTTCTTCAACTCTTTAAATTGCCAGGAGTTCCGCCTACATCTGGGTTACCGAAAGACTTGAAACTAGAAACTACTATGAATAAGTCCTATTGCTCATCATTCTTGGCTTAAAGGAAAAAAAAATGCTAGCATGGTTCTTAATGCACCAAGTAGGGAAATTATGAAAATAGCTAATACCAATTTAGTTCTTTCAGCATAATTTGCAGGAAATAGATGAATTAGTATGGATGATCTGTATTTCCTTCCTTCTTTCTCTAGGCAGTCCTTGCATCACTGGGTAAACTCAACGAAGGCCTGTAAACCTTCATTTCATGACTCTTTAAGGATATGTCTGGGGCAAAGATTCCTGTATCTACTTCGCTAGCTTTGGTCTTCTTACAGGCAACTCTTCCAGAATCTTACTCTGGTTGTTGTCTTCCCTTTTCTGAGCCCGTAGTAGATCCCAGCACGTATTAGAACATCTCACTATTCTCTACCTAAATACTCTCCATAATATACCATTTGATTGCCAATGTTTGATAATATTTTCATTATTATTTAGTAATAGTTTTTCTATCATTAACTTCTTCCTTAGATAGATCCCTACGTCACCTCTTTTGTTATTAACTCTAATACAGCTAAGGACACATAAGTTAACAAACCCAACATTTTTTAGTACTTACAATATGCCAAACTTCATGAGAGGTGCTGATAGAGATATTGCTATAGATGGTGGTTTTCTCCCTATCAGTTTCCAATTTAATTTTGCAAGGAAAATAGCATCAAGAAAAGCTGCAATTTACAACTATCTCAGTGTGTGGTTCCACCAACAACATGGACGATGCTTTTCTAAATGAGAATTTGATTACCTTTGCTGTACTGTGCTCACCAAGGCAGAAAAGCAGCCTGCTGTGCAGGGAGTGGTCCCCTATTAGCCTCGTTGGCCTCATCTGGTTGTTGATTAGAAAGGCAGAAACGCTGACCCCTCCCAGACCCACAGAATCAGAAATACACTTTAACACGTTTCCCAGGTGCTGGATCATACTAAAAGCCGGGGGTGCTGGCGAATGCTTTTCAGTGCGGACTGCAAGCGTTTCAGCACTTAATCCATGGTTACATTTTTAAAATCAGATGGCCAGAACATCCTACTTACCCAAGCATCCAAGTCAGCCACGGTTTACATCTCTATTTGTGTGCATATCAATTTAGCATTTTTAAAACAGATCATGGAGAGATTTACTGAGAGAAAAATGGAACTCTAGATAAATGTCTTTTGTGGCATAGTATTCTCCATAGTTTAATCCTCCATAGACCACTAATTCCATGAGCTTTTAAAAGGAATGATATGAGGGCATAGTTTTTGGTGGCCTTCCAATTTAGGAAGTGATGAATTGATTAAAGGTTTCTTCAGGATTTCTCAGAGCCTAGTATTCTAACATTCGTTTGTAAACCTTTTGCATTGCGCCCACATCTGTATGAAGGCACCACTTGGGAAGGCGTATCCTAGAAGGTTCCTGGAAGACTTGTTTCTCATGATCAAGTGCTAGAACCTACAAGTAAATAATAGCAAGGAAAAAATAAACCTTAGGGCTGGAGTATAGCTCTGTGGTAGAGCACTTGACCGGTCTGTGCAAAGCCCTGCATTCAATCCCCAGCCCTGAAGAAAGGAAAAAAGGAAAGAAGGAAAGAAAGAAAGAAAAGAAAAGGAGGGAAAGGGAGAGAAAGAAAGAGATGGAGAAGGGAAGGAGGGAAGAAGGAAGGGAAGGGAGAGAAGGAGAGAGGGAAGAAGGGGAGAGAGAGAAAAAGAAAAATATTTTATCTCTAACAGTGAGATAATCACAAACATAATATCAATTAAGCCTGGACCGCCAGCCATGACTATATGACAGTTCTTCTCTCCTTTCCTGGTTTCATCTTCTCAGGAGTTGAAACCATTGAAAACTTGAAGCAGCAGCCCAACTAAATTTACTAGAAGTATATAAGTTATAGCTCAACCTAGTCTGGAAAACATGTAATGAAGGTCTCCTCTGTGGCAGGTACCACAGTGAGCAGCAGATGTGTAAAGATGAAAAGGCCTCCTTCCCTAAAGAACCTTAGTTCTAGATGAGGAGAAACCTACAGTAACAGATCGGTTCACTGCATGGAAGTGTCGGCAATGACAACGCAGCAGCAATAGCTGACGTTCATTGAACGCACATGGCCCATTCATGGTCAAAGGCCTGTGTGGATTATTATGAACCCGGACTCTGTAGGGCCAAAGTGAAATGCAAAATTACACTAAGCGCCTCAAGGAGTGCCTGTGGGGTTGGAGCGAAGGCAAATTGAGAAAAGACTTCTTGAAGAGATCCTCCAATCTTTCTTGAATGGGTGTTTTTATTTTTTCCTCTAAAAGTGCTGAAACACAAAGTTTGTCCTACTTTCCAGCCTCAGTGATTGCTTTCATAACCTTTAATGACTTGAGCCAAAAATGAATTTGTTGATGAGAGTCTTCGTAGAGTGCCCGCCATACGTGTAATGGAATTCTTGCCTGGGCCCATTAATGCGTTCAGCAAACACAGGGACTCCACCTTGGGGCTCTGTTTGCTCTTAGGTACCCAGCTTCCAAATAAGCCAAGGGCTTGCTGGCCCCAATTAATGCTCTGAGCTGTTTTTTCCCTTTCAGTCTCCTGATAAGTCCTATGCTAAATTCTATGGCCCTTACGCGCATGCTTATAAATTCATCAAACCTGAATAAACAGGGGCCTGAACCAAATCTCCTGGCCCATAAATTTATTCCCATGAGCAATGAAATCATCTCCGTTATCACTTCCTCTTTATTTCAACATTAACTGAAATCTACTGTGGGATCCAGACAATCAACTACACATTTCCATGCCAAGAAATCACTTCTGAGGATTCTAGCGATGTTGTTTGTTTTTTGAAGACAAGTAGAGATCATTGAAACTGAATTTATTTCTACAACTAGGGGAAAAAATGTTTTAAAAGACAGTGCATTTAAGGTCTGTAAACACAAGGGGAAATGTGAATCTCTCCAGCTAAATCGGGGCTGAGAACAGAAACAGAGACTCAAACTGGCTGACTGCAGAGGGACTAAGGAAAAAGGGAAATATGGTTCTCAGTAGATACTGAGGTACTTGGAGGAATCGTGGCTTTCTCTTCTGAAAGAGCATGGTCTCTTTTAAAGGAACTTATTTGAAACCTCTAGGCATTTACGCGGCTTTGGTATCCTATAACCAAAGTAGATTTTTCTACCGCGGTTGTAGAAAAATGCAAGATTAACCCTACCGCAGAGTGGCGTGCTGGCTTTTGGCCAGGTGGTGGTGGGGTGTCCTAATTTGTAGCATTTGCCGATTTCTATGGCTTAAATATTTGCACCATGGCCAATTTCAAGCTACCACACCATTTTTGTCAGGAAATGAGACTCTAAGCCGAAAGGTGGAATTGTTTTTCTCCTCGGGATGAAGTCAAGCCTCCCCCTTCACAGCCTATTTCTCTGACCTCAAGCACTGCTCTCTCTGGTCATTGGTTCCCAAACCTAGATGTGGACTGGAATCACTCGGGACCATTTACTGAAAATATACAATCTCCGAGCCCTGACCAAGATCTACTGACTCAGAATCTCCAGCAGGGCCTGGATGAGAAAGCTGCAGTTCTTACAAACCATCACTGGTAGCTCTGATTCAGCCTTTCAGTCTCTTGGTCAACATCTGAGAACCTGTCCTATTTCCTCGGTGAGCTCTGTTCACCTTCATCCTTGGATGAAAGATTACGAGCTAATAATCATTTGTAACTCAGTCTAATCGCTGAGTTAGCAGTATCCCCGGTAGAAAATCCTAAGGGATTACTAAACCTCTGGCTGGACACTCTTTTTCTGACATATTGAGGGATGTAAATGCTAGTAAGCATTCATGTTAGTTATCTTCTGCCACTTAAGAATGTCTAACGTGAAACCTCTGTTTTTCGCCAGGATTTCTGGCAGAAATTCTAAAATGTGTACTTTCTGTGTAACCATTTCCAAATAAATATCTGGTTATTTTAACCAGAGAAGTCCTTTTTACACATGGTACACAGATTTATTTACCACAGATGCCTCATAGTCTAAAATGAATGATTGTAATGAAACTAGAGTTTATAATAAAATTCCCTTACCCCTACATTAACATTTACTTTTGCTTAATATTTACATATTTTAGTTCATAGCATTAAACTAGTATAGTAACACATGCTATTGTGTTGATATTTAAATAATCATTGAATTCGATTCATAAAGTTTCTCCTCCTTCACTCTCCTCCTGTTAGTGCCAAAGGATATGTCAAGCGCCGTGTGGATGGGATATTGATAATTATTCTGACAGTTTTTGATAGAAAAATTTCCCCTACTTTAGTAGAACATGTTTGAAACCGATGTTGAGGAATGCCTTGCAGAACAGAAATCACTCTCTTTTTAGGAAATAGCTAGTTAATTCCTTTACAATAAATTTGATTTTATGTCAAGACACAATTTTGAAGTATTGCATAGTGTCTCTATTTATAGAAAAATAAGCAACTAGAAAAGAAAGCAGTACACATTCCCCGTCAAAGTAAACAACCTCTGAAAAGCCTGACGTGCCCTTCCTTCCTCTTTGGTGGGCCAAAGTCGGTGTAGTCAACTGCCTTCTATCAGAGCACAAATAAAAATGTACTTGGTCCCTTTACCCTACAACCTAAATCAAGTGCTTATCGAGAGACCGCCTGCTTACTTGATTATGGTTACTCTAACTAGCCAGCTCTCTTCGTAAAGAAAAGGTTCTAGCATCCAAATCTCTTTTTTTCTTCTTTCTACTTTCTGATTTAGGTGAAAAGTACTCAACCCATGACAACACTCGTGCCCTCACACTCCACTCAAATAGCACCTTCTCCAGTGCCCTCACAAGGAATCTGTATGCAGCCCAGGGGCAGAGCTCTTGCCTAGTATACAGGTTTGATCCCCAGTCCACCCAAGAAAAATAAGAAGAATCTGTATTTCCCTGTTTACTTGTGTCTTTATCAATTATTTCATTCTAATTAAATCCAGAATACTTTATCACAATGACACATTCAGAAACCCCTATGCATCTTCCATTTTTCATTCTTGTGTCTGTGTCCTGTCCCATTGTTTCCCAAGGTCACTAACATCTCTTCAGATAGTAACTTAGTGGATTTTTTTGTCTTTCAAACTCTACTTTTGGCAAAGCCACATGAGCCCATTTCATGGCGTATAAACAACACAGACATCTTTGTTTTACATTGAAACCAACTGTGAATGATTCCAGCATAGAATCGATATGAAGTAACTGTTGTTGAAAAGCAAACTTAAAATAGAACCAGTGACTTGGCAGTAATAGCTGGGAAACTTTAATCTTAGAGCTTTTTTCCCCTGAGCTAAGAAGAAAAACCAGAGGGTTAAAAGTGAAAAAGATAGAGAAAATAGCTGTGCCATAATAAAATAATCATTCTAAGACACTCCTTTAAAAAGATTGAATAACTCATATTAAAATTCACCCCCTAATAAGGTGAAACTTTATGAATGGATAAATAATAAAAGTCAAATTTGGGAAGAGACACAGACAAGGTCATGAAATTCTCTAAAATGTCTCTCTCTCCAACAGAAAATGTAATTCACTAAAAAATAAATAAACTACCATTCTACTGATAAATGCAAATCAGCATTTAATGATGATTTGACAAGTATTAAATTATTAAACCTTAAATCATAAAATATCAAAACCTTCAGAAAATATGAAAAAAATCGGAAGGGGCATAAAGAAGTAGCATTTGTTGAATGCTCCTGTAGACAGGCTTTGGACTGGGCTATTTACATAAGGTCTCACATTCCTCAGTCTTCCAGAATTAGGTGCTGTCATTTCTGTTTTACAAACAAGGACCCTGAGGTTTCCGCTGATTACATGAGGTGTCCAGGCTCACACAGCCAGTCAGCAGCAAGCGTGCAGTTTGAGCCCACGTTTGTCGACTGTGTCAATGACCTACAAAGATCCAAAGAATTGTACTGCACACTGTGGCCTAGTTGAAAACAAAGTAAGAAAATCAGCCAAGCATGGCGGCCCACACCTGTAACACCAACACTCAGGAGGCTGAGGCAAGAGGATTGCTTGGAGTTCAAGGCCAGCCTGAACTGCAGAGTGAGACCCTGTCTCAAAAAGACAGACAAACAGACAGACAGACAGACAGAAAGAAAGAAAGAAAGAAAGAAAGAAAGAAAGAAAGAAAGAAAGAAAGAAAGAAAGAAAAAGAAAGAGGTAGAAATAATCAGACATGTGTCCTAGAGCCAAAAGTAATTTGTAATGGACCTAGATTTTTTTTTAATTGTGCTATTTGGTTTTGAGTAAGGTCCTGCTTACTGATAGCTGTGTAAAATCTGCATCTAAATAGCTGTGTTCATCTTAAGGGATCATAGTATAAGAAAGATAGAGGTGACTAGAGGGTGTTGCAAATCAGCCAACAGAGATGGGAGATCATGCGAATAATCTGTACTCAGATTAACAGTGGAGCTTCTCAAGCAGAATAGAGAGTCTCTACAGTTACCCAAGTTGTAAGGTGGTTAAAAAGTAAGTTACTTCTCTAGAACAAAGAATTATAAGTAAGTATAATTAGATGAAAAGAGGACAAGGATTTCAGATTGATTAATGTGAAAAAAAATTGTTTCAAATGAGAGGCTTTTATGGGTGGAGAATGTCTCCTGCAGAGGTACAATAAAGAGCTCCTATTACAAATAATAAATAAAAACCGGACTAAGTGAAGCATTAAATGTTGAAAATAGTCATGCCCTGGTGACTCAGAATAATGTACTCTACTTTGACCATTTCGATTTACTATAGATTTATGGGGTGTTTTTACTGTTTCCAGTATCTCAGTATTAGTGCTAAGATACTAGAAAAACCTACCAAAGAGTAGCATGAGCCTTTTAGGAGGTTCATCAAAACATAAAACTATTCCAAGTTTGTTGCTTATTAAGAGGCACGTTCATTCAGTCATTCATTCATTCACTCATTCAACAAAGATTGAGTAAGTTGTTAAAATACATCAAGCATGACCCTGGGGTTTGCAGATAAAGAGATGAAACGATGTGGTTCGCAGCTTCCAGGCATCACAGTATATTATAGAGATGGCAGCGAGATGAAAATCATAAACAGATCATTGAAGACCAAAAGATCATCCATCATTAAGAAATATTCACTGAATGATACAATTCATCCTTAAAAAAAAAAAATTCTGGGAGGGAGGCAGGAGGATCGCTGTGAGTTCAAGGCCAATCTAGGCTACGAAGTGAGTTCAAGTCCAGCCTGAACTGTATAGTGAAACCCTGTCTCAAAAAGGCAAAAAAAAAAAAAAAAAAAAAAAAACTAAAAAAAACCTCAACCTATATTTTTTCAGAGCCTAGCATGTACCAGGCCTATTCTAATCACTGTATATACAACAAAATAGGCCCCCACCCCATGGAAATAGACTGGAAATTTACTCAAGTAAATATGTAATTACAAGTGATAAGTGTTATGAAAAGGCATCATACAGATTAATAATTTCTACAAGTAAGAAAATTTGTACACTCAAAAGTTTCTTCAGTTTAAATGAAGTAGCAAACCAAGAATATATCATTGGTTTAACTGCATGAGATCCCTTAGATATGTCCAGGAATAAATAGTAACTGGCTCAGTTACAACTAGTAAACAGGAAAGGATTGATACAGAAATCAAATAGAGGATTTGAGTAGCAGTCACATAGTAAAGCATTAAAAATAAAGGGCATGACTTTAATATTTATTTGCATTTTTCATTTTAAAATTTGTTGAAGACAGATGAGAAATATACTTTAAAACTTTGCATTTATTTTTAAAGCATTAAATACAGGCTGAGCTTCACATATATAAATCTTCTTTTGTGGGGGATACACAACTCTTTCAGGAGACATTTCAGTAAATGAAATGCAATCTCAAATTACTCTCTTATTAAATTTATTCAAGCATGATTCTAATTGAAATTAAATATACTTTGAATATTGCAGAATTAGCTATCACTAAACACCATGTTTGTAACATTTGAAGGATCAAAAGAAAAATGTTTCCAAGGACAGTAAGAGCGTAAATATTTTGCCTTTCACGAAGTTCATTTATAATTTTTTCTTTATTTTGTGTAGCTATTCATCCACTAGCAAAAATAGTTGATAGTAGGAGAAAATAGAACAAAAAAAGACTCTTCATTCACTATTTAATTTCACACTTAATATATTTATAACAGTTCATACTCTCTCCTTTCTGCTTGGAGCTGCATCTCCAAATTATGTCCAGGAAGTCCTATTCGCTCTTAAAATCTTAGCAGGCGGCTGGGCCACTTTTTTTTTTTTTTTTTTTTTTTTTTTTTTTTTGGTTAACGGGGGGACGACCTCAGGACCTCACGCGCCAACAGGCACCCGTGCCACTGAGCGATATCACCGGCCCCTTTTTCGTATGTGGGTTCCGGGAGTCGAACTCGGGCCTTCGCGCTTGCAAGGCAGGCGCTTAAGCCGCTGAGCCATCTCACCGGCCCGTCTGGGCCACTTTTGAAACAACTTTGCTATTAAAAATGCCCCATGGGCCGGTGAGATGGCTCAGCGGCGTAAGCGCCTGCCTGGCAAGTGCGAGGTCCTGAGTTCGACTCCCGGAACCCACATACGAAAAAAAGGGCCGGTGGTATCGCTCAGTGGCACAGGCGCCTGTTGGCGCACGAGGTCCTGAGGTCGACCCCCGGTACCCCCCAAAAAAAAAAAATGCCCCATTAAATGTTGAAAATTGTCATGCCCTGGCGACTCAGAATAATTTACTCTACTTTGACCATTTCAGTTTACTATAGATTTATTGGGTGTCTTTCTGTTTCCAGAAACAGGAATTCTGTAGGGCCTTGGCCTTTTCCAAGGAAAAAGGCGTAGAGAGCTGGGAAGGCCCTGGGGAGAGAGTGGCCCTTGGATAGCAGTGAAAGGTTTTAAGCAGCAGCTTCTTTCCCAGCTAAGGGCCTTGAACTTTGAGTTTTGTTTTTAGAAAAGCTAAATCAGGAGCAAATGCTTTCAGGGCATTTTGCTCCCAGTATAGCTTTTCCTGACCCTAGAGCAAAAGTCAGAGGCATCAGGTAGATTTACAACATAAAACAAGAAGCAAGCTGAGCTCCGCTGGTCGTTTCTACCGCATGTGGCATCACAGAGCACTGTCACATGGAAAGACATGCGGACCGACTCCTAGAGTTCCAGGGAAGGTGCGAAGAGAGATGAAAGGCAGGTCTCAGCCATCCTGTCCGAACAAAGGGAGCCATGATAGTTCCTGGCCATTCTACTTGGGTCTACATACTTTCTACATTCGTGCAGGTGGACGGCTGTGAAGCTTGTCCTCTGTTGCACTGCTGGGTTCCTCCCTCTATGCAGTAGGTCCATGGATCACACCTTACTTTTTCTCAACATATTCTGATCTACAAATGAGGAATTGCAGGTTGATTTTTTTTTTCTATCCAAGAAAAGGCATGTGTAACTTAGGAGTAACTTACTTCTAAAAGACTAAGAGTCATCAAGAAAGCTGTGCTCCTTCTTGCCACCAAAGTCCTCCTGAGCACAAGGCCAGAAGGCCGTTTGGAAAGCCAGTGAGATCATTGATTGATTTCCTGAAAAACTGATCCATATCTGCAGTGAGGCAGTTGTTGCTCTTCCTCTGTGTTCTCATGCAAGCTGGACCAATTTGGTTCTAACACTCACTATTCTTTGTTTGTGTGTCCATCTCTTTTCCCTCACTCAAGAGATATGACTCTTTGTATTTGTCTTTGTATCTTCAATCACTAGCATAGCTCCTGTTAACACTAAAGTTCAAGAACTCTTCAGTGAAGGTGCACATGGATGGATGGATGGATGGATGGATGGATGGATGGATGGACAGATGGCACTTTGAAACTACTATGTTTCAACCAATTAAAATAATTCATTAAAATTAGTTATTTCTTGAGCCTTTGGTGCTACTAAATACCTAACACATTGAAAAATACATTCATTACCTCATTAACTCCTCGAACAACCTTGTGGCATAGGTTTCGTTATTCTTACTTCATTAGTGAGAAAACTGAGAGATGAGAAGGTTAATTTCATAAAGTCTAATTAAAAATAAGCCTCATCACAAGAATTCTAGACTGACACTCAAGTTGTGTTCTTGCCAACTTTATTACACTGCCTCTGTTTCATTCTGTGCTTTCCTAAGAGATCATATAGGCAATTTCCAAACAGCTGTATTTATTATCAGCTTTTGTGGTTGAAACAAATATTAGCTTTAGAGCCTATGTACGCACAAGGTCGTTTGAAAGTATATCCATCTGCTCTTTCATTAACAGTTGCTTTCATTAACATTTGCTTCCTGCTAGCAGATCCTCCAGGGAGACTTCGCATCCTCCCTCTTCTCTGTAAGTGCTTCACAGAGCAGCAGGGCTTCATATGTGGACAGATTGCTGCGAACATACATCTGTAAATAAAATTTGTATCACACTCTGAAATTACCTAAAATTCATTGCTTGAAGGGATTCTATAGCGAATTTTGTACTCATTTCTTCTGTCATCTCTTTGAAATGACACTTTCAATTGTCACTCAATTCAATACAGTTTTTTGTATTATCACTTCACATTTTCTTCAAATTCAATCTCAAAGTAATTATGCACAAGGAAGTCATTTGCATTAAATAATGCTTTTGGCAATATTTGCAAATTAAAATTATACTTGTCATAATTTTGTTTTGCCGCTATGGGTTGTGGGTGAGCACAGCCTAAGACAAATAAATGTTTTGAGAGGGAAAATGATGATGACAATAGTGATTTGTCATCCAGACAGACTACACACCTCCCAAATATTTCTGGCTGACATTTCAGCTTTTAGGGACAGTTCACCATAGCTGTGTACACTAACACCTATCATGAAAAGAGTAATTAAGTTCAGAAGGATAGTACATGACGAGTGTTGAATCTTCACTATTGGGGTTCATGTCTAACAAGAAGACAAAGCTGAAGTCAAAGACTTATGTCATTCTGGGTCATAACTTTGACATTCATTGTGAAAAAGTGCTTGGGTTGTGTTTTAGAATGAACAATCGATCAGAAATGTAAGCTGGGGACTCAGAACTGAACCAGAATTTAAGGCGATCCCTCCCCCCACCCCAAGCAAAAGAAAATATATTTTCATCCTGGAAGAGAAGAAGAAATGTAGTTTGTGAGTGTGAGATATTGACTGGGATCAAACTTCAGGAGTTAGGTATGTAAAGTAAGCCTCAGTGTACAGTCTGAAAAAGTATATCGTGCAAGATGTCAGGGCCTTCTCCCCGGAGCTAGTTCCACATAGTTTCCCAGTGGTATTTTTATCTTGTAATTATGTAAAAATTCACATTGACAGAAATCCACTGGCACATGTGATAGAATCACATTCTTCTCTGGCCATTCCTGAAATGTATGTAGGGTTTAGAACAGAGAGGTCCTCCAGAGAGGTCAACTCTTAGAAATGTTCGAGTTTTCTATTACAGGAAAGAATATGGTAGTGGGAAACCTTATATTATTACAGATGGGGGTCCCACCACAGATTTGTCTTCTGGCTAAATTGCCCCTTGCTGCCGTCAAGAACCAAATGACTTCACTGAGTGATACAGTAAGTACTGGTTTCCTCATCGCTTTTGTATGTGATTTCATTTAAAGTCATCTCTATACTCTTTTGAACATAATACTTTGATATATTCATGTGACATCAGATATAATCCCTCCAAACTACTTTTGTGACTGAACAGATAAGAAACCACTAGCCTTAAAGTGTCAGAGTATCTTATGAGAAAATGCCTAAATGTCTTCGTAATGAACCCCAACTGAAAAAAATAGGAAATTCCATGTAGAAACATCATAACTGTGCTTTTTTTGTTTTTTTTGTTTTTTTTTTTTTTTGGTTTTTTTGAGACAGGATCTTGCTCTGCAGTTCAGGCTGGCCTTGAACTCACTATGTAGCCCAGGCTGGCCTCGAACTCTCATCGATCCTCCTGCCTCACCCTCCAGAGTGCTGGGATTATAGGTGTGCACCACCATGCCCAGCTAACTGTGTGAATTTAAATGAAGCTGTTCTCCTAAAACGTTTTAGAAGCAATATCTTTAGTTTTCTCTTTGTATTAGATACTTTTATAAAATGGAATAATTATTCTAAACTATGGATCTCTTTAAGAACCAAGACTATCTTATTCAGTTTGCTCATTACTTAGCACATAGTGGCTGCTTACTAAATGTTTGTTGGATAAGTGAATGGACAAATGTTGCCTTCCACAAATTCACACACAGTCTTTCAAACAATTTTTATGTTTTGCTTTCAAAGCCCTTTATGTTTTCATCCATTGGCCTTTGCAAAAAGTTTTCAATGCCTTTTAATTCAAGTTAGTGGTTATTTTTTGAGAATCTCTAATCTTCCATTTGCCAATTGCTAATTAAATGCTAGAGATATACATTATCTCCCATTTCATCCTTGACAACCTAGTAAAATGGAAATGTGGAGCAGAGGAAGGTGGAGAGTAAGCACAGGGAGGGTCAGGTGAGCAGGCCCCTTACAGGGGCTGACAGACTGGTTTGACCATGAGAGAAAAAGAAAATGCCCCTCATCTCTAATGGGAAACAGAATGTGGCCAGATATATAAGAAGCAATGTTATTTTTTAAGCACTGGAGTGTTTCAAAGAAAGGATAAATTACATTGAATTGTGTTGGAATAAGGAATGACTTCTAAAAGAAGATAAATCTGTCCTTGAGTTGGGCAACTGGAGTGGCTGCCCTAGTGGTAGGTGGTGGAAAGAAGGGTGCTGTACTTTACCTCTCTCTTCCAAATGTCATTATATTTCAGTTTCAAAAGTTTCAAAAGAAAGCCACCAACAGAGCGCCCACCCCAAATGATCGAACTTGGGTAAGGCATAGGAGGGATGGTTGAGATAGATCTTGAAGGATGTGTAGAAGCTTGAAAGACAGATTTGAGAGAATTTCCTTCTAGAAATTAACAAAGGCACAGAAACAGGAAAGACGTGGGTGCCTCTAGGAAACGCACCATTTAATTAGAATAATGGCTATGTGCGAGAGAGTCAACAGAAAGCAAGACTAGAAATGCAGGCTAGCGCCATAATAGGAAGGACCTGGAATGTTTGGCTGGGTGTAACAGCATGTTATAAACTGCAGATGCTTTATAAACATTAGAATGGTCATCAACCAACATTTGCTAGCTGAAGGAATGAATAAATAAGTGAATATGAGGTCCTTCCTAAGATAATTCATACCCTTTGCAGGAAAGGCACCATTCGGTGCTCTGCTGTAGTAAACTGTCAGCAAGGAGAGCACATGCAGCATTGGGGATGGAAGGTTAACCAAAGTAAGGAATTTTTTGCAAACTTCACACAATAATGCCAGTTTCAGAACCACTGCTCTAATGACTGAACGTGAGAGAGAGCCCTGAACAGAGTACTATGCCATCATGCTTGTACCTCTCTAGCTCCTGTTCTCAAAACTGTCACCAATGACCTCCTAACTGGCCTGCTGCCAATCTCACGTGACTTGAGCATTCTGCAGTGTTTCGCACTGTTAACCACTTGAAACTTTCTCATCCTTTGGCCACCATAACAACACTTTCTTGACTTTTATCCTTCTTCCCTACCTGGCCCTTAACCATCTGTTTCCTAAATTATTACCCCTGCTACTGCCTGTACTATGTGTGTGTTCTCCAGTGTTTGATCCTCGGTTGTCTTCTCACTCAAAACACTATCCATGGAAAGTCTCATCCAACCCTTTCAGCCTCTACTATCATCAGCTGGCAACTCTTAAAACTATTTCCATGACCCCAATTTTTCTGCTAAGCTTCAGATAATTTGCAGTTACCCATTATAACTTAATACCATATCCTTCAAACATCAAAAAAGTTTGTGTTCGACCCTGAACTCATTCTTGTCTCCATCCCTTCCATACCTCCACCCCCAACATGGTCCTATCTACCCCAGCCTTCTCCAGCCCATTCTAAATCTTTGTAAATCATGTCGCTAGTCATTTTCACAAAGTAGAGACCCTAAAATCTTCCTCAACTGTTTGTCCCTTAATAATTTCTTCTTCCTCGTCCAGATAAGTCCCCAAATCCTATCAATTCCATCTTTGAAAAAACAAGTTTTTCATATCAAACTTTTCTCCTAGTCCTACATCTACTGCCCTAGTCATTTCCTGCTCATTTCTGGTTTCTCTTCCTGTGTAGGATGTCATGATTCTGCTTTAAAACTTCTATGGTTCGTAATGCCCATAAGACAAAACTGAGCTTAGAATAGGTCCTTCCACAATCTCAAATCCTATCACAATCCAACCTTACTCTGTAGTTTTTTGTTTTGTTTCCATCTCCCTTCATCTGCTTCCATTCAATGTACACTTCAGACTAAACCCCTCGAAACACTGACCTGCTCACATTCCCCACGCAGGACATTCCCTTTCACATGATTCCCACGGCCTGGAATGTCCTTCAGGTCATTTCCACAAATCCTTATTTGGGCATCTACTATGTACCAGACACTGTTCTGGGGCCTCAAAAACAATATTAAGGTAAGTATCCTACTATCGATGATTTGGAGCCTACCAGGAAGGGAGACAGGCATATCAACAAGTAATAATAAAGTGCCGTGATACACACAGATGAGAAATATATACAAAGAACGGAGACCACGCAGAGAGGAGAAAGTGGCTTGCACAAGGGAGCAGGAGAAGAAAGCATGGTGGACTCTAGATGCTTAAGATGGGGCAAAGCTCTGAAGCCCCAGCCAAGGGCACTGAGACATGAAAGGGGAAGAACCAAGAGCTTCCATACCATCCACAAGCGTAAAATACAATGAGGGTCCAAAAAGGGCTAAGATGATCAATTTTATGGTGTTTTTACCACAATTAAAAATGTTAAATTATTTTTTAAAAATACGATGAACAGGGCCAGTGAGATAGCTCAGCGGCATAAGCGCCTACCTGTCAAGCGCAAGGTCCTGAGTTCGACTCCCGGTACCCACATATGAAAAGGGCCGGTGATATCATTCAGCAGCATGGGCGCCTGCTGGCACGTGAGGTCCTGAGTTTGACCCCTGGTACCCACCAAAAAAAAAAAAAATACAATGAACAGGGTATCTTAAAACCATGTTGGAATGAGCAGCTGCCCACCTTCCCCTCCTTTCCAACTTGTAAATTCCTATTTGACTTTAAGATCTGGCTCCCATATCTGGAGACTCCTGCCCTGGAGTCCTGTGTGATTCCCTCAGCCCGTGTTGCCTAAACTTTTGTCTCTGCTCACAGAGCACTTTATATAGAGCTCTATTTAGTACACCATTGTGTCTGGAAGTTTTTGTTTACTTCTGTTTCCCTCACAAGACTGAATTCCTTAAGAGCTGGCACCATTTCTCATACAAACATAGATCCTATATCTCTATAAGAATTTCAGTGCATTAATTAGTCAATTAATTTAGTATTAATATACAATGACCTAGCACCACATTAACAGCTTTGCGCACATGACCTCCTTTCATCCTTAGAACAGTCTGAGGACAGTTATATTCTTATTTCCATTTTTATAGACAAGCAAAATGGGATGAGAAGCTACGAGTATCTTGCTGAAAGTCATGCAAAGTTGAGATTTTAATGACAAAATAGTAAATGAAGTTTTTCAAGGGGAAAAAGGGGAATGGGATCTAGAATATTCATTCATAAGACATGGTTAGAAGGCTTGGCCTATTCGGCACCAGAAACTGTGTTACACACTTTGCTGAAGTGGTTTCATTTAAAATAACTTCAACCTCATGAAATAGCCACAAGATGTAGATATCACAGCGAAGAAACCAAGGTACAGGAAAATTAAATTTCTTTCCCCAAATCACAGGGCTGGTGGGAGGCAAGTGTATTAACCATGGCCCCTGCCAGCATTTCTCGTTTGATTCTTGGAGGAAGTGGTGGAAAGATGAAAATAAAGAGATTATGAGGAGGAGGAAAGGTTACCCAGGAGACTCGTCAGCGAATCTGAAACATCCGAGGAAGTGGGTAGAACGGACTGAAAAAGCCTGAAGTGCCTGGCAGTTTATTGCACTTCCCTCCCTACGTGGCTCATTTACTCTCCCGCTCCTCGTCTCCCTTCTTCGCTTTCATCTCGTGACGTTGCTTCCTGTTTCCGTAAAATAGCGCGGAGGAAAAGCCCAGCAGTCCCGCCGGTGCGCGGCTCCGTGCGCACGTGCGTGGCCCCCACGCTGTCTGTGAACCGAGCGCGCCCCGGCCGACTCGCGCCTCTTCTCCCTGCCTCCCTGCTCAAGCACGCCGAGCACCTACCCAGCAGTCCCCCTCGGTCATTGACTGTTCCCTTTCCGCTGGGTCGTTCCCATCAACAAATAACATCACACGCACTGTGCCGTCTCCCACCTTGAAACAAAACAAACAAGAACACAAACCTCCGCTTGAGTTCGCGTCTCCATCCAGGTTTAGGTCGCACCTTACTTCTGGGCCCAAAGAGTCATCCGTTCTCACGCTCAAATGCCTCTACTCCAGTCCTCTCCCGAGTCCTCTTCAGTTACATTCCCCACTCGCTGTGACACCCAAACTGCTCCTGTCAAGGACACCAATAGGCTTCACAGTGTTAGATGTCAGAATCCATTTCCATTCCTTATCTTCTTGGTCTATCAACATTTGCTACATTTGATGTTGCCCTCTTCCTTAAAATTTTCTTTGTTTGGCTTCTATTCCGTCATGTGCTGTCTTAGTCACTTTCTCGTCACTGAGACACAATACCCGACACCCACAATTTAAAGGAGAAGAGGTTTATTTTGGCTCACAGTTTGTAAAGGTTTCAGTCTGTAGTCGGCTGGCCCCAAGGCAGGGCGGCATGGCAGAGGGGAAACAGTCCATGGCATGGTGGCAGGAAGCAGAAAGCAATGGGGGAGAGGGGAGACCCTGCCCGCCCATGCCCTAGTGATCCCTCCTCCCACCGGGCTTCGCCTCCCAACATCACATTTAGCTATAAACTCACCAGCGGACTCGCCCACTGATGAGTATCACCTCCCAAAAGCCCCACCTATGAGTGCATGAGGCTTTGGGGGACACCCAGATATAAACCAGAACATACGCTTATGATTTTTTTCCTCTCACAGAAAGTTCCTTCTCTGACTTTTTTACTGGCTCATCTTCATCATCATAACCAAAAGGCATTCGTGTTTAATGCCCTCAATTTTAGAATAGATGATGTGCTTCTTTTCTCAGCAGACGCGCTGCGCTGATGACATCTGGCTTATCTGTAATTCAGTCAGTTTTCATTGTCTGAGCGCAGCCCAGCTGCCTGCAGGAGGACTCTCAGAGCCTCGCTGGTGGAGAAGGGAAGCCACCGTGGGACAGTTGGGCCTCACCTCCAGACAGATGTCGGTCAGTCACCAGTCCTCACCTGTCCTCTCTCTTGTAGTCTGTTCCTGCCATCCCATCGGATCAGCTGTCCTTCCTTTCAGCTCGGTGATCTTCTGTGACCCCAGCAATGGTGACTGCCCTTGCAAGCCTGGGGTGGCAGGGCCACACTGTGACAGGTGTATGGTGGGATACTGGGGCTTCGGCGACTACGGCTGCAGGCCTTGCGACTGCGCAGGAGGCTGCGACCCTCTCACGGGAGACTGCATCAGCAGGTGAGCGGGCCAGGTCTTCTCGCCCACCTATGTGTATTTCAGAGTCTTTTGAAGATCTAGAGTGATTAGGAAAATCCTGCGTGGCTTTAGCGGAGCAAAGATATATTTGCACATCTTTCGCAGAAGTTTTGTCAAATTGCAGAGTCAAGTAATTTGTCCTTGCAAGTTTCTAGAGATCATCTAGCTCATTTTGCAAAATAAACAATTCTTCAAAATAATTTTCTTAACGCACTACTGCTTTCTGGAAAGTGAAAATATGGGGAGGTAGAAGATAAGGTTTGAATCTCTATGAATACATTGATTTCTACTCAAGTTCTAAAACATTCCTGAATCAGTGCTTTGTCGTTTTATTTTATTAGCAACACAGACCTAGACTGGCACCATGAAATTCCTGACTTCCATCCCGTGCACAACAAGAGTGAATCCGCATGGGCCTGGGAGGATGAGCAAGGGTTTTCTGCACTGCGACACTCAGGTGAGACGAGGTAACTGGGATCGCATTTCCAGGTCTGCTCAGCGAATGTGCCAAGCCAGGGACAGCTTTTGGGTCCTGTGAGGAGAACTCTAATAAAGTATGGGCCCAATAAGTACAAAACAAAAATATAGCTGAGGACTATTTAAACTAACTTTTGTTTGTTTTCTGTTTATTGGGTCATATATAGTTAGTATAGAAAATTTCAGAAAAGAAAAAAAGAAAAAGAATGACCTCAGATCTCATTAATCCTACTATTAAGACTTTGGTGTATTTCCATCTCTGAAACCTACTGTTTTACACAGTTAGGAGTGAACCGAGTCGGGCACGGTGGTGCATGCCTGTAATCCCCAGCACTCCAGGAGGCTGAGGCAGGAGAATCACAAGTTCTAGCCCAACATGGGCAACTTACAACTTAGCAAGACCATGTCTCAAAATGAAAAAAAAAAGAAAGGAAAGGAAAAGGAAAAATTAAAATGTATATATATATATATATATATATATATACACACATACACACACACAAGATAGTTAAGACAGATCTACAGCTAGTTTCTCTTAGTTCATTGAAAAGAAAAGTTTGTGCTAATATTGTTTAGACAATATTTCATATTCTGAGTAACTACTATGAAGATAACAATACACAATGTATTGATTATTGTTACTCTCCTATTAGCCTGTTTTAAAACCCTGTTTCATTGTTATTTTTATTTTCTTTTTTTTCCTCTTTAAAAATAAATGGGGAAAAAAAAAGGGTTAGCATGTAGCTTGGCTGAAGGCCCTGGGTTCAATCCCCAGTACCAGATAGATGACTGATATAGATAGGTAGATAGATAGATAGACAGACAGACAGACTATCTTTAATTCTCAACCCTTCAGGTTTGCTTTTCTATGAATTTCCTACCTATAATTACTTACTAGTTTGTAGAAGTTCTTTATAAACTCATTAATTTATCCAACAATTTTTTTTCAGTACCAAGGATTGAACCTGGGGCACTCTACCACTGAGTTACATTCCCAGCTATTTTCATTTTGTATTTTGAGACAGGATCTTTCTTGCTGCTGAGTGGCCCAAGCTGACCTCAAATTTGTGATCCTTCTGCCTCAGCCTCCTACGTAGCTGGGACTACAGGCTTGCACCACAGCACTTGGCCCCAACAAATGTTTCTTGAGTGTCTATGTCATGTGGCGGTGCTGTGAATATAGTAAGTGAACAAGAAGACAAAACCTGAATTCTAGTGAAGGGAAAACAGTAATAAATAAAATGTTTAGAATGATGGATGTTTAGCATAAAAGATGGATGGAGGGTAAGAAGCAGGGATGGAGGATAAGAAGTGCTTGGGAAGGCTATACTTTCAATAAAGGGTCCAAGGTAAGCCCTGTGAAAGGTGACATTTGAAGGGAAAACAAACCTGAAGAAGGTAAGGGAGTGAGCCACACAGGTAACAGAGGGAAGAGTATTTAGGCAGAAGATCCAGCAAGTGCAAAGGCCCTGGGGTGGAATAGGGCTGGCTTAGTCAGGAAACAGCAGGGAGGCTGGGTGGCTGGAGCAGAGGGAGGCAGAAGGAGAGTGCAGAGGAGATAAAATGGAGGCTGCAGAGGCCCTGAAAGGCATGTGCATTTTACTTGGAGAAACGCGGAAGCCTATGGAGGGTTTTGAGCATGCGTGTGGCATTTAAAATATAACGCCAGTCAGCATGGTCGTATGTTCTCCTTTGTCACATTCCACACCGTGAACATAGGCAGAAGCCTAAAAGTCGGATTTAATCCTGGTTGAGGTTTTTCCCAGCAAGAGTGAAGCGACACGGGGTCAAAAGTGGGAAAGGTGGGCTGTGGGCATCCGCAGGCCAGGGGCTTCTGAGGCGGAGCTGCAAGGAAGCTGAGGACAGGTGTGGGGGGCATCCGGGAGGGCACTGCAGGAGGCTGAGACAGGAGGAGCAGCAGTGACATACGCTCATGGGAGTCTAGCTGGAACCAGTGTTCGTGATGTAGACTTGTTGTCTGTCAGGCTTCTCTCTGTGCGCAATCTCTATCTGGTCTGCATCGTGTTTCCTGAGCCAGTACCACAATGGCTTATGTCAGCTTCGTAATGAGCCCCAGTACCTGACACGGCAAGCCCCTCCCTTTTGTTCTTTTTTCCTGAAATTATCTTAGCTATTGGCTCTCCCTTGTTTCAGGTGTAAATTAGATTCAGCTTATTAAGTCCCATAAAAAGCTCTGTTGATATTTTCAGTACGATTGCTGACTTTGCAGGTTATTGTGAAAAAGCAATAGCTTTGTAATACTGAGTAGTTCCAAACATGCCACATCTATGTATTAAAGTCCTCTTTAAGATCTTTTAGTAATATTTTGTCACTTTTCTCCAGAAAGGTTTTACATGTGTTATTTATTAAACTTACTAAGTTTACTAAATTTAATTTGCTAACTTTATTAAATTTGCTCCTGAATACCTTATAGATTTTATTGCTATTGAGAAAATGATCTTTCTAAATGATTATGAATGATATACAGTAAAGAATAAGGTTTGTTTATCGTATTTTGATACTGTAGCCAGCAACCTTGCTGAAATTGTTTCCTAATTCCAATAGTTTATAGGTTATCTTGGATTTTTAAATGTAAACCATCATATCATTAACAAATAAGGACAGTTCTGTCTCATTTTTAGTTTTTATACCTCATTTTTTTCTTGACTTATTACATTGGATAGAGCCT
The DNA here is from genome assembly GCA_028451465.1 of Erethizon dorsatum. NCBI lineage: Eukaryota > Metazoa > Chordata > Mammalia > Rodentia > Erethizontidae > Erethizon > Erethizon dorsatum. Next base: position 11,567,484 of record CM051834.1, read on the forward strand.
CCAGTGTATTTTCCCAGATTTGATGGAAATGTTTTGAAAATTTTACCAGTAGGATATTTGATAGATTTTTGATATGTAGCCTTTATCAAATAAAAGTCATTCTCTTCTAATCCTAACTTTATTATTAATGAGTTTTGTATTTAGCTGACTGCATTTTCTGTCTCTTTTGAGAAAATCATATGGTTCTTCTCCTATAGTCAATTAATGCTTTATATAAAAATAAGATTTTTCTAACATCAAGCTATTCTTTTTTGGTGGGTTACGGGGGTTCAAATCCAGGGCACTGGCACCAAGCTACCTCCTCAGCCTTTTGTTTATTTTTTATTTTGAGACAGGGTCTCACTAAGTCACTGAGTTTCCCAGGTTGGGCTCAAACTTGCAACCCTTCTGCCTCAGCCTCCCAGAGTGCTGGATTACAGGCTTTGCACCACCACACCTGGCTTGAATTTCAGCTATTCTTTTAATCCTAGGATAAACCCTTTTAGTCATGCATTTTTATTCGCACATTGCAGAATCTGACCTGGAAGAGATTTTGTTTTTTGTTTGCTTAGGATTTTGGTATCTTCGTTAGTCTAATTTATGATACTGCCTATGTTTAGTGAAATTAGAAGTTCCCCTCCCACTATTTTTTTCCTATTCTCTGCAGTAATTTGCATAAAAATACAATCGTGCATCCCTTAATGACAGAGATATGGTCTAAGAAATGCATCCTTAGGTCCTCTGTTGTTGTGCAAGCAACATAGAGTACATTTACTTTCTCATAGTAAACTGTGATAGCTAGGACCTCACTAAGCAATAGCGTCTTACGGAAGCAGACTGTCTGCGGTTCACCACTGACAGAAACATCACTGTGGAACCATTCTCGGATGTTTATTAGAACTTGCATATAAAACCATCTCGATGTGGCTTTTCTAAGTCGATGGAAGCAGTTAATTACTAATTCAATATATTTAATAGTTACTAACTTATTTGTTTTATTCTTGAGTTAGGGTTGATAAAGTTTTTTAGAAAATTATTAATTTCATTTCACTTAATTTTTTTTAAATCTTATTGGCATGAAGTGAGGCATAATATTCACTTTGTAAACTTCCTAATCTCTCAGTAGTTAGGGCTCCTGTTTGTCCCTAACCTTATTTCTAGATTTTTTTGTTATGCTCTTAATCAATATTGCTGATTTTAACTTGATTTTCGGAAAAGAACTTTTGGTTAAGCTGATCTTATCTACTTCATTTTTCTTTCTTTTTTTTTTGGAACCAGGAATCGAACTCAGGACCTCACACTTGCCAGGCAGGTGTTTGTGCCACTGAGCTACATCCCCAGCCCTACTTCATTTTTCTTTATTCACTGATTTATATTTTATTTATTATTTATTTATAAAAGTTTGGCCCTTTAAACTTTTATAGAAGTTTTCTTTTTATTTCACTAATTTTTGATCTTATTTTTAAGTGCACTTTTTTATTCCTTTATTAGCTTTGTGAGTCCCATGGCTAACTCGTTTATTTTTAGTCATCCTCATCTCTGCCTGAATCTTTCTGCTTTTGTGTGCAGTATTTTCCTTATCATTCAGTACTAATTTTGTTGTATTATACCTGTCCTTTCAAAACAAGGAGGGCACCTTGGATCTGTTTCTAGGCCACTTACAGGACTGGCTGCCTAACTTGCAGGGCTCAGTTTGAGAAGAAATGCAGAAGAATTTCAGGGTGACGACACAGGGCCCCAAATCAAGCACCAGGCCGTTCTCAGCGCAGGTGTCACACGCAGCACTACAGCCCAACCTAGGTCTGCAGCTTGCTAAAAACTAAAAACCCAGGGCCTGAACAACCACAGTTTGGTTTTGGTTTTTCTTTTTCCCACTTCTTTTCATTAGCAAAAAGAGCCTCACCATAGCTATGTCTTCAAAGAGTGAGCCTCGCTGTGGTCCCCACTTAGTTCCCTTAACTCCGGGTGCCTTTCCCGTCACACATTCATTCATTTCTAATCCACAGAGATTTGCATCTGGTTTTTGGCAGAGGCTCTATCTATTCTGTTTTCTCTTATACCTAATATTGCTCTCTGTTTGGAGCTGGGATTGTATTCAAGTGTGAATTTACAAACCTGTATTGATTGCCTATAATAATTTTCCATCATTTTATTATGAAAATTTTCAGACATACAGAAAAATTTAAAGAGATATCTACCCATACGTCCACCACCTAAAATTCTATTTATCCACCAGTGTATACTTTACATCAGGGGGAAACCACAATTGTAATATATTCTTGTAGAGAATTTATGAACCCTTCAAGAATCAAGACCCCAAATTTGAGAAACACTGACATTTGCAGTCTGTTTTCTTTTTCTGTTTACCATAATCTTATGACAATTTACTTAATGGTTTTATTTTAACTCACAACAGGAAATAAGGTAGGAAGGATAAGGTAATATGAAATTGTCATATTTATCTTTGAAGCATTTGAAAAAGAAAACAAATCTTCCCCATTAATATTTTGCCTGAATGCTTCTGGTTTGGGTTTTTTGCCTTAATCATCTGAATTTTATAATTTTAACTTTAATAGCCACTTGGAAATTTTTTTATCATGCTTTTGTAATGCAATGACTTTTTATAATTCTCCAACTTTTTCCACTAGACCAAATCTGTACTAAGTGGGATTTTAAGACTATTGGACCAATCGTGCCTGCTGCCAGGGAGCTGGGCACATACCAGTCAAGCTCACAAAGTGCTGGCACCGGGGAGGACTCCAGACTCTCACGTCCACCACAGCTGTTAGGTCTATGATGTCCCCAGAGAGCCTCTGAAATTCATCTGGATGAGCTCCAGATGCAGACAGGCTTTGTTCAGTTTCCTGCTAAACAGCAATATTCCCATTGCATATAGGATAGTGCTCCTGGGGGCCTTTTCTCAACAAAAAAGTGATGGCCAGTGTCATAAGAAAAGGAGAGCTCATCCTCAACTCTAGATGCCTACCTATTATCTACCATAAGTTTCCATGGAAAGCTTTAGGCTCTAAGTGTAATGCACGATAGCAGCAAAATGCCATTCATTTCTCTTTTCAGTGCCGAGGATCAACCCAGGCCTTGCACGTGTGAGCATGCTACCTCTAAACTACACCCCGTGCCCTTCATACCCTTAGTTTCTACCACTTCTCAGGAGGTAGAAAACACCAGATGTGAAATTTAACTGCTTGAGTAACAAAACTGGTCTTAACTAGAACCACAGAACTGTGAAAGATGCTCATTTTTTTTAAAAGTACTAGTAACCTAGTGTAACTAAACAGGGTTTTCTCCTCTTCCAGATTTGTTTTAAGAAAATACATCGGGAAGGCTAGGGGTGTAGCTCAGTAGCAGAGCACTTGCCTAGGATGCCTGAGTAGCTGGGTTCAATCCCCAGCACTGCAAAAAAAAATAATAATAATCCAACCCCATCCCCAAAGAATTTTTGTGAGCCATGATCTCATTATGTTACCCAGGCTGGGCTGCAACTCTGAGCTCAGGTGATAGCTGGGATGGTGGAGCACACTTCCCCATAACCCAGCCTGACCCAGAAATGTTAATGTTTGAGCTTTAAGCATATGAAAAAGGAGTACTGTAAGGTAGCCAAAGAGAGACCTTCAAATAATAGACCTACGGACACTTCCAAAAGGCTGAAAGGACTGAAGAGAAGAGCGTTATGCTGAGGAGTAGTACATGCCGTTTGCAGTTGCATTTGGTTTTACAGCACGGTAGTTACCATACTGTCCTGCTTTCATGGAATTATCGAAAGCCATGGCTACACACCTAGGTTACTACAGTTTCTGAATAAGTAATTTTATGTTTGATTATAGGAAATCACAACTGGTTTTAAGTGCCTCTGATTCACCATTTAATTCCACCACAATTTTCCATTTGTAAATCTTATTCTCTGACCTGTGTAGCAGCTTCAGTCAGAGTTTGTATGCCACTGTCTTCCACGTCACTCTCCACCTACCCAGTTTCGCCAGAATCGTACTCTGTGAAAATGATTTGAGTTCATGACTCCAGGGTGAAACTATAGATGAGACTGCCCCACAGTTCCTGCTACCTGGATCGCCAGTGCTTTCCTGATTCCCTGTTTTTCTGAGTTCTGATTCTTTAGCTGCTTCTCCTTCCTGGAAGCTACTCCATATCCTTGCAATAAGGACGTTAGAGAATTGATTACCACAGCCCACCTTTACGCACACCTGAAAAGCTCTCCTCCTAACTTCCCTATTTCTGTTAGTGAGACCATCCTGTCACCTTAGCTGAAAACTTCATTCTCAGGATGTTATTTTTTATAGTTCCTGTTCTCTTGCGCTCATCCAATCCTTTGAAAAGATTTGCAAACCCAAACTCTCAGTAGCCCTTGACATTTTTTTTTTCCAGTACTAGGGCTTGAACCCAAGGCCTTGGCACTAAGCAATATCTCCACCCCTTTTTTAATTTTTTATTTTGAGACAGGGTCTCACTAAGTTGCTAAGTTGTCAGGTTGTCCAAGGTGGACTTGAACTTATGATCCCCCTGCCTCAGCCTCCCAGAATGCTAGGATTACAGGTATGCACCACCACAGCCAGCCTACTTCTTCCATTCTTGACCCATGGCTACCTGCCTAGTTAGACTCACATTACATTTGATTTAGCGGAACATTATAGTGAAAAGATTAGGGCTTCCGATTCATCCAGACTGAGACTTAAATCCCGGCTTTTCATCCTTGTTAGTTGTGTTGCCTTGGACAAGCTAATTAACTTCTTTGATCTTCATTTCTAAATACATCATTATAAATATTAAATAAGAGTGTATGGATAAAGGTCCATATATATATTACGGCTTATTGTTGGCACTCTAATTATTGTTGCTGTTGTTATAATAGACTTTACTAACTTCTAGTATATGTGTAATTTTTAATTCACGTAACTTCAATAAGCTGATAGCTTTGAAAACTCCTTTGTTATCTAACAAATTAAAGTCAGGCCCTAATTGCATATTAGTTAAGTTTGTACATCTTGCCTGCTTCTACCCTTCCCTCTCACTCCATGCCTGGAATAAGTAGGACCACTCACCCTTCCACGAACACACTCGACCTTTTCTTTCTTATATTTCTTTGCTCGTTCTTTCATCTCTGTGTTCCTATCAAAGTTCTACCAGTCAGAGTCTTAGTAAGTAAGTAACTGTAAAACAAAACAGTGTGGCTCAGTGGTAGAGCACTTACTAGCATGCACCAGGCCCTAGGTTCAATCCCCATCACCACATGCACAAAATAAAATTTAAAAATGTCTATCGATCTGGCATAAGCGTTCCTCAGTTAGTGTTCTGTGCTTACCACTCAATGCTTATGAAATGCAGGGTATGAGGGCAGAAGAGCGAAGAGCAAAGGGTAAAGATTATTTCTAATTGTTAAATCCATAAGAATGAAAATCGTATCTATTCTGGATCTCAGAAAATATAAAGCTGAATAAAACATAACCATTGTCCTCAAGGAACATTCTAGAGAGGAAACATAAATAAGTATGGAAAATGCTATATATAATCTATGTACAAAGGCATTTTGAAAGTTTTAACAGGCCCTGGAAAATCTCTTGCACTTAATAATTTTAATACATAATTTCAACTATGGGGAGAGAAATCCATTCTACTTTTTCAAAGTTCATTTCAAATCCCTCTTCAGCCAGAAACCTTTTCCTGTCTTCCCATACACAGGACCGTCTCACCCAGGCCTGATGTAGCTGTCTCAGACCACTTAGCACCTTTTAGACGCTTGCTTTATTTACTTTACTGAATCATGAGCCTTAGGCAGTTGTATCCTGCTCACCTTTATGTATCTGAAGGAAGCAGCACTGCGCCTTACACATCATAGGTGCTAATCAGTACTTCTTAAATGGGCGGCATCCTCACCAACACGCTATATAATCATTTCGTTTTGACTTTTGTTGTCATGAACGTGAACTGCAAAAAGACAATTGTCTTTTCTATAAGTTATCCACTCTTTCCTAACTGCATCTACCACACTTAGGTTGGTACTTTTGGGGGTGATAACTAATTCAGTTCAGAAAGAGGCTTTACTTCTTTGAATGACTTTCACAGTTGCTTAGTATTTATGGTTTACTTTGTGTGAATCACTCAAGGCTTCAAGCTGGATTTACTTTCTCTCTCTCTCTCTTTCTCTCCCCCTCTCCCTCTCTGTCTCCCTTTATTCTCTCAAGAACTAACACAATTTTCCATTTCTTTGTGTAGGTAAATGTGAATGCAAGGAACAGGTGTTAGAAAACGCCAAGGCGTTCTGTGGAATGAAATACACATACGGTGAGTCTGAAATCCTCAAGTGATTCTGAGAACCTATTCAAACTAAAGACAGGGAGTTTTTCAGAAAATGGCAGGCCTGAAGGGTGACAATAGCACATTGCCTAGCACATACTAGATACTTGGAAATGGCAGGCAAGAGGGAGAGGACCTCTATGTCAGCATGAGGACTGAGACTAGCTGTCCACCTGTCTCCTCCCCAATTTCTCTGAATCTCTAGACCCCTCTACCTTCCAAATACCAGGAAAATACATCATATAGAAAAAGGGAAATGGTACTGCCCTGAGTAAAGACTGTTACTACCTTCAACTTCTAAGTGGTTTTTATTGACTGTTAAATATATTAAGATAGCTTATCTCGGCAACATATTCTTGACTAGTGCCGGAGGCTTTTCACTGCTCCATAGTTTATATAGCCTGAAATATGCATTAGAATGAAGAGGAAATTTTAAATTGTGATTCCTGAAACCAAGCCCTGTACAGTATTTAGGTTCTTGATAACATTGTATTTAATCTCATAAAAGATTAAAAAATAAGTGGTAAAAACCACGTAAATCTTAGCTACAATTATATACACACTTCCGTCTCTTCACCTCCTAACTTGGCTAAATAATAAAAGGAAACTTTTGAAATGTACAGTGCCCAATAAAGGAAAAGCAGTTCATAGGGAATGCATTTACTCTCAAAAGCAAGAAACACGATAAGTCAGACCTAACTTAGCTCAGTGAAAATATCAGCTGGTTCTCATTATCACACAGAGGCAGCTCTCCAACAAACAACCATCTTTTAATAAACTATGTTAATTTTCTACTTTAAAAAACTTGAACATTTTTAATGATGCAGTAAAAAACACCTTTGTCTTGTTAAGTGCGTTACAGCTAAAGACTTGGGAAAAAATGGTTTCTCCCTCTCCATTCTTTGGCCTAATGAGGAAAAAAGCATTTGATTTATTTGTTTATTCCTTTACCAGATACTTACTGAATGGCAGTAGTACAGGGACATAAGCCCTCTCGGAGCTTATGGGATAGTGGAATAATACTAGCGATCATTTTCTGAGTGATCGTTTAGCCCCAGGCCAGGTACTATGCTGTGCACCCTTCGCACATTTATCTCATTAGGTTCTGGTCCAAACGCTACCTCTTCTTAACCACTCTTGTGACCTTGGGCAGTTCATTTAAACTTAAAAGTTCAAGACAACATGAGTTCGTAAGACCACTTAGAAGTCTAAACTTGGATAGTTTTGTAACGACAGCTCTAGGACAACAGTATTCTTGGAATATGAGATTAGCAAAGACAGGGCTTTCTCATTACACACAGTCTTCCATCAGAATGCAGATGAGCCGGTCAAAACTCTCCTAATGATGTAGAAAACTGCATCCAAGTGTTCCTTAGGTCTACTTTCTTCCCCACTCCCTCTTACTCCATTACTTAATCCCCAGCCACATCCATTTCTTAGGTGGAATACTGGAGCTCTGTAATGGTAATATACTATGAAGTATATTTTTTTTTAAAGCCAGAAGAAAGAATTTTGAATGTTTCACCAGAGAAATAACGAATGTTTGATCTGCTTAGTCTGATTCGACTATTACCCGATCTATACATATACTGAAATCTCACATGGTATTCCATAAGTATGTATAATTTAGCTATCAAAAAAGGATACTGGAGGTCTGCCATGATGTAGAGGGGAAGTTTCCCTGACCCCAGTCATCTTGAATTGTACATACTAGATAAAAGGGAAGAACAGTAATCAATCACATTATATAATCTCATTAGGGTGTGTAAAATATCTTCTAGCTGTACCATTTTGGTCTCTGCCATAACATTATACACGGTCAACTGTAAAAGTATCATACGGTCAAAATATAAATAAAAACCAGGATAAAAATCATACTTCCTGTTTCTTCTATTTAATAGATTTGATAGCTGAATATATTTAAAGTTATTTTTGCAGATTGTATTTAAGATTGTATATAGCTGGTAGCGTACTAGCATAGTGATATGGGAGATAAAAGTTGAAATGGCTCAAGAAAAATGAAACAGGGACGGTGATATGACTCAGCGGCATAAGCACTTGCCTGGCAAGCTCAAGGTCCTGAGTTCAACTCCTGGTACCCACATTAAAAAAAAAAAGAAAGAAAGAAAGAAAGGTGAAACAGTTAGTATAGATAAATGAAATGAAGCCAGCCCAAAAATGAATGAGCCTAATGATTTTTTTAAAACAAAGTTTCATATTCTGGTCATCATCAATTCACCTTTCTGATATATTGTAAAATGTATATTTAAGTTGTTCAAATGATAAAATAAAATCTATCTATTTTGACTTTTGGGATTATGTTGTTACAGTGCTAAAAATAAAGATTTTATCAGCTCATGATAAAGGGTCTCATGCTGAGGTCAATGTGAAGATTAAAAAAGTCTTAAAATCTACCAAATTAAAGATTTTACGTGGAAAGAGAACATTATATCCAGAATCATGGACGAACAGAGGCTGCACTTGTCCGATCCTCAATCCTGGTGAGCATTCAACTTTCCTGTTTTAATACCTACCTTGTCTCTGCTGATTTGCTGTTGCCTTACATTATCAGAACCACAGCCTAAATAAATTCAGAAAAGCATCTTCTTTTCACCATCTGAATTCTGGAGAAAATCCAAATGGAATTGTTTGAACTGATATCAAAAAATTATTTCTCTTCCACATACTCTTTAAAGGTAAAATATTTCAAATCTAGCAATATAATACTTTCTATCCTAAAAGGAAAGTCTCAGATTGGTTCCAGGTGCCAGCTGCATAGAAAGGACTTTCATGAATTTATCTGCCGCTAGCTAGCATGTTATCTGAAAGCTAGGTCCTGTTACATTGCGACCTGTTCCCAAAGGAAGCTCAAATGCAAAATTCCATCTGTGCAAATAATATTGAATTCATTTTTACTATTGCATGAGAAACATCTGTTTCTCCTGGATAGAAAACAACTCTCGGGTTCTCATTGTGTTGTTTTTCATTAAACGTTCACTCTGGTTTCAAATTAGAAACAGCAGCAAAAAAAAAAAATTTTTTTTAAACAGAATTTTAGAGAAACTTGGGAAATTGTATTTGATCCTCAAAATTTGTGGCACAGGTAGAGGCAAGCCCGTGAGCATAGGGGTTCTTGCCTCTGCACTCTGTAGGTGTGTGTACATACTTCATATGTGGCAAAAGCTACTTATTTTTCTGCCTCCCTCATGAAATTTGAGGACAGGATTTAGATCTTTGATAATAGTATCTTCATTGCCCAGATAATGGTAACATAGCACTCAGATACTAGGTTCTAGTAAAACAAATAATAATTCCAAAAATGTTCTCTCTGAGCCTGCTTATGTTTTCCTGTTCATGGTCGCCCCCTATCTCTTAGCGACACTATCGAAACAGGAGCGTAATTTACATTCTGCGTATAATTCCTCTACATACAAGCTAAGAAACCACAGTCCTGTTCATAAGAAGTCTTCTGTGGTTTTTGATTAATAAATTTGAAAGAAACAAATAGATAACAGAGAGAGTGAAAGAAAAACTAGCAATAAATCTAGACAACCTAAGCAGCAATACGAAGGTTTTAATTTTTCTCACCTGTTAACTAATTTCTCACAGTCTTTTTCTGGCCCTTCAGTGATTTATTTAAATTTTAATAAAAAAGGAAAAAAGATAATTTTAAATCATAAAAGAATAGTTCCAAACTGATGTAATGAGAATCTTGGATTTTGAATACAGGAAACTAAAAATCATTAAGTTTCTTTTGCACAGTGTCGGTGCGTAGGGGCTCTTTCTATAAACACTTTTCTACTATCTTGGCGCTAGAAAAAAAAATCTGCTCAGTTTTTCAGTAAGACATTAAAAACAAAAGCTTCGCCCATCTGCGCCTCCCTCCAGGAAGCGGACTGTACTTCCTAATCAGGTTTCTGCTGGAGCCAAAGAATCGACTGAGTCCGTCACAATTGAAAACATAAGTGCAATTATTCAAAGAATTCTTGAAAACATGTTTACTTGCTTTGAAGAAAAAAACTGGAACCTGCCAAAGCAAAAACAGACACTCTTTCATTTTACTTTACTTGTCCATTTTTACAAGTTGAATAGCCAAAGCCAAAGGAAGCTGATAAGAAAATTCTGAAACCTTACGCATCTTCATGCTTCCTTTCCTATTTTTGACAAGAAGCCATCTAAGTGGGTAACCCTGCGAGTTCGTTCCTTCTTAATTCATGCACACGCTGGCTCGTTCATCAGTCATACATTTTAGAATACCAAGGCTAGCACGAAAACTTATTTTCTTTTTCTATGCATACAAATTAAACTGTGTGCCCTCAAACATGAAGCAAAGTACATGTCAAAGCACAGATATAGGAAAACTAAATGTAAATGCTGATAAGAGATGTAAAAGGAAACATTGTTTTGCATGTTAATTTTTGGTGTAATGCTGCTCCACAGCTTACAGATTTATTCAGTATTATTTATGTTAGTTTAATTTATATTTATACTTTAAATTAATGGTAAACTCCTGTAGTATTTGTTTTACCTATACTTTCAAAGTAAATTCATTTAAAATAGTATACTTAATTTTGGAGCTTTAAAAAAAAATTGTTCATTTGCTTGTTTTTTGAGACAAGGTCTCACTATGCAGTTCAGGCTGGCCTTGAACTCACTGCGTAGCCAGGCTAACCTCAAACTTGCAATGATCCTCCTGCCTCAGCCTCCCAAGTGTCAGAGTTGTAGGCTGCACCACCATGCCAGGCATTTAATTATATTTTTAAAAGAAGATCTTACTATATTAGATATTAGGTGAACAATATGAAGACTATTTTTAACTAGTCTGTTAATAGTAGGACTCTCATGAGGAAGGCAAAGTGACCCTTTAAAGAATGTAATTACCTTATAATCCATTTTACATTATGTCCTCCAGTGTTATTATGTCAAATACTTTTTCTAGGGCATCATATTCCTTTTTCTCTTCTTTTGAAAACATCATGACAGTTATTTTTAAATTTAGTATGTTTTTGTTTACTAATCTTTTTAATAACCTTTTTATTATTGTTAAAGTGATAAAATACAAGTATGTTGCAGAAATTTAGGGAAACTTTCTAAATTTCACATTTCTATCCCACCCCCAGTCTCATCTCTGTTAATATCATAGTGCCCATCCTTCCAGATCCTTCTCTATTTGCGTATACAGGCTCCATTCTGCAACCTGCTTTATTCAGTAATAAGCTTTACCTTCAATTTTAGTTTTTATATTACCTAATATGAAAAATAAAAATGTAAGTGCTAATAAGAGATCAGACCCTCTTCCTATTTCCCAACTGATCCCAAAATGTCCTTTGTTGCTGATTTGTCCTTGCTGGCATGCAATCCAAGATCACACCTTATATCTGGTTTTTCAGAACCTCAAGTCCCTTTTATTCTGGCCTAGTCCCATTTTGAGGACTTGTTGAAGAAACCAGGCCATGTCCTGTGGATTCTCCCACCTTCTGTGCATGGACAGTTCCTCTGGTGTGGTTCAGCTTGTTCCTCTATCCCCTCTAATCTCTAAAGAAAGGTGTGATTGAGTCAAGATAAACACTTTGGTTAGCATCTGTTAGAAACAGTGTCTTCTGCCTCATGTCCAGTCCCATCAGAAGACAGAGAACATGGGTGGCCTGCACAGCTGTCACCTCACTTGACCCTCAGGTCACAGTGAAAACACAGTGGCACAGGTGTTACCACTGACACCTTTGTTTTTTCTTTTGAGACTAGAAAATGAGTGTAAAGTTACTGAGCAGATATAAGCATCCAGTTTTCCATTAGCCATTCTTTTAGTGATCTTTACCAATTGACAGTCTCTTTCTGAATCCCATACTTTCATTAGAGTTTGATGTTTTTTAAGTTCTACTTTTCTCCGTCTATTAGCTGACATTCTATAAGGGACTTTCTCTCTCAAGCTGGGCTATTAGGTTACCATGAAATGCAGTTTTTATTGTAAAGCAGAATAAATGCTGACCTATTTCCCTTCAATTTTCAATTTGCAAAGTAAGGAATGGCTTTAACAACTACCCGAAAAGACGACAATTTTTCTCTGGCTTTTTTTTTAGTATTATTTTGGAATTATGGATTTTTCTTAATGCTGTGTGCTTCCATGCACACAATTATCATTTCTTGGTGCTCAACCTGTCACAACTTTGACAGTTACAACTTTGACAAGTTATAATTTGTTACAACTCATTCTCGCTACCCTCCTATATTCATTTAAACAGATCCCCTGATCCTCTGAAAGCTCCTCTGATTTTTAGCACAATATCTCCCAAACTTACCTTATATCTGCCTGCCTGGACCTAGAATAAGCTGTTCTCCAAGAAACCTCATTTTGTTTTGTTTTGTTTTGTTTCATTGCGTTTTGTTTTTAATGAGACGTTGTTATAAAAGACCACAGTTTTATAAGCTACAGATGTTCATTCTGGCAAGGACGACATTTTTCTAGGTCATTTAAGTGAATGAATGAGAAATATAAAATCGTAAGTTTAAATTTATATTTTCCATTGAATGTCTAGTGTTTTACTTAATTTTTAAGTTATATGGGCCTTTATCTTATATTGGAAAGTTTTATCTTAGGAATGTAATTATTTGCCTGATCCTATAATATTTTTTAAAATTATTTCTAAATACCAAAATTGATATCACTGTATTTGCTGAAGGAGATTATCATTTTTAAATTAATATATAGGCAATGAGACTGTCTGTTCATTTGTGTGTGTGTGTGTGTGTGCATTTGAAAGTCAAAAATTTTTATTTGAAGCCTGAAAAGAATTTTGAAATATAAATACAGCACTAGATCTGATCAAATCTCAACATTTTTTTAATGTATCACAAGCATCCTGCATTCCAAAAACACATTACTTTTATATAGGGAGTATGTGTTATTTGGTGTAATCTATTGCTCTCTTCCAATATGTTTTTCCAAGTGGTTGCTTCCCTTTTTAAATCCTTCTTATTATATACTACCATACACAGTGAGTATCCAGAATACTGATTTTTCACAGTAGGTTTTGTGTCCACGGAACGCTCACTTCTGAAGCACAGGGTGGTACAGTAAAAGTAAAAGCTCTAGGGTCAGACAGACCTGAGTTTGAGTCAGGGTGCTGCTACTCAGTGGGAGACACTGAACAGGTTTATTAACCTTGCTGAGCTCAGTTTCCTCATTTGTAAAAAGAAAAAATAACGCTTCTTTCATAGTAAATGCACTCTTGTTATCTATTACTCCCTATTTCAATCATGCACATATAAAACTAGGCACCATGAATATATGCAACTACTAATGACACATCTCCTCCTTCAAAAAAGTCTAATACTGCATATGCCCACTAACTGTGTTCTCTTTTAGGTTTGGAGTACCTTGTAGCTGGACACGAGGATGTAAGAACAGGCAAATTAGTCGTGAATATGAAAAGCTTTGTCCAACACTGGAAGCCATCTCTTGGAAGAAAAGTCATGGATATTTTAAAAAGAGAGTGCAAATAGCAATCAAGGGGTGGAGCACATAATGGCACTTCTCTGTGTACACAACACCAGCTTAATGAAAAAAAGACCTCAAAAACAAAACTGGAAGTTTTTTTTTAAAGTGCCAAAATGTAGAGAAATGTTGTAATACATGGGTCTTGTCTAACCAGTCTGTTCTGGACCCATGTTTAAATTCAGTTTTGCTTCACAAAGAGAAACGGGAAACCCTACACTGATAGCAGTTTTCTATGGAACTGATTCTGAAAGTCGTAATTATTAGGGACATTTTAATAGCAGTGTGATATTTAGCAGCTATCCATTAAGGGCGGTACCTCTAACTAGGACTCCTCCCAGCTTCGGCTATGTTACTTGCCTTTGATGCTACTTAAAGTAATTAATGAGATTTTAAGGAATCCCCAACCCTACTATCAGGAAAGGTGTTTCTTAAAAAGAGCCTTCCCCTGGGTGTTGTGTATGAACTGTGGTCTGTGGGACGTGAAATGGAACTTCTCCACGCGTGTATAGTATTTCTTTGTATAAAGCACTTTACTACCTACTACTTGTGTTGTAAAAATTTGGAGACTGCTGCTGACAGAAAGAAAAGAAAAAGGTGTGCAAGAAAACCTACTGAAACAGCACTGCCGCTACCCACAGACAAAAATGACCATATAAAAGAAGTTGTTCTATTTAACTCTGAACCCTTGGAGGATAAAACCTAAAAGGAGAATATATTTCCATTAAGTCTCAGCTTTGGGCTAGAGGTTAGATTCCACAGTACTGGCCACCTGAAACTGTTTTAAAAACTAAAAAAAAAAAAGAGAGACTTTAAAATAAGGAAAAGAAATCGTAAGTGTAGAAAGAAATATGTTTGCATAAAGGAGAGGTGGACTTGAAATTTTTAAAAAGCTCATTTATTTGCAATGCACTTGTATACACTTCAAAAATTATTGTAGACACAGAATGTGTTATATTTTTGTGTTTAGTATTTAAACCTAAACATGAAAGCAGTTTTCTTCCTTGTCTTTATTAACAGTAATGGTCATTATATATACCCATTAATTTTAACACAATGTATGTGATAGTACACTAAATTGCAGTTTTTCATTATTTCTCATCTTCTGTACCCATGCATAACCACTATATATAGTTTCTTTCATACTTGAATATACGAAACGTGAACCACAGTGCCATAAGATTAAATTCACATACAGAACATATTTTTCTCCTGAGGTCCTGTGGACTTGCAAAATATATATAAATATATATATATAGCTTTGTTAATTTGTTTTTATATTTCATATATGTAATAAAGGAATATGATCTCCTGATTTTTGTCTCATTTCCTGATCAACTCTTCTAATGATGCTGAAGATTAACTTCTCTTAATGAGAAAATTTAAATCTAATTCCTTAAGTTAAAAAAAAAACTTCAGGGCTGGTGAGATGGCTCAGTGGCGTAAGTGCCTGCCTGGCAAGTGCGAGGGCCTGAGTTCGACTCCTGGAACCCACATACAAGAAAAGGGCCAGTGATATCGCCCAGTGGCACGGGCGCCTGCTGGTGCGTGAGGTCCTGAGGTCGACCCCCAGTACTCACACACAAAAAAAAAAAACTTCAGAAAAAAAGGGACCAGAGTAGAAGCTAATTCAAATAGATTTAGTTTCTGTAGCATTTGGACACAAACTTTTTTCATCAGATACATTGAAATTTTTATATTAAAATTATTTTAACTAATTTTAAAAATAATAAATGTTCATTGTTGAAAATATAGAAAAAGGGCCAGGGATATAGCTCAGTGACACAGTGTCTGCTTGGTAAGTGCAAGGTTGTGAGTTTGATTCCTCGTACCAAAAAAAAGGAAAAAAAAAAAAATATATATATATATAGAAAAAGTATAATGATAAAAAATATTTAACTCTGTTAATGGCTGTTAGTATTTTAGTGTTCATGCATACACTGTTTTCTATGTACATACATACCTTTCAAGTAATTGGAATTATATTATCCATATTGCTATGAAATTTCTTTTTTCCACATGTAGCATGTCGCTGAGCTTCTTATCTATTCCTGTCTTATCTTGTATGTGAAACATTAGTTGAGTTACAATTTACAAACAACTTATAAAGCATATCGGTAAGTATATCATACCAGGAAAAGTATTTTACATACATCAGATATATGATTTTCCATTTTACTTTGTCTGAAATAACTATTACTCTAAGAGAAGAGTAAAATTAGTGGCTATTTTTTCAAAGAGTAAAAAGATGTCCATAAAACATTAAGTAGAAAAATATTTCAGAACAGTACATAATTAGCTCCCAACCCAAAGCACATTTACTGTATATACAGTGTTTTGAAAATTCTGAACAGATGACAGAGCATAGCAGTTTTTGTCCCTGTAAAGGAAAGAGGGGGATTCTACCTTTTTATTCTACATACATCTGTATTGCTTGACCTTCCTTGATCATGAACTATTTTTGTAATATTTGCTCAGTAATTAAAATTGTTTTTAAAGTATGTTCGAGTAAAATACTAAAAGTTTAATTTTATCTAGTTGATCAGCTGTTGGGCCCTAATATGTCTTCCTAGTCCCGTTGGGGTTTGATATTAAATGCTTTCCCAAAGTTCCTGTGCTGAAGGCTTGGTGACCAACCTGTGGCGCTACTGGGAGGTAGTAAAGCCTTCAGGATGGGGCCAAGTAGGGGGAAGTGACATCATGGGAGCATGCCTTAAAGGAGCTATGGGAATCCTGGCCCCTTCCCGTCTCTATCGCTTTGCTTCCTGGCCACTATGAGGTAAACAGTTTTTCTCCGCTATATACTCCCACCATGATGTTCTGCTTCGCCACAGGCCCAAATGCCACATGACAAAAGACCAAGAATGGAAACCTCTGAAATAAATCTTTCTTCCTTTAAGCTGTTGATCCTCAGGTATCTGCATGGTGATTGGAAACTAACACAAGTCCTCTGTAACTAGGATCGTCTTCCTTAGAGTTGCTCTTTCAAACACTCTTTTTGCAACTTTCAAAAAAAAAAAAAAAAGATTGCTGTTAAAATCTTTTCTTGGGCCGGTGAGATGGCTCAGCGGCTTAAGCGCCTGCCCGGCAAGCGCAAGGGCCCGAGTTCGACTCCCGGATCCCACATACGAAAAAGGGGCCGGTGATATCGCTCAGCGGCACGGGCGCCTGCTGGCGCGCGAGGTCCTGAGGTCGACCCCCCGGTACCCACAAAAAAAAAAAAAAAAAAAATCTTTTCTTAAGATCTTGATTCTCAAATTGCTTTCAGCCCATCCACCACAGCTTTAAACTTCCTGTGAGCATCCTTTGGCTTCCAGAGTACAAAAAGAAGAACAGAGAGAAGAAAGAAAACCTTGTGTTGGTTGTAGAAGTAAACAACATGACATAGTGTGACCTAGGCTCCTTGTGACCCTTTCCCTTCCCATCATCCCGCATCCTGCCATACGTCTAGGTGGACTTTCTTCTCCTTGGAATCTTTCAAAATAACCACCTCGGTACTCAGGCAACAGAGCCAAACAAAACTTCCATCTATGGCTTTGCATGAAGCTAAACGCTTCCTGCAGGAGCTGCTGGAAAAGTGTCTGGCCCTAGAGCTTTGCTCCGCGTACCGCTGGGCTTTATGAGTCAGCAGAGTTGCGTAGTCGCCGCATACCTAACTGCACCCTGTGCCTGAGGTCAACACAGCCTGAGCCTTCTCCTTACATCATTTTCCCTGTAGAGGAATGTTGCTAATATTTACTATTTGATGCAATGGAAATTTTCAATAACAGGAAAATCTTTTAATAGTGTCCACTCAAGGAGGTCAAATCTGTGGGGATGGGACAAGTCAAAAAGCTGTGTCCATCTGGTTCTATTAAAGAGAGTAAGGCCCAGGACGGGTAAACACAGGACATGTTAGGGTTAGATTCTTGCAAAACAAATCCTTTTCTAAATGACACTTAGCAACTCGGAGGGGTGGGAAAAAAAGGACATGAAAACGTCCTGCACTGGCTGGCCTTCACCACTCCCCTGAAATGCCTGAGAACAAGAAGGGTGAGCACCGCTTGGCCCCGGGACTGAATTGCTTTGTGAGCATTGTTTCAATGATAAGCAGCAGTCCCCTAACTTAACCTTATCAAAGAGCCAGTTGCTGCAGACTTATTTCCCACAGTTTGGGAGGAAAATATTTATGAACAACCTCAATTTTGTAAGGGAGATTTTTAAGATAAAAATGGAACAGAAGCACAGGGGTGTGCCCCGTGTGACTGATGGTTTGTTTTTTAATCAGTCTCCCAGAGAAGCATTTGTCTGAAAACTACTTTTTCAGACATGATGCCCTGGTCCCTGTGTTCTTACATTTTCACCAAAGGAATTTGAACATTTCTCTACTTTTCAGGCATTAGTGACTATGTATGAAATTGTAATTTTAAAAAGGACACATTCTCAGATTTGTGATCAGCCCATGCACATGTACCAAATAACTAAAAATGGACAGTGTTGTCACAGGAAAAAAAAGAAATATGCAGAGCCAAATAGATATTTCTAAAATGTGAGACCATGTGCTAGCATTAGTAAATGCTTGAATCCATCTGTGTGTGTGTGTGTGTGTGTGTGTGTGTGTGTGTGTGTGTGTGTATGGGTGCAGTGTGGGTGTGTGTGTGGTACCAGAGAAAGAACCCAGAAGCCCTCTACCACTGAGCTACATCCCAAGCCCTTTTACTTACTTACTTATTTATTTATTTAGACAGGGTCTAGCTAAGTTGCCCAGGCTGGCCTCCAATTTGTCATCCTTCTGCCTCAGCCTCCTGATTACCTGACATTATAGGTGTGCACAACCATCCCCAGTCCTCTAGTTTAATATGTAGCCACACCATGTTCCAAAATGTGATCAGTAGAATGAATTACAGTACTAGTGAGTTAGTAATGATTTATAAATTCAAGCATATCCAAGATTTATTAGGGGTAATCAAATCATAGCGTGCTCAGCCCAGCAAGCCCAAGCACAATGGCATGCCTATAATCCCAACTGCTCAGGAGGCTGAGGCAAGAGGATCAGTTGAGCCTAGGAGTTCAAGAACAGCCTGGGCAATATAGCAAGACCCTGTCTCAAAAAATAAAAATAAAGGAGTGAGGATGGTGGGTCAAGGGATGGAGCTTGGTGATGGAACACTGGTCCAGCATGTCTGAGGCCAGGGGTTTGATAAATCATACTAGTGTACCCATCTGCAAATGAGGGACCAGCAGCCAGACAAGAAATCTTGCTTCCTAGAAAGGAAAACACCATTGTCAGAAAATTTTCATAGCATCAGTTAAATGGTCTACTCAGAACTCCTGGATATTATCAAGGATCTCTAACTTGGTGAAGAAAAAATAAGAAAAATAACAATAGCAAACAATAATTTCGACTTTGATAAGCGAGGCACTTTTCTAAGCGGTTCATGCGGGTTATTCTCATTTCATTCTCCTAAGCACCCCAGGTATGTGCTATTATTTCCATTTCCCATATGAGGAAACTGAGGCACAGAGTGACTAAATTGTTCTAGGAAACTCCTCTAATTATTAGGAAGTCTGGATTTGAACCCAAGTGTTCTAACTCACAGAGTTCATATTGCCACCGCTAAGTAGGAACTCTGGCATTTGAAAAGGGGTCCTCGGGACAGGGTGCCAACTGCACCTCTGTCCCCACTGGCTGTTGCTTTTGGGTCCTAGTTGAGAGAAGAACATTGAAGGTCAGCGTTTCTCTCAGGCTTCCTCCTCCACACTCTGAATTATAACACATTCTAATATTCCATTCTGTGATCACATAACTTTCTACTCTTTTTCTCACAGTTACGTTGCCACAAGAGTAGTGGTATTTGCCATAATTGACATTGAGAGGAAATGGTAAGAGTCTTTTTTTTTTAACCCTTGCTCTTCTCCTCTTGGTCTGGCTTTCTAAGGTCCATTTGGGCAGAAGATCTGCTTTTGCATTTAGCCATACAGACCCTGAATAAGGAACCGTGAAACTCAACCACATTTCAAATCAATTCTCTCAGCTCTGGCTTGTGCTGCATGGGGAAATTCTGCTTGCAAGATGAATGAGAAGGAATTATACTAGAGACAAGGGAACAGCAGAAAACAGAACGTAAGCACTGCGTCAATCGAGGAGGAGGAGAAAGGCAGGAAACAAAAGATCAAGACAAAAGAATAAAGGAAAGCAACAGCTAGACACAGAACCACATAGTTTATTCTAGTGTAAGAATATGCAAAAACATTTCAAAGTAGAATAGATTCAGTTAACTGATTCCTCCATGGCTAGACACCATTATCTATATACTGTATTTCTGAATATTTATTCCAAAATTTTTCATCTAATTCTTTTGCTGTTAGATGTGTTTAAAGATCCAGAAAATCACAGAAATAAAACAATACAGAAATCTCAGAAGATGGTAATTAGGAAAATAATTTGTATTACTAAATATTGAAATAAAATTTTTATCTCTTTACAGAGTAACTACTCAACAAAATGTTGAAAATCAGTATGCATTGCCTAAAAATCTTTTTCAATGTACATGTTCATCATAATAATGGCTCTCTCTTTTGTCTTCATTATTTTCTAGGAGCTATACTAAACTTTCCATGGCTCCCCAGCCCCACACAAGGGCCTTGTAAAGTCAGTAATATTATTAGGTTACAACTCAGGGCTGGTGGGAGTAAAGAACTTGTCCAATGTCACAAACAAAGTAGGCAGCAAAACCCTCATTTACCTGAATTTAAACTTTTTACCTTTATGCTCTCATGAAGACTTTAAATTTTCAAAAGGTATGGATAAAAATCAGCAGACATGGGCCGGTGAGATGGCTCAGCGGCGTAAGCGCCTGCCTTGCAAGCGCGAGGGCCCGAGTTCAACTCCCGGATCCCACATACGAAAAAGGGGCCGGTGATATCGCTCAGTGGCACGGGTGCCTGTTGGCGCGCGAGGTCCTGAGGTCGACCCCCGGTACCCACAAAAAAAAAAAAAAAAAAAAAAAAAATCAGCAGACATGGGATTTTAAAATCTTTTTATTAGTCTGTGTTTGCAGTACATAATGTTTACCTTCCTTGTGTGGAGTTGGCACGTGGACATAACTCATCTCAATTCCTCTTTTCATTCCCTCTTCCTCCCTTTCCTTCCCCCTCCCTCCATCTCTCCATCCCCTCCCCATGTGAGAAAGAGCTATCTCCCTATTTCCTACCATCTACCTTCTATTTTTCTCTTCGTTTATACTTTGGGTTTCTTCTTCACGCAGAGTCCCAGGCCCCTCCCTCAGAATGTCTTTTCAAAGTGCTGGGTGGGGACCGGAGAGAAACATTTTCCTAATGGGCACCAGTGCGGACTCAGACGCAGGTGGTGGTCAGACAAGAGCTCGAGAACGCCGCTCTAGACAGTCCCGTAGAATAGTGCTGAGAAAGTCATAGAATTAGTCCTCGGTTCTGTTTCTGCAGACGTACCTCCCTCTGCTCATAAATCTCCTGGGCCTTGAGGACCTTAAGGTAGTGGAAATGGGAAAATAAAAAGATAGCCCTCTAGCGATTCCGCACTCTTCTTTTTTTTTTTTTTTTTCTAATTTATTTATTTTTTTTAAAGACAACAAGTAAACATTCTCCTGTATTAACAAACTCAAGCATTAGAGAATGTACAAATACCTTTTGGAGAAAAACATTACTCAGTATAGGATTAAGCCATGTAAAAGCTAGGTAAGAATAGAAGACTAAGGGATGGAATAGTCACAGTGAAATTGCATTTTCATACTGGGGAGACAACACGATGTCTACAAATGCCGCACTCTTACTTCTAACCTGGTATTAAACACATTGTGAAATACTGAAACTTATCTTTCACATCTTCACTCCCCAGTTCACCTTGGCCAGTCTTCTCCCCTGTGCCCTTCAGCTGTGTACTGCTCAGAGCCTCTCTAAGATACTGGGTAAAATTCTAAATCACCAGCTTTCCCTGTTACCTTGAACAGTGTACCGGCCTGTCAAGATGCTACTTCTACTCTTGACCAAGGCAGTGACAGATCGGTAAGAGAGATCATCCTAATGGGATACTTTTCTATTTTCCCACTTCCAACTTCCTTGTACCACAATGCTTTATTCACCCAAAGAAGCCATGCAAGTCTGCAGACAGCTTTTGATGGGCGATTCCAATCAGGGGAACTTGGCATGTGAAGGAGATATTTTTGGTCAGATGTACCTCTCAATGTCTCCTAAAGCAGGCTGCCTGGGCAGCTCCCTGACTTCCCTTTGGGCAGTGCCAATCCTGCTCACACTCCTAAGGGAAACCCCACAAAGTCTTAAGAAGTGAGGAAAAAGGTGTTTTTTTGTTTGTTTTGTTTGTTTTTGGTACCAGGAACTGAATTCACAACCTCACACTTGCCAGGCAGGCACTGTGCCACTGAGCTATACCCCCAACCCCTGTGAGGAAAACGGTGAATGAGAAGTGACAATGGATGGAACAGAATGGAGACCCTAAGTAACAATCAGAAATGTGGGCCCAAGACACGGGTCATCAGTAACCATACAGACTCCATACTT
Organism: Erethizon dorsatum; assembly: GCA_028451465.1. Taxonomy (NCBI): domain Eukaryota; kingdom Metazoa; phylum Chordata; class Mammalia; order Rodentia; family Erethizontidae; genus Erethizon; species Erethizon dorsatum. Next base: position 11,589,814 of record CM051834.1, read on the forward strand.
TTCTTTTGCATTCTTGTAAATGAGAAATAAAATACAGGATAAATTCCTCTTTGATAGACACTGGAGGGAAGGCAAAGAAATGAACACAACTTGCACCACAGTGAACAGAATTCCTTAAGATCAGAAATGCCCCATCACACTCGGACACTTTCCAAGCCGGCCTTGGGTGACCTTCAGCGACCTACACAGCTTTTGATAACAACTGAGGGTACAAAACTGGATATTTTTATCAGCATGTTCTCTGCTTCTGATAAATGTTATACTGAACCCTTTGAACACAAAATACAGTGAATACATTTTCTAAAGCCAGGATTTATGAGAACGTTTAATTTGCATTTCCCCCAACGCCCCGAATTTTACAGGTTTCACCAAATGCTTCAGGAAAGAAAACTAAGTTTAGGAAAGATTTCCCCAATTTTCCCTGGATCCTACTAGGACTGGATAAAGACTATTTGAGGAGTGTTTAAAACCCCACATATTGGCCATAGCTGAGTTTTCAGGATTCGATAACTTTATGTTTTCCTTTTTAACACTGAAAATGAAGTAAATATATTCAAGAACAAAACAACGAAGAGCCTACAACCTGAAGAGTAATTTAAAATCTATTTTGGTGGCAGTAAGTACATATTGGCCCTTTCTAGCTCTCCCACTGAATTAGTCCATGCATGCATTCCTTACCAAAGTACTGGAATTTAGGGAAGGGTGACAGGAAGACCAGCAGGTTCGGAGTCCCCAACACTGCCGCATTCATGACCTCAATTAGTGCCCTGAACAGCCTTTTGAAGTAGATATCATTGTCTTTATCACAGATGAGGAGCATGAGATTAAGAGGAGTAAAGCAACTTGCCCAAGGCCACACAGCTATTAACCAGTAAAGCCAAGTTTTCGAAACTGGAGACCATCTGATTCCAAACCCTAAGCTCTTTCAGCCGGGGAATGCTGTTCAAAGCTCTGAGCATCCTTCTCGTTGTCACTCCTTGGAGGGCAGCTCTTCATTCATTCATTCCACATGGTTCCTTAGGACTCTCCTAGGTGGAAGGCACAGTCCCAGGTTCTGAGGATGTAGCAACATGCAACATAAAACTCCTGTTCTCACAGAGCTGCTGTGGGGCCTTCAGAAGGGAGCTGTCATTAAGCCCTGCCCTTCCTCCACATTGTAGGGCATATTTATCAAGCTATCACTGCCTGAAATGATTTAAGAGAAATACTGTTTCCACCATTAAAAGGCAAACACAATATAATAGATCTATCATGTTGAATGGAATATGGTCACCCCACCCACCCCGAAGATTTGAAAGCAGTAAGTGGCTAAATTCCTGGAAAGGAGAGCTGTTTAACTGCATGGCAGCTGCAAAGCGGGTGGCCAGTGAGTTAGGCTTAGTGCCTGGAGGGAAGCCGCAGAACCCTACTGTCTACCGGGAGCTGCTGGCATTCCGCTTTCCTATGGGGCTGGAGGTTTCACAACAGCCCCGTCTGATCCTCTGCGTGAGAAAGTCAGGGTTCCCCACCTGCCCAAGCCAGACAGCACTGGCCCGCTGTGTCCCACTAGCCCCCTGGGGGCTCTTCTGTCCCTAACACAGTAGCTGAGGAAGATTCACTTGCCTCTGTGAGAAACTGTGACCATAATAGAAAAGAAATTCTAGACATTCTTTTAAGCCATTGCAAGGTTCCAGCACATTCCAGCTGAGAAAGAATTCAGTCCTCCGCTCACGTCAAAGCGCCAGCACCATCTGTGCGCTTGGTACATTTAATAGACCAAAGCTTACTAATTAATTCTATAAATTCTCTGCCTGAATTTTCCCCTTGTACTGGGGATTGAACCCAGGGCCTTTGTATCTTCCTATTTTTTTTTTTTTTTTTTTTGTGGGTACCGGGGGGTCGACCTCAGGACCTCGTACGCCAACAGGCACCCGTGCCGCTGAGCGATATCACTGGCCCCTTTTTTTGTATGTGGGATCCAGGAGTCGAACTCGGGCCCTGGCGCTTGCAAGGCAGGCGCTTACGCCGCTGAGCCATCTCACCGGCCCCGTATCTTCCTATTTTTTGAGATAGAGTTTTGCTAAATTGCCCAGGTGGGACTCAAACTTGCAATCCTCCTGCCTCAGCCTCCCAGAGTGCCAGGATTACAAGCATGCACCACCACACCCAGATCTCCATCCTTTTTTTTTCTTTTTCTTTTTTTTTTTTCCTGAGACAGGGTCTCACTATGTAGTTTAGGCTGAACTTTAACTCACTATGTAGCCCAGGTTGGCATCAAACTCATGTCAATCCTCCTGCCTCAGCCTTCCGAGTTCTGATATTACAGGCATGTGCCACCATGCTCAGCCTCCATGCCTTATTTTTCATGAACTGCAAGTATTTGGAGGACAACTTGGGATTCAGTGAATTATCCTCTAGCAACGACAGATCACAGAGGTTTGAGGAGTCTCAACATTAGGCAAATACTGCTACTCCAGACCACTGGGCCAGTCGTTCGTGACCTGGACATTGCTACAGAGTATTTTATTCCTTAGGTTTTGAAAAATCCACATCCAAGACTACGTACGGCTGTTGTCAAGGGAGGCACTCACTCCTGTCAGGATCCAGAAAGCCAAATGCTCTTGTGTCCCTGTCTAGGCCCAAAGAGCATCCTCCAAGTCACCCCGTTTTGAATCACCCCGAGACCTCTGCTCACCTGTGCTGCTTTTTAAGCCGATTCACTTTGTATCACCTCCTCATCTTCTTGGCCTGTTTCTTCCTCTGTAAAGAAAGGGAGCAGAATAAAAATAAAAAGCAAAGAAGAGGGGCAGCAAGGGGGAGAGACAACCAACCTACAAACAAATCAGTAAAATAATTTCATATTGTTTTAAATATTGCAAAGGAAATAAGGTTTCACTCCTGGCAGTAGGCAGCTACCCAAGATAAAGCAGTGGTGGAAGGCCTCTCTGAGGAGGTAACAGTGGAGATGGTCACTCTACAGGCTGAAGCAGCAGCCATGGATGTGGATGGGAGAAAGCATTGTGGGTAAAGGGAGCCGGAAGTGCGAGTAAAGGGAACCGGAAGTGGATGCCCCCAAGCCGGGACAAGCTGGAAGTGTTCAAAGCGCACACAGCAAGACGCCCAGTGAGGTTAATGGGACCAGAACACGGGAGCCTTGTGGGACCTTGGAACTCATGACAGACTATGCGGAGTAGCAGTTGGAGGGAAGAGGCAGGAGTCAAGCTACTACCCTCTTAATGCATTCTAAACCGGCCGGTCTGTGAAGACGGGGAAACGCGGCTGTATTTACACACAGCGCTCTGCAGAAAAATCCACAGGGCTTTGCTGGTAGATTCAGTGTGGAAGGTGAGAGAAAGGCAAATTCAGATTGAACCCTAGGCGGACGTGGTGACACATGCCTATAACACCAGCTGCTTGGGAAGATGAAGCAGGGGGATCACGAGTTTGAGGCCCACCTGGGCAATTTAGTGAGACCTCATCTCAAAATAAAAATAAAAAAGGTAGGGGATGTAGCTCATGGTAGAGTATATGCCTAGTGTGTGCAGGGGCAGGGTTCAAGCCCCAGTACAGCGAAGATAAGTAAATAAATACTGTAAGAAGGAAAAGAATGACTCCTAATTCTTTGGCTTGAACTGGAAGGATGATGGTATAACTTACTTAGAGGGGGGAAAAAGCAGATTTTAGGAATGAAAATAAAGTGTTCCATCCCATCTTGGATTTTTTTTTTTTAATGCGTATTAGACACAGAGAGAAGACACCAAGTATTCAGCTGGCTACACAAGTCCAGAGCATAAAGAAGCAAGGTCAAAGGCTCAGCGTCTATATTTAGGAGTCCTAAGTAAACAGATGATATGTTGGTTTGCTATGACCATATAACCATTCCCAACAGTCAGTGGCATAAAACAACAATTTATTTTTGCCCACATGTGACATTGGCTGGAGCTCAAGCTGGGCATCTTTGTTTCCATCTGTGGGTCTGTGGTCACAAGGGCAGCTCTACTCTTATTTCTCAAGTCTCTTGGGACCTGCAGGACAGCCAGGCAAGACAATGGCAACGGCTCAATAGGGCGAGAGGAAGCATGGGAGGCTCATGATAACCTCTACTTCTGTCAGTATGTCATTACCCAAGCAAGTTCCGTGCCCAAGGCCCAAGTCAAGAGCAGAAGTGTACCCTGCCCAGATGACACATCCGATGCAGGAAGTACGGGTGGGGCTAACACCGGTGTCAGTAATGTAGCCCATCACAGCTGAGATCACCCAGGCTAAGAGCATAGGTAGAAAAAAGACCTGGGCCTCAGACACATCCCTAAGGCACTTTAGCTTTTGCTAGCCAGCTATAAAAAGAAAAACTAGCAGCCGGGCATGGTGCCCCACAACCTGTAATCCCAGCACTTGGGAGGCTGAGGCAGGAGGATCACCGTGAGTTCGAGGCCAGCCTGGGCTACATAGTGAGAACCTCTCTCAAAAAAAAAAAAAAAAAAAGAAAAAAGAAAAGAAAGAAAAAGAAAAAGCAGCAAGGATTTAGAAAGAGCAGCAAGTACAGTTGAAGAATAATTAAAGGAATGTGAGAGAAATAAGATAGAGGAACATCTCAAGAAGGAGACTGTCAAATGTTGCTGAGAAGATGTGAACAGAGAAATGGCTGCCTCACTGGAAACCAAGTCTACTGACCAAACCACCACCACCAAAAACAGCAACAACAGAAAAAAAAAAAAAAAAACACCTCTGTCAGAATAGTAAAATAGTAGGATTAAGAAGGTCAAAGGCAATTATAAGTCTGGAAAGGTTGCATAAGGCCAGATTGTTGAGGCTTTTGAATACTTGGTTAAGGAGTTGGAACTTGGTCCTTTAAACAACAAGTAGTCATCCACATCTGTTTGAGCAGGAAATGATATATATCAAGACCGTTTTTAGGAAGAAAAGTCTAACTGCAGTATAAGATATATTTGGTGGCAAAGAGGCCAGGTGTCCTGGTTCTGTTGGTCAGACCTCTTGCCTGGGTCTGAACCTCTCAGGAGAGTCCTCGGTTCTCTTAGACTAAATCCTAGAAGCTTGTGTTGTTGACACCTCTCTTGCCTGCTTCCTCCTTGTCTAGCTAGTCTTAGTTGATTTCTGATAACTACCCAATCAGCATCCGGTCTTTACCTTCTGCCTCTTCTTTCATCTCAGCATTTATTCTTTTAAGAGAAATAGAAGTATCATCTTTCCTTTTGTTACCACCTAGGAAGTCGCCTCTACTGATAAGCCACAGATAGTCATGTGGGAACCACAACTTGGCTTCTCAGACCAGGTTGGCAATTCCAGGCTGCTTCTGAGACTTGTCCTCCAAATCCCTGCTGCTCTCCTCTCCCAGCCCCAATCCCTGTCCATTCTTCCAGACAGTAGAGACACCCTGCTGTCCAGACAACTCCCAGCACATTAAATGTTCATGGAGTTCAGAAGAGGGCAATAGCCCCTGACACGCTGGCATAGGCTCGATTCCTCCTCCTCTAGTTGGCCTCACCTCCAGCCTGGCAACCTTGTGCAAAAGCCGGTCCTATCTAATGTCTCACTTGGTCCCCTGTGTGACTCTTAGCAGTGGGGGGGGGGTGCACTGTGTTGAGCAAAGCAACAATCCTGAAAAGTAATCGCTCTGTCCATTCTGTGGCTTAATCTACACCATTTCCCAAAAAGTCTAAAAGGAAAACACATCAGCAGATGCCTCACGCAATGAAATATTATTAATAGTATTACATAGTAATTTGGCTTGGAAATTTTTTCTCCATTCTCACGCCTGGGCTTCAACAGATCTACAGAAAGATGAACAGGTGGTGTTTCTAGAACACCAGGATTCCTTGAAGCGAGCTATAGTTAAAACTGAGAAGTCATTATTGGATCTGTGCTAGGATTTTCCTTGTTGATTTTATAGAGCCATGATGTTTCTGAGTAACACATCTTCAGTTGCTATGCCTGGTATTTTCCTGTTGTCTGCCAGCCAAATATTCCTTAGCCGACTTGGTCCTAGTGGGAAATGGAGAAAACCATAAAACTGTAAATTAGAAAGTAATGACATTGACGTTCAAATCATAAAAAAAATGTAAAAACAAATAATTTGGCTTTAACTCTGGTTTATACTGTTAACAAAGGATTGGATTTGGCAAAATGGGAAACTGGCAAATCTTATGTATAACTGTCACGTAGTAAAAATTTGTTTCCCTAAACACAGCAGGATCTCCTTTGCCAAGGTTGTTCACTGGAAGTCTTTTCCCCGACAAAGGGACACATGGACTGTCTCGGATCCCCCCGCACCTCGATTCCAGTCACGTCCCTGGCCACAGAACGCTTTGTGACCTTGCCTCTAAGGCAAGGTCCACATGATGACATCCACCGTTTTCTCACATCACACCAGGCATCTTCAGGAACATCCTGAACCCTGGTCTCTGCCCTCAGGCCATTTTATTATTACATGAATCTCAGAGTGTGATACCCGGATCTGATTACCACTGCCAGCAGGCACCAGAGGCTCTGGAGTCTGGCGCACCATGCTGCTCCCTCCAGCCACGGCTCCCCCTAGTGGCCAAGTTTCTACACTCTAACGTCCCTTGTTGCCTTCAGCGCTGGTCACTAACTTCTTAGTTACTTCTTAGTTACTCTGCAATGCCTTTGTCCAAGGGTATTCACAGGAGTGTCCCTACTTGCTGACATAGGTTATATCTCATAGCTCTTTCCAAAAAAAAGTTTTAGTTAAGCTTGCATAAAGCCTTACAAAAATTATAGCAGCAAAACTAGCCAAAGGAGTGTACATAGTCACACTCAGAGATGCCACTTAGACCCTGTCCTTTGGGCTCACTGACAATTCTTCAGTCTCAAGTCCTTGAGTGTCTTCTTGGTCTTTCCTCCACAGCTCGTATCCTGCTATCACCTCCAGATAAAACAAGGACACGTGAGCAAAACTAGCCCGGTAGCTCTCAGTTCCCCAGTGCAGACCCCTGATACTCTGGGACACACTGATAAAGGAATGGTGTCTACGACTACAGCCTATGTAAGGGGCATCACTTTGCATACTTATTGAGCATCTGCTTATGCCCAGTACCAAGGAAGACCTGGCACTCGACTATTCCCACTAGTCCTGACAGGTAGCACTGAAAGGCTGATTGCAACATCAGCTCCTCCAGCCCACCAGCCCTCCAGTAGCTATGGCGCAACACCGAGTAACCGTGCTGTTGAATGGAGCAAGCCCAGGCCACAGAAGAACGCAAGGCAGATGCGGCACAAAGTCTTTCCACCCTTCTCTATCTCCCAAAAAGCACAGAGTAAACAGTGCCCTTAGGGAATGGTCATTATTATGTACTTCCTTTCTTTGCTCATTACCTCATGTCTGCTGCTTTAACTGTAAACACAGACCAAATGCCAAGATAGGGAAGAAAGCCACCAGGAAACCCAACTTCATGTGCCAGACCCACCTTTGTGATTTTGGACATTGCTCTTTGTTTAAAGATGGCAGGAAAAGGTCCCACATGGCTCAGTGCTCATTTGCTTCTTGCTCTGTTAGATATTAAATCCCAGAATCCAGGGCCAGTCTGTCTCCCCACCCGCAGACTAGAACACTAACCTCCAGCCTCGCGCCCAGCAACTGGGTACCTCCCCTCCTCTCCTCTTCTTTTTCCTCCTTTTCTCTTCCCAAGATCCTGGAGTCTAAGCACCATCATACAATAATCAAGAAGTATATGCTGCAGCGTGTTCTCTTCCTTGTGCTTCTATGTACACCGAGGGAATGTACTGTTGATTATCTTAGCCTGCACATAACTTGTGGCACCAAAAGATTCCTGTCAAATAATCCTCCCTTAATAAATTCCCTTTGCCATTGTAAACTAAGACATGACCTTCAAGCATTAATACCCAGACAATAAAACATTTGTGTTATTTAATTAGCTTATTGCTTTTGTTAATGTACATTCCTGTGGTTACATTACTTTCCACTCAACCTGAAAAAAAATACTATATGGGATTACAAAGGTTTTTTTACCAATGTGTCTATATTTTTGCAAAAAAATTTAACCTCTTAGCCAAGATCTCTTAATGTTTTGAGGTTTATCTCATAACAATAGCTAATTTGTTAAGTCCCAGAAAATTAGAACAACAATAAGTCCTTGTGCAAACCTTTGGCATACTGGAGATTTTTGGTTAAATAAAAAGAGAGGGTGTTTGAAAGATATAGCAGAGACCACTGTCTGAATGATTTGCAGCAAATTGGGAAATGATCATCTGGCAGCAGAAACCACAATGGAGAAGCTAATTCAAAAAATCAGAGGGGTTATTCCATGTCGTCTGCATGCTCAAACAAGAGAGAGAGAGAGAAAGAGAGAGAAGCACTGGCTTCAACAAATCCTTAGTTTTCCAGCCAAAGGCCTTTCAGAACTCTTGGCTGCCTGATCAGATGTCCGGGATTGTGAAAGTAAATTTATGGAGCTGGAGGGGGAACTTCCGAGTTACCATAAAAAGGAGATTTGAACCAGATAGCTTGTTCAGTATTCTACATAATTATCTAATAATCATGTAATTATCTAGTAGTTATTATCTCCATTTTATGTATGATGAAACTATAACTAAAAAGCATTAACAAAATTGTTCACAGTCAGGCAACTGAGTATGGATGGATCTAGAAGGCAAACCCTTCCACAATGTTCACTTTATAAAACAGGGTACAAAGGGAGCTGCTGGCTTTATCAGCGATTCCAGTCCAGTCCTGTAACTGAGTGACCCAGGCCCCTGTGCTGATGGTGTTGAGGTAGTCAGTGATACAACATATATTATTGAGTAACTACTATGTGCCATGTACTGTTTGAGGTGGTCCAGGTACAACAGTAAATAAACAGACAAAGCCTCTCTCCCCACTGAGTTTCCATTCTGCTGAGGGGAGGTAAACAAATAAGTACATAATCATGTCAGCCAGTGATAACTGCTATGAAGAAAAATAAAGAAGGGTAACAAAGAAAGGAGAAAACTGGTGGAAGTGCTACTTTACACAGACAAGCAGGGAAGTCCTCTCCAATAAGACGACATTGGCGCTCAGCACGGTGGTACATGCCTGTAATCCCAGCTACTTGTGAGGCTGAGGCAGGAGGATACAAATTCAAGTCCAGCCTAGCAAGACCCTGTCTCAAAACAAAACCTGAAAAGGGGTGGGGATGTAGCACCATGGTAGAGTGCGTGCCTAGCATGCTCAAGGCTCCAAGTTCAATCCATAGTACGGCAACAACAAGATGATACTGAAAGAGACTGAAGGAAACAAGGGGAAGAAGAAGAAAGTGAGTGGAGGGAATACCTAGTAAGGGCAGTCAGCAGGATGCTTCTACATTCAAGGAAAAGCATTTACCGTACTGGGGAGGCCTCAGCAAATGGAAGAGGGAAATTGACAGGGAGGAGGTGAATGGAGTGTCAGGGAGGACGCGATCGTGACCCCCAAAACATTTTGGACTTGACCCAAGTGAGATGGGAAGTCAGTGGGAGGCTTTCAGCAGAGGCGTGACATACTCTGATTTACATTTTAAGAGGATCCCTCTTAATTAGCCAGCTGACTTGCTGTCAGTAGTTAGCCAGGTTCCAGATACAAATAGAATGAGACAAAGGCCAGTGCAAAGAGCAAGGGTTTGCAAATTTCACAGATCTGTGTCCAAGCCTCGGGTTTCATCAGCAGCTAGTTCTATTGTCTTCGGTTAACTTCAGTTTCCTCTACCTCAAAAGGAGAATACTATAACACGCTCTACAGAGTTATTAAGTAAATATTTGTAAAGCACCTGAAATACAGTAGTCAGCTTTAAAAAATAAAAATAAAAATAAAAAACCAGGTATTGGGCCGGTGAGATGGCTCAGCAGCATAAGCGCCTGCCTGGCGGGTGTGAGGTCCTGAGTTCGACTCCCGAAACTCACATACGAAAAAAGGGCCAGTGATATCGCTCAGCGGCACAGGCGCCTGCTGGTGCGCGAGGTCCTGAGTTCAACCCCCGGTACCCACCAAAAAAAAAAAAAAAAAAAAAAAAAACAGGTATTGTAACTACTTAACACAATGATTAACTGAACTACTTCCTCATTATTAAAAATAATATAGGCAAAACCTACATTGCATCATATTTCTTCTCTGCAACTAGAAAAATGACAATAACAGATCAATACTGGGAGAAAAAAATATGCTGGTTTTCTCTCAAAAAACACTATGCCTTCTGGAATTTTTAAGCATATACACAATTAACACAAGTAATGTAATGAATCTTAGTTCAGTGTAGAGTTTCAATAACTAGCATTTATTCAATCTTATCATTTTGTAATATTTTAAAGCAAATCCCAAATATATCATGATTCCCAATATAAATATGTATCTCTAATAGAAAAGAAATTTTTCTTAATCTTACACAATGATCACATCTAATAAGACCAACAATCATATTTCAATATCCTCTAGTGCCCACTCCATGGTTACCTTTCCCAATTGTCTCAGAAGTACTCTTTCTGATGTTCTTGTTTAAACTGAGATCTTCATTATGCCCATAAAGTGTAGTTATCCAGTGCTGCAGTTTGGATAAGGGTCCCACAAAGGTCCATGTGTTAACGGCTTGGTCACCAACCTGTGGCACTACTGAGAGGTAGTGGGATCTTTGAGAAGCAGGACCCAGTAGGAGAAAGTTAGATTGTTGAAAGTAGGCCTTGAAGAGACATTGGTACCCTGGTCCCTTCCATTTTTTTTGTTCTTGGCCACCATGAGGTGAGCAGTTTCCTCCACCACATGATTCCACCACAATGAATGGCACCACTACACAATGAATGGCCCAAAAGCCAGCAGCGCTAACCATGGACTAAAACCTCTAAAACCATGAGACAAAATAAACCTTTCCCCCTTATAAATTGTTAATCTCAGAACTGGGATGGGGGAATGGAGAAAAGAAGGAAGGGAAAAGAAAGAAAAAAATACATATATATATATATATATATATATATATATATATACAAGATAGTCAAAGATAGATACACTACTAATTTCCCTTAGTTCATTGAAAAGAAAGGTTTGTGCTAATATTGTTTGGAGAATTGAATGCTGATATCTTGTACCCTGAGTAACTAATTTAAAGATAACAATAGGCAATGTATTAACCATTGTTACCCTCCTATTATGTTGTCTTGAAATTTTGTTCTATTTTTTTTCTCTTTAAAAGAAAAAAATAAATAAATTGTTTATCTCAGGTATTTTGTCACAGTGGTGGAAAATGTATATGGTTCTCAAATCTCCTTTTATGTGTAAATTTCCTCTTGTTCTTATAACCCCCAGCCCCTCCTCACTTTGATTTTTGGAAATGGTGTCAGAGGGAAGATATACTCTATTAGTGGCAGGTCAGTAATGTTCCCTCTATGTGCTGAAGAAATCAAATGTACACACTGTGCTGTAGACACTCTCCGAGTGCTTTCAGAGAGGACAGGAATGATTTTGCTTCTAAGAAAGGAGATTAAAACTATAGATTCCAGTAGAGAAAATGCCATACCATGGTGAGGAGATGGCCAAGGGCAGACTTAGACTCTTTAACAGATACAAAGAATCACTGTGGAAATGGATCACATGAAACCGGGCATGGAGGTGCACACCTGTAATCCCAGCACTCAGGGGGCTGAGGCAGGAGGATCGCCGTGAGTTCGAGGCCAGCCTGGGCTACATAGTGAGTTCAAGACCAGTCTGAACTGCATAGCAAGACCCTGTCTCGGAAAAAAAAAAAAAAAAAAAAAAATGATCCCATGGCCTGGGGAATTTATATCAATCTCAGAGAATTATCAATCCCAGAATTCTCTGGAATCTGTCATGAGATATGAATTTAAAAGATCACCATGGGGTAATGACCAAAAGAATTTTCAGTTTCCGTGAAAGAGCAATCAAACTTTTTTCTTTGTTGGAAAGAAATAACCAGGGTATTTACTATCCTAGTGAAAAGGGAATGAGTCAGTTTTGAGTGTAGAAAGCCTATAAACCCAATTGAGTTGGTTTAGCTAAATTCAACTCTGGAGTCCTACCTAGGGCTAGTTCACTTTTATTTGTTCCTTCAGATAATTCTTAAAACAAGACCCTAAAGAGTTATAAGGATACTGATAAATTCTGAATGAGCAGAAACAATTATTTTTTGAGATGAGAGAAAAGAAAACCAGGTAAAAGTAGCTTTTTTTCTTTTTAAGATCTAGGGATCAAATCCAGGACCTCACACATGCTAGAAAAGCACTCCACCGCGGAGCCATGCCCCTAACCCAGAATAGTTCCTTCTGATTCCATGGTATGAGTAACTGTTGCCAAAGGATCACTTATGGAAATAACATCTGAGGAAATAAACTCTTAATATCTTGTTCAAGAAATGACTTCTGGAAGCAAGTCAAAAAGCCAAATTTAGATATTGGTTCCCACGCACTGTATCAAGTACAAAATTCCTTTGTAGACCTTCATAAAAGACCAAAATTAGAAATGAAGTATTCGTATTCACTGCAAATTATTTTGGACTTCTAGATCCTTTTAAAATGCCCATGTGAGTCAACATAGGGTGGGAGTTGGAAAAAGAACGCATGGTCTGTCACCCACTCATAGCTAATTCTGGCTTCTGGTAATCAGGGAAACGCAAGAGGCAGCCAAGTATGGCAGATCCGAACAGCCTTTTTTGTTGTTCTGTGTTTCACTCAGTAGTCAACTTCCTTTGGTATTTGTTAGTGTGACCTAGCACTAGCCCACTGTGTTCTGAGTACAGTAATTATCCATCAAAACAACGTCAAGAGTCTAATTTAACACTGATATTCACCTTTAAGATGGGTAATTCAGAAAGAGGAATCACAGTAGTGATTTAGTAGTCTAAAGTAGTGATAAGTAGTCTATCAGACATAAGGGAAAATAGTAGAAAAGGGAGTGGTAGCTGGGTGGGGTCGTTCATGTCAATAATTTCAGTACCTGGGAGGTTGAGGCAGGAGGATCAAAAGTTCAAGGCCGGCCTGGTCTACATAGTAAATTGAAGGCTAGCTGGGGGGTGGGGGTTATTACCCCAAATATCTGATGAAAAGAGAAGGAAAGAAAGAAATTATAGTTATATCTACGAGCTTTTGTTTTATAGTACTGGGGACTGAACCCAGGGCCTTCACAGTGAGATACATCTCCAGCTCTTTTTATTTTTGATTCTGAGACAGGGTCTCACTAAGTTGACCAGGCAGGACCTGAACTCATGATCCTCTGCTTCAGCTTCCCAGAGTATAGGCATGCATCACCATGCCTGGCTCCAAAATCACATTTTTTTTAAAGTTGGCTAAAGCTGGTGTAAGACTGTGGGAAAGGACTTCAAGTTTCCTCCACACTGGGTTGATGGTGGGGAAAAGCAGAGAGGTGAAGAGTGGCCGGTATGTGCCTCACTACTGAACAACCGGAGAGGAGTGGGGCACTGCCTTTGAGAAAGCCTCTCCTGTGAGAGCATTGCCCCGGCTGTCACCCCGGGGCCTGGTCTTTGGACGCTGGGGAAGATTCACCTAGCCTGTTCAAGCACTGAGCTCTCCCAATGGGTGGAGCATCCTGGAGAGAAGGAAGGGCCTAGCGCAAAGGGCCTTCTGGACAAAGTTGTCAAGAAGATATGAATCTCACTATCTTAGTCCATTTCGTGCTACTATAACAGAATACCAAAGACTGGGTATTTTATAAATAATATAGAGTATATTTCTTACAGTTCTGAAGGTCAGGAAATCCATCATGAAAAGACCCACGTCTGGAGAGGGCCTTCCTGCCGCATCACAACATGGTGGGAAGCCTCCTATGGCATGCTCTTACCATGGCAACATGGCACCCTGGCAACCACGGTAGGAAGTCTCCTATGCGTCTCACAGCATGGTAGGAGGTCTCCTATGCGTGACAAACCCACTGTCATATAATGAACCCACCCACCATGAGGATAGGAATCCTTTCATTTTAAATCACCTCTTACAAGTTCCACCTCTCCACACTGTAACATTAGGGATTAAGTTTGCAACACAGGAACTGTGGCGTGCACACTCGAGCCACGACGCTCCCTAGCTAGGAAGAAGCAGGAAGTGTACGCAGACAGCGCAGGAGAGGGCTGAGCTTGCCAAGACTCTCTTCATCACTGGACTTTTCTACCTCCGGAAATGAACCCTCCGACAACGACCCACATGCTGGAGGTGCCGCCCGCTTTGGTTCCGCGCCCTGCGTTACCTTATCTTTTTTTTCTTTTTTTTTTTTTTTAATAACTGTCCTTTTCTTTTACAATCCAGAACTGACAGAAGGCAACAGAATTTTTTAATTTTTCCTTTTTCCATTTTCATAGGAGGAATTCTGGTTACATTTGTTAAAGATTCTAGTTTTTAATAAGTTGCATTAAAAAAAAGAAGAAGGAAAGTTGGCAACTGCTTAAGAATGTTCTGTGGAAGAAGGCATAATGTACTGCTTCTATTTCTTCCAACAAGAACCAAGAAGGCCAAAAGGAAAATACAGAAAGACAGGTTGCAGCTCACTATAAGGAAGAACTTTTTAACACTTTTATCTGCCTATTCATGAACCATACCACTCACCAAAGAGGGAAAATGCATGACACGAAATACACCCAAGATCCGATAACCATCTGTCAGGGAAATTGAATGTGAGTGGTTTCCGGTCTTTGAGGAATAAGGATCCTTGGTGTAAACAATTTGGAGGGCCCCTCTATGGTAGCATTTTCTTTTTTTTCAGACCCTACTCCTCCTCTTCCTCCCTACTCCTTCCAACTTTTAGTTCCCGTCTCATTTGCAAAGCTCTATTTTCGTTTTTTTTTTTCAATTCTTTTTTTCTATCCCTTTTCCCTCTCCTCCTTTTCTCCTCCCTCCATCTCTTGTTCCTCCTTCCATTTGAAAAACATCTTCCTACTTCCTATTTATCTATAGTCTATTTTGCTCCCTCCCCCCCACAGAGATATTTAAGCTTGTGTGTCTGACTTATTTTACTTAATATTATGGTCTCAAGTTGCATCCACTCTGCCATAACGAAAGATAAACTTGGCGCATTTGTAGGTAAATGGGTAGTATGGGTAGTATTTTCATATTTAGAATCTATTAAGAAACTATGATGTCTGATGCCACAGAACTACACACTTAAAAATGCTTTAACTGATAAATTTTGTATTACGCATATTTTACCACATAAAAAAGCAACCATAATGACAAAATATAGTCAGTGATGTTTTTAAAATAAATTTATATTTTATTTTTACAACAACACTTACATATATTGGGGAATCCAAATTATTCATAGGAGGAATAAGATCTAGAGTTCCATAGTACAGCAGGGTGACTACAGTTTACAACAATTTATTATATATTTAGAAAAGAACCAGAAGAGAGAAATTTAAAGGTTCACAACACAAAGAAATGATAAATATTTAAGGACATGGAAAAATTAATTACCCTGATTTGATCTTTACACATTATATATATGTATCAAATTATCACATTATATCCCACAAAAATGTATAATTTTTTACAATACCCTCAAGAAAGGAAAATATTCATTATTCCCTTTATATGTCTATTTACCTGTGAAAAGTGGAATATAACCAGGTATCAATAGAGATACTGAGGATACAAAAGTGAGATAAAACCATTTTGGCGCCTGGCTTTGTGGAGCACTTCTATATGCAAGACTTGTTTTTTTTGAGTCTACAGAAAATACATGCAGATTGGAGAACCTTATGTGATTCCCTAATTTCTCAGGAATCCTCAGCCTGTAGATTGAGAACTACTGGTTAAAAGCAACTTCAACCTTCTTGAACCATCAAACCTCTGTGGGATGCATCATAAACAAAAACACAGGCCAGGAATAACACTTGACTACAGGAATGTGTTAAAATGTGAAAAGTTGGTCCCACACTGACTTGGTCAGATGACAGATTTAGGACCTTTTTCGTGGTAACCCAGTATGCCCTTGAGGAGCAAGCATACGAAAGTGATTGATACATGTTGATTTGTCATTGTAGGTCTGGACTTTTGTTCCTATTGTACAAAACAAAAAAAAAAAAAAAAAAAACTTTTAAAAGCTCTTAAGAAGGAGTAGTTAGGCAGACCTAAAACAAGACTATGAACCACTAGTTTAAAATAAAGAGGTTTTGCTTTAATATCACACTCAATTTTGGTGTTGTTAAAAAAAAAAGTCAGATAGTTAACAATTTACCTGATGTGCACGCCAAGGTATTGGTTGATTTCCTTCTAAAATATGTCCTGCCAAGGGGGACAAATGGAGGGAGCCCTCTGTATCTGCACTGCATACATGTTCTTTTAGCAGAAGAGCTGGGGAAGAAGGAGGGTCTTCTATATTCAGCTATACTATTTGACAACAGAGAACTTCTGGATAATCCAGTATTTTTCCACTTGGCCCCCAGTGGAGCAGGTTGCAATCCTTTCCTACCTGAAGCGCTGCAGGGGGTGTGACAGGTGGAGACATTATTGGACATTTGCATTTAAAGAATTAATAAAAATTCCTCATTTGCCTGAAAGCACCATGAAGTTTATAACCTTGACGCTTTGTAACCCCCTGCAAGGGTTTGTGTCCTGCTATGGCCAAACAAACCAACATAAGTCTGTATTTTAAAGTATGCAATTAGTAATGTGCCATTGGACCTTATACTGTTACTATGCTGTTCCCTTGGCTACAGAATTTCACAAAAGGGAAACAAACAATAGAGAAAATAAAAAAGCATTCCCTGGGCTATGTTAACCTCTAGGTCACCCATATTAATGACAGCTATTCCACACGAACATTCCTGGCTTCGAGTAAACAATCTGTTGAGGACAAAAAGGTCAAAACTGCCTTTCTCTGGGTTGACATAAATGCACTTTTCACTTACTCTTGCCTAGAAATTGAAATTGTGGCGGTTCCCAAGGATGATTTTCTACGTTGAGCTTGCAGATCTACCTTGGGTCCCCTGGGATCTAACCCTAGAGCAGTGCCTGAGGCCAGTCTATCTTGAGGTTCCTTCCCCTCCCTGGGGCAGCACTTGCCCTGTTAAGAAAACCACAGACCACCCCCAATAGATTCCACCAGGAAAGTAGTGGATTCCACCACCAACACCCTGCAGGTGAGAGGATAGGAGGACACCCAGAAAGAAGGCCTGTAGAATATTCAAGAATATTTCCTGAGGCAAGGGAGAGAGGGGAAGCTGGCCCTAAGGCTGACACAGAATCGGAGAGGCAATTAGGACTCCACAGGCCCGCCTCTGCAGAACCCTAGAAAGGGAAATCCTTATTGGGTAAACCACAAATCGGGGAGGCCACTCAGGGTTTTGGTAGAGACTCAAGCGCCCTCTAGAGGAGACACTGAGGTTTGAAGATGTCAGGATGGGTAGGGGGGCTGGTTCCCCACACAAGCAGGACAAAGCCTCAGACCACGCACAGCTGGGAGCTGCCAGGAAGCCCTGGGCCATAAGAAGCGTTTCCCAAGAGCCTCAGTGTCTCCTATTCCTGTCTGTCAACCTTTTTAAGCAGCAACAGGCTCACGGCAGACAACCACCTACCACGGGGTTCCACAAACTTTCAAAAGGGACCAAGTGGGTCCTCCCTTATTTCTCGTGTCCCGTGAGACTGAAGTGCAGAGGACACCCAGGGTGGCCTTGGGAGAGAGGTAAGAGAAGGTCACTGCGATTTTTGCAGAATTAGTTTATTTGGGAGAGAACAGATCATCCTGATACTATTCCAAAAACTTCCATCTGTTATAGGGTAGTTTCTAAAGAAATGGCGCACCAAATCGTAAGTACTCCAGGTTCTTCTTGCCCCAACAAAGAATTGGATGAGACAAGCCAATACCGGTGCCAAAAGTTTATTTTTTGGAAATTTATTTGGAAAGTGCTGTAAAAGGGTATGGGAGAACCAGCTCTGCAGAGCGAAATTAGGCTGAACGAAGAGAAAAAGAGGGTAAAAGCAAAATTGAAAGTACACACCACATGTGCTACCTTGCAAACTCACGCATGGCAGCCGCTTTCCAAGATGGCCCTCTTTTTTATGCCACCCACCTCTGGTGGGAGCTCCCCAGAAGTTCTACATACGGGATCCTGGTGTTGCCCTGGGATCTTGTATTTGATGGGTCCCACTCATTTTCCCAGCCAGCTTTGCCACGCCCTATCTCCTATATCACATCTGAAGGTTACATGACTGGGGAATAAATACCCCCCCAAAAAAAGTAACCAACTGGAAGAAAACATAAGATTATCTCCTAAAACGTAAACTAAAAATGAGTTAGAATTATCTAGGATGTTTGTTATAAACAAGATTAAGGGTCCCACTTCAGATAATTAGAATTTCCAGAAGTGGGTCTCAGACATCTGTATCTATAACAGCTGCCCCAGGTCATACTGATCACCGGCACAGAGGTTTAGAGTGGCTGTATAATGTGGCAACTCACAGAGCCTACAAGGACCAGGAGCCAACACTGGGTAACCTCCAAGCCTAGATTGCAATCCGCATTCATGCGACAAACGTAGGCCCATACTTACCAGTGGTAGCTACTGGCATGTCTACGCAACAGCCCACACAGGCAATCGCCAAAAGATCCAGTGACAAGAGAGTTCTCCGCTTGTCCTTAGTCGAAGGCTCACCCAAGTCTTCAACTCCTTCCTCAGAACTGCTTCTTCCAAGGAACTGACCAGGGAATTAAGGGAGTTCCCAGCTTAAACTAGAATATAACAGAACTCCCTAAGAAAAAGCAGAAGAGTCTCCCAGCATTCCTAGAAAAAAGTCACTTGGAATCCTTTGCTTCTAAACTGCCATCAGCTGTCAGACAGAACATCAACATAATGAAAGGCTGTTATGGGGATTTTTCTTAAAGAAGAATAACATATTAAATGTACATAAAACCATTTACTAATCAATAACACCATTATTTTACACACAGTTATATTCTACTTTATAAAGCAGGGCTATTAAATTGGAGCCTCCTCCTCATCAATTTCCATATCACTTCTTACAGAGAGCGTAATCCGCAGTGTCAAGTGGTGACATTCCATGTGGCATAAAATTTTCTGACCTTGGGCCAGTGATATAGCACAGCGGCATAAGCACCTGCTTGGCAAGCGCAAGGTCCTGAGTTCGACTCCTGGTACTCATATATAAAAAAAAATTTCCTGACCTTCTTTACTACTTTTAGGATTAACATGATAATTTCTAGGGACATAAGGATGTCTAGCCAACACACACACACACAGAACAATACCCAGATATTTTCTGCATTCTGCATTTTTGTGTGTGCGTGTGGGAATTGAACTCAGGACCTTGAGCTTGCCAGGCAGGCACTTGTGCCGCTGAGCTATATCCCCGGCCCTCTGCACTTTTTATTTTCTTGTTTAAATTACATGTGACAGGGAATCAGACAGCTGTTTAATACAGTTAGAGCGTTTTGACATACTTTACTGCCTGAATCTACATGATAAACGAATCAGTCCTGTCAGTCTTGCCTATAGTTGGCAACTTCTGCGTCCTTTCACTTGTGCTGCTAGGGCCGTGATACATAACCCTTTTCTCATGTCGCAGTGCAGTAATGAAATGAAGTATTGGCGGGTGGACCCCTCTTGGGATCTGTAGAACATGTGGTTTTTGTTAATCATGAAAATAAGGAAATGAAGCCAGTCTTTCAGTGACAAACGTTTGCTCTTTTATAAGAATTTTATACTCCATAGCTCCATTTCCATGCTCTTCTGAATACACAGTAACTTTTTTCAATTTTTTTTTTTGCGTGTGTGTGGGTTCCGGGAGTCAAACTCAGGACCTCACACTTGCCAGGCAGGCGCTTATGCCGCTGAGCCATCTCACCAGTCCCTCAATGTTATTTTAAAGTATAATCTTTTTTGAATCAATTTTAAATGACACCAAGGGACCCAAATTTAAATTTAAATATTTATGGAGCTATGCAAATAAAATCAACTGAAGCGGATGATGATAGAAACTTCTATACAAGGCTGAGTTTCTAATGTACACAACAAATAGTAATTACGTACCAAATTGTTCTATTCACAGCTCTGGTGCGCAGCTGGCAATTTCAGAATCATTGAAATGTAAAAGGGGGCCAGGGATACAGCTCAGCAGCACAGCACCTGCCTGGCAAGTGCAAGGCCCTGAGTTCAATTCCCAGTATCCAAAACAAACAAAAAGAAAAGACATGTAAAAGGGAGGAGAAAAAACTCCTACAAAGGTACAATGCTGCTGGCACCAAATGATATATATGTTTTACACACAGAAAATGTACCTCTTTGAACCCAAAGTTTCCCAAATATATGCACTGTACATTTCCATAATTTGAGACTCATCTGTCCCAAGTTTACAGGTAAGTTTTATTTTATGACATATAATACTGCAGCATTGAGCTGGGCATAGTGGTGCATGCCTGTAATCCCAGAATTCAGGAGGCTGAGGCAGGAGGATCTCTACAAGTTCAAGGTGAACCTGAGCTACATAGTGAGTCCAAGGCCAGCCTGAACTACATGGCAAGACCTTGTTTTAAAAAAGAAAGAAAGAAAGAAAGAAAGAAAGAAAGAAAGAAAGAAAGAAAGAAAGAAAGAACAAAAAAATACTACAACATTGAAATGACAATTTTTCCAACTTCTACTCAGCAGAATCTCAAAAATCTTATGGGTACCCCATACATTCAAACAATTCTGAATGTGGGGGGTAGGGGATGAACCTAGGATTGAAGCCAGAGCCTTGCACATGCTATGCATGTACTCCCCAATGAGGTACAGCCCCAGTCCCCTGAAAAACTTGTTCCATCTTTGTAGTAGGCTTCTGACATCATACTCTACCTTCTGACCTTCTAAACTTGGTTTCCCATCTAAAACATTCCTGACCTTTGACCTTCTGGATTTTGTCCATTCTTGACCTTTTCTTTTGTGCAAACTAAATTCTCAGCTTTATTCCTTCAAATGCTGGCTGGTTCTTAGCTGCCCTCTACAGGAAAGGGTCTTCATACTGGCTTCCAAGATGTTCCCAATTCTCTGAAGATTTGTGCTTAATTTACACAGAAATCACAAATTAGCAAGTGTAGCACCCCTAATGTTAGCAGCTGGGGATTGAGTGCTATAGTGTCATAGTTTTTAGTGTTACACATCTCAGCTTTGGGTGTTAGCAGCTCCTGGTGGCCCTGACAGCCCCACTCAGCAGGGCTCACAGATCCCTCGGTGCCTCTCGCGGGCTCTCACACAGGTCTCCGTGGCTATTCACTGCTCTCTGGAGCCCTTGGGCAGCCTTCTGCTGCCAAGCACACTTGAGGGCACTAGCCCTTAGTGTTACCACCTCTTCTGTAGTGCGACCAGCTCAGCCCACTCTACCTGAGATAAAAATCACAAGTCGGACTGGGAGCTGCTAGACGGAGCTGGCCCATAGCTGCTCTGAGTTCTGAGCTCAGGTGGCCCCTCTCGAGATGCCTGCAGGCTAATCACCCCCTCCTGGGGGACGTCTGAGCCCAAATAACTCACCAGCCACTGCAGCCCGCCGCGTCCACTGCTCCATTCCACTGGCGCGGTGCTCCTGCGTCTGCAGGTTCCAGCCGCCCCTCCCACACAGTGCGTCTGGGCTCAGGGAAAAGGCTCTGCCTGCCACCTCCTTCCTCTTCATGGGGGACTCTCTCTCTTCACTTTCCCCGTGGGCTTCAGTTCTTGCTTTGGATCCTTGCTGGATCCCAGGGACCCACTTCCCTCCTTCTTCTCTTCCTCACGTTGCTGTATTCCAGCGTCTGGACACCAAGTCTCAGAGGAGCTGTTTCTCTGCTGTTCTTCTGCCGTCTCCCCAGAAGTTCTACGTAATTCCGTGTCCATTATGGTGGCCTTTAGCCACACGTGGCCACTTGAAATGAGGTTCATTTGTGAGCTACTGAGCCCTTGAAATGTGGTTCATATGAGTGAGGAACTGGAGTTTTAAGGTAGAAGAAAGGCATGGCTTAGACTGGTCCTTTATTCCTTGTGAAGAAATCACCTTCCTTCACAGTGGAAGTTCAAGCATGTAACAGCTTTCAGCACCTCTGGCGGGCTAAGCCTTTATTTTTTTTCCGTTACCTGTGGGTTTCATTTGCACTCAGAACACTATCACCTCTAACCTAAGTATTTTTAATAATTAATCATACTCAGCCACATCCATGGGTGTGGGTGCACACTGTAAATGATGCATCCGTGCGCTCTCCCCTGGGGACGTGTGTCAGTGACTAAGCCCTCTCCACACCCAAGAATGCTTTGTCAAGTGGTTGCATAAGCCTTCGTGTTTTGGCACAGGAAAAGATTTTTGCTGGTGCTGATCAGCGTTAATTAAGATTGATGAAAATCTGCTCTGCTTCATGACCCACAGTGCCCAGCCTCCCGGCCTCCACATGGACTTAATCCCTTCTTGTCTGACTTGGTGTCATTCCCAAGCTGTCTCTTGTCAGCCTTCCACTTTCCTAAGGTCTCTGTCTCCCCCCCACACACACACACACCTGCCCAAAGGACACAGGGGATAATATCAAGCCTGTAGCTGCTGTATATGGGGACCTGAAGCCATCTCGGTCCCCAGAGACATTTTCAGTGCTTGCAAAATCACGTATCACAGCTGCTGGAAAAGTTTCGCTCCCTAGACAAGACAAAACTATCTTTCCTGGGCCGGTGAGATGGCTCAGGGGCGTAGGCACCTGCCTGGCAAGCGTGAGGGCCCGAGTTCGACTCCCGGAACACACATACGAGAAAAGGGCCGGTGATATCGCTCAGCAGCACAGGCGCCCACTGGCGCGTGAGGTCCTGAGGTCGACCCCGGGTGCCCACACACACACACACAAAAACTATCTTTCCCTGTTGGAAAAAGTACATTGGATGTGGTGGTGCACACCTGTAATCCCAGCATTTCGGAACAGGGAGGCTGGCAGTTGGCAAGTTCAAGCCCAGCCTGGCAACTTAATGACTTAGCCAGACCCTGACTCAAAATAAAAAATAAAAACAGGCTGGGGATCTAGCTCGATAGGAAGGCCCTCAATTCTATCCTCAGTACCTAACCCCTAAAAAATGACTATTTGTTAACTAATTCATTTCTTATACATAGAAACTGAAAGAAACTATAGACCTGAAAATATCAAGTTTTTAAATTATTTCACTTAAAAGAAGGGGAAAGGAAGGAAGCAAAAAGAATTAAGGTGTGCTATGTCCTTGTACCAACTCCCCACGATGACCGTAATCATGGTGTACTGCAAACATGGACTAACAAAAATAAAAATTTTAAAAATTGAATAAAATGGAACAATAACCCTGAACCCAGTAACCTTAGATTTAGGGATTTATCCTAGGGAAATAATCAAGATGTACATAAAGATTTTTGTTCAGTGGTTCCATGGTATTCTGCTGGATGTTACTATAATAAGGAGAAACTGAATCCGATCTAGATATCCAACAATAGGAATTTTGCTAAAATAAATTGTTTTTTAAAAAAATAAATAATAAATTGTTTTATGCTCAACTAAGTTTTTAAACCATGTTATTAAATAATACTTGAAATATTAAGGACTTGGGATGTAACTCAGTGGTTTAGCACTTACCCGCCATGTCCAAGGCCTTGGGCTTTTTGTTTCATTTTAGTTTTGGTTTTTTGAGACAGTGTCTTTCTATGTGGTCCAGCCTGGAACTCACTATGTAGTGCAGCTGGCATCGAACACATGGCAATCCTTCTGCCTCAGCCTCCTGAGTGCTGGGATTACAGGCGTGCACCACCATGCCTGGCTCAAGGCCTTGGTTTTGATCCACAGCACCACACACACAAAAAAAAGAAATAATGAAATATACAAAATATCAACATATGGTGGAAGAGTAGATAGTAAAACACTGTTGTATTTATAGTTGTTTATATCATAATGTAACTATCATATATAACTATCTCTGATAAATCTTCAGAAGAAATTTTCCCAAATGCTTTTACTTAAATGCATGAAGTATTATTTTATTAAGTATATTAAAAGCATTACTTAACTGGGCATGATGGCACATGCCTATAATCCCAGTATGCAGGAGGCTGAGGCAGGAGGATCACTGTGAGTTAGAGTCCAGGCTGGGCTACATAAACAAATAAATAATTTAAAATAAATAATAAATAAATAGTAAAAGCATTATTTTACTTAAGTACATACATATACACACCTACATTTTTATTTTAAAAGAGCAAAAGTGGTAATTATGGAGCAGAAAATGCCCCCCCCACAGTCAGTATACTTCAGTTTGTTAGTTGCCCAGGTGATAGTTCTGTTCCAGATCCGGTTGCTCCTATCTCTTAGAAACTGTGATGCACAGCTGGTCACTATAATGCACACAGTATAAACCAATCCCCAATTGACAAGCCATTCTGCCTCTGTACTTCCTGCTTTCTTAGCCCATGTAAGCCCTAGACCACCAGAGATCAGGGCCTGATATTCTGGGAATGATCCCGATCAGTGTCTGTCGATGTAAATAAGTCTGCCTCCAAATCCTGGGTGTCGTTTTGGTGTTTCTGCTCACCATTGCATCTGGTGCATCCGTGCTCACCTCTTTGGTCACTGGTCATGGCCCTCATGGGTGAAGCAAGGACCTCTCCAGGTCCCGATTGGAAGGTGCGCCCTCAAGATTTCTCAAGTCCCCTTGGAGGACTGGAGGAGGATTCCTGGCTCCCCACTTGAATAGCTCACAAAGGACCCCAAAGGGAGGAGGATGCAATCTGTCTGGCTGCCTGCCTGATTCCAGTAAGACCCCCAGGAGCACCCTAGTTAGTCTGTCAGTCCTGCTCAGTTCAAGCAGAAGAAGAGCTTGATCAACTCTTGTTAGTTAAGTCCACCCTCGAGGGAAGGGGGGTCGGAATGTTTAACCTCTGAGTGCTGTTGAATGACTGTGTGAGTGAGTGGAATGGACAGCTTAAGCAATAGGCTGCTCCGCCTGTGCACCAAGACTGGGAAGCACTGGTTACAATGACTAATTGGGCCCTCACCTATGGTTCCGTGGCGATCAACATATGGTATAATGAAGACCTCACACCCTCCTTTGCTAAGTCATGCCTAAGTCCCTGCAAGGGGCATGACCAGGTGGGCATCTGAATGGTCTCTCTCTGAGGGGCACCCACCCTTTGTCTGTTGCACCATCATTCAATGGTACACACCATACACTGTAGGGAGATAGAATGGGAACTAATGAATTAAAACCCACAGTCCCTGACTGCAAGAAAAGGGGCTTTTATGGAGTTAAAAGTGAAACCAAACTGCTCCCTGCATCTCAAAGAAAAAAAAAAAGAAAAAAGAGGCCCATTCTTCCTGAGAATTCCACCTTGGCACCCTCGTTGGCCGCTGCAGTTGCTGCCAACACCTATAGTTTCACTCCCCACTCCCGACTCCTCTACTTCCAACCAACTGAACCAGTTCTAGTTCTGTGCCTGCATTCGGCCACAGAAGGCCCCCAGAGACATGCCTATCCTGGTCAGATGGCATCATCTAATGCCCACCTGAGATGATTGTCAGCAATTCCGCTGAGCTCCACATTTTGACTGAGAAAAATTGGACTGTCAGCCCTGACAAATGAGTTGTGCCCTATCAGGCCTGAATAGATAGATAGAACAGACCAAGGTCTATCAAATTGGGCCCCTGAGAGCCCACAGTCATTGCAAAAGTCAGGGGCAAACCTGTGACTTTCCTGGTAAATAATGGAACAGAACTCACTGCCTTCAAAAGTTCCCTCTGTCAAAAAGTTACCATCACTGGGGCAACTGGGACTCTTACCTCTCACCCCTTCTGCCAGGCACAACTTATACCCTGGGAGGACATCTCCTTCACATCAAGCTGGTCAGCCTCGTTCTCACTTAACCCTGCATTTTCAGCTCTGACTGTTCCCTGAAAAAAAGATGATGCCTGTGTCAGCCTGAGACAGATAACCGCAATCCTGAAGTTCTAAAAACTCTCCTCCCAGAGTTATGAACTAAAGTCTCGCCTTTGGGCCTGGCCATCAACCATGCCACCTCACCTCAACCCCTGTTGCTGTCAGATGTCACAGAAAGCACAGGCATCCAGCCACACATCAGCCTGATAGACTGTTAATCACCTTGGGCAAGATCTCCGTGCTATCAACAACACAGAAAAGATGCCTTCCTCTGCTTGTGTGTTGCTCCCATAAGCCCCTTCAACTGGAAAAATCCTGAGATAAAAGGCCAGCTCACTTGGACTCAATTGCCATAAGGGGTTAAGAACTCTTCTACCTTGGCTCCACACCTGTGTACACACCTGCCAACATGGGACGACCCTCAGCAACTCCTTCTGACTCTGTTCAATACTGAAGAACGCTGCCACACTTTAGATGGGGTCCAAGCCCGGTTAAAGTCAAAAGTCCCTGCCACTGTGGCTGATGCTTGGGTGAACACAGTCCTCCCCCAAACATGTCCAAACTGGGACTGTAATGTGACAGAGGGCCATGAAGCCTTAGATCAGTACCACACTGCTCTCCTGGCAGACCTCAAAGAGGGAGGCAAGAAGCCAATAAACATGTCTAAAGTTACTGATGTCACCCACTGGAGCCCCACTGGGAAGAAATCCTGCCAAAGCAGATCCTGTGAGATTGATGGGCACTTTAATCACACATGAATTCCTGTACATGCCTGAGTGCTCTACACCTCTCGTGGGATGTGACCAGCCTCTCTCACACTCAGGTCCACTGACCCAGACTTGATATTGACTCTGACTGTACCACAGGAGGAAAAACAATGCCTACATCAGCCTGAAATGCCTGATAATCATAACCCTGAAATTTTGAGAGACTCTTTTCCAGAAGTATTGACAAAGGACTCACCTCCGGGGTTTGCCATCAATCATGCCCCTTTGATGATCAAGCTCTGTCCCAGGGCAACCCCTACCTTCATCAAGCAATACACCTCTCCTGCCTGTAAAGCCGGTTCAAGATCTCTGAGCTGCCAATGCTGCCACGATTGCCCTCTGTATACGCTGCCTCAGTCTCCTGCCACCTGCAGCCTGCTGCTACACCTACCTGGACCTAAGAATGCCCTCTTCTGCCTTCAATTGGCTCCTGTCAGCCATCCCCTCTTTGCAACTGACCTGAGCTCAACCTCCCAGAGTTTCAAAAACTTGTTCCCTTTTAAAAAGCACTTCTGATTAATGACACTTCCAAGCTGCCTGCTAAAAAGGTACAAAAGCTCTGCTACAATATCTGGCAGAAACTAGTTACAAAAAAAAAAAAAAAACCCTCTGTAAATTTCTTAGAGCTGTTGGCTTCTATAAAATCTGGGTCCTTGAGTTCACAAAAACAATAATGCTTATTCAGACTGTCAGCGTCTGGGAGCACCCAGTGGCCTACCTGTGCAAATACTTGGATTTGGTCGCTAAGGGCTGCCTCACCTTAGACCAAGACCTAACTGTCCAGGTACCACATGCTGTACTGGGATGAACTGTTCTAAAAAATGGACCCCCTGACAGACGCTGAGTACACCCTGTTTATAGATGGAAGTAGCTCTGTTGGGAATGAGGTCTGACAGGCTAGATATTCTGTGGTCACCTTGGACAAAACTATTTTGTCCAAAACTCTCCTGTAGGGATGATCCGCACAGCAAACTGCTGTTTGGAAACCTGCCACCAACAATGCAAAATAATCTGGTCCAGAGGCCTAAAGCCCCTCCAGGGATCCGATTGACTGAAACATCAACCGCAGCCACCAGACCTGCCCTTTGCCATATGTTCTGCAAGCTCAAGCTGATGCACTGGCACCCGTATCCCTGCAGCCAGCTCAGGCTTCAGCGTCTGTGTCGCCGGCCCCAACCTCCCATTCCGTACCCGTACTGAGAAGACAATAAAAGTTTGCAGGGTCCTGCTGTAAAAAATCATCCCTAGATATGGCCTACACTTGATCATTGGCAGTGACAATGGGCCTGCGTTTTTAGCAGAGGTAACTCAAAACTAGACTAAATTAAAACTACATACAGTTTGTAACCAGTTAAAAGACCAGCTATATCTGTAGACATTCCTGCACACACATATAACCCAAGTTAACTACCTCTATAAGTTTCAGAAATCCAGCCTTAGATCCACTGAAAAATTTACCTGGAGAGCTCCTCTGAGGCTCACTCTGAAGAGACCAGTCCACAGATGGCTGAAGCCTGAGGACATCATTCACAGGATTGCTCCATACCTATTCCCCTTGGTTTTTGTGTCTTTTCAGGCTGTTTACCTCAGTCCTTGCTTCCCCGCCCCCTGCTAGCTGTGTTTTTTGCCTTAAACTGTATGGACGGTTGCCCCAGGAGAATAGAACAATCAATCAAACACTTGACCAAAATTTGATGAGTGTCCAACACACACATTGGACACTCTCCTAGATCAGATTAACTCCCTCGCTATATTGCCAGCGTAATGTTACAGAACGGACAGGCCTAAATTCTAGTTGGGCCTTGTCTCAGAAGATCACATGTAGGGCCGGTGAGATAGCTCAGCAGCGTAAGCACCTGCCTGGCAAGCACGAGGTCCTGGGTTCGACTCCCGGTACCCATATAAAAAGGAAAAAAGGGCCGGTGATATTGCTCAGCAGCACAAGTGTCTGCTGGCAAGTGCAAGGTCCTGAGTTCGACCCCCGGTACCCACATAAAAAAAAAAGATCACATGTAATATGCCCAGCAAAGATGTGCTGGGGAAACTAAAAGAGGGGGGAGATGTAGCAGAAAATGCCCCCCCAGCCAGTATACTTCAGTTTGTTAGTTGCCCAGTAATAGTTCCTGTTCCAGATCTGGTTGCTCCTGTCTCTTAGAAACAGCTGATCACTGTGATGCACAGCTGGTCACTATGAAGCACATTGTATAAACCAGTCCCCCATTGACAAGCCATTCTGCCTCTGTACTTCCCGCTTGCTTATCTCACATAAGCCCTAGACCACCAGAGATCTGGGCCTGATATTTTGGTAAAGATCCCAATCAGTGCCCATCGACGTAAATAAATCTGCCTTCAAACTCTGGGTGTTGTTTCGGTGTTTCTGCTTGCTGTTGCAGTTATAGTTGTTGAAACACTGAAAAATAATTTTATTATGAACTTACTCTTTGGTTTTTAAATCACCTTAATTTGAAGCCAGCATAAACATGACTTTCAACACTTTATTACTGAGACTACCAAATGTATACATATTATTCACAGTACAGCTTAATTATCATGTTTATTTGAGCTATATTCACCTGCATAAAGATATATATGACATCCTCCTTTCAGAGAGTATTATTGAACATCGGGCCTCATGCATGCTAGGCAAGTGCTCTACCACTGAGCTACACTCCCAGGCCCTATATTAATTTCATCCCACCTGTTTTTCTTGAGAATAATAAAAATACCACATGTCTGATGTGCTTTTCTCATTGGTGAGACAAAATACCTGACACCCAAAGTTAAAGGAGGAAAAGTTTATTTGGCTCACAGTTCATGGAGGTTTCAGTCCGTAGTTGGCTGGCTCCAAGGGAGAGTGGCACATGGCAGAGAGGCATCACAGAGGAGAAATAGCTCATTGCAGGCAAAAGACAGCAAAAGCAAGTAAGGGACAACCACAGCTCTTCCTATCCCTTGTATCTTATGCAGGCTACTCAGGGTGGGGAGCACTCACACCCCTAATCCTAGTGCCCTTGAGCCTAGCATTGCACCATGAATCAATCCCAGCATCACACACTCTAGACCCAGCCATCTCTGAAAAAGCCCCACCTATGACTGCATGAGAGGGACATCTAGACACAAGCCATAACATCATGTGACATCCACTATTAAATAATAATAAGTTCTAAGGGGCCTGCTAATAATGTTTCTTTTGTTGGAAAAGATACAGTTTAAGACAAGTACTCATAGCTATTAGGTGACCTTTATTGATACAATGCATGTTTCCTGTTATCCTTATTATCTGTCTTAAACAGTGTCTTTTATAATTTTTTTGAGTTAGTTAATATAAATTACTCAAAAAATAATCAAAGAAGAATTGATAGTTTTTCATATGTACTTCTTCAAGTTTCTTTTTCTTTTAGAAATGGTAAAGAAGAGCCAGTGTGGTGGTGCACACCTGTAATTCCTGCACTCCAAAGGCTGAGGCAGGAGGGTTGCCATGAGTTTGAGGCTTGGGTTACATAGTGAGTTCAAGGCCAGCCTAAACTACAAACTGAGACCCTTTCCCAAGGGAAAAAAAAAAAAAAAAGGAAAAGAAGAAGAAATGGTAAAGAAGAAATAGAAATGTCGAGATAGTTTAAAGTGTTGACTGTGGGAATTCTTAATAGCCCATCTAATCATAGGATTTGTAGCACTGAAAACCCAGATAAATCACCAAAGAAAAGTACCATCCAAGGACTCCAGGGGAATGAGACAGGAAGGGAGGGGAACGCTTCTACAGGGTACTCAGCTTTAAACTTGCTTATGTTTTATGCGTGCAAAGGGTCCACCTCTGTTGGGTCCCAGCAGCATGGTAGTTTCAAGACACCCACGAAACAAGATTGCCGGGACGAGTCATTTAAAGGATCGCTGCCAGCTATCAGGAGGTAGGTGTGAGTGTGAAGGTTGAGGTCAGTTAAACTGAGCCATCAACTCATAATATTTTTCTCCATTCAACTAGGCAACACAGGACAAAAAGGCAGGGAAGCTCAAAAGCTATTCACAAGAACAAAATTAGAGTTTACGCCCGCCAACGTGTCTCGTCCACATGAACACAGCACTGTGCCTGGCAGAGATGCCTGCCTGCCTTGAGAATTTATAGACCCCAAGAGGTTGTCTGCGGGCTGGAAAGTGTCCCCAGGTGCACTGTTCTCCCTGGTAAGGAGCATGAGCCTGGATTTTGCACTAACCCTTCTCATAAGACTGCTAGCCTACAATCTCCTTACTTGCAGTCATTTTCTTTTTATTAAACCACTGTTATCTTCACTAGAAAGGGTTTCCCAGATAAAAAGCAAACATAGTTCAAGGTTGAGACCTTATTAGCATTTCCAAAGAGCTGTGAAAAGCCTCCATTCTCTCTCCCCTGCCAAGTAAATGTTGTTTTGCTGGGCTCTGGCGTTGTTCCTCTGTCGTCATGGTGGGGCATTATTGTCACAGCTGTCTCTCGGGGGCGCTGCCTTGAATATGTTTAGAAAATAACACACAAATAAGGAACATGACATTCACTATGCCAAAAGAGCTTTTATAAGGCAACCGCAGCTACTGCTGCAAAATTCCAAACTGGTAATATAAGCATCACTTTATACTTGTAAAAACTATGGGATGAAAAGATGGAAGAAGGTAAATGAATAAATAATGAAGCAAATAAATGTCCAGATCTCTCTGGATATTTACTACAGAAATAAGAACACTGAAGAGTGCACATAGATGCCTTTATTTAAAAAAGAAAGTAAACAGAGAAAAGAATGCCTTGAATATTAATTTTTATTATTTTTATTAGTCCATGTTTGCAGTACATAAAGATTATATTCATCCTGGAGAGCTGACACATGTATACAACACATCTTAATTCTTTTTATACCCCTTCTCCTCCTCTCTCTCCCCTCTCCTCCACCTCTTGGTTCCTTTCCCATTTGCAAAAGATCTGTCACCCATGTTTACAGCAGCACAATTCATAGTAGCTAAATCGTGGAAGTGGCGCATGTGTCCATCAGCAGATGAATGGATAAAGCCCCATGGATAAAGGTAATGTAGTATTTATACACTTGGAGTACTGCTGTGCCTTAAAGAAGGATAACTTTGAGTCATTTGTAGGAAAATGGAGGTACCTTGAGATTATAATGTTGAGTGAAATAAGACACACAAGCTTAACTATTTCATGGTTTCTCTTATATGAGAAACCCGAAGTGGAATAAATTAAAGACCAAAATAAAAGACAATAAGAAACATGAAGATTTATTTTTAATGTAAACAACTGATATCAACTTTTACAAAAAAAATTATAACCCATTCTCTCCCACTGCTCAGTTAGTAAATTTTCTTTTTCAATATGACAAATTATCTACCTTGCTCTTCAGAAGACAGTGGGAGCCCAGTGCGGTGCTGCATGCCTACAGTCCCAGCACCTCGGGAGGCTAAGGCAAGGGATCATGAGTTCAAGCCGAGCCTGGGAAATTTAGCGATGTTATAAGACCCTGTCTCAAAATCAAAAATAAAAAAAGGGCTGGGAATGTAGCTCAGTGCAAAGGCCCTGGATTCAATGCCCAGTAGTGCAAATAAATAAATTAATAAATCGAAAAAAGAGAGAAGAGGACAAGAAAATAAATTAGTGGGCTATCAACAATATGAAAAGAAGTATTCCACCAACTTCATTTTGATTATAAATTTAACAAGTGTTTAAACCAGGCATGGTGGCACATGCGTGTAATCCCAGCACTCGGGAAGCTGAGGCAGGAGGATTACTGCGAGTTCAAGGCCAATCTGGGCTACATAGTGAGTTCAAGGCCAGCATGAACTACATAGAAAAAGAAAAAAAACATAAAAGATCTTTAGTGGGGCTAGGGGAGCTCAGTGATGTTTGCCTAGCATCCTGGAGGCCCTGGGTTCAATTTGCCAGTACAAAAAAAAAAGTGGTTTAAGAAGCTGACAATAGCTGGGCGTGGTGGTGCGCACCTGTAATCCCAGCACTCAGGAAGCTGAGGCAGGATAAGTTCACCATGAGTTCAAGGCCAGCCTGGGCTACAAAGTGAGTCTGAGGTCAGCCTGGACTACACAGCAAGACCCTGTCTCAGAAAACCAAAAACAAAAGGCCAGGGATATAGCTCAGCGGCACAGTGCCTGCCTGGCAAGCGCGAGGTCCTGAGTTTGATTCCAGTTATCAACAACAACAACAAAAAAAAGTCATTTCACAATGACCACTTTCACTCTCACAGTGAGTTCACATTAAATACAAAACCAAAGGAATTTTATCTTAGTTGCTACTTTCAACCAGCATCTTCAAAATCAAGGGACATGGTGTGTTATCAGTACCATGACAGATTTGCCACAGGGTTTTGAGAAAGTTACTCTCCCAATCATCACACTCCTTTTGCTAGGAAAAATTAATGAGCAAAATGAAATAATAATACTTCTGGTGGAACACGATCATAAATATGTATTTCTCACAGGAAGATATAGTTGCATTAGGATACTGGGCAGCCGCACAGAATCTCTTGTGACAGAGCCAAGCGAGAGTGAAGAATCATTTCCTTCAGGTGACCTGGTGTGTAGGGTGGTTTTCTCCCATGACGTCATCCAGGGAGCTGGAGTTTTTCTGTATGGTTGGTTGATCCAGTAGCACAGGGTACACAAACTACAGTCAGCAGGCTCTGGTGAGCTGGTCACCTGCTTTGGTGAAGAAAGGTTTACTGGAAGACAGCCAAGCCCATTTGTGTAAGTCTTGTCTATGGGTGCCCTTGAGCAAAGGCAGGCAGATTTAAATAGCTGTGACAGAGATCATTTTGGCTTTCATGCCAATGTATTTCCTTTCTGGCCCCTTAAGATATTGCTGATCCCTACAAAGTAAGTTTACTAAATGAAGCTCTCATGTGAATAGAAGAATGGGTTCCCCACCAGGTTGCAGCCTGCGTGGAAAAAGTGAAAAGAAAGTGAAGGCATGCTCCTCTACTCCCACTTTCATTAGCCAAAACTGAGTCTTGTAGCCCATCAACATACAAGGGAATCTGGGAAATGCAGTTTCTGGTTCGGTAGCCATGTGCCCAACAAACAATATGAGAGGTTATTTTACTAAAAGGAAGATTTAAGCCAGCCATGCATTCTGGGAGGCTGAGGCAGGAAAATCACAAGCTCGAGTGCCGCCTGGGCAATTTAGTTTCTTAGTATCAAAATAAAAAATACACAAGGGCTGGGGTTATAGCTCAGTACAAAGGCCCCAGGTTCAATCCCTAGCACAGGAAAGGAAAAAAAAGGCAGGATAAAGGGGAGTTGGTAATGGAAGGTTTACAGAATGGGTAGCAGAGGTCAATTTGGTGGGTTCTCCTACGAACCACCTCTCTGGCCACCCACGCATCAACACATACTCCTCAGAAATGTAAGAACACTTTCACCGACTTCCCTAGGAAACCAACTCAAGGCCTCACCAGGTACCACATCTATTTCAGAGGCCACGATCTCGAGTGACCTGCAGTTCTGTCCATCAGGTTTGGACACGGCTCCCTTCTGGAGTAGTGACTCTTAAGCCATGACATCCCACGGCCAACAGGCAGTGATATGACAAAGACAGGAACACTGCAGTGAAAATCCCAAGGGAAGAAACGGGAACTATACAGTAGTCTCCTATCTGCAGCAACCGTCCAATCCTCATTAGCAGGAATTCCAAAAAGTAAGTTCCTTGGTTGGCCCACCTGAGCACCCCCGATTCCATTTTGTTGTTTGTTTATTTGCTGTAGGGAAGGATTGAACCCAGCACCTTGCACTTACTGGACAAGATTTCTACCACTAAGCCACCACCCCCCACCTCAGAGGTTCTTTTCTATGTCCAATAGCTTGTGTAGCCACATTTGAAGTCAGTTTGGGAAACTATGTCCTTCTTGGAGATTCAACTTTTTCTAAGACTACTTTCTGCAGGTAGTCATTTGGAGGACCCATGAGTTTTATTGGGGTTAAAAAATCATGGGTTTATGGTTTCTTGCAGATATTTAACACTACCTTTTTGTGAGTGGTGACCCTAGGACTGCATTGTGCGCCCCCTGCAAAACTGCTAGCGATGGCTCTAATCCCGCCGAGTTCAGGAGAGGCCATGCAACCCCAGCAAGACGCTGTGAAAGCAGAAGAACTCTAGAAAAGTGAGCTGAGCTTCCCAAGAAGAGTTAAAAGTCAGAGCGCTGGCTCCAAACATTTTGTAGCTAATATCAGAGTCCATCCTGACTCAGCCACAGCATGTGCCTGTGGGGAAATAGCTAGGGCTTTAAAACCAGAGCAGAGCTCTACCTGTAGAGACCCAGAGGGTTTCTGCCAAAGTACATCACTGAATAAAGATTACAGAGGGTGGGAACATTTTCCCCTCTCCACCTCCCACTTTAAATACAATGACACCAAGCTCGTAACTGTTTCCCTTCTCTCCAAGCAAAGTAGAATGCTCCTTCTCTAATTAGGCCGCAGTTAAACTTATTTCCTCCTCGGGACTCCAATATCACTTGCATATTATAATCTTTACTAGCAGATTATTGAAGACTTAACTTCCCTGAGTCTTAGTTTCCTTATGGAAATGTTAGTAAAACTCCCATAGAATGGTTATGAGAATTAGATCTGTTAACAGGTGGGGAACATTTAGAACGATTCCTGTTTCAGGAGACGCATTTGGTAAAATTGGGCTGTGGTTATTACCATGAGCCAGTGAGTCTTGTCTCTGCACAAACAGTTCATAGTGGATTTCTGTAATATCCACCTAAAAGTGGCCTGACTCATATAAATAAAACCCTGTATTCTGTATAAGTAATATGCACTAGAAAAAAATTGGCCTGATTCAGTTTTATTTTTGTTAGCAATAGCTAAGAGACAAGAACCAATCCCTCTACCATAAAATCACTTTTCATTTCTAATTTCACTGAACTGTGCAGAAATTGCTTCTTAAGACATAGAAGATGGAGAGAAATTTAAATTTTAAATTGCACACTGAGCCCATTATGCCTCTATGTTCAACAAGCATAGCAGATTTTGCCAGTTACCTAACCAGACCCATTACCTTCCTGACAAAAGTCTGGCTGGCTCAAGTATATAGTCCCTTGTTATGGTTTATACCTGGATGCCCCTCGAAAGCTTCATGAACTCATAGGTAGGGCCTTTGGGAGGTGATTAGATGCTGGGCATGCGATGCTTATCGGTGGATTAGTCCACTGATGAGTTTATAGCTAAATGTGATGTTGAGAGATGAACCCTGGTTGGAGGAGGTGGGTCACTGGGGGCGTGGCCTGGCAGGGTCTGTCTCCCTTCCACCTCTTCCCTTGATCCCACGCTGCTTCCTGCCTGCCAGGCCATGGACTGTTTCTCTGCTGCCATACCCCTCTTCCACGCCTCCCTGCCTTGGAGCCAGCCAAATATGGACTGAAACCTCTACTGAGAGCCAAAATAAACCTCTCCTTCCTTAAATTGGATATTCTGTCTCAGCAACAAAATAACTAAAATACCCCTTCACCTTACACAAAGCTGATACACCCTCAGTAATCTTAAATTATCTAAAGCAGTCACTTACAATCAGAGAAATGTTTGCCTTCCAAGAGACATTTGGCACTATCTGGAGATACACTGGTTGTCGCAACTGGAGTGGGGGTGGGGGTTAGTGATGCCACTGGATAAAGGCTGGGGATGCCACTAAACATCAAATAATACACGAGACAACCACACAAAGTATTACGCAGCCCAAAATACCAATAGTGCCAAGGTGGAGAAGTCTTGGTGTAATCGACTCCCTTCCCTCCTAGCAAGAGGAATGGTGTGTGACTCAATTCTAACCAATGAGATATGACAAGGTATTTTAGATACTTCTGGGAAGCCTTTCATCTTTCCTAAAAGCTCACTCCAGCTTGTGTTCTCTCTCCCTCCCTCCCTTCCTCCCTGTGCCAAGTCAGCATGCCGCCTAACTGCACTGGCAGCCATTCTCCAGCCATCAGAGCAACAAGCCTGAAGAATGAAACAGAATGAGGACCACAAAGAACCTCTGTCTTTGATGAAAATTGAACAACTGTATCCATCAACACGGAGACCCACCCTACCACTGGAGTTCTTATACAAGCGGACACACATACTCATTTTTAAGTCAATTTGAGCTATGTATTTTTTTTTTTTTTTTTTTGTGGGTACCGGGGGGTTGACCTCGGGACCTCGCCCGCCAGCAGGCGCCCGTGCCGCTGAGCGATATCACCGGCCCCTTTTTCGTATGTGGGTTCCGGGAGTCGAACTCGGGCCCTCACACTTGCCGGGCAGGCGCTTAAGCCGCTGAGCCATCTCACCGGCCCCTGAGTTATGTATTTCATTAATTGAATCAACATTACACTCTTATTAAATATCTACTGTGCCACGGTTAGCCACCGAGGATGTACTGGGTCTCTTTCCTTGCTAGATTCCTTAAGAGCAAAGAACCAAATCTTCTTCAATTTATTCTCCATATTTGGCATAATTCCTTGCATACAGGCATTAGATGGTATTTTGTCAGGTTTAAGAATTTATCAAAAGATTCTTTTTATTAGGTTCTCCAATGTGCTCATGGATTTTTAGAGGATAAGACTAAATCCAAATGCAATACACAGCTCCTTTAGTATTTCCTGCAGCCTTATCTAGTATGTATGTGTGTGCATTTCTCTTACTTTCAAAGTGAGCTTAAGGTGCCTTAGGGCCGGTGAGATGGCTCAGCAGCATAAGCGCCTGCCTGGCAAACTAGAGGTCCTGAGTTCGACTCCCGCTACCCACATACGAAAAAAGGGCCGGTGATATCCTTCAGTGGCACAGGCGCCTGCTGGCGCGCGAGGTCCTGAGTTTGACCCCCGGTACCCACCAAAAAAAAAAAAAAGGTGCCTTAGTATACAACATACAGACATGGTCTAAACTGAAAATCACTAATCAAAGGGAAAAGATGAAATTCAAGTAAAAAGGTGGAAAGGTAAGAAGAGGAAGAAGGACATTCTGAAACTGGAAAATCTTAGAGAATTATGCCAGTTTGCTTTGTAAAGATAAAAGCACTTCATTGCAAAGCTGAGAGTTGGAAATGAACACACAACAAAATTACTGATCATGTGTGCATGGAAATGTTTTTCTCACTGCTCCTGACACCCACGTCAGGAAGTAGCTCACGCCCAGTGGGGTCACCCATCGTGGATCACCAGCAGGCCTTGAAATCAACACTGCCTACCCTCCACAGGCATTCTTAAGGAGGGACACTAGCCAGAGTTCCTTAATTCCAGTTATTCATCTGAATACTCTCTTCCAAATATTTCAGGGTAGACTGAAGCAACAGCTACATTCCCTGGGCTAAGGCCCCCAGTAGGTAGTGATCTTTTTTTCTTTTTTTTTTTTTTTGAAAGATTTCAAAACAAGGTCCTACCTGTCCAGATTAAAGAAGCCATTTCTAGGTCTGGCACTCACTCCTTCTGAAAAATTACCAAATTACATGAAAATTCTGTTCCAAAGTTTCAACAACAGTCACATTTCCAAGAAGAAAGCTATTTTTAGCACTACACAAAATTTCCTTATTGATTAAGTTGTTATTCTGACTCTTGAATTATAAATGATACAAATATAATTTAAATGAGTTTAAGTAAAAGAACAAATGACTGGGTTGTCTGAGAAGTTCAATTACAGCTGTATCCAGGGGCCAGACCAATACTGGCTCTTTTTATTTTCTCTTTGTGTCTCACTCTGTTCCTATGCATTAGTTTTCTCCTAATATAAGACAGACTCCATATGATTTGGGAATATTAGTAAGTGTGGCTCCAGGTTATATCCTAATGTAGCAACTTCTGCGGAAGAAACCCTTTACCATCATCCATCTGTCAGTGTGTGAAGGTTTCTGATTGGCCTTGTTTGTATCCACAGCCCACAGCTAAGCCAATCCTATGTCTAGACAAGGAAAGAGGTTCCCATGACTGGCCATGCCTGGTCCTGGTGCTATTACTGTTGTCAAATAAACGAGGCCTGGGAATTGAAACCCATCAGAGTCTCAGGAAGTAGAGGAAAGGCACTTCCTGGAAAGAGATGCTGAACAAAAACAACCAAAAACAAAACAAAACAAGACAAAAATGTCCACTATAGTAGGAAAGAATACAGTCAGGTAATTGGTATTGTTCCCAAAAAATCTTTGGCATATATTTAAGGAGCCTCTGACAATGGGTGCTCTTCCAGAGGTTGAGAGAGGAGGGAAAACAGTGGCCCTCTGCCCTGGCACTAGCACCTCGCATCATGGTGATGTGTGCTGTGTTAACATTACAGTGGGTCTGTCCCATAGTTCAGCTCTTCTATTTTGTTGTTACCTCAGGTAACACACTCAGCTCCCAGACATTCTGACTGCATCTGCTGTGAGGCAGGATAGGTGGGCCCAAATACGGCCTGAAGGGTTTTTTTCTAAAGCACTTTGAAATCCTGGGAAGACCGGGGTTATAGCATATGCTCCAGTGAGCCTGTTAAAATGACTCAGGATGACTCTAGGCTATGTCTGGAACTCTTTCTGAAGCGACCAAACAGATGGTCAGCAGTGGCCAAAACTGAAAATTGCTTGAAAAACGCTGAGAATCAATTACTTTAATACTCTCCAAGCTTAAAGATCCTTCAGAAAAGACTGGACTATATTTATTTGGAAACATTTCCTTCTGAAACAAATTCATCTCAAGGAGAACAGATGTGCTATCGTATTCTGAGACATGAATTCAAAGTGATGTGAAAAAAGCATTAGTGGTTTCCCATCCCTATCACAGAAGTCTTGAAGCATAATTAATTGATGATGATTACTTAAGAAAATTCTGGGCTTTATTCCACCAAAAAAAAAGAAAATCTATTTTCTCATTAACTTTCTCCTAGCACATATTATTCATAAGAAACTCACAGGAACGGGCATGCTATATCTTGGAAAAGTGACCCACTTAGGAGGATGCCTGAGCCAGAAACAACAAAATGATGGGAAAGGCAAGTTTCAGAAGTCTGAGTCCTAGAAACTATGCCAGTAGGATTTTCTGAGGGCCAAAAACAGAACAGTGAATCAGCCAGTTCGGCTGTGAGAACGCAGCTGTGAGATGGCCGAAGGAGATGAGGGAGTAGAGGGCAAGCTTGTAACGTGGACACGTCACCAAGCTGGGCACGGTCCTAGAACCCTGGAGAAGAAAAATCAGTACTTAGAGGGACTGTAGCAAGCTAGAGATGTGGGCCTGAGGGGAAAAACACAGCATAAACTGTAACAAGACCAGTCCCAAATGACTATCACATATGAACCTACGAGAAGACCACAGGGACACAGGCAGAAGTTGAGGGGCCATGGAATGAGGTAGGCCACACTCTACAGTATAGAAGGTTTATGTCATTATCTTGTCTAATGAATTCATTTTACAGATTTTTTTAAAGCCTTGAACAGAAAGGGCGTTTCAATTATCTCTCGCTATTTCATAAATTATTCCCCCAAACACTGGCTTAGGCGAACTCTCTGCTCACCATGCTATAGTTCCAGCAGGGCTTGGCAAGGCCAGCTCAGCACAGCAGCTGGGGCGGCATAACTGGCTGCAGGCTCTACTGCCAAGGCAGGCTCTTGGCTGGCAAACTGGGGCCAGCTGTCAGCTGGAAGATCAGCTGGGGCTGTTGGCCAAGGGTTTAGTTCTTCTCCACATGGCCTCTCCATGTGGCTAGGCTGGGCTCGTGGAGAGGCCATGTGGGGGACAATTGCTCACAGCATGGCAGTATCAGGGCGGACATACTACATGGCAGCTGGCTCCCCCAGGAAGTCACAGGGGCTTCCGAGGGCTGAAGCCTGGAACCAGCGGAGAGTCGTTTACTGCAGCCTATTGGTTAAAGCAGGGCTCGGCCAGCCGGATTCGAGAGGAGACCATGTACACAGGCTGTCAGTGAGCAGAAGGTGCGGGTCATTTACCACAGCGAAGAGGTGACTTGTACAACATTACTTCCGTGCTACGATCAAGGAGGGGAAGCTTTCGTTCTACTGTGTCTGTAAAATGGGGGCGGGGAGAAAAAGCAGAAAAGATCCTCTGATAAGGAACAGTCAAATCTCAGCTTCACAGTTTTGAAAGCAACCTGGAAATCTTGGTGATACAGCACGGGACCGTAATAATTATAACTAAAGGAAAAGAAAATAAATTTACCATGAGAACTTTTTTAAAAAATTATATAGCCTGAAAAAAGAATACTACAGCACTGTCCTCCATGCCGATACTGTGTATAAATTTCACTATAACAGGAAGTGTAAGTTACTTCCTGTTCCCCAAGAAGAACAAAAAAAAGAGGATGGCCACTTAGATTGTCACCTATAATAGGCTGAAAGGATTTCCTGGAACACAAGATATAGTAGAAAAAGAACATAATAAAGATGTCTTTCTAAAAATCCTTAAGACCAGCCACATTTAAATATATAGGAAAGTTTCCTCTGCCCCTGGAGGAAAGGAACCGCATGGTGACTCTCTCCTGCCAAGTGGTAACATTCCTAGGGAAGGTGCCACTCTCTCCAGAGCCAGTTATCTCTACCTGCCCACCTGCCTTCTTCAAGTCCTCCCTTGCCCCGTCCAGTCCCTGCCCTCTAGCCCACCTAGACTGCGGGTTCCTTGAGGACAAGGCTCGTGTCTTGATCTTCTTACCCCAGAACCTACAACCTGCTCTTCACAGAGTATACAGGCAATAAAGAAACGTTTAGATGCCTTTGCCCATGCTAACTGGATGCTAAGCGCAGTGATTGAATGGCTGTCTGTATATTTAATTCAGGGGCTGCTTACTGTGCATTAACTCTGTGCTAGGAGCTATGCTATAAGCAATGAGACACTATGGTTTTTAAAACATAGTTTCCATCCTCCTAGTAAGTATAGTGTAGAGAGAGAGAGAGAGGTACGCATACATGTGTGTGCAGAAGAGTGGCTATAAGCATGAGCTCTGGGTTTGAACAGGCTGCAAGTTTCTTGTTCCTCCTCTTCCTCTTCTTCTTCCTCATCTTCTTCTTCCTCCTCTTCCTCTTTCCAGTACTAGGGATTAAATCCAGTGCCTTGCACCTCCAGCCTTGAGCTCTACTACCACTGAGCTACATTCCCAGTACCTTTTACTTTTTTTTTTTTTTTTTTTTTTTTGTGGGTACCGGGGGGTCGACCTCAGGACCTCGCGCGCCAACAGGCACCCGTGCCGCTGAGAGATATCACCGGCCCCTTTTTTGTATGTGGGTTCCGGGAGTCGAACTCGGGCCCTCGCGCTTGCAAGGCAGGCGCTTACGCCGCTGAGCCATCTCACCGGCCCACCTTTTTAACTTTTAATGGGCTAAAACTCATTCTATTTTGCAATTTTCCTATGAGTTAAAACCCTTATAAAATCTGAGATAAATTATTAGATCTTAATAATCTTATTTCTCTATGTCTTAAAATATTTTTGCTGTCTCATCATCCTAGAAATTAATTCACCATTAGTGATCCTATTCTCAACCATGATTTTTAAGGACTTTTTTTTTTTTTTGAGGCAGGGTCTCACTATGTAGTGAAGACTGGTCTTGAGCTTGCTTATGTAGCCCAGGTTGGCCTCGAACTCACAGTGATCCTCCTGCCTCAGCCTCTCGAGAGTTTGGATCACAGGTGTGCGCCATCGCACTCAGCTCAACTATGATTTTTAAAAGACTAAAATAAGAAACTGGAGGAATTACAAACTTATCTAAAAGGATGATACAATAGTGAAATAAATCACCACTGATACATGATTCATTGTTCTAACTAAAGCATTGAATTATCTTTCAAGAAGGTAGAAAAAATAAATAAATAACTATTTTTAGTTTAGGTTTTTTTTTTTTTTTTTGTGGGTACCGGGGGGGTCGACCTCAGGACCTCGCGCGCCAGCAGGCGCCCGTGCCGCTGAGCGATATCACCGGCCCCTTTTTCCGTATGTGGGTTCCGGGAGTCGAACTCGGGCCCTCGCGCTTGCCGGGCAGGTGCTTAAGCTGCTGAGCCATCTCACCGGCCCTAGTTTTTTTTTTTTAAAGACAAGGCCTCACTATGTTTTCCAGGCTAGGCTCCAATTTGGGGTCCTCCTGCTTCAGCCTCTCAAGTTACTGGAATGACAGGCATACACCATTGCACCTTACTGAGACTTTGTAAGCTTTTATTAAACACACAAGAGAGCTTTAAATATACAATTCAAATTCGGAAGACAAGAGAGTTCAGAAAGGGGTAAATAGCACTTCACATGGTACACAACTACGAAAATAGTAAAGAATGGTGAATGAATAATTAACATTTAGGGCCAGAATCTCACCACTCTTAGAGGCTGAGGCAGGAGGATCCCAACTTTGATACCAGCCTGGGCAACTTAGTGACATAGTTAGATAATGTCTCAAAATTTAAAAAAATAATAATAATAAAAGGACTAGAGATGTACTCAGAAGAAGGAG
Organism: Erethizon dorsatum; assembly: GCA_028451465.1. Classification (NCBI taxonomy): domain Eukaryota; kingdom Metazoa; phylum Chordata; class Mammalia; order Rodentia; family Erethizontidae; genus Erethizon; species Erethizon dorsatum. Next base: position 11,632,818 of record CM051834.1, read on the forward strand.
GGTCTGTGAGGTGGACACTGTGATTGTGAGGCCAGAACTCTCTTCAGTGACAATTGCCACCCCAGCTGCTAGGAGCACTGTTGGCTGATGGTATCACTGTGTCAACTTCCATCACTCTTCAGCTGTCACACAGAAGCAGGGAGCAGCCTTGCTGGTCACATCCCTTCTGCAGTGCCCCCTACTCAGCAACTGGATGATGTGGGAATATAAAGGCTTGGCCATTGGGGCCAACTCAGGACAACATGAAGGGCCCTGGTCGCGTCAGAGCTCTTCGCGGGACAGGCAGAGGCTGCGGTTGGTGCGCTTCATGGCTGGATTCGTCCTCAGTTTCCTCCCCATCTTTCCCCACCCAGTCCCAAGGGTGCGCTCAACAGCCCTCTTCCATGCTGAGCACTGTCTCAGAGCTGCCACCCAGAGAGCCCATAGCCACAGTCCCAGCCCTGCAAGGACACCGCCAATAACAAACAAAGTGTATCATATCCGAAATCGTTTGTGTTACTAAATTTAGTTACCATAAAATGCTGACCCATGCGTAGTGGCACACACCTGTAATCCCAGCACTCGGGAGGCTGAGGCAGGAGGATCACTGCGAGTTTGAGGCCAGCCTGGGCTCCATAGTAAACTCAAGGCCACCATGACCACACAGCGAGACCCTGTCTCAAAAAAAAAAAAAATGCTGATTGTCAAACACGTTCCCTTGTTCTTCGTCTCACTCCACACCCTCCCCTCAGTTTGGAGGAAGGATGGTCCTCGAACAGCTATGGGTCTGATGCACAGAGTACCGCGCGACTTCCAGCCCAATCAAAGGTTAAGAGAGAGAAACGAAATCCGTCAGACTGAAGGTGATGATGGATCCTCTTCGCTAACATAATGTTAAAGAAAATTAGGATCCTCCTCTGGAATAAAGGACGTATGTAAGAAATACCCTCTTCGTGGGAAATATCAATCGTAGAAATCATGCAAGAAAGAAAGAGGGAAACACAGTGGCTCCTCGGTTCACAAACTCAGTTCTCTCCACAATTCTGGTCACAAAACAAATTGCACAAGAACCAAATCAAATTTCCCCATAAGGCCAACATTGAACCTAAACATTGAATTTGATTGGGTTCTCATCCAACTCAGTGTGTGACCACAATCACAGGGAGAATCAAGTTCACGAATCGAGGTACCACCGCATATGCCCATGCATTTACCTCACTCCCCACAGGTAACGCACACTGTCGGTTTGGTGTACGCTATTTCCAGATCTTCTCCTGTATGTGTGCATAGGCTTGAATATGAATTTTAATAAAAATGAAATTTATTATATATTGTTCTGCAACCCCCTTTACAGAAGGTAACCTGCTTTGCCCAGAGTCTAATAATTGAAATGTTAATCACGTGTAAGAAATACCTTCGCAGAAACACTGACACTGTGCCTTAGCCACACTGCGATAAAACAGCCCATTACTAGTCCGCCTCTAGTCAACGTGGCATCCACAGACATCTCCTTCAACCACACTAGGGTCAGGTTTGCTCTTCTTTTTTTCTTCTCTTTTCTTTTGTTTTGGGTTTTTTGTTTGTTTTGTTTTTGTTTTCGTTTTGTACTGGGGATTGAACCTGGCTCTTTTATATTTTAAGACATGGTTTTGCTAAATCACCAGGTTGCCCATTTGCTAAATTGCCCAGGCTGGGTTCAAACTTGCAATTCTCCTGCCTCAGCCTCCCAGAGTGCTGGGATTACAGATGTGCACCACCACACCCAGCTGCTTGCTTTTCTTGATGTACTGTAATTTAAATTCTATGATGCAAAGTCAATACCTCCTATATTATAAACGGATGAGAAGAAAAGGATATTTGCTTTGATATGTATACATATATATGCATAAACACATCCATAACAAAATACTCACAAAAGTTACAGGTTTTGCTGGGCATGGTGGCACACGCCTGTAATCCCAGCACTCAAGAGGCTGAGACAGGAGGATTGCTGTGAGTTCGAGGCCAGCCTGGGCCACATAGTGAGACCCCCGTCTCAAACAAATAAACAAAAAGTTACAGTCTTCATTTCCACCGTCTCCTGCCACTTGATCTACATTCCTTTTGCCTCCAGCAAGCACCTCAGCTGGATGTGGGTCTACAAAGGGTGGAGTGACCAAGCCTTCATTCCAAAAGAGTCTGGGTCACCGGTGATCCTGGGCGGAGTTGGCCAGTATATTTTCCTGTTTACCGGAGTCACGGGACATGGTGATATTAAGGGCCAGCCTAAGGCACCTCCTGTACTCTAAGCATGGTGGCGCACCAGCCTGATTTCCCCTTGGCAACAGGAGCAGCCTGCTGTTTCGGAGGCACCTGCCAAGTGCGCATCTTAACTTCCCTTCATGGGCTCATCGCTCTGTCTCCTGGAGGAGCCGTCCTCATTTCCGAACTAAGGCAGCAGAGCGTGAGGCAATGGGAACCGGGACCAGAAATGTTGCTAGTGAATCACCAGGGGTGACACTGAGCGGTACCACTCCCGCTGACACCCCTTGATACCCAGACCCACAGTCCTGTCAGTGGGAGAACCCGGCCGCTCAGAGGACACTGAGTTAGAGCTGGGAACCGTGCGCCAGCCCGGCGAGGTACTGCCCCCTTAGCGGCACTGCCACTGAGTCTGCAGAAGACCGCTCCACTGTTTATCAACCACCAACCGTGGGCTTCATGATGGCATTGACATGGTAAGAATCCCATGAGCGTGGGCCCACGGTCACACTTGCTGTGCAGTGAGTCCCTTGGTGAGGAGCAATGCTGTGGAAAGTGCATCATGTGGATGAGGCGTTCTGTGAGCCTACAGATGGTAGTTTTGGCTGAAGCACTGCATGTAGGAAAGGCAAATACATATCCAGAATAAGTGTCCCTTCCAATAAGAGCCAAATGCTGCCCCTTCGGTGATGGAAGCAGTCCAGTGTAATCAACCCACCACCAGGTGGCTGGCTGGTCACCTGGGAAATGGTGCCATATTGGGACTCAGTGCTGGTCTCAGCTCCTGGCCGACTGAGAGCTCAGCAGTAGCACAAGTCTGGTCAGCCTTGTGATGAGGTCTCCGAGGCTGAGCCCATGCATAGCCTCCATCCGTGCCACCTTGGCCGCCATGTTCGTGCAGCAGGCAGGTGATGATAGGCGGCCGGAGAAAGAGACTGGCTGGTGTCCACAGGAAGGATCAGCTTATCCACCCGGTTACTCAAATCCTCTTCTGCTGAGGTCAGCCTTCCGTGAGCTCTCACGGACACAAATCTCCACGTTTTTCACCTATTCAAAGAGGCATATCCACATACGCCTTCCCTGGGCCTCCCGGTCACTAATTTCTCAATCTCTTCCAAACTTGCTCCCCTGATCATCCAGCCAAACCAGTGACCACAGCCCATTAATCGATACACAATCACACGTCAGCCCTTGCTCATCCTGCTTGAAGCTCTGTCCCCTGGGACAGTTTCCCCTCATCACTGAGCTACAGGAATAGCCCTAAAAGGGGTCTGGGACTGCAGCTGACCACTTTGGATGGTACCTACCCACCACACGGAGCCATCTGTAAACCAGACCCTAGCTTCCTCTTCCTCTGTCGTTTGACCATAGGGAACTCTCCATGAGGCCACAGGGGCTGGCAGGGTGAGAGAAGGGTAGCAGTAAGAGCAAGAATCCTTTTACATCCATGTTATAAATTTTGTGGGTGGCCTCAAACTCATGGTGATCCTCCTGCCTCAGCATCCTGAGTGCTGAGATTACAAGCATGCACCACCATGCCTGGCTAGTTCATTCATCCTAACAGTTGGGCAATATCCTATTGTGTCTTTGTACAATAATTCAATTTTCTTGTTGTAATGAATTTTTAGCTTAGCTCCATTTTTTTTTTTTTTGCTTTTAAAATGTTCTGTTGAACATCCTGATGTACATATCTTTGTGTACTTTGTAAGATTTTCCCCCAAAATACTAGACAACAGAAATAAAAACTAAGATTTATATTAACTGTGGCACTAGGCTGACTAACCCTAGAACAAAAAATGCATCAAGAGAGTCAAAAGGACCATTTTGATATATATTACAGGTTTCCCTCAGAAAAGAAACTAATGCTGAAAGCCTTCCCTCTAAAATCAGGAACAAGACAAGGATGTCCACTGTCCCCACTCTTATTCAACATAGTTCTGGAAACTTTAGCCAGAGCGATTAGACAAGAGAAAGAAATAAAAGGAATAATGATTGGAAAGGAAGAAGTTAAATTATCATTATTTGCAGATGACATGATACTCTACACAGAAGACCCCAAAAACTCCACTAAAAAACTGCTAGATTTAATAAGCAAATTCAGTAGTGTAGCTGGATACAAAGTCAATACTCAAAAGTCAATAGCCTTCCTGTACACAAATAACAAACTTACTGAAAGAGAAATTAGGGAAACAATACCTTTCACAATAACATCCAAAAAAATGAAATACCTAGGAATCAACCTCACGAAGGATGTAAAAGACCTCTATACTGAAAACTACAGTACTCTGAAAAAGGAGATTGAAGAGGATATCAGAAAATGGAAAGATATCCCTTGCTCCTGGATAGGAAGAACCAATATAGTGAAAATGGCCATACTTCCAAAATTGTTATACAGATTTAATGCAATTCCAATCAAAATTCCAACAGCATATCTCACAGAATTAGGGAAAACAATCCTAAAATTCATTTGGAATCAGAAGAGACCTAGAATAGCAAAGGCAATTCTGGGCAACAAAGGCAAGGCAGGGGGCATCACTATCCCCGACTTGAAATTATACTATAAAGCTACTGTGATAAAAACAGTGTGGTACTGGCAAAAAAACAGACCTGAAGATCAATGGAACAGATTAGAAGATGCTGAAACAACCCCAGACATACTAAGCCACCTTATCTTTGACAAAGGTGCCAAACACATTCGCTGGAAGAAAGATAGCCTCTTTAATAAATGGTGCTGGAAAAACTGGCTCTACACATGCCGAAGATTAAAACTAGATCCATATCTTTCACCATGCACTAAACTAAATTCAAAATGGATCAGAGATCTAAATATTAAAACAGAAACATTAAATCTGCTGGAAGGTAGGATAGGTAAAACCCTTGGAGACATTGGTGTAGGCAAAGACTTTATGAATAAAAACTCAACCGCACGGGAACTATCCCAAAGAATCAATAACTGGGATCTCATCTTATTAAAAAGCTTTTGCACAGCAAGAGAAACCACCAACAGAGTGAAGAGACAACCCACAATGTGGGAAAAAATGTTTGCCAGCTGTTCCTCAGACAAAGGATTACTATCGAGAACATATAAAGAACTCAAAAAAATCAGACCTCCCAAATTTAAAGACCCACTCCAAAAATGGGCATCTGAGATGAATACACATTTCTCAGATGAAGAAATACTAATGGCAAATAAATATACAAAAAAATGTGCAACATCACTAGTCATTCGAGAGATGCAAATTAAAACAACACTGAGATACCATCTCACCCCAGAAAGAATGGCTACTATTAAGAAATCAACTAATAACAAATGCTGGAGGGGCTGTGGGGAAAAAGGAACCCTTCTTCACTGTTGGTGGGAGTGTCGACTGGTACAGCCACTGTGGAAGTCAGTGTGGAGATTCCTCAGAAAACTAGGGTTGGAGGTCCCATTTGACCCAGCTATTCCCCTTCTGGGCATCTTCCCAGAAGAATTAAAAACATCGTACCACAGCGATATATGTGCACCCATGTTTATAGCAGCACAATTTGTAATAGCCAGATCTTGGAAACAACCCAAATGCCCATCAACTGAGGAATGGATAAGAAAGATGTGGTATTTTTATACAATGGAGTACTACTCAGCCATAAAGAAGGATAAACTGGAGACTTTTATAGGTAAATGGATGCAACTCGAGAAAATACTCATAAGTGAAATAAACCAGAAGCACATGTGTAAGCATCGTATTATCTCTCTAGTATGAGAAACTGAAAGAGTAAATAAGATCCAAAATGTACAATAGACATGGTGAATCAAAAAGAAACTGGTCAAAAGGAAAGAGAGACTGGAATAGGGAAAAGAAAGAAGGGAAAGGGAAAAAAATTGTATATATATATATATAAGATGGTTAAGATAGATACACTACCATTTTTACTTAGTTCATTGAAGAGTAAGGTTTGTGCCAATAATGTTTGGACAATTGAATGCTAATGTCTGGTGTCCTGAATAACTAACTTAAAGATAGTAATACGTAATGTATTAACCATTGTTACCCTCCTATTATGTTTGTTTGAAAATTTGTTCTTCTTTTGATTTGTTTTGTTTTTTCTTCTCTTTAAAATAAAAAAAAAAAAAAAAAAAGAAACTAATGAAGCTTTTTTTTTTTCTTTTCCCCCAGAACTGGAGATTGAATGAAAGCCTTCACACTGAGCTACATCCCAACTCTTTTGTTTTGTTTTGTTTTGTTTTTTAATTGTGAGACAGGGTCTCACTAAACTGCTCAGACTGGCTCAAACTTGTGATCCTCCTGCCTCAGCCTCCCAGAGTGCTGGGATTACAGGCATGCACCACCATGCCTGGCTAGGAGCATTTATTCACCCACAGTTCTGAGGTGGTTAGTAATTATCATCACCAAATTAATCTTGAGGTTTAACTGTTAGAATAGAGTCTAGCCAAGATCTGTGGCGCATACCTAATCCAGTTGTAGGTAGGAGGATGGCAAGTTCAAGCCCATAAGTGCAACTCAGCAAGACCCGGCCTTAAAGTTAAAAAAAAAAAAAAAAGAAGATAGTCTAACTTGTTTAAAAATTATTCTGTTAGCCACCAGCACAGTTCCACAAATCACCTAGAAATCAGTTGGCTATTTAGTATTTCTTTAATCATTATTTCTATAATAGGAGATGGTCCAATCTTAGAGTAATTGATTAAATAATTCATTCCAAACTCAACAGAAATCTTTTTCTTGTACTTCTATATAATACATCTTTTCTAACTTTGCCAAACTAATGGCCTTGAAATTTATAAGTGAAAGAAACTCATTCCATCCCAGGTAACAATCATTTTTCCAGATTCTCTTACAAAGCACTCCTAAGTTTCGTATTTTAGTGGTTGGTTATATTTCATTTGACTGAGCTGAGAACAGATGTCTCACACACAGGCAGAGAAAGTGTGTATCATGTCCCAGCTGTTCACAAGGCTGAGGCAGGAGGATCATAAGTTTGAGGCCAGTTGAGCAACTTAATGAGAACTTATGTCAAAATTGTTTAAAAAAAAAAAAACATTAGGAAATGGCCAGCTCTGGGAGGCTGAGGCAAAAGGATCATTAAGTCTGAGACCAGCCTGGGCAACCTGGCAATTTAGCAAGAGGTGTAGTGCTGCACACCTGTAATCCCAGCACTCAGGAGGCTGAGGCAGGAGGATCACAGGTTCAAGGCCAGCCTGAGCTACATAGTGAGTTCAAGGCCAACATGAACTATAGGGCAAGATCCTATCTCAAAAAAATATATAAGTAGATAGATGATAGATAGATGATGGATAGATAGATGGCTGGGGATGTAGCTCAGTTGGCAGAGCACTTGCCTGGCATGTATAAGGCCTTGGCTTCGATCTCTCGTATAGGAGCAATAAAGTATATCACTATTTGCATTCCATTAAGTTAGAGATTTAATGTCTCATGCAGCAAAAACATTAGGCAAAGTGCTCTAAATCTCTGGCAATTTCAGAAGAAACCAACGCCCAACCAGAGGAGAGTTCTTCCCTGGTGGATCTTACACGAGTAGAGGCTGCTTGCTACTCACAGAACCTTACAAGGGGGCTACTTGGCAAAAAGAGTGCCCCACGTTTCTTTAAAATAGTTTAAATTCCAGCACCTGAGGTTTTATTTGAAGGTACTAAAGCCCTTAAGTCTTAAAAATAAAAAAAATCTGGGCCGGTGAGATGGCTCAGCGGCGTAGGCGCCTGCCTTGTAAGCGCGAGGGCCCGAGTTCGACTCCCA